>OX384541.1:32004246-33254246 GCA_947538895.1 Neoitamus cyanurus | reverse complement strand
AAAAGTTCACGAAGCAATCGCGCCAAAGCAGCGATGACATCGAGGTAGCGGAACCATCAGCTTCGTTTTCAAGATCATCCGTTATCAATCCGCAAGATCTGCGTGACGTCGATATTCTAATGAAACCATTTTCGGGCAACGAGAATATTAGTATAACGCAGTGGTTTAGAGATTTTGAAAATTACTGCGATTTGTTCAAATGGAACCACTTGCAGAAATTGGTTTATGCGAGGCGGCTTTTACGTGGTCCTGCTAAGGCATTTGCGGAATATGAAGTTAAGCCGTTAGATTATGATGTTTTAAAAATTCGCTTAATAAAAGAATTTGAAGAAAAGGTTATGAGTGCTAGCGTACATAAGCAATTACAAACACGGAAGAAAAAGAGAGACGAATCTTTACAAGAGTATCTTTATGAAATGATTAACATTGGATCTCAAGCGTGAGTGGAAGATGCAGCTGTTATTGAATACGTAATTTCTGGTATTAATGATTCTGAGATAAATAAAGTCGTTTTATACGGAGCCGAAAATATGCGGGACTTTAAAATTAAGTTGAAAGTTTATGAAAATTTTAAGAAAAACACCGGTAGTCAATCATATCATGGTAGCGATGGTCAAGCAAAATCAAATAATTCGGGCAAAGACAATAATCGGAACAAAAGGCATTGTTTTAATTGCGGGAGCACCTCACACGAGTTTTATGATTGTCCAGATAAAAGCAAAGGGCCTAAGTGCTTTCGTTGTCTCAAATTTGGTCATAAGGGAAGTGAGTGTGCGCAAGTAGCTAAAAAAACTGATACGGTAAAAGTGGCAAATTTAAACGATGATCGGAAAACATATTGTAATGTTAGAATTGGTGAAAATAATCTCGAGGCTTTAGTAGACACTGGTAGTGATATCACTTTGATAAAAGAAGCTTATTTTAACAAATTAAGACTTACCCATAGTTTATTTGCACCGGGCTCCACCATAAATGGGTTAGGTAGTGAAGTTAGAGCAAAAGGATGCTTTATAAGTGATTTGATTATAGACAATATTAGTTTCCCGAATATTTCGATCCACGTAGTTGCAGACAACGTTATGCGACCGGGTATGCTAATTGGTATGAATTTACTCTCTCAAGCGAAGGTAGTAATTACACAAGGTGGCGTGAAGATAGAAAAAGTGAGCAATGAAGCAACTGAAGACAGCCTAAGTGAAGAGAATTTGTGCGTTAAGAAATCGTCGGGTAGTAGCGCGATAGACACTTTCGTCGTAGACTCTGTAGACTTTCCGGAACTTGATCATATTAAAACTAAAAGCATTGCGCGTCAGTTGCAAGAAATTATTGAATGTTATGTACCGAAAAAAATAAGGGAATCGCCTATTAAAATGAAAATTACGGTATTAGACGATATACCTGTTTATCAACCCCCTCGAAGATTAGCACTTAAAGAAAGACAATTTGTTGAGAATCAGGTAAAGGAATGGATTAAAGAAGGCATCGTGCGGGAAAGTTTTTCTAATTATGCTAGTCCTATAGTACTAGTGAAGAAAAAAGATAATACTCAGCGACTGTGCGTGGACTATCGAGGCCTGAATAAAAAGATATATCGTGATAGATTTCCGATTCCTATAATCGATGAGCAGATAGATTTTCTTCATGATGCTAATTTCTTCAGTACTTTGGACCTTGCCAATGGATTCTTTCACGTAGCCATCGAGGAAGAAAGCATCAAGTATACTGCTTTTGTAACACCGCACGGCCATTTCGAATTTCTACGTATGCCTTTTGGGCTGTGCAATTCACCACCTACTTTTCAACGATTTATTGTTGCGATCTTTCGTCCTTTGATCCAAGCTAGAAAAGTTTTTATTTACATTGATGATTTGATAATTCCGTCTAAGTCTGAAGAAGAAGGATTCTCGGTGTTAGAGGATGTTTTGAAAATTGCTAGAGATTTTGGCTTAGAGATTAAATGGAAAAAATGCAAAATATTACAGAAGGAAGTTGAGTATTTGGGCTATGTAATTTCTAACGGCAGGATAAAACCATCAGAAAGTAAAACGAAGGCAGTTTTAAACTTTTCAGAACCACGTACAATTCAGCAAGTGCAAAGTTTTTTAGGACTAGCTGGGTATTTTAGAAAATTCATTGAAGATTTCGCAATAATAGCTAGACCGTTAACGGCACTATTAAAGAATGGTGTTAAGTTCAAATTCAGCGAGGAATGCAAAGAGGCATTTGCGCAGCTTAAGCGAGCTTTAGCAACGATGCCAGTTTTGAGTATTTTTCGACCAGGATCATCAACTGAATTACATACTGATGCTTGTATATACGGTTATGGGGCGGTTCTGTTTCAAATCGATCCTACTGATAACAAGCTCCATCCTATAAGTTATATGAGCAGGAAAACTACTCCGGCAGAACAGAAGTACAGTAGTTATGAATTGGAAATTTTAGTAGTTATTGCAGCAGTTAAGAAATATAGAGCTTATTTGTTGGGTCAACCTTTTAAACTTGTAACTGATTGCAAAGCGTTCGAAATGACCCTTAAGAAAAAGGACTTAGCTACACGTGTTGCCAGATGGATGTTACTACTTGAAGAATTTGATTTTATAGTGGAACATAGAAGTGGAAGTCGAATTAAACATGCAGATGCACTTAGTCGTAATCCGGTCTCGATGGTTATTTCTGCAAATGACTCTGTGTGGAAACAGTTGGAGCAAGCACAAAAAGAAGATGAAAGCCTGCAAGCTATACGTGAAATTCTGTCCACCACAAGTTATAAAGATTATGCAATGTACAACGGTCTTTTATGTAAATACTCAAACGGAAGTTTTCTATATGTAGTACCAGGACAAATGGAGGATAACCTCATTAGGAAAATCCACGAGCAAGGTCATTTTAATTATCGAAAAATGGAAGATATTATAAAAAGGGAGTTCTTTATTACTCAGCTAAAAGAAAAGGTTGACAAATGCGTTCGAAACTGTGTGCAGTGCATACTAGCCAATAGAAAAGAAGGAAAAGCAGAAGGATATTTGCACCCTATCTCGAAGATTGAAGGTCCTCTGGATACTTTTCATCTCGATCATCTTGGACCATTGTCCAGTACAGCGAAAAGTTATAAGTATATCCTTAGTATCGTCGATGCTTTCACCAAATTCTTATGGATATTTCCTGTCAAAACTTTGGCTGCGGATGAAGTAATTAAGAAATTGGAAATTATTGCTGCTACTTTCGGAAACCCAGGACGAATCATTGCAGACCGTGGAGGAGCTTTTATAGCCAATATGTTCAAGGAATATTGCGAAAGGCAGAAAATCGAATTGATCCACATAACCGCAGGTGTACCGCGAGGAAAT
Organism: Neoitamus cyanurus; assembly: GCA_947538895.1. Lineage (NCBI taxonomy): Eukaryota > Metazoa > Arthropoda > Insecta > Diptera > Asilidae > Neoitamus > Neoitamus cyanurus. The sequence goes on along the minus strand of OX384541.1, from coordinate 33,250,899 downwards.
GGCCAGATTGAGAGGACGCACCGGATAGTTATATCAGTGCTTATGAAGCTCTCTATAGATGATCCGGAATGTTGGTACAAGCATGTAAATAAGGTTCAGCAGTTCTTGAATTCTACTTACCAAAGAGCTATATGCACAACACCTTTCAAATTGTTAACGGGCACATCGATGAGACTGGAAGAAAGCGTAGCTATTAAAGAAATCGTGGAGCAGGAGATCGTCGAAATATATCAGGAGTCTAGAGATGATTTGCGTGAGAAAGCTAAAACAGCTCTATTACAAATTCAAGAGGAGAATCGAAACACCTATAACAGGAAACGAAAGCGGGCTCATAGATATCGGATTGGAGATTTGGTGGCAATCGAACGTACGCAGTTTGGGACTGGACTAAAGATACGATGTCGTTTTCTGGGCCCTTATAAGATAGTTGGAGTTGGACCAAATGAGAGGTTTGAAGTGGCAAAGATAGGAGAACATGAAGGACCTCTACGAACGACAACGAGTGCAGACAAAATGAAATTGTGGGCGAATTACCGCATAGGCGAAAATTCATCATCTGAGGCAGATGAAGACGAAGATGGCCGAGTGTAGGATGATCTCAAAAGTCCATCACCGATCAGCGAGCTGAAATTAACGTACTCGGTGCAGTTGCACCCAAAATCACCGTTGTCCCCTGAGATTTGCTCAGCTTGGCTGATCGTATGAACTCAGTCGTTGACCTACCGTGGAAGTGGATAGCCAATACAAGTGGAAAGTAGTAGTGGACTTGAGGAACTAATAGTGACTAATACTCGTGTAATCATCAAACTATAAACTATTTAATACTTCGTGTTAATTAGCAAACTATAAACTATTTAATACTTGACTTGAATTGTAAATAAAGTGAATTTTACGTTAATTGTGTTTCCTGTAATACCCTGGAATCCTACATGTATGTATATAGAAAAACTACTCTGCGACCAGTTTGGTCAAAACGAGCGATGGCACGACATTGGAACTTGGTTTTTAATAACATCAATGCTGAATTCATTTACGTTCCTTCCATCTACTTCTGGCGAAAAATTGGCCAAGGTGCCACGATAGTGATTACCATTGACAGCCACGAAGGCACGTTCATTACATATTTAAAAAAAAGTATCACTGCGGCGATACTTTCGGCCAATCTTCTCTCGACTTCCAATGAAAATGTTCGCATAAATTTCTGGGATAAATATTCAATAGTTGGGTTAGCCGCGACGGAGGACTAACCTGTTCAAATCATGCCGTTACATTACTTACGTACTCTACATATTATCTGAGACTAAAAGGTTTTAAAAAAATTATTATTACAAAAAAAACCCGACAGCAAGAAACAGCCATTTTATTGTTGTAAGTAGGTGGATACCAAGTACGAATTTTATTTAAACTTTGATATTATACATAGTTAGCGCAGGCGGGACCCATTCTATTAAATTTCAACTGGGGTGTCGAATGAGTCCCGATTACTTTAACTCACCAAGAATTAAAAATGTGATATTAAAGTTTAAAAGGTTTTTTTATGTATGTATGTAGTTTCCATGTTGTGAACGTATTTTTTTGCAAAAACTTAGATGTTTATCCAATGTAGAATCCTTGGTACTTTGGTCTTTCAAGACAGTGGTATCTCATATTGACACAAATAAAAATTGTAATTACACTATGGTCTAAGATTTTTATCGATCCCATAATTGCTACAGGCGGACTGACATTTTCCAGGAGTTTTTTATTTTACATCTGTTGTAGTGGTAGTCTTGTGGTTATGGCATCATCATTATTACAAATTTTAATATGATCCCCACATAACGTAGTTAGTTTAAGATAATTTTGATTTCAAATGCTGGTTAAAGTCCAAAAATATAATTTTTGTATGTGTGTTCCTTATGGTTTGAAGCATATAATGCCTTCCATCAAATTTAATTCAAATCATTTCCTTCTTATATTTTTATCAATAATTCAAATCCTTCTAGATTGTGACTTTTATTGCAACTAGAGTAAAGCAGATACTGTATTGTATTGTACATACATATTTTTACTTCTGAAGCTCCTCTCAAATAAATGTATATCAAATTTGATGTGCAAACTTCTTTTGGTGAATTAGGTGGATGTATAGAGAAATTATTATGCCTGAAAGCACCTCAGCCTTTGTATACAAAAGAGAGAGGAAAGTGCTTCTGTTTTCAAGAAATCGAAAAACTTCTTGATATCTTAGCTATCCTCTACCCAAAGCAAAATCTTTACGTTCCGTAACCACTTGTGCAGACTTCCCCAAAAATGTTTACGTTCCCATTTGAAGTGAGAACTCTCAACCCCTTTGTTGGCAAAAAGTTCCTGGAAATTTGCATATTTTTCTTTATTAGAAAAAGGATGAGAATATTTATGTGCCGAAAAGGGAGATTGTTGGTGAGTTCCCTCAACACGTATTGTAACCCTTTCGCGGAATTTTTAGATGGCGATGATCCCCAAATAGATTCAATTTAACCCTAGATGGAGAAGAGGGTTCAGAAGAAGCTTTCAACCGGGGCGCAATCAACGTGAATCATTTAAACTCAGAGAAACTTACTTTTAAAAGATTGATTGGTGGAGTGCGTCACTTTGTTTGAATTCATTTGCGATTTGATGACAAACAGAGGACGCGAAAGCAAAATGGTTAATTGAACGTAACATAGAACACATTAAGCAAAACTGAGAGTAATAGCATAATTAATAAGGCTAACAGGGACACACCTGCACTCTCTTCTGTTCATTACGGACAGACATTGTGTCTGGCTGCATGTTTTGCTTTCTCATGAGCTATTTTTTAAGCAGATTCATCATTCGCAATCGTAACCTTTGCAGCTTCGAGTTTGCTGCCAATGATTGTCTTGTTCCCTTGAGCTTGGAGTTTCTGACTTCTCGCACATGAAGTAGTTCAGTGGGAGGAATGTCTGAGCGGGTTCGTTTACCTTGCGATTTAGAGTAGTTCGTATGCAAATCTCTGGATGAGGTCGCACATACATACATACATACATATGTACATACTTAATGTGCGAAAGAATGAGTTTCTTGTCCTTGCATGACTTTTTGAGACTATTTAGGAGAGTGTAAAGGAATTCGGGAATGTGTTAATTCAAACTGTCAAGAGACACATTGCCACTATAATTTCCACTTTGGGTAGATATCTATTTTTTTTTTCGTATGCGGGTTGGCCTTGAGTAAACAACCATAGATGGCATAAAAACTATGTATATATGACATACAAGAGCCAAGTATACAGATTGGGACATTCCGGAATGGACCCAAAATGTTTCAGAGTACGCTGAGCACAAATGTTGCTTTAACATCTGTTTTGTATACATTTGGTCAACGCCCTCAACACGCCAGATGCGGGCAAATGTGTATCAATCGACGTATTCGCTGCTTTCTGCAAGAGGAATATGAAAAGAGAAATGATAATAGACACATCCAGAGAGCAGCGAATACGTCGTTCAGGTTCAATACACATTTGTTATTTACCTTTTGGCATAAAATTACTATATAATACTATACTATAATAGTAAGTCAGCAGAAAAAGATGAAGAAAATGGTGACAAAAAACGTTGGGGCGAGATAACTCTTTTATTTTCAATCCTGCAATAAACACGCTTCTTATATTTTTCAACATTTCTTAATTAACATTGTAACTATTGTACTTTTTATTTAACTTATTTCTATTGATCTTCTGGCGCTGCCAGCATACTTTCGTTTCGAAGTAAAAAGATTCTACACAAAAAATAGACGCCCTAAAGGCCTAAAGAATTCACGAGATACAGCAAATAAAAAACATCATGTTTAATCTTCAAAATTTGTATACGATTCTTTTTTGGCGCGGTTATTACAGGCTTGAAAACTCACGCACATGAACATATGTACTGCAAAAGCACCATGCATTTTTTATTAGAAAATATTTACAATTTCTTGAATTAGAATAAATTAACTTTTGCATGTCTTTGTCTTATAACAAAAGAAATGATACATGATGTGGATAGCCTAAAAGTAAACAATCTCCATCACATAAAACTATAATTCCAAAGAACATTTAAAGAAAAGAACACTCATATAAGGAAAAATTTTGAATGACGGGACGTGATATTACGACCCACAAACTCTGCTGTTGGAACCCGTCATCGCGAGCACGGCAAGTCGCAGTGAGAGCGTGCTAACCAGCTTATCTTCTTAATAGTTAAAACCTTTTCCGTGATCCGTCGCTGCTGTAATTTTTGTTATCATGTCATCAATATGGAATTTGTTCTGCTCTGAGTTCTAGAATGAAATGCAATTATAGGATTTTAAGATCAGCGATTTTGAAGAAGTGGTTAGGTATAAGAGAAGAGTATGGGATGGTAGCGGATTATGTCTTTATAGGAGGATGACAGAAGTATTTGCTAGGGAAAAAAATGGAAATTTCGCAGTAATGCATGTAAACATAAAAAAAAACTGCGGCTATGGGTAATTTACACACAGCCAATCATTAATTTGCGACTCCTATCAGTTTTCAACCGCTTTTGTGAACGGTATGGAAGGTGCAAGGCCTTACAAGTATAGAGTCTTTCAATAAGGACGGTCGACCTTTAAAAAAGTTGTGTGTAAGATATCCACTCCATTTTTATTTTATTTGAAAAAATATTTTATGGCATTAAGTATGGAATATAACGTCGTTCAAATGTTTTCCACGGCTTTGCTTGGTGGCACGTATTCAGAAGTTGATCCAAATTTCGATGACTTTGTCGCATAAATCTGGCGGAATTTACTGGATGGCATTCGTAATGTTGACTTTGAGGGCATCAGTTCTTTGCGGTTTATTTGCATAGACTTGTGATTTAAGATAGCCCCAAAGGAAGAAGTCTAAAGGCGTTAAATAGCACAATCTCGGTGACCAGTCTGATATCGCTCGTGCATATTGTCCATCGTGACATGTTCTGTATGGCACGTAGCGTCGCCCTGTTGGAACCACATATCAATATCCTCCAGTTTAGGCATTAACAAATTGCTTACCATCGATCTGTAGCGCTCGCCTTTAACATCGCTAAGGACGATTTTTTGGGCGACATTCGGGTCAACTTCCAATACGTGCCACCAAGTAAAGCCGCGGCGGACATTGATCAACATTATATTCCATACTTAAAGCCGTAAAATATTCTTTCAAATAAAATAGAAATAGAGTGGATATCTCACACACAACTTGTTTTATTTATATTTAAAAGTTGAGCGTCCTTATTGAAAGACCCTGTGTGTATGCGTATATTATCGTATTTTGTTGAGACGGGGTAAAATGACATTAGCCTACTTGGTATTGGTACCCCAGGAATATTTTTTTTTAAATTTTACTTCACTGCTGAGGGCGTCTTTCATTTTGTAAATTATATTATTTCTGTAACAAATGTAAATACAGAATTAAGTTGTACCAAAAAGGAAAACTAAAATTTCAATATTTTTGAAATACTATACCACAACACATCGCACCAAGTTTTATATAATATATTTTTTACGTAGCACTTTAAAACAGCCCTTTGATGATTTCATTAAGGCGAAAGAAGGTGGTAATAAAATGTAGATTTAATCATCGTTACCTGGATGAAGCTACATCATAATGCCCTCTGTTATTCCATTGCTTGGTTCCTGCTTTCAGAAGCTACAGCCTGCACATAATACATATTTCCCAAGACCCATACTGATGGTGATGAAATATTTAAGCGTTGATACATTTGCGCATACATATTTGATCAGAAGAAAATTTCCTCGAGAAGAATAGGTACATACGTGGCATACAAGACAATCATGTATTAGTAATGAGGGCAAAAATTTGCCATTACGTCAGACTTTTGGTGTGCGGCTCATAATCAGTATTAATAATTTATCCCAAAAATCTTATTTCAGCGCAAAGACATGGGAGAAGGAAATTTGACAAATAAAAAGCACTCGTCAGGTCTGTGTTTACTGTACCGCGCCGCGCGTAAATATGGAAGACTTCCAGCTGACTAAATCTCATTTGAATTTCTTCTCTCAAATTACTTTTCGAGATTTACCCAAATGAAAGACGTTGGCTACAGATTGACGGAAGGTTTATTTATTCAAATTATTCAAATAGATCTGCGGCGGCTACTATTTTTAACGAGGGCCACCGCCATAAGCCGCAAAACTGTTGTTGCCCTCACAAAGGGAAATTAATTCAGAAAATCTGCATCGTGCCAGAGACCGTAGTTAATGGGATTTAAATGCAATTTCCTAAGGACTTGATCAGTAGTTTGGGTAGTTTGCTACTTTAATTTAAAAACAAACACCGACAGCACATCTTGATTTACTAGATAATAATTTATTTGCTTAAGGAAAAATGCTCCGCGAGAAGTTCCTGGGAAATTGGTACGAGGTGACTATACGTATATACTCGTACATACTATAAAATTTAAGAGGAAATATATCACTTCTCACGGCGTGGGAGATAAAATGTATTAAGCAGCGTGGAATCCTGTAATTCAATTCAGGACTAATATCAACTTATTGAATTACAATCAACATGAGAATAAGTAAACAAGCAAACAAACTGATATCCTCTGATTCGGGGATAACAGAGAGTCAAATGCTAACATATAAAGTCAATTGATCCTACTCGTGTAAACATTCATAATTTCCATAAAGATTCAATTTCTAGTGGGTGGAGATGATACGTCAATTTCGTGTTTATCTCTTTTCCATAGATGCATTCGAATATTATCTCTCCAGTGACATTGCAAATTGATATCCTCGAATTCCTTTTTGATAAAATGAATAACCTTCCTTGGTAACTGCACAGCAAAAAAATTCACTACATTAATGTAGGCAAATAAATTTTAATTTGATTTTCGAACGCAGTGTAATATCGCCGGAAAAAAGCTTGTAAAATTACCATCAACTAGAACTTAGTTTGTGGTTGCAAGTGTAAAAAAAAACTAATCACAAGTGAGATATTAACATACATTACCAATAATAAAATGACACTAACAAGTGGAAAATGGCTTACGTTGCATTCACTAATTTTATTATTCCCAGCTGGTTTTAAGTAGCTGATTTAAAAATAACTGCCAAATTCATACCAACTGATGCAAACGACTCTCATCAGCTCACAGCATACCATTTATACGTGCTCAATTAAATACGGCAAATAATAAATACTAGTTAACCCGTGCAAAATTTTGCATCGACTAAAGAGGTCGGCGGTGCGGTACCCGGTAAAGTTTAACTTTTTTGGTCGCCATATTGGATCCGCCATGTTTAATTTGGAAATTTTGATCCCCGGAACTCTTTTTTGCCTTAGCCTTTTTTCCCTGGGGTTAAATTTCCCCCGGTGATTTTTCCGTGGTCATTTTTTCCTTTCTAATTTTCTGACTTATTGAATGAAATATGCTTTTGAGAAAGTATTTTATACACATTTTATATACGGTACAAAATATCTTACAGACTGAAATATAACAGGCGAAAATAGGCCGGGGGAAAAATGACCGAGGAATAATTTAACAGCCGGGGAATAAATAACCGGGGGACAATCGACATAAAATGAAGTGTTAAACGATGAAACATAAGAATTATTATTTCAGACATGTATGTATGTATCTAGATATGTTCAATTATTACCATATATTATATCATATCACATCAGCTAACCACAACGAATATTTTCGTGAATTTGTATATTAACAAAAAGTTGATCCCAATACAACAAATCTTGCTTAAGCTCTTTAAGTGCATATCGCCTTCACCCGTAGATAAATTTGGTCCATAACCGTCGCCACTAAGGACTCTTTGTTAACTTCAAGGGGAATGTGGGTTGTTTGATAGAACTGAAATTCGAAGTTTTCAAGCAGTTGCAACCCAATAAACATCTGAGTTTTAACCACGTTTCATCCAATGTTATCGTCGCTTTTCTCTCCGAAGGGCAAAAATGAGTACGGATGCATATTCCTTACATTTTGAGGAGAAAACCTTTCAGGATCGTAAACCGCAGGACGCTCAAATATATCTCTGTTTTATTCTGGATGCCACAGATCGGTATAATCGTAAATGTGTATATATTTCTCAATTGTGCGGTTTGTAGCGACAGTAAATATCTATTTTGTCTTTCTGAAAAGATTCTATACCTGTGGGTGTTTCCTCAAGGTCTCTGTAAGGATAAGGTCTCGCCATTACATTTCCCTAGCGTGGCTCGAATTTCTTCACGCAGCTTGTCTTGGACGTCTTGATTAATCGCAAGTTCATACAAGGTCAAGGTCATAATAGCCGAACTTGTCTCGTCGAAAGCGACAAAGAGAAGAAAGGCCTGGTTTACAATTTCCTCTAAGGTGAGTTCGGTAGAATGGTTTTTACCTTCAATAGCAGATCAATCATATCACTTTTATTACCCGACTGCGCCAGAAGGAGGGTATGTTTTTCGAGTGTATGTACATATATATATTTTTTTGTGACGCTCTGTAGCCTAAAGGACTTGATGGATTCTAGCTTGAGAGGTGTCGTTAGATTCGTCTTAATTGTGAGAGTGGCACTGGATATATCAAAATTATAAAAATTAAAATGGCCGATTTTTGGCGCCATATTATATCTTCATATATTTGTTTTCCTTCAAAACCTATCGAGTGGGTTATCAACATAACGAGGGTTTTAAATGGCTTACAAAAATATGTATATACAAATTATATGTTTTAATGTAATTTGGAATGAGAAATGCTATAAAAAAATTATGCATGAAAAATTTTTAACTTTAAAATTTCAAACTTACTTAAAAAAGGAACTGAAAACATAGAAATAAAAAAATTAATTTAGAAAACCAATAAACCCGACTGATTGTAAAAAAGAAACTAAAACTATATGTTACGCATATTTTTGTTAGTCTGTGTAGGTAGCCCCCGACTGCCAATTAGGTATACTTTGTCAGTTTATTACAAATGTTAACCAGTTAGATCAATTTTAATAGTACTGATTTATTTATAGATTTAATTATGAATGTATCTTGTTTCCATCGTTTTAGTTTCTTTTTTATAATCAGTCGGGTTTTTTGGTTTCTAAATCAAATTTTTTTTTCGTTGAACTTGATGCGGCGAACCACAGTTTCTTGTATAGCTTTGTAAAAAACTTCAACATCGTGCAACGAATGCAAAAGTTATAAAAATGTTCGGCAAATACGAACACAGCAGGTTTAGTATCTTGGGGAATTCCGGACTTCTCGGACAAAAGGAACACTTTCTACATTTTCCATATCAATGGAACGAATACCGAACACACTACAGCCTGTTGCACCTATGGTGTATCTGGTAGTAATATCGCCCACTTGTGAGTATGGTAGGAGTTTAAAAACAGCCCGAAGTGATTCTGCAACTATGTTTCCTATAACTGCCGTTTCAGGAATCATCGTTGCAATGTGAGGAATGAATTTCGGCACAAGCTTATCCTTAAGGTACCGCCACTTGTTCTCTTCCAAAAGAAATGCATTAGCTGAAGGGGACTCATTACTTTTGATTAAGTTGAGGTCTTCCACTTCGAAATGATCGGCGTTATATTTTAAAAATTGTTCAACCACCTTTGCCACCATATGTTGCAACTGCGACAGGATTCAAGAAGATGTATATATACATCACTTAGCATACCTCGAGACAACACATCATACGCTTCACGATATTTCGAATTTGAGACCCACAGCAGGCTTTAATCTTTCAAGCTTTCGTACGGAAAAGTTGCGTCGATTTGAGATACACCACTTTTTGTGCCATAATTGTACCAATATCTTATCGCCAAATAAGCTAAAGGAACACCAAATAACACGAGATGAATTAGTACATCTGAAAGGTCCATATTCTGCGACCTTTTTATCAACCGAAACTTTTAATTGAACCGACTTATGACGGTGCTTCGCTTCCGCTTCCACTTCCACCGCAGCTCCTCTTGCACACGTTCATCCGCTCACGCCAATTTTCGAAGACTCTGTGCAACATTTCGGCCAGTATCTCAGCTATGGCTTTACGAATATTGGCTTCCTATACCTCAAGAGTTGTAGGATGGTTGCTGTAAACCTTCGACTTAATGTGGCCCCAAAGGAAATAATCCAAAAGTGTGTGATCTACGATCTAGGCGGCCAAGCGCTGGGACCATTTCTGAAAATTAACGACTCGCCGAACTTACCGCACAATAAGTCCATGGTAAGTGGGGAAATGTGAGGCGGTGTACCGTCTTGTTGGAAATAAAGGTCGTCCGCATCACTTTCATCAAATTCCGGAAAAAAAATCGGTCAACATCGTGTCATAGCGGGTGCTATTAATGGTAGCGGCATCTCCTACCTCATTTCGAAAGGAATAAGGTCTGATGATCCCGCCATACCATAATCCACACCAAACGGTCAATTTTTGTGGATGTAGTGGTGATTTATGAACCACTCATGGATTTGACTTACTCCAATAGCGCCAATTTTGCTTGTTGACGAATCCATTGAGGCAGAAATGAGCCTCATCTGACAAGATGGTTTTGCGATGAAAATCGCCGTCGGCTCCCAACATTTTCAGTGACCAATCAGCAAACTGACGACGAATGTGATGGTCGGTTGGCTTGAGTTCTTGTGCCAATACCATCTTATAAGGATGCAGACCAAAATTCAATCGCAAAATTGTTGTTGGGTTGTCCAGGTTGTCATCCTGGAGAGCCCCAACTCTTGAGAACGGCGCGGCGCGGAGCAGACGCATTTCTTTGTCTTACAGGCACCTTTGTATCGTGAAGAATGAATTCACTTTCAATCTTCGTTATCATGTGTCTTATAACGCGCTCAGAAGGAGCATTATGACGATTGTTTTTAGCACGAAGCGCTCTTACAGTACCAATAAGAAAATGCGAATTTGCGTAAAAATTTTGGACAATTTCCAAGCTTTGGATCAAAGTGAAACGTGTCATGATGAAATCGCAAACCTTACTGAATATAACTGCACAGACCTGTCAAAAATCCATAAATAAATATGGCTTTCCCCAAGCTATCAAAACCAGGTCATACCTATTGGGAAACCCTTTACATATTGAAAAAAGAGTCAATTAAACAGCTAAACTTTCCATTGCGATGTTTCTGACATGAACATACTCGTACGTAAATCTTATGCGAAGGCATAACTCTTTATTGTTTTTCCACAATTCGTGTTGATTACCTATTAAACGTTATTGCTAATAGACCAGGAGCCAATGGAACCTACAACTTGATCATTTCATGATGGCTGAGACCATCATGAATTGTTAGTCGAAGTATCGGTGAATAATGAATATGTAGGTTGTCAGGTGGTTGGAAACTGGTGGGTGTAAGGGGGGGGGGGGATCAAATAGTTCGGTGAAATTATACTTTTCTATCTAGATCTATCACATAAAAAGTTATTCAAAGTAAAAGTTCACAAAAAAACGATTTTTGGCGAATATCGCGCTTTAATATAAATTTGTCGAGGAAACTAGTTATGAGTAAATTGTAGCCTATGACGTTCTGCACAAAAAAGGTCCTTACACTGTTTCCAGTAAAATCAATTAGCCCAGTCATATTAGGGTTTCACCTCGGAATTTTGAGATAACAAGCTGTAAACTTATACACACTTTCATTGGTGTTCTAAAAGTTGTCTCAAAAGTCTCATAACATCTCGTGTCTGCGTCGTGAGTTATTCAAGGTCAAAGGTCACAAAAATCAGTTTTTCGCGATTATCTCGGTTTCTATAGCTCCAATGATGTTAACATTTGTTATAAAAAGTGTAGAGCATAAAATTTTGGACAAATTTCGTTTTATAAAATTTTTCATACGCACATACATACAAATAAAACACAAATCAGCCATAACTTTTAAAATTAATATTAAATATAATGTACTAACTAATAAATAATACAAATTATTTATTTTTAATGACATTTCAATGATTTAATAACTTTATACAAGGTATTATTCACTGAGATTCACGGTTGACATTGCATTACAGTGAGTATGGCTGAGCGGGCTCTCTGCCCTCCATCTCAAAAACGGTAGGGCGTATGAAAAATTTTATAAAACGAAATTTGTCCAAAATTTTATGCTCTACACTTTTTATAATAAATGTTAACATCATTGGAGCTATAGAAACTGAGATAATCGCGAAAAACTGATTTTTGTGACCTTTGACCTTGAATAACTCACGACGCAGACACGAGATTTTATGAGACTTTTGAGACAACTTTTAGAACACCTAAATGAAGGTGTGTACAAGTTTACAGCTTTTTATCTCAAAATTCCGAGGTTGACCCCTTTCCTGCTAAAATGACTGGGCTAAATCGTTTTTGTATAAAACGTACCTACGGTTTGCAATATTCGTAATTTTTTTTCAAATACATTATACTCCTTTCTAGACCACCTTGGGGGTAGAGTACTAGGCGCGTTTTTTATTTTATCCCCAGGAGGCCTAATCCACATAAAAATAAAATAACAAAATCATTGTAAAGTATTCGGTGTTGTTGATGCTATCATTTATTGAACCATTGGATCAATTCCTTCATCGATATCTCAATTAATTTCTATTTGCGGCGTTTTAACATGATTGGCTCAGATTACCGTTCTTCACCGAACCGTATATAACTCACATTATCCACTCACATCTCCACAATTAAATAAAGCCCAGTTAAATATTTGCGTTCGTGAAAAAGAACATTTCTGACGGTCAGGTATGTGTACATGGACGCACTCTGGCACGGATCGGTATAGTGAGAAAGAGAAGGGAGGCGGGCGCTCCGGGGTTTTCGGGGTCGCTGATTTCGAATCTGCTATCAAAATTTCCAAATTCTAGATGGCGAATCCAATATGGCGACCGAAAAAGATAAACTTTCCGGGCTACCGAACCTCTTTATTTGCAGCGAAATTTCGCGCAGGTCAACTTGTATTATTTATTAACTGATCAGGGGGCCAGTAACAAAAGATATTGAATTGGTTCTGATTTATTATTGTTAAGTGTCCACCCCTAGTCTTCGGGATTGAAATCATTATGAAGCCATTTTTGGACCTGGATTTCTCTCTCTCTAAAAAATGTATGTTGTGATATTCTGAATGCGGGTGGTAGATTTGATAATTTTACTTGTATTTAATCTGGCGATTTAAACTGCACAATATTACAAATCGCACGTTTTACACAAAAACGATTGATTCTACGGGAAAAAGTGTAAGGAACTTCATAGGCCACATTTTCTCATAACTAGTTTCCTTGACAAATTTATATTTTACGTGATATTTGCAAAAAATTAAGCTGTATCCTCTTTAACCCCCAAAAAAAGAAAAACCCCCGGCTCAAATTTAGGCAACTTTTCAAGATATGCTTAGGACATCGAAGAAAGGTCTCCATAAAGATGTAGCTAGTTCGGACATTTTTCGTAGTCAAACTTGAATTTTACTGGGCTAAAGCAATTTTAATAAAAACTTGTACAAACTGAAGTACTTATAATTTAATTTACTATTTGATGGTGAATTCCGGTGCGCGGAGGATCACTGAATCGGCACTGAGGTTGAGTTGGCTTTTCTGGTGACTGCTGGGCGATGACGTCGGTGTATATACATATGCTGCAAAATCAGACAAAATGTACCTAGATCATTCGCTAAGCATATGCAATAAAGCAATGATCGCCTTGCAGTGATTATATCCGCTTCGATAAGAATCAATTCTCTAGCAAATAAGCATGTCCCAAAAGCATTTGTACAAATACCGTACATATGTAAATATGTAGATACAAATTCGCAGATTGCCCAAGCAAAATAATCTGTGGGCTGAAGGTAGTCCTAAATCAGTGTAAATGTTCTCCCTCATGTATATACGGATAAAAAAACCTTTAAATCTGCTGGCGAAGTATCCGCAAAACAAAAGATTTGCGGAAAGAAGGGTGAAATTAAAACGGAAGCGGAACCATATGGTACATCCCGGTTCGGCGGTAGTGAAAATATTTAGATAGAAGCGAATCACACCTCCTCCAGAGATCAGCGCAAGAATCATCAACAAGACATAAAGTTGAAGATGCCGAAATAATGCCAGAGAGTACCCTTTCCGTCTGCAAATAAGCCCTGAACCATCGCCGACGATATGGGGGGTATGAGTGCTCTGCTCTGTATCTGTGGGTGGTTTATTGTTTCAGCTGTGTTTTCTTCTTTTGTACGCACTCGCTGCTGTTTACTTCCTCCACCCTCTACGGCGAACGGCACACAGGATGCTGCTGATGAGCGACCATCCAGAGAATATAAACAACTCTAAATAGAGCAAAAATTCCCCGAAACCAGATGCCGCCGTATAATTCGAATCTGGAGGCTCTTCAGTGCTAATGGGGATTAGGAAAGCTTTCGCCGAAGACAGACGTTGAAATAAATCGCTTTGGTGAATGAATCGCTTCGACTATGGCCGGCACGACCGCAACAAAAACTCAAGTTATTTGATTGATCGCGAATTTTAGAGTGAGTTTACAAACAAACTAGACCAAGTGGAACTTTCAGGTGATGTAATAAATGACTCCCTGCTGCCAAGCAATCAGGAGTGGCTGTCTGTTTGGGACTACTGGGCGGGCATGGAATATCGATTGTTTCCTTACAAAAGCCATCTGTCTTTGCTGGGATAAATCGAGTGGAGCACCGAGGACTCCAAAGGAACGCCACCACCAATAAAAGGATTCTTCATTCAGGGTGAGATGCGAAAATATTTAGCTTAGCTTTTATGTGGACATTATTCACACTCGCATATTGTCCTTAGATATTTTATGGACTTATGGAGCACTTAACCTCGACTACCAGTAATGTAGTTTTCCGAAAAAACACCTTCTAACCGGAATTCTCCAAATACTTGTGTGTGTCTAACATTTGTTTGGTTTGACAAGTAAGGCACACATTTTAGCTCGCGGTGACACAACCCTAATATTGCTAATGTACGTATGTATGCTTCCAGAAGTGTTTGAGAAAGATTTTCCAAGTGTTTCCCTTAGTGTCCTACCCACATATTTTTAGGTTACTACAATAACTTTTTATTACCTTGAAGTGATATTTGAATATATGAGAACTTATTCTAAAGCCAGGCAGATATGAGATAAGAAGGGCAATGCCCACTTGCGACACATGCCTGAACTCACATTTTATTACCGCGTACATTTATGAAATTCGGTACGGCACTTAGGCGCCATACCAGGAACTGACACAATGATAATAAAGATAAATAAATAAGTTAGTAATAATGATAGCTAAGGATTTGTAGCTTGGTAATTAGTATTATATATTTGTTAGATAATTGTACGGTCCAGATGAGTCATCAATTTTTAATAAATCACATGCACAGAATTTGTTTTAACCACGAGAAAGTACAACTGGATTTTATAATGTAAAATAGTTGGCACAAGTTCTTGAAAATTGAAAAATTAACAGCCATGTTCTATTGTTCAAAAATATTGGGCTCTCGGCCTGGTTTTTTTATGTGTGAATAAATACTTTAGCCCCTATTTCAGACATCCAGCGTAAGATTTCCAGGGTGGCATTTCCTTCCTAACGTGTCTCAATTCAATCTATATGATCCAGTGAAAGAGAGAATTGTAAGTTCAGCTCACTGACCACGGGGTACGACCCGAGGACAAGATAGCGGCCGGCGCACAGTGGGCCAAAACGAATTTTAGGTGACCAAAAATCGATTTTCGTCATGTCATAGATTTTAAAAATTTTAATGCCATTCGATAGCAAACTAAATGTGTCACCATATGGCAAAATTTTTTTTCAATATTCACTCCCCTCTATGTGTTTGGAATGGCTAAAGTCAGAGAAAAATCTGAACAGCTCATTTTCCTTATAAAATGTTCGAGTTTTCTATGATTTCAATGTTATATTGTGAAAATGTTTGTATGGGGAGGTTGAATTGTTGTTAATGAAATCACTTACTACATAGGAGGAGGTCTTATTAGGCAAATAACTTATGATAAAAGTCAAACAGTTTTTTTAATAATAGCATTTTACTTGAAAAGGGCGATTTTTCGTTCAAATTTTTATTTCTTTTTGACTTTAAAAAAAATGGCCACAGATGGCCACGCTCTCCTTAATACCAATTAAAGTATAAACCCTCCTTTATCATTTAAAACAAAAATTGGCTGCGGCCACCTGCGGCCTTGGGAGAAAATTGCATTTGAAGTAAAGTCTACCTTGCTTTCACGTGCATATTTCCACACAATGTTCCCATTTATGCAGGCATTTTATGACTTTTAAGGCTGCATAATGTTTGTTTGGGAAATAAATTACAGTTTTCCTAATGAACGTTCAGGATTAACGACATCATTTGTATTTAAAGAAGTTATATTATTACGTTTTATGACATTTTTAACTGACTTTGACTTACTCTGCATATGCGCCCTATTCAGTATGTGCTTAGTACTTTATAACATCCAGGTAAATACGTACGATGACTATTGACTTTGATTTTTATGACACCTAATTTGTTTTATTATAATTGCCTGACATAAGGGAGAATTGTAATTGTGTGTGTGTTTAAAAACATCAGTTGCAGGTAGGTGAAAGTAACGGAAATCTTAGCTACTTAAGAGGTTATTACCAGCTTAATTTTGTGTTTTCAATTTTTTTTTCTATTGGCTTAAATAATGCGTAAACATCCCTCGAATCAAAAGAAACTTTGTAGAAAGGTGTACTCAAATGTTGTAATGTCTCTAAACTAATTTGTCCGAAGCTACTCTTTCAATATTTTTTTTTAACGCGTTTTTCTCGGAACCACTTTTAAAAATCTGCCAGCAGTAGAACTCGAACAGTTTTCATCCGATTGACTTCAAATTTTAACTGGAACTTTATTATTAAATTATCTATAGAAGTACACACGATTGTATATCAGGAAAAAAAGTTATAAGCCATTATAAAAAAGGATATTAGGAATAAATGAAAGAATGATGCATTAGAAAGTTGTGAGACTATTCGAATTTTTGTAAGATATATGTTACATATGTATGGTGCAGTGGGGAGAGGTTATAAAATGATACGTACAATAGCATAAACAAAAAGCCATTGAAATTAGAAAAACGAATGTGGGAAAAGAAATTCGAAGAAAAGAGTGAATAAAGGTGACATGTTGCTCCATGACACGGAAAATGAAGAAATAATTTATTTATTGTGGAAAAAGTGTTGGGAATTGGTGAAAGATATATTGGGGTTGGCTTTGTAAATGGATGCCTGATTATATGAGACTACCCGCACCACGGTGGGGAATATGGGAGAGGGGATTTATAGGAGAGGGGGTGTGAAATAATTTTTTTTTTTTCAAATACACAGAAAAATATTGTTAAAAATAATGAAAACGAAAATGGGAAAAGATTTGCGAAAATTGAAAAAAAAAATTTTCGTCGAAATTACCAATATAAAATTTTTATTGTTTTGCATAAATTTGTAATTTCTTTTTTTTTTCATTACATATTGATCATGGAGATGACAAAATAATTAAAGAATAAATTAAAAATGTTGTGAAAACTTTTTAAATAACATTAATAATTCATTTATGGAGTACTTCAAATTTCTTTGATTTAGTTAGCGGTACCCTGTAAACCAATTAAATTTTTTTTGTTGGCAGTTAAGGGGTAATAATGTCAAAATTAATTAGCCTAAATTTCATTATGATATCTTTAACACAACAAAAGTTACAGATTTTTGATAGCGACCAAGTCGTTTTGGCCCACTGTGCGGCGCGGCGAGCAGAACACATAGGCAAGACAAGGCACTAGGGAGTAGGGAGAGAAAATCTGGAACAGTGTTCCCGCCGTTATGTTAAGAACTTTGTCTTAAGTGATATCGGTAATCAGAAAGGTATAATAATATGTTACGTAAACATCTTAGCTTCCGATAGGGGAAGAAATTTGAAAATTAAAAATAGCGGATTGCGATGAAAACGGGTCCTGGCTCCGGGACGGGGAGTGCACTAAAACTCCGCCCTTTTATGTTTTTGCAGTCGCTGATTACGAATCTAAGTACTGTAGAAGTGGAAATTAAAGATGGTGGATTCAATATGGTGCCAGAAAATTCCCAGCTTCAAAGAATTGCTATGAAATTCGGTCCTTTTATGTTTTCGAAGTCGCTGATCTCGAATCTACTATCGAAATAGAAATTAAAAATGGCTGGTCCAATATGGTGACCGAAAATCCCAAATTCGAGGTATTGTTATGAAAACGGGTCTTTTTACGTTTTATTTTATTATTTTTCGTTATTTTGTTAGACACTCCGGTCGGACCTAAAGACCTTAGTTAAGTATACGACACTATATCTATAATACTAGGACGCAACTTAAATATCAACTTCGATTCAAATGCGGTCGCACAGCTTATTTCATATTTATATGCCAAACGTAACATAATCTACGAGTGAATACGAATCGACGCGTTTCAAAAACACGCTGTATTCTCTGTAATTTTTTCATGCAGAAATATTGCAAAACAAGCCGGTGACAGAGCTTGCCCCAGAACGTCTTTGAAAAAATACAATTTGCGGTGTTCACTGTATCTCGGCCGGAAATTATATGAAATCAAAAACCATTAAAATTTAGTCAAAGTATTATCAAATCCTCCCCCAACGTTCGCTGATTTTTTTTTTTTTCATTTAAAAATTTTTGGTGGGTATCTAAAGTGTAAACTGCTATTTTCCACGACAAATTCCGCCATTTTGTGGGTGGGAAACCCCCTTAATGTAAAAAAAAAACTTTTAACTAAACTTTCGGGGGAGGTCTTTTATATGTAGAAAATGTGTACCAAGTTTCAAATGAATCGGTCTGGTAGTCTTTAAATGACAGTGAACACGGTCTTTGAAAAAGTAGTTTTGAGAAAAACGCGTTTAAAGTTTTTTTACACAGCATAGAAGCATAGAAGACAACATGAGAAGCGGTCACTTGAAACGCTGTATCTTCGTAAATCGACGTCCGATTTACTTGAAATCTTGACACGACACTTTAGACATGTTGTGCATTCAGGAAAAACATTAAATAGAAAATGCTAAAAAAAAATTGCTTAACCTTACCCCGCCCTTAAATACTTTAATCAAAACCATGCAACATATTATTGAAACTGAATTGAAATGAGCTTAGATGTTTTCACATTAATTGTCGTGAGTACCACGCCACTAACATTTTTTTTTCAAGTTTTCCAGAATCATGTTTATAGCTTTCTAATAGGCCACCGTAAAATGCATTTTTAAATAGTTCGTCCTTATTATTCATAAAGATTGGGGTGATTCGTATGATGGGCACTACGACCCCTGAAGATCCTTTGTGCCTAAGCTCAGTCAATGCAAAAGACGCTACCCTAAGGAATTCCAAAATGTCTTTCACAGAAGAAGAACGGATGTCAGTTGTGCACAAAAGCTCCTGGTGGAAAATTCTCCTAGACCGTGGCAGATCAAGACAACCACAAAATTATGAGATTTTGAGTTTCATCATGTTCTAAACACGGGCGACAATCTGTCTCATTAAACACACTTTATATAGCCTACAATGTAGGATTTTATTTAAGAGAGTATCCTTTTCTCCGCCTGATAAAAATTAGCCGGACTCCTAGCAGAGACATGATCCTGCCAGATTAGACTTCTAAACGCTTCGCTGCTTCTGGCAGATCTGTGGTGCTAGACGGAAGTCTTTTAGACACTACATCGATTTTCTGTAAAATTGTGCAGTGGAAAGCCAGTAACTTATCTTATCAGTACTAATCATATTATAGCTTTCAATCTTCTTCTTCAGTGAAACAGCTTTGTTCTCTCATATACTTTTGATCTTATTATTAGTAGGATAGTTTTTGTTAGCGCCTTTTGAACTTCAACAAACCGAACTTATAAAACAAAAATGGCATCATATCGCCCTACTCAGTGTGTTGGATTCAAATTTGAATTTGAACGTCACAAAAAATATATAAATTTGTTTAACGGTTTCAATAAACGTTTGCTCTCAATCATATCTTTACAGCATCATTAACTACTAGATATAAATTATAAGCTGAATCACACCCCCTGTGCTCTTTCCGCAGCCGGAGTAGAATGAACAGTAGAACAGAAGTAGGGTCAGATTCAATTTTCAATTCTTCGTGCAAAGCAGAGGGTGGGTCGATGTCTTCTTCGTCGTCGTTGTCAAAAAGAAATTCTGGGCGATTTTCGCTGGATTTGCCACTGCACATCTTGTAAAAAGTAGAACACTTTAGACAAACCTTCTTGTAGCCGCAGGGACCCATGCATCTTGTAGCGCATTTATAAAACACGGTTTTTAAGAGTTTTAGATGACCAACACCCCTTTCTGTTGTCAGTTGTAATAGGGTTTCTGTTTTCTCTCTTCCAACCCCATTCAGGTGGAAGTTTTTTTTTCTCCCAGCCACGTTAGCATTTGTATTTTAAACGGGAAACGGTGCAAGCTCGTATTTTTCAAAGTACGCGATTTTACCCGTTTTTGGCCGTTCCATAGCTCCATTTCTATTGATCGTAGAAAAAAACATATTAACTTTTTGTACAAAATGTTGTCTTCTACACAATCTTATAACTAGTTTGGCGTTATGGAGTTATAGGCAAAAACCTGAAAACAGTCAACTTTACGTCGGTTTCCAAGATGGGTGAATGTACACAAGGGGTGGGATAACTAAAACTAGAATTCTTCACTACCTTACCGAGCTATACAACATATCAAAAATCCAGAACTACTGGACCTTTTGTAGGGCAAAACCAGTATTTGGAAGAATTGAATCCTTATTCCTACCTACTAATTTATCCCATCGCAAAACACAACAGATCGGGCCACTCGGAGATCTCTATATTTATGTTGAATGCACTCCAACTATGAAATTGTTATTGCTAAAGCTTTTGTGAACATAGTTTTTTGATTGTGGCGTTCACACCCCCTAAGCCGTAGTTAACTGTATTGTAATGCGCCATAATCCCATCTCGGCCTTTTTTTCAGCATATTTTTGCGCTTTGACAGGTTTCTCGATGCCACTACTCGCAGTCCTGATTAATATTCTGAATGAGCCCAGCTCGGCGCCTCTCGCAAATTGGTAATTTCGAAGAGCTTCGTCATAATCTCCCACTAAAAGCCAAATAGACGATGCCATCCCGGAAAGTTTTCCTGAATTTCGTTGCCAGCCGCCCACTTTGTTCCGGCGAGTAACCTGGCGCGCGCTGAATTTATGATTCCACTCGCAACTAGGACAACTCCTCATTTCCCTCGCAATGAATTTCAATTACTCGAGGTTTGCTAAAAGGACACTTTTCACTGTTGTTCCAGGGCGCTGAAGGAGGCGACAGCATTAGCACTTTCCGGCCAGAAAATACTCGACGGCAGCTACGAGAAGTCGTTGACCACAAATTTTGAGCTTTTAAATTTGGTGCCAGATGACAATAGCAGACGGGGGCGGGTGTTCGTCGAGGAGCGGTTCGATCGCCGAAAAGGCCCCCGCAAGCCCATCCGCCTCCTGACGAAATGGCGGAGAGTCGGTCTAATAACCGGGACCAATGTACAGCTGGATACGATTGTGTGGCCGGGAGGCGACATTGTTGTATCAGGTATGACCCAGCACCCCACTTTCGGACTTATTTAAATGTAGAATCATTTCGAAACAGGAATGTCTGCCAGAGCAAGGACCGTCTTCCGGATAGTTACTGCACTGGCGCCACCCTTTGTGATGGTCTCAGAACTGGATGAAGATGGCCTTTGTCTTAGAGGATTGCCCTGCCACAGACTGTCGCCCACAGCAGAGCACAATCTCACGTTGATGTTCAATGCGATCGAAACACGTGACAGATGGAAAGAGGACGTTGAGGAGCACGCAGGTCAGCTACCGGAAGATGATGCTGGTACTTATGACCACTCCTTATACCAGTAAGTGTTAGGATAAGTTTTAAGTTTTTTTCTAACCGCAACGTTTTAGTTAAAGTTAAATAAAAATTAATTTACTGATTTAAACAAATATGGGTTTGTATTTACTACTTCAACGCTACAGCAGAAAATTATAGTCAAATAAGTAGGATTGGTTAGGTGGTATTAACGAAATCACTGGTTTTTCCATACTTAAATTTTTTCCAATTTAAAAAAATTGGTTTACTAAAACTTTTAAAGAATAATGAATTACTAATTCCAACACTGAATGTTAATTTTTCATACAATGTAAACATATGGATTTCGAAAGTATTAAAAGAATAAGTAAAAAGTATAATCAGTAAAGTTGCCGTAAGATTTTTAAAGATAATGTTACATTTTTTTTATTTTCTTGTGTTGTTGGTACAAAAAAAAGGTGAATACTTGTGGGGCTCTAGCCCTAATCGACTTTAAGCAGTTCTTAACCATCTAGGACTATTCTATAGTTAAGCAATAGGTAATTTAAGGTGGGGGAAGGACGAAATTCAGTCCGTAGGATATTTTGTAAAAGGAAAATATTCAGTCAAATTCAAATTCAAACTAATTTATTCCAGGTATGTACAATTAGATATAAATCGTTTAAATTTGCACTAAAGAAAAATTGGATAATATTTTAAACAAATAAGAGAGATGATACATAGTTTCTAGAACAATAAAAAGAGGAAGAATTATTATAAAATAAAACAAAAAATCTAAACAATTATTAGAGAAGAAAAAGTCAATTAATCTAGGCAAAAAAATTTAAAAAACAATTTCTTAAATAATCCACCTTTTGATTCGAAGCAGCGAGACGTCTAACATCAATAGACAAATTGTTCCAAATTTTAAATGTTTGAAAAAAAAAGACAGAGTATTCCTCAATCCTAGTCTGATATCGAGGTATTGGAAAAGTCATCAGGGGGGGTCACAGAAAGCATATATAATCATTCAGGTAAGGTCTCTCCGAGTGACTAATGGTGAACAGTAGTACGATAGACCTATAAGATAAATAGTTGGTTATAGAGCAGCCTATTACTAAAAGCAGCAAAAATGTTGTCAGAGCTTCACAAAAGAATAATATCGAATGCAGTCATTAAACGCGACAATTAGTTTTTTATTACATTTGTAGTCAAGCTAAGTATATATGTATAACTATACCGTATATGAAATGTGCGAGCAAAAGGGATTTTACCAGCAAAAAATGTATGTTAATAGATATAGTATCTTGCAGCTAACCACAACCTTCTGAGACAACCATATATATACTTTGTCTTGGAGAGCAGAAATGTAGTCGCAGAAAGAGAGTTGCGAGTTAATAAGTATGCTCAGATTTCTAATTTTTCGGGCATAAGGTGTTGTCGTATCATTTAATATATTAATAATCACGGGACGAGATTTAAGGGGATTTAAGGATAAGTGATTTTGCACAGATCAACGATAAATATTTTCAAGGTCAGAATTAAGTCGATCGCCACAGTCGCAATTAAGCCAATGGGTCTTGATAACCAGAGTTGCACAACAACAACATAAAGATGTGTTTGACAACAAGAGAAAGATCATTAATAAATATTGAAAAAGTAAGCGACCGGGGATAGAACCCTTTGGTCCACCTACCCAGTCGATAGACAAATTTTGCCTTTTACAAAAACTTTAAAAAAAAATCCTTCTCCCACCTTAAATTACTAGAATAGCCCTAGATAGATTAAAAAATTGGTGGAGCCAGATAGGGCTGGAGCTCCACTTCTAAATAATTACCACAAATAAGTCATAAATAATAAAACAAAAAGTAAAAAACCGGTCAAGTGCGAGTCGAGCTCGCACACTAAGGGTTCCGTACCATCGTACAAGATATGTATAAAACTAGGTATGTACTTTTTAAATACTTTTGTAAAAGAAACAAGAGAGGCGCTATAACATAATCAAAATTTTTTTTTTTAATTTGTATGGCGGCCATTATGAAATTCGCCATCTTAGTTTTTCATTATTTGCTGATATAGCGGCCATAGAAATACACACTCTGTGAAAATTTCAATTCTCTATCTAATACGGTTCATGAGATACAGCCCGCTGACAGACAGACGGACAGCGGAGGCTTAGTAATAGGCTCCCGTAGGGCACCCTTCGGGTACGGAACCCTAAAAACTAACTAACGATTTGGAAAATGAAGTATTAAAATGAGTTCTTGAATCGTTCTCGTCTGGAAGATAAACAGGACAGTCAGACGGGCGATGCTACGTGGTGAGAAAAATATTTCATTACGTTGTAGACAAGACACGGAACAAGAAGAAAAACTTTTAAACAACTCTTTGTGGTGCTAATTCATCGATCGGGGCGCTGTAATTTTTGTGAATGAACGACTTCCTTTAGTTCACCCCCTCAGGGCTACTTTTATTTATCTCGTTCTCTTCTATCTGTAAGTAGACAAAAGTCGCCTTGAACGCGCGTCTACTGATTAATCTGCTTTACATCATCACAGCAATTTAAGGCAATCTTTTTGCTCCGACGGCGACGTTCCTAATTGACCTACTTGGAACATTAATGTGAGGTAGACCTTTGCGAAATTATATGTGTACGTATTATTTTAAAGATAAAAAGTTTGAGTGTGTTCGGGCGCAGGAGATGCGTCCTCCTTTGAAACGCATCACCCTCAAGGGCCCTTAGTGAATTAAAAGTTCCGAGAGTTACTGAGCGTCTATGCTTACCGCTGGCAGATGCAATTATCTTTACATGATGCATATTAACCGCGACGACCATTAATTAAAATTCTTAAACAAGTTCAAATCTGGTACCAGCTCCGCCATGCACTGCCTTAGAGACGAGGCATATATGGACCCCCATGTGTCCCCAATGTGCAAAGGTCGTAATGTCATTTACCAAATTTTCCAAACTAATTCTCCTTTTTGCCTGTAAGCACTGAGCACTCTGGGTGCCCTGTGCAAAACATAATTTCAGGAAGTTTGGTATAGTGCCCCTTCAAAATGTATAATAAAATCAGGCGGGATTTAGTACTTTGTGTGGGTGGGAGCATACGGCTTCCCTTAGATAAAGACAATTGCATGCCATCGCGATTAATTTCCCACGTCAGTGGACTCAAAGAACGGCGGGTTTACGATTTGTCCGATTTGAATGAAATTTCCCCAAATCTTGTCAGCGTATAATGCGAGTGTCTTCGCAGAACGAAGTGCTGCTACGGACTCTCCATGGACCTGCTGGACAATATCGCCACCGAGCTGGGCTTCGAGTTTCATCTGTACCTCGTTAAGGATGAGCTCTTCGGCTCAAAATATCACAGCACATACGAGGGGTCCAGCGCCAGCCACATAGAGGCCGTGCTAAATAGACGTCGCCAGAGCCACATACAAGACAAAATGCACAAGCATCACTACAAGGACCAATTCACGAGCCAACACTTTCCTCCCCAGCAAGGGCACAATTATCACAGCGGTAATTCCACCCCCATTTGCTTTAATTAGTTTTCTGGCCGCCTAATCCGATTCCTGGCCGCCGTTATTGTCATATTGCGCTGATAGCGCCCCTAAGAGATCAATTAAAATCTCTTTTCGTTTAGCCAGCTTCGAGCGGAAATCCAATTTGAATAGAAATGGCGATGACTACGAAGACGCCGCTCGAGATGAAGTGACCTCCTTTGGGTGGGGGAGCGAGAAACATAAACAGATTTCCAGGGAAGGCGATAATGCGGGTGCCAGCAGGACTACGGATGCTAATAAACGCCTAAAGAAGAAAGGTATGTGGAATTTCTTAGCCAGAGAGCGACCTTGTCCATTGCCGGAGGTCGCAGCTTAATTGCCATTGTCTAACCTCGAACCTTTTTACATTTGTCTTAAATTGTGCTTTTTCTGCTTATTTTCCAGACCAATGGAACGGAATAATCGGAGATTTGATATCCGGTTCAGCTGACATGTCCTTCGCTCCACTTAGCGTCTCCAGGTAATTATACGAAAGGACTTGCCTAGCCTACAAATTCGCGCTTTCAGGTTAAGTTTATTGGAAATGAATCCATCTCCGCAAAAACTGTTATTATCTGTTGTCGGCGGCATTTTCGGTTGCTCCTTTTCCTTCATTCGTATTTACTGGACCGATTGTTAATTTGGAATGCCAACGAAGATGAAAAGATAAATGTCCCAAAGTTTGAATGTTATGCGTCGAATGGCAGGCAGCGTTGTGAACGGCACGGCACGCAAATTAATGAGTTATTACGCTTGAAATAAAATCTCCCCCACTTTTCAGTATCTGCTGCTTTTTGAATCACAACAGAAATTATTAGATTAATGTGTTAAATTATTAAGTTAAATTTTAGTGCTTCCCACTGAACGTTCTTATTAATCTTGAGGGTTTAGGGACCCTCATACTATACGTAATAAAAATAAGTAACTCAAGAGCAGCCTTAAGGGGGACCACTAGTGTGACCGCCTAGAAAAAGGATGATATTTGTGAATTTTTTTAAAGAAAACTACTACATGCAATGTTTTAATGTTTTAAGAATACCTTTATGGATATATAGTTAATACATGATAAAATTTTTGGACCAAAAAATTTAAAATTCAGCGAGTTATTCGCAATCTCCCAAGGTTCCAAAAAAAAGTCCACCACTGCTGCAGTGATAGCGATAGCTTCACAGTGCGTGAAATCAAAAAAAAAAACAGAAAGTTTATTAAACTAGAAGGTATTGCCCGTACCATGACCTTCGATCGAAAAATGGCGGAATTTTTAAAAAAAGTTTCAAAATTCGCGCGAAAATTTGATGATTTTTGGCCTGCCAAAATTACATCTTTTATTCGATCGGAATACTGGAGGTTCATGGTATGGAGAAACACATGTAAAAGAAGCTGCAATAAGAATCAAATCGATCGGATGATTTTTCCTCGAGTTATAACTGCAGCAAAATTGAAAAATGTAGTTTCGAGAAAAACGCGTTTAAAGTTTAAGTTACTGGATGAGTCGTTTTAATGTGCCAGGTTCTAGCAGCTCTAAAACATGTGACTGGCAGCTACGTACACGAAACCCCCCACCTATTAACCTATTCATACATTTCTCAATACCATAAGGTCAACAATCGAAACCAGAATCCCTTTATAATGACTTTCCTGGCCGACAGAGCCCGAACAATAACTCAGGTACGGTCCCTAAGCCAACGCAACTTTCGAACCGATGAGCGGCTGCTCTTCAGATGGCTGTAACTCAAAAACTATATGAGATATGCACTTGAAATTTTAGTATGTAAAATATAAAAGTATACACTATCTAAATATGCATAAAAAAAATTATTGATTTTTTAAAAATTTCACACTATTTAGTTAGTGGCAAAAGTATTTGAAAGATGCAAAACTGTAAATAATGGTAGAAAGAAGTAGTTCGAGCAATAGAAGGAAAAATTTTTCAAACATGTTTTTCTAAGCTTACGAATCAGTTATATTATAGTAAAATTGAGAATCCAATAATTTCAATAAACTTAAGTAAATACAAAAAAGGTGAATTATAAAATCCATCATAGGCCCAGTGGCCCGCCCGTCCCTCAAAAAGAGATAAACAGTCTATTACACCAGACTATTTCCATGATGTTTAGTTTTCTTTTAATTTTTTCCTTCTGCAATTAAGGGCTTTTTAAATTTTGTGTTTGTTCCGAAACAAACATGGTGGTCGGTGATGAGTATAAACCCCCATTTGTCCGCCATCTTTAAAGTAATGGTTCGAACGGTTTTTAGGCTATATATGAGTATGAGTAGGTACCCCATTAGTCCACGAATATTTGTGAGATCGGTTTTTTAGAAGGAATCAAATACAATTTGAAATTATGCTTCTACCCGAAGTTTTTGTTTTTTAATCAAAAAAAAATTAATTTGAGGATACCAAAATAATGGTTTGGTTTTTAGGTAAACTGGGATTTCAAATGAAAGCTGAAATTCTCTATTTACAGATAAAAGGATGGCTTTTACGCCCCTATTCAGAACACCGGAGGTGGGGGTAGGATGGTGAAAAGTGGATCAGGGAATGCTAGTTAGGTTTGTCGGAGCTTAAGGAACCTTTCCTCAAAATATCGCTGGATCGCTCAGCTCGATAGATTCCACTTTTTGCGATCGCATCTCCGCAACATTTTTACAACTTTCAAAGAGTCATATTTTTGTATTCCGGAGTTTATTTTTTATCTGCGGTTTGTTAATCATACCACTATTTCTAACTCATTATGGGATTATTATTATTAATGATTAAGATATCATTTTGTCTTAGTTTCAAATTAATATTTTCCGTAAGATAAAAAACTTTATTTTAAAGACTTCATAACATGATATGACATAACATGACAGCTGTCAGTTGGAGTTGTTAATAGCCTATACGTAAGTGTAATCTAGTTATAGCTGATGTAGAGTAAACAACTTCAACCGACAGCTGTCGTACATGTTAGTCAAACCGATTGTCAGCAGATGGCGCCTTCCACATTTTCTATGCAAATACAGCTTTTATAAAAAAAAATTGTGAAAAAAGGTTTTTTTACGAAAACATTAATTTTAAACTGTTTGTCTATTTTGCGTTATTCGCGGGGAACGTAATCTTCAAAATGATATAATATCTTAACCATTAATATGGAAAAATTCCTGTTTTTCTTCATTTAACTTATATTGACTGCCCTCGAAATATGAATGCTTCACAACAGTAAAGAAGCTTGGAAAAAAATCACATCTGACAAATCCAATATCTATATTATAAATTTTAAAATGTCTACTTTTAATTGTTTTACAATTAAACATACTAGCTTACCGATAGATACTATGCGAAATATTCGCACGTGTCAGCTAGTATAACTAACATAGACTTTTTGAAATTATGGGAGTATTGTGTATAGTGACGGCCGCTCTTTCATCCGATTTGTATGATTTTTGCTTGGAAACTACTGATAGATATAAAATGAAATTTTGACTACTTATTTATTAGATGTTTCTTCACAAAAGTTTTTTTTTAATTAATGAAATATTAACCAATCCCCCTGCTATTCAACATGGTACTAGAGGAGGTAAAGAAGAAAACAAATACCATGAGAAATAAGTTGGACGCTAACCAGGCGACATCGCCATACTCGCCCACACCCACAACGGCATTCAACCCAAAGTTATTACCCTGGTGTAAAGGTGGGATACACGCTGAGCAAACACACGCGACACATCCCAGCGGGAAAAGAAGCAGTCCAAGATGCAAACGGAAGCAACTCCTGGGAAGCCATGGATCATTCCCTTCCGTTGAACACTCCATTTCTTTTTAACATTGCATGTCCGCAGGAGGAAGCAGTAAAAAAGCTTTTTTACTTCCACCTAGCTTCTCCGGAATCTCGTTCATACTGCTCCCAGCTTGCTTCTATGGAATTATGATCTATAATGCATGACATGTTTATGCATATGGAATCTTTCCCCGAATTATTTTCGTTTTAAGTCAAAGATCAAGGTAACGGACAGGTCAAAAGACGCAAAAAAAACACTCAAAACCAAAAACTCACCTTGCTTACTGCACAAAAAGATCAAACAGGAATGAGCAAGATTTCGTTTTGTTTTCTTTTATGACTTAAAAACAAAGCGAGAAGGTTCACTGCGACAAGCTCAATTCGGTGATGCATACCTGCCTTTCCCGGAATCAACAGGGAAGCAACATATTTGTCACTCATAAAATTTACTGATTCCAAATCCGCTTCCCTAGGAAGGCCTGACCAAATTTCCCGCTGGGTTGGAACGAGCGTACACATTGCGCGAATTTCTAAATAATACATATGTGGCAAGCATTTGCTTGGCGTACACACTAGGTTAAGTATTTTGATCATTAAAGAAATCGAATGCGTTTATGTTTGAACGCTTGCTGTTGCAGTTCGATGGAGACATTTTCAAAGATTACAGAACTCTTCATGTCTTGTATTTTCGATCCGTTTGTGCGATTAGTAGCCACTTTAATTAAAATGTTGAGAGTAATTTAATCCCAATGGTCAAATTTTTTAGATGATATTTTATAGCATTTATCCTGAGGATTCCCCAAACAAGGTTGCGCTCTATAATTATCGCTTAATTCAATGATTTTGTGGTTTGTCCACTCCATTTTATTCATAAATCGCAAAATGCGACCGAATTGAGGAAAACCCGAATTCAACTATTGTTGAAATAGAATATAATAGAAACTTTTGTTCTTATCTATAATGGCACTACTTTTAATCACGCCGTGTTTTTCACACGCGTTCAAAGATTGAACATGAGTCCATTGGTCCACTGGAACCTAAAGAACTGATAACAGAAAAGCTACTTCAAAATAACAGATATAAAATACATCACTCTTTCCTTTCTTCTTATCACTTATCCTTTTCTATTATTACTCTGCATCCTGTAACAAAGAGACAAATTTAGCAAAATTCACATAGAGAACATTATAATAATTGCTTACATATTTTTCTCTAACGGCAAAGGCGAATTGAAATAATTCCGCTCTTACTTTTTTCTTATCATTTATTTATTTATTTATTTATTTATCTATCAACAGGTACAATATACCATCTGACAGTTACGGAGAACAAATAGAATACAATCCAAATATACATATGTACTATAAACATTTGAATTTAGTTACAAAGTTATAAAATTATTAAAAAATTTAACATTAGAACTGGAAACAACCTAGGTCTCTAATAAACATTTCTTTAATGCTAATCTATCACAGTGAAAATCTAAATAAGGATAAAATGTATTATACATTTTACCCATTGCCGATATTGGCTCAAAACTGCCGTAATTAGTTCTATGGTGAGAAGGATAAAGAAAATGTTGTCCTCTAGTCAATCGGGGCCGCGAATTAAAATTAATTAGGTTTAAGAGATTAGGAGAGTCCACATCGCCAGCTATGATATCGTGCAAGAATAAGACCCCAGCAACCTCCCTACGCTTAGAAAGAGATGTTAGACTTAACAATTTTAATCTGTACTCATAAGGAGGAAGATTGCAAGGATCTGTCCAAGGCAGGTGGCGAAGAGCGAAACGCAGGAACCTCTTTTGCACTGGCTCGATACGTTTTATATGTACATCGTAATGCGGTATCCACACTACAGAAGCGTATTCCAAAATAGGACGGACAAAAGCACAAAACAAAACTTTTAAAATAAATGGGTCGGAAAGATCTTTAGACCAACGCTTTATGAAGCCAAGGGTTGAATTAGCCCGACTGATTATATTCTCAATGTGGCGCCCAAAATTAAATTTTATATCAATAATCAAGCCAAGATCCACAACGCTATCCTGGCGAGACAGAGACTTGGCGTGAATTTTATATGAAAACTCCAAAATAGAGCTTTGCCGACTAAATGATATAAAATTACATTTTATCACATTTAAAATCATATGATTTTTAGAGCACCCATCCGCAAAATATTAAGGTCTTCTTGTAGGCTATAAGCGTTTTGAAAAGACTCGATTGTTCTAAAGATTTTTAAGTCATCAGCATATGCTAACACATGTGCATTACATATAAGAGGAAACAAGTCGTTAATAAAAAGAGTGAACAACAAGGGACCAAGATGACTACCCTGAGGAACACCAGACAGAACAGGAACAGCATCAAAAGTGGTAGAGGAAAATTTAACCTTGAAAGATCTGTTCGAGAGATATGACTTAATCCAAAGAACTATGTCGTTGGAAAATCCAAGTCGTAGTAATTTGAATATTAGCACCTTATGAGAAAGCTTGTCAAATGCCTTGCTAAAATCAGTGTAAACACAGTCAACTTGATTATGTTTCTCTAAATTTGTTAAACAGTAATTTGAAAATCATCAGGAGGAATATCCTTCAGTAAACCTACTACGGTTTTGGTTATTAGGTCGTCCGTGTCATTGGTTACCTGTGAGCTATTTCCCACTTTTTCTACACTAGGGCTAAAGCGGACTGTTCAATCACCTCCAGAGTCGATTAAATAGTCCACTTTGTTTTTGGCGCCCGGTGGTCCCAATATAAGCTCCTCACTCTCAGAGCTACAGTGGAATGTGCTTTCTTCACTGAGTGAAATATTGTCATCAGCAGAATAGCTGCTTCTACTCTGAATTTCATTGCTTTTACTGCTGGAATAAATATGGAAACAATTAAAGTTTAATTGTTTATAATGACACATACTTTCTCGGCTATAATAATATAATAAATGCTTTTAAGAAGCTCATACTTTGAAAGTACGGCCACGAGTCTTCTTCAGCACCACTTCCCGCAAATGCTTCCACCTTGTTTTGCATTCTTCAGCTATTAATAGTTTGATTTAGTAAGCTTTAAATTAATATAATTACAAACTACTTACAGGTATGACTTAATTTTGTGGCGATTTCTTGCTAGCAACTGGTTTTTAAATTAATGTCAAAATACCTTTTGTGTTGCTTGTCATAGAAGCAAGGCGAATTCTTTATTAGCTCTATAAGCTCTTCATTAAAATGTGCGGACATTGTGCACAACTAGTTTTATTATACCACTCAGATCTCACATTTTGCAAGTGTCAAAAATACATTAAGACGATTAGACGAGTTGAGT
The DNA here is from genome assembly GCA_947538895.1 of Neoitamus cyanurus. Classification (NCBI taxonomy): domain Eukaryota; kingdom Metazoa; phylum Arthropoda; class Insecta; order Diptera; family Asilidae; genus Neoitamus; species Neoitamus cyanurus. Next base: position 33,218,468 of record OX384541.1, on the reverse strand, counting down.
TAAGATTTGACAGAAACTTAACCAATCTTAAGGAAATTTGACAGTAAATCTTAGAGAGCCTTAAGGCTATTATAGTCAGGGCTATTGTGTTTGTTCAAAGCCTTTGTGATGTACACACAAGAAAAGATTGATTCCAAGGTTGCGTACACATGTGTTTGCGTTTGTTTGCTCAGTCTGTACCCACCTTAAGAATATACACGAGAAGTCGGTCTGAAAATAAGTACCAAAAACAAAGTGTATGAGCATCTAAACAGCGAATACAAACCAGTTCGCAGTCACAGTACTACTAGTAGAATTCAAGAAGAAGGAGATATTAAGAATAGACTGAAACAAGCGAGAACGGCCTTAGGAAGCCTCAGAGCGGTCTTGAATGCCCTCACCTCACCAGGGTCAGTTCTGCTGCACGGATGCGAAACACGGTTAGTCAAAAAGGCCAGCATGAACAAAATCCAAATGGCCCTGAACAAATGTATAAGATTTATCTGCAAGATATTCTGGCCGAGGCAGATCACAAACACAGAACTGTGGTCAATCACATACCAAGACCCTATAGCAACACAGATCATGAGAAGGAAATGGAAATGGATTGGAAAATACTCCAAAGGCCAACAAATGCAACCACGCGGCGGGCCCTTGAATGGAACCCGCAGCGGAAAATAAAAATTGGAAGGCCACGAACTACTTGGAGACGAACGGTAACTAAAGTAATAGAAGACAGCTGTAAAAATTGGACGCAAATCAAATAAACAGCGCGGTACAGAATTCCTTGGAGAGGCCACGCGGAAGGCCTACTCCCAAAAGGATTGAAGAAGGAAGAAAAAAGCGATGCGCCGAGCAAAACGGTGAGCACGTTTGGGGCCCTCTCTGTGGCCTGATATATAGATTCGTATATTTATTTTTATCTACAGTTATCGTTGGTACCAAGGAAATGATAAAATATCGAAAATAGCAATAATGGTGTACTAATTTTTGGTACTATATTTTCTAATTAAATTGCTGCAAAAAAACGATCGTAGTAACAAAATCGTGGTGATATTAAAGCATTGAGTAAAAGAACTTGAGATATCGTGCTCACCGTTGCTTCGATAAAAACGCGTTTAAAGCTTTATAAGAGAATTATACCAAAACAAATAAATTTACTTTTAATCTGTTATGTCCATACACTCTCAAAAACTGGGTTAACGGCTCGATAAGCAAGGAGTTGTCAGGTACAATTTATATGACTCCAAGTGCGTCGAAATTCTAAACCTTCTAATTTTCTAAAATAAAAAAACCTCTTCGAAAATATATTACAAACATATTATAGGGGGTTATAGGTAGTCTTCACATTTTCGGAATGTTCATATATTTAAGTATATTCTCTGAAAATTTGAAGCCAATCCGATAAATATTTACGGAGATATACCTGAATTTGTAAGGCCACTATGTGTAATTTTAACTATGTGTAAACTACTTCTGAAACTTTAAACGCGTTTTTCTCAAATCGGTACTTTCAAAGTCGATGATCATGATTTCTCATAAATTGCTCAACCGATCGGTCTCAAATTTTTACACAATCTTCTTAGATATATTCGTCAGGTATTGAATGAGGGAATAAGATTTAAAAAAATTATTACTATTTTATTTTAACAATTTGGAGCGAAAATTTCAGTCAAAAACGAAAAATTTTTTTCAAATAGACACCATTTTGTCAAAAATCAATTAAGCCATTTGATAAATCATTAAGCCATTTGTGAGAAATCGGGATCACTACCAAGCGCCTTTTTTTAGAGGTCGTTCGGGACATCATCTACAGAAGCTGTGCACATTAATATTTTTACATGATCGACGCGCTATTGTATTCTTAAAAGTAGGCTATATTTGAATTATCATCACTTGTAATTGATAAATAAAAACTGTTTCTATAAAAAATTCATAAAAGGACGTCTTTTTTTAGCCTCGCAATTGCGTATAACCCCTTAAAGGAACTAAGGAATACAAAAATGGAAAGAAAAATTAAATTTTTTCAAACTGTCACTACGCAATACTTCCTTAAGTCCTGAAATTTCGACCTGTTTATTGGCCCATCACTGTTGACTGACTCCTTAAGGACTTTTGGTTCATCTCCCACTATTGGACTACGGCGGGTGTTCACCTATCAGTTCTTCCCGTTTTTAATTTTTTTAAGTTGAACTTAGTTTCTTTATTCGACAGTTTCAGAAAAGTTTTGAGAAATAGGACACCGCACCGGTGATCCCTTAAGATGTTGTAGACACTTGTGGTAATTATCGGACTTTTTCTCCACAAAAGTGAAAATATATGGATATACTAGATAAAAATAATTACGGGGAAGACTTTGTTAAAAATTGCATTTTTAAGATCAAAAGTGGTATGTACATTTGTTCTACGTATGGAGACCAGCACAGAGCAATTGATCTTTTAATATTTTAAGAGAATGTGAAAAACAATTATTTTTTGCATTATTTATTTATTTATTTATTTATTTGGAAAGAAAGCTTTGTACAGGAACGAGATAATTCCCTATTACACAAGAGCTGCAGGATATTAAAATAAGAACAAAATACCAACGATAAATCAAATAATGTAGTTAATATCTATGTTCAATATTAAAGCTTGAGCTTATTAATAACAGCTGATTTAAAGTGAGAAAAAGAGCAGTTCAGAGGACCAAGTTGAAGTCTATCGTGATTTCTCTGGCAACGAATCACGAATGAATTAAAATAAACCTCAAGCAAGGCTATGGGTGGCTTAAAAACATCGTTGTTTCGGCTACTGAATGACGGCACACGTAAGTTCAAACTATCAAACAAGGTCGTATGCAACAGTCCATTACAAATGCGGTAGAGATTACATTCATCCAAGTAGAGTCGTCTGTCGGCAAGCGAGGAGAGGTTAAGGATGTAGAGTCTTTCAGGATAGGGAGCATGAGGTTTTTCAAGAATTCTAAAAAGACTGCGAGTAAATTTCCTCTGGACGCCCTCCACTTTATCTATTTTGCCTTGATGGTGGGGAGACCATACAGATGAACAATATTCTAGGATGCTGCGCACCAAGGTCTGGAACAGCATCTTTGAAGTCGTTAGACTATGGAGGAGAGTAGAGGTACGAAGGATAAAGCCCGATAATCGATAGGATCTCCTGCAGATATCATCCATGTGAGCATCAAAGCTCAATCTGCAGTCAAATATCACACCCAGATCCTTGATTTCAGACACCTCTGACAAGATCTTAGAGCCCAGGCGGTAATTGTGCTGCAGTGGAGATTTTTTAAAGGTGAACGACATTTTAAGACACTTACGAATATTCAAAGACAGACAGTTATTGCTACACCACTCCTCTATAGCAGACAAGTCATGCTGAAGAAGGTAACAGTCCTGTAGGCAGTTAATTACTCGAAAAATTTTGAGGTCGTCAGCGTACAGAAGACAGTCAGACTTAATTATAAAAGTCAGGTCATTAATAAATAACAGAAATAGAAGCGGACCCAGAACAGATCCTTGTGGAACACCAGAAGAAGGAACAAATTCACATGAAGTACAACCGGAGAACACGACACACAATTTACGATCAGACAAGTACGACGAGATCCAAGACAGCATGGAGCCATGCACACCATATTTCTCTATTTTATAGAGGAGGATATCATGACGGACATGGTCGAAGGCCTTTGAGAAGTCAGTGTAGATGGTATCTACCTGAGAGTGCTGTTCCAGTGCATGCGTTACATAGTGTTGAAATTCAAGAAGGTTACTCATAGTAGATTTCCCCTTTATAAAGCCATGCTGCTTGGGGGATATAATAGGATGGAGGACCTCGGCGAGATGGTTATGTACTAATCTATCGAGCAATTTGCCAAAGCAGCTGAGAATACAGATAGGGCGGTAGTTCTTCACATCACACTTGTCGTCCTTTTTAAAGATGGGAACTACATATGCGAGCTTCCAAAAATCAGGGTAAACACCCTCGTTTAGGGAAGAGTTGAAAATAATTGATAGGGGAAGCGCCAATGCAAGTGCCAGTTTTTTAACAAAAAAATTAGGCAGCCCATCTGGTCCGGTAGAAGATTTGGAGTCAAGACCAATGATGCTGTTGTATACGTCATCCACACTGAAGGACAATCCAGACACAGACATTGCACAAGGTGGTAATAAATTATCGATAGGTAAGTAGTCATGCTTGATAAAAGAGTTACTAAAGAATCTAGCAAACATATCACAGATAGATTGCGGGTCGGATGCAGTATCGTCATCAGAATTCAAAATTGAGGGAGATTTGTCACAAGATCTAGAGTTTTTTACAAAATTCCAGAAGAGCTTGGGATCGTTGTTACGCAGGCGATCCTCAATGCTGCCGACATAGGATTTAAAGGCAGTTTTTATAAGGTGCTTTGTGCGCGTTCGACTATCAGAGAATAGTTTATAATTCTGAGGTGATTTACACCGTCTGTACAATATTCTAAGTCTTTCTTTCTCATCGAGAGCATGTAGAACTTCAGGAGTGAACCAAGCTGGATAAGTTCTCTTAGCTGCCCTACGATGTGGAACATGTTTGCAAATAGCCTTGTCAAGTGCAGAGTATAGCTTGGAGGCTGCCTCATTGCAGGTATCGCCTTGAAATAGGCTAGGCCAGTTGGTATTCAACAGCTCTTCATTAAGTGAGTCGAAGTTACTTTTATAGAAATTTCTGGTGCTATTCCTTTGAGAGCAGGGACGTTTTACATTTAAAGGTAGCACAAGCTTGATTGCAAGCGGCGGGTGATGTTGGTCCGCAGGAACTAGACCAGTATGATTAGTAACTTGAATGAATTCAAGAGACAAATTGGAAAATACCAGGTCCAGCAAAGCACAATTGTGATTCCTAATGTTGTTAAATTGGTCCACTGAGCAGAATTCCATAAAATTACGTAATAAATTACTCATGCCGCAATTAGAGATAAGCAAAGGTGGGTGGGAGCCAGACCAGACAAGCCGGGGCAGATTGAAGTCTCCACAGATTAATAAGTAGCTGTGTGGGTCATAAACATTAAGGATTCCAGACAGATCATCACAAAAACGGTCCAAATCATCCAGACAAGAGGAACCCGGAACATAAACACAGCACACATAAAAGTTTAGGTGACCACGAAGTTTAAATTTAGTGCAGACAGATTCAATGGGAAACTGATCACTAGGAAAATAAAAGGGAGAAGCCGCGAGTGCCGACTTTACACCAATAAGGACACCTCCGCCGTCCTTCTTAGAGCTGCGAGTCAAGTCACGATCGCCACGAAAAATATCATAATTGGAAAGTTGAAACTCGTTATTAGAGATAGAAGAATTAAGCCACGTCTCACTAAGACAGAAAATATCAGGATTGTCAGTCAGAATAGATGTAGACAAGTCTAGCAACTTGGTCCTCAAACCACGTACATTCTGATAAATAACATTAACATTACGATAAACAGTACAATACTTAGGGGTAGAGCCAGATGCAGCACAGCCATTAGAGCAGGAGTCCTCGATTACGACGGATGCGGGTTGTTTACTCTCGTTGGAAAATTTGTTCCGTTGCGGTGACGAGTCCGGGGTGTAAATGGGTGGAAGACAATACCCTCAGGCCAGAAGTCCGTAGAGTCGAGAACCGGAAGAACGTCGTCGGGGGCAAATATGCGAAAGGAAGCAGCAACACGGTTAGGCAGATTAGGTTTTGTCAGTTTTTGGCATGAAATGTTGGCAGCAGTACGACCCAGCTTTGACTGAATAAACCTCATGATGTGGTCAGCAGTCGTCGAGTAGCTCAGTCGTGAAACAAACAAGGATGCTTGAGGCTTGACAACCTCAAGATCAACTGATGTAGATTTCTCAGCAGGTAGCGTCAGCTCAAGGGGGTGATCAGCATCTGAGGACATCGTTTTTCCAGTGTTTCCGTGTAGCTGAGATGAACCCACATATCCTTTGAGGTTACTTGAGGTCGCTACTGGAAGAGGGGAGCCACAAGGCCGTGAGCCAGGAAGCTTCCCCAACGAGGCAGCGCATGCAATATTCCCAGATGCCGCTGAACCCTTAGATGTAGCCGCAGGAGGCAATCTAGCGGATGAAGATTGCGATGATGATGATTGCGATCTTGGTTTCAAACAGGTACGAGAAGCTTTCGCCGGGTCCCCTGAGACAGTAGCAAGATTAGCAGTCTTAGTGACCGTTCGAGGTGATACGGTTTTCATCAGCTTTGAGGTTGAAGATGCCAGTGCTGTAGCCTGTCTAGCAATGTGGTCTTTAACTTCAGCAAGATCTGCTGATATGTTCTTGAGGGTAGCCGTTGGAAGAACACCACCTGATGGAGACCCAATATCAGCAAGAGAATCAGCGATGCCGTCTATTTTTCTTAACGCCCTGAACGAGTAGTCTGCCGCACTCTTGGTCGATGATAGAACTTCCGCGAGAGTGACGGGCAGGGAGTCCACCTTCGCAGATAAAGCATTCAAGTCATCAGACAAGTCAGGTAGGATGTATAACTTATCGGAGAGGTCCTTCAATTTATCGCACAGCAGCGAGACGTTTGCAGGGAGAACAAACAAGTCATCCATTTGGGAAGTCAAAAGCTTGAACGCCCTTAGCACATGACAAGGCCTCAGATCACCGCAGTCAGCACAGGTATAACCACGACCATCCCTCCCGGTGTTGCGTGAGTTTCGCTTCACACAAGCTGAGTGGAAGTGTTTACCACAGATGCCCTCACACTCGATCCAAACCTCGTCCGCCTCCAAGTTTGAGGATTGACAGGCGTTGCACAGCGGCATCGTTGCCCGTATTGATCAAGTTCGATCGAAGATGATCAGCAAAAATGACAGGTGGGCGGCGGCAATTAGAGGTTATGGTCGAACTCCAAGTTGGCAAAAGTCCCAAAAGTGGAAGAATTAAAGCACCCAGTCCACGTACTCCAATGTCCAGTGAATCCAGCGATGGATGAAGCACGATGATGGATATTAACAATAATAAAAGTCCGAAACACAACAAAAACAGCAACAAAAGATGATCAGATCAAAAGCAGCCACGAACAGAGTTGCCAGTTTGTTATTGTACTACATAAATACATGTAAACTACATAGTCATCAAATTATAGAAAATAAATCTAGGCCAAGGTTCAAAAGTATTGAATTCAACGTTATAACAATACATAGAAAAGAAAAGCTCCAGCGCGTCTACGGGCAATGAAATATGCAGCTGGCAAATGCAATTAATAAAGAAATCCTAATTTTCCTTATTAAGCCATTATATTAAACACATTAATTTAACTTTCCCTGCCTTAAAGATAGAATAACTCAACAAGACTTTATCAACTTCTCAAAGTTTTCCTTTGAGTCTAAACGAGCTGCACAAAAGTTTGTAAGACAAAAGTGCACAAAGCAGTTCGGAAGAGTAATGGAGCTTGGTTCTAGGGAATAAGTCCTCAGAAGTCATTTCAGGGGCCATCAAAATCACAGCTATTGTTTCAAGCCCAATTAGACCCTCTGTTCCAAGTTTCCTACTTTAAGTGAAAGCCATAAAACATCGAATCGTACTGAGTGTCCAAACCCTCTTTGGGGTACCGCCAGGACAGCACCAGGTGCGAGTCAAATAAAATCCGGCAAATTTGTGAACGACGGGACTTATGGCAAATTATATCGTCGGGTGCCACAAATATGGGCCCATTTGTCACCCCTCATCAATTGTCACTTCCATCAGCCTCGAGTTGCCCCTGTGATAGCGTGTCTAACGAGGACAAAGCAGATACACAAAACATTTTACGTGTCAAACACAAATTGTTAGATAGACCGGGTGGGATTGTGATTGTGGGCGCCGCGCCGGATTTTTTTTTTCAGCTTTCGGCATAGTTGGCATTCCTCTCGGGGCGCCTTTTTTTAGTTAAGTGAAGCGCTTAGTTTCATTAATAGTTTTGGTTTTTCTTAATTTTTCATTTGTGCACACAGGGCACGTGCTGAAGTCATCGATTTTAGTGCTCCTTACTTCTACAGTGGAGTGTCCTGGCTGGCGGCACCTCAAAGCAAATCGGAGATCCCACTGCTGGCGTTCCTACTCCCATTCTCTCCAGAACTGTGGATAGCCATCTTCACTTCCCTTAATGTGACTGCAATTGCCGTAGCAATTTACGAGTGGTTAAGTCCTTTCGGATTAAATCCCTGGGGACGTCAGAGGAGCAAAAATTTTAGTATGTCTTCAGGTAGGTTCCAGCTTTTACCAGCCAGTTAAATCCATCAGTAAAAGTTAATTTCCTCCAATTGTAGCGCTTTGGGTTATGTGGGGTCTGCTGTGCGGACACCTGGTCGCCTTCAAGGCACCTAAATCGTGGCCAAATAAATTTTTAATCAACGTGTGGGGAGGATTCAGCGTGATTTTTATCGCCTCGTATACTGCCAACATTGCCGCCCTTATAGCCGGACTGTTTTTTCACAACGCCAGCAATCGTCCTGATGTTGCGGTAAGTACAGCCCTTTTGTATTCTTTTTAGTTAAAACAATGAACGTATCTTATACAGTATATTGTTATGCAAGCTAACTAATATTTTATTAAAGCAAAAAAAAAAAGGATGTTTCAGTTTAAATAAAGTTTTTAGAATATATTTTGATGCTTGCTAAAATGATACTCTGCAATGTGCTTAATTATACTTCACCAGAGTAAAAAAATCTTTTTGAATGAATTACCACAACAACGTACAACTAGAGATAACATATGTGTGCAATCATAGACAATAGACATTTCTGGGCATCACGAGACGAAAGTTATCTAGTAAAAAAAGCTTTCACTTCAAATTCTACTCTACTCATAAGAGTCATAAGAGTCTGTGAAGTGTGAGCATGCTATAAGAGAGAATTTCCTATGGGCTTATGGGTAGGCAATTGGAAATTCATATAAATCATGTATGCGTGCCTAGCCCATACTAAAGTCGATGCGCAATGTATTTTTAATTATTCACTACCCCACGAGACACAAGACTGCGCTTATTCTATCTGGCGAGAACAGCAAACTGTCGAGTTTCTCATGAAAAAAACTCTGTGAGCATGTAGTAAGAGAGAATCTCTGAATCTCTTCGCTTATGGCTAGGCCTACGTGCGAATTGAAAGTAAATTGGAGATGAAAGCTCTGATCACAATTCTCTGTGGGATAGTATATCTAGACGTAATATTACTAGTTATATCCGGTGCACCACAGCAGGATATTTTCATTAATATTTAAAATAATCCATAGTATACTTTGCTTAGCTCCACGCGGCGCGATGAAAGTGAAATGATTTATCAGATAAACTCACATTTTTTTTTATAATATAAACCCATACATACTACGTATGTATATTTGGAGTGTTCAATATTTAGATTAAACTCGATGTATAATATTTATTAAACACAGCGTTCTCCATTGATTAATTAAAAGTCAGTGGGACTTGTTTGGTTGGATTTCTCTATTCTAATATAATTTGAAACACGTTTCGGTTAAGGCTACACAAGCACATTGAATTATATGCTATTGTATAAGATGACATGGTCATCCTCATTTCTCCTCATTTCATCCTCTCAAAACTGCTGGCAAACATCCCTAACATCCATTGGCATTAAACCGCCAAAATCTCGATGCTTCCGGACGACTATTACACTGGCCCCGACGGGATCCCCGCCATTCTCTTAAAAAAATGTTCTGCCTACCTCACTCAGCCTCTTTCTATCCTCTTCACCCTTTCTCTATCTGAAGGTGTTTTTCCCCGATCTTGGAAAGATTCATTTATTGTCCCTATCCATAAAAGATATTGTGAAAGAGAAGTCTCCAATTACCGTTCAATTGCTAAACTTTCCTATATTACGAAACTTTTCGAAAGCCTCATCTACGACTGCCCAACACGGTTTCATAAAAGGTAGATCTACGACTACTACTAACCTGACAGTCGTTGAATCACCTACATTGCAAGCTATGGAAAATGGCGAAGAGTTCGACGTTATTGCCACCACCTTTAGTAAAACCTTTGACAAAATCTCCCATCAGCTCATTGTTCTCAAACTTAGAATTAGTAGGTATCCTCGGCTTTCAACCCTCTTTCATTTCCTAAATCGAATCTCGCCTCGATAATCGTCATTACAGGGTTCGTTTTGAATCAACGACTTCTAACCCCTTTACTTCTCATTCTGGTGTTCCTCAAAGTAGCCACTTTGGTCCGTTAATTTTCATTCTGTCTATAAACGATGTTGAGCAGATAATTAAACACTCCTAAATATTAATTTATGCTGATGATATTAAAATTTTCAATAGTTTTTCCAGTGCATCTGATCCTGTATTCCTTCAAGAAGACTTAGTCAGCTTTTCTACCTGGTGCTCGAAAAATTTTCTGTGACTTAAAATCTCTAAATGCCAATCAATAAATTATTCCACACTACTCCTTGGACCTATTTTCTTACTGGCGAACTCATTCCATCTGTGAGTTCCTTACGACATCTGGGCGTTTTCTATGATAGCGAACTCAATTTCCGCTCCCATATCGATCATATTGTTAATAAAACTAACTCAGCTTTTAGTTTTGGCAAACGCGCGCTGGTCTAAGGAATTCTCTAACCCCTAAGACACCAAAACTCTCTACTTCTGCTTTGTACTGCCTGCCCCTACTTGAGTATGCCTGTCAGGTCTATTCGTCCGCTCCGCCCACACTCATTAATAGGTTTGAATCTGTCCATCGAAGGCTCCTTAGCTTCGCGTTGCGCGCCCTTCCTTGGGTTGATAACTTTAATCTTCCTCCTGGAGAGGAACAATTAAAATTGATTAACCTCCATCCCCTAGCACTGCGTCATGATGTCGCCGACATTGTCTTCGTCCACCAAGTCCTAATAGACTCCATCGACTTTCCCGAATTTCTCCATAACATCTCACTCAATACCAACCCCTGCAATGTAAGATCCTTTCCACTCTTCCCTTTTGACACCCACCGCACCAACAATGGTCACTTTGAACGCTTTACGAGAATGCTACGTAAAGCTAACAATACCGCCCCTTTCAATTTCTGCATTGATAAATGTATGTTATCCTCAGCTTGGACCATCCAGTCCCGCCATCTTAATTGCCCCTCCCGTTCGCTCCCCACCAACTTCATCATTGTTTTATCTGATCCGTGTTTTAGTTCTAGTCTTAATTTAAGATGATTTTGTTATTTTTGTGTATTTTTTGTGTGGCTTGAATTAACCGAAATAAATAAACTGGGCCACTTTTTGCCCCGGTCTCCGCGGGAAAAATTTAAAACCGTTTCCACGCATGCAAGAGTTTCATTCATTTCAAAGTTTTAATTGGCATGGAAAAGCGCGACCAAAGCCGGGTCGGCTCCGCAAGTTTAAATAAATTTGAATTATAGCGTTACGTATTTTCAGCATAGATGTATTAAAATATGCCGAGGTTGTCCTGGATTCCTTGTATCCCAACAACTCCTTCCGTAATTGCTGGTAATTAAGAGCGCTCCCTCTTTCAAAGGTAATTTATTTTACGAGGATTTATTTCATGGACGATAAATCGTAGAACAAACAACAAACGTGCAGCTAATTATCCAAATTTGATTAAATGCCCACCTCCGCAGATCTCCGCAGTGGCAGCATCCAGGAGAACATAAATTTCCTTTTAAGAATTGTTTTCGTTCCTGTTGCATTTTAAACAAACGTTCTGATTATTATTCTGCGGGTCGCGCCTCTTCCAAATTCATGTACATTTCCTTTGAATGTCGAAGGATCCGAAAGTAGGGTAGGTTGTACGCCTGCTGCCTCGAATAGCAGTCAGATTTTATGTCCTTATTGTTGCCGGCGTCAAATTTTTATGGCCGCTTCCAGGAGCCTCTTGCATACATTAACATAAAATTCGCAGTCGAGCTCATAGTTTGCATACATTGTTTTGCTACTGACGCTTTAAACAAATAGGAAAAAAGGATGAGGATGGCGGGAATAGAAAAGCCAGAACAGAATTTTTATTCAGGGCGTGTTCGAGATCTCGTCCTCCACTTTAAGAAAAATGGAACTGTGTAATGCCCGGACAAATTGAAAATCGTCTCCGCGCGGTGCGGCGTAGATAGGGAGGACAGGAAGCATTTTGAATTCTCCCTGTTTACGACAAAACTTGAACTGTTGCAGCAGCGCAAACTATTTTTCCAAAGTTCTCAGATTAACGTCGTTATCCTAATTGAGTTCCCGTGGATGGAGGAAATGAGCTGTTCCGCTTTTGTTTTGCTGAGTCCAAGATGAAAGGCAGCAGGCAAAGGGAGTTTTTCTACTGCACAGTACACAGTGCACGTTCCGAACATTGTCATTATTTGTGGAGCACAATGATTGGATCTTGTCAAACTGCAAAAAAGTGTAAAGCTTAATAAACTTCGCACTACATAAACCTGACGAGGGTAATACGATACGGAAGCGGAAAAACAATTTCTATCATGTTTTTCTGAAGAATAGGGAAATGCTTTGAAAATGAATCTGGTATAAAGCTGACGAAAACAGTTATATAAAAAAAAATCTAAAATACTTATAGTTTACGTCTGAAGACAAACTGAAAACAATTTCTCGAATAACATGGTCTTATTCAATTTCTAAAGACTCTAAGATGCTAGAAGTGTCAATTATATTTTATATATTTCTTACTATTACTTACCGCTGTTTAGAGATTTTAAGATTAAGTTCTCGAATCAGACATTTCTTTCCAAATTTTGATTTTTTTCTGTTTCACAGGGTATTCTGCCTATAAAAAATTGAGAAAAAATGTAAGTCCAAAATTCTCAAATAGAGGGGCAGGTTGGTATAGAGATATTCCAAAATCCAAATCCTAGTTTTTCCCATTAAAGGGAGCAAAAATGTCCGAAGCCCTAGCATGCGTTCTGTTGCTCAGGAAACAAAAGTGGGGCAAGGTCGGTCGAATTCGGGAGTTGTGGTCTTTTGTGAACGAGGAGCTAATTTTCGCAGTTTTTCACAATTTAGATGCGATTTCCTGGGGCTACAGGTATTTCCGCGAAGAAAGGGCCACCTTCCCAAAAAGCCCTTGATACGAGCTGATTGATTGATTTGACATCAAAAATCGGCATGTTAAATTTGGTCGATTTTTCGAAAAAATGCCGAGGGGTGGGTACGTACCCCTTTGCATTTTTTTAGGCAAAAAAGTGTTTTTTCTCGGATTCCAACGATTTTACTGTCAAACGAAAGGGAGTGCCCCCACTAACGCAAAACACAAAAAATAATGCAGCCATAACCGGCCGAAACAGCCGGCAACAGAAGAACTTGAAATTTGAGTGAAACATTCCCTTTCTTGCAAAATGCGACTGTGCACCCAAAAACACTCCCTGGTTGCTGAAAATTGGCCCTGCCGTACAGAACTTGAGTGTGCTTTAATTATGCACAAAATCGGGGTAGGTCTAGAGCAAATATTTTGAGCTACAAGACCTTGATTGGAGCAGCAATTTAAGCCCATTTTATTACGAACCCTATAAATGGAGGCCCCGCAGCTCAGAAATTACCCTCTGACGTAACTTTTTTCATCCCGTCGTCCACTCCATGACAAGAATCTGTGAACTCCATGTAAAAGTCTTATATGATCAAGATAGGTATATATTACACAAAAATAATAAATAAAAAATCGCTACAAATTCAAATTGCAAATTTACATTGTTCTGGAGCTGAGACTACGAAATGAGACATTTCTGTCGTAAAATGGTTTTCATTGGTGTTTAAAATAATAGAAATATAAATTCTCTCACTTCATATATTTTTTTTTCTTTTGTTTCTCTATACATATGTATGTATAATGCTTTCCTCGTTCTTTTCTTTGTACCTTTACGAAGATTTCAATGGGCAACATTTTTAATGTTTTTTTTTTTTGTTTGTATTCGTGACAATGATTACGGATCCGGAAATGCTACCATCACTTAAGGGGGGAGGTACATGTAAATACTCATATTTTGCTTGATTTTCATTAATTTTTTTTTAAATGGAGGAGTTATTATATATTTTTGAAAATTAGCGTGTGATTTATGCATACTTTAAACTAATATAAAAAATTATTTTTTTTATTTTAAATGTTCAAAATGGCGGATGTACACTAACTTCATCCGGGAAGGTCGCAGTGAGACGTCTCAAACTGCTGACATTGTAGCGTCGGTTCTATTGATCTGAATGTCAAAAACCAAAATTGTTTTTATTTATGAATGTCATAGTTTCCATATGAACCTAAAAATGAGTGAAAAAAAAATATGTTCGTGAAATATATAACTCGAAAGAAAAAATGAATTTTTCATCGAATTTTTCGACTGTTTTTGCTTCGAAAAAACTATTTTTTAAACAAATTTTCAAAAACATGTAGGTTCATATGGTAACTAATGCTATTAAAAAGATATGTGCAAAATTTCAGGAAGATTGATCAATAACTTTTTGAGTTATCGTGTCAGCAAATTCTAAAAATGTGGTTTTGAGAAAAACGAGTTTAAAGTTTAAATACTGGAAGATTGAATGATTATAGTGACTTACAAATTAATCAGCGATTCCAGCGCCATATACGCCGTGTTTTTAATTTTTGATATCGTTCCATACAGAATGAGCTCCAAAACTAAACTGAGTAAAATTAACAGCAACAAATGCTAAAAGGTAAGGGAATTTAAGAGAGAAGTAAAGAGAGTCGACCGCTCAGCGCTCGAACGCAAACAATAGAAGCGTCACGGTTAATACGCTATAATATAAGAAATACTTGAAATAACATTCCAAAATTTTTGTGATATATTCTTAAAGGTTCATACTAATATGTTATGTAAAAAAAAAAAAAAATTTCAAAATTTTACATGTACCTCCCCCATTAACGTTTTCAACAGGCTTGAAGAGTAAAAACTCCGTTTTTTGACCATTTTAGGAAATTATTTCGCAATGAAAAATTATCATTTGAATTTGATGTATTGCTTAAGTGTGTGTTTGAACCTCAAGGTAATGAAATAAAGATACGAGAAATCCAAAACTCTTACGAAATTCAAGTAATAATCCACCTTTACGTTACATACGGAATTTTTCATGCAATCATAGACAACGGCTGCTGCATACTCTTGAAAAAATTGTTCAATAAACATATCTTTGTAAAGTTTAGTTTTATTTTATTAAAAACCAGCTTGCTCGGACCCGGCGTATCCCGGGATACTATAAAATTTTTATTCCTTAATTTTACAACGCCTCCACGCCCTCCAATGCCACCGCCTATCCTATGTGATCCAGCGTTTTCCTATTTGCGTTTTGCACATGATATTTTTCAACAGTATTATTAAATTTAGTTTTCTTCATTTTACACCACCTCCTTATTGAACCCCCCCTTCTATATCTCCCAGCTGGGTGGGGGTGGTCTCATATTTGGAAATTTGAATAGCAGATTCGAAATCAGTGATCCCGAAAATTCCCTAGTGCGGATTTTCAGAGAAATCCCTTGAAGTTTAACTTTTCGGTCGCCATATTAATCCACCATCTTGATTTCCAAAATTTTGATGGCAGATTCAAAATCAGTGACTCCAAAAACCCAAACCAAACACAAAAGTTCGGATATTTAGTGAAATTCCTTGAAGTTTAACTTGTTTGGTGGCCATATTGGATCCGACATCTTGAATTCCAAAATGTTGAATGCAAGTTCGAGATCTGCGACCCCGAAAACCTCCAATAGCCTTTCTCATAAAGATTCCTTGAAGTTGGAAAATTCGCTTCCTATGCAAAACTGAAAATTCGATTTTTTCGATTTTCCGGCTTTTCCGGCTTTTCCTTTGGGGTTTCTCACATTTTTTTAAACCTCCCCTGTATTATAGCGAACAAAACAAGAAAAAATTATAGAAATTGGTCAAGCCGTTTCTGAGTTTTAGCGAGACAAACGCACAGCAATTCATTTATATATACATATTATATATAGATAGATGAATAGTGTGGGGTTCAAACTTTCATTTGAGAAGTGTTACCAATTCCTTTATCGTATCTTCCACACTAACGCTCTACAAAATCGGTCCCGTGATAAATTGTGTTGAGTTTAACCCCCTTTGCTCTGACAAGGGGGAACCGACCTCTTGGGTGATAGTTCAACATGGTTATCGCTGAACTACGGAGGCTAATCAGGTTAAGGATTATTAAGTCCTTGGTTTTGTCTCACCAGTTCCCGTCCGATGATCGAAGTTGTTAAGCACCATTTGGTGCTGATGGTACTTGGACTGGGAATCGCTTAGGAATTTTGTAAATTAAGCGCACTAAGGTTCTTGCTAATTCAAGAGAAATTATATATTGAACGTACACAACTATAACGTAAAGCGTTAATTTAAGGTAACATTGGGACAACTCATATTCGCACACTAATATGAAGTATTGATTAATTACTATTTCAATATACAGCTATTAAACTATAGACATGTTATCTTTCTTGAAATAATGGAGGAAGAATATATCTTTAGCCAAATGACAAATTGATTTATTTTGACGTGAAATGCAAAGATTTTCTTTGAAAAGTAATTTTTTTCAGTGTGCGATTAGAAAATAAACAAAGTTGTGAAAAACTTAAATTTCGAGTCAACTCAAGCAGTGAGTCCGCTTAATGATTGAGTTCGCTCAGCATTTGAGCGGTTTCTTAACGTTCACTCACTCATTGAGCGGATTCACTGTTTTTGTTTTGTTTTTTGAACGGACTCATAGTTTGAGCGAATTCATCATTTGAGTGGACTTAAGTCTTGAGCGGACTAATTGTTTTAGCGGACTCAAATAACTTTTTACCTAGTACCATTTGAGTGGACAGAGATTTTAACTACCTTATTGGACTGAAATTTCAATTAAATACATAAAGAAAACTATGAAAATGTCATTTATTATATTAATTAAACTATTTATTCATTTTGTTGCGTTGTGTTAAGCTACTGTTCAAATGATGAGCGGAGTCACTGTTTGAGTTGAAAGATGAGTTGATATTGACAAACGAATCCGCTCTTTTACAACCATGAAAATAAATATCCTTTTCGAGCGTTTTCCACGATGCTCCTACGAGGTCCTTAAAAAGGCTCATAAGGATTGAATATGTTCAAAAACAAGATCCTCAGACACCCCAGCACACACATGATAAAGAATTCTGTCTTCCCTAAGGAATCGATTGGCATACCCCATTCTACTAATTCCCCCCAACACCCTGTATACTGCAGGCTTTGACTGGAAATTTATAATACTAATTTTGCTGATAAATTGCCTTCATACCTTAAACAGTTAAAATTTTGTGAGAATGTGATAGACAGATAGACGAGTAAACACATACCGTGACACGTTTTCGTACGAAACCTTAAAAATACATCTGTCAATATCTCGTTCACGCCCGTTCAACTAAAGGCTCTATAAAATGTGGCCATTAAAATATATTACGGACTATATAAAATTGCATGAACGCAATAAAGGCCTGCCCTTTACATGTCACTATTTCCTATTTCGGAAAATTTATCGGAAAGGGTATCGAGAGAAGTATCCAGTATTCGATATTAGTGTGTCCTTCGTTCCAACCGTAGTGATTGTATTGTAATTAATAACTTAAATGTGTCCTTAGGCATGGAGCCAACTAGCTAGTTAAGCGCTTAAATGGTTATACTCACTGGGACTGAGAAGGACAGTGCGATGAAACTGAAAGTAATTAAAACACGACGTGCTGTTATTAATTTGCTGAAGGGCCTCGGTGGTTTTACCCTTGAAAATTTAATTAAAATTTCAGTCGACACTCTGTTCTTCTTTTGCGCTTGATCAACCGTGCTTGAAAGCGGTTTTAATATCCCCACCCCGAAAGTGTAATTAATTAAGTGGTTTGCTTATCTCGCCGTGTAAAAATAACAAGTCACACAATGTAATATCGGCAAAGATTGACGTACCTACATCCTTTCATCCTTCATAGATGCATTATGCACTAAATCTTTCCACCAACGGCCTAGATTAAACAGACCCTCACACAGGTATAAAAATGCTAATTAAATTCATCTGGCATTTAAAATGTTTTGAAATTTCAATCGCGTCCAACCGGAAGAAATACCTAGACACATAATACTAATCCATCGCTCTAGACATGTCATGCAGTCAATTGATTTGGTATTATAATTCGACACCATTCAGACCAGCTTTATTAGGTCAATATTACGGCCGAACAGCCCCATCAGCAGGAGTCGTTCCCTGTCACCACGTACCCGATAGAATGTCCGATGAATCCATGACGAAATTTATAGCCAAAACCACTAATGCTTAATTAGGGATGGCTCGGTTATCTTGCTTTCAGCTCAATTAAACTTTATTCCACACATTAAAGAAATTCGTGGTTTCATATTTGTCGCAGTGCCAGTGTGTAATTTTGCCAGTCATTTGAACTGGAAATATTTATGGTGTTTTATTACCTTTTGAATATCAGCCATTTTGGGTGAGAAGATAATCCCAAGGGTGGAAGGCATTAAAAATAATCGCTTTCTGTGGTTTTAGGAACTTTGCAGGAAACTTCTTATCTCTTTGAAGTCTTTTAAATTCCTTTAACTTCTTCTCAAAGGCGCCTGGGACACGCTCATTCTTTGAAACATTTTCTATGGGATTATTTATAATGCAAAGTCCTCAGGAGAACTTTGACATACTTATGTTTGTATGTTAAAGGTAGACACGTCTCCATTATATCAAACAGAATAGGAGGAACATATGTTGACTGAGAAATTGTTTTTTAAGTAGATAATTGCGGCAAAGAGATATCTTTAACTATTCACTAGGAAAACTGTTTGGCAAGTAAGCAAATATTTTTCATGTGCCGAAGGCGAAACCAGGTGTATGTCATGTTTTCGGGGTCACTGAAAATGAACTCATTGCGAGTTTTCCTTTGGGACCTCTTAATTTTCTCCCTAATCTCAACAAACGAAAACGAAGTTTTGAAAACATGTGTACCCACAATACTAGCAGAAACGTGATTTTATATATGAGATGACCAAGGCAAGTGACCACAACCAGCAGATACAAATAACCCCCTAACCCCATACCATTGAACCCATTTTTATTTTACAAAATTTTACACAATCCTTTACAATCTCCAAAAAAAAAATTTACACATTTTTAAAAACAGTCAAGTCAGTTCAATATGGCCTTATACTCTTCAATTAAAATTCTGGCACACATTATTGCAAAAAAGCTTTCATGTTGCTGGTGAGTACTGCAAAAAAAAAACTTCCTGTTGCCTGTTCCATTTATGACGGTAAACATTTTGAGAATTGAGTACAGACCTTACAATGATCACTTGATTTCTGAAGGCAGCAGCTGAGTTCAGTAAACACGATAACGTCCAATAAATTGAATAGCACTCATTGTACAATTTTTTCCATTACAAAAATGAAAAATAAAGGTGGCTATTCGCAAGTTACCTATTCATATACTTATGCTGCTTAGACTAAGGAAATTATTTGTTGGACTTTAAGAAGATAATTTCAATTTTAATTTATAGTACGTGCAAACATTGATTCAAAAAATTCTAGATGTTGATTAACCGGGTGCTATTGCCGAATGACAATCCAAAACCACATACGGCGAAAGTTTCCAAAGCCCCTCTGAATTCGGGGGGCTGTCCTCCCTCTTTTAGCTTATGTAATATATACTACTCCCCTCAAACAATTTATTTTTTTCCAGATCCGGGCGGATTAGATATAGTAAAAAGCAAAATTGCAGACAAATAGGAAAATCGGGTCCAAAATAGACGTTTTTGAGTTTACACAAACAAACTGTAAAACTTGTTTTATATAGGTAAAAAATAAACTCTTCTCCAGTAAGCTACATACAAGGGTGGCAAGCTAATTAGCACACCTAACGACTAACATTTATGAACCAAATGCAATTAAATATTATAATTTCATCAATCCAATATTTGGTATTAATTTTATTTAAGAAAAGGACACTTCATAATTATTTGAAAATGCATTTCATTGGAGTAGAAAAGTTCGAAAATGGTTTAAAAAAATAGATAATTATTAAAGAGCAAAGTTGGCATTGAAATTATGAAAAATTATAATTTTATTAGTAAAACGGAAATAATATAACTTTAGTACTTCGTTGGATACCCTTTTATAAGTAATTACGGCAGCACATCTTCTCTCCATTGAGGATACCAAGTGAGCACAAATCTCTGTACCACTCTTGACGGATGGTGTCCTATAATTCTTTTATTGTCTTCGGTTTTTTTTTTTGTAGCCCACAAGTTCTCAATGGGATTTATGTCAGGGCTTTGTGCAGACCATTCCATCCCAGAAATTTGACGCATATTAAACCATTCCTTAACAATGCGAGAAATGTGGCATCGTGCATTGCCTTGCTGGAATATCCATTGGCGGTACGCTGACAGTCTTCGGAGAATTCTTCCAGATGGATGGCCAATATGTTTTTGTACATAACATCGTCCATTCTGCCTTTTATTTCAAAAGGTGACCTTCTCCTAACTGAATTAAAAAAAAAGCAAAAGTTTGGGATTTTTTTACAAGAAAACCAAACAACATATGACCTTGATCTTTTTTTACTGGGAAGTCTTTAACAAAAACTAGAAATTGTTTTTTTATTTTTCATTTCTCGCTCACCCGTCGCCGCCAGAGGGCGCCAAAAAAAATCGGCCTTTTTCCGTAATTCCGTGATTGCGGCTCGCCAAATCATCTGACACAGAAAAATCCAAAAACCACTTAAATTAGACATTAGAATGTATAAATCTAACTAGGATCTAAGGAATCGCTCGACTAAAAAAAAAATTGCAGCCTTTTGAAGTCAAAAATCGAGAATTTTTCGACAAATTTTTTACAAAAAGTGCTGTAAAAAAAAAACTACTTGGGTTTTGTCTTATATCCTAGTTAGATTTGTGAACAATTGAATTCAGAACAAACTGAACCCAGGTCTATGGAAATCGGTTGAGCGGTTCAAGAGATATCGTGGAACTACGATTGAAAAAATTAAGTCGAGAAAAATGCGTTTAAAGAAAAAAAGAGTTTTTGAGTGGAATATTTCGCACAATACCGAGGAAATGAGCAGACTTACAGTATTAATTAATAGCACTTTAACTCGAAAACCATATTTTTTTTTTCGTGAAATTTTAAGATATGATTCTAGTCATATTAAGGAACATTTTTCCGTAAAAAAAAATAAAAAAAAAATCGATTCTTTTTGACCCCAGTTAGGAGAAAGTCATCAAATATATATCACTATAACTCGAAAACCATATTTTTTTTTTCGTGAATTTTTGGGACATGATTCTAGACATATTAAGGTATATTTTTCCGTAAAAAAAAAATCGATTTTTTTGTACCCCAGTTAGGAGAAGGTCACCTTAAAGGGCCAACACCGTAAGCTCTAAAGCAGCCCCAATCCATAACGCTGCCACCACCAAACTCAATCGTCTTCCTGGTGTACTTAGGGTCCAGTTCCTTGTTTGGTGGACGCTGCACGTAAGTCCTCCCATCAGGTGCGGTCATATTAAATTTTAATTCATTGCTCCAAATAACCGAATTCCAAAATGTTTGGCATTTTTACCGGTGTTTCAAGCGAAATCTAACCTATTACCTCTTGTAACCTTTAGCTTCTTGAGACTCTGACATCCTCGTAGCTTATTCTCGAGTAGCCGCTGCCTGACAGTCACAGACGAGATGTTAACGTCGTACTTTTCCACTGAAGTAGCGATTTAGTATTTCGCTTGCAAAAATTTTATCCAGCCTAAGCAAAAATGTGTGCTTTTATAGAGACAGTATAAAATATGCATACCTACATATCTTTAGTAAAGATTTGTTGATCCACAGGCTCTTGTGTTGGAATCAGTTTATTTCAGGTCACATTTTCACTAGCCAAGGTTCGGTATACCTATCTATCAAGCATAAAAAGTTAGCGCCGGATAATATTTTTAATATTTTTTCCCAAACTTCTGCATAGTACGTGTTATTTTTCCTGACAGTCAAAAGCAGAACAAAGGAAATTAGTTCTGGGATTTCTGGTGTTAAAAATGAAAACATTACAAATTTTACTTTGCTTCTCGACATTTTGACGCAAACTTCGAGGGTCGTAAATATTTACGCCTAGTTCAGTCAAATCGTATAAATAGGTTTGCGTTAAATGGGAGTCCAGGGAAATTTTAATGATACGTAAATGATACGTAGGGGGTGCCCTCGGTTCCGCAAGGGGTGGCCGCCATCTTGACTTTTAGGGGTGATCCTCGGTAAATAAAGACCACGAGAAAAATTATTATTACAAAAATCATTAAATATAATATTTCCAACAACTTTTGTTTCAAACTTTTTTAAAAATTTCGAACATTTAAAAAGTTATGAATCTTCAAGACTAACAGTTTAGAAGATAGAAACTTTTTTTCGATTTTACAACCAGGCCATCAATCAGAGGCGATAAGTAGCTATGACAAAAGATGTAGCACGTAAAATTCGCCAAATACATACAGTCCGTACAAAACACATAGTAAAAGTAAAGGACTTAGGAAGACTTAAGAAGCCGACAAAACTGAAATTGAAAACGATTCATCATATGGATTATGACAAAAATAATTTAGGAAGCAATTCTTGGCGAAATCAAAATATTCAGTAAATTTGTAAAAAGCAAATATTCAGTCAGTACTAATACAATGGGGGAAGTGGGATCAATTAGTTATATATTTCTCGTTTAAATTAAGCATTATATTTCACTGAAGTTAATTAATTTCAGTGGCGATTTAGTAACAACCAACTTTATAGGTAAGTTTGGTTTATTGAAGATAAGCAAGTAATTTTGATATACATACATTTGTAACGACAAGTTCTGATGTACGGTCAAGCCAAACAAATTACAGCTGGCCTGAAATTTCGGAAATTGTTTCACGTTAAACGTCAAATAAAATTATCACAAGTTTAATTTTGTCATGTTAGCACTAAAATAAGCATTTTACAATAAGAACAAAGCACATAAAAGTGAATCACATGAGATAGCGAAATAATCAGACCATTAGTTTATATGTAGTCAGTAGATATTTTGTAAATGTCATGAACAGTATTAACTCTAATTGATATATTATAATGTACAAATCAAACACTTTTTTCCATTTCATTTCTGGATGTACTTATCGTGACAACATATTCAACGACTCTCAATTTTGCATACCTAACCATGTATCCCGCACAATGCGTTTTCAAAAATCCTCTCAATCACAAAATCTCACCACAAGTCATCAATTGCAGCCTTACTTTCCGACAAAAAGATTACCTTCAACTGCAGAGTAAAATTGCGCACCTGCAGAAAAAACTTTACGACGTCCTGAGTATGCAGGATACTCCTTGTGTCGTAGAATTTTCTTTTACCGCTTCCTAATCTCAACTTTTGACGTTATTCTCGTATTCAAAAGAAGTTTTCGTGTGCAATGCAGTGAGTGCTTTTCTTGACAATGACATTCACCTAAGCAAGCAATTTTTCAAAAGCAACGAGTTCGTCTTCCACCATCAGGCGTTTTCCAGACAAGCGGGATATGTGCCTATAAAGCATCTCTACGGTAGCAAATTGCATGCACATTATTATTTTATGTCGTGAAATAGTTTCGAAGCAGTACACTTTTCAGTGTCACCCCGTGAATAATTTGATTTTCACAGTGGATGATGCATGAAAAACCACTCAGGCACGCTGAATTCATTTCTCATATTTTCACATCTTGCTTCGCACTTATTTCATCATACTGCAATGTAGCAACCTTTTCAAATATACATATTAACGTATGTACATATAACTGCGGCCAAATCGTTGTTCACATGGTTTTCAGATTTATAAGAACACACAAGCAATGTATTGAACCCTAAACAAACGAAGAACAGCATTTCCTTACCTTTATTCAAGAAAATATCGTAAAGTAAATACAGGATCCCCTTTTTTCAATCGAGTAAAAATTTATTAAGGACCCAATAATAAATTAACAAATTCCATTTTTTGTATTTCTTAATATTTTAAACCATTCCTTTTATCAAACTTCGGATCTATTGCTTCAAATATAATTCTCGAATTAATTTTTTTATTATAGGCACACTCTAAACTAAACACTAAAAGCATAAATCTCGGATTATAAATCAAACTTAAAAGGACAAGTAAAAGCGTTTCTAAATAAAATTCGCTATATATCTTCTTTCACCATGAGCATAAACTCTTATAGTTTTGAAGATTAAGTATAACAAAATTATTATTCATTTTCATTGAATTATCTGTAAGAATTACTTCTGCCTCAAAATCTTTCAGTCAATATTTCAATTCATACTGTAAGCGGGACACGTAACATTTTTGTTTTTGTAATCCATCAAGCGTGTAATTGCTCCCCCAACTCGTTGAATAGCACGTAGCCGAAATCAATTCTTTACATTAATACTTTTGATAGGGTTTCACCGGCGCGCGTATGAGACTATGTATATCTATCTCATTAATACGAAAGTGCTTAAACAAGCACACTCGAATCGAAAACAAATAAGTTTGCGTTATTGCTCACTCTTACTATACATATAAGTGACAATCACAAACACATAATTATTTCGTATAGATACACTACTGAAAACAGTTTTATTACCTGGAGGCGTTCTTTTCGCATAAACATTCTATTGAAACATTAAAAAGGGGAAGAACCAAACATTACACTTCCCAGTGAGTACACACTAAAAAATTTAAAATCAAGCTCTCCAAACATATGTATGTAATGTACGTTACTG
This sequence comes from Neoitamus cyanurus, assembly GCA_947538895.1. Lineage (NCBI taxonomy): Eukaryota > Metazoa > Arthropoda > Insecta > Diptera > Asilidae > Neoitamus > Neoitamus cyanurus. The sequence continues at coordinate 33,193,760 of OX384541.1, read as the reverse complement.
CCAAAGGCGATCACATAAAGCGCAAAGAGCACTATTTTCGATTATATCAGGATTCTTCATGCACCTTGCATTTATGAGCACTTTGCTGGAAACGTGCACATTTCGAAAATGGCTGTGGGGCACACTAAAGCGAGAATCTTCGCTAAAGGTATCGATATTTGCATTCCTATAATGTGCCCTACTCATGAGAGATACCACTCGCTAAAATACCCATCCAATAAGCACACCACTTTTCTAACAAAAAAATAAGGACATGTATCCAAAGCACACTAGGGAATTTGTGGCTTTATAAGGAACCGAACACAAAATTAACACACTGTAACAAATGTAGCACTCAAAGTAGACAAGAACACCAGCAAGTGTTGGCGACAATATTATAACTAAGTCGTGCAGATGCGGGGGCGAATACATAAAAGCGCCTTGGCGTGAAGTAATCCGGTCTTGGGAAAAATGAAATCGAACCGAAAAGGGAAGAATATTGGGAAGCGATGAAGATAAAAAAAGGCTCTCGATGCGAGACTATAACACACCATAAAAGCATTCTACCCAGTTGCAATATCAATCCCTTAAGGATTTACCCGTCCCCAAGCAAGCAGGCATCGCGCCATTCACACTTGAATGGCCCCCCGTTTCTGAGGGGACGGACGGTTGGGTAATTTTGAAGTCCTTTTACTGGAAAACTCCAGAAGAGACGTTTGCATCTGCTCGAGATAATTAACAGAATTACGAAAAACAGTGCACCCTCGTTCCTGCGGAGGATACCTTCCACGGAGCCCCCTTCGTGAAGCTTCGTGACATACTTTCTTCTGCTATCGGGAAGTGAGGACGTTTTGACTGATAAAAAGTATGCTCTGATGCTTCCATTCCAGATGTGGGGCACAGCTCTAATGCTCTTAAAATGAGAAATGAATGGGATGGTTCCTAAAAGGGTCATCCTTAAAGGAGCCCTTAAATCGTTTCGAGAACGACTTTAAACTTTTCCGAGCACCTTTAAGAGAAAGCTCTATTTGCATACGGAAGTTCTGTTTCGAAAATGTTGCTAATTGGCTCCAAACAGACTGCGCATTGTTCCCTGTAATTGAAATAAAAATATGTATCTCCGTTTGCTTTTCGTTGCAGTTGCTGGCGCAACGTGTAGGAGCCCCCACGGCATCAGCAGCGGAAACTTACATCAAACAGGACGAGCATCTATGGGAGCACATGAAGAAGTACCGGCTAAAGAACATCGAGGACGGAATACGAGGACTCAAGTACGTTGAAAGTATTTCGAAAATTTGCAACTTTTCAGGAAGTTTTACAGACTAATTTTAAGGGTTGTTTCCCCGCTAATGCCAATCTTTGCCCACCCCTTGCAGGAATGGCACACTAGACCTGCTGTTAGGCGATACACCAATTTTAGATTATTACAGAGCTACGGATCCTGGATGCACTCTGCAAAGGATTGGAGACTCTTTTGTGGAAGATACTTACGCAATTGGAATGACTAAGGGGTAAGGAGCATTTGAATGCACTGCACGCCGAACAATAGAATCAGAAGACATTCCTATTTAGGAATACAAGAATCTTTTTCCAGGAAAATTTGCATAAGCTAGTGGAGTTAGTTTGCTCCAAGTATGCAAACGAACGACTTGATATTTTATTTTCTGCTGTTTTGTTCTTTTCACAATATGCTTTCCTTAGACATACGTACGTGCTTATATGGAGCTTTTTATGGTCTAATATGAAACTCAAAATATTTTAAAACTTTAAAAGCGCACTGAAATTGTCGAGAACTATACAACAGCGTTACATTCAGAGAAAAGTCTTTGTAAATCTGAGAAAATACGTACGAGTATATACTCGTATGTATGATTTTACTATTTTGCGCTACAAAACGGAACCATAGAAATTTTTGTTGATTTGACAGTTACCGTAGTAAAGCTTGACACGTTACATTATCATATTGAAATCGTTACAAAATAACAAGGAACAGTGTAAGTAAATATTTGAAATGGGCAACTACAGTGAGCGAAATTCTCATAAGCGCCCCAGCGATTTTTTAAGAAATATAACATTACTACTAAGATGCACCCTGTATTGTATTTGTTAAATGGTAATATTTTTGTACGCAGCCTAATGAAAAAAATGCATTACCTTCACCTTCCCTGACAATTAGTCTTTCAAAGTTAATACAGTTATTCCATATGAGTCGCCTCTGCAGCCGCGAAATTCTTATAAGCGCCTTATTTAAAATATAAAAAAAAATTAAATTGAAAAGTATATTTCACTGAATAAATTTTTATTTAATACTAATACTTTGTATGCTTGCCGTTGTTATTGATAACTTGGTAAATTCGATTCGGCATTGAATTTACCAGCTTTTTAAGAAGACTGATATCAAGGCTCTCCCAACACTGTTTTATTTCGTTTTTTAGGGTACTAATGTTAGGAAATTGACGACCATTCTGGTGAATTTGTCGAACCATAATACTCCAAAGATTCTCTATGGGGTTAAGGTCGGGGCTGCAGGCTGGCCACTCTAGTAAAGGAATGTCCTTGCTTCGAAACCATTCCTTAGAATAACGAGACACATGAATAGCTGCGTTATCCTGTTGGAATATAAGACGCTGATCTTCTTCGACATCTTCCAAATAAGATATCAAAACCTCTTCCAAAATTTCTGTGTAAGTAACGGAGTTGGTTTTCCGTTGGAATAAAGCATAATTTCAGTTTTCCATCTTAGCAAAATGCTCCCCAAACCATCACACTTCCGCCTTAAAAATTTCTGGAAAATTTTACTGGATTGTCCTTTTTTAAGTCATGCCAGAATGATGCACAACGTCTCGTCTGAGAATATAACTGTTTCCCATTCTTTCTTCCAATGAATATGGGCTTTGGCAAATTTCAAACGAGCCTCCTTATGATGGTTCTTTAATAAGGGTTTTTTTCCGGGTTTTTTGTAAATCAGGTGTGGAGAGCTTTTTAAAATCTGCTGGACACGTCTTTTACTAACTGGCAACTCCAACTTTGCTACAATTTGAGCAGCGCTAAGTCGATTTGAAATTGCTTCCAGAGAAATTTGTTTTTTTTGTTTGCGGGTAAGTTTCATATTTCCTTTCCGTGGTACATATTTACCATAATTATCGCCCAATTTCAAAAAAATGCGGATTATGATCGACTTATTTCTGTAGCTACAGCCTTCTTTTTTTTTTTTAGTTTTAATTTTTTCTTCTTCGCTCAAAATTTTTCCCATCGGCATTTTGAAAAATGGTCGCTAATTGCAGAAGTAATAAATTACAATTATTGGCGAAAATGCAAAGATTTATAAAACTTTATTATCAAATTAAATTTTGTCACATAAAACTTTATTTACCGTTATCAAATTAAATTTTTTCACAATAATTCTGATGATTACTCAAGAAGCGCTTATAAGAATTTCGCGGCTGCAGAGGCGACTCATATGGAATAACTGTATTAACTTTGAAAGACTAATTGTCAGGGAAGGTGAAAGTAATGCATTTTTTTCATTAGGCTGCGTACAAAAATATTACCATTTAACAAATACAATACAGGGTGCATCTTAGTAGTAATATTATATTTCTTGAAAAATCGCTGGGGCGCTTATGAGAATTTCGCTCACTTATACCACGAAAATAGATATATACTATGTTATAAAATGAAAAAAGGAATACAGTGGCGTACCTTGAACATTTTGCGCCCAGGACGAAGAACAATGTACCGACCCTCTAAAAAAAGGTAATGAGCATAATAAAATGTACAGAACGTCTGCTGAAAATTCCATTTTCATACTCGTACATAACTATTTTTGCGGGAATTGAACAAAATGTAAGCGCTCAGATTGAGTGCATCCCGTGGGTTCGCGCGCCAATTAATGCCGAGGGCCATTTCCCCCCCTCTTAATCCAGTTACGCAACTAAAGTTATTATACCTTAAGCAGACAGCTTTCTTAATCATGATTTAGGTAATTACTCATTAGCACAAATTATTTCTTAATCAACAACAATCAGCCGTCCGTTGTTTCTTTTTCGGATTAAGTTGCCCTTGCACTTCCATCTTTAAATCGTTTGATTCTGAATCTTGAACGACGACAGTTTTCTATTCTCATCTTATTGTTCTTTGTAATATAATTTAATTTTACAACTGGTATAGAAGTGCAAAATCAGCTGAGTTATATCAAACTTTTCCTCATTTAGGTATAAATGATGAAAGCAATCTCGTAATTTATCAAATCGTAAAGTATCAAGTTTCTCGTGATTTAGCGCACATGATGATGATTATTAGACTAATTAATACTAATCATTAATTTACGTGCCCTGTCTGCCTATAGGGTATAAGAGTAGATCTTAATGACATTCTGGTTTTTGTGTGGTTTCCAATGGGACTCGAACCCAAGAGGGCAAAATAATCTCATTCACGTGAGATTTGAACCCAAGACCTCTGGAACAGTAGCTCACAGTTATTTTTTGTGATCCATTTATTTTGTGATTTTATAATATTTTTCAATACACAATATCACATAGAGAAATGCTTAAACCTATTATGTTGTGGCTTACATAAACCCCTGAATCCCTAACGAATATCCTCGGATAAGCAACTCAACTATCTAATTTTGTTATCTATTCAAATACAATTTCACTTTTGTTCACATTGCTCAGGTGCATGCCGGTCACCTAATGTCCGCCGAGCGCAGTCGCCGCCGTCATTGCCATCTCCCTCTACCCTTATCCCTAATCTACAGTAGCATATCCTTATAATTCAGATTCTTCTTTGACAGATGTGACGAAAATTATGAACTTTAACTTTAATGTGTTTGTAAATTTTTATAGGTTACCTTTATCAAAGAAAGGGCAGTAACGCAATTCTAATTTTGCAGCTACCAAAATTTGGAGGGAGTCTTAAGGTCTTCCTCCCTATTCCGTGTAATCGGGCCCGTGTACTGAAGCAGGCCAGCGGTGTTTTCTTTGTCTATATATGTTTGAATATTTAATAACCTTATCTCTGGGTTCCTCAATCTTCTGCTGTATAGGTATATAAATGCGGGATAGAACAGTTACCTACCAAGAAAGCAAACTACCAATTCAAATATGTACTGTCGGCAATTGGACAGTCTGTTGACAGACAGTTGAAGTTGTGTTCTTTCAATACAACGCGAGATCACACACATATTTTATTACCCGTCAAAAATAATTTGAACTTGGATGGTGTCTGTTACCACAGGAACCGCAATCGCCTTACCTTGCGTCGTCAAACTTCCATTTGCTTCATTATTTTTTAAACACCTTACCTAGTATATCACCTTGTTTACGAAGTAACATGCTCTTTAACGTAATCAACCGCATAAAAGAAAAAAAAGTAGATAATCTTATCAAAAGTGGATTTTTCAGTTTTTTTCCGTCCCTCCTCACTGTATGATGAAATACGAACCACGGTACAGGCTTTTGAAACAGAGAGGCCTTTATGCATTTGCCGATAAAACGACGACCGCCTGGTCAAATTTACAATGTGGTTTAAATATCCTATTTTTGGTAAATAAATTTTCATATTTTCGTGGTCTACATTGCAACAGAGTAAAGCGCATTTTATATCATGCATTGCTCAAAATTTTTATTATTTCATACATTACAAGCCGATTTTGAATTCGCACTTGTTATATATTTTTTAATAGGTCTACTTTATTTTTAAAACTTGCTGGAGAAAGGTGACAACATATCTTTTAGGGAATACTGATCGATTTTTTGGACCTTATTATTTTGCCTTTCATATCAGCAACAGTAGAACACTCTTTCAAAGTCGTGGCAGTGTACAAAATTGGCTTTTTGAGGTGTTTATTATTTATTATCCGAAAAAATAACCCAATGTTTTCTATGTTTCTGATACTCTGTTCACTAAATACTTCTACCATTTCTGTATAAAACGGTTCACCACACGGATAATTCCCTTAATTGAGCTGTTGTACGGAGTAGAACAAGGAACACACAAAAACGCAGCTCAAATTTAGAGCCACATAAAGAGCTGGGTTGATTCTTTGTTGTTGTAAGTCACCTAAAAATTAGAGCATGAGCAGAATGAAAACGACGCAGATAATATGCTATCAAGATGATATCGCTTAAATCAAAACATCGCATAAGCAAAATAAAGCGATTTAATCGAGAAGCGGTTTTAGAATACAATTATGGACGTTGCAGAAATTACATATAAAACCAAATCAGTGAAATTTTACATAAGCCCACACAATCCCCCTTGTTTAATGTAATTCCATTTGAACGGTTGTCACAGGTTTTCCCTTGTCTCCGAAACTGAATTCATTCAGTTGCATTTTTAACTTTAGGATGGGATGAAAAGCTCAACTATCCAAAATACAGCGAATATACCTCGTTCGTACCCAGGCGTGTTTGTATGCACTAAAAGTGCACTCACAAAAATAGAATAGAATTAGGGCAAGCGGAATTGTTAAACAACAATCCAAAATTGGCAGGGGACCACTCAAAAGGTTTTACCGAGTGCTTTGTGCTGACGTGTACTAGTTTGTATCTGCTAATTAAATCTCTTACTGAAATATTTCGATTGGCTGACTACATTGAAACTAAATTGACTTGAAATGAAAACCGTGCCGGGTGCTAAAATGTTGCCATCGATTTAGCCAGCATTGGCATATTACATAAAAAACATTTCAATCGATTCAACCGTTAAGCCAACAGGTAGCATTTTAGCACCTAGAATGGTTTCGGTTTAAAATTTTTTTAAAGGGTTTTTTTTAAGGCGAATTATCACAAATTCACTCAAACGCTTTCTCCTGATTTTATTCGGATTATCCGCACATTTCCTCTCTTTCTTAAATTCCGAGTAGACATTTGCCATTAAATTTAGCTCAACATTAACAAAACAGACAAAGTAGAGAAAATATATTTATCCCCTTCATATTTTCACTGTTTGCACTCATATAAAAATGTTGCAATTCCTTTGTGAACATTGAAGTTTTAACGAGTTCCATTACGTTTATGGGGACTACCTACCCTCTAGATATGTATGCATGATTACAAAAATGCATTAAAAGCAGAAAGCAATGACAATAATAAAACGTTAACAACAACAAGAACACTGTTCCAACCAGGGCAGAAGGTGTGATTTCCCTACCCTACCAATGCCAATGTGTATAATCTGTGCTCATTATTTGTTTTTTTAATTTTCGTAAGAAATGCAATTTTTTAACCAAAACATTTTGAGAACGCTTATACCAGCCATGATCAAATTCATTAGGTGCGATTATGTCTTTATCACTACTAAGTACAGGATTTTGTTTACTGCAGTGAAGTTTCGTAAAGGAAATGTTTAGTTTGAAGCAATGTTACAGATTTAACAATATTTTTTCTAGATTCAAATGTGACATTCAGTGGTACTTGGCAGCCATTTTTGATCCTTTCATCCTTATTTTGACGAATTCTACGTCTAATTTCAAAACTTTTATTTCTAAATAGCGAATGATGTTGAATCGAACATCCTGGGTTCATTATTTACAATTTAGTAATTTATAAGTAAATAAGATATACGAAATTTTCCGAAAAATGTGTATGTCCGTCAGTTAAAGAGCAGGGGGGAGGTCAATAGGAGCCACAAATTGTAAGACAGGTGGTTCAAATCCTAACAGTTCCAAGGTGTCAAGAGTTTGTCTGGGTATGTTTTGATTGTTCACTCTCTAACACGAGAATTATGAACTTATATGAATATAATTAAAAACTAATTCAATATAAGATACAACACTGTTTTCGCTGAATGCTTAAATAATCCTCTACTTACTCCGCGTCATTGAAAAATTTGAGCTTGAGAGAGGAAAACACCAACCACCATAGACATTGCTATTCATTTTTCTCAACAGCTAGTTCTTTAAAAGTTATTTTAATAGACGAGGTCAATATGTACCTTATCAGTATCAGATACAGAACACATACGAGGTCTGTTCAAAACGTATCGTGAATTTTGAATTTTCCGCGGGTTGTGTATATTCGATTTTCGATTTTTTGTGGCGTTATGTTGGTACTCATGTCTCTCACTTATACCGACAAGTTCGGCCATGCTGAGTGTTCAGTTAATTTTTGGCAGCTGCTTTGCTTGCACGTATTTTGGGTCGTCTTCGATTTTTGCCTATTCCAAAAAATGGATCAAGGAATCTGTATCAAATTTTATGTGAAAAACAAAATTAAGTGCACGGACTGTTGCATATGGTGAAGCTAACTTGGACCGAAGCAACATTTATCGGTGGTACAAAATGTTCTCAGAGGGCCGAGAAGATGTGAACGACGAAGAGCGTGCCGGATGCCCGATCACATCAACAAAGACGAAAACATTGATGAAGTGAAGAAAATAATATTGGCCAATCGTCGAATTACCGTTAGAGAAGTTGCTGAGGACAACATATCGATTGGCTCCTGCTATTCCATTTTTACCAATGATTTGGGCATGAGACGGGTCGTCGCGAAATTCGTACCAAAATTGCTCAAGTTCGACCAAAAACAGCATCGCATTAACATTGCTGAGGAGCTGTTGGACTCTGTCCGCGACGACCCTATTTTGCTCCAGAGGGTCATAACTGGTGACGAATCATGGGTTTATGGTTATGACGTGCAAACCAAAGCTCAATCATCCCAATACGCTACGATTGAGGAGATAAAGACGGCATCGAAGATGTAGCTGAACCAGATCACAAAAAAAGATTTTTTGAAGTGCTTCGAGGATTGGAAAAAAACGTTGGCGCAAGTGTATAATATCTGGTGTGGATTACTTTGAAGGGGACAAAATAGATATTCATGAATAAATAAATAATTTTGGAAAAACCCCAAAATTCGCGATACTTTTTGAACAGACCTCGTACTCAAAGGTATGCCTCAGGGCTCAATCCTAGGTGCACTACTTTTCTACATTTGACAAAAGAAGTCTCTGTGCATCTGTACGCTGATGTATAAATCACGTCAGTGACAACTTACTTCATATACATGACTGGCTTAGTGATAATCCGTTAAAATATTGTGCTCTTGCAATATACAGGAATGGATATGGATTTCTTACCCTTACCTTCATTTGAAGTTACAGACGCTCAGCTGTTATCCACAAGAGAAAATATGTTTAAATTTATAAAAGGAACATATATCACACACCCGATTAACAAAATTGTGCACATTTGCATGGGTAGCCACCCTTAACTCAATTTTGTAATTGCCTCTATTACGTAAACTGCCAATGTTACCTTAAATAGACGAAATTAACTTTATACGCAAAATGACTTCATTAAGGTTTATCCAAATTTCTCAAAATTTCTTTACAGCTTCCCCCTAAAGGACTCCATATCCGCCATAATAGCGAAGTACTCGAGCAACGGATACCTGGACATTTTAACGGAGAAGTGGTACGGTGAATTGCCTTGCTTTAAATTGGGCAACGACATTGTACAGCCGCGTCCCCTAGGTGCGATCCAGTCAAGAGGCTTCTTCAGCCAACAAAACTTTAATCCAACCTTGTTCCTTCCAGGTGTCGAAGCTGTCGCCGGCGTCTTCCTCCTCTTAGGCTTAGGTATTATACTTGGCGTGTTAATTTTAATTTTCGAGCACTTATTCTATAAGTACACGCTACCGATTCTACGGCACAAGCCAAAGGGGACGGTGTGGCGGAGCAGGAACATTATGTTCTTCAGCCAGAAGCTCTATCGGTTCATAAATTGCGTGGAGCTGGTTTCGCCGCATCACGCCGCCAGGGAGCTCGTGCACACCCTTCGGCAGGGCCAGATAGCGAGTCTGTTCCAGAAGAGCATTAAGAGGGTTTGTATCGGCTTCGTCCGCTCGATATTAATTTTAATTTCCACTCAAAATTAATTTGATCACCCCACCCGGTCGCCGGTCTTTGTTACCCGCGCCGATGATGAATCGCCAGCGAACGAAACCATTTATGTCCGGGCAGTCGTGCCACTTCCCGAGCTGTGCAATTTTAATTCGCGTCATTCCGAAATGATATAATTTTTTACATGGCAACGTTTCCAGAAATTTCTTCGATTAATCCGGGCCGTACGTTCGGATAATAAAATGGTTTCAGACGTCTGGCTTACCCGTTTAATTGATTCCTCGTAAAGTCCCGTCCCGCTAATAAAGAAAGATTTATTGAAGCTATTTTACTTATAGTTTTATCCGTTTATTTCTGAAATTTACGTTATGAACCCTTGTTCCAGAAGGAAGATGAACAACGTCGACGTAGAAAGAGCAAAGCGCAATTTTTTGAGATGATACAGGAAATTAGGAGGTAAGCTTTTTTTGTTGCTTCTAGTTTAAGACTAATGTTTTTATCATATTTATATTACGAAACTAGTTTGATAAGTAATTTTTTGAAAACTTTTGTCGTTGGACAGCTTCTGCCACTAAATTATCTTTTAGCCACGTAACTACCCTCGCATGTTTTGGGGATAATACTTGATAGGGAAAAAAAATAGGGATAGGGATTAAAGTGTTTTCACCATCCTCCACATCTGTACCGATTGCCTGACAAACAATTTTTCCGACAACTCTTTTCCCGACAATCTTTTTGTAAAAATAAGATATTCAACCAATAGATATTTTGTAAAAGCCAAATTTCAGTCTGTCGGGAAAAGTGTTGTCGGGATAATTGTTTGTCGGGACCGTTTCCCAGAACTCTAACCCTACTAATATTAAATCTACTTCTATATGTACTATATCACTCCTGTTCGACACATAGCCCAATTCCGTGACACTTCCCACAGCTTGTCCAACTCCTGTCGCTTAACCGAACCCCCCGATTAAATACTCTAATTCCCGTTCTACTCCATCCTCTTCAGTTTTATCTGCTGAGGCCATTTGGCCCCTCTTACTTCTTCCGTTATATCTGCTGTGGCTAATAGTTCAAACCAACGGGTTTCCAATATTCCTAATTCCACTCCCTCTTCTTCCGTTTCACCAATGGTGGCTAACATCTCTGACAAAACTTCCTCTAATCATTCTTTGGCATCATCTATAACATCTCTCAACTCTCCCAATATTACGCCCCGTATTTCTGAGATATCCAAACCGTCATGTATCGACGCCCAAATTTCTGATAATGTGCGTCTGCTCTTAGCCTACCTCCACAATAAATCTAACCCCATCTGCATTGCCGGTAAGACTAAAACTAATGTTCTAGTCTCAATTCACCAAGAAGGATTTCCCACCAACCTCTCTCTCGATACGCCACGGTAGCTCTTCTTTAAGTACCATGAGGCACTCAACGTCCCACGGAAAAATGTGTCCGTCGATCTATCCGATTGTGAAGAGTAAGCCTGGGGAGGTAGGGGTTTGAATATAAATGTTTTCAGGTTTTTGCTCATATCTCGAAAAGCTTTAAGAATACAATTGTGGTTCCTTCCACAAAAATAAACTACATTAAATTTGCTGCAAATCAGATCCTATTAATTTTAACTGTAGCATAAGTAATTTAGGTGCTACAGGGTGTTTAATTTGATACAAATTGGTTTTATTTTATTTTAAAAGAGATCAAAAATATTATACAGGAAAGCAGTCTTATTTATTGTCATTAATCATCATCTTCAATGAAATCAAATCGATAGGGTCACCATTGGCGCACGCTCTTTGTCCGCGTTTACAGAGTAGACTGCATGTAATACCGGCTTTTCGGTATCCGCATTTTCCAGCACAACCACTCATTCAGCGGCAAAAATATAACTTAACACGGTGTCAGAAGTGGGAGGGTGCATTGTAGTGATTGGCTCTAGGTTTCCATCAGCTTCTCGCTTCCAACCGCACATTCCAGGGAGCAGTTGGTACCCCACTGTACTTGGTGGTAAACTCTGAAGGAATGATATTTCGCTAACCCTTTAACAGGGTGAGTGAAGAAAGATCAGGTTTGAGTTTGATAGTGGAATTCAAAAGAGCTGAGTAGCGATGTCGGTTAAGATCATCCTGAGTAGGCTGTAAAAACCATCCTTTCTCCTGATCCTGCTATGGCTTCCGGAGTTAATGTTTGGGCATAGAAGATGGCTGCTATAGCTTGACATTGCTATTATTGCAGTTTAAGCTGGGTTTGGGTTTAACCCTATATTATTTCTATATATTATAATTTAAGCTAGGCTCGGCAATTTGCCAATTACATTATAACCATTCAAAAGAATGTAATTGCCAATTATCTCTGAGCTTTTATTCATAGGATGTACATATATTGTAATTGGATTTCCACTCTTCAAGTGTACATACATGTTATATTGTATTGATTGTAATAAATTATCATTATTATTATTATTAAACCTTTGTAAACGTCCGTTTTATGAACACTTTATTAAGTTAAGAAATGAGATGCGTCCACGTTATTTAAATTACACAAGTCAATGAAAATGAATTAAAAAAACTACCCTCTACATGAATTCAACATTTTAAAGTAAAAAGAACTTATGGATAAATATACGTAATTTTTTACAGAGTGCAGCAGCAAGAACGGGCAAATCCGAAACTTGAAGTGGTGACGGAAGTTGATCCCCCATCTGAAGAAGGGAATACTGAACCGGCACAAAAACCCCGTGCCAGCCCGAAAAATAGGTTGTTCGTGAATCGAAAGGAGAGTCGGTCCAGGTCAAACTCATCCACCCTGAACGTTCGCCGCTTCAGCACAGACAGTATTTTAAGTGAACGACTGGACACTATCGGACGCCGGCTTAGTCGCGATTTAACCAATTCGCCTCCAGATTTTGGCAGACGCTTCGAGACATTCGGTAAAAACAGTAAAAAGTTCGACACTTTCTGTGGTGGCAAGAATTTATCACAAGAGAAAATCGAAGAAACCAAGTTCGACACGTACAGCGGGAAAGACGTGGATAAGCCACCGCTACCAGTGAAAAAGCATCTCAACAAGCGCACACCACTCAATTCAGAAACTTTTTTAAGTCGCGAACAGGAAAAAGTATCTGAGAGGGTTGTGCTGTCGGTGCCAATAATAAAGGAGGAATTGGTCCATCCCATTTGCCAAGAAGATAAATCAAAGGCCGTGCTACGGGACCAGCTGCATGAGGAGCTTCGGGCCAAGTACGGCGACAGCAGGGAGAAGAAGCCCACAGTTCATTACGCACAAGTTCAGAAAGCTCGTCCGAAGGAACGTTCCTATCAGCAGCAGCACCAACGGCAGAGAAGCTTGGATGGACTGGACACCCGCCCACCAGTGCCTACCCCCATGTCCAGAAAGTCTCAAAACGACCTGGACACGATGGACAGGCAAGCCCCCGCACTGCCCCCTAAGGTAAGTCCTCGCTCCACTTCCAAACAGATATCCCTCGACCGCCTCAGCAGGGAGGATCTCTTGAAGCTAAGTGAGAGCTCGCAGTCCGAAATTCACGAGTACTTAAGTAAGTCGACAAAGGAAACGCCAAGCGAGCCTCCTTGAGACATCTAAGGAGCTCGAGGTTGACAAACGTTGGTTACCCTGTCTTTGGACGTCCGTTGATTGCCTTCCCGGTCTGGAAATCGGGAAAGTTTTCTTATCAGTGACATCGCCTTAACCAATTTGCAATAAACTTTGACGATTTTGAAAACACCGCTGAAGCAGGACTTCGAGGGACTTTCACTAAAATACAATAGAATCTAGGTCTTGCGACGTAGGGCTATTCAATCATATTTTATCAAGCAGAGTAAGAGCCAAATTAACAAAAAAAAAAAAAAAAAAGAAAACACAAAAAAAACCTAAATTAGAATTCGTCAAGTTGGGAAGGTCGGAAGAATAGCGATCTGGCCTTAATTGGCAGATTAGAGAATCGGGCACTTGCACAAATAAACTCCTGAAAGCTTTAGAAATGGAATTGTTGTTGTTATTTTTGAGGTAAAATTTATTAACGATGATACCTACAAATTAATTCTACTTGGAAGTGGGCTGGCGAAGCACAGCGCGACTTGTTATTAGACTTCCTCTGATTTGCCGTTTTCTCGGAAGTTACACTCGTAGCAAATAAATGACCACTTAGCGATTAGAATTAATTGGAATTAGCGAATCGAAGTAACAAATTATAACTGTTGAATCTTTTAAGGAAACAATACAAAGCTCTCTCACGAGGCGTAGTGCTATTGAAACGAATAAGCCTTATGAAACGTTAGTTAAAGTCTTTTGGAAACGAGTCTTGTCCTTTAGCCGATATTAAATAAAATGTTTTATGGAACGTTAACATCAGTTCACTTCAAGTGCAGTATCATCAATTGTTGTCAGTTAGATGGTAAATGTACAAAATGTTGGACAGTCACGTGATTTTACTTCATTAATTGTGTAGACATTGTATTGTACATTCATGGCTGAGAATTGTTTTTATATTTGGAATAATCGTCGTGATATTCATAAATCTACTGATTTTACGAAACTTGTTAAACTTTTCCTTTACTACGCAATTTACAAACACTTGATCAAGTATACACTTAAATATGTATACAATATTATCAGCGTATTCACGTAATTTACGACGATTTATGAAGTAAAGCAAATACCCTAAATATTTTGGGTGATATTATTTATACTGAATTAATAGGTGATTTCCGTTTATGAAGCTCAATTATCAATTATCAATTTTAATAAATTACTGATTGGTGCCAAGTAAATATTTTGGAGCGAAAAAGGTTCAGGCTATAAATCTGTTTTGTATTATTGATATCTTAGGATATCATTAATAAGTCGTGAAGTTTCAAGTACCGAAAGTACGAAAATCGGATTTTTTTCGAATTTTCAATTGACTATTTACTTTCCAGTCAAAATAGCCACATAAACCTATTAGTACGCAAATTTTTCCAACAAAAAAATGCCTGTGCATATCTTTCGAAATATTCGTGTTTCTCAAGCAACAACCGTCTAAAGTTGAGTAAAGTTACGCTACCTCAAACGACTTTTAAGGCACTTAACGCACCATTGGGAGTTCAAATGATTTATTTAAAATAGAGTTAAACACTATTCAACAAGCTTTCTCACGATCTGTCATACAAAACAAAATTTTTGCAGCCTGTGTGTGAAATACATCTAAATTATTACATAAATGTCGATAATGCCGTTTTAAGAAATTTTCGAACTACTTACTACGGGCGCCACACCAGCAAGTCAAATGATACATTTCACCCTCTAAATGCTACTTAAGAGCTTCGAGTTTGATTTGGAAGCTCACTTCTTAAGTAGCTTGTAGGAACTTCATTTGTGGCAAATGAAGACTATAATGCACTGGAATTTTCTAAGATTTCCAGTCGTCACAGTTGTCGATAGTGAGCGAAAGAAATTTTGTAACTGTGAGATTAACTTTGAATAATTTAAGGGGGTGGTCTCATGTCGAGCTTAAATTTTGAAGGTTTTTAAGAATTTTTTTTCTTGTGGAAAATGAAATACAATCTTCTTATGATAATTATATGTTATTACTAAACTATTGAACAATACAAAAACATTTCTTTTAAATAAAAAAAGAAATATTTTAAGGTCATTTTGGTGAGGCGAAGTAAGTCTCTTCAAAAAAAAGTAGGTAGTTCGTCCCCCTGATTGCTCCTTTCCCAATTATCTGAAATCAAAATTCCAAAAAGATTATTATTCAGTAGGGTTGTCATTCTGTCCCGTAGCAAATATAAAAGACTTGAGTGAAAAATAGCAAAATGGCGGCCTTGTAAAATTTTTTTAAAAAATCGACAGTTTTTTTCGCTTTAAAATCGACATAAAACAGAAATAAATGGATAAAAACATCTAATTCTGGTACCGGCCAGAACCATTCATGTATATAATAATATGTTCAAGAGAAGACATTATGAACAATTTACTTAGCAATATATACCATTTTAAGATTCAACATAGTAATAATCAGCCCAATCGGTCCAATAGTTTTTCTTTAATCATCCGTACCGACGAAAAAAAAGTAGTTTCGAGAAAAACGCGTTTAAAGTTTAGAGAAACAATTTTCATATATGTATGCAGATGCAGGGTGCGCTCTCCCCTATTATATGTTGTAACTTTAAAATGACGTAGTGTATCGGTCTAAAATTTTTACAGTATATTCTCAACTTATTTATCTTTGAGAAGATGCAAAAAAAAAAAGATTTTTTGAAGATCGAACATGAGACTACCCCCTTAAATAAATTTATAAATTCCCTCGCGAAATAAATTCTCAATTCAATAATTTTATCAACAGACAGAATGGACAGCTCAAGAGCTACTTGCCGATTTGCTCTGTCAGCGGGATTTCTAAGAAGCCTTTGGCGTTTAAGCATCATTTTCAAACGATCATTTGAGCAATCCATGTGTCGCTGGTATAAACGGCTAACTTACTCAGTGGTGTTCCCTCTTAGGTAACAAAGAATTCTCTGAGTATATCTACATATGTAAATCCCTTCCACCAAAATATTATACCATTTTAGTATATTTCCTCTTTTTGAAACTTGGCAACAACCCAATCTCACAATCCATATAACTATATCTAGAAAATATTTTTGATTTGTTTTTTTATATTCATAAATATTTTGCTCCAATTGCCTAAAATCGCGTTACTATTATATGTATTTACAGAACATTACGCTCCGCTCAACTTCGTATTTAATTTTAAGTATCTCTGTATATGTATCTAATTTTGGCCTTGTGCCCAATCGAATCAATATATCCTTTAAAGGTTTAAATTAAAAAAAAGTAAAGGGAGTTAAGATATAAAAAGAGATGGAAAGCGAAATGTTTAAACAGAATTCCAGTCTTTTGAAAGTTAAAATACTTTACCCATTATATCCCTTCTAAAATCATTTCAGCGTTAAGTAGTTTCGGATTTGTGATTTTTACCCTTGCTCCAAACCAACCCATTACTTGCCGTTTAAGTTTCTGACATACCTTTACACAAAAATGCTCCTGCATTCCTTTTAAGCCTCCTTAAAGTAAAGCGGTCCCAACGACTTCCAATTTCGTTCAAACCGTTTCTTTAAACAAGGCACCACTCCTGATACCTAAACGAGCTGGCATCTGACTGGAATTTGGCTCTATTCATAAAGCTTTGAGTAACAAGTACACTTGTCAAGTACAGTCGCTTCTATGGAGCAGCCTTTACGTGGAGTCCGAAGTGAGGAGGAGCAAACTGGGTCACCCAGCACTATAGTAGGAGAAGACATTTTCACCGCAAAGTAAAAAAGAAAGAGTAGGTATTCCAATAGCTGAGGTAATTTTATTGTAAGGAACAAGTGATATCATATCGGAGCACACATTTCCCTGATTGCTGCAGGTGGCCTTACAAATGCTAATGTGCTCGTGCTTTCGGGGCTGAATGCCTATGTGCACATTTAGGTCAAACTCAGATTACTTGAGGGTTTTGGAGCAACATAAGGTTGTTTTTCCAGTTGAAATTTCCATAATGTTTCGAAGGTGTATTTCAGTTTTATTAATAATCTTTTACTCCCTAGTGGAGTAATGGTGATGGTCTCATCTTTGCTTCTATTATGTTAAAGCATGTACTTAAATACAGGATAACCTAGAGAGGTTTTTTTTAAACATGTAAGTACTTGCGTGGTGCTGAGTCATGATCATCGTTTGTGGCATGAGCATGACCCACTAGCCACTTCCCAGGGTTTTTTTTGCCTGTAATAGGTGATTTCTACAGAATTTTTTAATAATCCAATAAAAAACTCCATTCTCGAACTCTATTTCTATAAGCTATAAGCCTTACTAAGATTTTCTAAGGAACAATTTAAATATATCTTTAAGGAGGTTATCCTGCGAGTATTTGCTTTTGGGCCAGTAGCGTAGTGGGGGCGGCAGGGCGGCCCGTCCAGGCGGCACCTTTAGGGGGCGGCAAAATTTCACAATAAATAATAATAATATCTTCTGAATATTTGAACCATTTCATATTTTTGTCGCACATACGATTCGAACCGATTGATATGAGCACGATATTTGTCATTACTTATACTGGAATGAAATCGGGGAATCCCCTATCTTTAAATGAGTTGAGACGGAAGCTGTTTTCTTCTTTAGATAGAATCATTGTAGAAATTTTATGAGTGTTTTCAGCAGCTACAGAATTTGGCGGATAAGTTTGCTTATCTAACGCCGGCTATATTACTGGATTTGGACGACACTAAATGTAATTCAGAATTAAAATTGATCATAAATTACTTAAGGGGACCTATATGGCTAAATTTTCGATTTTTTTTTTATTGGCTTTTCTTTTTGTTCAACTATTTCCGAGTAAAACGCTGCAAACTAAACCCAAATCTGTAAGAATATAACGAAGTTATGGCTTTTTTTACTTTTAGACTTTAGTCGTTAAAAAAAGTACTTAAAATACTCTGTAATAACGGAAGCCTAATTGACGCGCTAAATCCGCGCTATTTTTGGTTCACAGCAGAGCAAATACGTTCCCTGTGATTCTCTGTTGTGTTTGTTCTGTAAACAAACTTTAATCAGTGCGTTTCTAAGTAGCATTTTCGTTGATAAACTTTGTGTTTCTTCTGTAAAGTCAAACTTTAATTCGATTTTGCTCGGAATTCTGTGTTTTGACCGTTGCCGTAGAAAATTTCAAAAACCGTTAGCTCAAATTGTTTGAAATTTGGTGGGCTGGTTTATTATACATCTGGTCATGGAATGAATTAAAAAATATTTGAATATTTAGATTATAATTATTTTTTAAAATATTTATTAGTTCAGTAAGTAATGAAAAATTTCAAAAATTGAACTCTAAACTACACAAAATCAAAAATAATTGCAGGAAAGCAAAACTAATTAATTCATTCTGTGCAGTCAAGTATTATCTAACAGAAAATGTCTTGTTTATGTGTTTCAGATCAGGGGTTCTGGAAAAAAGCTACGGCAACGGTGAAATTCCACCATTGCAAGAGACGCTCAACCCATAAGAGCCCATGGGTATTTTTGTGATTTTTATAGGCCATAAACAATCTTAAAGTATTCAGTAATAAACTAGTTTCCTCATTTTCTAGATTTTATGTGGTTTTTTTCTTGAAAAAAAAAAATCTTTTGACTCCGCAAAACCCCATTTAAGCCATATAGGTCCCCTTAAGATCAAGAATGAGTACGTTAAGGCTAACCAATCTGACTATCTTCTATTGAGCAAGAGATGTGCGATGCTATAGACATTGATAGTGCATTAAAAAACTTTGCTCTTTAAAAAAGTAGACGAATAAGTTTTAGTTAAAGACAGAAGTTTTGTTTTTAATTCTAATAAGTATATTATTTTTCAATAAAATTATAAATATTAACAGTGGAAGTCGATTTGCGTTTTATATTCAATTTGCTAATAACTAAGAGGGCGGCAAAATTTTCTTCCGCCCCAGGCGGCAACTGCTTTGGGCGCATGCCGCGAAAACCTACTGGAAGATGAAAGATACATACACAAGATTTCTTATATCATCTTTTCTGTACGTTTCCGCGACATGTCTTAAAGGCAAGATTTCTTAAAATGGCTTCCTTGATGACATTTTTAAATTTCATCAAAATTTTTTCCCTGTAGGCCTCCTCACCATATGTCCAACACAAAGAATGAGCTTCTTACGACATATTATAATTTCATCCAAATTGATGCTGGAAGACCATATTCCAAAGACCCACTCTATAAATAATTATTGGACCCGGGCAATATCGAAAAATTTACATTGTAGGACCTACAAAACTCATATCCAACTGCGTTATTTTAATGTTCCATATAGAAATTGTCACAACTCTCCCCTTACAAAATCTCAAGTGCTTGGTTTTTATCGGGAACAGTGGAGAGTTTTTGAGTGAAAATTCTTTAGGTTGAGTAGAAAATTACTTGAGGGAAAATTGACCTGGATACCCCGAAAAAGTAAAACCTTTCACCTTCTCCTATAAACTTTAAAGGATTGCCCTGAAATTCCGCACTAAGAGGTTTTCGGGGTCGATGATTTCGAAATTTGATATGAAGACGTCTTTGGGAATTAAAAGAATTAAAAGTTAAAGCAATGCATAATAACATCAACTGTTTTTAGAACCTAAGAAATTTCACGCAAATTTTTTGTATGGGGAGAGGTAGTGGCAAGTTCTATATGGTCAATATGGAACACAAAAAAGAAAGCAGCTTCCGTTGGAAGAATCCGTCCCTCATATTTTGCATACTCGAAAACCTTAAGAGCCTGCACTAGAATGCATGTGTTTTGTTTTGTCGTTTCCTCGCTTTCTGCAACCGAAACGAGTGCAAAGAAAGAAGTTAGATAAAATACGACTTTCCTATCCACAACTAATGCGCTTGACAAATGTTTCAAGACTACAGTTCTCCAGCTCGAACAAGAAATCGCCCGAGCTACATAATACCGTCTAGCGATTTCTTGGAAAAGTTGGAGTGGCAGGAAAAGTATATATTATTTCATTGTCAATTCAAGTAAGGGAACACTTTTCCGGTGAATTCTTGATAAGCCTTGCGCAAATTCTCGTTTGAAATCGGATACGGGCACAGATATATTTATTACATCTTCACTTCTTAATATTATATTTTCAATGGTATTCTATTGTTAAAGAGCTGAAGAAAAACAATATGTCCATATTTATTAATATGAAAAGCTCGGGGGAGACATGAAATCTATCAAATGTCAACGAGACCTGAAGCATGACAAGTTAAATGTTGAACGTGTTATGTTTGATGTTTTTTAACGTAAGCATGTACACGGAATAAAAAATGAAAACGCTTCCACATAAACATTTGTATTTATTTTTTTATTGATATTTCATAATTTTTGAAAAGAATGGTGTTAATGCTTTCTTAATCGTTTTTGATATTTATTTTATATATTTTGTAAAGGAAATAAATCCTTAATTTTAGTTTTACTTTTTGTCGGAAATAATATTAAGTTAAAACATATCTGTATTCCAATTATAATCGTTTATTAAATGAAACAAATTTTTAATTAATTATTCTTAGCATGCTCATTACTACGCGATGGGGTGGTCTCAACTCAACAATTTTGCAAATATTTCCAAAACAAATTTACTAAACATTAAAACAGAACAACAATTTTAGAATTTGCTATAAAACACGACATGGAAGTATTTTGTATAGACCAAATTGTGGCTAAAAATATTATGATATGCGCTTTATCTTACCATTTGGTATTTCCCTTCTATATGACGATATGACTGCTAACAAATTTTCACTTCAATTTGCCAATGGAAGTTTGTTGTCCAAAAGTGTCTAATAAAATTTAATAAGGGTCATATACGTATACATAACTGTGTATATAGTGCCATGGTACTACCCATTAAGCTAAAGTAAATCGGCCTTATCTAACTATATGCAGAACTGGACTATTACAAAAACTTTCCAAAACAGTGAGTACAAAGCTATTCAGCCCGAGGACGGAGATAAAACTCGAAAACTTTATGCATGGCATAACGATTACCCGGTTATTCAGAAAATAATGTCCCCTTAATGCAACAAGGGAGCAGACAAATATGATACCCCGACAGCGTCCTTTGAAGAGAATTCAATTAATGCAATTTCAACCAATCTGTCTCCCTTGACAAATTGTCAATTTGCTTTTATAACGAAATTGGATTAACGTTTATAGTCGTAGTAGCCTGTCATTTGCAGTTCCTTTTCATTTACTTTTGCCAAGAATTCGCTTCCTTTCCTGAATTTATTGAACATTGCAATTTGGCACAGAGCCTGAATTCAGATTTCATGATAGCTCCCAGGCAAGAAGTGCAGACTTTATTTTTCTTTTCTCAACTCTAAAAGTTTTGCTTTTTATGCAATTTGATTTATACGAAACTACTTCTGCTGTTTACAAATTTCTTTTGCTTGGAATAATTAAAATAAATCAAACAAGTTATAAGAAGTGTTAGTGTAATTACAAAAGTCTGCAAATAAAAAGGAAGAAATCATTTTCAGTAATTTTTGTTTATTCGGTAGGTACATCGTGGAAATCACTAAATAAATATGAACGAGTACTTAGATATATTAATTAAGATTATGGTAGGTAGGCGGGGGTAATCTCAACTATTTTAGAGTTACAGGGTGATTCATAAATTCGGAATGCACATCACTATTTTTTTTTCTTTTGAAAAATGTTCTCATTAACGAAGCGATATAAAACTCTTGTCAAAAAACTAATATCTGCACGTGCTTTTCAAAAATGCCATCAATGTTGATCTACCTCTACCACTGTAGGTACAGTCACTTACGAAATTAGAAAAACCTTCTAAAGTTTCTTAAATTTCAGGTTTGTCAAAGTTTTCTCCGAAATTCATGTTTTATGTCCTTAGGTTAATATAGATCAAAAGATAAAAATAAAATAATGATGTACATCCCGAATTTATAAATCACCCTGTAACTCGAAAACCCCAATCCCACCTGCCATCCATTTTATTGTTTGTCTCGGTGAGATCTATCAAACTATCATTAATTTGGCATGCGTTAACTGATACACCATGTACATACATATAACCGTTAATTTAAAAAATAATAATTTAGACTGAGCTTTTGCTTACTTCACACTTGTGAATAAGTTCTTCAATCCCTGGTTATTATGGTGGAGAAAGTAGAAGCGCTTGCCTCCAGTCCCGTCGTGGGTAAAAAAACAAAAAAAGAAAACAATCGAGTCGGTAAGAACTTCTGATTGTTCGAGAAGTAGTTATATTACTTCTTTTTAGCCATTCTTTTTTTCTACTGGGAATTCACATGACACGGTGACGACGGTAGTTCTGTTCCACACCCATTAGACAGGAACCTTATGTGTGTGAAAAGCGACTCAGCGACGTTGGCTCGTCCGCGTCGATATCACGTATCGGGTAACGACTATTAAATTTTGTGTGATGTCACTTCTACAATAATTGTCACCAAAAGTCTCCATCGTTATCAGAATTGATGATAAAGATCTTTCCTTGAGGTAGCAGCCGTTAGTAGCGGCATAGGTCTTCGTTCATCCGTAGGAAGTTTCAAATTATTTGTTCAATTTGTCGTTGTTTAAAAAAGTGATGTTTTAATATAGGTAAATAGTCATATGAGGTAGATTGATCATTACTTCAATCTCTCAGAGTAAGACATCTTTATAAATTAAATAATGCGAAATAATTCATAATTGTAATAATAACTCAATTCAAAACTTTTGGTTTAATATTATTTAACAATGAGCAAATATTTATCTTCATCCCTGAAAGAATGGTGATAAAAATTCACCGAAATATAGCAAAATAAAACCAGATAAAAATCTCCCGTTTGAGTGCCTGGCTACCATAAAACAAAGCACCCAAGTACGATTCCACAGCCATGCTCCTGCAAACTACCGAAATAAAATTATTTAAACCCCCTACTTTCACTTTTTCTATAGTGAAATGAAAATTCGAAAAAAAATAATACAGAACCATGCCTCCCCCTTGAGCTTTTCCACCGATTAAAGTATTGAAATGCTGAGTGCTTACTCGCCGCATCACGCAGAGAATTTAGCTCAATATTTGTATTTGCAGATTAAAGAGTACATCGCACATATTAGTCGAGGCTGTTAACTTAAAATGTTAATTTGCATTCATATTGAAGCCACAGTGATGCTCCACGTTCGTTCTCTTTAAAATTAATCTGAAATGATAAAAGAAATAATTATTTGAATTTTTAATTCAACTTTTATTGAAGTACATAGTTTGCAGTTTTTTTATGAGTGTTTTAATTTATCATATAATTCGAAAAGTACTTTTCATGAAATAATCCTGAGCTTGAACAAAACTTATCAGGAAATAAAAATAGGAATATGAATGTAAATAAATCGTTTTTGGGTACTCCTATATCTGAAGGGTATACTGACACGCAAAATAAATGCGTATGCGTAACCAATTCCAAAGGACTTTAACTAACATCAAAGAAATCAGAAAATTTTGAAATGAATTAAATTCTTAGTCAATTTTTAAAGAAAATAAAAATAATTACGCTAAGCGTAGTTTTCTCATTTCTTCCACTTAAATTATTTACGTTGCCACACGAACTTCCACATGCGGGACGACGGTTTTCTATAGTAAAACAAAATTTGATAGGACTCTACTCGAAAGCCAACTACACTGTGCATCTATACAAAACACTATATATTGAAGAGAGGAAGAGAAAACAAAGAATCCAAGTATTTTATCGCACAACTATTTAGAAATCATAATGACTACATAAATGACGAAAAATTATTTTTCTAACTTAGTTTTAACTTTTATTACAAGTACACTAAACACACTGATAACACTAAAAATACATGATATCGCCTTTTATCCACTACATTAGTCAGTTTTAAGCGGATAACTGAAAAAATATTATTAATGCGTAGAGACTTACAATTAGTGATGATAAATAAGACATTTTTAAAAAAACAAACTGCCAAATGTTCTCGGTTTTCTTGTTTGGAAAATCCGTGAAGACATCATGGGCGACAATTGGATGAGAAAAATGAAATCAATAATTTTTGGTAATAGTTAAAACCATAGCGTAAATAATAAACTGAGTTTCTTATAGAAGAGTAGGGATTTATTGATTCCATCAAATGATGGGCCGCCATCAGTGATTTGCGAATAATTGGAAAGTTAGAGTATCACCGAATCTGTTTTTGAATTCCTGGAAGAAAACACGAATTAAATTTCAATTTATTGCAATTATTATGAAATTTGACATGTAATCGATATAAAAATCTTATAGTGATTTGAAATCGGATAACTTGGCACTTAAAAACAATTAACAGAAATTTTAATAACTATTAAGCCGGTGTAAAGCAACTAATTGAAAATTTTAGAAAATGTTTAGTATCTGAATTCAGCACCTAATTCGGCGATTAATAGCACAACCTAAGTTTCGCTTCAAGTACAGTTATGATGACATGTAAAATAGATTCAAAATAAACAAAAAACAAATACTACGACGATTTAACCAATAAACGGGTAGCTATCTCGAATCCTACACTTATATGAATAATTTTGCTAAAATTAATCTAAGCCAGTCTCCAAAGACTTCCTCAGCATTTAAATTTAAGTACTACTTACTACTACTCTCATTTACTTTTTTAAAGTCGAATTATCAGTTATCAATTGAATTTGTTTAAATGGGTGTTCGGAGTTTTTGAATAGAAGGTCGCACTTGGACGTGAACATTTTTTTAGAAGAACTTTAAACTAAAATAATAACATTGAATAATCCTAATACGAGCTTTCTTTTAAAAGCTATTATGTGTATCACCTAATAAAAAATAAGACTCATATCGTGGACATGGG
The DNA here is from genome assembly GCA_947538895.1 of Neoitamus cyanurus. NCBI lineage: Eukaryota > Metazoa > Arthropoda > Insecta > Diptera > Asilidae > Neoitamus > Neoitamus cyanurus. The sequence goes on along the minus strand of OX384541.1, from coordinate 33,168,549 downwards.
CCCTGGGTTTTAGTTGGATATGGTTTACCTTGACCTGTTAACTTTAAATCTATGAAGTCTACGTATCTCAATTTATTAAAACTTGCTAAGAAAAAATTCTTATTAATTCAATTATTTCATAAATTAAAAATACAGGTATTACGTCTTTGTGTAAGCTATACGAGTACAAATGCTGAAGGAGAATCACATTCTGAATTACTATTGCAACATCAAATGTTTAATATGCAAATAAAAAGAGGTCCTGTATAATATTTTTAATTTACTTTACAAAAATCGTGTCAAGTTCACTTAAAAATTGATAAAACTATAGTTGGATTAATGTACTTCAGAACACACCAAGATTTTGGCTATGTTCTACTGCACCTAACCCTTTATAGAATTTTATAAAAAAAAACCACTCGATTACATGTCAATTTTCCGCCAGTTTGTTTGTAGGCAATTTTAAAAATAATAATGCTAAAATAGGCAGAAATTCTAACACCAAAAATCTTGTTAATGGATTAATAAAAAATTTATATTAGAAGATGAAAAAAAGATATAAATCTAGAGTCTTGTTAACACTTTTTTATACTTATCATTAGACAATTTTAAACTAGAAGGTTATCAAAAATAAATGAAGCACCTAGGCAAGAACCACCGTACAGATCGATTTAATTGGTTTCGCTGCATATGTTAATAAAGCAAAAAGCGCCTATATAACCCAGCAAATAATTTTATCAATACGACACGGTGTAAAATTCGTTTAAAAATAATTTTGTAAAAGAAACATGTTAACCATTTCAGAAAGGGGAAAAAACAAATTATTTATTGTATTCATAGAACACTCTACTGTATATACATAGCATGAAAATTCAAATTGAAACTGTGTACATATTTTCCAATAGAAATTTAAATAAAAGAAACTGTTAAAACATGAAATCCTTTTATTTTGATGGGTGGTCCAATACTTATGGAAATTTATTCGGTTCTTCCTTTGAGTCCCAATCACACCTTTTCTATAGAATGCGATTAATAGCCTATTGTGACAAAATTTGTCTGTGCTGAAAATATTTGCGCGGACTTAATAATCCAACTCCGAAAGTAACTGCAACGGCTTCCCATTGACAGGGAAAAACACAGGACTAGAAAAGAGAGGTGAGTATGTATTGAGGAGTGGTATGAACACTGAGAGAAATGTTAACTAATATTTTGGTTGCTGGTAACGACACAAAAAGAGGCACCTTAATTAAAAGACAGAGGTGTAAAAACTTCTTGTATTGACTGAATGTTTACTTTTTCCTAAACGAAAACGTGCTTCTTTAGCTTGTTTTTGTGTACATTTATCTGCCGACTCCGTGAAACAACTTGAAGCATGCAGAAGGCATAGACAATCACGGAGCAGTAAAAATAATTTACCGCTAATAAACACAATCAGCTGAAGGGATTTTGCAAGATCTACATCATTGAGCAATTGCCTACCTCAGTGAAAGGACAGGAAGAGTGGAGCAGGGATCGCCTACACAATGAATTTCCCTTATGGAGAAGTGCACACTTAATCATGCAGAATGGAAACATCGATACAATCGTAACCCTGCCGTAAAATGGGAAATGAATTAACGAAATGGAAAAGAAGGCAACTACGCTCCCGAAATCGAATTGTTCCCCGACAGAACCCAGCACCCAGAGTGTATTTATGTATTTCCATCCTCACAAGGTTAGGGGCACTAGCCAGCACAGATCGGACCCGAAAAATTGGATGGCATGCCAGGTTTCATTGAATGTGTTCACATGTTCCTGTTTAGGATCTTCCTTTCCACATAATGTTTTTATGCGTACTCTCAATGCCATGGAAGCGCCGTATCGTCCCGTAAATGGAATAACCCTGACAGGAAGATTGGGGTGGGAGCTGCAGGAAAAATAGAAAAATGGTTTGCTCCCTCAGCCGTCATTAGTTCAGCTCCATTGTGGTCAAATTTTTGCGCAGATGAAACCATTTTATCTGTCCATCAGAGCAGGAATTCATTTCCTCGACATAATTCCAGCCTCGTATAAAAGTGTGATATGATTTAGCCGAAATATTTGTCGCGTTGCTCTTTTCCGGATTTATGGTCTTACGGGTGCAAAAGTTAGTTGATTTGAGCTTTGTTATTACAATGTCGGAATGCCTCACGAACGAAAGGGGTTGCTCCGGACAAAAGGGCGGACACTTGTCATTAATTTTCCCGCATCATGTGGTGTTAATATGAAACCCACCCTTTGGTACGCGTTGAAAAAGTGGACTTTTTGAGTAATTAAACGTGATGGCACACAAATTACTTTTTTCCGCACAGTCTATAGGGTTGGGGTCAGATAAATATTAAAAATATGAATTTACTCAAGATTTTCAAGTTGGACGGATTTTAGTCCAGAAGTAATTTTTTTTCGACATTTGTTTGTTTTTTGCATCCCTGTAAAGTGCAGAATATGTTCTTAAAACAGTTTTTCGATATACGAAGTGGAAAGTTGATTGTCCCTTTAACGAAACGCTGCACCACCGGCTGTAAATAAGCTGCCACTAGTAGTCCAGGAAAATCTTGCAAAAATGTCATTTGCTGTAACAATTACTGGGTGAAAACAATTCACAAAATTATGTTTTGCATGGAAATTTCGTTGCAAACGTATGTGAATGGGGGTGATATGCCCAAGCAGCCAAGAGGTAAGCCACCCTCATGAGCCAAAGGGTAAGCCACCCCCTCTTTAACATGTAAAATAAACTTGCCTCTATTACATATGAGATATTGTGTGGGGTTTTTTGGGGGCGCTGAATCAATTCAGACATGTCCCAACCGGCCCTCCCCCTCAGAAAACACCTTTATTGTACGGAAATCATTCCCAAATCTCGGAAATAATTGCTATTCATAATTTTGTTGAAAATTAAAAAGGCGGGATCCGGCTTAGCATTCAATTCGTTTATCAGCTACTGAGTATGTATGTGTCTGTATGGTCTGAGAAGATACGATCACATTTCGTTATTTTCAAGAAAAATATTAGGATGCTCGATGAATAATTATCGGAATTTAGAGCCTCCGTCATGATGTTTAAAACAATAAATGGATTAAGCCTTGGTTGTCTCCGTGGAAATATTTAGTTTCTTTCTTCAAAGACGTACTCAGCATTTCTTAATACCAAGATCGCATACCCTCTTCAGCGCACACACTTTCTGTATATGCAGCGGGCGTCAGGATTTGGAATGCTCATCCAGTGTGTATTCGTTCTTTGCAGTGACTTGGAAATTTCAAGCTAGAATCCATAAAATTTATTAAAAATGTCTCCTGAAACCTACCTTATCATATTCCTCTAACACGCTCTTCTTTTTCCTCCTTATCTCTTTTATTGTTTTTTCTATTCTATCGTATTTTCTTCTTGTTTTTTATTACACTTTATTTTTTTACTCTGTAAAGCATTTGAATCTACTTACTATTTTTTTCTTTATTAATGTAGAAAACGTGCCTTCTTTTGTATATATAAATAATTAGTTCAATTTATCTCATTTATCATACCTATGTATAATAGGACTCTCTTCATTTAAGAGTAGGGATATATGTATGTACCTTAAAGGGGGGGGGGGGGGGGGGGGGGGGGGAAAGGGTCTGAGACAAAAAAAATGCTTATTTTTGTGATTTTTGTTTCGAGTACCTTATTCATTAATATTTGTATAAATTTTTTACATTATTAGCACTATTCTAAGAATATTCTGATAAATTTTCATAAAAAATATTGAAAATTAAACCAGTGGTAATGGTGAGAACCGAGTCACCCCAAAAAAAAAGTTTCTATGCGGTAGTCAGGATAACTCATGATTGCTTCATGTGAAATTAAGAAACCAAAAAGATTTCTTTAGTACATAAGTTTATCTTGGATTTGAACCAAGAAATTAACAAAATATTCATGTGTAAAATTTAGGCGAAATAGGTGTAAAAGTTTTCGAGAAATTTTGACTACCGTCTTAAAGAAAAAGTTTTGAGGAAAACGCGATTAAAATTTGATACATGTAAAGGGTTTCCCAATAGAGATAACCTAGTTTTGATAGCTCGTAGCGGCCATATTTATTTATGGTTTTTTGACAAGTCTGTGTAGTTATGTTCAGTAAGGTTTGCGATCATCATGACACGTTTCACTTTGATCCAACGCTTGAAAATTGTCCAAAATTATTACGCAAATTCTCACTCTCTTGTCGGTACTGTAAGAACGCTTCGTGCAAAAAACGGTCGTCATAATGCTTCTCCTGAGCGCGCTATAAGACGCAAAATAACAAAGTTTGAAAATGAATTCACTCTTCACGATACAAAGAAGCCTGTAAGACAAAGAAATGCCCGAAGTGAACAAAATATTGCCGCCAGTGTTCGTGAAAACTCAAATGCGTCTGTTCCGCGCCGTTCTCAAGAGTTGAGGCTCTCCAGGATGACAACCTGGCGAATTTTGCGATTGGATTTGAGTCTGCATCCTTATAAGATGGTGTTGGCACAAGAACTCAATCCAACCGACCATCACATTCGTCGTCAGTTCGCTGATTGGTCACTGGAAATGTTGGAAGCCGACGGAGATTTTCATCGCAAAATCATCTTCTCAGATGAGGCTCATTTCTGGCTCAATGGATTCGTCAACAAGCAAAATTGCCACTATTGGAGTGAGTCAAATCCACGAGTGGTTCATGAATCACCATTGCATCCACAAAAATTGACCGTTTGGTGTGGATTGTGGTATGGCGGAATCATTGGACCTAATTTATTTCGAAATGAGGCAAGAGATGCCGTTACCATTAATAGCAACTGCTATAACACGATGTTGACCGATTTTTTTTCCCGGAATTTGATGAAATTGATGCGGACGACCTTCATTTCCAACAAGACGGTGCACCGCCAGAAATTTCTAGAAATGGTCCCATCGCTTGGCCGCCTTGAGCGTGTGATCTAACGCCTTTGCATTATTTCCTTTTTAGGTTTACAGGAACCATCCTATAACTCTTGACGCATTGGAAGCCAATATTCGTCAAGCCATATCTGAGATACCGGCCGAAATGTTGCACAGAGTCATCGAAAATTGGCGTGAGCGGATGAACGTGTGCAAGAGGAGCCGCGGTGGCCATTTGGCCGATATTGTACTTAAATCATAAATCGCATAAAATTATCTTTCAAGTTATATTCAAAATTAAAGTTCGGACGTTCTCATTGGGAAACCCTATATATCCGTACAGCAAGACGAAGGATGCCAAACTAAATCGGTTTAGTCTTTTAAGAAAGACCCTTTTAAAATATTCAATTGTCTAAAACTCGAAAAGTTTTGCTCCTAATGACTTAAAATTTTCTGACAATATTTAAGCTAAGTTAAGCTCTGATAAGTTTTAGTATCAAAAAAAAAATCGATTTTCCGAACATTTTCCCCCCTTAAGAATTCCCCAACACAGTTGTGCCAAATAAAGATTTATTATTATAACTATTATTATTATTCATTGTGTTTTTACGTTTTTTTAATATATGCGGAAAATTTCCCACTGTGTGCGCTATTCTTATGTGCACAAAAAACAGTCAATAGGGATTATACCAAGTAAGGAGGTGTTAAGACCAGGTCGATTACATTCCTTCGTCCAATGAACTAATTTTGCCAAATTAGCGGCATAACCAACAACCTCGGCTGACAACTCGACTTGATATTTTCATCCGACCCTGTTAATTCGGTTGTCACTGAGAGTACCCATCTTCTTTCCACTCTCGACCAGTATCACCCTCCTCTCTTCCTGACTGCTTCTCTCGAAACGCCCCCTCTCCTTACGAATTCAGAATCTTCTTACTACTTCAACTTCCGAATAGGCGACTTTGAGAAATTAAATTACCTACTTGCTCAATCGTCTCTCTCCCCCACAACCGACTCCTTGCCTTCCGTGGTGGAAGCCCTAGACCTTTTCTATACAGAACTTTTCGCCTGCCTGACCCAATTTATTCCCTATCAACCTCGGAGAGACCTCATCTCCCCCATGGTATAATAAACAACTTCGGTCCCTTAGGAACAGGCGTAACAAACTGTGGCAGGCCTATCTCTTATCTCGCTCCGATCCAGACCTCTCCAACTACCTTTCTGTGGCTTCTCTGTTCTCTGATCCTCTTACCTTGAATATCTCGAACGCATGCAATCCGTCCTCATATTTGATCCTAAACGCCCTACCGATCTACCAATTCATCAACATCAAAAGAAAATCAAATGGCTACTCCTCAACACTTAAACTTGGTGACACCTCTTCCTCTGACCCTCGTGTAATAGCTAACCTCTTCGCTCAGTACAGTCAATCTTTCAGTGAGAATTCCTCCGAGCTCGATGCTGGCTATTTCCATTTCATGCGCTCCTGTGCCCAGACTTCCCTTGCCTCCATCAACATCAACCCAGCAATGGTCGCCACCGCCATCTTCGCACTTGCTGATGATTTCAGTCGAGGCCCTGACGGCATTCCTGCTATTGTCCTGAAGAAGTGCGCTCAACACTTGATCGGACCCCTTTCCTCCATTTTTCAACTTTCCATCACCCATGGAATATTCCCTGCTAAGTGGAAAGATTCATTCATCATCCCCATTCATAAAAAGGGCTGCAAGAGCGATATTTCCAACTTCCGTCCTATTGCCAAACTCTCCTGTATACCCAAACTTTTCGAACGCATTGTTTACGATTGCATACTTTTCCATAGTAAATCTATTTTTTCCCCTTCCCTACATGGTTTTCTTAAAGGTAGATAAACCACCACCAACCTAACAGACTTCGTCTCTAGAACACTATGCGCCTTGGAGAATGGCGACGAGGTCGACGTTGTTGCTACTGACTTCAATAAAGCATTCGATAAAATCTCACATAAATTAATTCTCTTCAAACTATGCTCCTTTGGCTTCAATCAGCTCTTCCTTTCTTGGATTATGTCTTATCTCGATCAACGCTGATTATATGAAAATCTCCAAACTAATTTCCTCCTCCACGGACTCCCGACTGCTTCAAAACGATCTAGACAATTTTAGCTTATGGTGCCACAAAAACTCCCTCGAACTCAATGTTTCCAAATGCCAATCCATTACCTTCTCCCGCAAACGCCCTTCTTCTCCCCTTAGGGTGTACCATCTTTATGATGTACCTATCCCTACTGCGTCCTCCCTTCGCGATCTCGGTGTCATCTGTGACAGTGAACTAAACTTTCGTGATCACATCGACAGCGTGGTAACTAGAGCCAACTCTGCGCTCGGCTTTGTGAAGCGTTGGTCTAAAGAGTTCCGTAACCCCTATGTTGCTAAATCATTATACGTCTCGTTCGTCAGGCCTCTCCTGGAATACTTCCAAGTCTGGTCTCCCTCCCAATCTACCTACATCAACAGAATTGAAGCAGTCCAGCGAAAGTTCCTTTGTTTTGCTTTACGAGAGCTTCCCTGGTCTGACCGTTTTATTCTTCCCCCCTATGAAAATCGCCTAATGCTGATCGACTTGGAGCCCTTATGGAAGCGACGTGACTCTGAAGACATTACCTTCATCCATCAGCTACTTTCTGGCGACATAGACTGCCCTTCTCTGCTTCAGCGGGTTTCTCTCTATACCAATCCCCGTAGCCTTAGATCGGCCCTCTCTTCCGCCCCGTTTACCACCGCAATAACTATGGCCTTTCTGAGCCCCTCACCCGCATGCTTCGGAAAGCTAACTTCCTTTGACTTTCACCTGAGCAAATTTTCTCTTAGGAGTTCCCTGCGCCGCACCTCTTACTATTGTGACCCTCCTGTTATACCTAATTCCAAAGCCGTTTACTTTGTTTGTCGCTTAACTTAAGTTACTTTTTGTATTTTGATTGTTTGTTTGTAGCTTATGATAAGAGCGTGAATTAATAAATAAATATAATTGCCCCTCCTGTCTGCTCCCCATTGACCCCATCTTTGTTTTATCTGCCTCTTGTCATAGTTCTAGTAATAGTTTTTAAGTTGATTTTGTTTGTTTATTTTTAAGCCAATTAATTAGTCATTTGTAGCTTGAATTAAGCGAAAATAAATAATTAAATAAATAAATTTTACTGATTAAAAGCCAACGGCATTAGCCGGCTGGACCTGGTTTCAATTGTAAAAAGAGGTTGCGGAGTCAATTTTGCCGTTACATTGAAAGTCACATCTACTTCATCAGGTTTCAAGGTAGTGGCAAACCGAAAGCGCTGAAAAACTTTAACAACAAACACTTTCATAGCAAGGTTTGCATAGCGCCAACCTGAAAATGATATATTTAAAAAAAATAGAGAGTGAGAAAATGCATGGACATACCAATACAATTCCGCAAACCCTTACTGAAAGGCATGTACACAAAGGGATTTCTCTGAGCGACTTCTTCCGGCAAAAATCTGTAGGGATTGAAGTGCATCGCATCTGCGCCCCAGTACTTCGAATCTCTGTGCATGGAATAGATATCCACGACTATGTTCGTGCCTTTGGGAAGCACAACACCATCAAACAGCGGAAATTCAGCATTTGTTATTCTGGCTTCCAAGGGCACCACCGGCAACAACCGAAGCGTCTCCTTTATGACCATATCAATAAGTGGAATGTCCTGTATGCTCTCGAAAGACAGCTCTGCGTCCTTGTCAGGGAACCTCTCTTCTATTTCCTCATACAGTTTCTCTTGCCATTCTGGATGCATAGCCAGTAAAGTGATAATGTGCAAAAGAGCTTTAGATGTTGTTTCGTACGACTATTAAAAAAGAAACCTCTTAAGGGCAAATTTTGGTAGCAGTTGGACTTGGTTACTTACAGTAAGAAAGATGTGATTGAGTTCATTCATTACCTCCTTCATAGTGAACAATTCATTATTTCTTAGCTCTACCACATGAGTGATTACGTTGCGTGTAATAGAACCAACAGGTACGATTCCCACCTTTTGAAGCTGGCTAGAGGTTTCTTTGACGCACTTAAATTGGAGAAGTATTGAGCTCCGTTCTGAGGCTTCAAGATCTAACAGACTTACCTCTTTTATAAACTTCCTCACATTTGCTAGGGCTTCTGAGCATTTCTTCTTATTGTGGATTATCGGAAATATGAAAGTAATTGCATTACATATCACGTTGGACCATGTTTCTATCATATCATAATATTTGTGTTGTTTTTCGTCCAAACTCCAAACCAATAAAATTTTCAATGAACACGTACGTAAAAATGTTCGTGAAGTCAACGCAAAAAGTTAAAATTTATTGGTCTGAATGTGGCTGTAGGTGTGTGATACTTACATGTTGTATGATTCCACGATGTTATTGCTTTTGCCATATTGCGTGCTGATTTTGTGTCCCAGGATGGTTTCTTAAAGGAGATTTGTTGTTATTTACCAATATGGTATGCCGAGAAAATATTACCACTAGAAATACTAAATGTGAACTCCTGCAAAATGTCATCAATATCAAGAGGCAGCTTTTGTTGAGAAAATTCTTTCAACTGATCACATAATTCCTTTGCTCTGGCATTAAAAATTGATACGAATTGAACTAATGGTTGGGGTTTAAACGCTGGATTTAAGAGTTTCCTATGGGAACTCCACTCGGGATCTTGAAAATGATACAAATGACTTATTATTAGGTGCCTTAAATATCATCTTTTATACTGTGTAATGTGTATATACTTACTCTTGCTATTCAGCAGACCACTTCCAACATACGTAGATATATGATTGTAGACAATGCTTTTGTTAATGCACTCAGGAGCAGTTAATACGCGTGCCACGTTTTCAGGATCAGCGATATAAAGAACGCAAACTGGTCCGAGCCATACAATTAGAGGAGAACTATATGATTTTCTAATTTTTGATATATATGCCAGCAGATCTGCAAGAAATCGTATTTTTACTGATTTAATTATAGTGAATGATGGAGTGGAATACATAGAGACACAAACAGAGAGAACTGGAATACATCGAGATACAAACCTCAAAGAAACTTCGTGCCAGACTGTGTTAGGTATCCTTTCTCTATTTTCATTTTGTGGCAACTTTTAATGGAAAGCTTTGGAGTATTATCAAAAAGTTAACAAGTGTCGTGTTATGCCTATATCCGGACAGTTGAGGACTGAGGATGCTAAAAAATTAAATAGTGCGGAATGCTGCCGCGTAGGAAGCTACCAACAAAAAATAATTCACTACATTGAATAGAGCAGTGACGAGTGACGGTTCTTATGTATGTACCTAATGTTCTAATTTCACCAAATTGTACATGTATGCTCTACCTTAATTTGAAAGTTTAATTTTACTCCATATACGTATAAGATGGGCTCAAAGTTCATAAAATGTCAAGACATCCTTTTCCACCCCACCCTTCTTTTATTTCTTACGTAGAGGTGGGGTTTTTAAGAATTTTTCAACTAATGTTTCAAAAACTAGGAAGCACAGGGTCCTTCAATAACAACGTTCGACTTTTAAATGTAAGTAAAATAAGTTGTGTGCGAGATATCGACTCTATTTTTATTTAATTTGAATGAATATTTTATGGCATTAAGTATGGAATGACCCAAATTTGGCCTAAAACGGCGAGCGCTACAGTTCGATGATAAGCAACTTCTTAAATCTGGCCTAAACTAGATGATATGGACACCGACGACATGTGGTTACAAACAGGACGGCGCTAGGTGCCACACAGCGCATGCCACGGTAGACATTCTGCACGAGTGATTAGAGGGCGACGTGAACTGGCCACAGAGATCGTCCGATTTAACGCCTCTAGACTTCTTCCTTTGGGGCTATCTTAAATCACAGGACTATGCGAATAAACCAAAAACAATTGATGTCCTCAATGTGAACATAACAGTAGGGGAGCCCAAGAGGGGATTTCGGGAGTGACTAAAGCGCGGCAGATTAACATACAGGGAGATACCTTGTACCCGATTAAACACCTCCACCAAATATGAGCTCCGTATATGTGGCCGCCCGTCAAGGATAAAGGATCAGATTAGTAAAAAAAAAATTGATCATCAGAAATTCTCGAGCGCGTCAGATTAAGGAAGGATGAGTTAGTTACATGCTAAAAAGTGTATATTCCACTAATCTGACAATTTTCGATTAACGTTAAGAAATAGGAAGGTTTCAAACTTGTAAAAAAAAACGTCATCTCAACTTTTTCGAGCGTGGCTAAATTTTTCTCATTTTGAAGGAAATAATTCTAAGTTCACGAAAAATATATAATCTGACGATTTCCATAAGCCGAAATAAGAAAAATCTAATATATAAAATTCTCGTGTCACAGTGTTTGTAACAAAACTCCTCCGAAATGGCTTGACCGATTCTTATGAAATTTTGTTTGTATATTCAGTAGATCTGAGAATAGGATGTTAACTATTTTTCATACCCATACGTGATAAGGGTGGTCCACACCAAAATTTTTTTTTTTATTTTTTGGACAAAATTTTTTGTTTTATTTTTTCTATCATTCGGCATTCAAAAATACATAAAACCCTAAATGTTCACCCTTCTACCACCAACTCCTATTTTTTAATAGCGATATTAGTACTTTAATAATTTTCTAACATCATATCAGTTACCACCCGATCACTTATTACCGCCAGGCGTCTACGGGTGTCACTTCTCGTTTTACTTTCTCAGTGCAACTGTCTCTAACGTGTGTCTCTCTCTAAAACTAGACTGCGCTTCTATCAATAATTTTATTCATTTTGCAACAGTTTAAATGTACAAATGTAGAAATGCCCGGGCAAAGCGGGGACGGATCTGCTAGTACATATAATAATAATAACGAACGCCATCTAGCAAATTCAGCCGGATTTATGCGACAGAATCATCGCAAAAAGACCTTCCGAATACGTGCCACGTGCCATATTTGAACGACGTTATGTTTCGTGCTTAATGCCATAAATTATTCTTTCAAACAAAATAAGAATGGAGTGGATAATCTCACACACAACTTGTTTTATTTACATATAAAAGTCAAGCGTCGTTATTGAAAGACCCTGTAAAAGCTTTGAAATGAACCTTAACTCACTGTAATCTGACTTGCGCGCAGATATGTACAACGATTTGAAGGAAGCATTAAAATTGTTAGACCCTTTGGGTAAGGACTCCTTAATTATATACTTTACCTTTAGAGAGTACAAATGGAAAACCGCCGTTTTCTTCAAAATTTGAAGCTGTGGAAAATAGTTACATATTTATTCTTTATAGTATTGTCCATCGCTAGTCACAACTTTTCCCACCTTTCTGGCAGCATACGGATTGCACGTCTGTTAGGCGATCCACAAATCGTCCCAATTTTCGGTCTCTCCGTAGGATGGAAATGCTGGTTAGCCAGGCCATGCGTCATCGATCAGACCAGATAGTAGTCGGAAGAGGTGATGTCTGGAGAATACGGCGAGTGGGCTAGAAGTATGCACTTCAATGTTTCCAGGTAGGTTTTAACGACCTGAGCAACATGTGGCGCTGCCTTTTCGTGCTGCAAAATCACTTTGTAGCCGGGTTTCCTTCAATGCTCGGCTCAAACTCATTAGTTGTTCCAGAGAGAAGTGGAACATATAGAGGGCCAACGCCATATAGCCACGAACGGACCTCAGGCTTCATACATTTGATTTCAAGCGGCGGTCTTTTCAAAGCTCGGCGGTCTGATGAAAGCTGCGAGAGAAAGTTCTGTATGCAGCTTCAAGTTCTTTAACTTAGCTTACAGCAGCAGGATAACATATGTATGTATGCGGATGAGGACACGGTAAAATTATTTACAATTTTTTCTGACTGTCTCGCTCTGATGTCATTTTTCAGAAGGAGATAGGTGGAGAAATATTGTCAATAATTTTACAGTGTGCTGCTATCCTATCGTGCCCTTGTAAAATGGGATCCGTTTGTAATAATTATGAATGAATATTTGCCGCTCCTGGGGTTAACAATGAATTTACACTAGCACTGCATAGAGTGGCGCCAAACGAGAAAAGAGTGGTGCCGCATTAAACTATGCAATGTAAAATTATGATTTGAGCAAGCGCAAAATGCTTAATTATAGGATATGGCAATATGTATTGTTTATTCAAATGTCTATTTGCATGAACTAATGCTGGCGATTTAGTTTACCGTAGATATAAATTAAATAAGCGATTTTTGTAAAGAGTTGTGTCTTGCATGAAAAAAATTGTTTAGTTAGAAACAATTTATTGTAATTTTCCAATTATTGTAGAGGTGTTGTGTGTAGTGCCTGTGAATTAAATTTTGTGTAGTTTTCGTTGTAATGGAGAGAGCAGGAAGGATCCCCTTGCCAAAACGGAAGAAAATAGGTATTAGGTGTATCGTCCCCGGTTGTAAGAGTTGCAGAGATATAGATTCAAGTATTACGTTTTTTTGTCCAAGAGATTCTGTCAAGCGTGAGGAGTGGATTAAGTTGTGCTGCCTAGATGTACAAGTACTTTTACCTAAACGGTTTTATATTTGCGAAAAGCATTTTATTTTAAAATTCCTAACTCAAAATCCTACACTCAATCTACCCGAACAAATTGATCCCCCCTGCAGCACTATTCACTCTAAACGACTTTTTTCCCCTTGTACTTCTAATCCGTGTACTCCTGCTGAAATTGTATTAAATCAAAGCGTTATTGCCCAGTCCACTTAACTACACCGGAAAATAGTAATAGTAATGAAGATATTCAGCCATTATGTTCATTTTGCCAAAAGTCCGCCGAAAATACACGGTTTTACTTAAAGCAAAATAATAAGCTGAAAACAGCAGTTCAAAATATTCAGAAAAAAAATTCTATATTGAAAAAAAAAGTTAAAATGTTAAGCTCTAGATTAGCACGTTTCACTAGAACTCAAAATAACCAAAAGGATATGTTAGATTTATCAGCAGGAACGTTTAATAATAATGTTATAACCATGTGTAGATTGTTTACTAGGCGAAAGAATGTCCCATATACCGAAGACGAAAAAACAATTTCTTTGAGTTTATACTTCCGTTCCCCATCGTGTTATAGGTTTTTAAAAAATGATTTAAAATTAGGGCTTCCTAGCCGTAATTCTTTGCAGAATTGGATTCCAGTGAAGAATTTGAAACCCGGCCACAATGAAGAATTATACCCCTTTATTGCTTCGGCAATTAATGAATTTGATGAAAAGTCAAAAAATGCCGTTCTGGTCTTTGACGAGGTCTTTGTTAGGCGGGAATTGAAATATAATGTAACGGCAGATCAAATTGAAGGTTTTTATGATGATGGCAAAATTAGAAAAAATGAATTAGCTAAGTATGTAGTTGTCTTCATGGCGCGTGGGCTTTTCACACCGTGGAAACATGTATTAGGATATTTTACTTCCGTTAATGGAATAAGTCCCGGTAGACTGAATGAGATATTATTCGAAGTTCTAGAAAACGCTGAAAAAATAGGTGTTAGTATTGTTTCCATTACTTGCGATCAAGGTGGAAATAACAGAAAATTGTTTAAAAATCGAGAAAGTAAATTTATTAGTATTTATCATTTTTGCATGCGCTATACGATACACCCTGCATAAATAAATTGTATTAAAATAAAATGTGTTTATATATACATACATATAATTTAAAATGGGTACGGTTTACTAGGATTGCAAAGATAGTTGAATAATCAAGAATTTTTCTTGCTTTATAATTATTAAGGAGTATGACATTTTTTACCTGTCGACCACTCGACTCTTACCATTTATAGAATTCACCCAGCTACCCGACGACGTCGCATATGTACTTATAGCAGTTTATATATGCATTTCCCCATATCTCTGGTAGTGAACGTGTTAAAATACTTGGAAATTTGAAGAAAATTTTTACTGAAAATTCTTAAAGGTACAAACTTTCAAGAAAAAGAGATACATTGTCTTTATTAAAAATTGCACCGTGGAATACCCATTCATTTGAGTTGTTTGAAAAATATCCAAACAAGTCAATTTAACAAAATTGTAGATATGTACAATAAATATGAAAATATTATAATATACTAAAAAGTGTTCCTCCCCTACACCTAAAAATATTTATCCGAATTTATTCAACATTTAATTCCTGGCAGTCGCAGAATTAATCGCACAAATCAAATCACCAGAGAACAACCCCCAGTCATCACATCAGTGTGTAATTCCAAGAAGCAGGCTGCTTATGTGTGCTCGAGTTTGGCTCCGATTTACGGCCGCTGAGCTGAGAGAGCTAGCGCTCGTGAGTATACCACGCAAAGCTTCCTTGCACCTTACTTGCGTCTTACACTTTCCCCTATGCTAAAGCGAGCTCCACAAACTCTGGCACGGATTTTGTTCGAGGTTTGTACCTCTATCCAGTGATGTTAAATCGTGGGAAATTTCCCATTTCGTGGGAATTTTTACATCTAAAAAGTCGAATATGGGAAAAAGGGAATAATTTCGTGCTGTAGAAGAACTCGTGGGAAAAAATCTATAGAAAAATTTATCTAGTTTTAAAGTCAGGGACAGCATGCTGTCGATTCGTTCCGTCATGAAGAGTCCTCGAAGACTGAAAATTTAGCTTATCTGGTAGACATATAAATAATTTCTCAGAATGTACGCAACGAATCGGATTGAAAATAACAAGTTAAATTCATTTCAGCTTTTACTTACAGAGTGCATTGGAACAGAAATGATCGGAAACATTATGTTTCGTCCTTAAAGTATGCATATGCACGAGCTCTTGAAATCAAATACTGCCACTGAATTAAACTTGTTGATGCTTCCTCACATAAGAAGTTCCGAATAATGTTCTAGGGCTATGTTATTAAGGGGGGACATCACTGTGGCGGCTCAAAAAATTATCAATGTTTGGTAATTTTTGTTGCAGCTATAACTAAATATTTAAATATCTGATAAAGAATATTTTATTAAGTATATATTCAACTTGTTCAATACCAATTTTGATTGAAAAATGTTTAAAATGTACAAAGTTATGGGCCTGGATTAAGCAGTAAAAAAAATACCTCTATTCATTGAATCATCAATATAAAAGACAATTTATTTATTAATATGAATGTAGCTATCGTTGTACGAAGCCGTCTTTTTCTCACAAAAAGGCGACGGTTTATCCGTTTTTCAGACCTTATCAACATTCTCAAAATCGGCTACGCACAGAGATAGCCACCGATTACCGAAATTTCAAGAAAAAAATGTTTTCACTAGGACAAGGTCGAAAAAAGTCGTGCCAAGATTTTTTTTTGTATTTAAAACACACAGTTTAGACCGAAACCATATGTGTGTGAAAGGGCTTAACTCACGAACCTTGTCGTTATGTTTTTTAAATATTTATGAAAATGTATATTACCAAAAAATGCCATAAAAACAGATTTTTTGGTTTTCCCCCGAAGCGTAGCACCAGAGACAACCAGGGTCACCCATAACCCTGCTATTTTAATATTATGAAGAGTTCCTTATTTAGTAGCTTATTACATTGTATGAGATTTGTGGAACTAAGCTACATATTATAACAAAGTAAAATGAAGACTATAATTCAATTTAACTGATGGGAAAAATTGTGGGAAATTTTGACCACCAAAAAGGGAAAAAAGGGAAAATTTACCATCTGTGATGGGAAAAAGCTCCAAATGGACTTAACAACTCTGCCTCTATCCTCTATGTGTTCCTCTGCTCTCTGAGTTGTTCGGACTAATATCGGTAGCGAGCTCCTGTGATGGTTTCACTCAGTTGCAACAGCTCATAATATACCACGCCGAGCTGGCCCCAAATAATGAGCATCGAATCATGAATGTTTGGCTTGGCCGTCGATGTATCGTATTTGGATCATTACCAAGGCTCTCAATTTTCAAACGATGGGAAATGGCTTGTTGAGACACGCCCAATGTATCTGCAAGTTCTTGTTGCGTTTGACATAAATCTTCATCCAATTCCAGTACGGAACGTTCCTTGTCTTCCACGTCGAATGCGTTGAAATCATTTGCGCATCATCTTCGGTAATAGAAGCCTCAGCATAAGTTTCTACAATCATTCCACGAGCTTAAGCTGCAGATTTTATCGAATTGAAGGGAAAAAGCAAAACTTCCCACAAATGATGCTTAAGGGGAAAGGCCACTGTGATGGTTAAAAAAAAAAATTTTTTTCCGTCTTAAATTATAGTTTATATATTCAAAAACATGTGTACAAAATTTCAGGTCAAAATTTCAAAATTGACTGAGTTACAGCCATTTTAATGAGAGCAGGTAGACCGACTCTTTTCTTTTCTGTGCCTTGAAGGAGCCAATTCTTGCTGTAAGCTTGAACTCGTTTGTTGATAAACCACCACTTCCGGAAGATATTGCCGAAGCATTATTACCGATTTATGAAAACCTCTCGGACCTTACATTATTAGAAAGATGTGTTGGTGGATTCACCCAAAATAATAACGAAAGCTTTAATGCTTTAGTGTGGCAAATTGCACCGAAGTCCAATTCTAGTTGTTCTGTTATTGTTGAAATAGCTTTATTTATTTCGACAATAATATTTAATGAAGGTGCACTGGCAACATTAAAAGTAATGGACTTACTGGGCATCAAAGTTGGACCGCCACTCTATTCCTACTGCACCGACCGTGACTCTAACCGTGTTAAAGCTGCTCAGGATCGCATGGAAAAGATCAATGAAAAAATTAGGAAAGTCAAGAAGACCCCTGGAGATGAAGAGAAAGAGGAGTCATATGGTCCAGGACCCGATAGTTTAATATAGGTTTGAAAATTTTAAAAGATACATGATTTGATAGCGAGCAAAATGGACTAAAAACTTTAAACACGTTTTTCTCGAAATGACTTTTTTCAAACTGGTCGCATCGATAACTCGGTCAATTATTAACCGATTTTCAA
Organism: Neoitamus cyanurus; assembly: GCA_947538895.1. Classification (NCBI taxonomy): domain Eukaryota; kingdom Metazoa; phylum Arthropoda; class Insecta; order Diptera; family Asilidae; genus Neoitamus; species Neoitamus cyanurus. The sequence goes on along the minus strand of OX384541.1, from coordinate 33,150,757 downwards.
TCTTTTGTTTTTGTTTTGTTCATATTTGCAGTGGCTAAGGTTAAGCGTAGCCAATTTAAAAAAATTTAATTTTTACTATTTTTTAGGCTGTTTTGAAACAAAAAAAAAGTCGAAAAATTGGAAACATTTTCAAATGACCCATTTTGTGAAAAATCAAAATAAAAAAAATTGACTATGTACGACGAAAACTACATTCATATAGATTATAAAGAACTTTTATTTTTTTTGGGATAACCCGTTCTTGAATAATCGATGCGACCATGTTGGGGGATATTTTTTTTGGTCTCTATGGCAACTCTCATAACTTTAAAACTATTTAATATTTTTTAATGAAAATTTATGTAAATATTCTTCAATGTACACTTAATAAAATAAATTAAAAACGATCCTGATATTCCTTTATTTTCCCGGTCAAAAAAATACCCGAAAATCACTCATTTTTTCGGCCGTCACAGTGGCCTTCCCCCTTAATTGGCTCAAATTTTGTCATTTTCACGCACAAAACAAATATATAACGCCGATAAAAATTCACAAATGTAATGATGATAATTTGTTGAGAGATGCCTAATCTAGTCATTTGAGTTTCTGATCTGACATTTTTGACCAGCAACGGCGGTTTCACATTTGTACTTCCAATACGTAAAGTCACAATCAAAGTCCGACATCCTCGTTTTTCCGACAGAAAATGCTCTCTAATAAGTTTTATGTGTTTTATGGGATACGTACATACTTTTATACCAAATACTTTTTCAATTTTTCCAAGCTTCCCACGCAACACAGAGACGCGACCCATGGCATGCATTTACATATATATCCTACCAATTTCACGTCTGTCAGACGTGAGTATAGTGTTCGACAGATGGAATGTTTCTGATTTCAAATAATGCAGTACAAAAAACATTTAAAAGGAACCTCAACAAAACCAGAACTGTTTCCGAGGGTTCCGAAATTATGACGATTTTTAGCCTTCATTGATCCCACTAACTGTTATTTTCATAATAAAATTTAATAAATGTTTCACTTGTGCGCCTGCCGCAGACGGCACATATCATTTTCACGTGCTGTAGTTAGCTCAATTGCCTACTTTATTTAAATTAATGGGACTTCTCTTAAAAATTAAAGGAAAAAATTCCTTTTTGAAATTGATGAGAAAAACTTAAAAATTTACATTCAGAGACATCCTCTAAAATTCAAAGATTTCCGATTACAATTTAATTGTATTAACAAAACAAGAACGGAAATTCTGAAGTATTTATATTTGCTTGTTCTTTTGCAACAATAATGGAAAATTAATGTATCAAATTTACGTGGCCTGAAAATTCGCTCCTTAAGTCTTTTAACAAACAATGATTTTTTAAGACACGATAAATATTTATGTTACATGTCGGCATCTTCAATTGAATTAACTTACTTCGGGGTGACAATATTTCTATACATCCTATGAGAGGAAGTCCAATAGGTCCTCGTACTTTCCATGCGAGCCGATAAAACTTCCACTGTATCCTGAGATAAAACACTACAATCACTATAAGAAGTGTGAACAGCACAAGCATTTTCTGTGTTGAAAAAGTTTTATACGTATTCTAGTAACGGCGAACAGTTCTGATATACACTGAATAAATCTACTTCCGTAGCACTGTACTTATACCTTCTGAGCCATAGCACATAGTCTAAGATCCGGTTGCATAATGTTCACCCATCAGTTTTTATGTAATAAAATTGGATTGGAAAAAAAGAAACAGGTTTTAACTAATTATTGAGGCGAATTTTGTAAAAAAATTTATAGTGAATTAATATTCATCATACACTCACCTTGCAGCTGAGACCAGAGAAGTCGCAACAATGACACTTTTCGGAGAAAGACAAATTAAAACAACAACAATACTAAATTAATGTTTAATTGTGCGTGTACAACACATTTCGGCAGAACATTAATTTAATTGAGACTGTGCACACGAACCTTAGTTATCGGCCGGCACTTCACCGGTAGCAATCGGTCTTCTGCATCGTTCTGTTACTGCAATCCACTTAATTATGGGAACTATGTACATAGGTATAGTAGATACTTTCCACATTTTAGGGAAGACGCCACATAATAATAAGTTAAAGATATGCCATAAAACAGGAACAATTTGAACTTGTCCAATTTCCGCTGACATTGATCTGGTGCCTCTTGTCCAATGAAATGTGTTACAAATTTGATGGAATCATTTCCTGAAGTGTTCCTGTAAAGGAAAAGCTTCATTCCCTATTAAAACAAATTCCATGTTTTCGACGTTTTCATCTTTTTATGGTAAACTTTTTTAAAATACTCCGAAAACTTTGTTTCTTTCTATGATGGGTATACTAAATATATTCTAATATTGCACGGAACCCTCGGTGCACGAGTCTGACTCGCACGGCCGGTCCTGTCTTATTATAAAATCGTTGGTTTGAAATAAAAAATTTATTTTAATCCCAAATTCTAAATGCTTCACTTATTCGCCATAACCTGTTTTTACACCTATCCGGACTAATTGTTGCTATTTCATTCGCGTAGAGCCAATGAATCAAATTATATAAAATTGGGCATCTTAAAAAGTTTCCTGTTAACAAAAAGTTTTTACGGTTTTATAATATATGCGGAAGGTAACATTTCATTTTTACACTAAAATGTCCAACTGAGTGGGCTGTCCGTATTCGTACAACAAAACGGCCAATAGGAATTAGACCAAAAAAAAAGAGGTGTTAAGACCAGGTCGATTACGTCACTTCGTCCAATGAGCAAAATTTCTTGATTAAAAGCCAACTGCACTAACTGGCTAGACCTGTCTTCAATTGTAAAAAGAGGTTGCGGGGAGGTCTGTGAAGTTGGCAGCCACTTTTGCGAATTTTGCAATACTTGCGTGTGCGATCAATTGTCCATCGAATGTCCAGCAGATTATTTGGTTTGTCCACCCTTCGTTTCGAAATGGCAGCCCAAAAAAACTGTTTGCCATTTTTTTCCACTAGCACCCACAAATTACAAAAAAATTGTTTGAACCGCATAGGTCGTTTGTCATTTGTTTGCCCAAGTTTGTCCAACAATAAGTTTCGTTTGTCCACCAACTGGTTGATTATAATTAATTTTTCAAATTTTCAAAAAACGTGATGTTGGCACCCCTTTATCCGGGACCCGGAAAACCAAAATAATGTCGGCATTAGCGTTCCAAGAAAATAGTCAATTAATGAATTCTCCACAACAAACAAGCGTCAGTTTTTGGCAAGCCTTCTGAAAAAGCAGTTCGTGTGTGATATTTGTCACGAATTTTCACGTTTTTAACAAAATTTCGTGGTTTAATATAACAAATGATATTAATTTATGTTTTTGGTGCTACAGAGAGTTGACTGCATTGGTAAGTGCCACTCAAATTCTGTTATAGATACCGTTTTGTGTGACCATTCGTTGACAAATTCGTTAAATTTTCTCCAGATTAAAACATTATCTTCTTGACTGAAAGGTATATTGCAATCTGTCATTATTCATCATTTCTGAGACTACAGTTTTGTACTCAACAAAATCAGATAAATACGTTGAAATCAAGAATCAATTCTTCGTTTGAATAATATGGTAAAATACATTCTCTCGTCTAATTTACGAATGTACTCCGTGATATTTAGATATTTTCGATAAATACAGAAATAATTGTAAAGCTTCAATCATCTATTATACTTTTTGTCATTCGCAGGTATTTGAAAATAGTTCATAATGCCTCAAACTGCAGCTACTAATGGAGACGATATTCTAGAATTCTGTAAAAAGCATCAAATTTTCGACGACAAAAACAACTCATGAAGTATGAAAAAAATTTCCCGAGAGCTGAAAATAATCACCTTCGATACAGTGAACTCGTACGTAAGAAACAATCGGTGGAATTTGCTCACTCAGTTAAAAGTGCATTATGGCATTGCTACCGTGGACGAATCGTTACAAGAGTCTACACTGGTCACCTCTCTAAATTCCACCGCCAATGATGAATGTCGTCCGTACAACGACTCCAAATTCATGTCGCAAAAATACTTGCAGCTATTATTTGAAGGTAAAAATTCCATGCGTATTTAAATTCAAAAAGGCTAAAGTTAACACGTCGGCTGAAGCTCAATGCTACTTGCACATCCATGGTGTTTGCACTGAATGTTCCGTGGACTTTCACGCGTATTGCCTGTTCGAGCCGGCTCGTGTTGATGGGATAACTCTGCGGATTCACACGCATGACACATATGGACTTGCCCATCACCAGAAGCGTCAGGTGACCGGTGATGCCCGAGTCGAATTAGCGAAAGAATGGTTAAATAAAAAACCTCGGCAAGTACGTAATGAAGCCGTCGCAGACTTGTCGTATGGTAACGCCGAACCGCCTTACCTCCCCGGTTGCGGGGTCAATTTTGCCGTTACATTGAAAATCACATCTAATTCATCAGGTTAAAAGGTAGTGGCAAACTGAACGCGCTGAAAAACTTTAACAACAAACACTTTCATAGCAAGGTTTTCATAACGCCAAACTGAAAATGACATATTCTTCTGTATTAATTGTAAACAACTGGGCTACACGCCTAACTTTAGGGAATGCCCTTACTACCTGAGAATCCGCTCAATGCAGCAGAACAGAATAAATTTACGCAAACAAGTTCAAGAGCCCACAAAATAATAACAATAACCTTCGCGTCTCAGGTGTATCGGGCTTTCTTGATTTATCTAGGGTCCTCTTCGGAATGGCCAATACTCTTTTTATCAGTGAAATCCAACAATTTTTGGAAGAATATAACGCTGCTACTTCAATACTTCGGATGAAGTCCCTTTAGCTCAACTTTGTCATAAAAATGTGCAACAATGGAATCCCTCTATCAGTACAAACTTCAAAGACTGGCTCCCAATCAAGATTTCAATATTGAATGTTCACTCAATCTGTATCAGAGTTAGAAAACACTCTCTTAAGCACCATATTTTAGGAAATAATCCAGACACACTTTTAATTAATGAAACTCATTTGGAGCAGTCAGATAGGTTGAGGACTGGTGGCTACCAGATCTTTAGGAATGATGGGTATCCAGGAACGGCGATTCTGGTTAGGAGTGTATTCATTCATATTATATCCCACCTCTGAATAGTAACATTGCACATTCCCTGAGAGTTCTTGACATCAATTTAATAAATGGTATTATAATTTCTTAAAAATTTACTTGCTTGGCTTACTTTCATGGTAGATATATCTACTTTTCTTACAACTTTAAATAAATTTTGTTTGTCTGGTAACTTTGATGAGATGATTCCCGAAGGTGACTTTAATGCTCAACATCCATCACTTGATAGTAATTGTACAAATTCAAATGGTCGCTTTGTGAGAGACTGCATCATCAATAGTTTGGGTTCGGGTGGACTGACTGTGGTGAAACCTGACGGACCAACCTTCCCCCTCAATGGAAACTGTCTGGACTTTTTCTGGGTATCTGGCTTGCTCAATTTCAGCAACAGCAACATTCATTGCGGAACTTGTACCTCTTTTTCTGATCACTATGCGGTGGACCTTGGTAGAGTAGACACCCCAATTAGCTCGCCTGCTTTCTTTAGATCTTTTGATAAAAGCAATTGGATGAAATTTAGACGTGACTTGGACAACCGCTTTGAGCGTGCCCACCTTGCGAATAATGTAGGCCTCAGTAAGGAACAAATTGACTCTGGAATAGTCATATTTGAATCCATAATCGATCAGACGAGTAAACTCCACTCTAAAGAATTTTCAAATCCTAGATCTTATGATCCTCAATTAATGGCTTGTTGGAGACTCGAAGAACCTGGCGTCGTCAACTGAATAGTAAAATTGAGAGAAACCTTTTTATCTGGACCCCGGAGTGCAGGGAACTAAATAATAGGATCCGTCTTCTCTCCATCATACTAAATCAACAAATAAGCACCTTTTTCAATAACTCTTTTCAATATAAATTAAAATCATTAAAGCCAGGCCCGAGAATATTTAAAAAAATTAACAAAATTGTAGGCGAAGGCCAGCATTCTGAAATAAAGCATGTTTCAATTAATGAATATAAAATTTACGACAATAAAATATCACGTCAGTCTTTGCAGAATTTTTACACATGCCTACCTACCTACCGATTTGTTGATGAAGCCGAAGTTCCTCTCAATTTTCCGAACAATGGAAACAGGCACTTATAAGTATAAGTATCCTGTGTTATGTCAGCCAGATTTTTGAGAAATTAATATTTACTCAAATGATACAATACGTATGTAAATGAGAAAAGATACTTGTCTGTAAATCAATCTGGGAACTGCCATGGTTAACGTAACTGCTGATATGCACAAGGCATTGGATAGAGACTATTTAACCAATCTGACCCTGCTAGACTTCAGTAAAGCCTTTGACGAGGTTAATCATTCTGTACTACTAACTAAACTCTCTGACATGTGCAAACTCGCATCAAATGTAATAAATCTGATTTGTGACTATTTGAGCAGTCACAGATAACATGTTAAAATTTGAAATATTGATTCCAGTCTCGAAACGATTTTTAGCGGCGCGGCGTTACTCAAGGCTAAATTTTGGGCCCCCTACTTTTCTGTATATTACGAAGCACTTATATGTAGATGATGTACAAAATTTATTTAAGTCGCCCTGGTGGCTTAATTGAGGCAGCACTGTACGTTCAGCAACCAGCATATCTCTTTAATATGCTGACAATTTTACAATCTTCCCGACATCTTAAGCTCTTAACACCTTTTTGTGGTTCTAACTATGGCAAGCGTTCCTTATTTGTCCAATGCGCGCGAGAGTGGAATGAACTGTCAAATGATATACAGAAGACGACGTCCAGCGAATCTTTTTATAAATCAGTACAGAGCTTTAAATTTCCTTGAAGAGTTTGCACGCCTCAAGAGTATTATTTTTCTTTTTTTCCTTTTTCTTGCAACTCAGTACATCTTTCGTTCTCTTTTTAATTTATTCGCTCTTCTTAATTTCAATTTGTTCTTATAGTTTATCGGGATTAAATAGTAAACATTGTCAGATGTTAAATTGGATTAGGTAATTATTAATTAGTAAAGCTTAGTTCAATTTAATTTGGTTTTCCATTGAATTTTGTACTAAAAAGATGTAATATTTGTACATAACGTAATAAATATATTATTATTATTATTAATTGTATGTTCCCAGGGTTGACGTCGACTGGCTTCACAGTGATGGAGTTTATAGCCTCTCCCGTATTAGCTACCTGCTTCGTCTGCTTGTGTCCCATGGTGATTGCCTGGAGGTTCACTTCGATAACTGCTTGGTTGTTTGGTACTTCGGTCTATTTATTTGTTGTATCAGGCCAAGCGGGTCGTTTCGTTTGAGCCGGCGATATTTTTTTGCTGTCAGTAATTTATTAGCTGACCTGTTTGGGCGGATATCCAGGTGGTTTGCATAATTCTTGCTGAGTTTTTCTGCTTCTTGCTCAACGGTATTTAGGACAGTAGCTCTAAGTAAGATATCGTTGGGAACGTAATTTGGAGTACCAAGTATTGCCCTAATTATTTTGGTTTGGGCGCGTTGTATTTTTGCTAAATTCGAATTTTGTGCAGTGGGATTGTAATTCCGTCAGCGGTTTGCACATTTAGATGAGTTATTATCAAGGCTGTGCCGTCAGCGAATGTAGTTGTTGTGTTATGCCCATCAGTACAGTAGGAAGGTCTGCTGTAAATAGATGGTACAGTGTTGGGCAAAAAACGCTTCCTTGTGGGACTCCTGCGCGAATGGGATATCTGTTGCTGAGTGCTTATTTATATCTGACTCTGAAGGTTCTTTGTTGCAAGTAGCTAGTTAAGATTCGGAGGAATTTCGCAGGTAAAAGGGTTATAAGTTTGCAAAGAAGACATCATGCCAAACCCTGTCGAAGACTTACGCTACAAAAGAACCCCACACAATGCTTTGTATTCTCAAAGGCACTTTTGATTGCATTTACAATTATGTGTCCTTGTTCGATGGTGCTACGTTGCGATCTAAAATTAGGTGGTTAGTTCTAATAACATATTGCATTTTGGCTAGCAGCAGTTTTTCAAATACCTTGGAAAGAATGGATAAAAGACTGATCGGTCTATATCAATCGATTTTTGTTTTGTCCTTTCCCGGCTTGGGGTCTTGGGGATGATTATTATAGTTGCCATTTGAGTTGAAATAATTGAGGCGGAGTATGGTATTGAAGGTATGGGTGATGCCTTTTACGCCACTCATTGGGAGAGCTCTGAGAAGTTTGCCTCAGATGGCGGCGTGTCCGGCTGCCTTAAGGGGACCTAACATATATGGCTTAAATGGGGTTTTGCGGAGTCAAAAGATTTTTTTTTTTTTCAAGAAAAAAACCACATAAAATCACAAAATGAGGAAACTAGTTTATTACTGAATACTTTAAGATTGTTTATGGCCTATAAAAATCACAAAAATACCCATGGGCTCTTATGGGTTGAGCGTCTCTTGCAATGGTGGAATTTCACCGTTGCCGTAGCTTTTTTCCAGAACCCCTGATCTGAAACACATAAACAACACATTTTCTGTTAGATAATACTTGACTGCACAGAATGAATTAATTAGTTTTGCTTTCCTACAATTATTTTTGATTTTGTGTAGTTTAGAGTTCAATTTTTGAAATTTTTCATTACTTACTGAACTAATAAATATTTTAAAAAATAATTATAATCTAAATATTCAAATATTTTTTAATTCATTCCATGACCAGATGTATAATAAACCAGCCCACCAAATTTCAAACAATTTGAGCAAACGGTTTTTGAAATTTTCTACGGCAACGGTCAAAACACAGAATTCCGAGCAAAATCGAATTAAAGTTTGACTTTACAGAAGAAAAATAAAGTTTACCAACGAAAAAGCTACTTAGAAACGCACTGATTAAAGTTTGTTTACACAACAAACACAACAGAGAATCACAGGGAACGTAGTTGCTCTGCTGTGAACCAAAAATAGCGCGGATTTAGCGCGTCAATTAGGCTTCCGTTATTACAGAGTATTTGAAGTACTTTTTTTAACGACTAAAGTCTAAAAGTAAAAAAAGGCATAACTTCGTTATTTTCTTACAGATTTGGGTTTAGTTTGCAGCGTTTTACTCGGAAATAGTTGAATAAAAAGAAAAGCCAATAAAAAAAAAATCGAAAATTTAGCCATATAGGTCCCCTTAATTGGATTTAATTTAATGATTTTGTCATAAACATGTTTGTAGGTGGACTTGATCCCCTTTGGGTTTCGCGATGTTTCTGAGGGTCCAGGGCTATCTTTTGCGGTGGCCGTTGGTCTAAAAACATTAGACAAATATTTCGCATGGGGGAGTCCAGATGGATCGGATTTTTTGTTGTTTTCCATATCGCGTAGTTGCTATCCCTTAGGTGGATAGTTCCGACGCAAACTCCTCAATACTTTCATTCCTTACTGCAGCGAGCTTATTTTTGAGATTTCTTGTGGCTTGGTTTAGCTCGGTTATAACTTTGGGTGATCTGGTGAGCTGCCATCTAGCTTTGGCTTTTCTTTAGATCCCGAAAAGTTCAAGGATGGGCTTGTTTGAAGAATTTTGTGTTCTGTCCGGGAGTTTGCTGTTAACTTTAGGGGTAGCTAGCCATTCATTGATGGAGGAATACAGGTATTCAAGGGCGTTATCAACATCTTCTGGTGATTTTAGCTTGATGTGCGGGCAGAAAGCTGATTCAAACAGTCGTTGGTACTTGGGCCAATTTGTTTTGTGGTTTGTGAGTTCGCGTTGCTTCGTGAGATATTGTGGGGGGGGGCTGGAGATGGTTTACGGTGTGGGGGTATGATCAGATGATAATTCCATCATAGCTTTGGACATGATCTGGTCCAAGTTTAGATTCTTATAGACACAAAATTGTTATTATCAGATGGCCAGTATGGTGGTGTTCCACCTGTCGAACACCTAAGGTTGTTTTTGTATATACATAGAATTTACCAGCTGTTTTCCTTCAGATGTGGTGAGGTGAGTGGAGATCCCCAGTGGGGGGATTTGGAATTATAGTCACCAATAGCCAGGCAGAACGGCCCTAGTAGGTTAAGAAGTCATCGAACTGAGTGGTAGAGATGGCGAATTTAGGTGGGCAGTATATGGCTGCTATATTTATATTAAATGAGCTTAGGCTTACGTTTATCACTGTGTAATGGATGTTATCTAGTATCTTGTTCATAAGGCGATGGTGCTTGATTCTGTTTCTCACCAGGGCAGCTGTAGCACCGTGGGGTTTAGTAGTGTGACTGGTGTATCCATGTATTTTGAATACATACCTACTAGTTAGATGAGTCTCAAAGATGAGCATTATGTCTGTGCTACATTTGGTCTTCTCTTATTTCATCGGGTCGACGTTGTGGTCAATGCATTTGAAGAAAACACGCAGGCTTTTAGCGCTTTTTAATTGGTAGGTTATAGGTATAGTATTTCTGTTTTGTCTAGCCAGCTCGTTATTTGAGTAAATGCGATCTCACTATTAGTGTATTGCAGTTTTTATTCTTTAACTAGCATGCCCGGACCCAGCGTTTCCCGGGATACTATTAAATTTATATTCTTTAATTTTACAACGCCTTCCTACCGCACAACCCCCTCTCCTATGTGACCCAGCGGGGTGGGGGTGGTCTCATTAAATCAATAAACAATAAATTCGTACACAGTACACCCCATACATCACTTTCACCTATTCCTAATACTTTTTTAACTGTAAACTGTAAAGTATGATTAAATTTAGTTTTCCTCATTTTACAACACCTCCTTATTGCACCCCCTCTCCTATATCTCCCAGCGGGGTGGGGGATACACTTTTCTTCCACAGCCGTTCCAATTTTGGCGGCACCCACCGAAAAAACCAATTTTTAACTATTTCCACCAACTTTCACCAACCCGGCCCAATTTTCTATAGTGCCTCTTCTTCCTACCCCTGAGATACACATCTGAGGGGTGTGTTTGAAAACGTGTTTTTGTTGTGGGTGAGGGGTGGGGGGTGCCCTCAATGATGAAAAACCGTTAAATTTCCAAAAATTTAGTTTCACCCCCTCAAGGTATGAATTTTGAGAAATGCTTTTAATAGTTCTTGCGGATATTACGGAAAGGAGGCTACAAACAAAATTTGCATTAAAAGTAATTGTGTGGGAGAAAACCTTACAATAAATAAAATCAGCCGTTGACAGTTACATAATAAAATTGAGGCTGGCTCGTTATTGCATTTGGCGGTTTATTTTCCAATCTTCCAACCCTTTCTTACGTTCTCAATTGACTGATTCTAAACTCGAACCCCAACAATTTGCGGTGTTTCTCCCGGTTCAATAAGTGTGCGAGAGTTAAGTCCATATATGCATATCCCCAAATTTTCTCATTTTCTGGAGCAGTCTTTAATTGGGGCAACGAGGAGGCGAATAATTGGTTAATTTTCTGCGGGACAACCCGGTTTAAGAATTAATGGGCTTAAAAGTTTTATCCGCTGATAGATCTCCACTCATTGGGTGGCAATAATGCCGGAATAAGCTTCATTAAAGAATATCGTTACAAAGCACTTACCTCGGGCCATCCACTTAAGTGCCATCAGTTCAAAAATTTCAAGCGGATCCAATCCAGCTAATGCGAGGCCCTCGCAACAACGCAGTGAGTGGTTCAAGGTTGCGTGGGAAAAGGAACTTTAAGCATCGGCCTGGTGTCCTGGTTCCACATTTACGGGCACAGGTGGGTGGATGGTGACCTCGAGCGGGCTGAGCCAGCGCCTCTACTGAAAGCTTTGCTCTCCTCCCCGAAATGTTTCTTCTTTTGCAGAGCAATTGTTCAAAATGGGATTTCTCTTCCTCACAAGCTAATCCGCCTGTTTCCTACACCCCCTACCCTTGATGACAACACCAACGGCGCAAATTGTAAAAAAAACGGACGAACATTTATCCGTGTCGTTCCAGGGCGCCATTGTGAAAATTTTGCGACAAAAACTTTCTTGGCGGTAATTCCCCGTGAATTATTTTAACGACAAGGACATAGTGGCGGCGATTAAAGCATATCGAGCACAAGCTCCAAACAAAACGAACGAAAGCCAATTAAAGTTGGAGCGAACGTGTGGAATGTTTGGGCGTCTCCTGCGGTCTCTCCTGTACAGCAAGGAAACACACTGTTTTGAGCTGTGCTTCAGGCTAGCCTTCAGATTTTAATTAAAAATTCCCCTGATTTATCGAGGCAACTTCTTTGAGCCATGCATTCTTGGGATACCCTTGTAAGCACGTAAAAGGTGGCCACTGGAGCTGGTCTTATTGACAGGAAGGACAAGCTAAGTATTTCCTCATTATATCGCAAACTTAATAGGAGAAGTCGTTGCGGTAGCCATAATCATGAAGACAATTATATTTCTACTCGAGAGTGGCAGAACGACGAAAGTTTTATCTGCGAAGGTTCATTAAAGTAAAGTTTTGAAATTCGATAAATATTTGGGTTGCCACATGCTGTTTAAGTTATCATTAAGTTTTAAATTAACACCAGCAAAGTAACGAAAAAGAATTTAAAGTGGTGTTCTATAATTTATATATGGTTTCCCAATAAGAACGTCCGAACTTTAAAATTGAATAAAACACAATTTTCGAGCAAAAATGGTTCTGATTGCTTTATTTGAGAGATAATTTTATGCGATTTACACTCTAAAAAATGCATTGAAAATCACTTAAAATTTACATTAAAATTCCAAAATTTCTGTTGCATAAATGATTGTCTAAAAGTGATAATCAATATTTTAAAGTAATATTTCCTTTTTACTACAAAAATTTAGTTCAGCCTTGGCTTATGCTATGCTGTGTGATATTTTATGGAAAATATAAGCAAAAATACTTCCAATAATGTAGAAGTACTTCTAGAAAACTGAAAATGCACAGAGATATGTATTTTTCCACCCATTTCCTTACTTGAATGTAAATTTACTAAGCAATATTGAAAAATCCTGAAGATCAGTGAATTTACTATGCCGAATATAATCATGTTCCTAAATTTTATGTAAAATTAATAATGAAACAGTCACAAGGAAAGGAAAAATACTTTAAAGCAGTGTGATTTTACATTTTTGACAGTAAAAGTACTTTAACGATATAAAATTGCTCTCCGGAATGTACTTTTGTGGTTAGTCACCACTGGTGACGTTAAGTGAACTTCATTTCTCTTGTGGCAGTTGCGTATCTATTTCTGGACTGGCCATATTCGACCTTATATCTGCGTATGCAAGTACACTTCACTTACTAATAATTAACTAAAAAACTTAGTTCGGTCAGTCTTCAAATAATTGCAAAAAATTTGTTATAAGTTTTGTTGATTTTCGGGTACGTCGTATTAGTCTGAAAATGATTTCTAAACGTATTAGAAACTAATTGAAATAATAATATACATAGATAAACAAAATATTTTAAGGATTGCATTGAAATTTAAAAACTGCTAGCTCTTTAATAATCTGAAAACGAAATATTATAATTTTATAATTTACTGATTGCAAAAGTTTTTAAAAGTAACGTTCAAATTTCATCTTCAGCTATGTATTAAAACATACAAAAATCAACAAAACCCGAAAAAAGGTCCAGTTATTTGAGCAACTATCGAAGTATTACTGCTTTGGAGCTGTAATGCTTAGTTCACAACCCCAAAGTAGTAATACTTTGCTACTTCATTAGAAGCAATAATCAATTAAAAAACAAGAATATTGCTTACTTAAAAGCATCGAATTACTTACAGATAAGTTCAGTTCACATAACATACAGCAATGAATCTACTTAAATATGTGTGGTATTCCCTTCTTTTGTAAAATTACACATGAAAGTGGAATCAAATTCAATTCTAACAAGGACAAATTACATATGTTGAAGTATTTCGAATCCTCTCTGATATTTAATTTTACAGCGAGATAAGTACAGTGCATTACGTTATGTAAAATTACTAGAATTATTTAGGCAACGCAGTTTCCTATATCTATTTAGAGAAAATTTCTTAGAGTGTATGATTTGAGTAAAATATCGGCCAAATGGCCACCGCGGCTTCTCTTGCACACGTTCCTTCGCTCACGCACATTTTCGATGACTCTTTGCAACATTTCGGCCGGTATCTCAGCTATGGCTTGACGAATATTGGCTTCCAATGCCTTAAGAATTGTAGGATGGTTGCTGTAGACTTTCGACTTAATGTGGCCCCAGAGGAAATAATCCAATAATCACACGATCTAGGCGGCCAAGCGATGGGACCATTTCTGGAAATTAACGAATCACCCAACTTACCGCGTAAAAAGTCCGTGCACCGTCTTGTTGGAAATAAGGGTCGTCCGCATCAATTTCATTAAATTCCGGGAAAAAAATCGGTCAACATCGTGTAATAGCGGTTGCTATTAATGGTAACGGCATCTCCTGCCTCATTTCGAAAGAAATAAGGTCCGATGATTCCGCCATACCATAATCCACACCAAACGGTAAATTTTTGTGGATGCAATAGTGATTCATTAACTACTCGTGGATTTGACTCACTCCAATAGTGGCAATTTTGCTTGTTGACGAATCCATTTAGCCAGAAATGAGCTTCATCTGGGGCTGAGATGATTTTGCGATGAAAATCGCCGTAGGCTCCCAACATTTCCAGTGACCAATCAGCGAACTGACGACGAATGTGATGGTCGGTTGGCTTGAGTTCTAGTGGCAATACCATCTTATAAGAATGCAGACCCAAATCCAATCGCAAAATTCGCCAGATTGTCATGCTGGATAGTAGCAACTCTTGAGAACGGCGCGGAACAGACGCATTTGAGTTTTCACGAACACTGGCTTGAACGGCGGAAACAATTTGTTCGGGCATTTCTTTGTCTGACAGACACATTTGTATCGTGAAGAGTGAATTCACTTTCAAACTTTGTTATTATGCGTCTTATAGCGCGCTCAGAAGGAGCATTATGACGACCGATTTTTGCACGATGCGCTCTTACAGTACCGACAAGAGAATGCGAATTTGCGTAATAATTTTGGACAATTTCCAACCGTTGGATCAAAGTGAAACGTGTCATGATGACATCGCAAACCTTACTGAACATAACTGCATAGACCTGTCAAAAAGCCATAAACAAATATGGCCGCCAAGAACTATCAAAACCAGGTCATCCTTATTGGGAAACCCTTTACATACACATGTGTACTAATTGTAAGGGAAGTGCGGAGAACAACGACCACCTTAGAGATTTTATTTCATATAGGAATGTAAATATATTACAACTTCAATTTCAAGAAAAAATATGTATATATAATATATATATTATTTATTATTCTTCAATTACTAAATAATAATATATATAATAAATAAAATTCTGACAAAGATTTATGAGTAAATTATTACATACGTTACGAACATGGGATTTAAAACAATTCAATTTGGGCGTTATTACCGACACGTGTGTTTAATTACGCCAGACCAAATAAATATTTCCAATATTATGTTCTGATGCCTAGAAAATGTTTTAGAATGTAAAGTCTTTAATAAATGCATTCATATTAATAAAAACACTAAATACATATATACATACATATTTATTGGATTTAAACCTAAATTTCAGTTCCAGCAGCTCATGCATCGTATTTGAAAGCAGACATTCAAAAATCACAATATCATATAACAATATGATCTTTCAATATGGACGCTCGAAATTTTTTAGGTTACAGCGGCCATGTTGTTAGAGCAACAACATCTGTCAAAGATTTGTTGTACATTGCTCAGTATTGTTTGGTAAAATACCATGAAAGGTTATAACGTTGAAGATCGTGTGCAAATCATCAAATTTTTTTATCCAAAATAGTGTTCCGTTTGAGAAACGTTCGCTAAAAAAATCATCCTTAGGGACAAAGCCCATTTTTGGATGAAAGGATATGTGGATAAGCAAAATTGTCAGACCAACACCATATGCACCCCGAGAAAGTCACTGTTTGGTGCCAATTTTGGTATGGCGGAATCATCGGTCCGTACTTCTTTGAAAACAAAACTGGCATTATCATAACCATCAACGGCGAGCCCTATAGATCAATGATAAGCAACTTCTTGTGGCTTAAACTGGATAATACCGACGACGTGTGGTTCCAACAGGACGGCGCTACGTGCCACACAGCGCATGTCACTATGGACATTCTGTACGAGCGATTTTGAAGGCGACGTGAACTATCCACCGAGATCGTACGATTTAACGCCTTTAGACTTCTTGCTTTGGAGTTATCTTAAATCACAGGTCTATGCAAATAAACCGCAAACAATTGATGGTCTCGAGGTCAACATAACGAACGCCATCCAGCAAATTCAGCCAGATTTATGCGACAAAGTCATCGAAAATTGGACCCCCTGAATACATTCGACCAAGCAAAAGTCATTGAATCACGTTATATTCCATACCTAATGCCATAAAATATTCTTTCAAATAAAATAAAAATGGAGTGGATAATCTCACACACAACTTATTTCATTTGCATTTAAAAGTCGAGCGTCCTTATTGAAAGACCCTGTGTAATGGAAATTGCAGTCGGAGGCATCAGATACATTTTTTACTTGCTGTGACTCCTGATATATGTAGGGAAAGTGATAAGTAGCTTTTATATAGTACTTTAGATTTTGAAATTGCCAAACAGGTGAATGAGATTCCACCCACCTTCCCTTTCGCCCTGCGTTCTTGTAAAAGTTAATATAATATTTGGAAAGAGTAATTTAAAGTACCTACAAAAAAAATTCGAGCTGTACTTCTTTGCTTTTTTTTCCCCCATTTAATCATCACTAACAGCTCCTATTTGAATTCGGCTTCACTAATTGAAGATTTGGACGTATACGACTTCCCCCTGTTTCAGAAATTTTAGCTCGAAAAAAAAATTCCGTTGAATGAGAATGTCATCGACGCCGTTGTCTATGTGATCAATCTGCCAAGTTTGACAAAATTTGTTTTCTGGGGTTCGATAAAAAAACTTGAAAACTCGCTAGACGAAGATGGAGTAGATCAATGTTGAGAAATAAAATGTGTTTTCCCCCAAAATATGTATTTATCTTTCTAACTTTCCTAGGAACCCTCGAATTATTTTTTTTTATCATGTCAATGTATTAATAAAAGTCTTAAAAAATTTGTTCCGTGTATATTGTCAAGTTGTTTCATGATTTATGAGCAATCCTATTGAGGAATACGTCGGCGGGAAAATAAATGCATAGTTCATAGCTTCGTATTATGTAATATCCACATTGACATTCCCTCCGACAATTGCACAAAGGGTCCTATATTTATTTTTTAGCACTTCGATGGGAGCAGCAAATTCAACAATTTTTATTCGTCGTTAATATCATTAACAATGTTGAAAAATATATTATTGCTATAAATATTCCAGCGTCCTACTGACGACACCACATGAGTGATGAGCCGCTCTCAAAGAATATGCTAAACATGTGACTCTGACGAAGGTACATTAAAGTGATGACGAAGTCCATAATGCCCTCCCCAATAGAAAGACAATAAATTAAAATTACCAGCGAATATCCTTAATTCCTAAGTAAATCCAGTAAGTAGCAAAAGCGGAGCACTATTTTGATGGCATGCACTTTCCTGAAAGCTTTACATTTCTAGAAATAACCTGCAGAAGCGGAGGATAATAAGTCCGCGCTATCAGCTGATTCAATATTGCTCATCCTATTACTCGGACAAAACGGAAGAACTGAGGATCTCGTCCCTTGCTGCCAAGAAGCCCGTCCTTCATCTTCAGTAAAATATTTTTCAACTCCAAGGGCTTTAAGACATTGTGAGATGTTCTTCCAAAGCAAACATCCCTACCCTTATGCCCAGAGGTAAGACAATAAAATATGATTCCACTTCTCCTCGGAGCAGGAGACGACCCGGCACCGGTAGTGAGCTGGGAGTGTTCTTTGCTAGCAAAATCGATAACTTCACAAATGGTTGAACCGCTTAATAAATCGTCCTTGATGGCGAATAACTCCAGACATGTCGCACACATTTCGCAACATTCGTGTTCAATCTGCTTTATCGGAGAGTTGTTTTGGTGCCCTAAGGACTTGAGTTGAGCCCAGATGAGGGCCTCCTATTCAAAGCGGCGCGGCGTCCATTGCTTGCAGAGATTTCGAGCCGCAAGCGTATGGGCTCCGGTAAACACATGGAGGCCCACAAAAGTTTATTAATGTATTGCCCGAGTCCGGCCTTGGAGAGTTCGTCCGAAATCCGCGATTGACTTAGTTTGGCAATTAATCATTTGAAGCACTCGCCCGCTCGGATTATTACCTTAATTTAGCCTGGAAGTTGGAGCATTCCCAACACTCGTTGCCGGCGATCAAAGTTCGCGTATTTTTCAAATTCAGCCCCAGCAGTGGCACTACTCGTAGTTAAAATTCTACCCCTCGTGGATTTATGGCTTGTCTATTGTGATTCGGCCTGAATGTAAACTGTAGTAAACAGCGAGCCTAGCCGTGCCCGAGCCCGAGCTCGTTCCACACGAAAAAGTCAAAATACGAAAATCCTATCTTGCCCGCGGCGCCAACTCCCTCCCTTGACATGCCCCAGTCGGCAGTAGGGCGTTCAAGGATGCTCGATATAAACACAAAATTTCCAATTCCTCTCTGATGCTGCGAGGCCAAGGATGGAGGCACGGCGGAGGGCGCAATGACTTTATTGGGAACTTTGCTCCGTCTAATAACGTCTATCGGCGGTATCACGTGCTTCCTTGCCAGCGCCGTAGAGGACACTCTCCTGCGGAACCCACGCGTGTGTTAGACATCGAACTTGGCCCCCATTAGGAACAAACAGCCAGCATAATGAACAAACAATTTCACATACAATTGTACAATACAATGAGGTTGCGTCTAGGATACAGTTTCTAGCTACGAGTGTCGACTGTCGAGGCATGTCGAAGCACTTTGGTTCGTTCACCCAAGGCGATGCCATTCCGTAACTTTATTGACCTGCTTTCATTTTCTAGGAAGACTCGCAGTGGCGCCCTGGGTGAATCTTTCAATTATTGGGGCTTGTAATTAGGAGGTTATTCTCCGCTCTGCTTTGATGCTGTCGGAACATATTTACGAGTCAAAAGGAGCACGAAGTGGTTCAATAAAGATGGCCTCCAAGAAGGAAAATGAAAAGGCAGCACAGATTTTATGCTGTGACACCCCCACAACAATAATTGAATTATGGGGGGATTTAAACTAAATTCCTTCTTTGTGGCGATGCACATTCAATTGAACCAAAGGCTTTTGTGCAAGCCTCTCTATTCGATTATAATGGTAAAGCTAGACTATATTGATATCAGTAGATATTGCAATTAATGAAGGAATTTGTTCGTATACATTAGAAGTGCGCGATAACCATATTTTAAGCCGTCTGCAGATTTATGAAAGTATTCTCACTTCGTATATGTTTTTCTCTCTATATCCTCTACACACATATAAATTACAAAAGTTTGTTTATCTGGCTGCGATAAACTCAGAAGCCCCTGAACCAATTATTGTTGAGTGTACAGCTCATAAACATTTTGAAAACTCCCTTTCCCTCATGTGCTAAAGGAGAACACACATTCTCAAGTACTCATCGTCTAATTGAAATTGAAATTAAAAATCGTCATACATCATACAACAAATGCGACTTAATTTTTAAACAATTTTTAATTCTTCTTAATCCAGTGGCTCTCGACTTTGGTTCTAGATGTGATTTTGAGAAATATAATATCTAATGAATTAAAAACAAATGTTTCTTAACAAGCTTTTAATTAATTAAATGAAGAAGATGAGCTAAAAAGTAGAAAATAAATTTTTTTTCTCTGAGCCGCCTGTATGTGACTATAAGTAAAAGCATGAGGCGCTCAGGTTTCACTCGTTTGTAAAACTGGAAGAACTGGTCTTACTCGTTTATAAAACATACGTCACCATATTAGATTTAAAATGACGTCACATAGCTCATTGTATTCTACTCGTCATACCTTTTCATTGTTACCAATGTCGGGGGGGAAGGTGATCCGCCATTTTGTGCTGGGCGCTATATTGTACGCACCATTAAATTTAATATACTATATTGTATTATCTTCAGAACCAAAGGTGTGTACAAAATTTCAGAATGATCGGATATCGGGAAGTGGTCGAAACTTTGATCGATAAATTTGCCCCCCACAGGCAGAAAAGTAAGTTAAAGAATAGCTTGTAATATGTAATATCTAGGCTGATTAATTATTTGATAATGTTGGTTGCCCTAATTACGAACCCGCAAAGTTACAAGTACAAATTTGGGGGTGGAAAAATTGCCTTAGGATTGGTCGTACAAAATAAACTACCGAGAAATAAATTGCGTGAAAAAATGCGCTCTCAAATTTTGTACATGGGGCGAGTTTCCAAAGTTAATTGTCTAATTTTAGTTTGAAAAAAGACTAACCTCGAACTTTTGAAAAAAAAGGTTTTTTTGGAACAACCTTTTTTTGTGGTGGTTGTATAAATATCAAGTAAATGAGTAAGTTGTAGGGCGCCAAATTTCCTGTAGATATCATGTGCTTCATTTTGAACTTACAAAAACCCGCCGCCTAAAAAACTTCCAAAACACTTTAAACATCACTTGTGGCGAAATTGCGGCCGAATTATTGATAGCATGTGCAAAACACGGATAGGAAAACTATAATATACACAAAGAATATCGCAATATCGCCAAGCTCTCAGATATTCCTAAGCTTTTTGAAAAAATTCTCTGTGATAGAAACAACACGGTTTTGTAAGAAAAAGGTCTACTGTCTGTAATCTAGTCAGTTTTGTGTCCTTTTGTTGGAAAACGCTGAACAGGTCGACTGTGTCTTTACTGACTTTAGTAAGGCCTTCGATAGGGTCCCGCATAATCTACTCTTGTATAAACTTCTATGTTTAGGTTTTCCATTGGGCCTCGTGGATTGGCTTAAATCGTAGCTAACCAACCGTAAACAAAAAGTATTGTTTAGATCGGCTCTATCTGACGACGTTATGGCTTCCTCTGGTGTACCTCAGGGTAGCCATCTCGGACCACTTCTATTTATTTTATATATTAATGACTTACCGGGAGTGTTTTATAACTTAACTGTGATATTCTTATTTATGCTGACGATGTAAAGATTTTTTCAAACATTAATGATCCTACTGAGTCCGCAGCCATGCAGGCTGACTTGTCAAACCTATTTTCTTGGTGTGAAAGTAACCGCTTGTATCTTAATATCGACAAATGCAAGGTTGTTAACTTCACGAGAAAGAAATCTCCTGTATCGTTTGATTACCATCTAAATGGTATAATTTTACAAAAACTTGACAGGATTAAAGACCTTGGTGTTACTCTGGACGCTGAGCTCAACTTTAGTAGCCACATTGAGTGCATGTTGGTTCGTGCTAATTCTGTCTTGGGCTTTGTACGTCGTTGGGCCAGAGAATTTGTCTGTCCGTTTGTACTCAAATCTCTGTATTTCTCACTTGTTAGACCTATACGCCGCTCCTGTTTGGTGTCCTTTTTATGACACTCATTCTAACAGGATTGAACGTGTTCAACGTAAATTTGTGCGTTTTGCGTTGCGGAGACTTCCATGGCAACATCGCACATCCCTTCCACCTTATGCCCATCGCACTAAGCTTCTTAATCTTTGCACACTTGACAAGCGTCGGTCGTAAGGTGGCAAAAATACTATTCTTATTTAAACTTATTACAGGGGAGATCGACGCACCGGAAATCTTGGCTCGAGTTGGGTTTAATGTACGGTCCCGCTCACTTAGAGTTGGTAGTTACTCATTATTGTCCGTGGCTCATCATCGAACTGAGTACGGCTTGAATGGTCCGCTATCTTCGATGTCGAGAGCTTTCAATGATAATTATAAATTTATTGATTTTTCGCAGAGCATATCAATACTGAAGAGTTTGCTGTGCAGTCAGTAATTGTGTTTTTTGCTTTCATTAATTTACTGGTATTATTGTATTTTTTTCATAACTGTCAGGTGGATTTAATTCCTATTGGCGAATAAATAAATTAAACTAAGAAAATTTACACAAATTACAACTCTCACCCCAATTTCAATATTTTCAGAATTATGGGGGTTGAACATTTTTTTTTTCTGAATACTCGATTCCGAATTATTTAATCTAGTTTTTTCAAATGTTCAAAGATTCGAGCGTAAAAAACGAATTTCTCGTGTACCACCTTTTAAAAAAATGTCGAGCAGCCGGGAACTATTACATAATATGATAATAAGCACAAGAATAACTTACTAGACTTCCAGTTTTTTTAATTTCAAACTTAAATAAGAAAAATAAATAAGTAAATCATAATATTTTACTATAACCCCATTTTCGAGCACTGAAACTTAAAGTAGGTACTATTCCTCGTACGATCTCCAGCCCTTTCCAAGTTGAATGAGGCATGTAAATGAACACATTGAAATCTGTGTGGAGCGCGAAAAACGATCGCTGTCCACTTTTACTCTGAAAGCACAATGCAACGCGATCTCGACCCTAGAGCTGTCTTGTACTTTCAGCTTTAAGTCGATAACTTCACGAAAAAAATTGCATCACCCATATTGAGTTGAATAGGTCAGATCCGATCTTCAGGTATTTTTTACTCGTACAGGATGGGCTGGCATAAAAATTTACCTGGCATAAAAGAGTCTTGGAATTGCTTGAAGGAATCCATTGGAATTTATAACTTTGCAAACTTTTTGATTCGATTAATTTTTAAACAAATTGTTTTTTTTTAATTCCGGAAGTAAATCGGGAATAAAACCTTCTTTGTAACATTCTAAACACATTCTTCACCTACAAAACATTTTTGTACTCAAATTGGAGCGTGTGTTTGACTAGAATACCGTAGTTACGTTTGAACAATTTATGCACTGTTTTGCAATTGGGTTTAGGCATGCGTCCTATCGACAAACACTTGAAAAACAATATTCCTCAACTTAAATATCCATTTTGGTTGGTTAAAGGAAGAGTATCCCCAAAAACATGGAGTCCAGCAGGCACAGCACCGATGCATGTTGTTTAAAGATGGTCACGCAAATATTCAGTTTTGGTCGTTAAATTGATCTGTGATTATTATATCTTACGTATACCTATTCTGAAAGGTGCATTATACGTTTGGATTCCTTATAAACTGAGCTTCTCTTTATTTGTAATATAATTTTCGCTTTCCCTATATAACATACAATAGATTTTTTAAGAAAGAGCCCAGTTTAAGGTGACAAGGCAACCCCTGTTTCACAATTTTTTAAACAAGGGATGAATATATTTACAAGCAGACATTCATTTCCGCGTAACAAGTAGACACGTACTGTAAACTGCAAGGGTGCAAGCCCAAACACCACCAAAATACATACTCCTTTCAAAACTGCAACTTGAACAAAGTTTCACGTGGTGTGTTTTGCGCTACTATTAATTACTTCCCTTTTCCAGCTGTTCACTTAGGAAATTCATGAAAATTTAATTATTGCTTGGATTGGAGGCTAAAATGTGGTTACCTAATTTTGGAAGACGAAAGTGATTGCGTTCGAAAGGACGCACGGCGGAATTAGAACGTATTGGAGGCGAGGTGTATCTGCTCCTGTTCTCTATTTAAATTTTCATAATTAATAAGGGCTAAAGATACTCTCATTTGTAGAGGCTATTACCCCTCTCCTGGGCAGTTAATTAGATTAGGAAGACCCTTTGCCACTTTGATTCGACTGGGACATAAAGATGCATAAATCAGAGAGCAAACGATGCTAGAACGAATCCAAGACATTTCTGGACTCGACCCAAAAGTGTATAATTTATCCAGCAGGAGACTGTGCCCAATATTTTCTGGGCCGCTCGAAAGTTAAAGCACCAAAAACCAGGCAGCTCCGAAGTTTGGGTGGCCTTTCAGATTTGATTGATGCATTGCTGAACTTTTCGGGTGATAAATCACACCTGCTCGCTCTTTAATTGTGGGCTGCATGTTTATCCTGTTTATGTAAATTTCCGTTGAAACCTTTCATCAATTGGAGAAAGAGGGAGCAGTCCACCCCACGTTGTGGCTTCGAATATATTATCCTTCGTAAAAAGCGTCGAAAGTGCCGAT
Organism: Neoitamus cyanurus; assembly: GCA_947538895.1. Lineage (NCBI taxonomy): Eukaryota > Metazoa > Arthropoda > Insecta > Diptera > Asilidae > Neoitamus > Neoitamus cyanurus. Next base: position 33,126,665 of record OX384541.1, on the reverse strand, counting down.
GGAATATGGAATCAAGCACGGAAGTATTAATATTCTTGCCGCATCGGTCCAGAAGTATGTTTCCTACAGGATTTCTTTAAACATGACAGGGTGAGCAGGCATATATTAGGTCGTTTGAGGGAAGAAATTTGTGGGGTGCTGTGCGTTATCGGATGAATGGCGTGTTCCGAATGAGACTTAAAAGCCATATATTCCATTTTAGGGGGATCTAGTGCCACTCGCTTAGACAAAGACAAGAGTGATGTATTGAGATCCGCAGATAAATTGTTTTATGTATCAGATGGTCGATAAACATATTTATGGGTTCCTAGGTGTATACGTCTTCTGGGCAATTCATTATCGATGCATATATTCAACTGAAGTTGTAAGTTTTTCAGAAACCATAAAAACTACAAAAACAACAACAGCATTTAGGTATAAAAAGATTAATAATATTTACAGCTGAACCAGCGCTGAAAATGAAATTGGAATTTTCGGATGATTTGAATATTTAAATATTAATTGTTATTCGTACCTATTCGAATTTATTATTCCAATAATTCGAATATTCGAATTATTCGGGTTTTTTGAGTGCTATGATCTATTCGGATAGTTCTAAGGCAGCCAAGTTTATTGTTATGCAGGGGCTGTAACGGTTATACCTTATCCGTAAAAATCAGATGAAAAAAATTATTTCTTAATTTTTTAGAAATAAACACTAAATAATGTCATTAAAATAAAAAGCACAAAATGATTTTCGGTAATACTCCACAGCATAGTCACGCTACATGTTACGTGAAATGTGCTACGACAAGTGACATGACACGAGACATAATTTGTTCTCAACCCTGCTCTACAACATGTTGCATGGCCTTTTACACTGGTATCATCACTTTCGTCGTAGCTGCAAAAAGAGCCGGGAAATGATGAAACACTTTTTGCAATTGTTGCCCCACCACCTGCCCCCATGACAGTTACGACAAAAAACATAGTAACTAATCCGAAGCACCCTCTACGCTGGTAGCATTCTTTTTGTTATAGCTGTACTAGAAGCCGAGCAAATTTAAAAATAATATTTGCCCCTCTTAATCCCTCTGCCTCTTGCCACACGGGCTTTAGAAAATATAGAATTTTACAGATTTAGGTCACTGAAGGGGGGCTTAAAGCATATGCAAAAAATCAGTGGATTTGTTATAATAATTCACCTGCCACTTGGACTAATTATTGCATTTTTTTTTGGTCGCTAGTGCATTCTCTTTGAAAAAATGAACGCACCAAATCTTTTTCCCACAGAAACTGTTTAATTTCGCCTTAGTAAAATGGAGCCTTGAAGACAAAAATCAACTGTCTTTCTTATATCATTATCTTTATTATATTCCGTGCATCATATTCAGGAGCCAGCTGCATTTAGATGATGACTCCATCTTGGCCTCTAAGCAATCGTATAATTATGTGGAGGGTTTTGAGCAGACTATTCAACCTACGGTACAAAGACTGTTCACTGCGGAATTTATCTTCGATTTATTTTTGACCTTGGTACCGTCACTCCACCCAACACCACAATTTTGGTAGAAGTCGATACCATACTCGAGCATTGCGGTGGAAGAGACACGAACAATGTCGAGACGGGGTTTGAAATATGAAAAAATTGGAACAGTGTTACAGGCTGCATAGGAAACATAAACAACATGTTTCTGCCAGCTCGCTTTGTAATAGGTGAACTCTTGTTTTATTGTATTTGCCGCATTGCTCACTCTTGCTGTTTTCTTTCTATACTAAGCAATTCAAATGAAAATTCGGATTCAGAGCAAACCGAAAAATTGTCTCTTTTTTTTCCTGCTTTATTTGCTGAAAAATCGCACTGGTGGGGATACCTGCGTCTTAAAACGAGAGTGAACATTTTTTGTGAAGCATTTTTATATTCTTTGGTTTAGACAGGCCCTGGATGCCCGCAATAACTGCAAACGGAGCTCTATACCTATGAAGCAGTCCTTAAAATTTACACAAACTATCTAATAATATTTTTTTGGTGTGTAAAAATATTTGTCCACTCTAAAGAGGATGTTGTTTAATTGTTGACTTTCTGAGGTCCTAAAGACGTTAAACCCGTAAATATCTTAAAATTAGATTTCATTCGTATTACGAGGCAGATCAGGTAACTTTTAAGAGAAACTATCTTCCGAGTTTCCGAATCAGCAATAGAGAAAATTCTCATTCATTCCCGCAAAATGTTTATATTTGAGCTGGAAAATATTTTTAGCCTACCGCAAGCATATACATATGCATGTATGGATGACCTAGATCCTATCGAAAGGTTTTGCTTCTTTAAGTGCAACTTAAAAAAGGCATTCGGGTAGCAATTTCGTGAAATCATAAAGAACAGCTATTTCCCCTGAACGGCCTAGGAAGAGAGCTAAAACATGGGAACAGCGGAAAATCGTAAAAACGCTATCGAGGTACATGTTCAGATTTGTCAATTTATTTGAATCTTTCTTTTATGTCGCTAAGGCAAAAACAAATCGAAGGCCAAGAAATATTTTCGTTGGATGAATTGAGGAATTCCATCGCACTTTTTCATGTCGACGCTGGCTTCCTTGATAAATCAATTGGTAGATAAATAGGAATCAGCCGAAACGAGCTTACTACGTGCCTAGTCGATAAGGCCTGTCACCACTTGCGGAGAATGTAGATGGGGAATGAGTTACTGAGCTATTTTGGCTATGTTGTCCGTTCTCAGATATCACAAGTAGTCGGGCCAAAAATTTGTCAAGGGATAAACACAGGTACAATATACCTTGGCACATTCTAGATTCCTATTCGCCTCATTAGTTACCTACAAACCTATATTAAATGCTGCCATACGTGGGGAATATTTGTAATACTCTTAGTGGTACATACCTAACCGTATTTGTGTCGATACATAAATTTGTGCGTTTTTTTCGCCCATCTCGCTTCTGAATACCAAGTTTTCTATTCCTACTTTAAATAATTTTGACATTTTTAATAATAGTTCAGTGGTAAGTACGCTGGACTATCACCTGGGGGTCCCCGATTCGAGCGTGGCTCGGATCATAATTGAGATGCGCTTTTCATGATAGCGTTAGATGATAGTCGCATGATTCAGAATAGCTCCTGCGAGATACGCCCCGGCATAGTGAACATTAACGATTAAGAAATAGTGAGGCAGGACCTCGAAGTGGAGAGGCTTTGTAGAAGTCCTATGCTCCTAACAAGAGGGAAATCTATGTATATATATATAAAAATGAATTGCTTTGCGGTACGTCTCGCTAAAACTCAAAAACGGATCGACCGATTTCGATAATTCTTTTTTGGTTTTGTTCGCTATAATACAGAGGAGATTTAAAAAAAAGAAAATTCGGGAAACCCCAAAGGAAAAGCCGGAAAATCGAAAAAATCGAAATTTCCTTTTTGTATAGAAAGCGAATTTTCCAACTTCAAGGAATCTTTATGAAAAAGGCAATTGGAAATTTTCGGGGTCGAAGATCTCGAGCTTTTTTGGAATTCAAGATGTCGGATCAATATGGCGACTGAAAAAGTTAAACTTCAAGGGATTTCACTGAAAATCCGAACTTTTGTTTTTGGTTTGGGTTTTTGGGGTCAGTGATTTTGAATCTGCCATCAAAATTTTGGAAATCAAGATGGCGGATCAATATGGCGACCGAAAAGTTAAACTTCAAGGAATTTCCCTGAAAATCCGCACTAGGGAATTTTCGGGATCACTGATTTCGAATCTGCTATTCAAATTTCCAAATATGAGACCACCCCCACCCCGCTGGGAGATATAGGAGAGGGGGTGCAACAAGGAGGTGGTGTAAAATGAAGAAAACTAAATTTAATAATACTGTTGGAAAATATCTAAAACATGTGTAAAACGCAAATAGGAATACGCTGGGTCACATAGGAGAGGCGTTGGTGCAGTAGGAAGGCGTTGCAAAATTAAGGAATACAAATTTAATAGTATCCCGGGAAACGCCGGGTCCGGGCAAGCTAGTATGAAATATATGTATTATCGATTATTTACTTAGTTACTTAGTTTTTGGTCGTTCGGAATTGGACAAATTATCTGTGATCAGATAAATTTTCTGAAAAGGACAATACAAGTAACGGTGCTCTGTATTCCTTTAGGAATTTTGTACTATATGTTAACATCTCATAAAAATTTATATTTTATATATTTAATGGCCACATTTGTGTACAATTTAATTTTAATAATTTTTTGAATTTCTGAAATCCTGATTTTATTTGTTTTGCTTATTTACCGAAAATAAAATAATATTAATTTTTTTCTCCAACATTTCTCGTTTTTTGCGCTGGGGTGGAAGAATTACTGTGAACAACGCCTGTCCGTTCAGGTTGCCCATTCCATCACGTCGCGCAAGCTAGGTACTCGACACAGCACTACGCAGACGCATATCATACAGTGTAGCACCGACTCCAAAAACAATTTTCAACTTTTTAGTGCTTTAGTTTATATTTTTGAAGTCGGTTTATATTTTAGTTTTTTTAAAGATTTTTTTATCGTTGGCATTATTGTTATTCTTTAGGCATGCAGTGGTTTAGTCACCCCATCTGCCCGCGACACATACATTCTTAAGTTTACAATAGGTTTTCGTGTGGTTTCCTGGCAGTTTTTGCATTGAGTAAGAGATTTACGTTTATATGGTTCTTCGACGATTAATTTCCTATGGAGGACGTAGCGTGCTTCGTAAATGGGGTGAATTTTTCCCATCTGTACTCTGTTACTTTCTGGCGTTAGTTCAATTTTGAACATGGGCTGCTGCGGTTGCTTGAAATATTTTAAGATGCTGTGGGCATATTTTACGTTGAATCCAAGGTTTTCAAGATATTGTATAATTTCCTCTGTTCGGGTATTGCGGTCGATTCCCATAAATAATGCTCTCACTACATTTTTTTTGTATCCAATCATTTTACAATTTGGCAGTAATTCACCTCTCTTCGTGCTCGAATTTTGTTTCTTGTAGTAAGCCCCTTAAAACATCCACAACATAGAAAATATCTTTTTCTACCAGCGACGTTATTCCCTGTAATAATTCAGCATTGTTTTACACGCATATGTACATACGAGTACATACATACATATATTGACGGTGGTTTGGGTAGTGTATGTATTAGTTTCATCGCCTAACATTGCAAATCTGTTGCATAATTTGGGGTAACTTGCGAAGTGCAATGTGACTTCGCAGCGTCAGCAGTCAACGTATGCTTGCCTACTTGGGAGACCTTGTGTTGTTCTATTCGAATTTTAGTCAACTGCGTTTCGATTGCGTTTCCGTGTTTCGATTTTGAAATATCCCCTGCTGGGGTTAAGAATTTAACTGCACTTACTGCTGATTTCTGGAGCGGTTGATCCGTGTCCATGGTCCCATCTTCATCTTCTTCTGAGGGCCAATTTTTTCACTTGCACTTGCACGCCATGTCTCTCTGCTTATGTTAATTGCTGCAACGTATTTATTCACTTTTCACTCGATCAGTTAGCCCAGTCACCAAAGCAAAACAAAGGGGTTAACCTCGGAATGAGAGATAATAAGCTGTAAACTCGTACACACCTTCATTTTGGTGTTCTGAAAGTTGTCTCAAAAGTCTCATAAAATCTCGTGTCTGCGCCGTAAGTTATTCAAGGTCAAAGGTCACACAAATAAGTTTTTCGCGATTATCTCGGTTTCTATAGCTCCAGTGATGTTAACATTTATTATAAAAAGTGTAGAGCATAAAATTTGCGACAAATTTCGTTTTAAAAAATTGTTCATACGTCCAACCGTTTTTGAGATAGAGGGCAGCGCTCAGCCATACTCACTGTAATGCAAGGTCAACCGTGAATCTCAGTGAATTATACCTTGTATAAAGATATTAAAGCATTGAAATATCATTGACAATAAATAATTTGTATTATTTATTAGGTAATACATTATATTTAATAACATTTTGCATATATCTAATATATTCATTTAATAGTACTTATCTACTTTGTGTAATTCAAAACTTATTAGATGAAATACTTATTGTGTGTATATCTTAATTTATGTAAAGTAGATTTTACGTAGAAAAATAAATAAGTATTTTGTCTTTAAAATGTGTAGTCTTCAACACTTTTTTTTCTATTAAGAAAATAACTGGAAAGACGGACCCCTATAATACGACCTTTTTCTATGAAGTCTATACCTGAGAATGTGGACCCCTACATAATACGACCTTCTTCATTTGTAGTTAGTTCATGAGACAGATGTTCCGTTGTGTAGACTGGTTTATTTTTTTAGGGACCACTTTCTATTAACTGAATTTCTTGTTGTTTCAGATCTCGGCAACGACGGACGTACAGTTTTAAAAATTATAGCTGGTTTGTCTTTTATTTGTGAGAAGTCACTATCAGAAGGTGATTTTGTTAATGTAGTGCGTGGCTTGAAAACTTTAAAAACTGCAAGTATCGAAAGAAATGATGGTCACATAGACTTCTTAAATACTTTAACATCTGTGAATGTGCATGTTGAGTGTCGAAAAGTGTACATCAGTAAAACCTCTATAGCAGTATCGAAACGACGCCTAGAAGAACCTTTACCATCACCCAGTGTACCTCGTAAGAAAAGAAATGAAGTGTTTGATTTTAAAAAACCGTTTATTTTGTGGCCAAACAGCTAATGGAGCAGCGGAGTCAAAAAAAAAAGTGTCGACGCACGATCAGTAATGTAAGTACTCTGGAATTTAAAGACAATATCATCAAAAGAGCAGAAGAACGAAAGGATTCCTTAGGAGAATTAGTCAAAAATAGCGGCTGAAGCAAAGTACCATAGCGTTTGCAATATGTACTAATTTTTTGAATCGAGCACGAATTACTGAGAATAACCCTCGCGAAGATTCTAAAGTTACCCAAGCAATGAAAGAGATTTTTTGTTATATAGAAAATCATGAAGATTCGCAATTTACACTAAAAGAGCTTAAAAATGTCCTTGCGGAGTATGTACCAGATAATAAGACTATTATAGCAAGATTTCAACAAAAATATTCAACTGATATAGTAATTACGAGAAAAGTAGGATCATTCACTATCATATCTTTTCGTGACAGACACAATAACATATTATCAAAAAGTTGGCGCGAAAATAAAAAAAAGTGCTCCGGAAGAAGAACACTTAAGGATTGTCGAAGCTGCTGCAGCTATTGTTAGAGAAGATATTCGAGCATCTTTAAATAAATTAATATGAAATTAGGATATACAATAAGTATTTTATCTAATGAGTTTTTAATTACACAAAGTAGGTAAGTATTATTAAATGAATATATCAGACATATGCAAAATGTTATTAAATATAATGTCTTACCTAATAAATAATACAAATTATTTATTGTTAAAGATATTTCAATTATTTGATAACTTTATACAAGGTATTATTCACTGAGATTCACGGTTGACCTTGCATTACAGTGCGTATGGCTGAGCGCTGCCCTCTATCTCAAAAACGGTTGGACGTATGAAAAATTTTTTTAAACGAAATTTGTCGCAAATTTTATGCTCTACACTTTTTATAATATATGCTAACATCATTGGATATATAGAACTATAGAAACTGAGATAATAATCGCGAAAAACCAATTTTTGTGACCTTTGACCTTGAATAACTTACGGCGCAGACACGAGATTTTGTGAGACTTTTGAGACAACTTTTAGAACACTAAAATGAAGGTGTGTACGAGTGTGCAGCTTATTATCTCTCATTCCGAGGTGAAATCCCTAAAATGACTGCACTACACTGATCATTCACTAACTTGCACGTTTTGCTTTTTGATATTTAATTTGACCCACTTACTGCGAATGCGTCCGCTTCTATGTCTATTATATTAAATTAAATTAAATTGTTTGGTTATCTGAAATTAAAAATGTGTTACTTGTAGAGATAACAGAGAGTAGCAGATGGGTAACAAACCATCATTGCATCCAAGCAATGAGACAGTTATCGATGGCAGGGCCGGTCTCTGTTATCTCAGCTAACGAAACGAGTCTCGGTGTAACTCAAGAAGCCTTCACATGAAATAAAGACCAATGAATTGTAGGAAGTTGTTTGATTGCCAAAACGCAGCCGCTAGGATATTAATTATTATATATTATAACTACACTCCAGGTGAGTTAGTGATATTACATTACTGAAGAGAAAAATGATATTAAATATATTAAATAATAATTAAGGGATCGTCTCAGTGTGAAATTGTCTAAAAATCGATTTGTATCGACTGTAATAAACATTCTCTCAAGTTTTCAAATCGAAATTCAAATTATTACGGTCGCTACAGCGTTTCTTGTATAAAGGGAACAGAGGGTACTGATGAGAATCCCCAGCATCAGTATTGTCCTTCGGGAGGAGATTCGTGGTGCGAATGGCGCAAAGCTGAGGCCAATGGATTTCAGGAAAAATATTCTCATCCACCAGCGCTCGATGACGATGTCCAAGAGGTTCTGAAGCCAATCTACGAAGATTTGACCACCGACGATTTGTTAGAGAGATTTACGGGCACTTCAATCTTTAAACGCGTTTTTCTCAGAATGGTGTTTTTCAAAACGGTTTCCACTCTCAAAGGAAGAGTTTTGAGGATATCTAGTTCCAATTTGGAAAGAACATTTTTAACGTCATTCTTTATGGCGGTATGGAAGTTTTTTTTTTTTTTGGAAATCTTCCTATTTTTTTACGAAAAAATGTCGAAAAAAGGGCCAAATTCGATACTTTTTGTTCAAACCGCCGCCATTTTGTCAAATTAAAAAAAAAACCCTCCATAGCTCCATAGCGCCATAGCGACTTCCCTACAGATTAATAATCTTTTTGAAACTTTTGTTTCGGATCAAAATTGCGGCCGCAATCGTAGAAACCATACAGGACCTTTTTTTTACGTGTCATTTCAACAATTTATTCAACTATTATACACCCAATAAATAAACATACAAAAAATCATTTTGTATTCGTCATGAATGTACTTATTTATAAAAAAAAAAAAACCGGACCGATTAGTTTATTTCAACATTAAAAAAAAAAACGCGAAAATCAGTGATTTTTCGGAGGGTCACACTGAGACGATCCCTTAAGTCTGTTTGCTTCCTAAATCTAAAATATAAAAATCTACTGCTTGCGGGTCAAGTAGGAAATTGGTCTACTGAGGACATCGATTTAGAAAAGGGAAGACAAATTCCTTTGGTCATGGTTTGGTCGCTGGACAGTCCGATCACCCAGCTTCTTATTCACAATAAATCCAAGTGATCGAGGTGATCGAAAGGTTTTGAACCTGAATGGCCCCCTTTTTACAGAAAAACTTAATGACGCATACTTCTACGCTAGCAGTTGTAATGCAACGTGGTCATTAAACGAGCAAGGCGAACATTAATCACCCAAGAAACCCCCAGCAAGTTTGACTTCAGTTGGTCCATTCACACGAAAAATCTGAAACTTTGAAAACAACTTTTTAGTGGTTGAACAACCGCTGGTGACTGGTTACAATAGCGACGGCGGCGCTAGGACGGCGTAGCGGGCAATTGTTTCTCGCTGCAAGAAACAGTTTAATTAAAAACAATGAAAGTTACACAAAGCCCGGACGGCGAACTAGAAAAACTGCTGCCGCCGAGCGTCTCTGAATGGGTACAGCATCGCTCAGCCACTTCGCCACCCAAGGGGCGCAAAGAAATTGTGGAAGAAATACACTAATATCGCTTAACACTTAGAATGTCCGTGACAGCTCGTTTATTGTGAAATATGAAAATTCCTCCTTCCATTGTTTTGAATAAGCACCGGCGGTGTTGGTGGGTTTCCCAGCTCTTGATTTATTACAGCTTCAAATCTTACTATGTGCGTCCGCCCGTGTTGCCTGCCCCGAGTCGGGGCATTGTGAAATTTGCAATTCTGTAACTGTCGGGTCCGCCTGAGAGCGACGTAAATGATGCGGACTCCTTATCGTAATAAATTTTTTTATGTACAAGACTACACGGAGTCGCATTCGAGGAGTATCTCGCCGAGACATTTGCTCGTATGAAAGGAATTTCTCTACTATCTGTCGCCCACATTGAGCAGCAATTTCATATTGCGTTGACTTCTCTTCTAGATAGGAATCTTTAATAGTCCGCCAGTTTATATGAACTATCATAAAATAAAATAATAAACTGTATATTCTGGAATGAGGCAAAAGTTGAACAATGTGTGATATTCTCTTTAATTCAATTTAGTCGAATCGATATTTATGTACTTTCAAAATTGTTTTTTTAACACACTACTGTTTATTAGAATTTCTAAGGGAGTGCCTTCTTTGTTGCACTACCATGAACTGTTGAACCATAGACAAACTTATATGTATGTACTACTAGATGTCCCATCGCTATATAAATTTGCGTGCCAAAGAATTTTAGGCACGGAGTTTAAGTAAAGGTCTACGCGATTGCTTAATTTTATTAATTATCATAAGCTCTTGCTTTTTAAAAAGAAAGTGCGCTCGTTTTAAAATTGGAACACTTCAAGAGGGTGCATGATTTTATTTTGAACATTTTCTATTTTCCAATGAGGTACAAAACTTAATTCCTGATAATTGTCCCTTGCAAAGCCACACACGAAGGAACAGTTATTTACCTAATATAATTTCAAAATATTCACGAACTTTTCAAGTTTTTAAAATCTCTTAATCTAAAAACAATATTCTTAAAAAATAACAAAAGAACCGACAACAAGGTAATTTTAATATTTTAAGTAGGTAGGTATTTTATTCAATCTTTAATATTACAGGTAAAGCAGACAGAACCTGTAAGAAAAGTCATGTAAGTCGGTTTAAATTTCTGTTTATTTCCCTTTGCATGAAGGGTGTTTAAATTATTGAGGTAAAAAGTTATCAGCACACACCTTGCCCGCTCGGGATTTTATACTTGAAAGTTAGGATTTACATTATTCCGTAACTAGCAACGGAGCTACATAATTAACGTGTTCTCCATATTGCGTTCGCGCGAAAGGGTTGCGTCTTCACATAACGCAGAGTTAGGAAATAAACGAAAAGGCGAAAAGGAATTGCCACAGCATTTTCGTACAATGTTGCCTTTACGGTGCGAAGCAAAAAGGGGTTTCCTGCCTACTGCACGAATCTTTCCCGATCGTGCAGGGGTTGCTTTGTTTCAGCGTTTCAGGCGAGCAAGATTATTAAGGCACTTCGGTTCCTCACTGAAGAATCCTCAGTGTAAATTGTGCAGTCGTCAGGAATGATTTATTAGTGAAGATAAAGAAGCAGAATTGTAGTGATTGGTGTCAGGAAATAAACGAATATTTCGGTAAGTAAGTTCACTGGGTCTTTTGAAAATTTAGTGGGAGAGTTAGGATAAATAGTTAGGAGATAGATAGAGAAGAGTTAGCTGATCTGGCAGTATATCCGTTTAACTGCGAAATTTGAGAGCTCTGTGTGGGAGCGTGTGTGCTGAAGTGTGTAGATGCATTGAATTGTTGCTATGTGTCGCAATCGCTTGACGTGGTAGCTGTCTTATATTGTTCGAATAATTCAATTGCGAATATGCAGGAAAAATTCCTCGCGGGGGTGCGGCAGGAGGAACATCCGATCGTCTTTTAAAAGGGATTGCGTGGCAATTCAAGTTGGATTTAAAGTAGGCGCAATGGTTCCCTTCGCCGTAGATTTGTCGGTCCATCCCCTGTTTTCTTTCATGAGGTTGTGTGTCGGCTCGCTCTGTGAAGTGCGTAATTCACCTTGCTCGGAAAGTGAGATTGACCATTCCTTTCGTTCAGAGTAGTGCTGCGGGTTCCCCTCAACTTTTATCGGCGTTACCTTTCCGAGCATATCTTCTCCCCGAAACCGGACGTTATTAGTTAACAGCGAATTTGACCGGTAGTTGCGTCACGATTGCATCACATTTGGCTGTGTGTATTGCAGAGCACTCACAGTTTATGTTTTTTCTTTATTTTCAGGCCAAGGATGGTGACAGCCGGTGAATCGGAGAGAATTGCTTTTTTTTTGTTTTGTTATTTTTCTTGAATTAAAGCTTGACCTGTGTGTTTTTACATATAAGAAAACAGGCTTTTATTTCCTGTAATTCAGTCCTCTTATCTTTCGTCCTGTCTCCGATATTAGATCTAACATCGCTTTGTTGATATTCGTATTATAAACCCATTCTACATATCCGTGAAAGTAGTAAATACAAGTCATACCCTTTCATTTGATACCCATGTCAAGAGGGTTGTGAAGAATACGGCAATCCGCCATCTTGGGGCATCCGGTGTCGGCTGAAGGCGGTCATATTTATTTTTCTCAAAAATTATATACCCTATAGCACTCCTACGAATAAAACGAATCTAACGACACCTCATTTATGAAAATCCATCAAGCCGTTTAGGCTACACGATGCGCCAAGAAACGGACACACATACATACAGATGTGGCCAAATTATTATCACCTCTTAAAAAAAACTAATTAATGTAGTTTATAAAACTACTGTTGCATTCTTTTTCTAAATTGGCATGCCGTTTACTAATGTTACCTCAATTACGAAGAAGTACTGCAATAAAAATGTCACATTTTTGGAAATATTCCTTTCCTGGAGCAATTATTACCTGAAAGACAGTTTTGGGAGAGTAACAGTTTAGAGATTTATTGTGCCACTAATTAGTTTCAGTTAAAAATTGCTTTATTTTTATGGTTACTGTGCAGTTTTTAAGGATGAGTACCTAGCCGATGATATTTAGTCTCCTTTGTAACTTCGAATAGTGAACGTGAAATTATGTTGAATTTTATAAAATTTAATATGGGTACAGCAAAGAATATCAGGACAGTGGCCAAAGCGAACATTTCGACGTCGTTGGAAAGAGGACAACATTCTCATGGAGTAATAGCTCAGAAAGTGGGAGTTAGCCGGTCATTTGTTAGCAAGTTTGCAAAAAACTAACTGCTGAGTTATCACCAATTCGTAAAAAAAAAATGAAAAAGTGGTCGCAGCCGAAAAACAACAGACTACCAGGACCGCTATTGGCTGCAGAAAGCTAAAGAAGACCGCACCCAATCCGGTAAGTCTCTAAGGGTTACTATGCCTGATGTTTGTCCAGAAATAACGGAACGGACAGTAAGACGTCGACTTTTTCAATCTAGGATATGTGCAAGAGGACCACGCAAGAAGCAGAGGCTGATTTTTAGGATGGTTCAACAAAGAAAAACATGACGGATGGACATTTGACATAGACTACAAATGATTGGGAAAAGGTAAAGATGAGATAAACACTCTCTTTCATATTATTCTGAAAACACATTTTCCAATAAATTTTTCACTTCACTTAAATTAACTCTATATTTTGAACAGGTTATATTTAGTGACGAAGCCATGGTGAGTTTGACACTACCAATATCCAGGACTGTTCGCAGATCCAAAGGAGAAGAATATTTACCTTCATGTGTCCAACAACAGGTCAAGCAGTCTGTAAGGGTCATGATTTGGTTAGCAATATCGTCCAAAGGAATCTACCCACTCTACGTCGTTGACAGGATAACGAACGCAGAGCAGTATTTAACAGTCCTCCAGACAAAGATGATCCCAACTATGCATGCAAAATTTAACGGACATGGAGTTTTCATTCACGATAAATCCCCTTGCCATACAGCAAGGAGAGTTAAGGAGTTTCTAAGGACTAACAACATCCAAATCCTTGACTGGCCAGCGAATAGCCCAGATATGAACCCTATCGAAAATATCTAGCCCATTTTGAAGCAGAAAGTGGCAGAAAAGTGCCCACGAATTTGGGAAAATAATGCCGATTTGGTCACCACAGCTAAAACCGCTATAACTGGAATGGCACGTAGGATACAATCCTTGAAAAATTCAAATGTTCACATAGTATTATATTAATAAATGTGTTTACAACCAAACTTTTTTTTTTAATCTTAAAGCTACGTTTTCATACAATTTTATAATACTAAAAATTTCTATAGGTGATAATAATTTGGCCACATCTACATCTACATCTGTACATAACATACACACAAACATAACCCTCCTTCTGGAGCAGTCGCGTAATATACATAGAAGTATCTTATCTTTATCATGATCGATCAGTGAGTGAGTGAGTCAGTGACGAAATAATGAAATTTCCATAGTCGATATTTTTTAAACTATAATAAATAGTTAGCACTTGTAATTTGGGAATCTCGTTTAGTGCAGTAAGTACTCGCGATGACAGACATTTCAGGCTTTTACTCTGATCAGGGGGTTTCAAAGTGTCATGAGTTGCTTCGAAAAAAGATAGTACGGCCATTCTTGCTCAATTTGGCGGAGCGTCCTTCTGTGAAATTTAATTACTAAAGGTGGTAAAATATATACAGCCGGACGATGGTCCACGGTCGGACGGAGGGACACGATCACACTTTAGGTCCTTTTAACAGACATACGGTTTTCGTCTGAACAATGCCGTTTGAAAAATAGTGACCTATGGCCATGCATTTCTACATACAGCACAGTTTAGATGGAATCCGTATGAATGGGAAAAGGGCATAAGGCTTCCCAGTAACTAACTACGGAACCCTAAAAAGGTGAAATAAAACAAATTATATTAGAGAAGACTTTAAAGCCCTCCAATTTCTTAAATGTTATGACTTTGTAATTAACAAACTCCTGACAAATGTAAGAAGACGTGCAAAAAGCTGCATAAAAGTAAATTTTAGGTTTGAATTCACAGGCGCCTCAGGTCGCTCAGGACCGGGAATAGGCATAGTAGCCTAATATTTCCACGTTTGCCCTGAGAACGCTAAATAAAAAGCTCATTAAACAAAGTCCTTAATTAGAATAGGAAGAGATAAAGTGCGCCATTATCTTATAATCCTTGCGTAAGAACTTTAATTAGAACGTGTCTTTAATGGGGCTAAATGAATCCCCTCAAAAGTTGCGCTATTAACGTCAATATAGAAGCGGCTGAAAGTAGTATGCGTCATGCGCTGCAAGACGCTATCAGTCTAACTAAAGTGTATTAAGATTTACGTAATTGTTCAAAACAAAAACGCGCTAAGCGTACAATGATTGATTGCTATTGATCACACTAATTTGCTCATCCCGAGGGATGTGCCACTTTACACGAAAACTGGCTCACATTTAATGCGAAGTTTCGCAGGACCAATTTGGAGTGGAAAAAACTTTATAAATTGGGCGAACGCAAGGGGCGCGAAATTTCGCTTCTTTCCTTTCGTTTTATTTTCGCAGTGGCACTTTTTACTGCCGTTTCATGGCAGGAAGTAAAAAGTTACACGAGACCGACTTAAAGCGTATTGTTAATTTCGCTGCCGAACTTGTTTCGAAGTTCATTTCCACAAGTGCAGCATTATTTGAGTGTTAATTAAGTGCGAAGAGACGAGTTATCCTGCTCAAAATTAAATTTACGCTTGAATGTGAAATTTGTCATTGGCAGGCATATGTACCAGCATATACGTAGATGTACGTGCAGAGCTTCTGATTTGGTAGCTACTTTGTTTATGAACGTGCCGAGTTGAAATACCATCGAATTGCACGTTATACAATTTGCAACTGTTTACATTTTGAATTAGACAAATTGGCTTGATGTTGAATACATTTTGGGGAATTTACTTCTAATGTAATATCTCTATGGGCGAGTGTGTGGTTTTCCCATTGATTGTGCATATTTTGAATTTGCATTTATAATTAAATTAAATATATGTACATATACAATATATGAAAATATTGAAAATCATACATCACAGAAACATTAACATTGTACATTAAATTGTCATATATTAGTTACTAGCTTGCCCGGGCCCGGCGTTTCGCGGGATACTATTAAATTTGTATTCCTTAATTTAACAACGCCTTGCTACTGCACCACCGCCTCTCCTATGTGACCCAGCGTTTTCCTATTTGCGTTTTGCACATGTTTTAGATATTTTCCAACAGTATTATTAAATTTATTTTCTTCAGTTTACCTCCTTATTGCACCCTCTCTCCTATATCTCCCAGCTGGGTGGGGGTGGTCTCATATTTGGAAATTTGAATAGCAGATTCTAAATCAGTGATCCCGAAAATTCCCTAGTGCGGATTTTCAGGGAAATCCCTTGAAGTTTAACTTTTCGGTCGCCATATTGATCCACGATCTTGATTTCCAAAATGTTGATGGCAGATTCAAAATCAGTGACCCCAAAAACCCAAACCAAAAACAAAAGTTCGGATTTTCAGTGAAATCCCTTGAAGTTTAACCTTCGTCGCCATATTGGATCCGACATCTTGAATGAAAAAATAATATGATGAATCAAAATAAATAAATAAATTCCAAAATTTTGAATTCAAGCTCGAGATCTGCGACCCCGAAAACCTGCGATTGCCTTTTTCATAAAAATTCCTTAAAGTTGGAAAATTCGCTTCCTATACAAAACGGAACTTTCGATTTTTTCAATTTTCCGGCTTTCCTGTGGGGTTTCCCCAATTTTATTTTTTTTAAACCTCCCTTGTATTATAGCGAACAAAACAAAACAAAATTATTGAAATCGGTCAAGCCGTTTTTGAGTTTTAGCGAGAGTAACGCACAGCAATTCATTTTTATATATATAGATTTATTCAGTTGCTGGTTTTTGGCATTTAAAGTAAAATAAGACTTTGATTACGAAAAAATATCGAACTAATTGGGGTTTTGTGGAAACCTTTATTTCGACGTCTTAAGCATAATATTCTGAAAAGTACCCTTAAATCGAACTGTGGGTTTACTTCTAGTTGTTTGCAAATATCTCGTAAATTACCAACTTTTGGAGGAAACTAATTATGAGTAAAATTGTATAATAGTTTATAAAATTCTACATGAATAGATGATACGCTTTTTTGGAGGAAATTCGAAACATTGTAAACAAAGACATCCGGGTCGCGACTGAATCAAAGACCACCTGTACGTACTCATTCGGCCGAAAATATCGCTGCTGTTCCTCATCATTAATAGCACTTGGGCATCTCACAAATAACAAAATGGCGTATTGTAACGAAAGATAGGACTCTCCATGTTTACAAAATTCAGCTGGGTCAGAAATTGCCCAGCAACGCTGTGTGTTTACTGAATCGGTGTTGGCGCAAGTGGAGACCGATACACAAGTTTCATCAAAAAATCATGCTGAATGCAGAGTGAGGAGCAGAACCGTCATATTTAGGGAATGTAGAATCTATGTACATACGATTAGTGAGAAACCGATGAATTTGGACGGAGGTATCATGGATCTGTTAATTTCCAAAAATTATGAAGAACATGCGTTGTTGTTGTTTTAACGGTTGCCTTCATCAGGAAGGCGTCACAAAAGTGACTTTGTGCCCATCCGAGTCATTTGACCACAAGCAGTGAAAATTCAAGCAACAATGATGCGCTCCGATGAAGATAAGTTGTAAGGGGTCGGAGTGGTCCAGCACAAGTTCTCTCCCTTGACGTTCAGCAGCGGTACAGCGACATAAGATTAACAGTCGCTCCAGTTCTCACCTTAGCCGGCAACAATTAGAACACCATGTTCAAAACAACAACAATTAAATGTCCTATACAATTTAACAAATTATTAAAATTCAATGTGGCGGAAGCTTCCATCTTTGCAACTCTGCGAGGTGTATACATCCTGCTTGAAATATTACAGCAAATCTTTCTGCACTGCACATCAATTTGAATGCTATTAGTGACTACTACTTATTTGAGAATGTCATTCCTAATTGGGTACACTTTTTAGATTCGGTCCCGGGTCCCCTACCTGCGCTTTTAAATCTTTTGAAAATGTCCCCTAAAAGTTTTATAGTCGCCGTAATTTAATTACCGGTATATGCTTTTCATATTGTATTTCTCCTTTTTTTGAAAATGCAATCAATTTGCTTGTGCTCTATGTCTATAGGTACCTATGAACCTATGCATAAGTAAGTATTCGTACGTCAGCAGCGGCAAAAAATATGCTATCGCTGATTCATAAATTTATACATACATATAAGCCGAGCGTTTACTTCAAGTGAAATGATATTAAACAATTATATTAATTGTTTGTGTTCACTATTTCACCGAAATTAATATATATATTATATAATACATACATACCTATGTAATTTAATTAAAATATCTACGGCTCGAATATTCAATTTACGCAAGCCTGTAATGATGAAATAGAAAATTCTCTTTTGACCGAGTAAGCGAAGCAACCTGATTAGCGATTATTATCCGGGAGCAAGTAGACGTGTCGATTGACGAAATCACCCGTAACTAAATGGATAACATGCTTCATTTGGTCTACACGTCTTCGACCCAAAACAGTAAGATACTTCCCCAGTTGCTGGAAGAAGCTTATATGTATTTCCTTCGGTGTGCTGCGGTGTTAAGAAGTTGTGCTCCATGAGTGCACACGCTGAAAACGATAAATTATCTAACTAGAGAAGCATATTAAGTTGTTGTTTTGATCATAGAAGGACCCAAAAGAGCTTGTAAAGGATTACGTTTTAATATCTAATATAGATAACACACTCGTAAGCCCACTGTAACCAATCATTTGGTAATTTCCTATTTCTTATTCCAGTTTTTATTTTACTTATACCCTGCAAAAGTAAAAAGAGTATACTTCCATGACTGCTCAACTTGACAAAAAATTGTGTGTATCAAACAATTGACTATCTAAATACATTGTCGTGTATTTTCGATAAAAATAGGATTAAAAATTGTTATTCTGACTATTTTTGTAGTTTAAAAAAACGAAGTACCTATCAATGCAAAATTCAATTCAATTTATTATCTAACGGGCCAATGCGCACATAAAGTACACTACCCACCCCACTGAAGTAGTGGAATCCGTAAACGGACTACCCGAAATTTTCAGAAAAGGTTCCTTTATGCCAGGAGAAATTTAAATAAAATTTATTGCCTCACCCCCCTTAGTGCATGCATTCCCTCCCCCATTTCTGACGTCCTGAAGAGGGTGGTAAAAGTCAACTTATTTTAGGGGTCCCCAAAATCAAGGTTGGTTTTTTAGATAAAAAATAAAACACTTCGAGTAGAAGTAAGAAAATGGATTCAAATGAAAGCTGAAATCTTAATGCACTAAGGGATGAGGCAACCAATTTTATTTGGGTTTTTCCGAGTATAAGAACCTTGCCTGAAAATTTCAGGTTTAGATTATGGAATCCACATTTTGCAGTGGACCTATATGTATGTTTATAAATTATATATATATTATAATATTTATGTGTGTTACCAAAATTTCTGAGAGCTCCACAGCGAGGCCTCCGTGTTGCAGTTGTTTCGCGCGTTCTGGTTTACCCATGGGCACGAATTCCGAGAAAAAAGATAAAAGAACAAGGCAACTGAGGGTTCGTACGATAGCTGCGCTGACCTGCTGACCTGCTGCGGTGCTAATTACATGATGATAAATTCAGTTGTTGAACCTTTAGCTTGACGTTACGTTCTTGTGTATTCCCTTATTTTTGGAATTCATTTTACGTAATTCCTAGTTTTATAAAGGGCAATAGAAATTTTGCAACAGCATGGCTTCATTAACGGGAAGGTTTTGCAGTTACCAATCTGATTGAATTTTCAAGCTTTTATCTAAAAAATATGGAGAAGCTGAACCAAGTTGATTCCGTTTAGTAAACGTAATAAAGTGCTAATTGTGTGCTTTTGTAACTTAAGGAGGCTGGAACGAAAACTAAAATCACGGGAGAATTAAATCAAATTTCGCTAGATGATAGTTTAGCATCATATAAATCAACTACAAAAAAAAATTTAAGTCACCGACAAAATAGAAGAGAAAAATCAAACTAAAATTTATTAAGGAGTTATTACCAGTTCAATTATTTTTCCATTTTTTTTTCTATTGGCTTAAATAATGCCTCAACATCCCTCGAATCAAAACATACTTTGTAGCAAGGTGTATTTAAATGTTAAAATGCCTCTAAACAAATTTTTCTGAAGCCAGTTTTTCAATTTGTTTTTTTACGCGTTTTTCTCGGAACCACGTTTTAAAAATCGGCCGACAGTAGAACTCGAACAGTTTTCATCCGATTGACTTCAAATTATAACTGGACCTTTATTATTATAAATTATCTAACGAAGTACACACGATTATAGCGATTGTATATCAGGAAAAAAAGTTATAAGCCATTGAGTTCGAGTTTTTTCGTCGAAAAAAATGTTTTTTTTCAAACTGGCATTTCGCGAAAAAAAAATTCTAAAAATATAATCATATGTACTTCGGTAGCAAAAATCATGTAGATAATGAAACAATTTTTGGTTTTTTTTTTAAGTTACTTTGGACGAGACTTCTACTGCCGGCCGTGGAAGAACATTTTTTAAATGGTAGTTTACGCGACCTACCGTATAGCCGCCATTTTGGAATATTTTTCAATGAAACAATTTTTTTTTGTAGTTCAAAATGTACTTAATCAAATGTAATATCATACTTATAAAATTTATTAAAAAAAAATTAAGCTGGTAATAACCCCTTAATAAATTTTATTTTGATTTTTCTCTTCTATTTTGTCGGTAACTTGAAATTTTTTTTTTGGTAATTGATTTATTTGATGCTAAACTATCATCTATCGAAATTTGATTTAATTCTCCCGTGATTTTGGTTTTCGATTCAGCCTCCTTAATTTAATCTTGTTCAGTGGATTGAATGTTATGTCACAAACCGGTTTTTCAAGGTAAAATCTCTTTTGTTCTCTGCGAGACTGTCTCCGTCACTTCTCAGCCTCAGGGAAGCCATCTTGGCCTTTTACTGTTTTTTTTTATTTATTAATGACTTGTTCTCTTTATTCCAGAAAGCTCATATTTGGGCTTATGCGAGTGATCTAAAAAATTTCAAATCAGTTGAATCAAGTGTCGATGCTCAGTACTTACGAGACGATATTAACATGTTTTCCAGCTGGCACTCAAAAAACCACTTGTTTTTGAATCATCTGCAGGCCGCTTTAAAACCCCCTACGTTCCGAACGGATTTGATATCCGCCAGATTCCATAATTGGGGTGGATATCAATCATGAAAACTCTACTCTTGGATTTATCTAACGTTGGTCCAAAGATCTCACTGACCCGTATGTTTTAAAAGCCTTGTTTTGCGCATTTGTTCGTCCAATTCTGGAATATGCATCAATAGTAAGGACGCCTCAATATAAATTGCACATTGGACGATTAGAGAATGTTCAATAGTCCCAAAAAGCGAAAAAAGGTCCTATGAGTAATAAGCCTTGCTACTGAAACAGGGAACAAATTACTTATATTTTTTAATAAACAATATTTCAATTTCGTAAATTAAAATTATAGTACATTGTGCACATAAAGCAGTAACTCGAAAAACCATTACATCGTCGGTTGTGCGCGTTTATTCCTACAATTAATTTTTCAAGATAGGAACGAATTCGGGAAATGTGTATAGAAGGAGAAAATAAAAATGCGATTCAATTCAATTTGTCCAAACATTTCTTGCATTTATTTGATTCAGACAAATCTTACATTTTCTGACTGCCCATATAATATTATATACTTTAAATACAATAATGATTAATTTTGTTAAATTTATTTCCATATAGCTTTTAGATGTATAATTTTAAGTTCATAACTGCTTTCTTGCAAAGGTGAATTAGATTTTACTCTTTTTCTTAATTGTGAGGGGACATTGAATATATTTTAAAGATTTATGGATAATAAAATGCTTGCGCTCCACTTCATCGAAAAACACGTTTGTTAAAAATTAATGAAAGGGACGCCTCCCTTTCAAAATACAAAGCAATGAAAATAAGAATTATTATAGGATAACATATCTAAGAACATACCACTGAAACTATACGGCGCTTCAAAAGGTAAAGCCACATATCTTGTGAACGGCTAAAATTAATGAATAAAACATAAAATGCGTCAGCTCTCGGTCCTCTGAGGACTCAGTGCTCCGAGTTAATCTAAGTGGTTGCTCGGTTTCGAACATCTTCTAAAAATCTTTTTCTTTATATTCTTTCTCGACTTTGTTTTGCATTACAATGATAATAAAAACATACGCTGTAAATATACTTGACATTTGATATATTGTTAAATTAAACAAGACCTGCACGAATCGCATTCCCTCTTAGTGTTTACTACCACCCGCAAAGAGCTTTAGTACATATTCTACTAGTATGTATGCAATTTAGCTTTTTTACTTTATTTATTGTATCAGAGCTTTATATCAAAAGCCCGTCCTCATAGAAGTAAAAGCAAATTTCGTGCTCGCTAATCTTAAGAAATATGTATGTTTGCTCTATTGAGTGAATGTACGGTGGTGTCATTCCACCGATTCATCTTCAAAACTTTCCTTTTCTACTGGCATTATTTATTTGTAATCGTTAAATAAAGAATTATTATACTTGATGTGTTCCAAAAAGGCGCTTCTTTAGTACATACTACTTATTTTTATTTTTCGCTCATCTCTGAACCTACTTTAGCACGATTGTTTCGTTTACGTTTACATTGCGAAAAAGAAAGCCCTTCCGGCTAAAATGTAAACGCACAAGTTCAATTGTTTTCTATTCAAAAACATTAAAAATGTTAAAACCGAAATCGCGCATTAGTCATGCTATATCAAATGGGATAATACGTCTAGGCGATTGCATTTAAGGTACTTATTGCGTTCTTTAAGGGAAGATGCACAAGATGTTGTGGATATATGTAGTTCTCTCTAGTTTTAACTTGTCTACAAAAAAAGCTACGAGAATTGATAAAATTGAATAAAAACCAAATAAAATTAAGATGTTACATCACAATTAATTAATTTTTATTTTGCCCTTTATTTTTGCAGTGTTTTTGCTCTTAGTTCAAAAGTTTTTGAAGAGCTTGACATCTGGGTCAAGCTAATTTTCTTTCATATCAATTTTACTATATTTTTTCATATCTTACTTTTTTACGTTACGCGTCATTCCTGGCGTTAGATATATGAACACTCCTAATTCTTGCAATAATGGAAAAAGGCAAGGGCGATCTGCCAGTTTTAAAATAATTTAATTTAAAGTAAGAAATGAGGAAGAAAAGTGTACAATTTCTACGTATAAAAACTTTAGGAATAGCGTGGTCCTAAATGAGGCACAAACATGGCAAAATAAATGGAGAATCACCATAATAAAAAAAATTGCGAGAAACGCTTAATTGTCTGCGAAGAAAAATATTTAAAAATTTTCTTGAGCAATTTGCTTTGAAGTTATATTAGGCCGTCACAGGCCAATGTGATACAGCCACACAAAATGTGTGTTGTAGTTTCATCGTCTTGTAGACACACGGATAGCGCGCAAATGTTACTAATGTGTCTATAATACTAAATGCAGAAATATCGTATGCTCATATGTACGAGTACAGTACAAATGCGAAGTATACATGATATATTTATTTTAAAAAGAAGTGTTATTAGAAGGATATTTGGATTTTACAATAAATTTAATAGTCCCACGAATATCGGAAATAAGTACCGCCGATAGGATACGATAGTCAACAGATAGAAAGAGTGATTGAAAGTAAAACTTATTCATGGTGGGGTTGACAAATCTGCCTTGTTATAGAATTCCCAATTGAGGGCTGACTTTTTCTCTATAAGGCACGCCTGGAGAGTTTTACCAGTATCTCCTGCAACAATATTTTTACCGAAATTAATTCGTTTCTAATTAATTGTATTCTACTAATTTATATATTAGATTATTTTTTATTTATAGCCAAATTTACTTTCTATGCGTATAACATACAAACTACTGGACTGCTTGCTTCACTATCTCATGTGACACACTTGTCCTAATGAATGTACCAATATAAATAAATTCAATTTAAATAATTTAATAAGTTAAAAATGATAATTTTATTTTGAGGTTAATAATTTCTGAAATCCCAAGCCAGCTGCTCTTATTTCAAAACTTGTCGTTTCAAATAAACCAAGCAAGGCAAAAGGAATAAATAGAAAGTGGGCATATTTTCTCCTAGCAACTTGACTATCATGAGCAGTCCATAATAATTTTATGTCAGTGCACACATCCCGAATGCTATTTATATTTCACTTTTCTTGATCTTACATCATGTGCTTTTTTTGTAGACAAGACTATTTGGGTTGAACTGCCTACACAAAAAAAAGTTATTTATGAATATCTTCAGAGTAAATTAGGGTGACCCAGTAGTCTATATGAAAACTAGTGTAATTAAATCGAGAATGTTCAAATGATTTTTGACACAAAAATTTAAAGTTGATACATTACACACGAAAAAAATCACACTTTTGTTACAGTATGTCACGAGTGCAGGCATCATAGCCCTTTTTTCAAAAAAAAAAGGGGAAAGGGGATTTGGTCGGGGGGAGAAAAAGGGGAAGCTAGGGGACTATTTTGTGAATGAAAAATGGATTTAAAGAACAATTGATCTTCTAACGATGTACATTTTTACAATATACTTCTTTATTGTATCTACTACTCAATAGTACAGAGAATATTATGGAGTAAATATGAATGTTCATATTTCATTATATGAATTTCTTTTTTATTTCATTTTCAATAATCCCACTCTTTTTTCTTTCAACATCATTTTGCAGTTTTTCTACCTTTTTACGTGATTTCCTTTCTGTTTCGCTCAACATATCTACTTTATCGAATAACTGGGCAATGATTTCGCGGTTATTTTTGTTTTTTTTCGCGATTCAGAGTGAAGTCTGACTCATATTCGATTTCTGAAGTTTCCCTGCACTCAATATCAACACGAGGTTCATAACCTCGATATTCTATTATAAACTCGCGCTGTTCTTCGTCCCTGACGGAAAATGCAGTCCACGTTGAATTGCTTGGAGAGACCCATATATGCCAGATATCTAGGTGATTGAGGAACTCGCGCGTAAATATTGAATTTAGAACGTTCCCCATTCCTCTCAAGAGCACATGAATAACGCCATGAGACTTTTTGCAAGGATTGTCGAAGAATTCTTGTGGTCTGCGATACAACATGGCACGCCCTCAAGCGGCTGGCACCGATGCTGCAGCGTAGTGAATATACCTAATATACCGGCGATATTAAAAAGGGGAAAAGGGGCCACTTTTCCGAAAAACGTATGAAAAACGGGGAATCTATAAAAAGGGGGAAAAAAGGTGAAAAAAGGGGCCGCTATGATGCCTGCGAGTGGTAAAATTAAGTGAATGTTATAATATTCTCGCTGAGTGTTCAATACTTCCACAAAGGCTTGTATGTATTATACAATTATGGGATATTAGAACACTTGAAAAATTTTAGCTTAATATTCACTAAAATACTTCATATAGTTATTCTTTTTAATCTACGTCATTCCCCCATTGGAGTCACAAAATAATATAACATCATAATAGCGTGGAAATATATATGCGCAACACCTTTTATAAGAACGCAGCAAACATACGCCTTTTAGTATTTCAAATATGTTGTATTTAAGGTTTCTAGTTAAAAAAAATAATGTAAATACATACGGGTTGAATAGTAGCGACACTGGAAAGAGGGTCAAAGGATAAAATATACATTACATGAATCTTAAAACACTAACAAAATACAATGGATAAGAAGAAAAGTTCATTCTTACTATATAATTATAAAATATGTATTTCATAGAACGCCCTACAAATTTATATAGCATGCGTCAAATGCGTCTATTATACTTTACTTATTTGCCGTTTGAAAAACGATAACCAAAAAATTACCTTCGCTCGTTGCTCACCAAAGTGTACAATAAATGTAGTAGTTGCCTGCTTTCCAAAAATTTATCGATTATCTCTTCACTTTCAATATTCTCTGTTTGCAACTTACGTACGTTAAATATGTTTAAAAAAAATTTCTCTCCGTTTAATGCATTTACATCACTGCAAATCGTTTTGTTTTTCAAATCCAGTTACTATTTTCCAAGTAAAACTGTTTTGTTTTCAGTTTAATTAACGTGGATAATTACCTTATGAAAAACATTCTGTCTAAATTGAAGTTAAACTCTGAACTGTAATTAGTATAAAGCATTGCTTTCGTATTATGTGTGAAACTACAACTTCTAAGTTATCCTCAGTTTCAGTATGTTTCTTTAATGACTATTACTTTTTTTTTTCTCTTGTTTTGTTTTATTTGCGTTTTCCTTAAATTTATATTTCATAAATTGTTATATGATTTGCTTGCTTCACGCAATCAATTTAAAATATTTTAGTAGCTTCACTAACATATGTATACAGGAAACTAAATAATGCGCTATTCTTTTTTGCCTTTTTTTGTTTTTATTAAGTTTTTGCATGGTATCTTAAAATGCTTACAAATGAAATATATAGATTTTAATAAAAAGAAAGTGCAGTTGGAATCTTAAATTTTTTTTTAGAGATTACCCTCTTGGGATTTTTTTTCGTTTACTTACTATAAAATTTCCCCACATTTACATGATTCGGGGGATTCTCGCTAGCGTGAAATAAAAAATGTTAAATCTGTTTAAATTATTACTCAACATTTAAATGCTTACTCATTCTGTTTCAGCATACACATACGCTATCAATAATCTTGTACGTTGGGTATTTAAAGTATCTCGTTAATAGACAGGCACGGCTGATGCTACTGTACATTCTGGCAACTATGGTCACTTTTGTATTCATTTGTCTTTATGTCCTACGTTAATTTCTAAATTTAAACGTATTGTTGCAATTTTAATCGAATATAAATTTGAACATATATGAAAGTACTTGAGGAAAACTGCAAGCATTAATTTTTTAACGCAAATACTATCCGTTACAATTTAAAATCGGATATATGTACATAGCTCATTTTTCCTAATCTACTGGCAGTCTTATACTACGGCTAATATCGAGCAAATATTCAAGTGATTTTAAAATAATTGACTCTTTAATTAAATAAAATGTGGTATTACGAAATAAGGTTAAAACTGGCCTGGTCAAACTTATACATTATTTGAGTCTGCGCTGAGACATTTACCTTTTGAGGGTTTGAAATACAGCTCGAGCGGAAAGGCTATAAGTAAGGGAGAGCTCTTTGAATAAGGCACAGTTGATGATTGCCGCACACTAAAACGTGGAAAAGTACGGGACCAATATCAAAGTGGGCATCGAACCCACAAGCTCTAGATTGATAGTTCTGTGTGCTCACCACAGATCTGCAGACTCAATGTTTTTTTCTTTAGAGCGAAATATGATATGTCGCATTTGTTGCCTTCTATTTTTTCCGATATAAACAAGTTCGTACTTAGCTTGAAGTTTGTTAATGACGATTTTAACAAACATTCTGACAAATTATCTAGATCTCGGCATGTAATATGCTTACTCTACTGGAAAGATGAAAAATAATAACTAATTTATTATTATTCTGTGAAATTCTTTCAGTGTAATCAATTTCTTAGTTTGTGCGAAAAGTGCACCCAACTAATGGGATAGATTTAAGCTATATCCGATTATACTTCATGAATAGAGGCAACTCTCCATTTGCTTCATCTACTCGATTGAGCGAATCCACTAAACAATTTTCTCGGTTATTGCAATATTTCGTATTCAACATGATAGAATTAACTACAGCAAATGTCCGTATTATAGCTATGAATGTGAGAACTCAAAGCTGAAGATGAATCTTAGCATACGTGGGTTTTTGTTAGTCAAAAGTTCTACGCAATTTCTTGACCGCTATAGTTTACTTTTGCCTTACTTTACTTTCTTTACCAATGAAATCAAGTTCTTCGATATTATTAACTCCGGAAATTACGCCATTGTCGACTTCGTCCCAGGAGTGTTTACAAGTTAATCCGACTTTTTATCATCCTACTTAAATGAAATCAACAACAAGATGTCTCAATAGTACTTTGAAATTAATCAGCAAATAATTAAAGAACTCGATCAAACAGACGAACATAGTACCATTTTCCTCAAGTATAAATTTATGTAATAAAAGACATACTAAAAGCAATGAATCAGAATGTGATATTGATACGGAAAATGTACACAGTTGTGATAAGTTGCCAGAAACGTTACAGATATCTACGAGCGGTAGAGTAAAACGCAACTTTCTTCTGTTCGAATGACAGAGAAAGATCATTCATCAAAAAATCCTTGTTTTCTTAAAAACATTTCAACTTGATGCTTTAACTGAAATACCGCAGTAATTTGACGCATTTTATGGTAATGCTTTTTCCGTTTATTCAAAAGTACGCTAAAGTATATATATTTATATATGTTATGTGATCCACTATTATGTGAATTGAGTTTAGCAAAACTTCGTTTTAAACATTCCCTTAATTAACTTGAAGTGGTTACTTACATTGTTCCGGGGAGATAATGGAATTAATGATTTTTGGAGCATTTGCATTACCGTATTCGATAATGCCTTCTCAGATAGCGTTTATCTTCAAAGCTCTATTATTGTTCATATCTTGTATTTTTTCAAGTAGCTGGTGTTACATTAGACTTCTGTGAAAAAAAGAAAAAATATCCAAACGCTTTCCAGAATTTCAGAATCCGTTGCAATACATCCTTTCTTCCAAGGCTTCCATACAATATAAATCGACACATTGCATTACGTAACTGTTTACATGTTCCATATCTTCATTTTATTTCTTATTACATTTGGGCAGATGCAGTCATTATGTTAAGATTCGATCTTAGTATTCCTAACAAAGTCCGATCAACTCGTTACTTGTTTGCTTTTATTCGTCCAAATCCTTCTCTTGTAATAATAAATTACATCCAATATTGTATATACGCCTAACACATTTCATGTGACTGATTCTCGGTCATCACCGCTTGATCTTAATATAATATCTTGTATATAATCTTTTGGAAATTTCATTTCCCTAACTAGTTAAGCGTTTTGTAGTTTTCTTTTTCTTTTTCTCATCTTAAATACTCGTATTAGTAGTTATATATCTTCTTTTGTTTCATATTCTTTAAATACGTTATGTTTAACAATATAATAACAAATATATATAAAAATATATTTATAACATCACAGACCACAAACATTTTTTTATTTCATACAAATAAAAAAATGCTTCATTAAATGTTAATTTTATGAATTCTTAATAACTTGTGAGTTATTAGGGCACGCACGTTGTATAAGCAAGACGTCGTTATTATTTTGTCTTTCGGCATTATTTTTTATCGTCGCTTTGTTATCCAGCAATAGCAGCACCAATTTGAACACTGCTCTGTCGCGGTACTCATTCGTCAAATATGATCTATAAAAATTAGCCTCGTTTTGATATAGTATTTCGTCGACAGTTCAATATTAAATTGGGTCTATCACCTGGTTTAAGTCCAGTCATTGTATTACTCCAAAAGGCACTAGCAAAAGAACAATGCTTTTCCATAAAAAGAAGATTTACACTTTTATCAAATTTAACAAATCACAAAATTAATATAAATACCTTTTTGTTTTCGTAGAGGCTAACAAATTATTTTTTGACAATCTTTCTCTTGCTAACTCTTATAGATAATGAAATGCAATAGCTATGAGATTATTCGAATCACATTTATTGCTCAGTGCATTGGCATGAAATTAAAACAACACGTTGGCATGAAATTTAAACATCAATTTACTCAACATTAAAAAAAATGCAAAAAAAATGTAGAAAGAAGAAGACATTTTTTGGTATATAATTATGTACGTGAGGCTTCATATTACACGCTATAAGATTAGCTAACAACCGTACTCAGAGGTTCACTTTAAATAAAAATGTAATTTTCCTATAAAAATCCTAACCTTAAAAATAACATATTTTTTAATAACAATTAAAGGCTATATGTATGCCTATAAAAATTCATTTTTAATTACGTTCACTTACATTGGTGACCTGGAGATTAAATGGTGCCTAGTTATAGACTCTGTTTCAAAGCTATAAACGAATTTGCAATGTTATTTTCTCGAGAACGGATATAAACTATGGGAAACGGTTTGAACGGGTACTGACGGGATCTAAGGAAAGATGATATGGGGGGAGTGTTCTATTAACTTGATACCTTAAAACTCGCATTTCTATCCACCACGATGAACAGTCTGGAGTATCAGGAGGTCTTGGAGAGTTGTTTGCTTCCAATTGTTGATTGTTATCCTCAAGAAATGCTGGTTTACCAGCAGGACAATGAAAAAAGTTCAGGTTTCTGGATTTAAGTGAGAGTGATTTTCAAGTCATAACAATAATGTTATGCACTGGCCCGTTAGTTCTCCTGATATAAATCCGGTAGAGAACATCTGGGTATTGCTTGTTCGCAAGGTATACGCCCGCAACAATCAATACAATTAAGGGGGTATTCTCATGTGACCACTTCGAAAAATCGATAGTAAAACCTATCGAAAATATGCTGTGAAAAATTCAGACCGAAATTCCTTGTATTAAATAAGTTACAACCTATAGTCGCCGCCGCGCCGTAATATTCGCGTACGAAAATTCTGCTCTTGAATCTTTAAACGCATTTTTCTCGAAACATCATTTTCTAAAACAGTCATGGGCCTAAACAAAAAACTATTCAACCGATTGCTTTGAAATTTATATATGTTCTTCTACTCATTAATAGTTATCGTCCGTACCAAAATTGTTTATTTTCGAAAATATTTTCTTATTTATTTTAAACGATTTTTAACACAAAAAAACAAGATTTTCGTACTTTTTTTTCTACAATCCGCCATTTTTTTTTTCATTGAAATTGATTAATTTTGGTATGTACGATAGCGACAGACCTACTGAATAATAATCTATTCGATTTTTTCATTTCAAACACCTTGAACAGTCGCTATTACCATGACCAGTGATCTGCTTTTTTTTTTTGGTGTCTAATTAAATTTAAAAAAAATGGATATAAAAAATGTAAAATAACAAAAAAAAAATATCTTTGTAAAGTTTAAGATACAAATAAAAACATATTACAAAATTAAAATGATTGAATTTTATTGTCTTATAAAAAAAAAATTCCCTAAAAAGAGGTAAAATTTATGCGTTCACATGAGAATACCCCCTTAACGAGCAAATAACGCCACCTTGGGAGTTTTTGACACCTGATGTGCAAGGCCTAATTTGGAATCAATATCCAATAGGTTGAGCGAGATAGTGCGAAATAATGGCGAAGTCATTAAGTACTGAATTAGTCAATGGTGATTTTTGTTATTGTTTTTACAAATGTATTTATATTCTTTTGTAATAAACGTTTTTACCCAATTTATTATAATTGTATTTACTGAGCTAAAATCCGTTATGACTAGACAAATTACACAGTACATTAGAACATTTTTGAGTGGTCACTCCATATTCTGAAAACCGTGTGCCATAGGTTTTTCATTCGCGAGAAAACGGAACATTTAAAATTCGTTTATAGCTTTGAAACACAGTGTATGAAGAATAGTATTTTGAGGTTGCGCGGATAAAAGATTTCTCATTAAAAATAATTCGTTAAAGAATGGTAAAAATGGGTTTAGAATAAATGAACTCGGCCGGTAACCATTTTGGGTCCGCCAGTTTCACATTTGGTAAATTTGAATTCCCCTAACGACGTCTTTATAAAAATAATAATAATAATAAAAATATAAATTTCATTAAAATTA
This sequence comes from Neoitamus cyanurus, assembly GCA_947538895.1. Lineage (NCBI taxonomy): Eukaryota > Metazoa > Arthropoda > Insecta > Diptera > Asilidae > Neoitamus > Neoitamus cyanurus. Next base: position 33,095,138 of record OX384541.1, on the reverse strand, counting down.
ATTAAATTGAGGAATTTCGGTCACCATATTGGATCCGCAAATATTACTTTGGTAATTTTGATGGCAGATTCGAAATCAGCGACCCTGAAAACGTCCTAGTGTTGATAATCACGGAAATCTCTTGAAAATTTATCAAAATAACAAATAACCGATATATTAAGTTGGATTATGTAATACCTTGTGGCAAACAAATGAAGCCTACCGAGCAATCGTTTAGGGGAATGAGTAACAAACAAACACACCCTTATTTTTATTACATCATTGATCGTGTGTGTGCCATATTCCTAAATGTGGAGAAGGAAGAGGAGGGTTTAAAAGTGAATTAATTAAAAGCATGAAATTCATATTTGATTCATTAAAATCTAAGAGGAATAAAAACGACGCAAAAAATGTATCTTTGTTCTTCCTACATATAATTAAAATCTCTAAACAAATTTAAATTCATTGTAGTCTTAAGTTCATGCCTTATTAAAAACCAGCTGTAATCGAGGTAATATTTTCTCACTGCAGATTATTAGATAATATAATTTATTTAAAAATCCAACCACGAGAAGAAAATTCAAAATTTGTTTAGCAACCACAAAAATAAAGTTTTCAAGAAAATATTGCCTGATTGTGTATTGTTATCGAATTTAGTATAAATTTGAGTTCAAGGCTGTCCACAGGATTTACTACAAGAATACAAGTAACGAAAATGGTACTAATGGTTACTTGCTGGAAACTTGCAAAAATCACATATATTCTGGATATCTGTCCTACTCCGATCTGATAGTTGTAAAACATGGATTGGTATATATCGATATATTTCTATAATAATAAAAATTGTAAATATAAATTTTATAACAAGTATCATAATAATAATACTTTCATTTATTACACAATTAATAACAGCCTTACACCTAAACGAATCTGAAATATACACAACTATGACATTGTGGTTGCCTATGGTTGTTAATAAATTGAAAACTTCCTTTCGTAAATAATAGTGCAAATTGGTTGGTTAGTGCGTCCAATGGAGATTTAGTCAGTATTGACGAGTCACGGTTTAGTTTACTCTCAGGGGTTTGTTGGGAACACCTTCCAGGGACATTTTGACAATAAACAAACAAAAGGTTTCCCAAACACATCGACTTAAATTTGTCTTAAATTTAACAGCTAACCAAAACAATGGAATTCCATGCAAAATTCCCGCCTGGAACGTGTTCATTGTGTCACATTTGAAGTGTTCGTCTTATTCTGGATGAAAAATGTTTCCGTGTACTTCGAGAAACGAAAATATACGACGAAATACATAATCTAACAGAAGGAAATCATTCGTCTCGGTGCTTCTCGTAGAGAGACACATAATCAAAAATATTTTTTTACATAACTAATAGTAACTGAAAAATGACAATCGGTAAAATATCCTTCACACTCGTAAGGGCACACGTAAGATAAAAACTAAGTTAACCTTTCACAGAAACATCACCTTGTCCGATTTCAGCAACTTCTCCATCCTCCACGTCATTGTTAGTTGTTGCAGTCTTATTTGTAGTGCCGTTCTTTTTCCCTTTGGACTTTTTGGGAGCAACTACTTTAGTTGGACCTTTTGATTGTTTGGCACTTTCAGTCGTTTCGTCGGTTTCTATCGGTTTAGGTGTTGCATCTCCCGACGCTCCTGTGTCATTTTGCACCTCTATCGGTGGCGCCTTTTCTGATTCGTTTGTCTTATTTGAAGATTCATCTTCGCTGGACTTGTCTTTAGTTGAGGATTCATCGCTATTCTCATCCTTTAGAATCTCATCACACATTGAATTGGCTAGGTCTGATGCGAGAACGGTGGTACTGTAGATTAAATGGCAAATTGTTAGTTAAAGTAAAATAACTTATTGGAAATTATATGAAATCAAGACTGCTTTTATTATTTTCCAACAAGCGATGCACGACGTTCTATGATTTCAGTTCCTGAAGTAAAAACATACCAAAGACCATCGTACTAAAAGAATATGAATAATTATTCCATTCTTTTTAGGATATCATATCGTGTTTTTATTTGATCTTTATTTTTGTACATTAGAAATGGAAACGGCTCCGTAAACTAATGCATTATGTCATACAACGCGTGTTCATGTTTAAGTCACTTACTTAACGACAGTTATTTATGTAAACGAGTTCTCACACCCACCGTGCATAAGAAATCAAGAAATTAGGCAACATTTTTTAAATCAACGACCCCAAAAAACTTGCATGTCTCAATTTCAATGAGTTGGCTGCAAAGTTTTTATTGCAGTATTTTGAGTCCGCTACATTGGAACAACCATCTTGAATTTGTGAAATTGCAAATCAGCAGCGTCGCCATCTTAAATTTGTAAAATCGGACACCATATTTGATATCAGGTGACAAATTTAATGAAAATAAAAATGGTATTTTGTGTCTGCTGTATACAGTCGTCATCTTGACTTTGTATAATTGGACACCGTATTATGGCAACTTTGTATACCAATTAACCGTCACCGTGCGCAACTGTTGACAGTTTTATCGTAGCTTTAAGAGAAGCCGCGAAAATTGAAAAACAATTTGGTCATACCTGGTCTACGACATAAGTAAAAGTTCCAGCGTAGAGAGCGCTTCGAGTACCATAACATTGCTTATTACGACTTTTGCCGGATCTTAGGGTTAAGGGTGCTGGGGAACCGGGGCCGGGCAGGGGCAACAGATGCAAACATTTTTTCCATTTTCTCGACTGTTTTTGCAGCTAAGACAGAAAGTGATGATACCAGCGTAGAGGGCGCTTCGAGTACTACAAGTTTGCTTATAATGACTTTTTTCGTTACTGCAACGGTTGATCGCGCGGCATATCACGCATAATCGTATTTTCGATGTATGAAATCGCGATATCTCCAGAATGATGATCCGTAGGAAAAAAAAGTATATGAACAATTTTTGTAGATAATATCATGATTTACAACTTTTATATGAACTATTTTTACGATAACACTTACCGTTTAAGAAAAATATGTGAAAAACCGATATTTGTGACTTTTTATCTTGAGTAAAAATTGTTAGCAGAAGTCAGATAGGAGAGGATTTTTGACATTTCATTTCTAATGATGTATTTAAGGGATGTACAAATTTTCAGCTCTGTGCGAATTATTGCAAATTTACATCTTTTTCGTCATCTATTTCGTCTGTACTATATCCAGAGTCGGTTTCACTCAATATGCGGATTTATTGTCCAACAACTGTTTTCTATAGTTATGGTTTATCTATATCTATAGAGGGATATACACGATAAAGGAAATTTGTCATGGAAAATGGACATTTTATGTCATATTTTTCTGATGACTAATTTGCCACGCACGATTCCAAGTTACTTGTCCGAATTTGATTGTGTATACAGTTTACAACTATAGAATGATCCCAGAAACTTGTAAAAGATAAACTCAGCTTGATTTGTTTTCAGTTTTCAAATTTCTATGATAAGAACTTGAAGGTGCCTTACACACGATTAAATATTTTGATCGTGTATCTGCCGATAAATAGAAATTATATCCAACAAAAAACCAACATTTGATATTTCACATGTTCAAGAGCTTAATTTTTAAGCAAAACTACGAACCAAAAGAAAAGAGGAAATGTGTGAACGCTAGTGCAAAACCGGGAAAAAAATTATGACTAGGTTTCAAAAAAAAAAGACTAATTCGCACTGGGGAAAAGAATACCTCCTAATCAAGAAAATTGCGTAAATTGAGTACATTGGCTATCAGAAAATTGACATGAAATATTTCTTGCAATGTTGGTATTTCTACTTAGCGATTATCTCAGATTAGTCGTGCTATGTCGGCTAATACCCATTTATTAGATACCCCTACCAAGACGGTCTAAGCGTACAAGTCAAAAACTTACACCGTTCGGGCTAACTGTTATTTTAAGGTAACCGGGAAAAACGCCACGATTTCAGATTTTCAACAATTTTTCGGATTCCCAACAGTAACACTTTTTTAACTACTCTTAATTTACTTTATTTTCACATCACATATTTTTATCCAACACTAGTCAACCAAGAAATACAAAATTGTGGGGACTAATCTAAGTGTTCAATCAAGTTCAAGCTATGTTTGGGTTTCAAGATTCGCAAAACACATTAACGTCGCCAAAAATGAGTAGAAAGCCTAAAAATGCAGACTGTATAAGGCTCAGGTTTTTGCTGAAATGGGCAATAGGTAATAAAACGAAGAAATTACATTAATTGTGAGCAAATGACGTTAACATGACCTATCCTATCGCTGAATGCAATAGTTCAGATAACAAATTCTCAGCTACCAGCAGATACTTGATGTAAAGCGATTCCTCTTGTCCGTCAGTTATCAAGTTAAATTATTGGTATATTTTTCTATTTTAGAGACCTTAATTAACTAAATGCATGTAACATTTTAGCAACATAAAACGGAATTGAAGAAACTGAACAAGATCAAACTGATTCTGCCGGATGCAAGCAACATACTGACCCATTTTGAAGTTCCACAGTGCATTCTCTCAGAGATATTCCTTTAATTTTTTCTGAAACTGTGTCAATAGCAGTCTTAGTAGTTTCCTCTTTTTCATCACCAGTATCTTCATCCTCATCTTCTTCCTTTTCTTTCTTCGTATCTTCTTTGCTTGTGTCCTTCTTATCTTTCTTATTTGTCTTCTTATTATCTTTCTTCTTTTGCTTGTTACGATTTCTTGCATTCAATTTGTTACCATACGCACGAGAAATACTGCGCGATGCGATATTTCCTTGACTTTGATTTCTTTGCAAACGGGCTTGTACTGATGCCTTTCCACGTGCACTGGCACCAAGTCGCGATAAGTTTGCAGAAAGTTTATTGCCAATACGATTGCCAGGTTGTCCAAACAGAGAACGTGTTGCTCCGCCACCTGTCGCCCAAGAACCTGTAACAATTCCTACAATTCGCAAAATTAATCAAACAAAAAAATTTTGTGAAGTAAGCTCTTGTGAGATGAGAAGTGTTAGTATGCGATTGTGGTTTTGCGGCGAAGTATGATGCCCGTAATGTAACTTACCTCCAACCTTCAATTGCTGGTATCCCCTTCGATTGTTGAAGTTTGCGTTTTGTCGATTTTGCCCGGGATTTTGGTTTCCATTGCGATTATGTGTAGCTGGTGGATTTACCCCAGTTATTGCCTCGCGACCTAGGAAAGTGGGTGAGAGCGAGAAATAAGGCGCCTGAGGATAGAAAATGGTTCCATTCGAGCCGGCAGCTGCTGTTGCCAAAGAGAAGGCTCCTTTGTTGTAGGGGACTGGCAAAGGTGGAGGGAGAAATCCCGGCCTAAACAAGGCATCTGAAAGAGATATTACTTATTATACAGATTTAACAGTCGTTAGAGTACTATCCATACCTATATGAGCCGCAGGCAAGAGAAAGTGTTCGACGTCTTCTAAGATGGCTTTCCTGAATCTTTCAATCTTCAGTACGATTTCAATGTGATCATCGCAAAGTTCGCGCAAGGTAGTAACGTAAGTAGACATTTTCAGTTTCAAATGGAATAACTTTCCGTCGAAGAACAGCCAAGGATTGGTCATCGCCCACGGGAGCGGTACTCCACATGAGTCGTTCGCCAGAGAAGCGGTTTCAACTCCTTGCATGAACAAAGTGGCTAAATATACTCCACGTAAGTGCACTCCAGGTAACTGAAAAGATCAGTTTTATAAAGTTACAGAAACTATACGTCTTTACTCACCACTAGGTCTTGGGTGTAATCAACCATCTCTAATTGCGGCGAGAATGCTGTAGCAAGGAATGCATCCAATTCTTGGCGAGTTAAAATAGTCTTTCTCTCTGGGTCCGTAACAATATATCTGAGAACACAAGCCATTACTAGCATATGTTGTGGAACGTAACCTCTGTTTAGCATCAAGGGGGAATCGGATCGCATTACTGTCAAAAAGGCTTTCATCCGTCGCTGCTTGTCCTCGAAAGCCATTCCGAACCAAAGTCGCTGAATTGTAGGAACAGCCCAGGGGAGTAACTGAGCAGTAACTGGCTCTGCCTCCTTGTACTGGTTCTGCGGTGACCATATCCATTCAGCCACCTGAATCACAGGTATCTTAATGCTCTGATCTTTTTTATTTTCTTTCTTATCAGAATTTTTATCATTCCCACTGGCGGAAAATCGTTGTGAACACAAATACTTTTGGTGGTACAAGTTAAAGAGAATGGCGTAGATCATCTGCCGCGCAGGACGGTAAAACAAATGAACGGATGGAATTGCTTTGTATTGTGGGTCCTCTAATATCTGCGGAAGAATGATTTCTTTTTTTGTAAGTAGCTGGTATATCCTCGAATCCATCATTCCACGCTGGTGACGATTTAGAGCAGTCTTCAGGACTTCGGCCGGAAAAACGTAAATCAATGGCTGTAGCTTTTTCGCTGGTTCTTCCTTTTCCTTACTCTCTACCTTTTCATTAGCCTTTTTCTCTGCAGTTGCCTCTTCGTCCACTAGATTATTAACGTCGTTCAAGATTTTACGCGCCATCTCGTCATTCTCATTCGTTTCAGAAGCAAAAGGCGCTGGCTGTTCCACGATAACGTTCTTAAGGGCTTCATTTCTCCCTTTCTTCCCCATCGCTTGTTTCTTCAGTGAATACTTTCCTTTGCGCTGGTAGTACTCAACTGACTCCTTTATTTCCATTTCAAACTTTTGCAAGCTTAAATGTTTGATAAACTCGTCGATGTCGGTAGTTGGCGAGTTGCGAATAATTTGAGCGATTTTCCTAATTCTGGCATCAAAGTCCAAATTACCGTCTATTTTCAGTTTTTTGTGAATGGCCTTGACCTTTGACTCATCGATGAGGGTAAAGCCACCTAGGAAAATAGCCACGAACGGCATATGGTCCGCAGTCAAACTTAGCGAAGCGAGCAATTTTGAAACCAGAAATTCTTTTGTCTCCAACGCCCCTTTGTATGAAAGTCTCAGATCATGCGAACTAAAATACCTCGAGGTGTTTGCAATTATGAAATCAGGGTGAAGACCTAAAATGCCGTCCAGCTTTTGCTCTTGAAAATATTCGACAATTTCCATTGTGTGATCGGTCACAGTCTGCGCCTATACCCATTAAACGAAAATATGAGAATCACCCAAACCCCTTGCTATATAACAGGCGGGCTGAAAAGTTCGTAGGCTGACCCATAGATGGCTCTACTAGTAGCAAATCCATATGATTTTTAGTTAGCCCTAACCTTTAAAAGACGTGTGTATAAATTTGACAGCGGTTGTATTATTAGTATCTCAGTTATAGCATTTTTAGTGAAAGAACTTTTGTTACTTTGAAAAAATGGATGAAAAGTAATTTCGTGGGTTAATAAAGCATTGCTTTTTGGCGAAAAAAAATACTGTTGAAACCAAGGCTTGGCTTGATAAACATTATTTGGACTTTGCACCGTGGTTTGCTAAATTTAAACGAGGAGAAATGAGCACCGAGGACGATGCACGCAGAGGACGCCCCAAAGAGGCTATTACCGACGAAAACATCAAAAAAGTCCACAAAATAATTTTTGATAACGGTAAAGTGAAGTTGATTGAGATAGCTAAGACCCTAAAGATATCAAAGGAACGTGTTGGTCATATCGTAAATGAATATTTGGATATGCGAAAGCTCTGTACAAAGTGGGTGCCGCGATGGAGCTCAAAATCGACCAAAAACAACAACGCATCGATGATTCTAAGCAGTGTTTGGAGCTGTTCAATCGCAATAAATCCAAAGTTTTGCGTCGATATGTGACGATGGATGAAACATGGCTCCATTATTTCACACCGGATCCAATTCCACAGAAATTTCGCGCCGATGAAGAGGTAATCGCCGAAACTGAAGCCTATTTTGAGGCTAAAGACAAATCGTATTATAAAAATAGTATCGAAAAATTGTATGACCGCTATAATCGTTGTATCGCCCTCGTAGGGAACTATATTGAATAATAAAATCAAATTCTATCAAAAAAATAATTTTTTCTATGCTAGCCTACGAACTTTTCAGTCCGCCTGTTATGTATATATAATTGCTGAATACTTACCACTTGAATATCAACGATTCGCATCGCATTCCTTAGGGCAGTCCGTATGCCAGTGGGGGGAAGCCACCATATTTTTGGCGGAGGTGTTCCTATCATTCTAATGTGCTTTAACACCTAGAGAAAATGTTCATCAATTGAAGCGTAAAATGTCTTCAGGTCATTATCTTACTGAAATGGTCTTCTGCCGGAAGTCGTTCCTTTCAGCAGACAATTTCTTATTCTTCTTCAACGTCCCATCGAAGAATGCTATTATTTCCACGTGCGCATTCTTAAAGGCATTCGCAAGTAATTGCACAAATTGGTAAGCTCGGTTCCACTGACCCCCACATGCCCAATCTGCGATGCATGGAAATTTTTAAAAATAAAAAATATCACCGGGAGTACGGTTCCTACCTGAATAGTAACCTCCGTAAAACCTATCGAGGCAGTCTTCCATATCCAAGGCAAGGCGAAAGTTCCCATTGTGTTTACTATTTTTATTGGAAGCTGAAAAGACAACCCAAAATAAATATTTGTGAGCATGGTCTAGCGCTATAAAACTAACGATCTAGCTGATGTGGAATTGTGAGGTGCATATATCCTAAGCCCAATGAATCAGCCATTCAATTGACACAATGGTATTCTGCTTTATTTCGAAAATTATTGGATACCCATACACATACTTTTACAGTACTTCGAACCAAAATAATTGTGCGGACTTATTTGCTAAACAAATTCACTATATATTCATACGATATAGACAAATGCGACCATTCCATGGTGTGCATCTTTATTTATTCCCGTGTCCTGTATCACAATTCGTCGGAGCTTCAGATATTTGAAGTTAAGGATGTGTTTTTTGAATTTTAGGGTTCCGTACCTAAAAGGTACAAAGAATCCTCATGGTGAGACTTCGGTGTCTGTCTGTATGACACTCCCGTTTTTCTCAATAGCTACTAATCGACTTGAAACACAGTTGTACAAGTAACTTGCCTGCATCTATTCCCGGTGGAAAAACTTTCAAAAATTGTTTTATTAAAATTAAAAAAAATTAAAATAATAACTCGATGTTTTTTATTATACTAGCTGAGTTACCTTCCCTTTCCCGAGATTTCTGTACTTGTAAATTTAAACTGTTTTACGCAACGAATGCATTTGTTTTATGCGCAGGCGTGTTTTATTTCTCCCGTTGGTTGGAAGCCAAAACATTTCCGGGTAAAAAGAATAGCTTAGATCGTGCGCGACAAAATACTCTACCTTCCAGTGAAAGTTCCATCGAAATGCGTTGAGCAATTCCCGAGAATAGCCCGAACAAACAGACAGACAAAAGTTTTAAAAACCTTTTTTTGGGTGTTGGTATCCTTCTGAGGGACTACCTTTACTACCAACTTATTATAAGCCGTACCTTATGTAGGCACATATCTAGTTCAATGAGTGTGAGGAGCATTCGCCGTAGATAATAAATAAACATAGATATGATTCTAAGAACCCAAATTCATGAAAATTATTTCATTTATATTTATATATACATATATTAGCTTTTGGCCGCCACTCAGAAGTATTTTTTATAGTAAGTGGGTCGCTCAGACTCTCTGGTGCCTCTCGCAAGCAGCGCAACCTATAATGTCTATTTATAATAGATGTTAGAAATTCCTATGGCAGCTTTAAAATCAGCGATGCCGAAAACCTCCTAGTGTTGATATTCATGGCAATACCTTGAAGTTTGACTTTTCGGTAGGCACCTTGGAAACCTTGCAAATGTATCAAAATAACAAAAAACTTATATATTAAATTGGATTATGTAATACTTTGAGTAACAAACAAACACACTCTAATTCTTATTATATATATTAATTTTAGACTAATGCATAAATTTGTGCGAAAAAAAAACACGGGCAAAGAGGAAGGAAGATTGAGTAGTCAAACACACAGAGTATGTCTAGCACTTCCCTCAACGGTTATTTATGTTGTTATTGCAATTTTTATACTTTTTAGTTAGGGCATACTTTGATTAAGGTTTTGCTTTCTTTAGAAGAATGATTGCGCCTTGGCTAGTCTAGCCAGATGCATTTGCTTTGATCTCAATATTTGGTAAATCAAATTAGAAGAAGTAGCTGCTTAGATGCTAATGAACCGATATTCATGTTAATGAACATATGTAGGAGTTTTCGGGGTCGCTGATCTTGAATCTACCATCAATAGTTAGAAATTCAAATGGAAGGTCCAATATGGCGACCGAAAATTCTCAACTTCAAAGGATTGCCATGAAAACAGATCCTGCTATGTTTTCGGAGGTCGCTTCTCAACTTGAATGAATTTCCGTGAATGAATATATACATAGGTGTTTTCGGAGACGCTGATTTAAAATATGCTTTCGAAATTTCAAATTTCAATATGGCGGCATCTTTAAATAAATTAAATTTCGTGAAATTGTGTTCCAGGGTCTGTGGTAACTAATAACTGCCCTTTCCAAGCTCGTATGTCGTCGTATACTATACCAAAATCTCACAAACGTGTCAACAATTTTCTCTGTTGGTCCAAGCTAATCTCTAATCTCGGGAACTGTTGAACCGATTTCGATGGGGCCTTTACTGAATGGTAGATTATTTTATCGTTCATAATTTCGGACACATTTTATCCCGGGATTATTTCGGCTTTCCGCAGGAAAAATAAGATCCCTTCGCGCATGAAAGTTTCTTTTATTCTGCACCAGTTTTAATTTAATTTACAAGTATTAAAAATCCCGGGCAACGCCTGGACGGGCCTTCTAGTGCATTGATTTTAAGAATAACACAAAACTCGAAGTTTTTTCAAAGAAAAAAGAAAGATTATGCTGAATAAAAAAGTGTTCATCTGAGTTTGCCATTCACCACATCGATTTTTTATCTTTACGAATTGAAAATGAAATAAGCGGAGACGAAAAATGTATTTACCCTGCACAAAGTTAAGTAGTCCTAATAAAAAATCTTAGCGTACGATCTTGACGTACTACTACTCGCCCCTAGTGAGGAGATATTTTGAAGAAAAAAAACATTTTTGCGTGCCGTTTGTTTTTCAAAATGGACACAAAGTGCATAAGGTCGAAAACTTTAATTTTTTCTCAAGAGCCCAACATATGTATAAAATAAATCCGAAAACCTGAACTATCTATCCGACCTTTTCCAAAGTGATATTACTCTGATAAAATCTCACCATTTGTTTCCTTAATAGAGAGTTCATTTTCTTGATATGTAAGCAGATAAATATATTTTAAATCGTTCCTCAGAAATACTCACCAATAAATTTAATCGGTTTTCTTAGGTAAAAATGATTTTTAAGTTTTCTTCAGAAAATAAAACTCATCATAGACTTTTGCATTGTTCTCATTATCTAATCGATAAAATAGATTTTTCCTTTGGAAAAAAACGCAATGACGAACCTGTGGATGGAAATCAAAATATTATATGTTTTATCTCAAAAGTGTTAAAACTTTGAGACAATAAAGCAAATAATATAGCTACGTAAAGAGAAGGTACTAAAATAATTTGCATTTATATTTTTCTATAATTTATTTAAATATTGAGCGATGTTATTTCACACTAGGTTAAGACACCGTCGAGCACACGTCAATAGAATCTGTGCCAATTGTTATAAAGAAAGCTAAAGCAGATTTTACCATTGAATATTCATATGCTGAATTTTACCAGAAAAAGTCGTGGACATTTTCGAGGCCAAAATATCTTAAAACACACTTACATTTTTCATTACGTTTTTCATTATTTGTTGTTATAGCGGCAATAGAAATACACACTCTATGAAAATTTCAACTCTCTACCTATTACGGTTCGTGAGATACAGCCCCGTGATAGACAGACGGACAGCGGAGGCTTAGTAATAGGGTCTCGTAGGATACCTTTCGGGTATGGAATCCTAAAGTCACGTAGAGAAAAAATCAAGCCGTTCGAGAAAAAAAAAACACTTTTTTGTAAATTCTTTAGAAAAAAAAAGAATAATAAAATCTAACTGAATCATTCGATGAAAACATACCCAGGTCCTATTTTGGAAGTCGAAATCAGTTGACTCGACTAACAAGAACACATTTCCAAAGCCGACATATTAAGTAAATCAGCAACAACCCATTTTGACTTCTACAATAGGAACCTATGTTAGATTTTAAATAATAAGGGTATTCACTCTTTGATGTATTTGGTCTTGTATCGTAAGAAATTCATACAATACTGTATTAAAATACAATGCACAACAAAGGAATGTACGGGATATTTACTATGCCAAGGTGTACACCATTTCATAATCGGTGTTTTCGTTGTAGCTACCGATTGCTGTAACCCTGCTCCAAAGCAGCACTCTGCTTCTAATGCTGGGCTCCGTGTTCGATATGCGTAATATTTAACAGGTAATCGAGTATGGGTAATAGTTAACTTATTAAATTAGAGTATTTTTGAATGAGGCACTTCAGACCAGAAGTTTTTTTAGACAGACTCATGATTTTCTTAATGTGTGTAGCTTAAGGGGTTACATAGGTCTTTGTAGAAAAAAAAAACAACTTTTTCAAAAAATTGTATTTTTAAAACCAAAACTCTATTTTATTTGATATTTAAACACAGAAAAGTTTAGCATTTCAAGATGTTGTAAAAAAATTTCAGATAACAATTTTGAAAAATGTCGATTTTCCTGCAGTTTTCCTCGTCCAGCCTTTTTTTTTTGTAGTGGGCAGAATATTTCGGTGCAGGTTCATCAGAAATCAAAAATTCAAAAATTTTCTTATAGTTTATACCCTTGGCTCGTGATTGACCGAAGGAATTGAAAAAAAATGAAATTTAAAGTTTTGAAATAAGTTTGAATGTATTTTCGTCTCAAATTGTTTAGCATTTTTCCGATGCTCATCGTTTTTAAAACATTTTTTTCGTGTACTATAAAGAGAAACTGTGCAAAGTTTCAGCAAAATCGGTCGATTCGTTCTCGAGAAATCTTGCCTACCGCAAAAAAAAAGGCTGGACGAACTGCAGGAAAATCGACAATTTTCAATATTTTTAGCTGAACATTTTTTCACAACTTCTAGAAATGCTAAACTTTTCTATGTGTAAATTTCTAATAAAATAGATTTTTGGTTTTTAAAATACAATTTTTTTAAAAAGTTGTTTTTTTTTCCTTCAAGACCCATGGAACCCCTCAATTAATCCTCAGAACGTCCCTAAAATTTAAAATTGATTGAATTACAAAAAAAAATTTAAAATTGATGCAAGGACCACCTTAATTTAATGTGTGAAAAATCCAATGTTGAGAAAATCGTTGTAAAAGTTCAAGCTCTTTCGCATGGGAGGTGGATGAGGGGAACGGATTTGAATTTCGTCATCCATAAGGGACCTATCATTTTACGCGGGAAGAATCATAAAATAAGGTAGACTAAAAAACAATGTTTTACCATGAGGATTATTTCTAGATCAGATTCACGTGAACAGTGGTTCATATTTCAAATATTCTATATTCTTTTATTCTGACATTGCTTAGTGTGAATGTTCCATATGTTCCGTTTCTTTTGTGGAACTGTCGGTAGATATTGATACTGATATTGTTACATGCCTTAAGGGGAGGGTAAGGTATTAATTTTTTTTTTTTCGAATTTTTTTTTTATTCCATTTTCTAAATGAAGAATCTTTCAAAAATATTGTGTGAAAATTTGAGACGGATCGTAGCAAAACTAACGAAGATACAGCAGTTTTAGCAACTCGCTTATGAACGTTTTACTCTAAATTTTTTAGTGTTTAAAACTTTAAGGCGTTTTTCCCACAACTCATGTTTTCAAAGTCGGTGCCCCTAATAAGTTCAAAACTACTGCATCGATTCTTTTGAAATTTTGAACACTATTGCTGTACATAATTTACGAGGTAACACGGGAGAGTTTTTTTCAAATTTGTTAATAGTTTTTATTTTATAATAACAAATTATCCGATTTTCTTTGCAAAAATCGCGTTTTTTTCTTCAGTGTTCCCAAAAATTTAAAAATTTAAATTTCGAAAAACCCCTCCAGCGTTACCTGGGGAAAGCGATTATCTAACGACAAAAAATTTCCTTTTTGATTTGAGATGATCCAGTACCGAGTTATGAGGGGCACCGCAATTCTATTTTTTTCTGAGACGCTTCCAAATAATGGCTGCAATTGCCTTATTTTTCAATATTTCTACATGCAAATTTTACAAAATATTCTTCAAATGTTCTACTTTGATGTACCATTAGCTTTAATGAATAGATTTTAACTGAGTTGTCGAAAAAAATTCACAAAAATGTGCCTTTTTTTGTACGAATTAACCTTACCCTCCCCTTAAAACTCATGTGAGCTCCGATTTTGCTTTCTAATCATACACACAATTTCTTTTCGATTCACGTTTGTACTTCAAATTGCGGAAAGCACATGCACGATAATATTCCAGAGATTTAATTACCTGAGCAGTGTTTTATTAAATAAGTTGATGTCAATTATACACCGGACGAAATTTGGTACCTTAACAATTTCGTAAGTAAAAAAAAAAATCCTAAATCATGGTAGTAGTCTTCTAGCTCCTATTATTCTCCTGAAAGCCTCGTACATAGAAATCAATATTTGTATGAGTTGTGGACCCCTTGGGTGTTACAATTACAAAGGGCTACACACTTTCAACTCTCCACGAACCTTCCGGTTTCGAAGGGGTAATCAGATGCATTAAGATAAGCACGCACCGTGGGCAGCCACGTCTAACCCTTTTTTAACACATTAGCCGTCCTCATTTATTCACGGAAAGTGGATCAAATTAAACATCGTGATAGCTTGCTTTGAATTTAGGGCCCATTGTAAGACGAGTGGAGACTCAATTTTGAAATTCATAATGGTCTGCGTTTCGTTGGGTTTCAACGACTGTTGGGCGCACTTGGACGTGATCGATTTCCGCAAATGACATTAGGATTAGGGGGAACTAATCAATACTATTTAAATGTGGGGCACTGGCCGAAGGGTCAGTGCGAAGCACTTACAAAGACCAAGTCATGTCCACTCTAGCCAAGCCAAATTACGTGGTACTTGAAGCAAGGTCTGGCCATCTAGGCCCACCGTGACTGTCTGTCTAGGCATTAAGTATGGCACAAGCAAACCAATGGACCACAACCCATCCTCTCGAGTCGCCTAAGTTAACGAACGCAAGAATTCCACTTGTGACTGATGGTGAACTGTTTACATGCGAGATTTGTTTACAGATGCAAAGGCAAATAGAGCCGTAGAGCCACCGGCCTGTGGAGTGCGGATTTCTCCCGAAGAATTGGTGCACGGCTAATTATAGTGGCACGTTGCAGGCAGTTCCGCAAACATCTGGCCTCAGGTCGCTCGGCTAAGTGAATTCACGAAATTGGCCAATGCCACTGGAGATGATTTGGGCACGGCGGCTCTTGCGGTAGACCCGAACCAGCCCTGCCGGCGGGCACTTGGCCGCACTCAATCAATTATCCGACAATTATCACTGCACAAACATCGGCTCATTTGCAGATACTTAAGGGCTTAGCGAAATACTTACGGGCATTTTGTTGGAAGTGGCTCTGTCCAATTTTCAGCAGGTCGACTGCGACCTCGCCTCCCTCGACTCTGTCCAGAAACGCCTGCAAGTCAGCCGGATCGATCATTTTCACTCGACTGTGCTCCACCGGGCGCGCAAAAACAGCCGCCGAGTCCGGACCGTGAGGGCAGAAAAGTCCTACTTAATGATAAAGCACGAGGACCAGCTCCGATAACGTCGATTTTGTACTTTAAGGCAATTAATGCGATTCCTCGTCTCGAGCTCCCGGTCCGGTTTCCTTATGCAAAAAATCGTTCAACAAGAAAGCCGAATGTGTCCGTCTCTTTCCGTCCTTTACTGAACTGCCGGCATAGCGGAAGGTGCTGTGCTGCGGCAATTTTTCGGTTTCGCTCAGAATTTGACTTTTCTGCTCGAAACGAAAGGCGAACGGCCCCACACGGCACACACTCACACACCCTCCGGCTCGATTTGTTGCTTGGATTTTCGCTCAAGCGATCGTCCGTCCGGCTTTTTTCACTCAGCTCGTTTTCGGTTTTCCGCGTGCAGCACTCGTCGCCAACTTGGCTCACTAGTATCGGACCACCGTAAACCTTATCTTACGCCAGTACTTCACAATGGAATTGATTACTACTCGCCGGAAAATGATTTAACACAATAATGCAGCGCTAGCAAGATGTTCGCGGGGTACTGAAAAACGCACCTTCTCCGAAAATGGCCGCACGACATTGCCATTTGACACTCCTGCATTCGGGCAGCATTTTCGTTCTAGACATTAGATGGCAGCACGGTGCTCTTCTTTGAAATTTATTTGCATTTGGTTCCTGCACGGCAGATTTTACAAGAAACGTACGACCATGAGGAGATTCTCGACAGCCATGATTAAAAGACGCTGCTGAAAGCAACAACGCATATAACAGGATGAAAAAACAAAATGAATTCACAACTTAAAGCCAACTACAAGACGCTCAAAAGTGAGATTGATATCATAGTGAAAACTGCAAAAGAAAACTATATAAAGAGAATAGAACGCGCAGGAAAAAATGGAAGAAAATTGTGGAATGTAATAAATAAGGATACATTAGAAAAACCAGAAGAGGATGCAAAGATTAAAATAGAACGTTTGAACAACGGGGGAAAACACATGTCATTTACGGAAATTGTTACTGTGTTTCCATGTACAGTTAACTCAGGGTTAAATCGAGTTATAGTCGATGGAAACTAGAGTTGGGTTGAGTTTCGTTAAACCTAGCTAAACTGCACGAAAGAAGCAGAGTTACGGAAATGTACGGATAGATTGTTTACTTTTGTATTGAAAAAAGCGTCCGTTTCTTGGACACAGGAAGAACTTGAGTTGTCATTAAATGTTTAAACTTTCGTATATAATTTAGTGTTGTTAAAATAATTAACGCGTGTTTTATATTGCATAATTTCATGCATGTAGAAGGAGTATTAAATTTACCAGTTGACGATGATAATATCGAGCTGTTTCAGGAAGTGCAGTTCGAAACTGAAATATGTACTGGTAGGTAATTATATAAAAATAGCAAAATTTCATGAGATATTATAGTATTTTTTTGTTATTCCAGAACACACTACTGTTTTTAATAGGGCGAGACAAATGAGGGACTATTTCGCAAGACGTTTGATGCACCAAATCTGAATGGGCCACTTATAAAAAATAAATGCATAACTGGAAAACAATTTAATTCTTTTTATCACAAAAAAAGCCTTCACGGCATACATATAAAAAAATAGGAACATTTGGTATTTTGTATAGGCGACTTTGAATTGCCCTTATTTATCTTGACTTTGCGCAAACAGTAACATTGCGTCAGCAATCTTATCCATTGCTTTGGACATTGTGGCCATAGAGTCTGCATTCCTCTTGTCGATCTCCCAGCGGTCTTCACAAGCCTTCTTGAAGAGATCCTCTTCTGATTCTATAAACCTGTTTGTAAAAAAGATCAAATTAATATTAGAAATTAAAATATGATTAAAAATCTCACCATCATTACGATAACGTTTCCTTGAGGTACCGGGTCTTGGTGTAGGAGGCAATGGTGTGCTGTTTTCATCATCAGCAGCAGCTTGGGGTTCAGCCTCCAATGATATAAAGGAAGTACATGCAGCAGGTATCTCAAGCTGCTGCGTTGTAATTCCCACAATGGGCAAATTACCAAATACACTCAGTCTCGTCGAAGCGAGAAAGGCTGGGTGCGCATGGTGGTCCACCACCTGTTCCCCCAGTTGAAGTCAGGATAACCCGCTTCTTCGACTTTAGCTGGTATTCCCAGTTTTTTAGATTCTGAAAACCGAAAACATTTACAAAATAAACTATTCAATTTCATCAAGTTTTACCTCTTGCCATTCAGCCCTGGTTCTAGTGGGACCGTTCGAATTGTTCAAAATTAAAACTAATTCGTCCCAACATGTAAGATAAGCCACATGCAAGGCATCTAAAACACATCTACATATTTTTAAATGTGTAGTCGACATAGAGTTCATGCTGTACTTGCGTTGTCCTGGGCTTCCTCCTTTTTTTAGCTGCTGGCGATTCTGCAGAATAAAACCCCACAATTAATCATAATGCTGCTAAAAATCTTTTACGTAGAATAGGGGGGTATAATTTCATTCACACTCCAATATCTGTCAAACTAACCCAGGTACATTAAAACGCACAGAGTTACACTCATTTCCTTGAAACTCAACGAAAACTCAACCCTGTCCATGGAAACGCGGTGTGTGAGTATACTTAGCGCCTGGGAAACTTGGGAAACCAGAAACTGCGATCGCAAAGGTAGTTAAACCTAGAAAACAATATCAAAGATCACTATAACGTAATGGGGCATCAGAATCAACCCCAGTAAAACTAGACTCACCTGCTTCTGAAATGCACATGCAAGAGGAAGAAGAAACACAGTCAAAGAAAGTACAAAGCTACAAATTGATTTTCTCAATAACACCATTGGACCTGTAAATCAAAGCAAATATCTTGGAATTCTCCTGCGCCATAGACTTAAATTCAATCAACACGAGGAAGCAGCCCTAAATAAGGCAATATGTCTTATTATTTATTATGCCTTTCCCTTCTGGTACCAAGATCTCCTTCAGTTATGAAAAAATTAAGTACTAGTACTTACTTACTCAGAATCTGCACTAATATGAGATTTAAGACCAGAACTAAGTATACTTTAAAAATGAAACAGTATATCGGGAAGCGGACTTCTTTATCGAATGTATGAGAAGGGAAACAGACAAAATGAAGCTGGCTAATCTTCCATTCAGGATCACTACCACCTCTCGCCAATGAATGCAATACATCAGAACTCTAATGCAACCTCAGTACCAATTTGAAAGGAAGTGTCTATTAACACGGGCAGAGTGGACGAGAGTGGACCAGAGTGACATATTTAAATTTAAAACATGCCATGCCAGCAATGTATTTAGTTTACCTACTACTACAATTACATTTCTTACTGATATTTACCTTTTAGAAAATATTTATGCAGACTGTAATTTGACAGCCCGCTCAACCGCTCTGATCCACTCTCACCCACTCTCATGCACTCTGGGCCACTCTCATCCAAACTATCGCGCACTCTCGTCCACTCTGTTCCACTCGCCGTGTGAATAGACTCTTCCAATTTGAAATAACAACAATAAAAAACAACTGCAACAACTACAGGGGATAACGGAATCCAAATTCAACAGGCTTGCAGAACAGTACCACCACTTCCTGCAAGGTATTAAAAGTGCAACTTACAATCTTGCAATAACAAACTCCTAACCTTATATTTGCCTGAATGTTAAACTAAACCCATCTAATCGCAGCCCTAGCGAAACCATATGTACATTACATACTGCTTTTCTGCACCTCGCTCGATCCTTTCCTTAGTTATTAAATTGGAGACATGCTTCTGTAGCGCCAAACAATTCCTAGCGTACCTCGCTAAACAATTCAAAACACCTTTAAAATTAGTCGGCATTTGTCATAATGAGCCTATGGCTATATATATAACACAGCCACTTTAACATTTATGATCTCAATACCGTACCGCTTCTCCTTGCAGAAACCACAGCTTAACACCCCTCAACAGCCTATGAACCTGTAAGTCTAAATCAAAGAACACTTCATGTTGCTACTAGTAAGACTAAATTAGAAGTAGCAGAATTGTACTGCCAACCAAAACATTATCAACCCAGTGGGATATGTGGTCAGGCCTTCCTAGGGAAGCGGATTTGGAATCAGTAAATTTTATGAGTCAAAAATATGATGCTTCCCTGTTGATTCCGGGAAAGGCAGGTATGCATCACCGAACCTTCTCGTTTTGTTATTAAGTCATACAAGAAAACAAAACGAAATCTTGCTCATTCCTGTTTGATCTTTTTGTGCAGTAAGGTGTGTTTTTGGTTTTGCGTTCTATTGAGTGTTTTTTTGCCTTTTTTTAATAATAAAATCAGTTGTGAAAAATTGTTTTTGTGCTTTTATAAAAGAGAAGGTAAACAAAAATAATTCGGTGAAAGATTTCACACGCATAAACATGGCATGCATTATAGATTATACTTCCAGAGAAGCAAGCTGGGAGCAATATGAAAGTTTTTCAAAAGATTCCACTTGCATTCCATAGAAGCAAGCTGGGAGCAGTATTAACTAGATTCCATGTGCATTTCGGAGAAGCTAAAAAAGCTTTTTTACTGCTTCCTCCTGCGGCCATACAATGTTAATAAGAAATGGAGTGTCCAACGGAACCTAGTGGGAAATCGAGTCAGCGATTCTCAACGAAGGTATCACTTATTGAAGGTATACATTCGATGCATTCCTTATTACTCAATAAGAAGGTAGGAGGAAGGAATACACTGGCGAACGACGTACACTCTGCGAAGAAATTACTCATGCTTTTTCCCCTAAAACCGGTTTTTCTCATCTCCCCCATGCCTTTGTTTTAGCATGTTGCGACCTGCGTCCTGAAAAGCTCCGTGACGCGGAAATTCTTATTCTAATTGTGAATGTAGTATAGTGCGAGTTTAGTTTTGAATTTTTAGACACAATTAGTGCGAGTTTAGTTTCTTCCTATTTTCTTCCATTTCATATACATAGTATGGGCCTGGATTCTGTTTGTCATCTCAGTTTCCATCACTTCGTGACAGCTTATGACTGAACAGGGGCGCAACTAGACATTTGGGGGCCCGGGGCAAAAAATTTTGGGGGGGCCCTTCTTCTAAAATTTTTTTTTTATTATTATTATATAAATTTATATTCCAACTTTTACATTTTAAATTTACATTTGCCTCCTCGCTTTGATGGCACTGAAATCCTTTATAATTCTTCTCTAATAATACTTCCCGCTGCCTTAGGTCCTTTTCACCTTCCCACTAACTTAAAGTTTTAACTCTTTGTCTGTTTTCTTTTTTCCACTATCACTGTAGTTTTGTCCACTGACGCTATCTACTCACTAAATGTTAACCTTATTAATTTCCTATAAACTTCACTTGATCAATATCTCACTACTTTCACTTTTTCTCTAACATGCTTTCGACATTCCCGCCTTACATGGAATGAACTTCCTCTGTCTTCCTTAAACTGTCTATCCTTTATCCCTAATTTATTCAACAAACGATAACGTACCTACCTACTTTTCCCAAAATTACGTAATGACTCATCTCTGCTAATTTACCTACATAATCATTCCCACATGTGCGCCACCGCGGATATCTTTCCCTTTTTCCTAATTTCATTTCCTTTGTCTCATTTTTCTAAATCGAGGAAGCCTGCGCTCCTCGCTGAAATTTACCTGCTATGAACCCGAACCCCCTGCTAAACATTCATATGCACAGATCTTGCTTGTGCACGATTCCTTTCCCATATTGCACAAATGTGGCTTACTCAACTTATCTCTACTGAAAAAAATGCGATTAGATTTTCAGCCGGTTTTTCCCTCGCTTGAAACGTAATGGGTATTCTATCGTAACGATATCATGTGAAAATTTTTCTTTCCCAAAAATCAAAAATTTTTCGTTTCCATCATTGTCACTCATTTCGAGAACTTTTCATATTTTACAAATTTTGTTTTCTCTGTATCGAAAATCCTCTTTTATTTGTTACTTTCAACTGAAGCTGATAATTTGCTCCTAAATCAACATTATAAATTAGCAAAAATTCGAAGTATGAGCTATTAAATATTTTGAATATTGCTAGAGCTATTTTTTATTTGAGTGAGTAAAGTCAAATGAAACAATCGACAACCACGACAAAAACTCTGATGATTCGACCACTCATCAAAGTCCGTTTTCGAAGTGTAAAATTCAAACAAATGTATAGTAACTTTTCAAGTTCAAGGAACTCCAAGCAGGATGTTTTAGCATTTTTGATTATTTTTTCGCGATCCGCGCAGGGCCCCCTTGAATCCTTGAAACTACTTGGTTTTTGTCTTATATCCTAGTTAGATTTGTGCACAATTGAATTCTGAACAAAATGAACCAAGGTTTATGGAAATCGGTGGAGCGGTTCAAGAGATATCGTGGAATTACGATTGAAAAAATGAAGTCGAGAAAAATGCGTTTGATTTTAGATTGACTTCACCGGCTGAAAGTGCCGTGTGCCGGTTTCCAAGGAATTTTCTTTTTGGAGTTTTTGATGTAAAATTCTTTTGAGTTTTTGGCATTTTCTCGAAATTTCTAGAGAAAAACTATAACTGAATTGAATTTCCTCCGGCGGGCGGCCGCGTCCCAAACAGCGTGCTCGGGCGTCAGCTGCGCCACCGTTTTTTCTCTAATAATATATAGCACTATAACTCGAAAACCATATTTTCGTTTTTCGTAAAATTTTAGGACATGATTCTAGACATATTAAGGAACATTTTTCCGTAAAAAAAAATCGATTCAACCATGCAGTAGACAACAAAGCGGACCCAACTTGGGCGCCCTATGATATGCAAAGACATGTGTAACATACTAATAGTTTAAAAGTAGACACAGGATTATATGCAAATGAATATTCTGCATTTACCTTTCGGGTCGAATCCGAATCTAAGTCTGACCTGTTGGTGTTTTAAATATTTTTAAGACATTTTTAAGGGTTTTCACAAAATTATTTATAGGACTAATGACAATACATAAATGAGATAAAAACCACAGAATTTGGCGGATAAGTTGGCTTATCTAACGCCGGCTATATTACTAAATTCGGACGACACAAATTGTAATCTAGACTACGCATCTGCCAAAATTGACGAACAGGACTTAAGGGGGACTTCCCATGGAGCAATTTCAAAAAATCAATTTTTTTTTTTTTGCATTTTTGTAATCTATATATAAGTACAATTTACCCTGTGAAAGGATTTTTCGGAATTCGATCTCTAACATTGCTTAAATGACCTTTGAAGTCGACATGTAAAGCGCGAACCGGAACGAAATGCCGACATTGCAAAACTTTAAACGCGTTTTTCTCGAGAACACGTTTTACAAAATGGTGTGCAAACTTCTGACGACTGTAATTGACCGACCGACTTGAAATTTCCACAGAACGTTCGAAATACATTTTTGCAGGTACCCACGTACGGATTTTTCGAAATCTTAAAAATTCGATTTTTAATCCACGTTTTTATTCGAAAAAAATCGCGAAAAATGAATTTTTTTTAAAAATTTGGCGCCATTTTGTCAATTTTGAAGATATCGAAAAAATCGTACGTGGGTACCTAATCGAGAGGATGCTGATTGATAACATTTCGGTCATTTCTGTTTCTGATCACCCAGGGAGGCAGAAACTTGCACACCGTTTGCCTCTGAAAATTTTTAGACCACTTTTTGGACTACAGCCAAAGACGCCATTTTGAATTTTTATGTAATTCAATAATTTTTTTAAATGTACTAAATGGTCCTTTTCAACCTCCAAAAAACTGCAAGTGTTTACCTTTATTCGTTTTCCCATAAAAGAAATAAATGTAGAACCTTCAAAAATGGTGCTCTCCATGGGAAGTCCCCCTTAAAGCTGGAACGACTTCGGCTGCGAACTTTCATTGCTGCCACAGGCAACGAAAATAAATTAATTAAAGCGGACTCACTTGAATTATTAAAATTTATTGTGAATGCTCCGAATATTCTTCACAACTGCCATAAGCAATGCCAGCTGTGAGGGAAGTTTTCAAAATTGCAACTGATCAAAAATTATTTAAGATCAACAATGAGTACGTTATAGCTAACCAATCTGGCTATCTTGTCTATTGAGCAAGAGGTGTGTGATGCTATAGACTTAAAAAAAGTAGACGAATAAAGTTTTAGCTTAAGACAGAAGGTTTGTTTTTAATTCTAACAATTATATTAATTTTCAGTAAAAATATAAATATTAACAGTATCGTCGTAGTTCTAATTGGAAGATTTGCGTTTTATATCTAATTCGCTAATAACTTAATCTTGATGATCGTCAAGGTATAATCATAAGTGTTCTATAATATATAGTATATATATATATATATATATACATGACTTTTATATTTGCAACCTGTACAATACACAATAATGATGACTGTTCTTGCCGAAAAGTTCTTTAGAATTACTGTATATTATAGTCTTTTAAATTGAAATACCTAAATAAGAGGGCGGTAAAATTTTCTTCCGCCCCGGGCGGCTGACACCCACGCTACGCCACTGGTATACATGCCCTTTTATTGAAGACTTCTTCGATGCCGTCATGAGTAAATTTCCTGCTGGGAACGCATAACAATCATTGTAAAAGCGTTCGGCGTTCCTGTAATATTATTACGAAAATATAACAGTAAGTAGTGCTATAAGCGGGAAGCTCCATGCGTTCGTTCGTATTTCTTCCAGTCGAAACTACACCTTGCTCAGGTAGTCCAGGGAAATAAGCACAAAAAATAGCAAGTTCGGGACACTGAATGATCCAGCACGCCAATACGATTTTCGCGAAGTACTAACCTATAGCAATAATACCTATACTTTTTCCACTCCTGGTTAGCCGGCGTTTTCGAGAAATATACAATTAAAAGTGAAAAAAGTGAAATTTTAGCACATTTTTACTTACCAGATTTAAATAAATAGTTTTAACAGCAATTCATTGCAATCATCTTGTAGGTAAAGCAAAAGCCGACAACTTGACCGAAATCGATTTTGAAAATGTCAATTTGTTGCTCAGATAATTGCTAATTAACAATTAAAATAGCTAAATATTCAATTAACGATAACTATTGTAAAAATGTATTTGAAAACTTGAATCCTCGTAAATAGATAGCTCTTGTGGTACCGAATAAGTGTTAAAAAATTGAAACCGATTCTTTTGATAGTTTTTGCAAAATTAAATTTGTTTATCCGGAAGACTGTTTTTTTGCAACAGCACTCTACGCACATTTCCAAAAAATTTTCGTTTTTGTCAGTGTGATATTAAAGGGAAAGAGTTATATTTTCAAAATATTTCATTAGATGTGCAGAAAAATAATGTTTTTTGTTGCAAATTGATTTTACAAAAATGCAGTCATTTTTACCATATAAACAAATGGAAGAACTTTTTTCTTTGAACATTTTTCAAAAAAACAATCTTCTTACTCAAAAACTAGATAATTTTCTCTACATTTAAAAAAAAAAGCAACCTCCTAGGTACCTTTGGAGCGAAGTTAGAATTCTTTTTTTTAAAAATCACTGCTCATTTGTTAATAACAATTAAGAGATGAAACTGCACCATAACGAAGATGAACAGTTGTACATTCAATAAAAGTTTAGTTGAAACCAATTGCACTTCAACGGTGTCAATGGAGAAGCTTCAAATATGTAAATATTTTACAGTCATTTATTACGATTTCATTTTTTTTCTCGGCACTTCATTGTCAGGCCTATGTCGTATTTGTTCACCCTCCACTGGCTCTGATCCGGCTAAATAACAGTTACATATTTGAAGCTTCACCATTGACACCGTTGAAGTGCAATTGGTTTCAACTAAACTTTTATTGAATGTACAACTGTTCATCTTCGTTATGGTGCAGTTTCATCTCTTAATTGTTATTAACAAATGAGCAGTGATTTTTTAAAAAAAAAATTCTAACTTCGCTCCAACGGTACCTAGGAGGTTGCTTTATTTTTAGATGTAGAGAAAATTGTCTAGTTTTTGAGTAAGAAGATTGTTTTTTTTAAAAATGTTCAAGGAAAAAAGTTATTCCAATTGTTTATATGGTAAAAATGACTGCATTTTTGTAAAATCAATTTGCAACAAAAAACATTATTTTTTTGCACATCTAATGAAATATTTTGAAAACATAACTTTTTCCCTTTAATATCACACTGACAAAACCGAAATTTTTTTTGAAATGTGCGAGAAGTGCTGTTGCAAAAAAACAGGTTTTCGGATAAACAAATTCAATTTTGCAAAACCTATCGAAAGAATCGGTTTCAATTTTTTAACACTTATTCGGTACCACAAGAGCTACCTATTTCCGAGGACTCAAGTTTTCAAATACATTTTTACAATAGTTATCGTTAATTGAATATTTAGCTATTTTAATTGTTAATTAGCAATTATCTGAGCAACAAATTGACATTTTCAAAATCGATTTCGGTCGAGTTGTCGGCTTTTGCATTACCTACAAGATGATTGCAATGAATTGCTGTTTAAACTATTTATTTAAATCTGGTAAGTAAAAATGTGCTAAAATTTCACTTTTTTCACTTTTAATTGTATATTTCTCGAAAACGCCGGCTAACCAGGAGTGGAAAAAGTATAGGTATTATTGCTATAGGTTAGTACTTCGCGAAAATCGTATTGGCGTGCTGGATCATTCAGTGTCCCGAACAAATGCTTATTTCCCTGGACTAAGGGCCGCAGTCAATTCAATGCAACTGGCTGGGTAAATGAAATAAGGCAAGGCATAAAAGAAGATTTCGAGACGAGGCCTTCTTTCTAGGCACAAAGCTTGAGAAATGATCTTGCCAAGAAATCGAACGATTGTTGATAAAGTCAATAATCACTCCGGCCCGCTTGCGTGACAAGCGAGCAGAGCTTAAAAGTGAAACTGCTGCTGTGCTCGAAGAAGCAAGTCTCAAGGAGCAGAGTTTGCCATTCGCAGTGTCGTTGGGCAAAAAATCAATTGTCTGCCAGGTGAGCGCTTCGTATGCAGTCAATGATTTCGCTAATCGTCGAAGTTATCTGTACGCGAAAGTCTTGCTTGTTTCAATGAAAAATTTTATTAAAAGCGATGTGCTGTAATGACGTTCATTTGGCGATTGTTACTAACGGCAGTCTGCCCTGCCTTCCCCCCGTCTCTCACAAATTGCCCATGTCCAAACGAGCAAGCGAGTACGACGCAAAAAATTGTCATTGTCAACATTTCGACGTCCAAATGTGCTTTCGTTGGTGGACAGGCTGAACAAGTGGTCGACTCAAAACTGGTCTTACCAGTCCAATCTAGCCAAGAGATCCGGCGCACAGTTGGGCGGGGGTAGCTTGCATAGATACGCTAAGCCATTGCCGTTGGGTGCCCGTTGCGGGCCGCTGTCCACGGAAAAAGCGCTTCGACAGCGGCGACTGGCGTGAACTGCCGAGGTTGCCTCTGGCCGCGCTCGACTGGCTGTCGAAGTCGACCACAGGCACGTTTCAGTGTGGTGGTGTGCCACTTGTCGAGTTCGTGTCGTTCGTTGCTTCACTGGCAATCCAAACTACTCAACCTTGCGAGTAGAAAGCCCCCTCGTTTTGTTCGGCGCTATTTTACGCTTCACAGTCAAGTTTCTGTGCTTACGAAGTTGGGATTACCCGGATCGGTTTATCCGCTGTACCGTAATACGTTCGCGACTTAGTTTGCACCAGTAAAAATGGTTCGTGGCAAAGCGCTATCTTGCAGTACGCGAGATTTTATCGTCAACGAGCATAAAGTGGGGAAGCCCTACAAGCAAATCGCTAGGGAACTAGGTCTTCCGAGAAGCACTGTCCATAGCGTTATTAAAAAGTTCGAAATGACCGGTCAGGTCTACGTAAAGTCAAAAATTCCATTCGTAACCATCCCAGTACCGAATCTGCAGAGCAGAAATTCTACTAACTTGTTTACTTCTACTCCGGGTCTGAGTTTTAGGAAGCCTGAAGAGCCCCAAATTCAGAATGAAACCTCTCCGTTCGCGGCTTGTCTGCAAACGCTACAGTCTATGGATTTCCAGATTTGTAAGGCTATGGTAAGTCGAATTTGATTGCATGGCCCTACCTACTTACTTTAGATTTATTTACTAACAAAATTGCCTTGCACAGTTAAAAAATTGTGCGTTCGCAGATTGAAGAATTTGTGTAAAGAATGTTGTCTTTCCGGTTAGACTTTTGATTTTAATATACTCAGCTACAATATCTACTTGGGACACACATATACCAATGCCATATTCAAGAGAATAATATTTTTCATAACAGCATGACAAATGTACATTACGTAACTGGAATTACTTTGAAACTTTATTGAATCGTTTGGTCTATGGATGCGTTAAGAGTGATTAGGGATCACGCAAACCTTGTTTTGAACAAACTACTGAGTCCATTAGCTCATTTTATCTGTATAGAAGGAACATAGCTATATTTTACTGATTATAAAATCCATTTGCTCTTTGATATGGGCTAGTGCTAATAGCCTTAATTTAAGTTTTAACTTTGTTTCAATTCAATTTAATAGAAGATAAGTCACAAGCCACGTAATCCGACTCCGGATTAAATATAGTACATATGTATCTAAGTATGATCACACGGGGTAATCACACTATGATTAAAAAGCTGTCAAGTGCGAGTAAGACCTCCCGCGATATATGCTTCGTCCTAACTATTGCAATGTACCGGATGATATATAAAATTAAGTAAGAAATTAGAATCACACTATTTCACTTCACAAAAATTAACCGTGCTTGGGTACTACGACCTGTTCTTGCATTTTTTTTAAATATGGTTCAATTCCCTGGTCTATTCTATGTATGACACAACAGAGAAAAATAAAATAATAATGTGCATATCATGAAAATTTTGAAGTTATGAATCACCCTGTAGCTCCCAAACGGTTGAGATTGCAACGATTGAAGTATAATTCAAACAGCAGAAATTCGCGATCTGAAACATCGGAGGTTAATGCTGGCATCGACAGCAAATAATCACCCTCGTCAGGCAACGTCCTGAAGGGAGTACGAGACGAGCCGTGGGACGATTAGGAGTATCTTTAGTTTGTTCAGGGTGTTTCTGGGCCGAATTCTTTGCACGAATGAATCGCAATTCACCAGGGATGGTATCCCAAACTTGCACAACCTTCATATCTGGGCGGAAAGTAAGGGGGAGGGGGGTTATGCTCTGTGTCACGTGCCAATTGAGTGGGATACTTTAAAGCGAATTCCGAACTTTATAGAACCAACTTTTCTGATACTCAATACTATACTACACCTCCGAGTTCACCATATCACCCTGACATGGTGGGCAATTTAAATGAAATAAAAAAAGGGTTGTTTAATTCCATGAATTTCGGAGAAATTTTGGTAAAATCGAGAATTTTAGGAAAGTGCCAAACATTTTTTTCACAGTGGTAGAGATAGTTAACATTGTTGAGATTTTTGAAAAGGATATTAGATAGAAATAAAAGAATAATGCGTATACCATGGAAATGTCAAATTTATGAATCACACTGTAACTACCAAACGTTTCAGTTCCGCCCTATTATATTATTATAATTAGGGGGATCACCCAGACACCCCAGGTGCTATTCGATAGGAACGCGTCATATAAGATTTATTATGCTAATCCCTTCTTTAAAAAAATCCCTTCCACATCAAGAGCCTTGAGGGGTTATATCCACTTGTAATTTTGAAAAAATCGAATTTTTTTTTGCATATTTTGAATGTACATATAGTTGAGAATATCGTCCGAAAATTTCACATTGATCCGGCAAATAGTTTCGGAGAAATTAGCGTATTTGTAAAGACGTCTCCGAGCGTTTGAAAGTAGTTTAAATGGTTCCCAAAACTTTAAACGCGTTTTTCTCGAAACGGTGTTTTCAAAGTGGGTGAGCAAAATTTCTCCAAAACGGCTGGAGCGATCGGCTTGAAATTTTCAACAATCTTCTTAGATACTTGTATCAGGTAATGATAGAAGGAATAAGGTTTCTGACAAAATTTTCTTGAAAAAAACGATTTTTTTCTTTGGGAAGTCGCCATTTTGACAAAAATCAAAATTTTGACTATTCCTTCGATCATTACCTGTATTCATCTATCCTAAAATTAAAACTTTTGGTTTTTATTATTTCAAATAATTTGGATCAGAGATATCTTGCTCACCGCCAGACACCTTTTTGTGGAGGTCCTCTAGGAGATCTACTACAGGAACAACGGAACCGAATATTTTTGTAAATACATCGCGAATTCTTAAAATACATTAAATTCGCTATATGTACATTTATTCTATGTATTTATTTAATGAAAAGCCTCTTCACAAAAAATTCACAAAAAAACACGTTTTTTCGGACTTACAAGTGGATATAACCCCTTAAAGTAAGCTATAATTTTCTGGGGAGCCGCATTTAACACACCCATCGGCGCCATAATGAGCGCTCCGAAGTGTGTCAGTCTTTTGCGACCTAAGGCTGGAGAATTACCTCTTGCGAGGCCTTTAATTGGCCCGTACTGAGGGTCTCCTCAGTGTGGACACGCTGCGCTGCTCTGTTTGGGCTGACCTGCTTGGCGGTCGAGCGTCTTTGTTTCAGTCAGCCAGCTCTTCTGAAATTAAGGTGTTGTCTGGGACACCATCCCCCATTTCATCAGGGCCAACTAGTGTGTCTAGATGGGGCCTTAACTGGTTAGATGAGGAATTCTAGGTTTCCTCGTGGGGCACATTTACCATATATTTCGGCATTTCAGAGGTAGAACCCACCAAGACAAGACATGGGTTATTTTCTATTCCAGGGGTATAACGGGGTATACAAAATATGGGAAGAACTATTTTGATCGGATTTACTTGAAACTTAACTCTACAACACAAATAGTGCAACACGTATTTCAGCATTTCCCAAATTCTGGAAATTCCCAAAACATAAAAAAATATTTTTCCTATTTCACTGCAGGTTTGTTTTTCAAATCGGCAACACTGTTTCTAGTGACAGTCATTGTGATAGCTGACAGCTGATTTGTGTTTAATATATTTTGTTATCTCACCATAAATAGACCTACGCCTGAACAACGCTTGCAAATTGTGGAAAATATATTTTGAAAATCATGATTATTTTCAACACAAAATTTTGTTTAACGATGAGGCTCATTTTTCGTTGAATGGCTACGTCAATAGGCAAAATTTTCGGATTACATCCATTAAAGTCACACCGGCGGATTACTGGAATCATTGGCCCATTCGTATTTCTTCAAAGATAATGCCGGTCAGCACGTCACAGTCAATAGAGAGCGCTATAGATTCATGATTACTGACTTCTTCGTTGCCCAGTTTCAACAAGATGGTGCAACATACTACATAGCGCGCGACACAATCAATTTATTGTGGGAAACATGATGAGCTCATAAATTTCACGTAATGGGCCTGTGAATTGGCCTCCACGGCCGTGTGATATCATTATATCAAACCCATGGATTATTTACTTTGGGTATATATAAAATCGCTAAATATACGTCGATAAACCACAGACCTTGTACCACTTGGAAGTCAATATTTACCGCTCTATTGCCGATATACGGCCCCAGCTGCTCGTAAAAGTGGTCATCCGGTCATCCAGATTGCGCTTTCTTCGAACCAGCCGCTCATACGTCCGAAATCATATTTAAACATAAATGGCTTCAAATTATGGAAATGTCTAATCGCGCACTCCGTGTAATCTTAGT
Source organism: Neoitamus cyanurus (assembly GCA_947538895.1). Classification (NCBI taxonomy): domain Eukaryota; kingdom Metazoa; phylum Arthropoda; class Insecta; order Diptera; family Asilidae; genus Neoitamus; species Neoitamus cyanurus. The sequence goes on along the minus strand of OX384541.1, from coordinate 33,063,738 downwards.
GTACACGGAAGTAAACGGCGTTACATGGATGTACACGGCAGTCAAGAAACCTTACAAACCTTTTCACATTCGCACATTGGCACAAAACAATTCGTAAAAGGAAAATTTGCATTTTACAAAATGTCTACTAACTGAATATTTTTCTTTTACAAAATATCTATGGACTGAAATTGGCGTGCTGGCTGTTTGTACCGTGTATTTAGCATGTACACGGACACGGATTCCGTGTACTTCCGTGTACACGGATATTATACGGGCACGGAGTGCACGAATAGACACTGCCTAAAATTATATATATTTGCAATAAAGGCAATACCATGGTCATTAACATTATTTTTATATACATCTAAAAAAACACCCTATACATATGTACATATGTATGTGAATTTACAAGGGGGGCGTCTTCGTATCAAATTTCCAAGTCAAACGACATTATTTAATAACCCAGTCACTTTTATTTTGGTTTGGTTTGCAAAAAAGCCATTCAACTCCATTAGTTTGAGCTTCAAGCACTCGTACAGCCATGTACATACATCGTACGTACAATTGATTACTTGTACTCCCAAAAAAGCTAGCAATAGGGAGCATTTCTCGCGTTCCAATGCTCGTTTGTGTTCTCTAAAAATGTTTACCTCAAGAAGTGTCTGGCACTCGCATCGTCGTCGTGTCGCTACAAATACAAACCAGACGAGTATGAAAAGTAAAAATCATGCTCACTTTTTGAGTACGTGGCCTTACGAAGAATATTTTAACAGAGGTTGTGAATGATCGAAGTCATTTCTGAGAAAGTTCCCACGATTGCTGATTGTTTTCTTTGCTTTATGGCATGCTCATGAGCCGTGTTTTGACCTGCGGTAGCCAGGTGTAAAGAACGCCACAATCATCAGATGAGGCGTAAGCTAAAACATTTAAGTTTTGTGTTTGGAGTGGCTTATTTTTATAAACAACAAATCGTAACAAGGAATGACAACTTTTACTTGAGCGGCACGCCGCGCCGTTCAAACTGCTCTCGTCGATAAATATGTAATCAAAACGGAGCATTCGATTTAATACTTGCTGGCTACTGCAAATCTGTGGAACCAGCTTTGTGCCACATGTAAACATCTTGAAGTCTGAGGATTATTGCTATACATTAAAGTACTTGGTGGTTGGTGGTAACAAAACGAATGTCCTCTCTCCTTGTCTATCTAGGGTGATTGTGCTTTGGATCTGATAACGTTCTCAGGACAGGAAAAATCGATACCATTGTCACGTGATTGCGAATTAAATTGCACGCTTATGAAGGCGATCACAAACTCTCAAACGCGTACCAAGCCAAACTATTAGCAGCAGATACTCCTGGTAAGAGCCGCAAAAAATGTGTTCATTTCATGTCTTTCGAGTGGGTAGACTGTAGCTGGATTTTTCTAAATAAATCCCCAGAGGTGAGCGGAGGAAGGCGTTTATTGTATTGACACAGTATAGCGGGAGAAGTTAGTCCGGACTCCGAAGCTTGTTCAGCGGAATATTCAGCGCCCGGTCAAGGTCCAAATTGCAGCTTTTACCGCATATCACTCTGGCCTGGCTATAGTTGAAATCTAAAACAATGCTTTGTTTTTGAGGGGGCGAGGAGCTGCTTACTGGCGGCGAAATCATGTCTTAACAACTGACTTGCCGAAAATGGAAGAAATCCATGTTCGCTTATCGCTGCAGAAGTTAATCAATGCTTCGATTGAGACGTGGTTGGATCATCCAACCCTCAGCGTTATGCAGCAACTGGCCGAACCAAGAGCTGTCCAATAAGTTCAGTTGTTGGCTGGTCGCTCAGTGGAGCGTTGCTATGCAAATCATATAAAAATTCAGTCAATTCTAAGAATCACGACTACGGCTAGCGGGTATCCGTAACAAGGCATGGAATGGGTGTAGACAAGGAGAACACTCTCCTCGCGACATTCGCATTGACCCTTTTGCGAAGAAAACAATCAGCCCGTCCGAGGCTACCTGGAGGAATGGCGAGCATCTTGGGTAAGGAAATGTGACCACCACCAGGTAGACACAAGACACCGCCGTGCCGAAGTGAGCAAAGGTTCGAGTTTTCTACTGGCACTATAAGACCGATTTCTGCCTGTTCACCGTTGCCTTGAACCTTCGGAAGATGCTCCTTCCTGGCAGATTGCATCCACAATTGCTAAGCCAAATAAAATATTCGCAAAATTGTTGTGTGTCGGGTGTGTGGCGCGGCGAGAGGTGTTATACAATCCGGGGAATTGTTCAACTGTGTGGCTGCCGCACACACTCGAAAGCGACTTTGTATGGAATACCTCTACTTCCACTACGTACGTCGCGAACACCACTCAGGCTCAGCGCCGACAGCATCTGCTAGCGCTAGCGCATGATTGTGTATAGAGCACTTTGTCGAGTTCATGTGGTTCGTTCTCTTGGTGGCAGCTGTACCGACAGTTCAGATTGTTCAATCTCCGAGTTGAATGCTGTGCGCGCCTTTTGCAATTCCTTACATGAGCTAAGGTGGCACATCGTGGCAATTAAAGAAAAGGCTTTGTTTCGGTTTAGTACGGCTAGGTTTTTCGTGACACTTCAGCTTTTGCACGTCTGGAAAGTGCCAATAGAAATCATGGCACGGGGCAAGCCGCTGAGTGCAAATTTGAGGGAGAAAATCATCCATGAGCACAGGCAAGGCACTTCGTATCGTACAATTTCGGCGAGGACTGGTATAAACCGGAGTACGATTCACACCATTATCAAGAAGTATGAGGAACGAAGGAGGATGAACATAGTGCCGGCGGCTCCAAGGTTCGGCGGGCCCAGGAAGACGAACCACACAGACGACTTGTCACTGCAGCGTGTCGTTGAGATGAACCCTTACGACTCCTTTGTTGAGGTTAAGAAGAAATGGGAACGCGAAATTAGGAAACCGGTCTCGATGACAACTTGCCGGCGTAGACTCAACGAGCTGGGCATCCGACTGGCGCCAAGGGTGAGTGTAAGTTTCCAACCCTCATCGTTTTATTTTTACATATTTGCATGCTTACCTCATTGTCGCCAAACCTTGTTTTTGTCCATACTGCGTAGGCTTTAATTTGGACAAAGGCATAGGCAGCACAAAGGCAAATTGAGTGTTATTTTTAAGGTAAATTTAAGGCTTTCTCCTACTTGATCTATCCTCAATTAGAAGACATTTAAAGAATGTGGGTAGACATCCCAAGAGACCCTTGTCTATATGCGGATACTGAAAGCATGTGTAAGACGAAAGCACACACAGCATAAAGAAAACAGTTCCCAGTTTTTACGTTATATTTATTCTGTTGTATCTCTACAGGGCGGTCCATAAATAGACAATTTTTTTAGTGTTGGGCACTAACAAGTAAATATAATTTAAAAAATGTAATACGAAAAAAATAATCGAAATGGTCATTCCGAAAAAAAATTAGAAAAACGTGCATATCTCGGAAAGCATACATGGCAGTTATTCTGATAGATTTTAAGACCCTCCATTTAGGTATTTCACGTTTATTGTATATGTTTGTATCGCCCTGTATACACATTAGAAATTAAATATTTGCATTTAGTAATCTCCAACACCGCAAAAGTAATAGACAAGGTCGACCTAATTTTTGCGACTTTTAGCTGCTAGCAAGAAGCAACAATTTATGAATATCCATACATCCGAAATACTTAAAATTATAACATCAACATATTTCGCCTGTTCATGAATTATTATTTTCTAATAACCAAAACGGCGTTGTATCATCACGTAGAACAATTTAAAATTTGTTGGGTGATTTTTGATTTGACCGAACGAACACAAGTGACGCTAAGCACTGCGGTTGCCCAGATGAGGTCACTACACCCAAAATGATTTAAAAAATCAAGCGACAAACTATTGCGATTGCATAAGATTACTGTGAGGTATACATAATATTTGACATGAACATTTGGACATGAGAACCAACGGTTGCTAACAGTCGACCTAAATTGTGAATAAATGAGTGAAAGCTTTTAAGCAACGGTAAGCTTTTAACTTTAAATTTAGAAGATGATTACTGAGCTTATTTTGCACACTTGCAGAGGAAACTACGCAACGCTGATTGCAATAAAATTTTTCAATCGTATTTTAGGCCAATTGAAAATGACATATCTGCAGTCCTTTAGCAGTTTTCGAGAAAATAATGTTTTACATATTATTATTATTAATAGAAGTTAAGCGTAATTATGTTAATTTATTCATTATTGTTGTTAAAAAAAAGAATAATATTGTATAACTAATAAGAAATTATTTAATTACATTTTTTTTAAATTTTGGTGATAACAATCCTTAACAATCACGTTTTGAAAACTACGGTGAGTTGCCTTAAACGACTTTAGGTGGCCTTGAATACGCCATCTAAAGCTCATTGCGATTAGCTATCTAAAAGTTGTAGTCTCCCCTTTTTAGATTAATCATATGTTAATGTTAAAGCATGTAAGTCTGAACCAAGAGTAACGACCTCAAAGACAAAAATTAAAACAGAAATGTCGACAGTTGGTTTTCCTTTTTTTTGTCAGACTTATCTTAAAGCTAACTTATTTTACTTTATAACTAATAAGACAATTTATAAATGTTTGAAAATATTTCACAGAAATATTTCTTAAATAATAATATGTAAGTCGAACACTGAATCGCGAAGATAAAAATGGGTTACAAGCCGTAACCCATTTGAGCTTTTTGTTTTCTCTCAGAGCGGAAATTCATCCTCGCAACTCGCGGCGAACTTGTGAGAGATGTGAGCTTTTAAATTTGAGAAGAGCTTTGTTCTTCGAATGTGATTTTGTGCCTCAGTAAAAGCTTTCACTGACAACACATTTTTCGGGCTTGTTCCGTCTGTATATTAAGTAGTATGTGGTACTGAAAAGAAATTTAGGAAAGATGTCAGTTCCATTATGGGGTCTTTTCTACTGTTAAAACGGGAAAAATGAACTTTTTTTTTAAATTGTTATAAAACAAAGCGAAGAAAGGTATCGATTTCAAATTTTGTATGCTTATTTATTGAGGTATGAAATATTATAATGCATTAAAAAACAAAATGGCGGCTGCCACAGTCCGTCGTTCCAGCACTGTGCGTTGAAAAAAACGAAATGCGCGTTGTGATCTCATGACCAAAATATCCACCTGAAAGCATAAAACCAAATATTTTCTTTTAGGGTTCGGTATAATCTACTGCACGGACCACGATTTAGGCCATAACATTAATTTTTCGCCATTTGGTGCATGTTTGAACATGAGGTAGTCGATTTTTGGGTTCGAGGTTCTCATTTTCATCAGAAAAAAATGGTCCCAAATGGCCAAAAATTATTTTTTTGATCCAAAAAAAGTTTCAAGAAAATCGATTGAGTATTTTTTCACAGTTTTACAACGCGCACCGAAAAAGTGCATTTTGAGAAGAACGCGTTTAAAATTTTTGCAACATGATTTTTCGCAATAACAAAAAAAATGTTTGGACTTACGCTTAACCAGCGATAGTACAGGCCTTCCTCTTCCTCTAATGACTGGTCAGCCATCAATCGATCAAAATCGAAAAAAAATTTTTTTCACAGTAGAAAGATCCGTTATGGTAGAATCATAATCTTTTTATAATTTCATAAAAGATGGAGCATGGAGTGTTTGGGGTCACTGATATTAAAATCAGTCCTACGTGACGTAGGATTTTTAAATTTGGCATGATGTTATGTCTTCATGACGCGGACATATTTCGTTAGTCAAAGATTACAAATTAATTTTTTTGTTTTTAAAGAAGGACGGGGGGGGGGGGGGGGGTTTCTTTTCGGTAGGGAACAGGGTTGCCCAGGATTCTGGAAATATTTTGTACAAGTTTTGGCTACATATAATTTCGATAGTCACAAACTTAATATTTCCAATTAACAGAGGGTTTTGTTTGTGACACAGACTATGAATAGTAAAATCCCTTAAAAAATCACATGTTATTTATTAAGTAATAAATGTTCCATTCTTGGAAGTTGAAACTGGCTTGTGAAACAAGTGCTGAAAAGTTAAATTTTTTTTTTAAATTCGGATATTGATGCGAAATTTTCGATTAATCGAATTAATTAGTTAATAACAATTTATTCGCAATGAGAGATACAATGCCTTTTAGATACAATGATTGCAACTAGATATAAGAAAACAAAATTTTTTTTTTGGAACTAGAACTTTTTGAGATTGAAGCCACAAACAAAATAGCTAAATAATGGTTATAAGAAAATTAAATTCATGTCATGTAATATTAATTAAGTGGAAAGGCGATTCTTCAGTTGAGGAATCGAAATATTAAAATCAATGGCATTATGATGTCTATCCAATAGCCTTGCGATGGACGTAATTGGTTCATGTAAACCGTAGTTGGTACAATTCCGGACAATCACAATCGCCTGTCAAGATCTTTTAGCCAAAGATTATTCCTGAAATCATGCGCTGTTCGTAAAGCGTTACCATCAAGATAAATTTAATCGGTCAATGTATGGTGGCAGGGAAAGCAAATCGGCCTAAGGAAGACCTTTAAGGGCAAACAGCATGAAACGTCTTTGAACCGATTCAATACGGTCGGAAAGAAAGCAATAAAAAGGAGACCAAACAGGACTAGCATATTCTAAGACAGGACGAACAAAGGTAATACACAGGAGTTTAGTATCAGAAGGATCGTTGAACTCCCTCGACCATCTCTTGATATATCCCAGCAAAGAGTTTGCTTTATTATTAATATTATTAATGTGGTCGTCAAAGGTACATTTTGAGTTAATTGTTACCCCCAACTCACTCCCATCCAATAGGTAACGAAATTGAATAATATTCTTTTTCGGGAAAAATACATAAGAGTACATTTACTTACGTTTAAAGGTAAATAATTTATTTTGCATCACGCGAAGAAATCATTTAAGCCTTCATAAAGCAGCAAACAGTCGTTAAGATTGCTAATGCTGCGGAATATCTTGCCGTCATCAGCATAAATAAGAATTGTAAAGTAATGTAAAATCGCACTCGCGTCGTTAATGAATAAAATAAAAATAAGAGGCCCCAAGTGACTCCCTTGCGGAACACCTGAGGTATTATTAATAGGGGAGGAGAAACAATTCCGGAAGTGCGTGATTTGCTGCCGGTTATCAAGGTACGAGGAAAGAAATATTTCTGGAAAACCTAAAAGCTTCAGCTTAAAAATCAGAACTCAACAACAAAAACAACAATTTGTACATTTCGACAAAAAACACCATTTATGGGCCTTTGGCCATTTCCACTTTTCAATGCAGGCGGTTTTAGAGTATATATTTTTATTCGCGTTGAAACAGTACCTGTTGTCTTTTATGTAGTACTGTTTCCGGTAGCCATCCTTCAAAAGAGCTTCTGGAAATAACTAACTATGTATATTATTTTAACTTTACTATATTTTTGTAGCCATACTGTATAACACATCATTTATATTTTCATAGTCTTTAAAGGAGTGCTTGTTTTTCACGCCATCATAATAAAATTTATTTTATAAATTTATTTCCGAATAGCTTATTGAAATTTTTCCTTATCCCACCAGGAAATATAAAGTGTTTGACATTATTCAAGTATTTTTCCTCACTTTCATTAATTTCGTTCTCAACTGTATCAAGCTCCTCTTTATTTTTAATTGGGAATCTGTGAGCGAGCTTATCGTCCTTACCGATACCAGAGATGACATATTAAGTTACACATATTATGGTATAATTATAATATCAAGGTATTACTCATTTGATAATTTAATATGGCATTGTTGATTTTTTGAATGATTTCGTTGGTCGTAGCGTTTACGAGTGACATGACATGACACGACATTCAACATCATTTATGGTCGCACGAGTACGATTATTTTTAAATTCAGCAGCCTATTTGTAACAGTTGAAAACGATGGTGAATCCAAAAGTTTAACCATGATCGAACATAGTGTTTTATCGCTATGCGTGAATACACAACAACGAAACAAGACAAAATATTATTTAATACTCTATACAACCGAAATGTATGCTCGAATTTGTTTAAAATTTGACAGTTGGAAAAAAAAAAATAATAGTGTGATAGTTTGAATTTTTTGGCGCCATATTGTATGTGTCAGGCAACTTTTAGTTCTACCCTCGTAAAATTTGCAACACATTTTGGGTAGAAAGTTTCAACATTCGGTACAAGGGTTCAAATGACCAGAAGCGTAACAAAAACCAAAGTAACGTATAGCAAGTTTTTGAAGCTTGTAAAATGCATTTATTTTGCAATAGTCTTGCATCTGAAAAAATAGCGAAAAACTAAAATCAGAAAGCAGCCATAAAAGACAAAAAGTTGACTTAAACAAATTTTTTAAAAGATGTATGCTTTTTAATTCTATTATACTACGGTCTTAAACTACTCCTTTCATCCTAAACAATCTGCTTATGGAAATGGTTTGAGGCTCCATTTATACATACATATACGAATAATGTTCACTACCCCGTCATAAACTCTTTTTTTTAAAAAGGATTTTGCTTTTAGAATAAATAATAAAAGTTTCCCAATTTGATGAAATCCAAGAAACGAAAAGAAAAACTTCATTATAAATAACTAGGTAATGTTCGAATTTACAAAAATAATAACTTCCCAGCTCCACGCGCAAGAAAGATTTTGCGCATAAAGTAAAACAGATATAGCGGGCGGTGTAACTCCTGATTGATTGAGGCGATACAGAAAATCACAAATTTATATTATTGGCATAATTTGGCAGGTAGATTAAAGTAAATATGAGAATAATGATCAATAGAAACATTTCTAACAATGACATCAAACATCGCCATCGACTTGTGGTTTGAAGCTATGCGGATCTACTTCGTTTCACTCAACGCGAATGGTATCTGTACAATTGCCACATCAGTATTGCTCGTGCTTGCTAACCTAGAAAGCGGCGGCCAAGGTCGTTGATAATATAATAATATATTTTTAGAGGCGTTGGACTCACCTGCACCTCAACCATACAGACCTTATCTCCTGCTGCAGTTTGATATTTCTGGTAGAGAGCTTTTGACGCATAGAAAAAAATCCAAATTCGTTCTCAGCAGGCCCGACTCGAGTCTATCGAGAAGCAAAATATTCGTCCATGGAATCTAGCGCTGCATCCAAAAGATCAAAGTGCAAGCAAGCGTTGTGGCCGATATCAGCCACCAACATAGAAGCAGCCCCTACTATAGAGGTTGGCCGACGTACGAATATTTTGTTCAATTCGCAATATGACCAAATGTTCGTCTTCATGAAGCGTCTTGCTCTTTTTGCCCACTTTTAAACGCGTTAGTGTGGGACCCTGCTTACAGTATAACTGACTGGCTGACTGTTTATGCCACGGGGGCCTCCCGTGTATGGAAGACTGATAAGTGGCCAACACAATCACCGAACGGCGCGGCCCATATGCTTGTGTGCCGCACTATGTCGAGTTCATATGGTTCGTTCTTCTGATTACACAGTGGAAGCAGTTCAAATTGTTCAATCTGCGGTTGAATGGCTCGCGGCTAATGCGTTATTGCAATCGGGAAGCTGCCCTACGTTGTCTATAGGCCCAGTTTTTAATATTCTTTCGATTCTCTTTGCAATTGCTTACCGGCCAGCCGAAATATGGTGCGGGGAAAGGCGTTAGACGCAAGTTTGAAGGAAATGGTAATAAACGAGTACAAGAAATTAGGGAAATCTTATCAGCAAATTTCGAGAATTCTTGGCATAGCACGAACAACTGTACACAGTGTGATCAAAAAGTATGAGCAATCAATGTCAATCGATACGAAGCCGAAGTACGGGTGCCCCCGGAAGACAAGTCTCCTTGAAGATCTATCCCTTCGGAGGGTCGTTGAAATGAACCCGCATGGCTCTATTGTGGAAATCAAAAGGAAGTGGGAGATCGCAATAGGAAAACCCGTTTCGATGACGACCTGCAGACGTCGACTTCACGACCTGGGCATCGAGCTTTCTCCAAGAGTAAGTTTCAATAAGCTTCTTAATGTTCTCGTTTCGAACATTATTTTTTCCTATATTTGCACAAAGCTTTGCAATGAACGTAGTTTTTTACGTTTCGTTCAGATAAACTCGCGTTGATTACTATGATCGAATGTTTTGATCAAGTTTCGAATTGTGCTGGGTTTGTTTTGTAAACAACTTCCTATTATACTGTACGAGTAGGTACATACGTTTTGAGTTGCTGAGGCATCTTCTATGATTAGTGCGTTCAAGCCAATCAAATATTTATTTATTTATTCACTTCTAAAATTTAACGATTGTTCGGCACAGTTTTGCGCTAATGTACATCACGAAAGCGATTTCTGATTTCAATGCCATACCGTCTATTTTAGTACAATTCAACAATAACTGTTTCAACATTATGGTGATTGAAGATATTTCGTCAATAACACTAGGGAAAGCTTGCCGAACAGATGTTTATAATTTATAATTCGACTCATTGCTTGCAAGCTCAAAGAAAAATATTAACATTAGTCAGAGTAGTGTACACAAAACCATCTGGCAAGTTTGCGCAGGTGCTACAAAGAGGAATGCCTGCTGTAAGGAACATCCCATTTCTTTTCTTTGCTCTTAAATTTTGTCACAGATATTTGCGTGTTACCTTGTTTACCTAAAACCATTTCCTCATGAAGCAACTTTCACATACATATGTATGCAAAACAGCTAATTACTTATATTAGAAATTGTAGAGTATTCAAAATCTTATTTTTGCTCCTATCTGTTAATATAGTCGAACTTATGGTAATGGGAGTCCAGTTTTTCTTGTTGTTTTCTTGTTCTTGTTTTTTGTCAAAGCTCAATAAGTAACAGCTAAGATAAAAATTTCATTTAAGGATTTTACAATTCTAAAATTAAATATTTTGATAAATAAAAAAAATTTAAAGGTCCAATAAAATCCAGTTACCATTTTATTTATTTATTTATTTATTTAGTCTATCAATTACATATTAATTTTACAGACTAGAAAGAACGACTACTACAAGTGGTAACCCTAATTCCTTACATTTTCTAAGTATGTTAGCTTACATTTGAATTCTGATCTAGGTATTTCGAAATCTAGATTTAAAAAATTCAATTTATATTTACTAGTCATTACTTCACAAAGTCCGTAATTTGTTCGATGTGAGGGAGCAATTAACAAATTTCTTGGGCGAAGAGATTTTTCGAAAGCATAAAAATTAATTAAATTCAAAAGCTCAGGACAATGAATATCGCGACAACATAAATCCTTAATAAACAAAGCGCAACAGCAGTCACGTCGATATTGAAGGGTTGCTAAGCTAAACAACATGCGTCTTGAATCATAACTAGGCATATCTGATTTCCACCAGTTTAGTTTATAACATAAAAATCTGGTAAAGGACTTCTGTACAGCTTCAATTCTGTTAATATGTATAGCGTAATTAGAACTCCATATAATAGCACCATACTCAAGAAGTGATCTCACGAAAGACAAATAAACAAAAAAATATTAGTAAATTCCTTGGTGTTTCTCAAAGAAAGCAAGCGTTTTATTTGCCTTAAATATGACATGGTCAGTATGTTTAGAGAAGGAGAGTTTCCTATCCAAAATTATTCCTAAATCAGTAATCTCATTGACATGCTTAGAAATATTCAAGTGTAGCGCATTAGTAACACACCATTCGGTTAACTTATCTAAGTCCTCTTGTAACCGTGGGCAATCATTAAAATCATGTATGACGGAAAACAGTTTTAAATCATCCGCATAGATAAGGCAATTTGTATATGAGAAATATTTGACTATAAGATTAATGAATAAGTTGAATAAAATAGGGCCGCAATGACTACCCTGCGGTACACCCGAGTCGGCAGCAATTACCCTAGAATGTATGTTATCCATCACTACAATTTGTTTTCTGTTGGTCAAGTAAGAAGAGATCCACTGAAGAAAACTAGAGTGAATGCCCATATGGTAAAGTTTCTTTGTTATGTTATGTTAGGTTATGTTTACTTTATCAAAAGCTTTAGAAAATCTGTGTAAATTGCGTCAACCTGATTGCCTTTTTCTAAGCCATAAAAGCAAAAATTAGTGAATAATACTAGGTTGGTGACAGTACATCTATTTTTTACAAAACCATGCTGCTGTTGACAAATTATAGATTTGCATAGGAAAGCGAGTTTCTTTGCAATAATGTTATCAAGTAATTTTGGAATTGTTTTCATTAAGGAAGCCGTTCTATAATTCCTAATTAAATGCTTAGTGCCACTTTTAAAAATTGGTTTTATTATTGATATTTTCCAAGAATCTAGAAAATGGCCTTCACCAAGTGATAAATTAAAGATTATATGGTTAATGGCTCTTTAATAGAATGTATGCAGGATAAAAGAAATGCAGGCGATATATTGTCCGACTCAGGATTATAATTCCAGTTCAGACTATTCACTGCGTCTATAATATCCTGATTATTTAGAATAAGGGAGCCAATGTCCAAAAGGCTGTCAATGTTAGACATAGAATTATTAGAACGTGTATCAGTGCAATAAATGGATTCGAAGAATTTAGCAAATGACTCACAAGTTTTCTCAAGATTATTAGATTTCATATTACGAGTATTGTATACCATTATATTTAGGAAACCAGATGATTGGCGCTTATCATTGATATAGCTCCAAAATGCCTTACTATCATTCCTGATGTTGCTTTCAATGGAGTCAATATACTGCCTATACAAGAAACGGTGCAGATTGTCCAATTCTCTACGCAACCTTTTATAGGTGTTTAAATTTGCTTCGCTATTTACAAGTTTATATGCTTTATGAGCTTTATTTCTAGCATTTTTTAAACGCAACAAAGATTTCTTGAACCACTTTGGATGGTTGTAGTCGAGTAACGTGGAATACTATTCCACATTCTTCGAATAAGTGTCCAGATACAGAATTTGTACGAAGTGATACAAATATACGTGTAGTAATTCGTATATTACGCATGCATAAATAATTAGGGGTTAGATCTCACTTAGATAAACAAAAATTGTATTGCTGATGGGGGGGAGGGACCTGAACCGTTTTCGAGTAACAGGGTGATTAAAAAATTCACATTGAGGTAATGGTTGTTTGGCGTAAGTTTGATGTCGCTGCGTTAAGTACATCAAAATATAAAAATAAAATAATAATGTGCATACAATGAAAATTTCGAATTTATGAATCACCCTCTATCTCCCAAACGCTTGAAATGTACTTCCCCCTCATATAATGCTTTTTGTTTGTTTATGTGATTTACATTTATCTTTGTACACCTTATGGAAAACACCCTGTATAAAGACGTAAGTTTCAATGACAATAACAATCTTACAATTTACTGGACTATTAGGTGTGCTTTTAATCGGGAACCTCATTTATAAGAAAATTTCAATGTATCCTCAAAAGAGAAATTAAAGACGGTATTTCTGCGCCATAGATATATCTCAATACCGCGTATGACCTATCGTCCGTGCACTTTTCTTCGAGCTGCAACCGAAGAACATTACCTGTGTTCGCACTCAAAATCCCTCCTATTAATTTCATTTTTAAATAACACTCCGTTGAGTTCGATTCCATTAATTTTTCGTTGTTTACTCCTCACAGTTTAAACTGTTGAATACTTGTTCATGAAATAGAGCACAGTAATTCTCTAGCATAGTTTATATTTTCTTCATTTTTTCCATAATTCCCGTCTCTCCCCCGTAAGATAATTTGTCCTCATGTTTCATTTAATTTCTTTAAAATTATCTTCTGCCCTATGTGTGTAATTTTGCCTTTTGGTATATTGGGGTTTTTGGGGTAACTGTCATCAAATATGACTGAATCAAAGTACTAAATCTCATTAGATTTTCATATAATTTCGGAAATTTGGTTTTTTAGGGTTGCTGAAATGGTGTCCAATCTTAAAAAATTATATTATACAGGTGGCCCCTATAGGCGCGGATTCACAACACTAAATCTTTTTAGATTTCAATAGCATTTCGGACCTGGAGGTATTTCGTTTGCTGCTATTGGATATATGGCTATTTTTAAAATTTTCTAGATACAATAAGTCCGATTCAACATTCCTTTATTCGGCCATATGGTGATGTTTTAGTGAAGAAATACCTCGATTTTCATAATATTTTGGAGGGGATTACAATTATTGTACCTAATTTTAAAGCTTCCACATGCAGCACGTAAATTGTAATATAGCGAATCAAAATAATAAATAAATTTCCTAAAGGGGAGGGTTAAGGTGAACAGAGATCTTTCCGTATGAATTACTAATGAATGTATAATTACAAAAAAAGAAAAAATGCTTTCGGCACAATAATTCCCGTTTTTTCCGAATACGCGCTTTTTGGACAATAAACAAATAATTGTTTTTCAATTTGAATAAAAAGTTGAACTAATAATTGTAATTATTAAGTAGTGGGGAAAATACATACGACCCACTCCCGTCGTTTCTCACCTACATATCTGCTAAGTTAGAATAATCAGTCTGTAATTACTAACCACTTGCTAAAGTAACTAGAATAGCCTCTTTTATGACATGATTAGTTTAGAGCTTTAGACAGTTAAGATATCTACTCTTTTCGTCCACTCTATCAAACACGAAATTTGCAGTTGTGACAAAAACAAACATTTATACTCGTATGAAAACGTTCATCAAGTAGACAATTCTTAAAGAAATCAACTTGAGCAATACTTGGAAGTTGCTGTAAAAAATCGGTTTCTATGAGAAGTCGACATTGATTTCCTCACTTATAGAAATAGCTAGCTAGGTAAAGCAAAAGCAGTTCCACTGTATGATTTTATTCACTACATGCAACGAACGCCTTCAATTAATCTGTTTCTATTTCTAAATACCAAAGTTCAACGAAAGCTCGGCTTTTTCAGTATGACGCGTCAGAGTCTGCATAAAATGTTTTTGCAATGTGGACTAAAGCAAGCGAAGCGGCTGCACCTTACGTTCGTATTTTTGCAATTCCAAAGCATTACATGTTATCAAATAAAAAATCATTCAGACAATTTGGAGTTCATGGCGCCCAATTTATGGAAATACTTCTGGAGTACATATTTGCCCGATGACTTTCTTAACGTTTAGTGCGAATCCATAAGATTTGTAAGAGAAGTATGGGAAGAGGAAAGAAGGACTTAATTGACAAATATGTGCTTACAGCGCTTCAGAACAAAAAGTCATACGGCAAGTGGCAAGTCATCCATATGCGGAGTTATGCGCCGATGGAATGTACGAATTCAGCACAATTAGACGGGGATATTGCGCCATCTACGGCGGGCTTGTTGGCGCTTCTGACCGGGCAAATGAAGCCCTATTTACATAATTGTAAGATGAAGGCTAACGCGGCGAAGCTTTTGGAAAAAGAAAAGACTACTAGAGCTGAGCGAAAATTCTCAGATTAATTCTACTTCCAATGGATGGAATCCAAAGTTTTTGCACTTGGGCAACTGAGTGGAGGCGGCCCCGCCAAAATATCGAATCGCAATTAGCACTTCGGCTTGACCAGAAGGTAAGTTCGAGTGTTATGTCATCACGTCCAAACCTCTGCTCGACGTCCAAAAGTTCATCATTTCAAAAGTTGTCTTGCCAGCTTGCCGCAGTGCCACAACGCCGTGCCGCTTGCCAATCTTTTGTGAGGCCGTGCCGTGTGCCCAACTGCTGTGTGTGCTCGGCTCGCACACAAAAGTGGGGCACTCTCGCTTGTATGTCGCGCCGATAAGGGAAACGGCCGTCGCTTACTGTGTAGTACACGTGGGCTGCGCTTGTGTGCGAGCTGGATTTTACCGAGTTCGTTCTTTTGGGCCCGGAGAACAGACAGTTCAAATTGTTCAATCTCCGATTGAATACAGTACAGGCACTGAGCGGGCACATGGCGTATGTGCACATATCGCGCAGCTGAGCAACTCCGTTGGGTATTGTGTTTCGCGAGATTTCGTTTCCGGTTCGCTGCTCGATTTATGATTTATGCAAAATGGTGCGCGGAAAAGCGTTGGATTCGGACCTGAAGCAGCAGATTATCACCGAATACAAGCAAAAGGGGACTCCATATCAGCAGATTTCAATGAACCTTGGCGTGGCGCGCAGTACAGTCCACAATATCATCAAGAAGCATGAGGAGCGGATGGCGATTGATGCCAAGCCGAAATACGGCTGTCCTCGCAAGACGAGCCAGGGAGATGACTTTGCGCTGCAGAACGTTGTGAAGACGTACCCGCACGCATCCCTCGTTGACATCAAACGAAACTGGGAGATCGCTATAAGGAAACCTGTTTCCATGACCACTTGCCGACGACGACTCCAGGAGTTGGGCATTGATCTACCGCAAAGGGTAAGTTCTAGAATAGTTCCGCGTTTCGAATTTTTGGATTTTGGGACGCCAAAATGCAAGAGGCCATCGCCTTATCTTTTCTTATCTCGGCTCGCAATCTATTATTGCTCCTCACCTTTTGGCTGCTTACTTTTATATACGCAATGAGTTCTTGGCAAGCTTTTGGTCGACACATTTATAACTGCTTATATTTTTGGATTTTGGCGATATTGTAGCCACAAGACAATTTGGACGTGCATTTGTTGCTCTGTATTTGTCTTTTCGCATGTCTAACGATAGAACCGTTGAATAGCGAAATATAAAATTGGAGTCCGCTGTTACTTTAGAACAACTTCAACCCAGTGAAATTATTATTGTTTAGTATATAATATATATAATATAATAATAATAAGTACATATATAATAATAAGATGTTATAAATAGGAGAGAACTAAAAATTGCACTGTTAATTTTCGGTCGTATTGTAAGTAATACAAATTATACATGTGTTCCATATTTTTGGCCCGATACTCATAACTTGGGGCCCAAAATTTGAATACGGGCTACGAAGCATGTTGTTGTCACCCTAAAAATGTCACCCTAAAAATGTCACCCAAATTATTAAAAAAAATTATCTCGTCCCGTTTTCGAGATGAAAAACAAAATATGTTGTTAATACTTTTGAAGTAAGCAGGAACTGCTTTCAAACCCTCCTCTACACTCAGGAATACCGCGAAATATTTATTTTATATTTATATATCGCACATCGGCTTAACAAATTTTGTAAAAGGAATTTATTTAGTTAGTATAGAAATTTTGTATGCATATGTCACAAGTGGAAACAAGGGATTTAATAGTACAATTGTTTTTTACTCTATAACGCTAAGAAAAGGTGATTTTTTAAAACTGTTTTTAAAATGCAAACAAAATTGTCGATCTCACTGAAACGATCAGTGAAATTTAATGAGCGTTGAAGATATCACAGAAACTTTTCATTAAAAAAATTTTTGCGATTTAATATTATTTCATTTTCAGTCCTTTTTAAAATTTGTGTGAATGAATAAAACAATTATTTTACTTAAAGACACCCAAGTGTATTCTGTTGACAAATCATATTCGTCGAACCCAAACTGCGGGGGTTGATTTTATGCATTGCTCTCTTTTGTTGACGATTTTATTATTTCTGGATTAGAAAATGGTTATGTTGGATTTAATAGAAAAATTCTTTCTTAATTAAAGGAAGTATTCCTTTTATTCATCAATTCCTATTAATTCATACTCTAAGAAATAAATTAATTTAGAAATTTTGATAGCAGATTCGAAATCAGCGACCCCGAAAATGCTTTGGTTGCGATTTTCAGGGCCATCCCTTGAAGTTCAACTTTTTCGGCAGCCATTTTGGGTCCGCCATCTGGAATATTGGTTGTTTTGAATTCAATTAAGCAATTTCGGTCGCCATAATGGATCCGCCATTTTGAACTTAGAAATGTTGATCGCAGATTCGAAATCAGCGACCGCGGAAACCTCCTAGTGCGGATTTTCAGGACAATTCATTGAAGTTTATCTTTTTGGGGCGCCATGTTGGATCCGCCACTATGAATTTGGAAATTTTGATGGCAGATTCGAAATCAAAGACCCCGGAAACCGCTAAACCAATCGATCTAAAATTATAATACAATATTCTATACGCCTATCTAGGCATCATGAATTTTTATCTGAAGAATTTTTATTAAAAAACAAGACGATCTTCGATATTTTAAAACTTTACATGGTTTTTGAAAATATGTCTTAAATTTTTATTTCTTCCTCGGGCCATAGTGATACTATCACTGATTCGAAATCATTTCCTTTTTTTTTATTTTAATGTTTCTATACTGAGAAATCTTCTACGTAACGCTATCGCGCCTTTCGAAAGACGTATATTTCGATTTGACTACTTATTATATGTTCATATTTAGTAAAGCAAAAAATATCAACTGTATTTTTTACATTCCATATATTATACATGTTAAAGCAAAAAATATTTTATTTAAAAAAAAAATGTTTCTTTTGTTCACTTCACTTTACACTTTCTTGCGTCGGAAAATCGACTTTTTAGTCAAAACCGCTACGCTAAACTTAATATTAAAAATACAGTAAATTATATGTTTTTCAATTCTTCTTAAAAATGTTACCCCATTTGAATCAGAGCTGTTAGTCTAGTCTAGACAACAAAGCTTACATTATAGAATTAAAAATATTTAAGATGAAATTACGCTTTCGTAGTTGAACGCTCAGTGCAGGCAGGAAATCTAAGGAAAATTAAATGAGGGACGAAATCACATTAGTCGCGTGTGATTCTGTTGCCTCGAAGGTAAATTTTCAGGCGTTACCACTCCTTTAGCTCAAGCAGAATCTGTTGCCGCAAGGATCAAATGCAATTAGGATAAATTGGATACAATTTTAGTTTATAATTACAAAGAGGTATTTTTCACTTAGAAGTTTAAATTTGACACGATTTTCATTTATATTTCAATTATTGTGTATTAACTTAGCTACTCATTTGACTGTGCACCTAAAAGTTGAAAAAAATGTGTATGAAGGAGAACAACCCAGGGTATGATTTATACATACATGCAGTACACATTTTTTAACATTTATGAAATTTAATTTCGATCAGTTTCTGTTATTAGTCGGCTAAAACGTAAACTGGCAAGAGGGGCCGATTTTTGTTTAGCTGTTTTAGTTTTAGAAGTAGTCAACATTAAAATACCAGCAGAATGAGTAGTTTAGTAATATTGAAATTGTCTTTGTATCAAACTAAGGAAGGTCTAATAATATTGTAATATTTATTCACTTGATATGTATGTATCCTACATATGCACGTGGGTCCGTTTCTTTTTTTCTCCACAGTACCTAAGCTACTAGATGGATATTTATGAAAAAAATCGTGGTTATTCCGCGAGGGTGATTAACGGTATTAAGTACGCTGATTTAAAATATGATGCCCCATGTTACATATCCAAGATGACAGCTTGAGTCCGCCATCAAAATACTATTATAAATGTTCTTAGATTTTCAGGGAAATTGGCACACAGGGGTTTTTCGGGTAGCTGATTTCGAATGTGGTGCCGAATTTCACTATTCGAAATTCACGGACTAGAAGTATTACATCTTCTTAGATTTTCATATAAGTCTGCCTATGAGGGTTTTAAGGTTTCTGATTTTAAGCATGATGCCCAATTTTTAAACTGGCAAGATGACGGACCAATATTGCAGAATCTAAATAACAAATTTCTTAAGTTAGGAAATCACATAGGTTATTAGTCACAAAGTTAATTTTAATCGTTTCCTCTACATAAACTTACAGTTGAAAATAACTAAAAGCTTATTGGCTGCTCACAAAGGCATAAACTGATTGCGAAACCCCCCCGCCCATTAAAAATAATGTTCAAGGTATAAATGTTTATGACGGTTTCATTCGCTGCAGGTGAGGACCCTAGAAAGGTTTCCGTCAAAGAATTACTGCAGGCCATAGCGTAACACCCAATGCAAAGTCCAGATTAGGAACGAACTCAAAAATTATTTCCGACCATTAGGCAATTACCGTTATATCCCGCGTGATTCTTTCCACTAAAGCGGCGAACGATTTGGAGAAAGCTACTCTAATTTATTTATATTTGTTTAAAGTTATAAAAAACTGAGGCTATGGTATTTATTGCATTGGTATAGCAAGAAATCCAACATTTACTCCAGTGTCCGAATTTTCCCAATTTTATTTAATATTAAAAAACCTCTCGCTCTGCCCAGTTTTAAACTCCGACACATTTGCGATTGTAAATATAGTGAAGCATCATGTATAAAGTTAAACGTAGCATTATTTTGGAAGTCGGGAAAAGGTCGCTGTTCGAACACTAAAACAACGCATTTTTTGGCACTTTTAACTAGTGTCACTGATCTTCAATAATCTTATTTATCTTTTGTCTGTCCGTCTGCCTGTATGTATGTCTCCGTCGATTTTCACAGTATCTGCTATTGTTATCTAGTTCAAATTTTATACAGTTGTTGAAATAATTTGCCGCGCATCTATGTTATGAATTTCAGAAATATGTTTATTAAAATTAAATAGAGGGAAAATTGAGAAATCGAAAACATTTTTTTATACTGTGTGAGGCATCCCATTTGAAAGGGTTTGTTTTAGGGATACAAAATATTTTTTTTTAAATATTATAAATCACCTTACGAAGTCAAAGTATAGGAAGTTTTAGTAAAGTCGACTCATTTACGAAATTTACGACGATTTATGAAGTGATATGAATATTCTAAATGTATTTCTAATTTTACGACGATTGCTAATTGCAATAACTGCACTCCTCTATGTAATCAAGAATTGAATACCTTTTGCATGTTTAAATCCTCTATAAACAATTTCAGAATGTATGGTCTTGGGTGTTTAACACATTATTTCGAAAACTATTTTATGTTTTCTATAAGTTATAGGTACTACCATGTTCTACATAGTTTTGCAAACGTATACGAAAGTCCATTATCAATAATATAATATTTAAATATAAATGCATTTGAAGAACACATTTCTTATCACCCTAGTTAGGAGCATAGGGCACAAAGCTTCTCCACTTCGAAGCTGTGCTTTAGTACTGTTATGCCCGTTCTCCAATGGGAATGCCGTCAACCAACCAGTTGGCTGACAAAATGCGTTCGTACATAATTCTATCAATGTAGATGTGAACAGTCAGAAAGCTCTGTTTGTTGTGATCGGTGAAATGCAAAGAAACGAACTAAGTTTTATTTTATTTATTTTTAACAATTAGCTAATTTAGCAGAACTAGCTGCTTAATAAATTCCATTTCTTCGTTTCTACACACTTTTACACAATATTTACTTGAGCTTAAGCTCAGTTTTGCTTGAACTTTCACACATCTCATATACTAAGTATCTAGGGCCCGAACCACTGCTAAAAAGTGCTGAATTAAATGCGGCAACTCAAATGGTTTAACTAACACAAAGGAAAAGTTAGGGCATGTCGACCAAAACACGAGCGAGAAGGGACACGCATTTTATAATGAGAAGGAAAAGGCAGCAGCATGGTTCGTGGTCGGTTTGTCGATGGCATGCCCATTGGAGAGCAGGCATTATGCTCGCTATGCTGGGTTATTAGCCCACAGTAGCTATCCCGGCTGATGAAACTATCATCTGACGCTATCAGGAAAAGCGCACCTACATTGTGATCCGAGCCAGCCTCGAACCTGGACCCCGAGGTCATAGCCCAGCGCAGTTACCACTGAGATATTAGTCTCTTTAGGCGCATTTGAAGAAGCTTACTACTAACTTAGAAACATAAAAAGAAACTGACTCGTCGTGGAACGCTTAAATGTTAAATAAGTTGAGAAAAAATTGTTTTTTTTTTAACTCATAAACAGTTTATTTTTGAGATTATAACACGAAAATTGCTGAGATATTTTAAAGATGTTATTTATGTACTTTCCGGAACTTGATTGCAGATTTTGCACATGGGTATGCATATACATATATGTATGTATAAAAGGAAAAAGTGAGCACAGCAACGGAAACATTTTTATCTATATCACTACTCTTCAGTAAATACAGAAGATAACAAATTTGAGCTTGAGATTGAAAATTATTTGGCTTACAGCTTACGCAGTGGTAATTTAAAATTTTTTTAAGTCTTCGAACAACCGTTACTATTCAAAAGCATGATGGCATTGCTTCTTGTAATAAAATAACTGCAAAGATAAATATAAATAGATTTCATTTATAGGATCTATTTGTAGGTGGAAATAACGTCTGCTCTGTTCTACGTTATAACAACTGCTAATGCAAGTTAAACAAAAAAATACTTCAAATAAGAGAGAAACAGCTCAGCACGAACTGTAAATAAAATTCTTTACTTGAATTATACAATTATTGTTCAACGCAAGTCAAGTATGATTAAGAACGCAGTTCACTGGTTACTCATCAAAAAAGTCTTCGTACGAAAATATAAACGTGCCGTCTTACGTGCATCTGGAAATTCCAACAATCGTCTTCAAAAGACACAACACAAAGTCTTCGTACACATGCAATAGAAAAGAATGTTCCTACAGCTGTATGTGGCACTCTAAGCACACCGAACGTGTACTATGTATGCAGCTTTGTACAGCGTTCAGTGTTGTTTTATACTTGCCACAGTGAAGTGTGTTTCAGTCAAGCCACCAATGGCTATGGCTATGGCGATGGCATCCAGAAAAGAAGTCGCTCTGGAGAAGCGCTATTTGATAATCAAGCTGAGGAACGAGGGCAAATCGTATGGCGAAATCTCAAAACTGACCGAAGTATGCCGGTCCACGGTTCAGACTATCGTGAACAAGTATAGAATATTTGGCACTGTACTGAACAAGTCGCGATCGGGTCGGCCCAAGGTTCCCGAAGACGAAGACATGATGAGCTGTGTGCTGAGCCAGGTAAGGGTGATTCAGAATGACTGTAACAAAGCCAAAAGAAGCAAGAGCTGTCTTCCAGTAGTTTTGTTGAGCTAACGGCTCGTACTATAATAGGCCACGTTAGCGCACAACGTCAGTAGGTTCGATACTAACGAGGGGCGCTATTAGATAGAGAGGCTGCTGTGGAAGTCGCTTATCAGCTTGCAGACAGGTGGTGTGATATATTTAGCAGACGTCAAGTCGTACCTGTTCTATTAATACGAGGAACTTTATGAGACGTAAATATGAGATATCTACTCGCATTATAATTGAATTTTCTCTTGCTGCTACTGCAAAATATGTCGTAATTACTTTAACATATAGACACATACATGGATACATGAGGCAATCGGCATCTCTAAAAAGCAAGATGTAAAACATTTTTCAATACTCTTCCGTGCAAACACAAATTGCAAACTCACGTTTTTGAGATTAATTGCCACAACAAACCCGCTTAGATGTGCCTCTATAACTTTGTTAGTCTCTATTTCTGCAAATCAATTGCGTACAATATTTTTATCACTATGTACGTTAGTAATTGCAATCCAATATGAGCTTTTGCAAGCTTTGCTAATATTGCTTTCAAACGATTAACGCGAGTGCTTTATTGTACTTTCTTTTGCCATCGTATTGCTACCTAAGAAGAGGGTAAACCATGAATTAAAGAAATCAGACAAGCTTCAAGCTTTAACGTTTTAGATGATAATTTTATTTTATTTTGTTAACTGGTTATTAGTTCCGTTTAACAATTATAATATAATTAGTATTACTGTTCCATGCATGTTTGATTTTGATCATGTCATTTCTTCTTGTAGGGATTGTGGAAGATTTTTTCTTCAGTACATTATTTTGTTTGTTTTCACAAAAATTTTCTGCTTCCCGTTTATATTATATTTATATGCGGTAGCCATCTCGTCTGGAGGGGGTGTGCAAAATGGAAAGACATGGGCAAACAATTGCGAAACGCCTAAGCAAAGAATCGTTTTTTTTTGCTTCAAATCATTCAACTAAAAACATGTTTTTGTTTCCATTTATTCAAAATCTATTCATAACTTTGTTGTAAACGATCTTGGCCATGATGCCGCACGGAATTCCTCGTTGAGTGTTGTAATAGCTCCACAGGGCTACTAGAGTGCAAATACGGCGAAATGTTATAAATGGCATATAGCCGGATACTTCAAATTGTAAATAAAAACAATTACACAGAAAAGAAACAAATGTATGCTCAAAAGTTTAGTTAGCGCCACCACAGCTTTTGGACCATTTCCACTTTAACCCTTTTTCGGGCCTGATTGCCTTGATCATGTACGTTGTTTCAAATTCTATTTACTCCTTGGTTTTAATGATTTGGGAGCCTTATATAATTTATTTAAAGTATGTATTTAAAAATATATAAAATAAGGCACCCTTTTTCATTTTTCAATTGGTAACAGTTCTTTCTTTTTTTTAAATATGTATACTCGTATTTGATAGCATCAAAGCAATGCTAGTCCGCCAAAGCAAAACAATGTCTGATGAGTACAATTTTAGAAAAGAAATTTACAGTGGTTTTTGGTTCTTATACGGGGTGCCCGGTAAATAATGAATAATCTGGAAGCCAGTGATTTTTTTATTTTTTTCACATGGAGCCTTTTGATTGTTACTCAGACTTGCTGCCTGGTCATATTGAACCCTCTAACTGGAAAAAAAAATTTTGGCATTTAGACCTTTTTGATTTTCAACGCTTCAATTGTATCACCAGAAAAATAATAAGAAGTTTTCAGCAATATGACTCTGCCAAATTTCAATTTCACGATTTTAACAATTGGTGGTGTAAAATTTTTGCAACAAGCAAGATCTGCCAGTTGTTTTAAAAACCTGCTTATTTAGTTAGGATGACACTTTACATTTTAAAATAAAAAGATTGCTATTAAAATGCCAATGGAGTTATTTTCGCCAAATATGTAAAATGAGCTTTTTCTCAAATTTTGTGCAGTAGCGCAAAAAAACTCTTGCTTCTACATAACTTTGAATTCTACGCGTAATAGAGTGAAAGAGCTTGTAAAGATTTTCTATTGGAAGGTTTCTCCACTCTTCTTGTGACAAATTTTGCAGTTCCATCAACGAATTGGATTTCCGTTTGTCCCCAAGTTTTGTTTAAATATTTTCAATAAGAGAGACTTGTGACTACATTTGAATAAACCGGTTCACTTCATAATGTTTGCGAATCTTGTGTCTATGAGACAGAGAAATGGAAGGAGTGAAACTGATGATTGAAAGAAAAATTGCTAATGGAAAATTTGATGGAAGTGTTGTTGGAGATAATTAACCGATTCCTTGTCGGTCTCAATAATTGCACATCCACCAGACAACTTTTTGGTTGATTATATCCGTAATGAATTTTCCTTACGTGCTTACAAGAGTGCACTCACTCAAAAACTCAAGCTAAAAGCGATTGGGCGTTAAAACAAGTCAATACCGACCCGGAATTTCATAAGAATATCATCTGGAGCGGTAAGACCCAGAAGTGAAACTAAGTGGGTTTCTGGATAATCTACACCAGCAATTTTAGACGCGTTGACAAAAATAAACCAACATTGAATTCGTAATTCCTGTTGATTTGTGGGAAAAAGTCATGGAAACTGGTTGAAACTGGAATTAATAATTTCATTTATGCAGACTCTTCCGTGGAGGATATTTAAATGATATATAGTATGTTATTCCATAACACAGCCACACAAAAAAAAAAAAATTGGGCCCGGGGATCGGACTTATTGTTTCATATGTTTTTGGGGTCGTTGAAACTGAATCCGATGTCCAATTAACCCCATCCTGTCAGGTTTCAGCGACCCCGATGAAAGACTTGGTCTGATCCCCAGATTGGAAAATTTTAATTTTTTCTCTCGTTTTTGCTGAGGTTTTTTGAAATTATGTCAAAAACCTGACGTGATGGGGTTGAACTGACATCGGATTCAGTTTCAGCGACTCCAAAAACATATGAAAGACATAGTCCGATCCCCGGTCCCGAAATTTTTTTTTTGTGTGACTGTGTAATCAATGGTATGAGTTGTGCTTCAAAATGAAAAATAATGTAGTATTTAAAATAAAAATAAAGCAACCACAATAAATAGTAGATAATGTTAAATTAAACGAAAAAGGGTAGACTGGAGAGGAAACGACATTTCTTTCAGTCAACAAAAAACCTACATAATATAGTAATTAAGGCCAAACAAAAGGCCAAGTAAGCATATAAGAATTGGCCCAGCGCACAGTGGCCGATTTGTCGAAAAAGCTGGCCAAAAGTCGAAAAAAAAATTGTTTCGTTCTGTTCAAGCTACCATCCTATGTCATAAAGAACCTTTTTCTACACATTTTGGCAAAATAGCAGTAATGTACTGGTAAGGGATTCAGATTTAGAGCAAGTCAAAGTGACTCTCTTCGACGCATCATCTGGCACGCTACTTTAACCTGGATTTGCACTACGTCGTTTTGAAAGTGATAACAGCTTTTCTAGTGGCTGTTTTCAGATCACGTTCAGTAACGGGTGTTTCTGAAAGTATAGAAAGTACCTACTAAAGTTTCGCTGTGTAAAAACTTTTTTTAAACACAGTCATGCACGTCAAGCTTTTTCGTGTTGACATTTTATAAAAATGAAGAAAAATAGTTAGAAGTTCCGCAGAGTTCCACGATAAGATCATTTTTATTATGTAAAAGAAAGTATTTTCTTTCATTTTACGAAAAAAGCAGCTGCGATAATTTGCGATATTTCATGAAACATAATTTTCAATCTTGCGGACTGAAGCTGGCCGGTTCCCGAAAAAGCTGGCCATAATTCGAAAAATGATAGGAATTACACAAAACTTCGCAATTTTATGTTTTTGACGTCGCTGATCACGAATATGAAATTTATTTTTCAAAATTCAAAATGGCGGATTCAAATTGGCCATACGAAATTTTGTTGAAATCAAAATGTTTTAAGTAGTAGGTACACGTCCGCCATTTTGAATTTTGGAAAAAATGTCATATTCGTAATCAGCGACCTCAAAAACTAAAGCATAAAAAGTTTTGTTGAAACGGAGTTGTTTTAAGCAGTAGACGTCCGCCATTTTGAATCCGCCATTTTGAATTTTGGAAAAAAAATATCATATTCGTAATCAGCGACCTCAAAAACTAAAGCATAAAAAATTTTGTTGAAACGGAGTTGTTTTAAGCAGTAGACGTCCGCCATTTTGAATCCCACCATTTTGAATTTTGAAAAATAAATTTCATATTCGTGATCAGCGACCTCAAAAACATAAAATTGCGAAGTTTTGTGTAATTCCTATCATTTTTCGACTTTTGGCCAGCTTTTTCGGGAAATCGGCCACTGTGCAGCGTGTCGGATTCTCTCAAGTCTACCCTGCACCTGAAAAAAAAATAATATTAGGTCCGCAACTAAGTTCCCGCTGTTTTTCAATAGATGGCTCCAGTAGTAAGAGTTGGTCGATTATAGCATTACTAAAACGTCATGAACCAAGCTTAGACATATGGTAAGCAAGCCGCTTTGATACATTTGTGAGTTTGTTTTTGGAACATATACTTTTGGTTGTGTGAAAATGTCTGATTATGTGCCAAATAATCGTCATTTGCGGGAAAGTGTTGCTTTTCGTTTTTCATTCGAAGAAAACGGCGGCTCAAGCGCATCGAGAACTCCAAAAAGTTTACGGAGATGCTGCTCTAAGTGAAACAACGTGCCGTGATTGGTTCCGTCGCTTCAAAGACGGTGATTTTGATGTTGACGACCGTTCGCGTGAAGGAAGGCCGAAAATCTTCGAAAACGCTGAAAAGACGTTGAAACCGAACGAAACGATCACTGGGGAACGGTATCGAACTCAATTGATGCGATTGAGCCGAGCACTGCCCGAAAAGCGGCCACAATACGATCAGGGCACGAAAAAGTGATTTTACAGCACGACAACGATCGGCCTCACGTTGCCAAACCCGTCAAAACCTACTTAGAAACACTCAAATGGGAAGTCCTACCCCACCCGCTATATTCCCCAGATATTGCGCCGTCCGATTATCACTTATTCCGTTCGATGGCACATGCTCTGACTAATCAGGAGTTCCGTTCATATGACGACATCGTAAATTGGCTTGATTCATGGATAACCTCAAAAGACGAACACTTCTACCGTGACGGTATTCGAGCTCTGCCAGAAAGATGGGAAAAGGTTGTCGCTAGCGATGGGCAGTACTTTGAATAACTCATTTGTAACCATTTTTTCATAATAAAGTTTTATATTCATAAAAAAAAACAGCGAGAACTTAGTTGCGGACCTAATATTTAAAATTTTCTCTAACATTTATACATTTCTGGTAACAGTTTTGAATTCATCCATCGAGATTTATAATAATTCCAAATCGGCCATCTTTAATATCTATAAATATTCAGCTAACCTGTCAGCTCGGGACAAACCATAATGTCAGCAAGAAAGAAACAGGTGCACATATTTTCAAGGAGTCTCGAGTTTACCATACGGGTCGATAAATCGATAACGAAATTAAACGAGTTTTAAAATATTCAGCATGTCGTAAGCTGAGGTATGACACCTTTCTTAAATTTACCATCAAACCCTTTATACATATTTTAGCAACTAAGCCCTAAAATAACTTCCTGAATAATAAAGGAAGATATGTCGTACAATTACCCTCTCAAAACAAAAACTTTATCAACCAAATTTGTGTGAAGTAAATCAATATCTAGAAAATTGTAAACAATGCACAAATGTTGATCATCCCCGATAAATAAACTCATCGCAAAGTCTTTCAAAACACGAAAACTTGTTTAGGTTTCGTGATAAAAATCATAAGCTGTTGAAAACGCAATCGCTTTCCCTTTTTATTGAACCTAGCAAAGTTTGGTAAATTTTTTGAAGTATCACGAATACCAGTTCCAATAACATAGAAAGTTCGTTCATCTCCGTTGCATGATTTTATAAACGCTCCACATGGAAAAAGTAAATGAATTCAAAAAATTATTTGTTACGCTTCAATCGATATTGTGCGATAAAGTTATCTTGGATGCGAAGTTTGCGATAAACTTTGCACAATCCATTCAGTGGGAAAGTCTACGTACGAACATACAAATCAGTGGCCTAGCCCATCAACTATACAACCAATAATAATCAATTTATAGTGGAATGCTGCAAAAGAAAATACTTAAGAGATACAACGTAAAAGTCTACATACACTTCCATCACTAGGAAAGCACTTGCTTTGCTGTATGTGACACTACTTGGCTCAGCCACAGGCCGTATGTCGCACAACTCAACGTCTTAGTTTTGATTTGTATTTCGGTCGGTGCAGGTGTGTATACTATATTAAGTTTAAATGGCAACTAGGAAAGAAGTCGCCTTGGATAAAAGATACTTAATCATCCGACTGAGGAACGAGGACAAGTCGTACGGTGAAATCTCAAAAATGGTTGATGTATGCCGGTCTACCGTCCAGACAATTGTAAACAAATTTAAAACATTTGGCACCGTCCTGAACAAGTCGCGATCTGGTCGCCCCAAAACATCAGAAGATCAAGACTTCAGCGCTCTGCTTAGCAAGGTAAGGTCAGAATGAATGTAACAAAGCGAACTGACAAGAAACGTCGAGATAGAGACGGGTACGGTCTTGTATTGTAAAACGACATTAGCTAGCACTTAGCCTCGACAGGCTAGGTGTTGTGCTGCAAGAGACGGACGCGAGCGGGCAAGCGATGGAAATCGCTTATCAATGCTTGCACAACGATTCGATGGACAGAATAGACGCTCGGCGGTGACACGGCTATAAATATAATCATCACGTTTACTAGTTTCCATTGGAGTGAAACATATGATCCAAGGTATCATGACGAGACTGTGCTTCGCGTAGTGTTATCAACCAAAAGGTGTTGGCGCCGAAGCTCTCGATATAGTTTTTCGCAAATCGCACATCTGCCCAGTTGGGAAAGGAATCGATTCTGAAGTAATTCAGAACACATTCTGCGAGTTAAAATCGATTCCACTTTCGATTACTGTATGAACAAAGAATTCATTACTTTTACACAGGCATGTCATAGGCTGGAACCAATCGATTCCACCTGCATAACCTGGAATCAATTCAGAATCAATGGAATGGAATTCATTTTGAATCGATTACAGAGAATGTATTGCGAATCAGTTAAAAGGAATTCATTCTGTATTAGTGAATTGGAATCAAATCTTCCCAGCTGGAAAAGAATAGATTCTGGATTAATTCAGAATACATTTCGGGTGTTAAAACCTGATTCCACTTTGGATTACTGTAGGAATCTGTTATTTTTATTATAGGTACCTACTTCAAAATGTGGAAATCTGGAATAAAAAAGTGAATGAAAAACATTACTTTGGGATAACAAAACATAAAGTTTATTCTTTAAATAAAAACAAAACAGAAAAAATAATTAAATTAAACTAATTAAATAATACTCCATTATTGCGAAATTTGACCCGCTCAACAAGTGTGCGTTTGTTCATACGCGATTTAACTGCGTGGAAAGCACTTCTTATTATCTTTAGATAATCTGGACCGTCATACATTCCTAGAAAAATATGCTATTAAAATAAGAAACAATTTTTAGATATCCATCCACTTAAGTACTTTACTTGTAAACAATTCGTTTATATTGGTGTTTTTTTTGAAAAGTCGGTTTCCCATGACCTCCATCATAATTGTATTGGAAAATAAGGTCCTCTGCCTGTGCAAGTTGTCGCTTACTTAGCTCTGTCTTTTTGTACATTTCTACTGTCTCTAGATATGTATTTTCTCTAAAATAAAATACATTTACTAGAAAAGTGTTATTAGCCCTAATGCATGAACAACAACTAAATAATTAGTAAAATAAATAATTAAAACTAGACGAACTCAACGAAGAAAATATCTGTTCTGACTTCCGTATTCACAAGATTAAATTTGCAAATATTCGATTTTTTATGAAGATCTTCAAATAGAGTTTGGAACTTGTACAATTTCATGTTGTTCGAAAGTCAGAACAGCGCCCAATGTTTAATTTATTATATTGTTACTTTCAAAATACTTACTTGCAAGCTGCAACTAAACTTTTTAGCCTGGATAAATTATTCGAATACTTTGCACTGTACACTTCACACGCAACCTTTTCTAAACTGAAATGAATAACCATGCTGCACGTGCACCGCACAATGTTTTTAATAACGGGACTTCAATTAGCAAGAAAAATCTCGCTCACCCTTGTGCGGGAATCGTTGATTTTGTGTAGGCCTTAACAAACGATCGTAGTCGAACAACTAATTCCTTACTGCATTACTAGGAAGCAAAAGTGGAATCAATAGGTTCTCTTGTAATGTATTCGGAATCAATTGCTCTTGAATCAGTCAAACTTTTCCCAACTGGGTGGCGTATGCATCTTCCAATGTATTGTACTTTTGTATTATACTTTTACGAGTCTTTAGCTGCGGAACTTAACTAGAAAATGAAAAGCAGCACGCTGTACAATGTTTGTTGGAACGGCTAAAGTGCCTCCATTTGTGCAGCTGAAAGCTCGGCGTTATTTATTTCTAGAGATGAGTAATTATGAGTATATATTAGACGGAAACGTATGTTTATTTTCGCGTTAAAAACAGTTTGGCACCTGGCATGTATATTTTTATTTAAACTGTTGTCATGAGCATAAAAATGGCGAGTCAAATTAATTGTCTTTCAAATACCGTTATACATTATGTTAGTGGCGATAATTTACGATTGTTGGTTTCAAGGCAATTATTTCATGTTGCCGCTTATGAGAGCTGTAGGAAAGCTCAATTGAAAAACCAACCTACTTGGGGATGCTGGGATACGACCTAACATTCTAGTCACTTAATAAAAGTTGAAGTTGAAGCTGAAGTTGCGTACGTGACTTTGTTATACACAAATTAGGCAGATTGCGCGTTAGCTAAATCATATTACTTCACTTTTTGCACTTAGAAAATATGAAGCTAAATCTTAAAACTTTTGATTCCGGTTTTTTGTAACTATGTATAATATGTTGTAAAGGTAAAGATGTACACATTATTACAATTAAATTTTATTTCTCTACTAAGCCTCCCTGTGAATTTTCAATTTTTTTTTAACCATCAGGTAAATAGGTTTTACCAAACCTTGCAAAATAATAGTTATTGACGACGTCGCACAGTGGGCTAAAACGCCAAAAAGCTGACCAAAACTCATTAATCGAAGATTTTTTTTCCACGTTTCAACGATTCAAAACGTTGTAGTAGTACCCCTAGTACAAGACGACCGTCGATACCGCTACCTGCGTCAGGAATTCATTTGTAGTGTGAGTGTGCAGCACGCCGCGCCGCGTCAAACAGCTGTTCTGTGAATGAAGTGAACGTTCATCGGTTGTTACAGAGCTTCTTTACAGATGCATATTTTTCAATTCTGCAAAATGGAATGTGCTCTAACAAGTAAGTAAAATGAAGAAATTTGAGTAACATAGTCATTTCTTAATATGCAGATTGACCCCGAGCCATAAAACATTAGAGAATTTTCTTTTTTAGTAATAAAAATTATGCGTTTAAAAAGCAGTAAGTTACTTCCTCCGCGTTCCTCTGCGCCACACTCCACTAGAAGTTGTTTATTGAACCCATTTTAGTAAACACACAAAAATTTAGCTGCTACTTTTTGCTACTTTGGCGTTGATCATATAATATAGGCGCGAATGTAAGAAGCTTAGTGAATAAATGCACTGTAAAGTTAACGTATTTCCTTTTAAACATGAATTTCACTCAATGATAGAGTTTGATAACTCTGTTTCTTTATGAACCTAAACTCACTTTTTGCAATAATTAATAATAATTAAGGATAAACAATACGTTTAATTAATATGTTTTTCAAAATTGATGTTAATGTCTTTAATTACTCAAGTTTTTCATCCATGGTCATCGGATTCATTGATGCTTCCAATCGGACAAATGTCTGAGGAAGCTGAAGAGTCATGCAACAAGGACATAAAGAAATTTCGCGAGAAAGTGTGAAAGGAAAAAAAATATCGGGGATGTTTTTCGCAGACTTTTAGTTTCATCGGATGAAAATTGTGGATTTTTGATATTTTTTTGGAATATCAAGGTCACTATTTCGTCTGTTTCGAAAAAATGTTGCCAGATTCGTAATCAGCGACCCAAAAAACCCCTATTTACGCCATTTCGCGAAAATCCAATGAAAATTGTAGATTTTTGGGATTTTTTTTTTGGAACTTCAAGGTCACCATTTGGTTTTTCGAAAAACATGTTGTCAGATTCGTAATCAGCGAACCAAAAAAAAAACCCCATATACGACGTTTCTCGAAAATCCAATGAAAAGTGGTTGATTTTTGGTGTTTTTTTGGTTATTTCAAGGTCACCATTTGGTTTTTTCTAAAAAATTTTACCGGATTCGTAATCAGCGACCCAAAAGATCCCTATATACGATATTTTGCGAAAATTGATTGGTGCTTTCTTATTTTGGCCAGGTTTTCGGCGTTTTGGCCCACTGTGCGTCGTCGCAATTGCTTTCCACTAATTCTTGTAAGTTCAAAAACAAGAAATATTGGCAATAGCTTAACTGAAGAGATTGACACTTAAAAGCTCAGATGCAGATCAGATTGTGACTGCTGGTGTGTTTAGATGACATACGGTGGTACACGCTGGAAAGGTTATTCATATAAATGTCCTTCAAAAATTTATAAAAGCTTAACAAAAAATAAAATAAAAATGTTCCGAAAAGCAAATAGTTTTTGTTGAACGTAATTCAAAATTCGGCTAACCAATATTAAAAAAAACATTTTACGCTCGGACTAATACCCCTTATAAATATACATAGTTTGAAGAAAACAACATTTAAAGGTTGATTGTTATTTTTTTGATATAACTTTGAAAAAATGTTTTACTTTCAAATAATTGGTCGACTATATCTGTATGAGAAGCCAGAAAGTTCCTCTTCCTGTTTTGAAAATCTGAAAAGAAACGCACGTGTGATCAGGAGAGCGCGCCTGAATTTAAAGTTACAAAAATACAAACTAGTGATGCCCATGGCTGAAATAGTAACACTGCAATTGGACGCCCTAAAAATTATCCCCATTCAAATTTCAGCCAATTCGGCCAATCTTGGCGGATTTGGCAACATTTGAAAAAAATCTTACAAAGTATGTTCTCAAATTCTTCGTATCGATGTGGAGAATGTAAAACTATAATTTTTTAGCCACATTCGACAATCGTGAAGGTGTTAAAAAACGTTTTTCAACCATTTTTCTATGCTTAAAAATACCATTAAGTTTCGTACAAAGTCGAGATACATCTTAAATGAAAGCTTTACAAAAATTCTTATGCAAGTATCCTTAAGTAATCTCCATCCATGAGTTTTTTAAAATGGACACTTTATATTGCTTGATCTGGCGCTAGGATTGACCAATTTGGCTGAAAATCAGTTTTTCGTCTGGTGGAACTCCACAAAGACACTGGCAACATTTTCAGCCAGTAACAACACTTGTTTGCAAAATATACATGTTGAAATTTAAAAAACATGTATAACATCAAAATGACTGCTCTTGGAGACCGAAGATAATTGCTCCATCGATCTTAGATATTAAATTTAACATCTTTAATTGTTGTTTTTATTGTTTTAATTTTTTCATTTTTTCCTTACTGCCAAACCTGCCAGGATTGGCCGAATTAGCTGAAATTTGAATTGGGATTATTTTTCGGTCGTCCAAATGCAGTGTTACAATTTCTGTCATGGACAGCGCTCTCCTTCGGATTGATTTGGACCCTGTATTTATAATAATAATTTGTGGAGGGGGGCATAATCTACACAACAAAATATTTCGTCAATGGACAACACCTGACACATTATTGCACTCACTCTAACTATAAGTACAAAGTCCCGCGTTTTTTATTTATTGCATTTGCAAAAATTTTAGAGAAAACACTAAAATGCCACAGTTAATTGCTAACACTGCCCAAGTTAAAAGCGGTATGTTAGTAAATTTTTAGATTTTCTGAGGAGTATTCAATCTATAATAATAAAAACAATTCGTCAATTCTTAGAATTGGGGTATAAAAACTATTAGGTCT
The DNA here is from genome assembly GCA_947538895.1 of Neoitamus cyanurus. Classification (NCBI taxonomy): domain Eukaryota; kingdom Metazoa; phylum Arthropoda; class Insecta; order Diptera; family Asilidae; genus Neoitamus; species Neoitamus cyanurus. The sequence goes on along the minus strand of OX384541.1, from coordinate 33,028,856 downwards.
GAGAAAAACTAAGCTCCGTTTTTTGGTAAAACCAAATCTTTATTTATAAAATATATCTAGTTTGAACATCATTTGAAGTATGCTCCATCAGAAGCTACGACGTTTGCCCATCTTTCGGGCAACTTGCGGATTCCATCCCTAAAAAGTTACTCGTCCTTCGAAGCGATCCAATTATTGAGCCAATCGACCGGAACTAATAGTAATCAGACTGGTGAATACAGCGGGTTGTGTAACACTTCCCAGTTCAGCCTTTCTAAATAGTTTTTCACTGGTTTAGCTATGTGAGGCACGCGTTGTCGTGTAAAAGTATTATCGTATCGTGTCGATTGTCCCATTTTGGTCGTTTTTCTTCATACGCTCGCTTTAAACGCATTAGTTGCCATCTAAGCCATCTTCTGCATATACTATCCGAAAAAGCATGTTCGCCGTATCCTTCTACTAGCAAACGATGACTTTCAGCAGCGGATTCGTTTAAATTATAGAAGTACAACAATATTTCCCGCAAATGTCGATTATTTGGTACAAAACTCTCCATGTTCAATCGAAAAAAAGTCTGTTGTAAACACTTTAACTGATCGAAGTACAATGGATTCTGACACTGACATTAGATCTGTCAAATACATGTCAAACCTGTTCAAACCCTCTTACCTCAGAAATTGTGTAATTTTTTTGTTAGAATCGAATTTTCTTTAGTGAGCGATGATTTCTAAGCGTGCTTTAGTAATCATTAGAAAAACTGTTGGGCAACTCCATATGTGACTGACTCTACAGTTGACACAATTTGCGTTTTGTTTTGCCTTATATTACGATTAGTACTATGCTTTTAGTTTCAATTTAAACATGAAACAAGCAGTTTCAACAATTATCCTATAGAGAAAAAATGGCAACCAATGATATTGTGAAATATCATTTATTTAGTAAAATATAAACGTGACTGACACTACATGCAAAAGGAAGTCGTTTTCGAGAGTGTTTTAAAACTTCAATAATCTTTCTCTATACTGGCGTAATAACTTTAACTACACTCACTTTGTGTAGTGTAAAAGTCAGTATTTTTACATGAAACCTTAGAATTTAAATCACAGCACATAAAATAGGAACTCGAAAATTATTTTAAAGAAACAAAAGTGTAATTAATGAACTCGTTAAAATTCTATTTTTCAACAAAAACACCACCTAAACGAAATCGCTAATAATATGTTAGAAACCACCATTGAAACTAAAATAATTCAAAACAAAACCTTTTTAGAAACAAGAAATATAATTATTTAAAAAACTTAAACAATCTCTTTAACAAAGTATAAATTATTTTAAGCCATTTATTCAAAGACATCTAGACTTTTTGGAAACTTATAATAGACTCTATTGCCCTTAAGAATCAGACTAGGATTAGGTAATAAAAATAAAAGAGGCATCGAGGATTTTAGCGACTAATATCATCGCGGACATAACAATTTTTGACTTTTTCAACTGTGTCAGCAGAGATTGTTTTCTTCGGTTTTTTGTGTTTAGACGTTATTATTTCAGGAGTTATTTGTCTTTCTAATGTATGCACAACTGCTCTACACTTCGAAGGACTGAATGGCAGATTCCGTTTGACTTTTGCGACCGCTTTTCCATATGAGCTTTTTGAGGCAAATGCTTTAGTAGGAGTCTCATTTTTGGCAGGTGTATCAGTGGATTCTAACACTAGTTTTTTTTCTTTAATCTTACTTCTGTATCTTCTGATTTTTTTTCAAGTAAGGCTTTAAGCATGTCAACCGATGCTATTTGTTTTATCAAACGTCGTTGGCGTTTCCTGTTCTCAGATTCCTTTTTTTTAAATTCTTCCATCTATGAGAAAAAAACAAACTGGCTGTGACCCTGGAAATATGAACTAAGCACGGAACGGCTCTAAGCCAGATTTAGCGTACCACATTCCCTGATGTGTTAGAATTGGCTGTGTTCGTATGGTCGCTCAGTGCAGGCGTAAATATGTAGACATAATCAGAAGGGGGCTTACAATTCAAAATTTTCTGAAGTTCTTTCCATAATGTCTATGCCCCCTTTAACATTTATTTACACGCTGCCATTCACCGCTTGCGCCCCGCTTGCGACGATTCTTATTTAGCTCTCCCTCATAAACGCTGTTGCTGTTCTCCTCTAGGAAGCACCCCTTAGGTGGTCGCTCACGTATAGGGTTCATACACGATACAGCCGTTCCGTGCTTAGTTAGTATTTCTATGGCTGTGACTGACTCTACCTACTACGTGACCGACTCTACAATGTGAGTGACACTACAAAAATGGTTCTTAGAGTTTAGGCATTATAAAAAAAGATAATAAATGTTTACCGTCGGCATCATTTGAGTAATACCGTCAAGTAGGAAAAATACTTATTTTCATGATAATTAAGTAATTTTACTGTAGTTAGAAGGAAATGTAATGTCTATTCATATTCTGTGACCGACACCACACCTTGATACTGTAATCTTATAAACCTAATATCTCTTAAAAAATTAAAATTTCTATGAATTACGGACACTTTATCGATATATCATCGTTTGAACAGTCAGTACCTATGTAACAAAATATAACAATAATTCAAAAGACTTACCGTGAATATTTAATCAAAACTCCACCACAAAAAACCACTATCAGCTGAGCTCACGACGCCATCTCGTAAATGACAGTATTGCCAGAAAAATAATATCAAAACATTTTCCCATTATAAAAACTTAAAAGTAATATAATGTTGCCACCATACTTAAGTATTTTTAACCAAAATCAGATATTTATTTTTTTCATTTATGGTAGACTTATGCGTGGAATTGCCCTGTTATAGATATTTAGCAAATGAAATATCTGATTATTATAGGTGACGCCTATTAAATCTTGCATTGCTTTCGCTTTCCCATAGTCATTACATAACAGTCTCTATTCACTTTTGTGAACCCAAAAATCCTAACATATTTGTTTTAGACACATCTAAAGTAGCGCATTTACTTTGCTATATCATTATTTTTGCTTAATGGTCTTATAGAAGGATGTAGTCAACCACAAAGAAACGGATTGAAATCTAGACGAATACCGAATGTTGTATTGCATAGCTAAAAATCATTTAATTAAGAACGCACAACAAATATGTACATACATACATAAGTGCCTTTTCTTACATATCCTTTTCACTCTCACTTCATATACTTGTCCACGAAATCTCTATGGAAACATTTTCTCGAGGAACCTGAAATACGAAAAAGACAAATTTCTTTGTAAGTGATACCTGAAAATATTGTTCAAAAGTCGCAAACGAAATGTTAACAAAAATCGATCGTGAATACATTGAAAATCTGTTTCAATGGAAATAATGTCCATCCATGAAATCCACCCGTAAGACAACCGCCTGAACATCTTAGCACCCTTGATAGGCTTCAGCAAATGTCCTTTACCCTGCTAGCAGTTGGCACACTGCTGCCGCAAATGTATGTATATGGACAGTCGTTCCTACCGTGCCGACACCGTGCACCACGAGTACGCCCGGTGAAGACAGGATTCGTTTCCTTCTGCATTGTATTTATTGTATATGAACCCCTCTCCGTCTCTGTCTCTGTCCATGTCCATGTGTACTTTCCGTTCAGATAAAAATGTTGTGAAGCATTGAGCGAAGGGTGTGCTGCTTGCTCTGCTAGTATATAACAGAGCGTCTGTTGTTCGTCGACAACGTTTTGTACGTGGTGCTCGGTGGCGTTTGGTAGTCAGGGAAAAAGTTATAATTTATAATTCGTGAAAATGAAAATGAAACAGCAAATGACTGCTGAAGAACTCCGGAAAATTCAGGCTTTGAGATCACAAAATTTATCCATACGCGAGATTGCGAAACAAATCGGAAGAAGTCATGGAACCGTGCATGTGCACTTGAGGCGCACTGAAAATTATCAAAGTAGAGTTAATCGATATTGGGACGATCAACAGCAGCATCCAGAGCGTCGCCCAATTTGGTCAGCCTCTGGTACACAGACAACTGAATTGGCATCTGCCGCGCTAACAAATCTGTCGAGCTTTGCAAATGCGCAGCTCGTTCAAAACAAGGTATTGTGATTTTACATTTTTTCAACTACCAACTTCTTGTATGCGGTTACATTCTAGTACTTATTACTACTTTGTTTAGTTGTTTACACAAGTGTTTGCATTAAGCGAGGATATAGCATTAAACTAGATGTAGTATCCTATATCGCGTACTAGGATAAATAAGTCGTTAAAGTATTTTTTTTTTTTGTAATTCCCGCTGTGCTCGGAAGTCGAGCTGCGTTAGTCATACTTGCTGAGATTTGATGAGGTGACATAAAAGGAAAACCAATCCAAAAGGTGCATGCACCACAACAATATATTTGATAGCTAAGAATTATTAAATTAATATGGAACAGATTATTCTCGACATGCACGGATTTCAAAAAATATGCGCAATTATAATATTTATTGCTTGCTGAAAATTCTTAATATTTATGTAGGTTATTCGGTTCACTTCGTAAATCGCCGTAACTTCCTAACTAATTGTAAATTAATTTGAGATCTTTTTTGGGGTGCCCAGTTCTATGGAGTGTTCATAAAATACCGAAAAAGGCAAACAGGCATTGTATTATATAGTAGCCCGTTGCCTGTCGCAATAATGGGCTTGGTTGCCGATAAATGTTACATGTTACCTATAAAATAATTGTAAGCTCTACATTTACGTCCAATTGACATTATTATTCGTATTATAAATATTTCTACATATCTCGAAAAGAAATATGTTTCTTTCCGATTCTTAAATATTATAGACTTCAGTTTAAGTCCTTATAGTCCAGGGAAATAAGCGTTTGTTCGGGACATTGACTCATCCAGCAAACCAATACGATTTTCGCGAAGTATTAACCTATAGAAATAATACCTACACTTTTTCCACTCCTGGTTAGCCGGCGTTTTCGAGTAATAAACAATTAAAAGTGAAAAAAGTGAAATTTTAACACATTTTAACTTACCAGATTTAAATAAATAGTTTTAACAGCAATTTATTGCAATCAGCTTGTAAGTAATGCAAAAACCGACAACTTGACCGAAATCGATTTTGAAAATGTCAATTTGTTGCTTAGATAATTGCTAATTAACAATTAAAATAGCTAAATATTCAATTAACAATAACTATTGTAAAAATGTATTTGAAAACTTAAATCCTCGTAAATAGGTAGCTCTTGTGGTACCGAATAAGTGTTAAAAATTTGAATTTTTTTGATAGATTTTGCAAAATTAAATTTGTTTATCCGGAAGACTGTTCTTTGCAACAGCACTCTACTAGTCCGGTCAATTTAGACATTCAAGGTTACATAAATTCCCAACAAGCTGAAAGTTGGTGAAATCGTTCAAAACATAATTATAAATAAAATTTGAAAGTTCCCCATAATTCCCGTGTTTGGAAAAAATTTTACTCAAGGTACTCAAGGTCACAAAAATGAGCTTTTCGCAATTTTAAGCAATTCGGTAAGTTTTATCATAAATTACCCCAGACAAAAATTGTAGACCATAAAATTATCTATAAAATATGTATCAATACTTTTTTTCCTAAGAGCCACCGTTTCTGAGATATAACGATTTAAGGGGGGGAAAGGGTCACAGAGACCAAAAAAGTAGCGTATTTTTGTGATTTTTTTTTTCACAGTACCTTCTTTATTAAAATTCTTAAAATTTGTAACGTTATTAAGCATCATTCCAAGAATATTCTGTTATTTTCATTAAAAAATATTGAAAAATAAGCCAGTGGTAGTGGGGAGAACGAAGTAACCTCAAAAAAAAAGTCGACATGCGGTAGGCAGGATAATTCATGACTGCTTCATCAGAAATCAAAATACCAAAAAGATGTCTTTAGTATATAAGTTCATCTTGGATTTGAACGAAGGAATAAACAAAATATTCATTTTTGATTTTTTGGTACAGGTTTAATCAAAAAACTCTGATTTTTACCAAAAATTTCTCATTTTGTTTAATTAAAAAGTAAGTAGTAATTGAAAAAAACCACATCCTTCGTTCAGATCCGAGTATTTAGTATCGAAAACAAGTGTTTAAAATTTTGGCGAAATCGGTCCACAAGTTTTCGAGAAAATTTGACTTGATTCAAAATATCATGATGATTATCTATTAGGCATATGAATGTTGATGCTCCCGATTTTTCAGTGATAATAATTTTATCACCATACTTCAGCTTTAGTCGTAGCTTGATCGTCCTGTTATCTAAAGTCATAGTTTTGCAAACATTTCTTAATTCGTTTAAAATGAACTGACAGTCATCGCTATTTTCAATGTAAGTAAATATTTTCTCCATTGCCAGATTCGTAGCTTCGTCTTGAGGACGACCGACGTTAGCCCCAGTGGAAGGTTTCAAAAAAGAAACATAGCAATCATGATGATACTTAGCAGCAACTAAATCATATTCCAATGCGACTCGAGCAAGAACAGCTTCTGCTATAGCATCGCCACGAGTCCGAGCTACTTCCAGAATTGAATCTTTAAATTGTAGTGTACTTACTTGGCTAATTCGACGGCGAAAATCCGAGGGTTTTCTTTTCTCATACTCTTCATTCAATTCCTGGCCACAAAATAAGCATAGTTTTTTAAAAGAAATTCACTGATGACTGACACGTGATCTAGTACGAGGAGGACTTGCTGTGTATGTACTAGCTTTTTCTTCTTCGCGTTGTCTATTATTAGCTGCAGCAATATAGGACTTTCGAGTATAACTTTTACGGCAATTTTCATGTATTGTCACAGATTTCTGATTTTTCAGATATTCTGATAATTCATCTGCTCTTTGCTTGGACTTGGAAACTTGCATTTATTAATGTCTTCATACCACGTTCAACAGTAACAACTTCACCTTCAGTTGAGAGTTTAGCACAAATAAAACAATATTCTACCATTTTTGTTATAAAACTCAAAACAGCACGATATAGTTAGAATAAACACGTGTTTTCACTACGGAGTGGGGCTCAATACTTTGCAACAGTTTCAAATTAAACAGAATCACAACATACCAGTGGAATAGGCCTACTGGGAAACCACGTTAAAAAAAACGCGCTTAGTACACTAAGGATGTGTTTTTTTTTTCAATTACTACTTACTTTTTAATTAAACAAAATGAGAAATTTTTGGTAAAAATCAGAGTTTTTTGATTGAACCTGTACCAAAAAATCAAAAATGAATATTTTGTTTATTCCTTCGTTCAAATCCAAGATTTCGCGAAAAACGTATTGTCCCCGAACTTGCTATATTTTTTGCTTATTTCCCTGGACTATTAGGCTCAAATTTGATTCCCTAAATTTTCTTTGTTCCTGTCGTTGTCATTCGAGCCCCACTCTTAATATTTTCCTTTCAATATTTCTCGAGATATTTGCGAAATAACAACTTACCTGATTTACTCTAATCAAAGCAATGGACGACACTACATATTTTCAGGCGTGGGCTATTTATAAAAACATAAGATGAAACTTAAGCACTTGTGCGTACTTTAGCAATAAATTTAATCATATATTATATATGTCTGTTCATTTACAATTTTTTTCTGACGTAGAGAAAGGAGTAAGAATAATGAAGAAATGGTGTATGTACGATAAAAGATATCATAGAGAATTATTGTTTTTTTGTTTTTGTGTTTTTTTTTTCAATTACTACTTACTTTTTAATTAAACAAAATGAGAAATTTTTGGTAAAAATCAGAGTTTTTTGATTGAACCTGTACCAAAAAATCAAAAATGAATATTTTGTTTATTCCTTCGTTCAAATCCAAGATTTCGCGAAAAACGTATTGTCCCCGAACTTGCTATATTTTTTGCTTATTTCCCTGGACTATTAGGCTCAAATTTGATTCCCTAAATTTTCTTTGTTCCTGTCGTTGTCATTCGAGCCCCACTCTTAATATTTTCCTTTCAATATTTCTCGAGATATTTGCGAAATAACAACTTACCTGATTTACTCTAATCAAAGCAATGGACGACACTACATATTTTCAGGCGTGGGCTATTTATAAAAACATAAGATGAAACTTAAGCACTTGTGCGTACTTTAGCAATAAATTTAATAATATATTATATATGTCTGTTCATTTACAATTTTTTTCTGACGTAGAGAAAGGAGTAAGAATAATGAAGAAATGGTGTATGTACGATAAAAGATATCATAGAGAATTATTGTTTTTTTGTTTTTGTGAAAATCGCTGTGTGGTACCATTTTTGGATTCTGAAACAGTTGGCACAGAATGGCTTTTGGAGTCGCTGATTATCAGATAAGAGTCTAATTTACAAATTTTCAGGTGGTGAAATGGGAATTTTTGGCGTTACAGTCGTTAGACAAATTAAGATTTTGTTTATTTATTGTGAATGCTTCCTGATTGCAATCAAAAACTGTTAACTTCAAAAAATTTCTTTGAACAAACATACATAGGTACATAAAGCCTCTCACAGACACACGAGTAAGTGATTAATGAATTACATTTGTGCTCAGCTCCTTTTATAAATTTTTAGGATGTGCCCCTTTGCCAGTTTTATATGCCATGTCGGAAGAAAACTAAGCAACTCGTTTTATATGTCAGTTCTTTGCTTTGAAAGAGAAAAATTTACTTACATGTTTTAGATTTAAATATAAAAATTCTATAGCTTAGAAAATATAGGAAGACAATGTCGCGAAATTCATATTCATATTATTAAAAATTGAGAATAGTGAATTAAATTGTATCGTAATAGTGTCTACTAAAATAAATTCTGTGAAATTTCATGTGCAGAAAGAAGTCTGCGATATCGTGTATTATAAAATGATAAAAGAGGTGCGGTGAGTTCAATATTATTGACATGGACGGTATATGCTATGTACAACGCGACGCTCAGATGGACAAAGATTGAATCCATGGTACTGTCGCAAAGCTGTGAAATATGGTAAAGGGAACGTAATGGTGTAGGGATGTTTTTCGAAGCATCGTGTTTGATCATTACATCGTATAACGGATGGTTTTTTGTACAAGGGTATCTTACAAAACACATTGTTTCCATTTGCTGAGGATAAACTACCATTAAGATTTTTTTTTTAGTACGACAATGATCCGAAGGCAAAATTAGACTGCATAAGTGAGGGGTTATTGCTATTTGTTGCAAGCAATCCTTTTTTTTATAACTTCTTAGATACGAATATTTTCTTCCAAATTGAATTTCACAATTTGCACAATTGACGAAGTCACATAATTTTGAATGAAGCTATCACACCTTACGAAATGTGGTCAGATTCGAAACTTTAAATGCCTTTTTCTCAAAATTACTATACTGGTAGAAAAAAAATTCCTTCCCTGCAATACTAATAAGTTTGGATAAACAGATTGTATTAAATATAACGTAGAGCCTTTTAAAAGATATGGCAAAAATATACTGAAATTGTTTGACCTACTATTACTACCGTTTTCCGTATGTTCATAATCAAAAAAAAATCAATAACAAAAACCTCCACAAATGCGGACTTTCAATAAATCTAAAAAATAATAAATCGCTTCGGGCCTGTAGTAGAAACTGTTATTGTGCCCTCATGCAACACCACCTGGGAATTACGTTTTACTTAAACTTAACCCACTTGAATAATCACGACCAAATCGAAATCAATTAAAAATCAGGTACCAAATCGACTGAAGGTCACGCATTCCCCGCAACATGAAAATCCAAATTGGCAGAAGAGATTAAATGGCAAGCAGGTGTTCAAACACGCCACCAGGCACCAGCTGTGTATATGTTTATACGTGTGGAGTAACATAACATCCCGTCCCGCCTGCAGAGTGCAGACCTCCGGGCCGAATCGGAAAACTCTCGTAGATTGATAGATAGATGCGAAGACGCCTTCTTCAATGTTTACATCTTCTGTGCGCGTACTAATGGAATGAATATTTACCTGGAAGTGCTGTAATTAATTGGACTTAGGACTGCAGCAATATTTCTCCTCAAACAAAGCGGCTGGAGGGAAGATACCACTCAGGTGCCGGGAATCGGGCGAATCTGGCAACCATGCTTATCAGTCCACCGTGGACTCTGTGAGTGATGGTGAGTGTGTGGTGCGAGCATGCTAGTGAAAATCCATTTTCCTAATTCCCAGTTCAGCCGCACAGCTCTCGCACTCCGAACGTCTCAAGAAGAGTCGTGAGTGCCGTTTACAAAGTAAAGTCTACTGTGGACTGATTGCCCGCATAGAGACAGAGACGGGAGTTCGATCGGAGTGGCGCACTTGCCGCAGAACAGAAAGAACAAATGGCCGACTATTCTTGTTTAGCGATAGTCCTAACGTTTGTTTGAGGTAGTCGCTGCACACGGCGGTACTGTCACGGGTCGTGTTCCAAAAAGTTGCGAGGTTGTTGCCACTAAATTTAATCGTTTGATCCCAGGTTACCGTGCTTTCGCCTATTGTGTTTGCGTTGGAGGCCAACGCCCCGCTAACCCCGCTATTTTAGCAGGCAATGAGCAGCACGCGTCGCGTCGGTCGATTCTAAGTAGCTTCTTGGATTCTGAGAATCGGCATTACCTCCTTTAAATAACTGTACTTTCAAAGGGATGCAGGAGGGCTTGTTTCGCCCCGTACCGCCAAGTCCCCGTGTGTGTTCGATTTAGTGCAGTGTGTGTACAATGTGCCCTTGTGCCTGCTAGGCATTAGTACATAACGAAACGTGTTACGTGAAAGATCTGTTGTCTGTTGACTGAAGCTCGGTGTACACCCCGCGTGCTCGGTAGAGAAAAGAATATTTTCGTTGCATTTAGCCGATTGTCAAAATGCGTAAACTTAAGAATTCACTAACTGACGAGGAGCTCGTGAAAATCCGGATGTTGAGGGCGCAAGATTTGTCGGTCCATGAGATTGCGAGACGAATCGGACGAAGCCATGGCACCGTGCACACTCACTTGAAGCGCTTCAAAAATTACAAACGGAAGGAGAGGAGTGCAAAAAGACCTACCGGACTGCAACCCATTAATATCAATGCGGCTCTATCGGCAAACCTCCTAACTGCCGCTAAGATGCCGATGGGAATGGGAATGGGATCGGTACACCGCTTGAGCTTGGTGCCAAGGGGATCAGAACTCAATAAGGTCTTGAACATTAATCAGGGGCCAAAGCAGGTAGATTTAAATTTTTTGCTCTTGTAGTATTGCCAGGTGTTTAGGAAATGGCGTGCGGGTACTTCTAAATTTTGCACTGTTTCGAGTCGTAGAGTTTTAAGGGATAAGTAGAAAGTTTTCAAATCGGTGGGGGTACAAGACTTATTTTAGCCTAATCGTATTTTAGTTTAGTATACATGCATAGGTACCTATTTACGTTTCATGGATGAATTTAGTATTTGAGCCTAGTCTGATTGCAAACATGCAATTAGACCCCTCGTGAAGTCGATGCGGAATCGGTTCGAAGCAAAATGCATTTAAAGTGGTGGCCAACTAATTAAGAATACGCTTACATTACATGTCGGATTATTTGATTACATTCTCGTCATTATTATTTTTAACTTATCAATTAAACGATATAGTTTGTGATATGGTGAAACTGAATAACTTAACCAGGTCGCTATCAAAGCATTTGCTAAAGGAAAATAGTGCTGTTATAAAGCGTAATTAAGAACGGTTATTTTTCGCGATGTCCAGTATGTATTTAAAGCAACGTATTGCGTGTGAAGGATTGTGATTGTAGGCTGCAAAATTTATCCGCTGTTCGGTTGCCATGATAACTCTTCTACAAAGGTTTGGATAATGTAGAAAATAACAATTTTCAAGAAAATAAGATTTTAAAAAAAGACGAAAAATGGCGTATCTTTTTAACTTCACTCCAGAAAAAGAGGGTCTAAAAATAAATGAAAACGGTAACGGTGACTTATTAATAACTAAAAATAAGACTTAATTATTTCAAAATCGGATAAAAATTACTTAAGATATCGTGGCAACCGTTTTGAGAAAGCCGAGTTTTGAGGAAAATGCATTTGCAAAAAACTTTTCGTGACCTTTGGCCCGTGTGATTCAAGGTCAAATCGATGAAGAACTTCTATCTTATTGAGAACCTCAATACTACGGTCTATGCAAAAATTCAACCTCTAAAAAATGTTGTCCTTACAGGATGTCTATTTTTCTTGGATTTGAAATAAGAATCGATTTTATTAATAAATCTTAAAAATAAAGCTGTGTTTCATCATCACAACGAACATAATAATTTTCAAAAGTTCACCTTTCAAGAATATTTTAAACTAGCTTGCCCGGACCCGGCGTTTCCCGGGATGCTATTAAATTTATATTCCTTAATTTTACAACGTCTCCCTACTGCACCGCCTCTCCTGTGTGTCCCAGCGTTTTTCTATTTGCGTTTTGCACATGTTGTAGATATTTTCCAACAGTATTATTAAATTTAGTTTTCTTCATTTTACACCACCTCCTTATTGCACCCCCTCTCTTTTATCTCCCAGCGGGGTGGGGGTGGTCTCATATTTGGAAATTTGAATTGCAGATTCGAAATCAGTGATCCCGAAAATTCCCTACTGCGAATTTTCAGGGAAATCCCTTGAAGTTTAACTTTTCGGTCGCCATATTAATTCACCATCTTGATTTCCAAAATTTTGATGGCAGATTCAATAATCAGTAACCCCAAAAATCCAAACCAAAAACAAAAGTTCGGATTTTCAGTGAAATCCCTTGAAGTTTAACTTTTTCGGCCGCCATATTGATCCGACATCTTGAATTCCAAAATTTTGAATGCAAGCTCAAGATCTGCGACCCCGAAAACCTCCAATTGCCTTTTTCATAAAGATTCCTTGCAGTTGCAAAATTCGCTTCCTATACAAAACGGAAATTTCGATTTTTTCGATTTTCCGGCTTTTCCTTTGGGGTTTCCCGCATTTTCTTATAGATTCTTTATAGATCTTTTCATATGTAGATTTCTGTTTCTGCTGAGTGTCTTTCCATACTGTTCAGCTAACACGGTACCGCGTTTATCTTATCTAGAATCGTGTCATGGCGTTTTCGTGCCTGAGAACACACTACCTCAGAGCACTAAACGAATACAAACTTACAATTATCGATGATTTCCTTCCAACAGCGGTTAAATAAATAAAACAGAATAGGTATATCGAGACAAAATAACTAGCGGAGAGCAAAACTCCAAAAGAAGAAACAAAATAATCTCAAATACAAAGAAAGAATAGAGTTTCACTGTCCCATATTATTTAAACTCATATTACAGAGAATTTCACATTGACAAATGAGCATTGTATTTTGAATTAAAACGCATGTATATAAAACAAATGCCATTCTTAATTAGTTGGCCACAGCTGTAATTGAAAAAGTGTGCATCACCATCATACAAAAGGCACGTAGGCGCTGTAATAATTTAAGGTTATTGTGTATAAGAGTTTATAATGACCAGGATAAATATCAAAATTCTTATTAGTTATTTAAGCTCCTATTTGCTTACATATAAATATGTACGAAGGTTTCGCTCGTTACATTAAAAAACTAAAGTAATTCCATATAACAATTTAACGGGAGGCTCAAACATTATCAACTTTACATTACCGCTTGCTAAGTTACATTTACATATATTACAAACCGAATTTTCCCTTACTGTTCGCTAATTAAATTATAATGTACATTGCATTATTTTTATTTCTTTCGTTAACAACTATGCTTATACAATACAATGGCGAAGAAAATAAACAAAATCGGACAAGGCACACACAGAAGTGTGCTACGAGTGTTTCGCAGGGGGGCACATGAAATGATTCATTCCACCCCACTGCTGACGCCATGTTTGCGATTACAAATGGAAATACAGAAATCAAATAGATTCTAATTCTTCTGGTTGTGACGTATGCGGTATAAAAATGCACATGCCATAGGCTTCTATACAAATTTTAACCACGTCCCGATTGCATTACCGCGAAACACTTCTTTACGTATTGCAGGAAGGTGGGACCATTCTAATCGCCTGGCTTGCAATATATGTTATTTCTATATTGTTTCTATAGTATTTTCAATTCGTTCGTATCGCTAACGTTAGAGGCGGTATAAAATATTTTCACTGTAATAAAAAATAATGCAAGTTTAGACTCGTCTGGCAATGACTTAAACCTACTTGAGCCGCCTGGCAATTTTTGAGAAGAATTTGAAGCAGTGTAAAACCAAAGACTTAAGATAGTTATAGTATTAGTAGTATTTGATAAAACCTTTTGAACAAAACGGTCACGAGCTCTTAGTCTACAAGGTTTAGCATTCAGTTTATTCATCTAGAATTAACTAGTTGTTGTACCGCACAGAAATTGGAAAGAACGTTATATAGATAAGGGAACAAGGTTATATATAGTACAATGTAAGCGCGCTATTGCGGCAGCCAACGCGTGTTGGCCGGTGGGAAAAATAGACATGCTTTGAGATATTCAACGCACACTAAAATTAGTATATCTCCTGATTCCGGTTCAGTTAGGTGTCGATAAAATTGTCTCATTGAATATTATCGATGTAGCGTACTGTAATAGCGACGATGTTATAGAATAATCACAATTAAATTTGTAAAAATTTTATGTTTTGACAAAATGTCGCCGTATATGAGTACTAAACGTGTCCAAAACTATCGTAAACGCTTACAGGAAAGTACAGAAAATCATGAGGAATTCAAGATGCCCAAAATCACCAATGCCGAGCGTCAGAGGATGTACCGACAACGCTTAAAAGACAGACGTATTCTACTCTCTTGCGGCCGTGGCTCCGACACAGCCCCCGCTGATTTTTTTAAGATGAACACGAAGCACCCACAGGGACCCGCCTATTCGATCGAGGTAGGTTCTCAAAAAACGACTAAAGTAATTTCATTCCAACTTTTGCTATCTCATGTGGGGCAATATTTCTGTGCCTTGTTATTGGAAAATACATATAGGTGATGAATGCACCAACAGTAAAAAGTAGAACTTGAAATAATAAGTGTTCCATAGATGTAGAAAAGATCAGTCAAAAATCTAAAATAATCGTTTAATTTTGTTTTATTTTATTTTATTAGTCGAATAAACATTTTGTGTTTCCCGTTTTTGATTAATCGATTATATTTTATTCAATATCAATACTTCGCATCCTAAAGCCGGCTACTCAATTACAATTTCACTGGAAATCTGCAACAACGATCGGCATAGTCCCTGCAGAGGCACATGGCTGCGCCTTCCCAACTTGGATACTAATGTGATAATCTGTAGCGTCCCTGCCGATCGGCACTGCAAATTGCCAGTAAAATTGAGACGCGATTAGCCGGCCTTAGTCATGAGATCCACTTGTTTTTCCCTGCAACTTGCAGCTCCAATGTGAAAACCCGGTTTCGTGTAATTCCTATTTATGCCCTTTAACACGTTAAGCGGTCATTCCCCGGTTGATGGTGACTTTTCTTTGAAAATCCTCCAAAGGCAGCTCCGCGCTTGACGTGTTAAGGGCTATGCTAAATTTTCCACCATTAAGCCCTTATTCACAAAAAATGAGAAAGGACATCAATTCGACTAATCCCTAGGACGAGTTATCCTTCTATTTAAGTTGTCCAGTCATCGGCTTAAAACAATACAATTGATGCTTGGAAGGAAAGGAAGACAGTTTATCAATAACTTGTCACCTTCTTGGAATATCTGTACCATCGGAGCAAGTTACCACTGAGAAAAAAAAGCTATCATTTTTGAAAGTCTATAGTATGGAGAAGTTTTAGAAATACTAACTTACGAAGCGTATTATTTTTTTAAGTTCTTTATTATTCGAAAGATTCATCAGAGACCACAAATCATTTTATTGACTTTTTTTTTTAGTGACTTTTGACTGAAAGTAAGAAAAATTAGAAGAAAGGTTTTCTGCGCAATCCGCAAACTAGTACTTTTTTCCAAACTTTTCCAACTGAATGGTTTTTTCAGAATCTGGCACGTCACGTTTGCCGGTTTGCTTGCAGTGCAATAATAATGGGGTCCTGCAAACATGTTGAAGTTATACTTAAAATTATGACACATGAATCCTTACTACACATTGTTTGTACAAAAGTTTAGATTGTCTCTACTTTTCAGTTTTTTTTGAATATTTTTGTTTATTTAATTGTTTAATTTTTCTTTTGAATTGTATGCATTAATGATGAACTCACATCAATTTTTTTTTTGCAACATCTCTTAACTAATGCTCAACTTCAATAAAGAGAAACACTTTTTCCGCAATTTTTATACTTTGGGCCTTTCGCACTTCTTGGCTTCTGCTCGAAAGAAAGCCCTTCTTTCATCTTATCTATTGTTCCGTTATTGACCGTCCACCGCGAACATTTCGCTTGTGTTTCAATGCAGAAAAACGACATTTTGTAATTTGGTGTGTAAATTCGCAATATATATTTATCTCATAATTAAAACTAAACAAGTAAATGTTCGATCCCAATGTATCCGCGCCGTTATGACCCGCTATGCTGTCAAAATAAATCTATTGTTACTGAAAAACTTATATAAGAGGACGGAAAAGTAATTCTAAATGGTATAATACTTACGGATCGGATCAGATCGGAAAAATTGATCAACTTTCAGCTTTTTCGGAATACAATGAAAAGCATAACCTCCTGTGTCATTAATTGAGCCATCCACTTCCGCCTTTTCCTTCTTTGGCTTCCTTTTATATATTTATATTTCTCGTGTAATTTATAAAGTTACAAAATAATTCAAATGGTCTTAATAGTTAATATTTTTCAATTTAAATGTCACTTACTCACATAGTGAATTGAATTTGAATTCACAACAGAACAGTACGGAAAGGTCGGGGTATCCAACGGCGCGGATATATTGAAATCCGGCCTTAAACCTCGTGAAAGTACCTAACTTCATTCTTTGAAGAATGAGCTAAAACATGAACATGAGAATCACACACTTCTCCTTGCAAGATGTCATGTACTAAGGGCTAAAAACCAAACCAAACAATATAAATACTGACACTAATTTAAAAAAGTGTAAAACAAAGGCGATAGTATTTTTAATGAATAAACAATTAATATGTACTTAGGGCTACATGTAAGGTATAATAAAACATATAACTGAATTTTGTAAATAATTTGTCAACGCAAGCTAATAAAAGCAATAAATAAATTAATTATAATAAATTATGCACATAGCATCCTTCAACAATATACCTACAGTTGCATTATGCATATTATATGTATGCGTATGTGTACATTTATCATATTGAAAAAAAAATTATTTAAAAAAAAAAACCGACTGACTGTAAAAAGGAACTAAGAAGATGTAAGCAAGACACATTCATAATTAAATATATAAATAAATTAGTACTATTAAAATTGATCTAACTGGTCAATATTTGTAATAAACAGACAAAGTATAACTAATTGGCAGTCGTAGGCTACGCATATTTTTGTTAGTCTGTGTAGGTAGCCTCCGGCTTTATCTGTTTATTACAAATATTGACCAGTTAGATCAATTTTAATAGTACTAATTTATTTATATATTTAATTATGAATGTGTCTTGTATACATCTCTTTAGTTCTTTTTTACAGTCTGTCGGGTTGTTTTTTTCTAGCATTTCTCATTCAAATTACATTTAAACTTATAATATGTATTTATGTATTTTTGTAAGCCAATTAAAAAACCCTTTATGTTGATAGTACACTCGATAGGTTTTCAGGAAAAAAATTTTGAAGACATGTAATATGGCGCCAAAAATCGGCCATTTTAATTTTTATAATTTTCATATATCCAGTGTCACTCTCACAATTAAAACGAATCTAACGACACCTCTAAAGTTAAAATTCCTCAAGCCGTTTAGGCTACAGAGCGTGACAACGAAATAAAATATGCATACATACATACACTCGAAAAACATAACCCTCTTTCTGACGCAGTCGGGATAAAAACATCTAATTCTTACCAGAAATCTAGTCGTTTAATTCCAGCAGGTGTCAATTTATGTAATACTTTCGTTTCATGCATTAATAACAATGGCTGCTAGCATTCACCTGGGGGATTGGAAAAAAAATAAGATCAAAGTTTCAAACAAACAAACCAATATTTACTAAGATAGTTGACTTCACCCCTAAAATTCAAGACGACGCGGCGGTAGCCTTTTGCTGCATCCGAGGGGTGAAACTTAGGTGGAGTGTTCCGGTGGCACCCCTACCTACCATTAACATTTCGGTGGACTCCGATTTAACGTAATACTCGATGTACTATTTAACTGGACTAAATTGATGCAACTACAATGTTTGATGTGAATCAATAAATAATTCATTTAGAATAAAATACTTTCGTATGCTAACCAAAAGTTTAGTTGAAGTTTTTCAGTACCAACAATTTAAATTTTTAAATATCTGCAGACCGAATGAGTTATCGTATGTTGTGGTCGGTATATTTACAGTTCAAGGGTTTACGCTTCAGATAGTAAAGCAAAAATATAAAACCTAAATGTGGTAGAGATTCCATTGAAAATTAGACGGAAAGATATCTAAGGAAGAAGAGAGAACAGACCACACAGTATGTAGATATAAGCCACAAAACTGTACATACAATGAAATCACAGATTATTATCGCTTAATATGATCAGTGCGTAGGTATACTCATAAAATACCACTTGCAGAGATATCCCTGGAGGAGATCTTATACCTATGCACATATTAACACAATTATTCCACCTAATCTTTCGTTAGAGCTTTTGCCTCGATGGAATCCTCTGATTGTAACTTAGCGATCAGTTCATTCTTCCAAACGCTCATTGCACTATCGACGTTCAATTTATGCTGGTGTTTATATCTATGAAATCTTATCCAGTGCAGTACACTAGAAAATCGATTATTTATTTTACCTGTGTGACACTGCGGCATACATGATCACAAAACCTTAATACAATCCAAACTGTTCGCGATCTCTTGCCCAAAGAGGGGTTGGTAAAAACCCGATCCCTGAGTGGTGTATTGATCTTTCAAATTTGTAAACGTGATCACTGCTCTCCTCACACGTAGTTTCGTAAACTTGATATAGGCAAAGCAGCTGTCCAAAGCCAGCTGATATTTCAAGGGTAGATATTTCCATTTGGAAAAGAGTGTTGAGTTGCAAACAACAAGAGCATATACCGGGGGTCGTTTCGTTTCCCTTGTTTTTTGTAGTGCAGCTCTCATTTTGATTGCATGTGAGTTTGTATGTATCAGAGCCTGCAAATATTATTAGATAGGCGATCCTTCATCACATGAACGTCTGGTTTTGATGTGGAAGGTGGTTGGCAAAATGGTCGCTATTAGGAAGCCAATGTCTACAAGCGAAATTCGCCGAATGCAGTTTTTGAGATCTCAAAATTATTCGATTCGGGATATTGCAAGAGAACTTGGACGAAGTTACACGACAATTCATACTAATTTGGGGCGTAATTTTCATCTACAGAACTCTCAAGAGAGTGGAGCTCAGAACAATGGTGATGCAGTTCAAAGTACGTTCCTTTCAAAACAACCAGCTCCATTGAAAATTCCTCGAGTTACTTATACTAACGCTGTTGAGAATAATGATTTGGTTACAAAAGTTGTAACTTTAAGACCGGAGATCACCCAGGTATCTTTAATTAGTATTGAAACTTATTTTACGTTAAAATGAACGCTTCAAAAATATATGTAAAATCGAAGTTAAAATTGTGTGCTAAATTATATCTCCTTTTTTTTCAGCCACCTTTCCAAAGCATTCGGGAACCTGAGGTGAACATATATGCGGAAGAGGAAAAAATGTCCCCAAGGCCGGATAGCAGCCTTCTCGAAGAACAGTCATTCACCTTGGATTCAGTGCAGGAGAACGGAGAGGACAACTACCACGAGCCGGAAGCTAGACACAAAAAATCAAAGAAAATAAGCGGCAAGAAAAAGCTGAAGAAGTCGTCCTCAACGATACAGGCAACACTTGACTCGCTGAAAACAGTGACCAAAGCTATTTCGGCACAACACGATGAATTCAGTTTGTTTGGAGAATATATGGCAATGTCACTACGGACGATGCCAATGCGCAACGCTCTCAAATGCAAGGAAAAACTATTGTCCGTTATTGTTAACGAAAGGCTAAGCTTGAACTCAGAGACCTCTTAAGGACTGCTGCTACATGTGAATTATTGTTAACCGTGGCAGACACCTTTATTTTCATCAGCAGACTGCATCTTGTTATGTGTTTTTTTTCTAGTTTTCGTAAGGACGTGTTTCAGTTAAGTCAGCAGATTTCCTCAATTCTGCGACTTTTTTATAAGACTTTTTGTGTACTGTAAGAAACATCTGTAGATAGGATTATTTTTGTAAGTGATCTTTTAAGGAACATTTAAGACAATAGAATAAAATACATTTCAAATCCCATGTTGTGGTTTTGCTTCCAAATTGAGTTTTATTACGTTCTAAAATAAGTTTCAGAAGAGATAGATAGCTAAATACGAGAATGAAGAAAATTTAACTGGTTCACACATTCCCAAAACATAATTCTTATTGTTTTTATAATGTGGCCTTGGTGTATGGAACTGCAAAATGTATTACTTTTGTTTGTTTGTTTCTTTCGAAATGTTACACAATTATGTTTCTAGTGGATATCGTGTTACATGTCAACAACAATGCTTCCTTGTGTTGATTGTTGAGATTCGTCTGGTAATTGCATCCCTCCTTTGAACATTTGAAAGAACCTTGATACATTCGATGATTCTTCTAGATAGATAAATTAGAACAAAAAATGGTATTTATAATATTAGGAGGACCAGAAAGAAATACCAATATTTTTTATACTTGATTTTTGGGGCAGTCTACGATGGTACTTTGCAGTACGTTTTGCGATTTTTATCATATTTATTTACTCGCAATGATATATCGCAATCAGTCTTATTGTCAATTCCGAAAACAATTTTCCCCGAACGGTCCCTGGAAAAATGTTAGGTATCGTGAATTTCCATCGGAGTATTTTCCCTGGGAATCACTGTCACTATCTTAAAAATGCAAAATATAATTTCGAAGTTATAATCGTATATTTTTATAGCAGGGAAAAGCAAACTTTTCAGGATTCAAAAGTGAAGATTTGTTTACGGGAACGTGAGTAAAGGGAGTTGTTTCGAATCGCTTTTATTTTAGCAGCTAAGGAGGAAAGGTATAAGATTAGGGAAAACTATTATCTTGATATAAAGAATTTCTCTTATATAGATTTAAAAAATACTTCATAGTTAATCAAGGTACGTCAGGGTACATTTAAATGCTTGCACTTTTTTGTTGAAGGCGGATACGAAAAGGATGTAGGAAACGAACTTTCGCTGAAGCCCTTACCCAAGTGCTAGATATATTTGAAAGAGAACTTTGTCCATTGTGGATACAGACGAAATTGCTCTTTGAAATTAAATTCTTTTTATATTGCAGTAATTTGACAAAAAAAAAAAAAACTTCTATATAACTAAAAATGGAATTCATTTTCCTTAAACTGGATCATACTAGCTATGTCCAGGGTGTCTACAGAAAAGAGCAAATATCGTTCAAGGATAATTCAAGGATTTCCAGGACATATTTTACTTAAATCCCAGGACATATTTTGACATTCCAAACCACAACATTGTATCTATTCTCTTTTAGTTCGCCCGCAATAAATAATTGAACATAGCGCTCGAAACAGTACGAGTATTTTATTGCTCTTTCAAACAGGATATATTAAGAATCTTAAGATATATATTAATATAACTTAATATATATAATAACAGAGAATTTCACAATACAAACAGTCTCATACTTCAATTATTATTTAGTCAACCCTTTTCTTCTTCTAATTTCTGCAGCTCTTTCTCATAGCCATGCAGTTCATGACGGGTTAAATCCAGAACTTCTAATGCTTGTTTCTTTTTCAATTTAATCTCATTGATCCCATCACTAAGTTCTCTTCTTCGCTTTTTCTCTTTGTCTTCATTTTTTTCTTTTTTTTCAATACTTCAACTCGGTTTGAAGAGGCATTTTTAAAGGCTGAGATCATGTCTCTGGTGATATCAATATCTTTAATATTATTAAAAGATTTAAGATAGTCATAGACGCATCTTTGAGATACAAGACTTTGTTCTTGCAGATTTTCAACGAGGAATTCCTTATTTACAGAAAAACTCCGTTCTACGGCTGCATTCCCATGAAAAAGAACTAGAAGTCTTCTTATAAAATTAATAAAGAGATCAGATGCATTATGCTCTCTGCATATGTCCATAAGAAACTCATCTAACTTATTTTTATCACGATCGAATTTCTTGACTTTTTTTATCACATTGTCACCGGATATAAAACTAGAATACTCTTTTTTTATGCGTTCCCCTTGAATAGGTGTTATATTTACTTCAACCAACACTTCCAGAGCTATTTGGATTCGAAAATTTGCTATCTCCGGTTTCAACATTATGAGAGGTGATAAACAGCTAGCTCCTTTTATAATTGGATAAGATAGAGGACATTTTTCTTTCAATTTTCTGCACACTTTGATTATCAACTTCTGACAATCCATTCTAAATCGCACCGGATCAAATTCTTTAACATTTTTCAGGTTTTTTAGTGCATTTAAAGCAGCGAAACCGATATCGACTTTTGATGGCAAACAGAAATTATCCTTATTATCTAAGTCTATACTAAGCATATGTTTTACATTCTTTATACCTGAATATAATATATCAGCCTTCAAAACTCGCGAAATCATCGATTTATAAAGTACGTATAAGTCATTATACAAAAACGGTACCAGTGATTTATCATCTAGATAACTGGTTAAAAACTTCTCCAAATCCAAAGATATGCATATAAGAATGGACAATTTAGCATCAGTGAAATTGCATTGTACAAACTCTTTAATGGTTGAAAAACGTTTTGAATCAGAGGGCTTCTTATTAATAATAATAGCACGCACATATTTTTGTAACGGAGGGAGCATAAGTTTTGCTCTTTCCATGACCCGACAATTCTCGGTCCAACGAATGCAACAAAAGTCCAATGGAAATAAGCAAGACCCAGTGATCTTTATAAAAACGTTTCGACGCGTTGGAGAATCTTTGAAAAAATAATATAGAGCTCTCAGGAAGGAATCGATATTCTATCCAACTTTCTTATGACCAGTTTTATAAGCTCCATTGACAATATGCAAAGAGCAAGTGCCGGTTTCCAAAATCTTTTGATCGGATAAAAGTGACAAATCTATTTTAAAGTCTTTCAACAATTTTAAATTGACGTTGGGGCCGTCCATCGAGACGAATAACTTTTCTGAGCTCAAGACCTAAATCTGTTAGACCGAATTTCAACGCTTTCAGCAAATCAGCAGCTGTCGCGCCGGTAAGAAAACAAGAATTCAAGTATCGGGTTTGAATCCGATCTCCAGTCCAAAAGCGAATAACAATATCCATCTGTCCCTTTTGCGCAATTTTGTTTAAACTTTCGTCGAAAGAAACAGCATAAAAATCGGATTTCTGTATTGTATCTGCTAGTCTTCTCTGAAAGTAGGGACCCAGCCCACAGGTTACAGAATAACTCAATTTATCCTTATGGATTTTAAACTTTGAAGCGATTTCACTATCATGAAACATATAAGGGATCAGGTCCGACAGTTCAGAAAAGCATCTCAAAGATGCCTGTTTTTTAACCATACTCATACATAAACAATAATATATTTCAGCTTTCGTGACATCGGCTTGTGTCACATACTTATCTAAGCTAAAACTATGTATAATCTCTTGTTGCTTTTGCATATCTCTCTGCTGTTCCTTTGGCTTTTTCAACGCTTTTTCCATCCTTTTTTGACTTTCATGAGCCAAATTTACACTTTGAATTATTCACTTGATTTTTCAACGAGCCTGCATTATTTGAACATTTATCTTTGCATATGAATGGTGTGCCATCCGTTACGTACTCTCAAGGCTAGTCTTCGTAACCGTCGAATGACAGTTTGGCCAGCTTGAGTGTTGCCTGTTGTTTCCTTTATTTGCCGCTTGGCGTACCTTATTGTGAACGGAGTTGCCACAAAAGTACAATAATTTCGAATTTATATATTTCAAAATATGAAAAATTTCAAGGGTTCGCGATAATATTCCAGGACAATTCCAGCATTTCCAGGGTTAATTTGAGAATCAAGGATAATCCCAGGACCTTAAGGATTTCAAGGCTCTGTAGACACCCTGTATGTCGGAATGTTTTTCCATACATAGCTAAGCGACTTTACATTAAATATATTTAACAAATATTTTAGAATTAGGTAAAGAAGAACGCATATCTTTCCTTCTACACCAAAGTTCCCTAGCCAAATGGTTGGGAAATAATTCGGGGGAAAATTCGAAAAAATTCCCTCGAAATTATAATTATTTCGGGATTTTTTCCTTCTCTTTATCACTTTTCGAACATGGGAAAAATTCCGGGCGGCAAGGAATAGAAATCTTGTACCCAAAGGAAATTTTAGATATAATGAAAATGCAATCAAAAATCAGGAAAAGCGAATACCCCAAAGAACCCTTTTAAGGGTGAAAATTAAGAGTCGTGTTTGTTTCGTGCCGATTCAATACGATTAGAATGAAAGCAATAAAAAGGAGAACAAACAGGAGAATATATTCCGAAAGGATACCTATCACCTGAACCAGCTTCCATTAAATATTGACAAATGTACTTACATGCACTTTACGCGCTCGAATACTTTAATCCCTTTTAATTATACTATTGACGGATGCTCGCTACAGAAAATCGACACAGTGGGATATCTGGGTGTCCGGTTTAATAGACAGTTTTCTTTTAATAACCACATTGATACCATCATCAGCAAAGCTAACTCCACCTTCGGTTTTGTCAAGCGTTGGTCGAAAGAATTCAATGACCCATACGTCACAAGAATTCTTTATTGTACCTTCGTCAGACCTATTCTGGAATACGCTTGCCTAGTTTGGTCTCCGTCGTGTTTAACTCAGGTGCGCCGTCTTGAGGCGGTCCAGAAAAGATTCCTCAGGTTCGCTCTCAGGGATCTTCCTTGGACCAATCCGTTTGTTCTACCCCCTTATGAGGACAGGCTCAAACTGCTCTCCTTGCAGACTCTCGAGAAGCGTCGCGTTGATGCTCAGGTGATTTTCGCCATGGATTGTATGTTGG
This sequence comes from Neoitamus cyanurus, assembly GCA_947538895.1. Taxonomy (NCBI): domain Eukaryota; kingdom Metazoa; phylum Arthropoda; class Insecta; order Diptera; family Asilidae; genus Neoitamus; species Neoitamus cyanurus. Next base: position 33,003,729 of record OX384541.1, on the reverse strand, counting down.
GTCGAATAAATTCGCCTGTAATTGTCTCTTTCTTCTCTGTTGCTGTCCCCGCTCGTTCACTGAGGGAACATTCTTTCTTCCATGTTCCATTTCATCGCACGAACTGAAAAATCGGCTTCGTTGTGGTTGATTCTTGATTAATTTTTGTTAATTTTCTTTTGAATTGTAGTAATCAGACCCTTGATGAATGTATTTAAATAAATAAATAAATCATTTGCTGCCGGTTATTAAGGTCAGAAGAAATTCACTTTACGATGATCTCTGGGAATGCATGCATAATTTTTTTATACTTAGATTCCAAACTTTATTTTAGTAAAATTTGTTCATATTACCATAATGTCGCCTTTACGAAAACATTTTTTTATTAGTATAATTTTCTACTACTCTACTGTCTACTGCCCGGCACATCAATTTCTTGAATACAAAAAACATCACTTGCTCTCTGGAAAAGCTGAAAAGAAACAGCGAAATAAATTACTAAAAAATTAGTATTTTACTGCCGAGAATTAATAAGTTAAATTGTGGTTGAGATGCCCATTGTTTCAACTCGACCAAGTTGCATAAATATTTCCTTTTTTTATATTAAGTTCATTTTAATGTACTTATCGGTTCATTGGCAAAATAGGCTATCTCAACAATTGAACTTGAACTGTTTCTTTAAATGTACCATAAAAACAGCTTTTAAATTATATTCTTCAAAATATTTATTGATACGGAAAGCGTAATTGTTGATATGAAATATAAAATGTCAGTCAGTGGTTTCGTTGGCAGGTGTGTACACCTTTTACGAAATGACATTTTAGAATGAAGACGGCTGGTTTGCACGAATGTGGCATTCAATTTCTTTCTTAAGTTGTTGAATAGTCTCAGGGTTGTTCACATAGACCTTACTTTTCAAACCCCAGGAGCAGAAATCTTAACAAGTTAAATTACAGAGTACTCGGCAGCCAGTTTGATCTCCAATAAGTAATTTTTTTAAATTCTGGGTGAGAAACACCTGTTTCCTTCCACAATCATAAATATGGAGCGTTTGAAGATATTTTAGCTTACAGAAGTAAGAATTAATCCAAAAGGATCAAGGGTGTTTCGATCAAGTGATTTTTTCGCGTGTAGTATGTAGTTGCGTCATCCTGTTGAAAGAACATGTCATTTACGTCTATTTCATGCAATTAAATATTCAAAAGCAAGCCACGACGGACATTGTTTGACTCGGTTGGTCAAAGTAAATATGAATACTCAAAAGGTTCTTTGAATACTGAATTTATTTAACAAAACCGTTCGGTATTTATAACAATAAGAACTTACGACTAAGCAGATATGTTGCGATTTATTAGGTGAGTTGGTCATTGCTTCATGTGTTTTGCGGTCAGAGCAAATATTGCTTATGTTGACTTCTGCAATTTCAAGTAGGGTGACATGAAGTATTGATCGACTTGTTACAATTATGAAATTAATTACAAAAAAGAGAATTACAAAATAGTTATAAGATTGTTCAGATCTGAACAGACGTAATTCAATTTGTGTAATGTTTTCACAATTAATAAATGTTCTTCCGAAGTGTAACGCAATTTTTTCGTAAATGTCTATGTTTCCTTATGACAGCTAGCAATAAAGAATGAGTAAATGTTTCACAAATGGAAATGGAACGCGATTCCAAATTCATGTTATCGTTGAAACACCCTATACATATATATTTGATGAATACTTCAAGTGAATCGAATATTTTAATTAATTAAAATAATTTTGAAATTTTATTTTAAATTATTCAATATCTTAAAATTGCTTTAGTTTTGGAAATAGATTTTCATATTAAAATATATGCCTTTTTATCTTTTAACTTCTTTGGTGGAATCCAAAAAAAAAAATATAATTACTTTGAATGATATTTGCCCATAAAAATAAATATTATTAATTGAAAATGTTTCAACATCAATTTGTTAGTTATTTCCATGTTACAATTGTAATATTTTGAATTCAGGATTACGTGGTTTTCTAATTTTCGTCTCTGTTAGTATGTACTTACCTAAATGACTGGAAGACAAATATCCTAGAACAGAAAATTTTAAAAGAGGAATGAGGGACCAGGAGTTCAAAAATACACAAATTCAATAAGTCCATCGTTTGGAAAACAAGAAACTTTTATTCAAAAAATTTAAAACCTCTATATCCATAAAACAATTTGTACTCAATTAAAAATAAAAATTCTTTTGATTTTGGCTTAAAGCTACAAAACATCATAAAACAAAATAATAGAATTGTGATAACATAAGATTCACTAAAGCGTCCGATCATTAAGGCACAGGGTTGTGAAATCAAAAACAACTTCAATAAGTTAGTAGGCAATTCCAGTATATTAAATTATCTCATGTTTGAATATCTGTATATCACTGATTTTTACAGTCTATTTCTAACTGGGATACGTAGAGCAGTAATAACTTATTCACTAAATTCAATTTACAAAATTCTCTGGCGACAATAAATTAAACGTTCATAAAACTAAAAATATTCTAGTTTCTAGCATTTTGCTCCTAGCAAAAGGATTAGTTATGCACACGACAACGAAACAGCTCCTTTTAGCAGTAACAGAATCAGCTGCACGAATGCATTGTATTTGAAGCTTACATGGATTCATCGATCATTTCTCATTATAACTCCGTTTAGAAAAGGTTCAACATCAAATTTTTTAGACTTACAAATACACTTACACACACTATTTTGAAAATCAAAGAGATTTTTTTAATTTAGAGAATAAAAAGCAACTATTATTAATATCTGAATCTAGAAGACACAGCGACGTCGTAAACACTTAATTAGATTACATTTTTAATTTAAAAATTTTTATTGTTTGTCATTTTCTTTGTTCCTTCCTAGATACACGCCCATTTTAATTAGGGTGTCGTTTGATTCAGGGTAATTTTTCGAATTTCAAAAAAAATGTAATAAAGACCAGCTGGCCAACAAAATATGTAGGTGATGATTATTATCCCAATTTGCAGCAAAAATTAAAAGACATATACAATTCAGAATCAACAAAATTCTTCGGGGTATTAAATTACTGGTGGTCTATTAGAATTTAGCATGAATAATTTGGTCATTATATCAATTATACTATGATATATATATGCGTCAAGAGAAACCGTTCCATTTGGTTGTTTTGTGCATGGAAAAATTGTCACCTCCATGGCTCAACTTATTGAACGCAGCCATAATTCATTAAATCAGTAAACACAGTTTCTGAACGAATACAGACAACAAACACAACGCCATCTTAAAAGTATTTGACAGTTTGTCATTCCTGGGATAATTATTTTGGAGTGAAGACCCGTACGGCAAGTTTTTTTAAGAATTAGCATGCTGTTTTGGTCACTTCCGTGGATTACGTATTACATTATCCACGGAGGTGACTTAAATGTCCATATATGTATATGTATGAAAACTAAAGTGAAAATAGCTAAGCACATAAGTGCTGCATAATGTGTTATGGTCAGTTTTGTCAGCCCATGTTGCTAACATCAATTGCCGCGGTAAAACAACCGAAGCAATTGATGTCACCAACATGGAGCTTGCATAATTAAAATTGCATCCCACCGCACCCACTGCAAAATTGCACCGGCAAAAGCACATCCCTATGCGGCATCAAATCGCCCAGCATAAAACTCGGCAAATATAAATTCCTAATGCCCGCCTTGTCCCCCCCGGAAATTAGTACCTGAAAAGGGAAAACAAACATGCAATTATTTCCAAAAAAACCAAATGTTAACTGCTAAGTATTCATAAAGTACCAAACAGAACATTTTGGTTACAGTAATTGCCTCGGGTGAAAATATTCTCAACCGTAGCGTTCACCTTTTGTCAGCTGCTGTACCCACAGATTAAATTTAAAATCTAACAGTACAATATGACAATCCCATCCACCAATCCGCCGCGTACTTCTAAAAAAAATACCGCTCATAAGTATCCACCAATCAGAAAAGGGCTTTGAACGAAAATCAAGCAAATCTGTTGGCGTCGGTTGGGACAGGGTCGGAGGCTGGAGTCAGTTGGGATTTACATTTCACAGTGGGCGCACGCAGATTTGGAGACACGGTGTAATAACCCTATAAATTGCAAAGATCAATTAAACGGAGTGAAATATTTTGTTTGACATTTGTATTCTGGTCATCCCCCGCGAGTTCCTTTTTTCTTTTTTTTTCTATCCGAACGGTTACGCATCCCCAGCGCGTGAAGCTTCTCCTTTTGTTAAAGTCATTACATATGTGTTCCTGATTCGACTAATTACTGAACGTGCTATTTTACTTTATAAAATGTTACATGACTCAGACGAAAAGTCATTTACTGATACGTTCATTCCGCCGTCTAGTGACAGTTGCGTTTAGCACTATTATTAAAAATAAGTTTTAATTGCCTATGGCATTACAATTATACTGATTGAACTACAATTAAATAAAATAAATAGGAAGTTAGGTGGTCTTCTTAAGTAAATTAACTTAAAGACTAGATCAAACCGAACGAAAGAAGAATTGTTGGACATTTCAATGAATAAAAAAGTAAATTAATCCGAGTGGTAAAAATAAACAGAATTAGATTAGTTAAAACAAACGAGAGAAAAATAAAAAAGGAAATATAAATAAATAGAAAAAGGACAGAAAGAATAATAAATAAAAATAAATAATAAAATAAGAATCACAACGAGATAGAGTAAACCTAACTATCTAAAGAGAAACAACAAAAATTAAAAGCTTAATAAACAAAATAAAAGTGCAAAAAGCCTGGGTACGAGGCTACAACCAGGGGGACCCCGAGGAGGATGCAAACGTGGACCTCCCCCCCGAGGGAAATTCATCATCTTCAAGCAACTGCAGCGGAGCCCGCCCACACCTACATCAATTCCTCACCACTTCAGCTAGTTTCACTCCAGCAGCAGCAGCAGTCTCATCAGCAGCCACATCACAACAATAGCGTATGCTATAGCCAGGTTTTTGATCGTTTGGTATATTCTCTTTTCCTTTTTGTTTTATGATAATTTTTATATAACTATATATATATAACCATTTTTATTTGAGCCAAACAAACCAATACAAATTTTCTATTTTTTCTTTGAAAAAACAAAACGAAATTTTTTTTATAATTAAAATAGTCGGCTCGGAGGAACCGCGTTTGAAATAAGAAAATTTAAAAAAAAATAAATGCCAACAAAATAAGACTAAATTGAAAACGAATTAAATACGAACACTTATGGCAAGAGTGATAAGTACGGCCTCATATGTAAATTTAACCGGATTAAGAGGTCTTAGAAATTTTAATGTTAAATAAATTGCTTTAAGATTTCATGATATGTATATGACACAAAGACCCTCGATTGTTTACAATACAACAAAAATTTTGCTAGAATTAGTACGGATTAATTTTTTTTTTATTTCTAAGCGTTGGCGATTGCCTTATTGTACCAGATGTATTCTCCTGTGAAAAGAAGGGTTGTGAGAGGAAATTTATTAAAATCATGTACTAACTAACATAGGAATTTTAATTGTTCCCTAACTCCCCTCTGCCTCTTCTAGCCTCCTCTTTCGGGTTTTCCACGATTTGAATTTTATAGGGACCACCCCAAATAGATTGGGCCAAAGTGGGAGGTCATTGGGCGGTTGGGGCGTAGGCCAGGGGGGTCCATTCCATCAGGACCCCCCCTTTCGGAGAGCTAGTCTAGGCGAGCTGCCCGCAACGAATTTCTCGCGCTGGACAGGGTCGAAAACACGAAGGGGGGGGGGAAAAAAAAGGACCGTTGCAGGAACAGGGGTTCCTCCTGCAACGGTCCTTTTTTTTCCCCCCCCCCTTCGTGTTTTCGACCCTGTCCAGCGCGAGAAATTCGTTGCGGGCAGCTCGCCTCCGTGGCAAAGTGCGGCTTTTTTGAAGCAACCCCCCCACACTACCGCGAAGCTAGCCTTGTTATGGTCAATTTTATCAGCCCATGTTGCTAACATCAATTGCCGCGGTAAAACAACCGGAGCAATTGATGTCACCAACATGGAGCTTGCAATATTTAAAATTGCATCCCACCACACCTACTGCAAAATTGCACCGGCAAAAACACACCCCCATGCGGCATTAAAATCGCCCAGCATAAAGCTCGGCAAATATAAATTCCTAATACCCGCCATGCCCCCGTAGAATTGATACCTGAAAAGGAAAACGCTGATATGTTGCATTAAATTGCCCATGTACCAGCGAGCCAACAGCCTAACATTAACCGGCTGCATAAATTGTCCACACGTAAGCCGATCAACCAAAGTAACCTTGGCCGTGCGTTCAAAAGGCGAAAACAAAACTCCCAAACGAATGGCTCGCTGTAGATGCCCTTATAAGGTAACAAAATCTGAAATCAAGCGTCCCCAGTTGCTCTATGAGTAACTTATTTTGAATCGACTGTACTACCCAACGGTTTTAAAACTAAACCTATTTAATAGTATGAGTGTGGGCTGAGGCGAACAGCCAATAAGGAAAAGATCGCCTGACAATTCTTGCGGGATCATGTACACACACCGACCTAAAAGTAAAGCTTTTGGATGGCTGGTGGAGTGCGTAATCAACTCAGGCAAGTCAGTTAGCATTTGGGATTTCTGACGAGCGGACGTGAAAGTTGAGCCGGTACGGGGAGTTGGAGTTGGGGATTAACATTCAAGCCGATCGGTCGGGGAAGTTGGACACAGCGGCACGGGAGTATTGCGGGCGGAAGTCACGGCGAACGGAGGCAAAAGTTTTGGACACGGTACGGAGGAGATTTTCCCCGGCGATTTTGGGAGTGCTCCTGTGAAATTTTTTTTTGGTAACTGGACGTGGACGTTTTGGGATAAGGTGCCGTCTAGAAACGGGGCAATAAGCCAATACCGATTGCGAAGTTGTTTTTGTGAGCCGCTATTTCGGAGATTTAGCCGACAAAGGCGCGTTTTGTTTTAAAAGGAAATAGGTTCGTGCAATTTAACCTTTTGTCCGCACGTGCCCGTGACAAAGTGCCGTTCAATACCTAATTAATCAGCTCAACCGGTTGAGAGGAAGTACAAATTAAAAGAAACATTTATGGACTTGATTACTAGCATGATCAGAATTCAAATTTAAGTTTGTGCGTTGGTTTTCTGCAAACCTGACAATTTGGTGGCCTACGGGAAATAAACGTTTGATAGGGAAATAAAATCGTGACTAGTTAAAGCAAAAGAAATGTGAAAATTAAATTAAAGTTAGAAACTGAAACAAATTAATAGACAAATTAAAGGTGAAACAAAAACTCAAATAAAATATAGATAAAAACTATAATAACAAATAAATAAGGAATAAATAGTAAATGAAATTAAAAATTAAAATTTTGTAAATAAATAAAAATACAAATTAAAAGAGACAAAGAAACTGTTAAATTTAATAGAAAACTAAAGCCGAATAAAGGTTGAAATAAACTAAAATAAATTATCGTAGAAATAAAAAAGCAAGAACTGTAAAAATTTAAATTAAGAGAATAAAAAGATAAATAAATAAATTAAATAAAGATCAAAATAAAGAAAATAAAATAAGCCTGGGGAAAAATGAAACAAATAAAAAAAAAAAGAAAAAAAAAAGGCAACCCCGAAGAACCCGCCATTACCAGGGGGACCACGAGCAGGGTAACCATGGACCTCGCCTTCCCCCCTCCGTGGGATTTCATCATCGTCACCATCAGCAGCAACTGCATCAGGCGGCGCCGCTAGCTTTAGCCTTCGCAGCAGCATCACCGTTCCAGAAACAACCACAGGTTTTTATGTCTACTTCTAAACTTATTCGTTTTTGGTAAATTTAAGTCGATAAAAGTTTTTTTTTTGTACAATTACTTAATGACTATAATAATATAACCGCGGGTACCGCATTTGACATACGGAAATTGAAAATACTTTCGAGATCTAGGGATAGTTTGTAAAATATAACCATGATGTAAACACCTCAGCACAAATAGAAAATAAGACGTCATGTGAAAGATTTAAGGGCTGAAGGAATTGCTTAATCTTTTGAAACTATGAAAGGTGTATAAGGCTGATATATTAAGGTTGCATAATGTTGCAAGACGTAATCAAAATAAAAATGTTAGGTTAGTAGGGATTCGAAAAATTCTTTTTACTTCTACTTTTAAGCCTACTATTGTTAATCAATCAAAGTTTTTTTTTTTAATATAAAGAAGACGCAGGGAAATGTAATAAATTAGAATGATGTCATAATCAGCCAATTTTAATGGTTTCCTAAGTCCCCTCTACCTCCTTCAGCCTCCTCATCTTCGGGTTTTCGCGTTGTTTTGAATAAATTTTTTTATAGGGACCTCCCAAAATAATTGGGCCAAATGGGAGGTCATTGGGCGGTTGGGGCTAGGCCAGGGGGATCCAATCCATCGGGATCCCCCTTTCGGAGAGTCATTCACGGCAGGAACAGAGGTTCCTCCTGCCGTTATCCTTCCCCCCTATACCTGCTGTTCCGTCTGCGCGAGAATTCGTTGCGGGCAGCTCGCCTCCGAGGCTAAATGCGGCTTTGGCAACCCCCCCACACTACCGCAATGCTAGCCTGCCAGCTCGCGCTGCCGCACACCTCGGAGCAACAGTTTTAGCCGGGCTGTTGAGAGCTCGCTCCCGTTAACAGCCTTCAAGCTCGCGCGGCCGCAAACCACGGAGGGTACAGTTTTAGCCGGGCTGTACCAGAGCTCGCACCCGTAACAAATGTAAGATAAAATATCTTTCATTTGAGACTACTTTGGATCAAATAAAAAAACATGTTATTTTTTTCAAATTTTAAGTCCGTTTTGAGAATGGCCCATATATTCAATCACACTTAAATAAATTGTAGTATTGAATATAATTGGCTGGATGGAAAAATAGTGTTATATTAATTAACCCATACAATGCATGCCATTTTAAAGACACCACTTAAATTGAATCTTGAGATAAATTGCCGTTGGATTTCTGATTAAAAGCAGAATGCATGTTCTCTTTTTGAATGCATGCCGAAAAATATCCCAACAGAAATTTATGGGAATATGTCAAATGACAGTTCTTTGTGTATCCGAACAGGTAAGTAGGTGAATTAAAATATTTTTATATTATATTTTCAGGGGTTTTGGAACCTTTTAAACGAATTTGACGGAAGGATATCTTGGCGGCATAAGTCAAGGATATCTTGCCGTCACTAGTCAAGTGCCTCCGCTGTGTTATATTGCGTTGTTATTGGTTTACAATTTTGGTATTAAAACATCTTAATTTTTCGGAAAGTATTGTTTTCCGGTAACTACTTTCCTAATTCCCTCGTTCCGACCATTAAAGTAATGTTTCTACAAAGTTTTAGCGCAAAACCGAAGGCACTTGACTAGTTCCATAACCACAATTAATAAATTGTACAATCCTTTCCTCCCTTTCAACGTGAGGTTCCTCGGGACGACTAGTCCTTTTTAACCGACTCCTAACGAAATCTGTAATTCTTCAAAAAGATTAGCTTGGCAACACATTCTGCAATTTGCAATTCTTCAGGAGGATCAGTCATTGATCACCAACGATACCACACCTGTAGTACGCCGGGGGAATTGGGACTATTAAGCTTTGAACGAATGTAAAATAAGTATCGAAACCTCAAGGTTCTAAACATCTGCCACTTCTGGACTCTTAAATTTTGTCATTATTGTCTACCAAATCTTTCACCTTTCAGTCATATTCATCTAACGTTAAAAGCAACGACTCGGATAATTGTGCAAGTCAGAGTGCTGGGTACGTCCCCTCACCTCGCTACAATCTACATCTTACCCAAAACCAAGAATTGTAAATTGTGTGTGGAAAATAAAAAAAAAAGTGATTGAAATTTGTGAGTCTTCAACCACCCTGTTTCGCCGAGAGCATAATTACCATTTCGGCCACGAAACTACACAATAAGAGTATTTAACCCACTGACTGATTCAACGAATCAACATCCAATAGCGAAGTAAAATAAAGACTTACAAGGATCAAATCCATAATAATAAATATTTTTTAAACACTTTCGTTGTTTTGTCAAAAGCTCCTCAAGCATTTATTATTTAATTCTTTGAAATTTTAATAATTTGAAGTGTGACAGAAATTTTTTTAGCAGAAGTGCAATGAAAAAATTTAATGTCCGAATTGGATTAAGTTCATAAAAGCAAAACTCCGTGCCATTGCAATATTCATCAATTAATCAAATATGAAGCTGAATACTGCTATTGTAGCGCAGTTTTGCATTTATGAACTTGACTTGGTTTGCAGCCACTTCCAATTACCTTTCGAGCTGAAAGGGGTAGCTAGCGTGTCAGCCTTGAGCTCACTCTGGTCTGGGGACTGTTGTCGAATTCGCCGGATTCAGATCCGTTAGGAATGCAGAAATATCCTACGTTTCTCACGGACTGTAATCCGGTGGATTTGATAATAGCCCTTTCTAGCTCTAAAGATATTCCAGTAAACGAATTTGAAGTTAGTCTGCACGAGAGAGATGATGCACAGCATGGTCGATGCTGAGTCCTTGGGCCTGGCTACTAATAGCCCAAGGGGCCTGGATCATCGAAAGGTTTTATTCTGCGACGATGGCTCTGCATAGCCTGGCTAAATGGCATCGAAAATTCCCATGGTGCAGAATCGACTGGAGCATCCTTTTGGTGGTAATTTGTGCTCCTGCCATAGAACACTTGGTGCCTTTCGTTGTTTAACCCCCTTTGCAGGCTATCGCTGGTTTCCCGTCTTTGAATCCACTGGTCACGTTCGCTGTTTAGCTGCCTGTGTAGCTTTGATGAAAGTAATCCTGTGGTCGTCGTTTTACGATCCGACTTGGTAGTTGCAGCTGTAGTCTGCCCAGTTGCCCGACTAGCAGGCACAACACTGCTTCTAGCTCCGGTTGCAGCAGCACAGGAAGTGGGTAAGTCCACTGACATGGGTCCCCATTTTTCGGGTTGTTTGCCATGCCCAGCTGCCGCTTGATCTTTGGTGGAGTTCTTAAAGATCAGCTTTATATGGGTGAACCGATAAGAAATCCTGCCTTTCAATTCAGCCAACTTTTCATTGATGCGTCATCAATTATAATGACAAGGTTCAACAACTGACCATGTGTCGACCTTCGTACAAGGAGGAGCAGCCAGCCAGCCCGGATTCAATTCTCGGACTGCGGCTGGAACTTTTTGCCTGCAAGCTCTATCGTGACATCAATAATCGTCTCCTTTAATAAAACCAACTGCTCCGCAGAAAAAGGAAGATTAACACATTTAACACCTAATTTGATGCTACTACCCGCTTGGCTAATGGTGAGTTTCGCTGACCCAGTGTGGATAAAATAATAACATTTACAACAAATTACACATGGGAACGAAGGAGGCGTCAATACTAGCAGAAAAAAATTGTTGATCGTTTCCCAAATGAAGCAAAGGTTTTGTTGTGGTCAAGCATAAGCAGCCCATGCTGCTGATATCGACCGCTACGGAAATACATCCAAGGCGATCGATATCACCAGCATGGTGCTGGCTTAAACATTTCTATGGACCCACCGTACAGTCTACATGTCGGTAAAATCAGCCCAGCTTGCTAGAAATCAAAATTTCATTTCCGATTGCCGTATAGGAAAGCCCCTCGGCAAAAATTGCCCTGTTATAGTGTACCTAAAATGTATAAAACCGTTGTGTATAGTCGAAAAATTTGACCGGGCAACAAAGTTAGGCAAGAATATTTCACTCTGTTGCGACGAAAATTCAATGCGAGCTGAAATAATCTGGGCAAATCCTACGGTTTTCGTCTGTAGCCACGACCAGAAAATATCTCGGTCGGCAGAATGCACTTAAGTCCTTTTGCGAACGAGAGGTAGCAGAAAATTTCATTGCCTAGCCGAAATAGAGCCCTTCACAGCAAATGTGAGCTCTTCGTGCATCGGTAGGGAAAAATTTTTATATGGGACCGAGAAATAGCAGCGAAAAATCTAACGGTAATCGGGACCGAGCTAGGTGCGCTGGTTGCAGACGATGACACGTGCGATGGGTACAGTCTGCGGGCAGGTCAAAAAGATTTGAGTTTTGTCTGGCGGACGGAGATAAGTCAGGACGGTCGGAATTTACCCATCGTAAAGGGTTAGCGTGCAAAACCGAGCGGTGGCTAAATTGAAGATAGAATCGATCTTTGTCCGAGATTTTCGCGTTTTCGCCTACATGATTCATCCGAAAGTTTTGATTAAATAATTTTTTGTTGTTGTTTTGTTATTCGGAAAATTGCCGGCAAAATCCCCCAGCTAGTGAGAACACGACCAAAATCACTTAAAGGTGGCGAAACGGGCATGTGCGTGTGCAAAAAGAAACGGATTCCTCCCAGTGCTATATACCTTGGTGCGATTCGACAAATAAAAAAGTTGCACCAGGCATCAGGACAAAACTCTTAAAAGAACTTCAAAACTGTTTGGTGGCCCTAGAACCTTGAGGTATTGTAAATCAATTAGAATTATGTTGCGGCAATTGAGCGGTTGCTTGATTAAAGACGAAAGAGAAAACGTTTGGTGGCCTCAAAACAAACAAAAGAATCAATATGAGACAAAGAACTGCTAAATTTAATAAAAATAAAGAAGAATTTAATAATAAAAATCTAACTAAATAAACAGAAAAGATAAATAGTAGAAATAAGAGTTAACTCAAGAAAAACAAGAAATAATCAAAAGAGAAAAGCCTGGGGAAAAGTGAATTAAAAAAAAAAACAACCCCGAAGAAATTCATCAAGCAGCCAGGGGGAACCGAGGAGGGTGCAACACATGGACTTCCACCCCCCACCGAGGGAGCAACTCTACATTCACCATCTACTTCAGTCAGCGGCGGCCGCCCATCATTACACCAGCTCGACAGCGACCTCATCAGCATCGTCATTCCCGCAGGATACCAGGTTTTTCTCCTACCTATTTATATATTTACCCTTTCGATTTTATTTTATAAATAATAATGAAAATAAATAGAATAAAAGTTGAATTTTGATAAGCCAAAAAAAACAAAAGAAAAAAAAATGTTCTCCAACCAATACAAAATTTCAAAAAAAAAAAAAAAACATATTTAAGGTAAAATTATAAAAAAAAAACAAAAATTTTATGTAATTAGATCTAAAATTTGTTTTTCTTTAAATAAAACAAAATTTCCGAATCAACTAGAGTTTACAAAAAAAAGAAAAAAAAAAGAAATTAAGCCAAACTATAAGATACACAATTTTTTTTTAAATAAATAGAACAAAAATTGTTTAAATAAAACCATTAGTTCTAAGAAACACAAAAACATCCAAAACGAAAATCATATTCTATAATAAAAACAATTATAACATATTTTTTTTATATATATATACAGGGTGATTGGGAGATGGGTGCAAAGCTTTAAGGCGCAGCTAGTAGAGACAATTTAGAACCATTTAAGCAATGTTTGTCTTAGACGAAGTCTGACTATTTTTTTTTTACTAATATTTATGTTATTTTTACAAAAAATGCCATTATTTTACAGTTTTCGGCTAATTACAGCCAAATTAAATCACAATTAAATTGTTATTCATTTTATTTAATTAAAGTAATGTGTGAGCCATCCAGCACAACATGATCGAAGCGTCTGTGTTATGAGATTTTTTTTTTACAAACTTTTGAAGTTTATGAAAAAAATTTAAAAAATCAAGAACACCGTTTTCTGACCTCATTTTAAAAAAAACTGGTGTAGGTAACTACGTTCAAACCTTTTTAAAAACATGCTTACTTATCGCTCTTTAGTTTGAGGTATCATTTACTCGGTTAACTTACTAATTGCTGAAATTAAGACCTACAAACCAATTTAAGGGAGAAAATACGAATTTTTGGGCAGAGTAATTATTACAACTTTTTTGAGCTTGAAATGATTTTAAAAATTATTGCGCACATGTAAGAACCAAATTGAGGCGATTCTCCAAACAAAGGACGCCGCGCGTCCAGTAGTAGCCTTAGCTTTGCGCTCCTGCACGTGTTGTTTTTGAACTATCGTGTTTTTAAATGTGTTGACATTTAGTGGGCCCCTTTCTTCATTGTTAAGAGACTATGGATTTACCGAGGCTTATAGCGGAATCTGGTGCCCATATATTCCAAACAGATCGCGAAGTTATCTTCCAGCAAGACGGTTGTTCAGCTCATTGGACATTAATTGTAAGGGAACATTTAAATAATAGCTTTCCCGATAGCTGGATCGGCAGGGATGGACCTATCCCTTGGCCCGCTCGGTCACCAGATTTGACTCCTGTAGACTTTTTCGTTTGGGGTCGGGTCAAGGAACTGGTGTATACTAATATTGAAATAAACACGAGAGAAGACTTAATTGAAAGAATTAATACTGCATTTGACACCATGAAGCAGGAAATGATGCTAAACGTAACAACAACACAAGTGAGAAAACGGGCCCGTGCTTGTATTAGAAATAACGGCCATCATTTTGAACACCAACAATAAATAATTCAATTGAAAATGTTGTTTTAATTACTCTGCCCAAAAATTCGTATTTTCTCCCTTAAATTGGTTTGTAGGTCTTAATTTCAGTAATTAGTAAGTTAACCGAGTAAATGATACCTCAAACTAAAGAGCGATAAGTAAGCATGTTTTTAAAAAGGTTTGAACGAAGTTACCTACACCAGTTTTTTTTAAAATGAGGTCAGAAAACGGTGTTCTTGATTTTTTAAATTTTTTTCATAAACTTCAAAAGTTTGTAAAAAAAAAACCTCATAACACAGACGCTTCGATCATGTTGTGCTGGATGGCTCACACATTACTTTAATTAAATAAAATGAATAACAATTTAATTGTCATTTAATTTGGCTGTAATTAGCCGAAAACTGTAAAATAATGGCATTTTTTGTAAAAATAACATAAATATTAGTAAAAAAAAAATAGTCAGACTTCGTCTAAGACAACCATGGCTTAAATGGTTCTAAATTGTCTCTACTATCTGCGCCTTAAAGCTTTGCACCCATCTACCAATCACCCTGTATATAAGAGACAAGGCCCGCAATAGTTTAGTAGGGATTATATTTTTTTTTATCTCTAAGTTTTGGGCGATGGCCCTATTGTAGGCCGAATGTATTCACCTGTGAAGGAAGGGTTGTGGGAAGAAAATTTTGTATTAAAATCATGTACTAATTAATCGGGATTTAATTGTTCCCTAAATCCCCTCTACTCTTCAGCCTCCTCTCTTCGGTTTTCGCGTGTTGTAAATTTTTATAGGGACCTCCCAAAATATATGGGCCAAACGGGAGGTCATTGGGCGGTTGGGGCATAGGCCAGGGGGATCCATTCCAGCGGGATCCCCCTTTCGGAGAGTCATTCGCCGGCAGGAACAGGGGTTCCTCCTGCCACTGTCCTTTTTCCCTAGCCCGATTTTTTTCGTCCTGTCTGCGCGAGAAATTCGTTGCGGGCAGCTCGTCCCGGTGGCTAAGTGCGGCACTTTGGCAACACCCCCACACTACCGCATGCTAGCCTGCCAGCTCGCGCAGCCGCAAACCATCGGGGTGCAGTTTTAGCCGGGCTGCATAGAGCTCGCTCCCATAACAATATATTAATTAATTTTTAAAAAATACCGCTTAATTGTATATATTTCGGCGGGGATAAAGCAATTTAAAGATCAGGAATTTTTTTATTTATTTGATTCCGTTTTATTCTATCACGAGTTATTTCTATTTATGAGCGTGACGTCACGACTTGTGGGAGAAAGATAGGTGATAAAGAGGACGAAGTTGTCATGAGCCAAATAATTTTTGAGGATATTTGATGCATTCCCATGAGCGAATGCTCATAAAATTGACTCGTGTGCATAATGGTGTAAATTCATGTTCATTTGATAGTGTAAGTGGTGTCTTTGCTTGTCCCTTAATTTAAAACACCAGTATATGAGTAGGCCTGACATATATAAATTAAATTTAAAATTTCGCGTACAATAAATATTCAATTTTTTTACTAAATTAGGAAAGTTACTTTATTGCTGCTGATACAACTGGGCGAGCCAGAGGTGCATTGTATACAAAATACAATAACTCTTTAAAATTCCTACGAAAGAAAAATATATTTAATTTCTCGAAGAGATCGCATTAGATCACCGGCAGTTTGTGAAGCGTCTACTTCTAAAGACGATATCGAGGAATATTTAAATAGTGTGATTTAGCAGCATTCTAAAAAAAATTGTTTTTTGTCACACGTGCGCCGAAAGTGCCACAGTACTACGTCCCGCTTCAACTAATGCGAGTGAGCGGTACAAACGAGGAGAGAGGCAGTACTGCTCATTTTGAGCAAAGTTGAAAATTTCCTGCGCCGCTGCTTTGCTGCTAGAAATTTAATCAAGTGAGTATCGAACCCAGAAGTATTGCAAGCGTAGTCGTGCACACCGCCCCTGAGCTGAGCCACATGTGTTTGACTCGGATGGTCAAAGTAAATGAATACTCAAAAGGTTCTTTGAATACTGAATTTATTTAACAAAACCGTTCGGTATTTATAACAATAAGAACTTACGACTAATCAGATATGTTGCGATTAATTAGGTGAGCTGGTCATTGCTTCATGTGAAATTGCGGTCAGACCAACTATTGCTTATGTTGACTTCTGCAATTCCAAGTAGGTGACATGAAGTAATGACTGACTTGTTACAATTAGGAAAATAATTTCAAATTGAGAATTACAAAATAATAATAAGATTGTTCAGTTCTGAACAACATGTTTAAGAAAGTTGTGAGAGGGGCTTCGCTCGTCCACAGGAGACTGCATTTACGTACAGAATGGAAGAAGAAAAGGAAAGAATCATACCACTCGTACTCGCAGAATCAAAGAGTTGAAAGAGAAAAGACGTGCACCTAATTACACTAAACATCTGTAGAGATAATTTGTGTTTTGTTCGTCTCTTTCTTTAAATACTATTTTCCCTGATCAATATCCAGAATTGCGCTTGTGTGAGGTGTTTCTTTTCTATTTCTATGATGTTTTCAGGAATTAAGAGAGAGACAATTTCTGTTTTTGTTCGTCTTTATTGTTCTAATTACTATTTTCCCTGAATACATGGACTCATTTCAGTATTAGGATAAACTCTGATTTCGATACAAAATTCAAAGTGCCAACATCAATTTCTCGTGGTTTAATTTACAAACTAAGCAAAATCGAGTGCTGTCATCAATTATGTTATCAAATAAAATTTCATCTGACGCTGAGGTAGAAGAAGCCTTTTTCACTCCACCGGACCTTAAGGAAGAAGCAGATCTGATTCAGGCTAATTTGCTTCCTGAAAAATCGAAGCTTGTTGTGGTCAAGCATAGATCTGACAAAAAATTTTTAGTCAAACCATCACACATTTTTCAAGCGCCAAAAGTAGCCCATTTAATTTCCAAATGCAACCCATAACGGGCTTGCATTCTAAAAATAAATTAACTCCATCCGTCGTGGCTAAGTGCCCCTGTAAAAATTGCTTCTAGTACCGTTGCCCCTGGAAAAATTCAAAAAGCAAAATGGTACAGCCGCACCAAAATTCTAACATGAGTAGCCGACAAATGCAATGTAAAACTTTGCTTGCAACGGAAAATTCCGAGTCGGGCCAAATAAATTTGAGTAAAATCCTCAAACATTTGGTTCATATTCTGTCCCTAACAAAATTTCGTGGCAGCAAAATGTATGCGCCCGAAAAATAGCAAAGAAAAGCTAACGGTAGTCGCGACCGAGCTAGATGCGCTGGTTGCATCTGGGTCGAAAAATGTATGCGACCGAGGAAGAGAAACAAAAATTGCTGGTCGGCTTGCTTAACTTAGCCTTGGGCAAGGGCATGAAAAGTGAGTTCGCGGATACGATGGGGTACAGTCGGCGGGCAGGTCAAAAGACCGTAGACTTTTGCCTCGCGGGACGAATAAGGCAGTTGGCAGTTGGGATTTAGAATTGATTACGGGCGGACGCACAAGTGGGTAATATTCGTTCAAGGCGGTCGGAGTTTAATTTTATATTTCGCGGCGAGCAGAGAATGTCGGTTTTAACTCTGAAAAAGGAAAGACTGCTAGGGAACCGATGGTAGAAAGCGCCTTGTTAAATCTTTTAATTACTTAATCGTCGGACAATTAAGATTTTGCTTACGAAAAGTCAAAAAAAAAAGTTATTCGTCGTGCGTCGCTGTTCAGTCATACCTAACAAGCTAGCTGTACCCGGAGCGTTACTTCCCACAAGACAGATGTAAAGGGCTGGATAATCGGCGATCAAAAAGCGGTTTTGAATCACATTTCCAAATACGTGAACTCATAATATACCGATTTTTAAAACCTTTAAAAAAAAAAAAAGGCCGGTTATGTGAATGAGGTGTAGGTGTGACCATGTTCATAGATACGCTTTGATTCCATACCGATATGAGATTAATATATTTTTTTTACAACGCGCCGCGCCGGGCAGAATTTTGACCCGAAGAAGATGTAACAAATTCTAAAAGTTCTGAACGAAATAGCTACTAAGCAGAAATGAGTTTAAATTGCTCTTACCCAAATTAAAACACTGCTCAGAGTTTCTATAAAGTCATAGCTTTTGAATTCCCAACTAAAATAGTAAAAAGAGAGTGTTGAATTTACCTTTGTGGATGTTACAGTGGATTCGCACTGAAAACAATTTCGGCACAATGAATAATTTAATTTAATAGCGAAACTGTTGCGGTCATAAATCGTAGTATGCTAACAAGTTTTGGTGATCTTAGAACTGTGCGAAAGAAAAAAGAAAAATTTTAGAACTGCGGACATACCTGTGAATAAAATAAAACTTAAGGTGTTAGAACATAGAACAATAAATACATAAAAAAAATAATAATAAAAATAAAATTAATATAAATTAATAATTAAGAACTAGAACTGAATTCAAATAAAAAGAAAATCTTGTAAATAAGAATATAAGAAGAAAAGAAATAAGATACAAAAAGTTAAAAATCAAGAAAGTAAATTCAAAAAGAAAAAAAAAAGAGAAATAAATAATAAACAAAAAAAAAAAAGGAACGAGACATCAGGGGGATCCGAGGAGGAATCTTAACGTTTGGACCTCCAACCCCCCAACGAGGGAGCAACCCATCATCCACTTCAATCAGCAGGCGGCCGCCCATCACATCAAGCAGCAGCATCAGCAGCCCCTTTAGTCAACGTTGCAGCACCATCTTCTCCAGAGCTAATTGCTAAGTCAGGTTTTTATACGAATTTTTTTTTTTGATTAAATTTTTTTTTGGGAACTATTATATATATATACTTATATTATATAATTTATAAGAGGAAACAGAGAGACCGTAGCCTAATCACACCGAACTCAATAAAGGCCCTAAAATAAAACAAATTTGAATTAAAGGAAAAAAAAAAAAAGAAAAAAGAAAGATTCAACAATACAATAAATTTTGTTTTGTTGTTGTTCAAATTTTCTCTTTACTTGTAAACTAGAGTATATAAATTCCGAAGGGAAGACATGAATTGCAGTATCTGGGCTATTTTTATAGTTGAATTTTTTTTTATGAGAATCTTTCGGACTATTTTCGGCTCTCGTATAATGAATTAAGTGAAGGTTACGATTATATTGTCAGTTTTTCCTCGTTTATTATTATATATAAACGAATTATAGCTTAATCTAACTCAACTAACATTAACTTTACCACATGACAAAATTTAGTAATGTTCGTTAATGTACTTATAAAAATGGCGAATTCATAATATATATGAAGGAAAGAAAAAAAACGAAGAATTTTTGTTATCATTTTTTTTCTGCTGCTATAATGGGAATTTAGTAGCGCTGATTGTTCCCTAAATCCCCTTTACTCTTCTTCAGCCTCCTCGCCTCGGTTTTCGCAATCTGAAATTATTAGGGACCTCCCAAATATTTTGGGCCAATGGGAGGTCATTGGGCGGTTGGGGATAGGCCAGGGGGATCCATTCCAGCGGGATCCCTCTTCGGAGAGTCAATCACGAGCAGGAACAGGGGTTCCTCCTGCGACGGTCCCGTTTCCCCCCTTTTTGATTTTTAATAATCGATCCTGTCTGCGCGAGATTTTCGTGTTGCGGGCAGCTCGTCCTCGTGGCTAAATGTGGCAATGAAGCACCCCCCCACACTACCGCTATGCTAGCCTTCAAGCTCGCGCGGCCACACACCACGAGGGTACAGTTTTAGCCGGGCTGTACAGAGCTCGCTCCCACAACAAGCTGCGCTATGAATTCGTAGACGAAAAATTTAAAAATTGGAAAATTAATAGAAAAGTGCATAAAACAACAGAAAATGCTATGCTAGTGTAAGCATTTTGAGCGAGCCTGTACACAAAAGCCTGTTGTACAATAATATAGAAATACTGCCGGTCCTCTCCACATTTGGAAAGGATATGACAGCCCGCCATCGTGACTGGAAGCGGCTTGAGTCCCAGCTAAATCCTTATAAATGTTTGAATAATGAGATCTTGACAGGAACTATAATGCTGGCAATGCCTCAGGACGGAGTTCAGTAACGAAAGGCGCGATAGCGGGTTGGTCGATCGGTGCTCTCGCCGTTTTGTTTAATATTTTAAAATTTAAAGAGCGCAAGCGTTACAATTTTCAGAAGTGGGATCACTCGCGTCCAACGTTAGTTTTCGGGAAGTGCATTGTTTTGCAATAATTCGTTTTGTGTTTGTGCGAAAAAGCTGTGCGCAGTAGTTCCTTTCTCTTTTCAGGTTCTCTGTATAAGATGACGTCGCATGCGACATACCTTTGTATGCGTGCAGGCAATACATGGGATTTGTCTGAATGCATATGGTTTGGTGGTAGCAGTGTGAAGGTAAGGTGCATGAGCATGCGGTGAGTGCGAGCGAATCCTATAAGAAAAGGGATTACGCATGTTGATTCACCGGCCCATTTGTTTACGTTTCCATATATGGGCATTAGGGCTTCAGCGATAATTTTCAAGTCTTTACCAAATATGGTAATCACCGAAAAGTGAAATCACTGCTCGCTATTTTTGTGAAGAGCCAGGATTTTTGGGTTGAAATTTTCATTCTGTGGCAAGCGTTTGTGCAAGTTGGTCCTTATAGTGAAGGCAGTTTTGTCACATCAGTTATTTAAAAGTAAAGTGAGGTGCTGTGAAATAGTTAAAGGACAGACGGACAAATACAGGAGGGATTTTTTTTTTCGTATGTACCTCTTTAGTTTTTTTTTTTTAAAAAAAAAAACGAATTATTGAAAAGCAATTTTAAAAGGTTTTAAATATTGAAGATAGGTACATTTATAAGTACATTATAGGTGCCAAGGAGGTGATTGGAATGAGAATATTTTGCGTTACATTGGATTAACTTTGTTTGATTTGAATTATTGAATTCTTGCGTGGATATACGAAATATTGGAGAAAATAAAAATAACATATATTAATGTGAGGAATTGAAATCAAAATAAATTTCAAAATAACAGAGACCTATATATGCAAATAAATAATCAAAAGGAAGAGATTTTCCGATTTTAATTAATTTAATTTAATTTGAATTGTTTTATATAGTTTGTAAGTGAATATTATTTTCAAGAATATTGATTTTTGGTTTCCTTTGAATGAATTGGATTTTTGTTTTTATATCTGAATGTTTTTTTCATATAAAAATAAGGTTTTTGTCAAAATATTTTGAAGAAAAGGGAAAAAAGAAAAATATCATTACATATGATGAATTATTATTGCTGATTGGATATCTGAAATAAGAGTTTATTGATATTGATTATTGGTATAAGTGCGGGTTTTCTTGCGGATGTTGCCATATTGAATTGAAGAGTGCTTCAACGTCGCAGAGAGAATTTTTGTATTGTTTTCTTTGTTTTGTTTGTACCGATAGGGTGATCCTCTTCGTTTTTGGATTTACTCAGTTTTGCTACAAGAGGTTAAGATGAAGAGAACGCGTCGATCGAAAACGGGGGCAAACAGGGTGTCTGATGGGTCTAGCAGCACAGAAATGCGGCCGAATCAAGAACATACTACCGTTGTAGCTGTAGGGGTTGATAATTCTCCATTGGTTTCAGGTGTGTCAGTGCCTCAAGCATTTCCGGAAAATGTTGTACCCTATCGGATTGGGTTAGGTGAAGTAAGTGGCCTAATACCTGAGTATAGACCGGGAAGTCTAAATAGTTTAAATGCCGCCGAATGGATAAGTAAAATAGAAAGCCTGCGTATCATATATGGTTGGGAAGATCGCACCACGCTGTTGTATGCATCCCTGCGGTTGAGAGATGCGGCACAGCATTGGATGCAAAGCCGACAGACATCGACTGATAATTGGGAAAAATTTAAAACGGAATTAATGTCAGGCTTTCCCAGCGGTTTGGATGCATCATCCATACATGCCATGTTGATGGCCCGAAAGCGAAAAAATAACGAACCCATAGAAACATATTTATATGAAATAGTTTCATTGGCAAAGCGAGCTAAGTTGGATGACCAGTGTACTTCGAAATATATAATTTCAGGGTTAGGTGACCAAAAACTAATGACTATCTTGACAGCATCAGGTTGTCATACACCGATTGATCTCCTGGTTCAAATTAAACGCTACGAAGGTATCGTAGAGCAAGAGAGAACCAGAAATTTGATGGAGCCTCAGAGACCAAGGCTGTCGGAAAATTATTCGCAACGAGGTCATATACCAAAATCACGATCTAGTATAAGAGATAGACCCTGGAGAAAAAGAACTTCATACAACCGACCAACCGGAGCATTTTTCACGGGTAACTGTTTCAAATGTGGAAAACCAGGCCATAAGGCTAACAGATGTAATCAAACAAAAGATCCTAAAGTTAGGAAAGTACAGGTAATTACAAAGGGGAATAAGGAACTGTATAAAACGATTGAAGTCGATGGAATTCCGTTGGAAGCCTTTATTGATTTAGGGAGCGAGTGGACGACTTTAAGATTAAGGGATTGTAATCAAATTGGATGGAAAGTCTTAAAAGGAAGCATGCTTCTTAAAGGTTTCGCTGGTGGAAGCTGTAGGACATTAGGGTGCCTGCGGAAGACTATCAAAATAGGGAAAGTAGAGATAATCACTGATATTGCAGTAGTTGCAGATGATGTGCAGGATACTCCGATGATTCTTGGTCAGAATTTTACTAACCAACCGGGAGTCCGCATCATTAAAAGTTGGGGAAAACTAGAGATAGCAAAGGATTGGACTTCGACTGCACCGAGCAGCAGGACCCTTCAGGTCAAGAGAGCATTTTGTAGGCAGGATATAAATATTGGGGAGTTGGAGTCGCGTGAAATAAATCAAAAGTTACTTTCTTTACTTAATGAATATCGCGATTGTTTTGCAATTAGCGCCGCAGAATTAGGCCATACAGAGTGGGTTGAAATGACCATCGAACTGACAGATAATGCTGTGGTTCGTTATAAACCATACAGGGTCCCGTATCACCAAGAGCAGGCATTACAGGATATTATCAATGAACTTCATAAAAATAATATTATTGAAGAATCCAAATCTGAGTACGCCAGTCCCACGATATTAGTTCAAAAAAAGGATAGTACCTATAGAATGTGCATAGATTATCGGCGGTTAAACGCGTTGACTAAAAAAGAATACTTTCCTACCCCGAGTATTGAGGAAATATTAAATATGCTTTCCAATGCAAGGGTATTTATATCCTTGGATCTGATGAGCGGATATCATCAGATATCCGTGGCGGAAAATTCCAGACATTGGTCTGAAAAGCAACAACGGAGTTTTCAAGAGCTTAAGGATAGATTGTCGGCGAAACCGGTATTGACCATATATAAACCGGAAGCGTCCCATGAACTTCATACCGACGCCTGTTCTCATGGGGTGGCGGGTATATTAATTCAGAGTTCCGAAAATGGAACCAAACAACCTGTATCCTATTTCAGTCGGAGCACGACGGCTTCAGAGCAAAAATACCATAGCTATGAACTGGAGGCTCTAGCGGTTGTTGAGAGTCTTGAGAGGTTTAAATATTACCTTCTTGGAAAAAAATTCAAAGTTATTACGGATTGTGCGTCCCTTAAGGCGACCCATGCTAAAAAGAACATCGTGCCAAGGATAGCGAGGTGGTGGCTCAAGATACAGCAATACGATTTCGAAATGGAATACAGAGCGGGCGCTAAAATGACGCACGTCGATGCGCTGAGCCGAACAACATGTTCACACGGCGGTGTTGAATCTGAAGAGGTAGGCAATGAAGTTTTGGTGGTGACAGTTTCAGAGACTGATTGGGTTGTCACACTTCAACGAAAAGACAAAGATTTAGAAGAGATTATAAATATCTTATCGAATCCAAAGGATGAGAGATTTAAGCATGAAAGGCAAAATTATGAAATTAAGGGTGAAAAATTATTTTATAAAACTTCAAATGGAATGAGATTCGCAGTCCCGAAGGGAATACGATGGCATGTCGTGAGGACCTCTCATGATGGTTTGGGCCATTTAGGGTTAGAACGTACTCTCCAACACATACAAAAAAATTATTGGTTCCCAAGAATGAGGGGTTTTGTCCGGAAGTATATTGACAATTGCCTTGCATGCGCCTACAATAAGAGGGGTAAAGACGAAACTCATTTCCAATTGAATACATTTCGTACAGAGCCAATACCTTTCAATACAATTCATGTTGACCATCTAGGTCCATATCCTCGGAGTAGTAAAGGTAATATCCACTTAATCGGAATCATAGATTCTTTCACGAAATTTGTAATTTTAAAACCTGTAAAAAGTACAACGACAAACTTTGTCGTTAAAGTTTTAGAGGAGTTGTCCCAAATTTTTGGATCTCCCTCAAAGATTGTATCTGACCGGGGTCCAGCGTTTACATCGAAAGCGTTTCAGCAATATTGCCTGGCCAATGACATAGTACACGCGAAAATAGCCGTTCAAACTCCGCGGGCGAACGGACAAATTGAGCGCTACTTTCGTACTATTTCGGCAGCTATAGCTGCTACTACGACAAGAGTAGACGGAAGAGATTGGGATACACATTTAGCAGATATACAGTGGGGACTAAATTGTTCGCCTCACTCTGTAACAGGTCAAACTCCGCAAAAGCTACTGCTGGGATATGAACCAAAAAGAACCCTCCGTAATGAATTAACAGCTGTCTTACATAACGAAATACACGACAAGGAGGAAGAAAATATTTCCCTTGCGGAACTTCGACAACGAGCTGCGGAGAAGATAGGGTCAAATCGAAACAAACAGGTACAAAGGTAAAATTCTAAAAGAAGTGCTCCACGCATATATGCTGAAGGTGATTTAGTTTTACTCAAAAGTGAACCTGTGGCCACCGGGCATCCTCGAAAACATATGCCAAAATATAAGGGACCGTATATGATCGACAAAATCCTTGGGAAAGATAGATACATTGTAAAAGATCCCCCTGGGATGCAGGTTACAAATCGTCCTTTCAAATCTACCTACACCGCAGAACGAATGAAGCCATGGTGTAATCTCGAGGAGCTGAAATTGAGTGAAGAAGGTTTAGAAGATGTAGAGGAGTGTGATGATGACGAAATTAGCGAGTGTAGTAGTTTCGAGAGCTTTTCTTTACCTTAAGTTTCTTAAATGCGAAGAACGCACTTATGTTTATTACTTATATACCGCAAGAAATCCAGCGCTTAGTTTTTTTTGTGTTTCTATAAGAATTTTGTTTATATATGTATGTATATATGTATATGTACATACATGTGTAATGTCGGTAAATAAATAATAAAAAAAAAAAAAAAAAAAAAAAAAACACTATATAGGGGGACGGGGTACATACTAGTAGGACTTGACTGACATACATTTAAAACTGAGTAACGGTAATCGTCGAGTCGAGCACCTCACTATTTATGAATCTGCCTGAGGATGGATAAACGAGAATATACGGTAAGAATAAACAGAATATTTATATCCTGGATTAGAATTACATTCATAAAAGGTAATTTGTTGACGCTATGAGAAAAAAAAAAAATTGTGACCTGGATGAGTGATGTTTGGTTGCTTGACCATACTACTGCTCATTTGTTTGGTTACTGCTGGTTCCGTTGAGAGGAAAATGTTTGATACAGATAGAGCCTTACGGGCCAGTGATGGGTTTGGTTGTTAGACCTCTCTCCTAGCCGCCTGTTTGGTAATCGTCTGTTGTGAAAGAGACCGAAATATCATCGGGACGATGATTGCGTCGGATGGCCGAAATGTAAGCATTTTGAGCGAGCCTGTACACAAAAGCCTGTTGTACAATAATATAGAAATACTGCCGGTCCTCTCCACATTTGGAAAGGATATGACAGCCCGCCATCGTGACTGGAAGCGGCTTGAGTCCCAGCTAAATCCTTATAAATGTTTGAATAATGAGATCTTGACAGGAACTATAATGCTGGCAATGCCTCAGGACGGAGTTCAGTAACGAAAGGCGCGATAGCGGGTTGGTCGATCGGTGCTCTCGCCGTTTTGTTTAATATTTTAAAATTTAAAGAGCGCAAGCGTTACACTAGTTTATTTCAAAGAACTTTCCGTTACATATAAATCGTCGAGTCTCTGGTCAATCTATTCGATGCTTAAAATGACAGTGCAGACGAACGAAAATGTGAATATTTATGATTTTAAAACACTATAACTTTTTTGAAAAGACAAAGTGTAGGATACGTGGCAAAAAAGTCCAAAGTATTTTCTTCAGGCCAATTAGAGCGTTTCCTAAAAAATGCCCCCGATCATGATTATCTGCTGTTCTTGGAATAGCCGGTGCGTGTCGGAAGGACGAGCTAGTGAAATTAAAAGGTGATTTGTTGTCAATTATGCTTCACGATACCAAGACCAATCGCCCAAGAAGATTTACTGTTGATGATGAATTTATGAGGATAATAGAACAATACTTGTCGTTACGTCCTGCGTCTGTGTCGACGGATAGAATTCTTTTGAATTTGCAGAAAGGAAAATGTACACAGCAAGTGATTGGAAAAAATAAAATTGGTAA
The DNA here is from genome assembly GCA_947538895.1 of Neoitamus cyanurus. Classification (NCBI taxonomy): domain Eukaryota; kingdom Metazoa; phylum Arthropoda; class Insecta; order Diptera; family Asilidae; genus Neoitamus; species Neoitamus cyanurus. The sequence continues at coordinate 32,976,784 of OX384541.1, read as the reverse complement.
AATGCCGCAACATATTGCTACGTTCTGCCCTTGGTACGTAATGTACTATTACATGCAATCTTAATTTTTATAGCACCAACTGAACAAGAAAATTCTGAAAACATCTGGTTAAAGAGAGTTGGGGATCCTTGGGAAGTAGTCGAGATAAAGTGGAGGAATACTTTCAAATTACACCCCGACGAAATTTCAAAAAAGCCCAACGATCTTGCTCATGAGATTTATTCCGATTGGCCACCTCTCACCCAAGACAAGGCATCACGATTGGTATAAAATGTTCAAAAATTAATCAATATTGATCTAATAAAAACAATATTAAATGAATTTCAGAATAATTTGGACTTCATTTCCCTCTACAATGAGTGTAAGAGTATTAATTTCTTTAAAAAGTGGGACAACTTTGTGAAAAATTGTGTGCCAATTTTAAATTCACAATGAAAACATAACAAATCTACGAAGGAGCTTTTAAATATAATTGGTCATCTGCATTCTGAGACAAGTGAGTTATATTCTTGGAGTAATTAAAAGATTAAAATACATATGTCCGAATTCTATAGATCAGTTCAACGGAGCAATTTTTAAATTACTACACTATATACTGCCTTCCTCCAAAAGGATTAAAATACTTGAAAATATAACAGTTAATTATTGGCATCAAACTAACTATACAAGCTTCAATAGATAGTTCCCTTCTTGAAGTTAAAGTTCATTCTGAAATACAATAAGATAAAATTAAAGTTTAATATAAAAAATTAAGTTGCCAACCGATACTAGTTTCTGTTGATGGAAAAGAATTTTTTATAACAACATATTTCATAAGACAACTTCGATGTTAAGTGCCATTGATAGTATGTTTAAACTCTTTATTGTACTCAATTTAGAATATTCTCAAGCAAGCTTCAATTTATGGATTTACCTTCAAAATTAAATTTACGATATTAAACTTAATAGTTGTTCGGGATTAGAGATCCGAATATTCTGTCCTCTTGTTCTTCCTGCAACAGCACGGATCCGCTGACTGCTCATGCATCAGCAGCCTTACGAGCCGACCGCGCATTCAGCGTCAGCTTTAGTAAAAGGTTCAGGAGCCAACTTCGGAGTCCTGAACGGCGTCCCTGATGACGCCATTCTTGAAGCAACCGCCGGGTGAAGCAGAGAGATTCTCAGGTACGTCCGGGTAATATAATTTCTTGAATTGTTTGAGTATTAAAGGGCCAATAAGTTGAGTGTTCGGCGCGTCGGGAAATTAAATCCTCAACAATAGTGATGGAAAATTGCCTTCAATAATAACGTCATTTATTACTCAACTTGATAACTGTCATTTGATTGAATCAGCAACTAGTGCAGAAAATATTTAGCTTTTGTTTCATCAGCGGTTCTTTTACATACCTATTGCATTTGCTGAAAAACTTATATTATTTGTTATATTTTATTTCATACTGTTTAAATTAATTTAATTACTGCTAGTGACTATTAGAATTCCCTGAAAGTCATCCTTATTCTTGCTGCTTGTGATTTTTAAATAACTGGTTACATTGTTTATCGAGTAAGTGTTCTTTATTTTCTTAAAATGATATCCTGTTTTGCTTGTCAAGTTGAATTTCCTGACATACAAGGTTATTCAAATCATATAAATTTGAATATAGATTTCATCCCTACTCGATTTATAGATGCGCTCAAAGTAAATGCCCGCAAACATTTTCAAATATAAATTCATTGAAACGACATTTAAAAAATATACATAAAGGTCAATGGCGTAGCAACATTAATTGTTCAAATATAATAAACGAAAAACCCATAAATTTAACTATAGAAAAATCTCCCAAAACTAAAGAGTTTCTTTATGAAAACCACTCAAATATTATATTTGAAACTAATAATACCATTAAAACTCCCATAAATAATGAAATGAATTTAGCTTTAGAAGGATGTTCTCAAAATCAAAAGTTACTTTCAGGAACCGAATTAAATCCTACTATGTCTGAAATTAATATTTTCAATAAATCTTCTGACACCAATGTACTTCAAGTAAACGCGTTAAAGCCAGTAAATTATATTGTGAAAATAATATGCCACGCAAACAGGTTTTTAAGATTTTGCAAGATGTGAAATCATATATATTACAACCTCTTTGTAATTTATTACACCAAGATCTTAACAAAGACATTATACAAGAATTCATCAAAAGCACTTTCAGTCACACAGATACTGAATACAAGAAATTAAATGAACTGAATTTTCTTGAAATGGCCATGAACTTTATTATTTATTGTGAAATTAAGGAAACATTAAAAGAAGGTATACCATTGTTCGATTATAAAGAAACTAAGGGTGTAATTATGCACATAGTGTGCACATAATTAAACAATTGTTTGAGATCCCAGGAGTTTTAAAGAAAGTTTGAAAAATTTAGAAAGTTTTGAAAATAATTCCATTATTAGTTTTATGTCTGGAACAGTGTGGAGGGAAACTTATAGTAAATTTAAAGCTACAAATAAAATAGCTTTACCTATGTTTTTATACAGTGACGATTTCGATCCAGATAACACTCTAGGTTCACATTCTGGACAAAATGCTATTTGTGCATTTTATTTAAACTTACCGTCTTTACCACAGCATATTTTATCGTGCCTGGATAATATATTGGCGGCAATGTTAGTTAAAAGCAAATATATTAAGGAATATGGCTATGATGACCCCATTTTCAACTTTTTTCTGTACTATTAAAATTAGAAAATGAAGACTTATTAATACAAACTGCAAACGGTTCACAACGAATTTTTTGTGTACTTTCTTTAATAACGGGATAATCTTGGTCTGAATAGTATTTTGGGCTTTTGTAGATCCTTTTCTAGTACATATTTCTGCCGTATTTGCAACTGTTCCAAAATAGAAACCCAAAGCGCTGAAAGACATCTACATATAACATCGAGAATTAACTTGTGTTACCCTTGTTGCATAATAAATATGCACATCCTCCCCCGAATTGTTGGTTTGGGCAATCATTGAAAAAATGATTGCCGAAACTAATAATTCATAAGTAAAAGAGGAAGATAAATTTTAATAATCATTGAAAAATTCCTTCAATGATTATTGAAACGAAAAGAACGCAACTCGGGTTGCGCCACTTGAGAGTTTTGTTTGTCCGATAACTTAAGGGGTTATATACAAAGTTGAGGCGAAAAAGTGAGCTAAGTTCGTGATTTTTTAAAAGGGCTTTATGCGAATTTTATTGGGAAAAGCAAAACACAATGTTTTAGCAGCACTGTCAGAGAAACAAAAACACTTTGAATTTCGAAAAAAAATTTGAAAATTGTCGGAGTTATGGCCCCTCCGCCGCAGCGCTTTTTTTTTTGCAGAGGCTTGCGGTGATCAATCCCCAAGGCGAACCGTTCAACTCAAATCAAAAAAGTAAAAAAATTATTCAAGAAAAATGTATTCTGGTGTACTTGTTCGAATTGGTTTCCCAAAAATTTTTTGTTTTTAATAAAAAAACCACGTTGACAGAAAAAATCAATTTTTTTGTTGATAAAAATTTCAAACAAAAATTCATTGCAAAAAATTAAAAATTTCCGGATGAAAAATGAATCGAACAAGTACACGGGATCTTAAATACGAATATTTGAAAAAAAGAATTTTGAGAATCAGTTGAAAAGTTTTTGAGATATCATGATCACCGCAACAGTACTTTTGAAAAAAACGCATTCCGAGATAATCGCGTTTAAAGTCTTGTAAAGCCGCGCGCCAAGTGCATATGGATAGGACCAGCGCGCTGCAAACGGCTGTAATTTAAAAACCAGTGATCCGATCTGGATGTAATTTCGCACAGATATTTTCGAAAGTATGTACTTTCAGAATATGCAAAAAAAAAAAATTACGATTTTTCGAGCCCCAACTTTGTATATAACCCCTTAAGGGCTGCGTTGACAAATTCCGATGACGCGCGCAGCCGTTAAGAAGTTAATCGAAAAACAATTCTCTCGGGTTACCACCTGAGCATGGGAAATGCAACGGAAGCATTTTTGCATCGCTGTTATGCGGCGACAAGGTAAGCCGTTTGCGCCTGCACGTGTGGAGAGCTTTAGCGGAAAAAGCTCCCCTGGGATCTAGCTGGCGGCAGCTAGAGCCTTTGATGGATGAGTCGTTAATTAACCGGGAAATCGGGAGGTCCGGTGCTGTGCGTGATGACGGGAAGAAATTAAATGATTTGCTTTGTTTTGTGTTGTGAGATTTTATGTTAAACTTCATCGTAACCAAACCAATATAATTGACAAAATCATCTTAGATATGTGTTGTGAGATTTTATGTTAAACTTCTTCGTAACGCAATCAATATAATTGACAAAAGCATCTTAGTTGTATTGTGAGAATTTAGGTTAGAGTTCAATTTAATGTAATCAACAAGAATAATTAATATACAAATAACAAAAAAAAAACATAAAATACGACTCAAACCTTCTTTCACTGGGAAAGCATACAACACTCTTTAGGGATAAAATTTATGGTGAAATTTGCCCAACGTATTATGGAAAACCGTAATATAGAAACAATAAAAATAATTGATAGTTGTGAAATTGATATAAATACAAAATCATATTTAAATGAAATAAAACAATTCAAATTACCAAATATATGCGTTGTTGCTAAACATATAATATATACATAAAGGGACTACTTAAAAAACAGGATTTTTTATGTTCGGAAAAGAAAACGGCACTTTCATGTGCAAAATAAAAGAATTCGTTATTCATAAAATCATTATAATCTTGATATCGGAGAGATATTCAGTCATAAAAAATAAACACCTCAATGCATATTGTATTAAAGATAAAGTAGCGAACTTCTTTTGCCAACCCATTGAGTATTTTCAATTTTTTTCAACGTTAGGGCACACTATGTCAAATGGCACTATTAACGTTAGAGTCAAAATATTGTAATTTAGAATTTCGGTTGTTCTCAATCGAATGGCTTAAAATAAATTCAGGCGAATATTCTATTTATAAGAAACGTTCGAATCGAATCGAAAGGAGCTTACAAAAGCTCTTTTTCTTACTAAAGTGGCTAAAATTCTCAAAAATTCATTTTAGTTACCTTTGACTATAATTAATTTGTCCACACATAAAAACAATAATCGAATTATTTTGACGTTATGTGTGGAAAAATTTATTGAAATCAAATGTAACTAAAATGAATTTTTTAGAATTCTAGCCGCTTTAGTAAAAAAAGTTTATCCAAAGAGAGCTTTTGAAAGCTCTTTTCGATTCAATTCGGATTCACTTTAACATAAAATTGACATTAATTTCAAAGCAGAACAATAATATTGTGTTATTTAAATACGCTAGAAATCTTAAATTTCGGTTGGTGTATCGCTGTAGTTAACCTAATTTAGTGGAACATGCGCTCTATTTGGTTTTGTATATGTATAAATACTGAAATAAAATATTTTATAAATCACAACTTCAATGTGTGTTTTATTTGGAAACATCTGCACGTTTCAGGTTGTTCGCGTTTCAGTGCTTATAAGTATAACTAAATATAGTTCTATTGAAATTAATAGATGGAGCGCTAGTGACTGATTTTCTTACAGTATTTTAGAAAAGGCTAAAGCGTGAAGGGTCTTACGAAGGTGTTGCATAATAAATATGCACATCCTTCCCCGAATCATTAGGTTTGGGCAATTATCGGAAAATGATTGCCGAAACTAATGATTTCTAAGTAAAGGGAAAGATAAAATTTCAATAATCATTGAAAAATTCCTTCAATGATTATTGTCACCAAAAGAACTCAACTCGAGTTACGCCACTTGAGAGTTTTGTTTGTCCGAGAATTTAAGGGCTGCGTTGACAAATTCCAATGTACACGCGCAGCCGTTAAGAAGTCAACGAAAAACAATTCTCTCAAGTTACCGCCAAAGCATGGGAAATGCAATGGAAGCATTTTCCATCGCTGTTGTGCGGCAACAAAGTAAGCCGTTTGCGCCGGCACGTGTAGAGAGCTTGACGGAAAAAGCTCCCCCGGGGGTCTAGCTGGCGGCAGCTGGAGCCCTTGTGGGGTGAGTCGTTAATTAGCCGGGGAATCGGCAAGTCCGATGCAGAGTTCGTGAATCGAAGTATAATCTTATTTAAAACAAAATCGAGTTGATTATTTTACTGAAGACTTTAAGTCAGAGTTGTATAATATTATTTAAAGCAAAATCAAGTTGGTTATCTTACTGAAGACTTTAAGTCAGAGTTCGTGAAACGAAGTATAATATTATTTAAAGCAAAATCAAGTTGATTATTTTACTGGAGACTTTAAGTCAGAGTGCGTGAAACGAAGTATAATATTATTTAAAGCAAAATCAAGTTGGTTATCTTACTGAAGACTTTAAGTCAGAGTTCGAGAAACGAAGTATAATATTATTTAAAGCAAAATTAAGTTGATTATTCTACTGGAGACTTTAAGTCAGAGTGCGTGAAACTAGGCCTAATTAAGTTTATTATTTTACTGAAGACTTTAAGTCAGAGTGCGTGAAACGAAGTATAATATTATTTAAAGCAAAATCAAGTTGATTATTTTACTGGAGACTTTAAGTCAGAGTGCGTGAAACGAAGTATAATATTATTTAAAGCAAAATCAAGTTGATTATTTTACTGAAGACTTTAAGTCAGAGTTCGTGAAACGAAGTATAATATTATTTAAAGCAAAATCAAGTTGATTATTTTACTGAAGACTTTAAGTCAGAGTTCGTGAAACGAAGTATAATATTATTTAAAGCAAAATTAAGCTGATTATTTTGCTTGAAACTTTACGTCGAATTTCATTGTAACAAAATAAAATATTGGTAACAAAAATAATTGATGAAGTTGGTTATTTTGCTTGAGACTTTACGTCGAATTTCATTGTAACGAAATAAAATATTGTTAACAAAATTAATTGATACATATAATTAATAAAAGAGAATAAAAAAACAAAACAAACAACACAAATCCCTCTATTACTGGGATAAACACAACAAAGGTATTGAATATAGAAAGGTTGATCTTACACTCACGCGTGACCGGGACCTACCGTTAACGAAATTCCTGAAAAAAAATACCAAAGTTAATCCAAATGACCCTTGCTTCATTGCGGGTTTTGAGAAAATGAAAGAACTTATTACCAATCATCCAATCATCCGATACCCTGATTTTAAAAAAAAATTCAAGTTGATCACAGATGCAAGCAATTTCGCTATTGGAGCTGTCTTAACACAGGATGGCCACCCAATATGTTACGCTTCTGGAACTCCTAATACCTGTTCGAGCCTTCAATAATATTTATGAAATTCATCGCTATTATTTAGATTTTGTTGTAGTCACATTGAATTAATAAGATCTCGCACAAATCAAGTCAATGCAAATTAGATAACATTTCATAATAAAGTTTCGATACACATATATTTGTACATCCCTGCTCAGTAGTTAAGGTTCATTGCCTTTGAAAAATTGTTAAAGTTCATTGCTCTAAAAATTGTTCCTCCATCACTCACTCGTTGTTGGACGCTAGAGCAGATTAGTCGGATTCGAAATAAAGTCATTACGAAAAAGCTTTCGCCTTTTCATTTCCTCGTGCCGATCCTTAATACAAATTCGATTGTATTAACATTTATTTTGGTGACCCCGACGTGATTGCAGCAGTGAAATTAATTGAGTGTTGGCTAGATTTTACTGTGCGATCAATCAAATATTAAACGCATTAGAATCCTTGCGGACTGTGCTCCATATACAGTGGCTCAAAGTGAAACTCGGACACTATCAGGTTTACACTTCACAAAGCACTTGTTAGTTTATATTAAATAGGACAATAAAAGAAGTATTTATTTTAATTAACCTATAAATAAGTACATTCGATTTTACTAGAAACAAAAGCAAAATTTACTCACACAAATTAAAAGTTTTTCTTTCCTTATAATGTGGAGAGTCCCCAAGGTCATGTCACTTTGACGTCTTCGATTTATAAAGCGAGACATAAACTCCAAAGCTGTATTATTTAATGTTTTTAAGGCATTTTTGTAATAATGGGAAGACAGTCTGGACAAACATCGGTTGTAATCCGAGAACTCGTGATAAAGCATTTTAAAGATGGATTATCGGTACGGGCCATCGCACAGTTAGTAAAACGAAGTCATTCTACAGTGTACGACATTATTAAACGGTTTAAAACAAAAAATACAGTGGAAAAAAAACAAAAACAAGCAGCCGGAAAATTTTTACTGAGTCCGAAGAGCGTTGGATAGTGCGGGAGATTAAAAAGAACCCTAAAATCAGTGCTCCGAAGTTAGCCGTAGCTGCAAAAACACAATTTGGAAAAGAAGCGAACCCAGAAACTGTGCGAACTAAGAAAGCACAATTTAAATGGAAGAGTTGCGCGGAAAAAGCCGTTCGTTAGCAAAAAAAATCGTTTGAAAATTAGATTAGACTTCGTAAAACTTCATAAAACTAAAGATTTTACATTTTGGAAAACGGTGCTATTTTGTGATGAAAGTAAATTTAACATTTTTCGATCTGATGGACAATCTTACGTTTGGAGTCTGCTTGGAATACCTGCGTCGCAAATCGCGTATCTAAGATACAAGCTATTGCAGACATGAATCATTGCAGATATGTAAAATCTAAATTGAATGCTGCCGACCTAGTTTCTAGAGGTGCAACAATAGACCATCTAATGGAGTCCATATGGTTCTGTGGACCACCTTTCCTATCGCAACCTATCCAAGACTTCCCCTGTAATAAGAAGTTTCAAGCGTACTTGGAGAACTTGAAGATCCAGAGAAACGATCAACCAAATCGGTGTTGTCTTTGCATCGTGGAAATCATTCGCCAGATTTCATATCGGATCAAAAATATGTTAGCAATGCCTCTAATTCATCTCAGATATAAAACGCCTTGAGAATGAAGTACCTCTTGATGTGAAAAGCTGCATTATTAGCCTGGCACCATTCATGGATAACTCTTCGGTATCGCTTCTTAGATTAGGTGGGCGGCTGCAAAGTGCAAACATACCATACGAGGCAAAATACCCGATACTTCTTCCAAGGAATCATCCCTTCGTAAGGGGATATGTATCAGAGCTACATCGTCAGCATCTTCATGCATGAAGTCAAGCCTTATTAGCGATCGTCCGCCAGCGCTCCTGGATTCTTTGCACTCAGGTCCTGCGTAAGTGCACACATTGCTTTCGATATCGGCCAAAAACCTTCAGCCAAGTCATGGGAAATCTACCTGCAAATCGTGTAGAAGCATCTCGGCCATTTTTAATTACGGGTGTTGATTTTTGCGGACCAGTTTGGACATCGCTTCAGCTAAGAGGAAATCCCTTAATAAAATCGTATATAGCAGTCTTTGTCTGCTTTGCAACTAAGGCTGTACATCTCGAGGCCGTATCAGATTTAACTTCAAATGCATTCATCGCTGCGCTAAAGAGATTTGTCGCTCGTCGAGGAATATGCTCAAAATTATTATGCGACAACGCAACAAACTTCGTTGGAACCAAGTCAAAACTCAATGAACTTTATCAACTATTCTGCTGCGAATAATCGAAGAGAGACATTGTGGAAGCGTGTATGAAGCAAGGCATCACCTTTGAATTTATTCCACCTAGATCACCTCATTTCGGTAGGTTGTGGGAGGCCGCCGTAAAATCGGCTAAACATCATTTGTATCGAACTATACATCAAGCATCGTTATCCTTCGAAGAGCTTTCTACTTTAGTTGCTCAGATAGAAGCCATACTAAACTCTCGGCCCATCACAGCGCTATCTTCGGATCCAAACGATGAAGAAGCGCTGATCCCGGTCATTTTTTAATTGGGCATCCGTTAGTGGCCATTCCAGAGCCAGATGTCTCAAACAAACCCTTATCCACTAGACGCTGGGAGCGTTTAAGCACTTTGCAGCAGCATTTTTGACGCCGCTGGTCTCATGAGTACGTGCCCCTATTGCAGCAACGTCACAAATGGCCTATGTCATCACCTGATGCTGAGGAAAATATGCTAGTCTTAATCGCCGATGACCAACAACCCCCTCAAAACTGGCTACTAGGACGAATTGTGAGGACGTTTGCTGGTTCTGATGGCTACATCTGCGTCGCTGAGGTGAAGACAACGAACTTGAACACCAGTGCCGAAAATTTGGATATGAATACTAATTCTGAAGATCTCAGTGATGTTTTAAATGAAAGTTTAAATAAAAAATCGAAAACATAAATAACATAGAGGAAGATAAAAACAATATGGAATCGTTACAGATTTTAACTATCCATTCCCAAGAAGAAAATTTGGAAGACCATATCCCTATACTCGAAATCGTGGTTAACAGATTTAAATTTCAAATAATTCTCGTGGAAACTAAAGAAAAGGAATATGAACCTATATTTAGAAACAAAAGGATTTTTATTGATAAAACCGACTTACTAAATGACAGCATCCGTGAAATTCTGCATAGACATTTGGTTAATAAATGTGTAAGCGAAGTTGAACCGAACGGACGCGTCGCTGGCACCACTGCTGATGGCTGTGGCATTACTTCTTGTCCAGCCAACAGCTCTCTCTCCCTTTTTTCTTGACCGGACTGTGCATGACACGACTTCTCAGCAGCTCCGCAGTTTCTAAGTATTTTGTAGCTAAACGTTAATAAAGTTATTCATATCTAGAGCCACGCCTTATTAGTGAAGCCTGAGGTAACATCCCTATTGCCCATTCCATCCTACAAATGTAAAATAGGGATCTACACCAACTTAAGTGACCACGATTATAACCAGTTACGGCAAAAGTTAATAGCGTTATATAGAGATCGAACTATTTTCACATTCGTTAAATGCAGTCACTTTGCTACCGCTATAGAAAATGACGAGAAACTAAGAAAACAGATAGCATTATTTCATAAAAACGAAGTAGGACATTCTGGCATAATCCCTACCAACGAAGGAATGAAAAAGAAAGTATGTCATCCAAATCTCAGAACAGAAATATGGAAAATAATAAATAATTGCGAAATTTGCTCTTCTGCTAAATATGATCGCCAACCAAACCGGTCAAGAAAGTGCAAGGTTGTACCCCCAACGACGGCGCGTGTGTCGGGTCAACGAGACAAGAAGGTGAACGCCAGCAACGGACAGCAAAAGCAGTGGACACTGACGAAGCGACGACGCACATTCCATAAAAGCTTCAGTGTAATGTACAACTTAAAAATCACGAGGTAGAAAAGTCTGAACTTTTATTAATGGAGTAAGTTTTATATTTGTCTGAATTTTTGTTTTCAAATATTTGCTCGCTAAAAAAAGTTGTTGTTTGTGTAGTGCTGAATTCAATTTGTTAGCAAAAGGTAGCATTCACATTGATATTCGTTGCTCATTTGTAGAAAACTACTACAATAGACATGTTTTTCCTAAAAGACTCTTTGGGGTTATGTTGGAAATTTTGTAAACATTTTGTCTCGTTGTCTTTCTATCATTTTGCTATATTGGCCACAACATCAGATCATATAATTTAACACCACCTGTGGGAAGCTACAAATATAGCCAAGGTGCAAAGAGCCCAAACCAAAATAATAAGATCCATACTAGGTGCCCCAAGGTATATACGCAATGTTAACATACTAAACGACATGAACATCAACACGGTAGAGAAAGAAATCGCAAGGCTTGCTAAAAATTACGCCGAACGTCTGTGCAAACATCCAAATAGGACAGCAAACACGCTTGCAATTCCGCTAAAATATAGCAAACTCAAGCGAATCGACCCAATCGATCTGATACAAATACAGCACTCAACTGCACCTCCCGGCAGTCATAATGGGGCACAAACAAACGAAACAAGTGGCCAACACGGGGGAAGTCATAAATTCGATCATCGTCAAACCAGTTGACGTAAATCCGGGGAACATCGAACTGTTGCTCCTGATTTTAACGTCCCTAGTAGCAGCCAACCTAGCGTACCAGCTCTACAAGGACTATCGACGCTCCATAAAGAAGAAATATCTAAACAACCCCATCAACACCATCAGCTCCAGCCAAGTCTAAGCAGCAGTGAATCAGTGAGCCAAACGTAATACCGTCACATGGGCAAAGTGTTATCAACTTAGTAGTTTTTTAAGAATTTATTGTATCTTATGCTAGAGACCCAACGTCTAATTCATAAACTAAATAAACAAGTATAAATAAAAAAAAAAAAAAATATCGGTGCAACGTGACTGCAGCGTCAGCTTCTGCTCCAGCGGCTTAGTGTGGGGTCAGGTAGCATAGGTAGATTTTAATCAAATTTCAGTCTTTAGTCTTCAAGTAGTCCCAGTAGCGAAAAGTAATAAATTTGGTATCGAAAATTAAATTTTGTTTTAATTTTTTTTCTCACTTTGGAACAATCCAAAGATTAACTGGCGCCCGAGCAGGAACCATTGAAAAAGTCCACCGCGATAAATCGAAGTATAATCGCGCGTTAACCATTCGCGTTTTTATAGAATTACGCGTTAACCAATCGCGTACCGGTCGATAAAATCGAAATGACTTAGTGGCAAGTAATGGAGTTAAAATTCCTCGAAGTCACTGCAGCCAGGAGGATTAGGAAACGAGGCCCCGGAGTCACCAACGCATCTAAAAACGGACAAAACGGAGTCGCCGGAAAAACCATCGAGGGAAATTCGCCGACAGCCGCCTGATCCGGTGCGGAGAACGACCACAAGCGGTCCCCCACACAGCGAGGACAACAATCACCACGAGGATTGTGTGGAACAATTGCAGCTACAGGACGAAGACTCACTGCCCTGATGAACGTTCTCCATCAGGTATTTATAGTACTGTAAGCCAATTATTAATTTCTTTAGATTAGGAAGTGTAAAACGGCACAATATATTAATCCGTGAATTCTCTAATTAATAACCCCTTTTAAGAAATAAACTTAAAAGGAAAGGAAGAAAATATTTAACGAAAATACAATATCAGTGTGATAAATCAAATTCATTCATTAGCGAAGTTAAAGAAAATATTATACTAATGTGAAAAGTTATCGGAAAGCCAAGGGAAAAGTAATGTCAAATTGGGTGTCAAAGTGCTAATCGGTGACTGAATAAGTGCTTAAATTACGGAGAAAAATAGGGTTAATCGTAAAATCAAAGAGGTGAAAAATTTCATTCCATATTTTTCATTATTGAACAACCTCTTTTTATTAACCAAACTAAATCAAACAATAATTTCAATCACCAAAGTATAAGTTTTATCTTTAAACGTGTGTATGCGGTGATGTATGATTATTTAAACGAGCAAACACCACAGCAAATACGTAAAAATGAATCACAGCTTGAAACACAAGCTATATGTGCGCCATACCAATTGGGTAATAATACTGGATCATTAGTAAGAGATACAAAACATGTTGAAATAAGAGACGTTATGGAAATGCCAATTGGAGGAGCGAATATTATTAATGCTACTATAGCTAATAGTACTGCACCTTCATCAGTATTTTATGATAGAAAAATGAGAGTTGCGAAGGCGTTATTAGTTGGATTAACAAACCAAACGCTGTTTTCAAATAATAGTGCGTGTACTAATTTGCTAAATTTAATTTCCACTGTTGGAAAAATTAATTTTATGGCCATAATACGTCATTATGATGTACTTTTGCCTAGGTATAGTACTTCAATAGTTGCAGATACCAAATTTCGGAAAGAGATTCCAACTAGGTTCAAGTCTTATATTAATTTACCAATGTTCTCTATGCTTACAGCACCACTAAGAGTATGTGCAGATCAAGCATTTTATGAACCAATAAATAAATAAATAAATAATTGTAAAATTGAAAGTGTGGAACGAAATGCATTAAGTGAATTAATTTCTGCTCCACACTCCTAACATTTGGTAACGCCCTTGATGCCTGGAATTTGAGCATATAAAAGCACGAGACTTGCCTTAACTCGCTCTCTTGTATTTTTGAAATTGGACGGCGACATTAGTAAGGCGATATTAGGAATTTTGACTTTGGATTTGGAAACTAGCTGGACTCTGGACTTGGATTACGGACATCTTCTTGGGACTTTGCGGAGTTAATTGGATTGCTATACTGGACTTGGAGCGGCCTGAATTTGGATTGCTATTCTGGACACCGATTTGGACGCAACAGCGCATTAATCGTTCTTCCTTTCAGAATTTGGGAAAGGTTTAGGAGCAAGTTAGTGAAAAGGTGTGCTAAATGACCGAGGTTGAAAGCTATCCTGTTATGCTAACGGTGATGCTGAGTTTATTTTAGACTAAGAAAGTGGTGTACAAAATTGTAAGAAATAATTTTCCATGAATAAACTGCAATATAACCAAGCGATATTTTTGTATCTGATTTCTACAATTATTTTTCTAAAATTTTTCAAATGTTGTTTAGAGGTATTATTAAAGGGTTATTACCAGCTTATTTTTTCCTTTTCAATTTTTTTTCTATTGGCTTTAATAATGCCTAAACATCCCTCGAATCAAACCAAACTTTGTAGAAAGGTGTATTTAAATGTTAAGATGTCTCTAAACCAATTTTTCCGAAGCTACTTTTTCAATTTTTTTGTTTAACGCGTTTTTCTCGGAACCACTTTTAAAAATCGGCCGGCAGTAGAACTCGAACAGTTTTCATCCGATTGACTTCAAATTTTAACTGGACCTTTATTATTAAATTATCTACTGAAGTACACACGATTATAGCGATTGTATATCAGGGGAAAAAGTTATAAGCTATTTAGTTCGTCGAAAAGAACGGGTTTTCTTCAAACAATTGCCATTTTGCGAAAAAAAATTCTAAAAATATAATCGATAATAATAATAGAGGTCCAGTTAAAATTGGAAGTCAATCGGATGAAAACTGTTCGAGTTCTACTGCCGGCCGACTTTTAAAAGTGGTTCCGAGAAAACGCGTTTAAAAAAAAATTGAAAAAGTAGCTTCGGAAAAATTGGTTTTGAGACATCTTAACATTTAAATACATATTTCTACAAAGTTTAGTTTGATTTGAGGGATGTTTAGTCATTATTTAAGCCAATAGAAAAAAAATTGAAAAGGAAACAATAAGCTGGTAACAACCTCTTAATTCAATGACACGAATGTCATTGTTTGCGTGTATGTTTGATATATTCCGCAGTCATTTCTCAGAAGTGCATGATTTAACTCCTTTACAGTCGCAGCTAATATCTATTGCTGAGGCATTGACGGCTAAGGTGTTGGGTCAGACCGATTTTGATGCAAAAATGGAGTATGGGCATGAAAAGCATGCTTATGCTGAGTGGAAAAATTTCCTAGACAATACATCCAAATTTAGCAGAAACTCGGTATTGTATAATAATTTTAAGAAGATTATCATGCACGAGATAGAATCGATGGCTCTTGAAATGAATAAAATTGGAGTTGTAAGTAGATTTTATATAGTTAGAAGTGTGGTTACTGGACAAACGGTCATTAATGGCGTTCCTATAACTGGTGCTTCAACGATCGCTAAGAATAGAATCATTGTAAAGCATACTATCACACCACCTGTGGGAAAGAATTGCTTTCCCACGAAAAATTCGGATATTCACCTGAAAAATCGGTGCAACGTGACTGCTCTAGCGGCTCGTGTGGGGTCAGGTAGCATAGGTAGATTTTAAGTAAATTTCAGTCTTTAGTCTTCAAGTAGTCCCAGTAGCGAAAAGTAATAAATTTGGTATCGAAAATTAAATTTTGTTTTAATTTTTTTTCTCACTTTAGAACAATCCAAAGTTTAACTTATACCAATGTTACAATTCAATGTAACAATATTGCCGCACTGGTAAAAAGCACTTACGTAGCCACCGGCAAGAATCATAAGAAGCAAGGTACGGAAAAATTCATTCGCGAATGAAAAAAAAAATACACTCTTTTCGTTTACATTCATTCGCGAATGAATATTTGAGTCCAAAGATTCGTGAGAGAATTTTTCCTGCGGAGAATTTTTGAATACATTTCATTCGCGATAAAATGAAAATGAGAGAATATTCTTCAGATACAGAAAAAGAGTGAGAAAGAATGAAAACCAATCATTCGGAATCAAAAAGAATATTCTCATTTTTCATTCTTGTTCTAGCGGTTATATCGAGCGGATCTTTAACTTAAAACAGAGTGATATTTGGTGAATGGTTTAAAAATTTTACAAATTTGCAACTATGGGTCGTAAATCTAACATAGATAAAAATAAATTTGTGTCTTATGATAAGAACACTGATAGTTCGAAGTGCTTGTTATGTGACAGGGTTTTAAAAGGACAATTATTAGGAAATATACATAAAAAGACATTATATAACTGTGCACAATATATAATTTTGATGTTGAAAATAACGCAGAAACTTCGTTATTAATGGAAAGAAGTGATGTAAGCAATCGTCGAAGTGGATCTAATACAACATTGAAACTCAACAAAAGTGAATTTTTAAAATGCTGTGTCGGCCTTGCTTGTGATAAAAGTATACCATTCAGGATTTTTGATGATGATACATACTTTAAAAAAATTAAAAAGAACCATATGAACGATCGTTTGATATAAATTTAAATTCAAAAAATATGGTTGCTCAGGTGAAAGTGTGCTCTCAGAATACTAAAGAACTCTTGGCAAAAACATTAAAAAAGAAGATGGTGTGTTTAAAAGTTGATGTTGCTACAAGGATGGACAAAAGCATTTTAGGAGTGAATATCCAATACATGAAAGATTTTAAAATCTTTGTCAATACTATTGGAATGATCCAATTAAAAAAGAGGCTTACGGCAGTTTTCCTGAAAGAAGAGACAGTGAAAAGCTTAAGTGATTGCAATATAGATCTTGCACAAATATATTCATCTACAACGGATAACGGTACAAATGTGTTGAAAACGTCGAAGCTTGTTCAACAAGAACTCCAAGAAATGCAAAACAATGAAGGCAACGACAGAATTTCAACTGTTTCTGATAGTGATAATGATGAGTATGAACAAATACATACATGTTTGAAATCTGTTTTGGCAGTAGTAAGATGCGCCGCTCACACTCTACAATTAGCTGCGCATGTTCCCTTAAAGGATATACAAACCAAATTAGAAGAATGCCGAAAAGCCGTATAAATTCTGAGGGCGAATATCAGAGGTAATCGTTTTGCAGATGATATGCGAATGCCGGTCCTAGATAATTTAACACGGTGGAATTCAACATACGAAATGATACTATCCCTACATAAGTTGAAGGCTTACATCGAGAACAATGACATCGAATTTCCTTTTGATATTAATTGGGATTTCGTTAAACAATTTTTGGAAGCGTTTCAACCAATGGCCGAATGCACAAAAAGACTTCAAGCCGTACAATATATTATTGGTGATTTTTATCGTTACTGATTAGTGTGTGAGGCTACATTAGAGAAAATGAGCGGAAATGTGTATGCCGCTAAATTGCATCAATTGCAAGGAAGGATAAACTTCTCGACAACGAGGCTTTTCTTGCGGCTATATATTTCGACCCTCGATTTAATTACTTGGACTCGCCTTTTTTTAATGAGGATCAAAAAATAAATGCTGTGGTAATTATTAAAATCTACCTATTAACCTACCTACTTGATGAGCTTCCTACCTATTTAAGGGTGAATCCTGCTTTAGAAAGCTCAAAAAATCGATTTTTTTATATTGCTTAAATCTATTCCTAATATATCTAAGAATATGTATCCAAAGCTATAGAGGCTAATTCACAATATTTTCAAAGATACAGCAATAAACGCAGTGGGGTGTCGAGCAGTGAAGACGCGCTCCTTCTCTGATCGTAAACTTTAAAGCGCGTTTTCGCGAGTTTTTGTTTTTACGATTTTTCTAAACTGGCGGGCGTGATTGCGAAAAAAATTGACGACCAATCAAAACGAACCAAGGCTTGTTAGCTTCAGTTTTGTATACTCTTCTATTTGAACTAAAAAGATTCACGAAAAATGTTTCTCAACAATTTTTTTAGCAAGTTGAAACGTTTTTTGTTTTAAAAAAGAGAACATTTTTCTTTCAATCTGAGGAAATTTTTCAATTTCATAATTTTTTGGGATTTTCTTAGTTCATCTAGAAGAAAAAAATATGAAAATTAAAACTTTCTTTGGTTTTTTTTATTTCACACGAAATACGAGCTTCATCTTTCCCGCCAATTGGAGACTACAATTGCAAGGTGTTGCACAAATGTGCATACAAATCGGCTACGTTAAAATATTTTTCTCTGAAATAAATTTTTTTTTATGTTCAAATATGCAATAAAATAATCTAGAAAGTTCACTAGGCTTACTTGTTTTTTTCTGTCCTAAAAAAATCCCGCACAAATCGATTTTTTGAGCCTTCTAAAGCAGGATCCCCCCTTAACCTACCTACTACCACTACCAATAAAAAGAATTGCTAAGGAAAGCAACCAAAGTAAAACAAAAGGAATAAGTTCAGAATTACTCCTAATCAAAAGCCAAAGTCGTCAATAAGAAAAAAATGTAACAAATAACCAGATCCAACTCAATAAACTGTTGACCTTCATGCCCCGCACACCCGAAATTGCATTCATCAATTAAGAACGAGCGCAATGGGCACAAACACCTGCTTGCTCAGATGTAAATATTCCAACGCATACAGATGAGTCACAACAGTTCCCAAGCAACAGATCACGGGCCAGCGTAACTCGGTGCCGAGCTCTGAAGTCGGGTGAATTCTTGGATTCATTTCTGGTGAAATGAACGCGATGGGAGCCAATGGAAGGCAAAATGTTCATAAGCACGGCGGACAAATTTTTGTTAGAGATGAGTTCTCTATATACTGTGTGCTTGGTGCTACTACCTACCTACTTACTATACACTACCTCACTACTAACCTACCTACTGCCTGATTCCTAGAAACTAATTAATATTTTCCTATGTCTAGACGCACATACTGAAAACTGGTGCACTTCACAAGGCAAGCAAATTTAAATTTGCGTCAACAATTGGACAGTCTTGCCTACGGGCAAAGAATGCCGTTTAGCACTAATGTCCTAGAACATTGGAAAAGTATTTCCTTTAAACAAATGGACTTAGCAAAATAGCATATATATTAAAAATGTGCAGTAGAAACATAAACCACCAAAAATTGTCCTGGCACTAAAAGAATGCAAAGGAATATTCTTTTTCATTCTTTCTCATTCGCGAATGTAAAAAATGTGGGAATGAATACTTTCATTCTTTCGCGAAAGAATGAAATCGACTTAGGCACATTGCGATGCATTCGTTCGCGAGAGAATGAAAACTCAAATTCTCCCAAGAATATTCTTTTAAAGAATGAATGAAATTCGAATATTCTTCGCACCCTGCTCGAGAGTTTTATTTTAACCACTTCGAATCCTTACGTTGAGACATAATTGTAGTGTGTACCCCCGATGACCGGGTATACACAACATATATGTACATAGTATTTCAAGGCATATGATGTAAAGATTGAAGGGATATTACCTTTTATTAGTGGATGTGGATTTGATAGAGATTCCAAGACGGCCCTGCACCCGATACACATGCGGTGTTCAACATACTCCGCTTAAAATTCGAGAGAACTTTGCGATGTCCCTGTGTGCCGAACGTCAGTTCTTGATCGATAGATCGCAGCTTCATTTTAATGTGTAATGTTTGATTTATTTTAAAATGTAAAGAAAGACAGGTGGTGATTTTTTATTCGGTTGGATTTTGTCGGTGAAGGCGTGGTCGAGCGGAGCTCCCGCTCAGTCTCCACAAACAAGCTTATGATGTTCTTGTCTCAGAAAGGACTTTTAAGGAATTTGGGTTGCGTCTTATGAACGTCCAAACCTTTGTCCCAAATCGAAATGACGGTCTCACTAGAGAGTGACTTTGGTTCACCCTAGAGAACGAATCTGAGTGTACGATTTGCGTACACAATGGTAAATTTAAGTATGATGATTTTGTTGTGGTCAATCATAATCAGCCCACGCTGCCATCAAAAAAATTCAAAATTAACTCGCCGTACATTCTACAGGCCGGCAAAATCAGCCCATTTAATATTCAAATGCAGTCCATAACGGGCTCGCATTTGTTATGGTCAGCATAACCATCCCATGTTGCTGACATCAATTGCCGCGGTAATACCACCAAAGCAATTGATGCCACCAACAGGGAGCTTGGCAATAATCAATTTTTTTATTACCTGCCGTACCCGCTGTAAAATTGTACAGGCAATGTATATCACATACGGCATTAAATCTTTTAGCATAATGCTCGCTGAAGATTAATCCCTAATAACCGCCTTGCCCCATGAAAATGTGTACCTGGAAAAAGGGAAACATTAACCGGCGACATAAATTTGCCCATGCACAAGCGAGCAACCAACGTAACCTTGGCCGTGCGTCCTAAAGGCAGGAAAAACAAAACCATTTCAATTTGGTTCCATGCAAGGCATATGAGCCGCATGCGAAATCTCTTCCAAACCAAATGGCTAACAGCGAATGCCCTTTTATGGTATCAAACGCTAAAAGACACGCCGTTCCTAAAATTGCTCTGTGAGCAACTTACTGCTCCAAAACTCATCTTTTGAGTCGACTGTACACTCGTCTGCCTTAAAAAAATTAAAACTGTTTAACAGTATCAGCCTCGGATATTGCCGATCAGCCAATCGGAAAATATCGCCCGACAATTTGTGCGGCATCACACACACAGCTGACAGCGGTGTGCAAAAGAAAAATTGTTAGCGTCGGTTGGTGGGAGTGCGTAAGCAACTCAGGCGGCAGTTTTGCATGGGGAGTTGATAGCGGTCGGCCAGACGAGTTGGGATTTGGTTTTCGATGCGAGCGGACGCACAATTTTTCGGAGTTCTTCGCGGCGGGAGGAAAGTTTAATTAAAACTTTTTTTTTTTGGTTGAGATTTGGACGAAGAACCGACAGACAATAAAACCGCGAATCGAGTTGTGCGATTTAACGAGGGATAACCCCGCTACACGGTGCGTTAAAGTGCTCACATAGCCATTACCGAGTAGTGCGATGGTCCGTCGAATTCTGAACACATTACAAGTTTGGTGGCCTCGAAAAGGTAGAAACCAAAAGAATTAGCGAACTGAAAGAAAGATTTAAATAATACAAGGATTTGCAAACAGTAATCAAAAGTAAAATTAATGTGAATAATTAAATAAGATCAAATTTTTGTAAATAAAATAACGAAAAAAAAAAGAAAATTATTCAAGAAAAAAAAAAATAAGGGAAAAGAAAAATAATAAGAATAAAAATAACAATAATTAGATAAATAGGAAAAAAAAATAAACCAATAAGTAACTTAAATAAAACAAACCAAAAAAAGCCTGGGGAAAAGTGCAAAAAAAAAAACAAAAAAAAAGGCAACCCCGAACGAGACATCAAGGGGAAACCGAGGAGGGTTAAAACGATGGACCTCCGCCCCCACCGAGGGAGCAACACTTCCCTTCAGTAAGCGGCGGCCGCCCATCACTCTTCATCAATTTCATCAGCAGCAGCATCACTCCAGCTCAACAGTCATCTCATCACTTTTAGCTTTGGGGCTAGCCCAGGTTTTCCTTTTTGATGTACATTTTTTTTATTGTATTTTGTTTTTTTTATATTTTATATTTAAGTACATATATCCATATCCATATAATTTTTTTTGAGAACGAACCGAATAAGAGAAAAAAATAACTTGTAGGCATTTTCTATCGCGCCTAATAATAGAAGCGTTTCTATTTTATTCAATTACCCGTATAGAGCAAAACGGAAGACAAAGACATAAAAATTGAATTAATTTTTTTTATTGGACACAAAAAGAAAAAAGAAATATAATCAAATATATATATATATAGTATATAATAATTATGTGGTGTTTAAGAAAAATATTGAACCAATATATATAGTTTCGGGCCTGATAAATATATATATAAGCCTTGAGCAGAGTAGTAGGGGAAGATGGGGCGGTTTCGTACACGGGGCACATTCAGACAGTGACCGTATCTACCTTTCCGATTTACCGATAAATGCGGCTTTGTGTGTGTGCTTAGGTCTCACAGAGTCTAGCTCGCTGGCAAAATCTGAGGTCAGTGCACGAGCGACAAGCGAAGGAACAAGACGTAACGTTTTTTGCTTACAAGTAAGTAATTTTTATAACGATTTTACAGCGATATTTATGTGTATCGATGGCCATTTATTAATTGTAAGTTAATGATTTGAATTAGTGCCAAGTGTTAAATAAGTGTATGTGTCAGTAATTTTAGCCAAAGCTTAAGACTTTTTATGTAAACCACAATAACGTTTTTTTTGTTTCTTTGGGGCGGATTCGTACATAGGTATCGGGGCAGATTCGTACTTGTACGAATGTGCCCCTCAGAGACTATTTTCTTTATTTCTTTTCCAGGCTGATTTTATTTTTGTTTTTAGTATCATGGTGAGGAACTATAAGAAGAAGGAGACAAGAAGTGGGGCGGTGGATGAAGAAGCAATGAATTTAGCTATAAAGGAGGTGTTAGAAGGCAAACTATCTTTCAGAAAATCGGCGAAAAAATATAATTTAAAGCCATCAACGCTCGAAAGCCGCATTAAGAAAATTCGACAAGTAACTTCTGCAGGTGAAGATGAAGGTCCTCCGCGTACTTTCAGGTCTAAATATTCTTCGTACCAAGTATTTGCGGTGGAGGAGGAGTCTCTTTTGAATAAGTACATTATAGATTGCTGTAAGATGCACTATGGACTGACTTGTGTACATGTGAGAAAACTCGCTTACGAATTCGCAAAAGCAAACAATTTAAAATATCCATCTAAATGGAATGAAAATCTGATAGCAGGCATAGACTGGTTGGAAGGCTTTCGTAAACGCAATCCTAACTTAAGCTTACGGAAACCAGAAAATACGAGTGCAGCCAGATCGTTGGGTTTTAACAAATCAGCTGTCAATGAGTTTTACGAAAATCTCGAAAAACTTTATGAGCGATATAAGTTCACAGGAGATCGCATTTATAATTTCGATGAATCTGGTATATCTACAGTTATGAGTACTCCAAAAGTTTTGGCAGATAAAAAACAAAAACAAGTTGGACAGTTTGTTTCCCGTGAGAGAGGAGAACTAGTCACTTTTGGAGGATTTATATCAGCAAATGGAAACACAATACCACCACTTTTCATCTTCCCCAGAGTTCATTTTAAAGACCACTTTATGGAAGGTGCTCCTGAAGGCAGCTTGGGTGTTGCAACTAGAAGTGGCTGGATTAATTGCGGAATCTTCGTGGAGGTCTTGAAGCACATACAAAAATTTACTTTGTCCTTAAAGCTTAAAATGAGTTCCAGAGCCTAGAGAGTAAAAACTGTACGAAGGCGCCCCACCTTCCCCTAGGGATTAACTGAATTTACTTAAGTTGCGGCAACTGAAAAAAAAAATGTGAGATAAAAATAATTGTCCAAATTTTGTAGATTTTCGGTACAAAAAAATAAAAAGGGATGATGTTGTTAACGAAACATAAATATTTAATTGCTCCCTAAATCCCCTCTACTCTTCTAGCCTCTTCAGCGGTTTTTTTCGGATTTTATTTGTGAATTTTAAATAGGGACCTCCCAAAATAATTAGGCCAATGGGAGGTCATTGGGCGGTTGGGGCTAGGCCAGGGGGATCCATTCCATCGGGATCCCCCTTTCGGAGAGCCATTCACAGGTAGGAACAGGGGTTCCTCCTGCTACGTTCCTTTTCCCCCCTTTTTGACTTTTCTTGTCGATCCTGTCCAGCGCGAGAATTCGTTGCGGGCAGCTCGCCTCCGAGGTTAAATGCGGCTTTGGCAACCCCCCCACACTACCGCAATGCTAGCCTGCCAGCTCGCGCTGCCGCACACCTCGGAGCAACAGTTTTAGGCGGGCTGTTGAGAGCTCGCTCCCGTTTAACACATTCTAAAAATAAACTAACTCGACCCGCCCTGGCTAAGGGCCCCTGTACAATTTGCCTCTCGTACAGTGGTGCCTGTAAAATCAAAAAGCAAAATCCGTTTTGTACAGCCGCACCAAAATCATTGCAAGAGTAGCCCGAAAAATGTAAAAATGCAATGTATAACTTTGTTCGCAAAGGAAAATTCTGTGCCGGGCCCTATGAATTTGAGTAAAATCCCCAAACATTTGGTTTAGGAAGAATTTCATCTCCCGTTCCCAACATTGCGTCGATAGCAATATTACATGCGACCGAAGAAATCGGACAAATTTTGCGCCGGTCGAGTCACATAGGTCGAACCCGTTTACCTACCCAAGGCCGGGCCATCAGCTTTGCTTTCGATCTTGCTTTGAGCTGACAGAAAGTCACACATCGGCGTACATAACTGAAAAACTTCAAGACATTTTTGTCGAGTGGAATATTTCCATTGACAAGGTTTCAGCTGTCATCACAGATAATGATAGCACAGTAATGAAAGTTAACCGTAACATGTTTGGCGAAAAAAAAATTATTCCTTGTTTTGCTCACACGATTAACTTAGTCGTAACTAAATCCATTGACGATGCAAAAAATTGTAGTGAATTAATAGGTAAGGTTCGAGATATAGTAAAATTTATTAAAAGGAGTGTTAATGCCAGTGCCGGATTACCCTATACGCTAACTACGCTGAAGCGTAGGGCGGCACTCGTCGGAGGGGCGGCAGGGACGGTCGCAATAAAAAATTAAAATGATTTCTAACTAACGAAATGAGGGCCTGTCTTGAACCTCCAATCGGAATCAGATATTACTAATTGATATAATATACACAGCACGTTATCAGGGGGGGGGGCGACGTTTTCCCTCGAACATGAGTCTTGGTAGGATAAATGAGAACCTGGTTCAAACCTGGTGTATTTGCGGGCTACTAAAGCAACCATATGCGGAATGATGGAATGATTTGAAAGTTTGACGCTATACCGTATGTACCATATCTTTCCTCAGTTTTCACACGCGCACTATAGGGCGCTTCTATGCTGACCAGGGGAAGGATGTGTTACATATGGTATAGGTGTTATGCTGCCGGAAAAATTTGACTGTTCGACTTGAAGTCGCTTTGCCGTCCGTCAATATCGAACACGAAACTATTAAAACCCAAATAAAATATTCTCGCGGTTATCTTGCGTCTTTTCCCGTCCAACCATATCAAACACAAAACCTTAACTAGCTCCAATAACTTCCGAACCGTTCCGCCACGCTCTAGGAAAGTCTTGCGGTTATTACTCTTTCACGACCCTGTTTTCCCTAACTTACTTCAAGATAAAATCAATTTCAGCAACTCAAAACGAAAAATATAACCGCCGCACACGATCCCTCTGACCACTTCGTGTCACTGTCTAGGGCCTCTCCACCTAGCCGATCAGTTCGATGGCTCCAAAGTTGCAACTTGTTCGACGTCAACTCTATGGCTGACAGCCGCACCAGATGTCAAATAGGTAAGATGTACACAAACCTGATTCCTCTTGTTTATTTATTAACTTTACTCCCTTTTCTTTCTTCTAGGATGACGAGGATCCTCCCGGGGCGCCTTCTCGTGTTCCCCCGGAGATATCTGGACAGCGTGGGACAAATCTTCGCTGGAAAGGTGGACCCCAGGTAAGTCAGTGTTGACAGGTGAGCAATTTCCGCGGATTTTCGTAAAAAAATTGGCTTCTAGAGGTTTACCATTCAGAGGGGATAACGAACGTTTCGGATCAAATCATAATGGAAACTATTGCATGATTCTAGAGTTAATTGCAGAATTCGATCCATTCCTTAGTAATCACATTGAAACTTATGGCAATCAGGGTCGAGGGTCTGTATCATATTTATCGTCGACAATTTGTGATGAGTTTATAAAGATATTGGCTCAAACGGTTTTGAAAAAGATTGTAGATCAAATAAAATCTGCAAAATATTATTCAGTCAGTATTGACTCGACACCGGACATTTCCCACGTCGATCAGCTGACATTCATTATCAGACACGTTTTGGATTCTGGATACCCAAAAGAAAGCTTCCTCAAATTTATTCCAAATTGTCGACATACAGGCGCCGAACTCTCAGAATGTATCTTATCGGTGATTGAAGAACTCGAATTGGACATTCAGAATTGTCGCGGGCAAGCGTACGACAACGCCAGTAATATGTCTGGTGCATATTCAGGCGTCCAGGCTATGATTCGGGAAATCAACCCATTAGCTGAATGGATTCCCTGTTCAGCTCATTCTCTCAATTTAGTAGGTAAATGTGGAGCTGAGTGCAGTTCTCAAGCCGTTCATTTCTTTTTGATTCTGCAAGAACTCTATAATTTCTTTTCTGGTTCAACGTATAGATGGGAACGTTTATCGACTAAATTGGAAACTTTTACTGTTAAATCTTTGTCGCAAACACGTTGGTCCGCGCGGTTTGAAGCATGCAGAAGCTTGTGTGATGCGTGGCCAATTATTTTCGAGGTACTTGAGTCATTCGCTGAAGATGACAGGGAGACTCCTACTACAAGAGCAGAAGCTCGTGGTATTATAAACGCGTTAAATAATTTAGAAATGTGTATCGTAGCTTTGACGTGGAATGATATAATGCACCAATTCAATTCAGTTAGTAAGGTTCTTCAATCTCCGAATACAGAATTATCAACGGTAGTAGAGCTTTTTGACTCATTAGCTGAATTTTTAAGCAAATTGAGATATGATTTTAGTGACTATGAAAAAACAGCAATTGAAAAATATGGCTCGAACGTCTATCAGTCTACTGAAAAGAGATCAAGAAAACGGAAACAATTTTTTGATGAAAGTGAAATCCCCGATTCTCAACAAACTCGTACTGGAGCGGATACCGTACGAATCGAGTTTTATTATAAGGTTATAGACACTCTTATCATGGATTTGAAAAAACCTTCTGAAGCCTATCAAAGAGTAAATGATAAATTTGGATTTCTGACAAAACTCCACATCATTGATTCGGATGAAATTTCCAGTAAAGTCAAGAATCTTATTTCCCAATATCCCAATGATTTAGAAGATTGTCTAGACATCGAATGCCAACATCTAGCCGCTCATTTGATAACATTGGGGATAGACAAAATTTCTGCGATAGATCTGAATGTAATGATCATAGAAAAGGATTTTTTAACTGTATATCCCAATGTAAATACAGCTCTATCTTTGTATTTGTGCATGATGGTAACAAACTGCTCTGGAGAAAGATCATTTTCCGTTTTGAAAAGGGTGAAAAATTATTTAAGGTCGACCCAAAACCAAGACCGCCTCAACGCGCTTTCGATTCTCTGCATTGAATCGGAAATAACAGTAGCTCTAGACTGTGATGAGATTATTGTCAAGTTTGCCGAACACAAAGCTCGAAAGAAGAATTTTTAAAAACAAGATACAGGTAGAGAGTATGTAATTAATAAATAAGCAGAAGTTTTATGAACGATAACGTTGATATATGTAATGATAATCAGTTTTTTCTTTATGTTAGTCGATTATAGATATTCGATCATAGGCAAAAAATACCAAAGAATTTCATTAGTCGCGAGCATGAGTCAATTTGATGTATGAAATAAATTAAAAATTTGCAACTCAATGTACAGTAAGTAGTCGCTGTCCAATGCAATAATAAAAAAATCTTATTTACGCTCTTCAATGGAAAAGCACTTTTTTCTCCTTCCTCAAATTATCCAATCCGGAAATCATCACTTCAAGCTCGACTCTTCGAACAGAAATACCCCTATGCTATACAAGGACTTAGTAACTTCAATGAAAGAAAAGATAACCTAGAGAAACTCGGGAAAACGCTAGCCTTAAGTGGGCGGCAACCCTGTTTTAGCGTACAGGCGGCACTTGGTATAATCCGGCACTGGTTAATGCCAGTGATGAGTTAAGGAAAAGACAAATAGAAACAGGCAGGGACGGACGCCCCCGTCATTTATGTGAACATTTCAGAAGTGGGATTTACCTGTGCGAGAGTGTGAATATTCTAGAATAGCGAGAGATTCGGAATTATTAGGCGAAGTGCGAATTTGTTAAGTGAAGTGAGCAGTTTCCTTCAGGTAGTGGTGTGGGAAAAAAAAGGACGCTTTGGAAAAAAAAAGATGTCATCAGACTTGGTGGAGGATATTCAGCTGGACGAGCTGGATTACGAAGAAGATGGCATGGACGAGACGTTGGTGCCAGGGGGCGGCGGAGCCACAAGTCCAAGCAATGAGGAGGCATTGCTGAAGACCCTGGAGGGGAAGTTTTCAGCCATGATTGAGGGCATGGTGCGGCGGCAGACGGAGGAAGCCGTGAGAAAACTGACGACGGTTGCTAAGGAGGCTGGCACATCGTCTTCGGTGGACAACCTGGCGGCAGGATGTTCCCGGAAGAAGGAAGGTAGCACCAGTAATAGTGAGTCAGGGGTAACTGCTGGAGTTACCAAAGGGGTGGGCGGCCTTTTATTCACAGGTGTAGGCGAGGTGCAGGCGGCGAGGCGCAGGCGGCGAGGCGTAGTGGCGATTTGCGAACCACAGGCGACATGGTAGAGCCTTTCGATCCGGATGACAGATACGCTAATGTTGACAGGTGGCTGTCAATGTTGGACCAGTTAGGCGAAGTTCATGGATGGTCCCAATATGAGCGATCTTATTTCATGCAGATCAAGCTACGTGGGGCGGCTCGAGCGTGGTTCAACAGGCAGGAGGATTTCTCCTTCACTTGGGTGGAGTGGAAGGAGAAATTGAGGAAGGCGCTCCCAAGGCAGAGTGATTATGCTTTTGTTACATCACAGCCTTTAAACGAACAAGAAAGGACTTATAACAGACCTGTTTTCTAAGAACTCAACTTAAAACCAAATGTTCTTCCCAGAACATTCCTTAGAAAGGTCACATAATCAAACACTCCTATCAAAACCAAATGTTCTTCCTAGAAAGGTAAAATAATCAAACGCTCCTATCAAAACCAAATGTTCTTCCTAGAACATTCCTTAGATAAAATAAATCAAACACTCCTACCAAAACCAAACGTTCTTCCTAGAAAGGTAAAATAATCAAACGCTCCCATCAAAACCAAATGTCCTTTCTAGAACATTAAAACCTTACCGTAATAAATTAACACCACCTGCGCGTCTTGCTTGATCACGCTTTACGAAAAGGCAATATAAAAGGAGCCAGGATCAATCTCGGAGTAGTTCTTAAGTTCTAGCTATTGTGCTCAGTTGTCTGTTAAGCCAGTTCGCGGAGTTGTTTAGATCCGTATAACAATATATATATATATATTAAAATACAAACTGATTCTTGCATACAAAAAGAAGTGGTTTTTTATTGTAAAATTATAATTTTTCTTATTGGAGGAGTTGGTAGCTAGGCGAAAGCTACCAACTGAGAGTATGACTACACACTACCACGCGAAGTTGGCTCTTTGCAGTCAATGCGGAATTATGGGCACGAGGCGGTTTCGTGCATCATTAGGGGACTTCCTGAGGAGCTAAGAGGAAATGCGCTGGGAGCTACATGTGCAACCCCGGAGGCCCTTTATGCCAATTTCCTGGTGGGAATGAAGGGGTACCATACTCCAATGGCAATGGCGAAAACCGGGAGGAGAGAGGGCGTGGAGCGTGGAGGCGTATCCACCAGGTTAAATCGGCCTTGTCCTGCAAGCACAATTGCAGCATCTGCACCTAGGCGAGATGATGGCCCCAGGTGCTTTAACTGCCAGAAGACCGGGCACTACAGTGCAGATTGCGGCAAAGAACGTCTGGAGAGATGTCGGCGATGTTTTCAGGTGGGCCATCTCAGAATGGATTGTCCCAGGCAACAGGCGGACAACTTGCGAGGCGTCAGCAGTGTTCGGGAAGCCAAGATGGCAGCAGACAGGCATGAAACAACTGGTTCATGTCCGACTGGTAAGTGGCGATTTGAATAAGACCTATAAGCGGGTGGCACATATACAGGGGGAGCCCATAAAGGTGTATGTGGATACAGGTTGTCAGCATAACCTGATCTCATATGCTTGTGCCAGGCGATTGGGACAGAAGATGAAGAAAGGCGTGGTTCAGTTACAGGGTTTTGGTGGTGGCACAGGTGAAGCCCTGGGAGAGACTAAACTCTCATTGGAGTTGGATGGAGTTACGCTGCATATCCGGGCGTTGATTACGCAGTGTGAACTCTCTAATGCCGATTTAATTCTAGGGCAAACGGCGATAGGAGCTGACGGCGTGTCCCTGGTGCATGGAGGAGTGGCGAAATTCCTCAAATGTGACAGCACTACTCAGGCATTAAGACACATTACTCTGGCGGAGGACAATACGAGGCGTCTAATTGTCCTGAAGGAGGCGATTCAGGTGGAACCCGGCGAAACCAAAATGGCAGGAGTTAATATCTTACACGCATCACCAGGCGAGGAGGTGCACATGGAGGTGAAGCTGTTCGGCGATGGAGAAGCTAGTTCGGCGGTGGCAATTCCGAGTGGAATCTTGAAGCAAGGCGATAACACTGAGGTGTCAGTTACCAACTTAGGGGAAAAGGCGTTGCGGTGGACAGCAGGAAGGCTGATAGCACGGGCGGAGCGGTGCACACAAGTTGGAAAAGGAGAAGAAAATATTTGTCGGGTGAGTACAATTGAACAAATTACTATGAACGACTTAAAAATTGGCGATATATCGACTAACGAGAAACATCAATTAGTAAAATTACTTAGGAGTAAGGCGAATTGTTTTTCGAGAAATGATAAGGAGTTAGGATTAACCCAGTTAGGCGAAATGGAGATAAAGTTCAGCCGGGAAGCGAACGTTTATTATCGTCCATATAGGTTATCATATGCGGAGCGGCAGCAAGTGAGAGATAAAGTGCAGGACCTGTTAGATAGTGGCGTGATCAGAGAATCAAATTCTAACTTTGCAAGTCCGATTGTACTTATCTCTAAGAAAGATGGTGGCGTCCGTCTGTGTGTTGACTATAGGGCGTTAAATGCAATAACGGTGAAGGATAGGTATCCACTACCATTGATTACAGATCAATTAGATAGAGTGGCGGGTAAGTTGTTTTTTGTCACACGTGCGCCGAAAGTGCCACTTTCGGTACCTCTTTTCGGGGCCGAAAGTAGCCCTTTTCTGACCTCTGCGAGAGCGGGCTGTAAAGTAACTCGAGCGGGCAGTAAAGTTCTTTACAGCCCGCTCGAAACAAAGAAATGCGCAAACTGTGTGTATGACAGAGCTGGGCAAACTCGGCTCCCTCGACTCGCGAGCGCTCCTCTTTCCTTTTCTTCTCCCATTCCGTACGTAAAGGTGCAAACACAACCTAGCAGCAAAGCAGCGGCGCTGTACTACGTCCTGCTTCAACTAATGCGAGTGAGCGGTACAAACGAGTAGAGAGGCAGTACTGCTCATTTTGAGCAAAGTTTTTGTTAGAGTAAAGAGCTTTGCCAGTCTTGAACGAATATGGATATTCCGATACCGGATATTAGATGTTGAGAAGTTTGATACCTTAGATGTTTTACGAGTGCGCGGACCGATGTCTTTAGAAGAAGAAGAGAAGAACGAAAGAGAAGAAAAAGAAGGAGAACTTACTTCACTTGTGAATTAATGGCTGCTAGGAGTGGTTCATGCTTTTGAGTTGTTCATTGGAAATAGATGGAAATCATCAGTTTTGTTTTGCCTAATAAATATTACAATATAGAGGAATAAGTGTATTACTAATTGCTGAGTACCCTAAAAGTGGAAACATTGAAATACCCAAATATCCAATAGTTTTGCCCCCCGCTTGCTTTGTTAAAGACTTTCTTTGTGTATTTTTTATAAGGGTGCCCGCTCGGTTGAAAGAGAAAAGACGTGCACCTAATTACACTAAACATCTGGAGAGATAATTTGTGTTTCTTCGTCTCTTTCTTTAAATACTATTTTCCCTGATCAATATCCAGAATTGCGCTTGTGTGAGGTGTTTCTTTTCTATTTCTATGATGTTTTCAGGAATTAAGGAAGTTGTTTTGTTAAAGTATGCTCGCCACGGCCGAGGCTTTACCCCGTGCCACATTCGCGCCTTCAAATCTGTACCTGTGTTCTTCATTACATACTTATGTAGCTCAGCACACTCATGACAAAAAGTACGGTACGTTCCTCGGGCAGAGGAGGCTTTTACCGGACGAGAGCGGAGATGGCCGAACGAGCCGAAGGCCTCCTTTCCAGAGATGTGACTTATCTGAGATAAAAGTATCTGAAATACAGATACAAGATACAAAATACGTATTTTCATCTTGTAACTATAAGACTTTTAAAATTCATTTTGTATCTTGTATCTGTACAAAATACGTATTTTCATCTTGTAACTATAAGACTTTTTTAAAATTCATTTTGTATCTTGTATTTAAATACCTTTCGTGTGGTATCTTAGTATTTTGTAGATACTATGTTTGCTAAAATACTTTTTATAATATATAACTGATTCTATTGTGACATCTTAGGTGACATTAATTTTAAATTTAAAAAAAGCGCCATTGAATCTATTCTGGGGCCAAATTATAGATGGCGTGGCAATTCTTTCTTTCTACAAAATGTCATCGGCCATGCCATTCCGCATAATAGCTTTTGTGAAATTCGAGATTGCGAACATGGAAACGTAAGTTTTACATTATTTTGCTAAGTATAATATTTGATTAGATTTTATTCACTTCGCGAGTCGACGACAGGGACCACAGAAATGTGTATGCAACTCGCGAACAGGAAGAGGTTAGAATGACAAGAAACAAATCGTCAATGATATTTTTACGCATTTGTGTGTAATTTAGTTGTAGGTAATTAGTGATATCTAATTTACATCTTCTATACAATAAAAGGTTTTTTTTTAAACTTGCACCCAGGCAAAGCCGGGCGAAATCACTAGTAAATGACAGATATTTATAAGTTTGAGTCGAATAAATCGGAATGTTAGGTATGATGTGTTATTCTGCCCATTTCTGCGTCACTGTCGTCGTCTTAAAATTTCATGTTTCTTTTCCTAACAAAGTTTGTTTTTTGTTTTCAGTGATAAAGAGAATAATTTGAATATACCACTAATTTTAAAGCATTGCTTTAAAGATAGTAAACAAGTTGATGGAAGTTATGTGAATGTATCTGCAATATGCAATATATGTTCGAAAGTTATAAAGGGTAGTGTTATTTCTACTACAAATTTCCTGAAGCATTTAAAAGTATTAATGAATTCTTGATTTTTTTTTAATATACTAATCCCCTTTTTTATTTTATTACAGAGGAAAGGTCACGCAGATCTGTTGCAAGCTTATGAAGAACTTAAAAAAAGAAAACATACTGAGATTAGTAGCAGCGGTTCAGAATTAGCAGTAATACATAAAAAATTAAAGCAGTCTACTCTTACTGATGTTGCAAGTGGTTCAAAATATGGTAATTTAGACAAGTTGATTGTACAATTTATTGTTGAAACCATGTCACCAGTATCCATAGTGGAGTATAAGTCTTTTAAAGCTTTGATTGAAGGTGCACAGCAACTAACAAAGCCGCCAAACGTAATGTGCCGTCGTACAGCTAAATATAAAATTTGTAATGAGTACAATGAATTTAAGAAAAAGATTAAAATAGAGTTGAACACTGTCGCATTTGTGTGCAGTACTGCTGATATTTGGTCTTCCTCTAAAAGAAGTTATTTGGGGGCTACAGTCCATTGGATTGAAAGTGAGACTTTTGAGAGGAAAAGTGCTGCCATTGCTTGCAGAAGATTCAAAGGGGCTCACACATATGATAAAGTTGCAGAAATGATAGCTGATATACATTCAGACCATGACCTGAAACTATCAAAAATTGTTAAGACAGTTACAGATAACGGTTCAAATATGGTTAAAGCTTTTGATGTATTTGGAAATTTCAGAGACAATTGAAAATAATGAACATGTTTCACATATTGATGAAGATATTGAAGAAACATCACTCGCAGAAGGTAATGATGAAGATGATGATTCATTGCTACTACTACAAGCTTTTCCAGATGTTTCCTCTTCATCAGACTTAGAAAGTGATTGCCTACTGTCCGTACATGAACGATGCGCTACGCACACTTTGCATTTGATTGCCAGTACAGATTTTAAACAAGCAAGGTTAAAAAATACTATTTATAAGAAACTGCATGATGTGGCTTTAGCAAAGTGCCAAGCACTCTGGAATTTGTGTTCCAGATCACCAAAACATGTGAAACGTTATTAGAGATGACAGAAAAGTCACCAACTTCTCCATGCGCAACTCGATGGAACTCTTATTACAATTCCATACAAGATATTTTAGCCGTACAGAACAGTCTTAGTGAAACCATGAAAACGTTAAAATTACCTCCGTTGAAGGAAAATGAAATTCACTTCTTAAGTGAATATGTGGACTGTTCAAAGCCAATAGCAGAAGCTATTCAAAGCCTGCAAGGGGAAAAAGACATTTATTATGGTTCTCTGTTACCCGAGCTAGTAAGAATTCAACATGTGATCAAATGTCTTAGGACGGAAAATCTAAAATACTGCGGCTCTCTGCTAGATGTGATTGAAGAAAACTTAAATAGACGTTTTAAAAAGTTTTTGGAGTTAGAGCCTGCAGCAAATGATACAATATTGGCCTCAGGGTCACATACGTTCTTTAAAATGAGATGGGTACCAAAAGCGCGGAAAGAATATGTAAAAGAACTTATCCTGACTGAAACACGAAAAATTAATCGAACTGAAAAACAAAAATCGGAGGCTTTAGACAATATTGAAGGTGATATAAAAAAAAAGTCAAAAGGAAAAGATGAATCATATTACATGTTTTTAGAGGATTCTGATTCCTCTGTTGCAAGTGCCGAAAACACAGGATCTACTGGCAACACCGCTGACTTAGAAACATTGCAATACTTAAATAATAAAGATACGAACATAAAGAGCTTAAATGATTCTCCTACAATAAAAAAAAATATTTTTTAAATATAACACCTGTTTGCCAAGTTCTGCGCCTGTGGAGCGACTCTTCTCATTTGGCGGCATGATCATGAGGCCTCATCGAAGAAAAATGAGTGATCAACTGTTTGAAGAACTGGTTTTACTTAAGTCTCAATTAAAAACTTAAAACTATAATATTACGTTGTGTCACGTTTGCGCGATCAACGCAATTTACATGTAAAACTGAAAACAATAAACTTTCATTACAAAAAATTTTGTTTTTTTTTCAAAAGTATTTTATCTATAAAAAGTATTCAAAAGATACGTATTTTATATCTAGTATTTCAGATACCATTCCAGAAAGTTATTTGCATCATCAGAATTGCATACAGATGCAAGTAAAATGGGGATTGGTGGAATCTTATTCCAGAAACGGAAATCTGGTGAGTTCCAGGTAATTTCCTATTTTAGTAGAACCACTACAACGGCGGAAGCTGTATATCACAGTTATGAACTGGAGACTTTGGCGGTGGTGGATTCTGTTAAGCGTTTCAGAGTTTATTTGGTGGGCGTGCATTTTAAGGTGGTGACCGATTGTTCAGCTGTTAGGGCGACGCTATTATAAAGAGATTTAGTCCCTCGTATAGCTCGATGGTGGTTGACTATACAGGAATATGACATGGATATTGAGTATAGGCCAGGCGATAGGATGAAGCATGTCTATGCTCTTAGTAGAAATCCTGTAGGAGTTGGCGCTATTAGTTTAACAGAGGCGGATTGGTTCATGAGCATTCAAATGCAAGATGACAAGGTGAGAGCTATCATTAATTCATTGGATGATGATAATGTCGGAAAAGACATTAGACAGAGTTTTAAGATGAAAGATGGGCGCTTATGGCGGAAAACAGACCACGGCGATAGGTTATATGTTCCGGCGATGGCGAGATTTAATTTCGTGAGAAAACATCATGATGATGTTGGACATCCAGGGTTTGAAAGGTGTTTTGAACTTATAAGGCGGGATTACTGGTTTCCTAAGATGAACAAGTTCATTAAGAAATATACCAAGGCGTGTATGCAATGTGCATTTGCCAAAGGTGAATATGGCAAAGGCGAAGGATTTTTACATCCTATTGAGAAACGGGCGATCCCTTTCGATACTATACACATCGATCATTTAGGGTCGTTTGTCAAAAGTACTAGGCGTAATAGCTATATCCTGATGGTAGTAGATGGATTTACAAAATTTACTTTGGCTAAGCCTACACGAACTTTGAGTTCAGCTGAAGTAATGGATAACTTAAGGTGGATTTTTGGCGAATTTGGGTACCCAAGGCGTATTATTTCCGATAAAGGATTGGCGTTTACTAGCAAGGCGTTTGCTAACTTTTTGGCGGAAAAAGCAATCAAGCATGTGAAGAATGCAATTGCTACTCCTAGGGCGAATGGCAAGGTGGAAAGGTCTAACCGCACTATAGTCGAGGCGTTGACTGCAAGTGCAGGGAGTGAGGCGAGATGGGACGAATGCTTGCCTGAGATAGTGTGGGGCATTAATCACACTAAGAATGCAAGCTCACAATTCTCTCCATCAGAATTGTTATTCTCCTATCAAAATGGGCTGATGTCGAACTTGACCGGTCATTCACAGGACACAGCTCAGGCGGGTGAGGCGAGACTGCTAGCAGCACGGCGACAAGCTAAGAGGCGTCTTGATGATACCTCCAGGCGTATGAAAGAAAGGTATGATAAACGGCGAAAGGTTGCAACCGAATACAAGGCGGGCGATCTGGTATTATGGCGAAAGGTTGCAACCGAATACAAGGCGGGCGATCTGGTATTATGGCGAAAGGCGGCTACATGCTGGAGTGGACAAGGCATTAATACCAAAATCTCAAATAAGTATGATGGTCCATATCGGATAACCAAGGTGTTAGGCAATGATAGGTACGAGATTGCCTCCCTTCAAGGAGTAAGAGGGTACAAGCGATTTACGGCGGTAGTGGCTGTAGATGCGCTAAGGAGATATCAGAGTGGGGCTTTCAAGCAAGGTGATAAGTCTGAGGATGACTCTACGGATGAAGACGTGGGAGTGAAGAGCACCAACCTTTAACTGACCCTTTGGCGATCTGAGCATTAATGAGGACATTAATCTTTTCAGGAAGGCCGAATGTTACACCCATAAAATTGGCGACATCTATGAAGCAGGCGAAGACTTCATATAGGAGCTGGAGGATATGAACTGACACTAAATCGAGAGTTCTAGCAGGCGGCACTGATGGCGTTCAAGTAGATAGGGAGTATTTAGCCGCGAGCTGCTGTCTTTGATAATCCGGGCGAAGTGGGATTGTGGTGGGTTATTAGCTCGGCGTCAACGACAGTAGACGGACGGCGTGGTTTTATATTGGCGGAAATTGAGGCTTTATGTTGATTTGAAAATCAAATCAAGAACAAAATCGTCCACATCACAAGTTGGTACATTACAAATATGATTCATTCCACTTTATTTCGTAATTTTCAGTTTATTTTCACAACTTTTCTGGTCAAGATCACAGTAGTAATTGAGTGTTATTATCATGCCACATGTATTAATAGTACTATCGTTAGACG
Source organism: Neoitamus cyanurus (assembly GCA_947538895.1). Lineage (NCBI taxonomy): Eukaryota > Metazoa > Arthropoda > Insecta > Diptera > Asilidae > Neoitamus > Neoitamus cyanurus. Next base: position 32,939,382 of record OX384541.1, on the reverse strand, counting down.
ACTCGCAACCTACTATAGTGCGAGAAAGATGCATAGAACGGAAGCCGGTTTTAACGACAAAGGACGGATTCAAACAGGATTAAAAGAAGGCCAAATAAAAAAAATGATTCTTGATGTACGCACAAGATGGAATTCGTGCTTTTACATGCTACAACGGTTCATGGAATTAGTGTCCATTGTAGGAGCCATACTTTTGACTAGACCGGAAGCTCCCCCAATGATCTCAAGCAGTGAAATAGATTGCGTAAAAGAAATGGTAAAATTACTATGTCCATTTGAAAAATTAACAAGAGAAATTTCTGGAGATAGTTACGTAACGGTGAGCAAAGTTATTCCATTAGTTAGCTGCATTCGAGCAGTAGTAGAAAATACGAATTCTAAAAATGAAATTATTTTAGAATTTAAAGAAGAAATAAGAAAACAACTAGCAAGAAGGTTTGATAATATAGAACATTGCTCAATTCTTCCCATTTCAAGTACTCCAGGGCAACCAGGTTGATTGTGTTTACACAGATTTCACTAAAGCTTTTGACAAACTTTCTCATAAAGTACTTAATTTTAAACTTGAAAATCTGGGCCTTCATTCTCACCTGGTACAATGGATTAGGTCTTACCTCTCCCAACGTTCGTTTAGGATTAGATTTTCCTCATATTTCTCTAGACTGGTTGAAGTCACATCGGGGGTCCCTCAGGGTAGCCACCTTGGTCCACTGCTTTTCACTTTATTCCTGAATGACCTTTTTCAACTCATCAATCATTCCAATATTCTTGCTTATGCGGATGACATCAAGATCTTTAAAAGTATATCTGACATTAATGATCTCATAGTTCTGCAGTCCGATCTGTCCATTTTCTCCGAGTGGTGCCTGAAGAGTCATATGACTTTGAACACTAATAAATGTTTCATCATGACATTTACCAAAAAATCGCCTTGTTTTTCTCATCAATATGAGCTTCAAGGTAACCCACTAATTCGCTGTGATTCTATTACAGACCTGGGTGTAGTCTTAGACCCTAAGTTAACTTTTCAGGCTCATTTTGAGAGTATTATAAACCGGTCTAACTCATCTCTTGGTTTTATAAGACGTTGGTCTAGGGAGCTTCATGAACCCTATGTTTTGTAATCTTTGTTTTGTGCTTTTGTCCGTCCTATTCTTGAGTATGCGTCAGTCGTGTGGTCCCCCCATCAGTCTGTTCACATTTCTCGAATTGAATCTATTCAGAAGCGTTTTCTCCGTCTTGCTCTATCCCATCTTCCATGGCAGGACCGAAATTGCTTACCTCCTTACTTACATAGATTAAAACTATTAGACATGTCTCCTCTACATAAGCGCCGGGAGGTTTTTGGAGCTGTTTTCTTCCACGATCTTGTATCTGGCAATATAGACTCACCCTCCCTCTTAACTTGTATTAATTTTAATAGTCGACCACGCTTAACTAGAGCTCATAACTTTATTTACCCCAATTATCATAGGACAGATTATGGATTTTATGAACCTCTTTCGGCTAATGCTAGAATCTATAACGACAATTCTGGAATTATTAATTTTAACTTAAGCAGAAATGCCATTAAAAAGGCTCTTTTGAATAATTAACTGTAGATGCGATCGCTATGATACACTGGTAGTGTTGATTTTGTAATTCTAACTATATAGTGTTTTCCTTTTCTCTCCATTTTTTGTAAATGTCAGATGGTTAACTACCTGTTGATGTAAATAAAAAAAAAAAATAAATAAAAAAAAAATAAAAAAAAAATCTCGACCCCCGATTTAAGTTTATGCACTTCAAAAGTGCCGTGGCTAAAGGAAAATTAATTAATTACTTAAATAAATATGTGCGGGAATACAACAGCTCATGAGTCATGAGTCTGATAAAGATGATTTAGAGTTTGATATCTGGAAATACCACAAACAGCTGACACACAAGAACATGAAAAATAAATCATCTGCTCATTTAAATGTTGCATCTACGAGTGCTACAACAGAAATCATTAGTGAAACAGAAGTTCAGATGTACCTGTCATCTCCTGTTACACCAATAAAAAGAGACGCTATTGAGATTTGGGAAGATATGAAATCTCTGTTTCCAAAACTTGCAAAGATTGCAATGATATATCTTCCCATCGTTGCCACATCTGTGCCAAGCGAGCGTTTGTTTTCCGAGGCTGGGGCAACCATCACTCAGGACAGAAATAAGCTTCTGGGGACTAGATTATCCAAGCTTCTGTTCTTAAACTCTATTTCAAAATTGTTAAGTTCAAACAAATAAATCTGTTCAATTGAGAAATTGTATTTTATTTTTAAGACAATGTTATTGTTTTGTGGTCTAGTTGAAGTAAGTTAAGAGTTAAAACTGGAGAGACTAGTATATGTTGTTATAGTTATAGCTAACAATTTGTGTGATGTGATGTGATAGATGAGATGATTAAAACATCGGAAAAACATCGATGTATCGTTTTTATTACCGATGTTTTATAACATCGATGTTTACCGTGGGAATATCGATGTTTTCAAACATCAATTTTTTTAAGAACGATGTTGCATCCCTATCTGCACGGCTTTGGAGGAAAAAATTGCAACGGTAGTTCGGACCGACGAGAGTGGTGCATGGATTTTGGTTTTGGCGCGACGGGGAGACGATAGAGTTTTTGCCTAGATGCACGAGAGGTAATCAGTAGATGAGTTAGTCTGCAATTTTTATTCACGACGGTCGGACGAAAAATCTGGCGGTCAGATTTTGATGTCAAGGCGGGACAAGTCAGGAGGAATAGGAAAGTTGACTTAGAAAATACGGCGTCGGGGTCCTTTTCGTTAAGTGCGTTCACCCATTGACGGGACAACTGAAGTTTTTTTTTAAAAGAAAAAGGTGTTCCGAGTAAAAAGGTCGCTATGTGATTAAAATTTCACCGAAATACTTAATTTGCCAAAACGTAAACTCTGTGCATTTGATAGTGCTTCTGGGACAGACAAACAGTAAATTTTGTGAACTAAGTGCCCGTTAGAACTTCGATTTTTTGTTCTCTCACCAGAGACGTGGCGAGTGAAATTCGTTGGTGCTACCAGTTTAGCCCCACCGATCCCGTGTCTTCCGAAATTTCGTGCCCGGAATTGTCCAACACCAAAAAAAGGACTGTCCTTCCGATATCGGTAATTCGTGTCCTCAGCTGGACTAACCCAGACATTTTTTCAGTGTACTATTCCGAGCAATACAATCCTATTAACCCGATAGCGTAATATTGGAAGTGCTTCATGCATTAAAGAATTATTCTAGATTTATAATTGGATTATAGTAAGATAACTAGTTACTTATTTAAAGCTCTGATTATAAAACCCTAAATAATCGGTTCTATTCTTAACTCAGGTATCTCCATTTTATTCAAACTATAAGTGAATATTAAGTTATATAATACAAAACTTACTTGCAAAATGAAGTACATACATAAGAAATGTATTTTGTTAATAGTCTTACTATTAATAGATCAAGGTAAAGGAAAAAATCTTTTAATTGATCCACATATAGGCTTAGGATTGGAGAGAACTGCTATAGGACACGTACACAATAGTTATATATTCAAGCACCTAGTATTTACTGTTCCTAGTGTTTTACCTATACCACAGGATACTTTTAAATGTATAAATTCTGGAGATGAAGCAGATGTAGCAGAGGATGCACAGATGACAACTATGTTGATAAATAGTTATAATATGGTATTAGAAAACCTTAAATCAAAGATCCCGGAAAGAAACATAACTTCTTTATTATCGAATATCGAGAATAGTATAGAAGTTGGTAACTCACCCACAGATCCTCCTAAACATCACAGAGAGAAGAGGTTTGTATTTATTGCTGTCGCCCTTATTGTTACCGGATTATTCGCTTACACTGTCATTGATACTATTGTGCAAAGAGTGGAAATTAATTCCTTAAAAGAACAAGTTCGAGCTATTAACACTAACTTAGAAAAGTTAGAAGACTATTCAATTACAAGTGCAAAAAAGATCAATGAGCTAATAGACCAAGTGGACAATATAACAACAATAATATTACCTCAGATGATTAAAGATATTAATGATGTTCGATCTAAAGTTGATTGTAATGTTGGAACATCTTTCAATCTTTTTATGCTAATTACCACCTAGTTTGCTAACTTACCTAACCAAGTACTTAACATCATGAATAGTGGGTATCAAGGAAAATTATCTATTGATATGTTATCATATAGAGATGCTATATCATTTATCGCAGCCAATCCGGAACTAAGTGGGTCAGTCTATGAAAGTATAACTCATGTTGAACATGAGAGATTTTCTATTTCCGGGCTATTAGTTTTACCCATTATCTCCAGAAGACCACCTGGCCTTGTGTACACCATAGGGACCTCCCAAGAATCATGGGCCAAAGGGAGGTCATGGGCGGTTGGGGCATAAGCCAGGAGGATCCAATCCATCGGGATCCCTCTTTCGGAGAGTCAATCCAAGGCAGGAACAGGGGTCCCTCCTGCCACGGTCCCTCTCCAATACCTTTTTGTTTTCCTGTCTGCGCGAGAAATTCGTTGCGGGCAGCTCGTCTCGGTGGCGAAGAGCGGCTTTTGAAGCAACCCCCCACACTACCGCAAGCTAGCCTTCAAGCTCGCGCGGCCATATACCACAGCATAGCCGGGCTGTCCTAGAGCTCGCTCCCACAACAATTTCATACATTTTGGTCTTATTATAAACATTCGAGACTACGACGAGCTAGGAGCATGCCGGAATTACACTCATACATACGAGTGGCACCTGTAACACGCAGCATGAATTCATTTACTGGTGTAATATCAGCTGTAATGTATAAGAAGCAAATGAAAGGCTCTTCAGCAATTTGATGTACCGGGTGGACGGAAATTTTCGCCTCCACTTTTAAGAAAAAGCTCCAATCCTTTTTCTAAAGCTACTCTCAAACTACAGACGATCACAAAGCTTTCGATCTTCAAAACTTAATAAAGGGTTTGTAGAGCCTTCGCAGCGCATCAAACGATCATTTGTATGTGTGCATTTGGAGCGACAAGTTCTAAAGTGAAGTGATCATTTTTTTCAATTATTGTATAGCAGTCACAGCGACGAAGCAGCTTATTTTAGACAAAGACTTTTTTTATTTGGGTAAGTAATATTATGAATTTTCTTCTCTTTCTCTCCTTTCGATTGAGCATAAACTTTCATAGGTACAATTTATTAAATCATTTAAAACAGCCGTAATATTACAGGTGTAATTTTCGCTAAATTCGTGATTATTCAAAGCCTTATTGTAATTTCTATTCCAAAAATGTTATTTATACACATAATTCCATTCTTTCTTTTAGGATAATAAACATTATGAGCAATCGAATAGAAATTCGCAAAAGGATTCAAGAATTGTCGGAAGAATGATTTTGGCTAACATCAATTAGTCGACAATTGCGGGTAGCAAGGACTACCGTAAGGCCGTTGGGCTAATAAGCCAGTAGAAGATGTTGAGGATAAAAACAGAAGTGATCGTCCATCAGCTCTTTCTCCAAGGGCTAAAAGGAGAATAAAGGAACTGTTGAAGGATAAGCAGGGTCCTGGAACTCGAACAGTTGCAAAACTGTTAAACCAATCATCGAGCTATCGAGAAAGAAAAAACCGGTTTGAAGGACCACACACCACAGTCAAGAATTATGTCAGGAGTCATCCTTGGGAACAGCACGCATATGTGAAGCCAACCAGTAAAGCCCCTATTAACGCGAAAAAATATTGATGACAGTATATCATTTTGCAACAGGACAATGAAGACTTCCTTGAGAACAACAACAGAGGGAAAAACAACGTGCAAGGATTTTTTTTACGGATGAATTTCTCAACATACTGCATCCTCACCCAAAATAGGCAGAACATCCGTGTTCGCATGGCAGATCCAAAAAGTATTGCGCCGATCGTATGTCCCAAGCAAAGTTTGAAAGTGATGGTCGCTGCTGGAATCAGTATGAAGGTAAAAGTAATCTTATAATTATTGACGAAAGAAGTACTGTAAACGGTCAATATCATAGAGACAGTATACTTCCAATTTACGGCAAATACGCCTTGGACCGACAGTATACATAGAGTTATTATAATCGCTGTGTCTTCGTAACTTCTTTTTGATAGATAATAATAAAATGTTAAATTGTATATTCTCTTCAATGAGATTACCTACAATTGATCTGTCTTCTTTCACTTTTTGTTGCTGTGATTGTGTTTAAAAAAATGTAAAATTTTAAAATTTATAATGAGACAGTTTGTAAAATTGCTGCGTATGATTGTAAATATTTAAATCAACAACTTTAAAAACGGTTACAACATTTATCTGTTTTTGAATTCATGATATGTTCCCGTTCCTGAAAAAAAACGTTTAAACTTAAAAAAATGGCATAAATATTATGGCTTAACTGTACAATAATTAAAATAAACTATAACTTACTTTAAAGCTCTACACATTTCTGACTTAATCACTGGTATGTAAAAATCTCTTAAATCTGTCCTTAAAAGTTTTACCTTTTTTGTTGATTATTTTTGAGTTCTTCACAATGGTTTCAATATTTTGTACGGTTTTTGTTTTATTTTCACTCTTTTCCATTAGCCTGGCATCGAAAAGTGTGTAAAAACCAGAAGTAGCTTTGTCACAATCTACATAGCGTTCATTAGAAAAATGTCGAAACATAGATGTTTCAACGAACCACTCTAAGAAGAATTTTATGTTTTGCGACTTGTGAGATTGAATGAATTCTTCTCTATGAAAGTGCCTTTGGCTGTAAGGGCCAAAGAGCTCAACAAAAAATCTGAGAAATGCTTCGCTTATCAACACGCTAGAGAGCATTTTTCCCTGGTCAATGAGATCGACCATTTCAAGAGAAAGCTGAAGTGACTCCTGCAGTGAATATGGGATAATTGTTTGCTCATCTCCACAGCTTTGATTTATTCTCTTAGTATCCAAGTCAACCACAATGCCGTCTTCAATTTCGAATGATATGTGCTCCAAAATTCCGGCCAAAACAGGAAATGGAGCTTGACAAATTTCAATTAAATTGTGTGGAAGAATAGTGACAATAGTATATTGCCATTGAAATGGATACAGTATCGTCTGCAGGGCTAAAACAGATTTTGACAATAAAGATATGTTCTTGCTTTGCAAAATAACTTTCCGTTCAAGCAAAAGACTGGCAAAAACACTGATTACATTTTCAGGACCCAAGCAAACCAACAACTCACTAAGTTCTGTATTTTCCAGCCTCAGATCGTTAGGTCTGCGAATTAGAATTTCATCAAATTTTGGATCACGCATTATGAGACTTCTATTTATGAGACCGAAATCAAAAGGTGCGTGCTGTTGCTTTTTATCCTCATACTCTTCCACAAGAGATTTTTGACCAGAAGACTTTTTCCCTGACTTTGAACCTTCTCCTTCTTGATCGTGAAATGCGGCCTGCGCAGCTGATTCTGTTAACCACTTAGGATTAGCCTCTAAACTTAACCGTTTCGGTGATACTTTATGACTCGAAGAGAAAAACGTTTTAGGACGGACAGATACAGGTAGCTTAATATGTAGATATTTCCCAGAGTTGGGAATTTGAGAGTTTTGTAAATTCTTCAAGAGAAATATTATTTGAGATTCGCTTTGGCCGTGACGGGACTCAATTTCTTTGAGTAGTTTTTGGTAAAAGCCTAAGGCTTTTGTGACACTAATTAAGCAGTAGCACAACGGAAGGCACATTTCGGCGTTCTCCGGTAAAACGCGCCTACAATATCCATATACTTTGAATCCGTTGTCATCTGTTAAAATAAGGCAATATTCCTGGCTCTCTCGTCCAGTTCGTACAATATCACTACACGGGAAAACTAATTGTTCGATATTGTCGGGTACCGACTGATCTGGTGGATATTTCGACTTTATATAGGCGCAATTATTGCTAGTGTTATATCCAATAAGTAGGCACACTTGGAAAAGCTTCGGAGTATTAAAGTCATCACTACTGCCCTGCTCTAAATGTTTGCTACTGGGTCTCTTCCGTAGTTTTATATTGTCCTTAGTGCAGCTTTCGTCTGTTAACTTATTGTATAAATCAATAATATCGCTTGTAGTCATTGCTTGATCCTTTTCGGCCTCCTGAGCATCTAAACTACTCTCACTGACACTTTTACCTTGCTCATCCGCATTTGATGAAAACGTTTTCATCGGGGATTTGAAGGTCCTATGCAGTGTTCCGTAGGTGTTTGTTTCCAGCATCCCAGCAGTTCGTCTTACATAGTCTTTTCTCTTCTCCGTTAGTGTTCGGCTGAGCTTAACAGAACTCTTTACGCCTAAATTGCTATCACATCTACCCGCGTCCGATGGGTGGTCTTTATCTTTGTCGGACGTTGCTGGATGAAACGCTGCATCAAGCAGAATTGATATCTAAACAAAACGAAGCTATTAATTGTACATGAACTAAATGAAAGCACTCACCTCGTTGTAAGTTTTCCCTAGTGAAAAATTCCCTTCTCTGTCAGCAGAATCCGCTTCGCCAATGCTATCGTTTATAGCAGTGCACTGAAATGTAGAAAAAAGACGTGAATACTTGCAACTGATGCCTTAATTGGGTGGGTGTGCTTCGTAGCCGATGGTTGATAAGCCCCACGACAATTCTCACTTTTCTATATGAAAAGAAGTCAATCCAGTAAAAGAGATAAAGATATTTTTAGTTTGTTTTAATTGATTTTACCACGAAGGGCACGGCTATAATTTCGAACAGATTTCTTACAGTCTCCTTTGCTTCCCATAACGTGCGCTGCGCCAGTAAATAAACGTATTGATTCAGAATTAGGAAACGTAAGCGCGAATTTATCAACAGGCACATTCACGACCATAGAGGAAATGTTGTTTTGCGTTTTAGAATGTAGAAGGAAGCCTTCCGAGAACTTAAGAGCATAGCAGATCTATCTTTGAGCAATTACTTAAATTTTTATTATTTTTGGTGGTTTGATTTATTGCCATAGGGTTTACCTTCGGAGTACACATACACGTACAGAACTTGGAAGCGCACACGGGGTCAACCTGACCCTAGAACATGTTCAATCTTTTATATCTCGCAAACTATGTATATTTTTTTTAATTTGTGTTGTAGGATTTTTTTTAACTTTTCAGTTACATCGTCGTTAGTTCGAAAAAATGTATTCTTAAAAACAATAAAATTTATTGAAATTGTGATCTCGCGATATATAAATATGAGAAGCAGGTTCTTCGTCGCAGACTGTGGAAAGATATAGCACCGATCACATCAATCATAATGTGAAATTTTTCCCCTACGTAATCAGTCAATGCCATAAAATATAAAGAAGTTATCAACGAGGGTTTTCAAGCGACTATAGAGCAATTGTCTGAAAATATTTAGCAACTAGATTTTCAAGACGATTCAGCACCTTGCCATCGAGCTTGCTAGTGCCCCCAAAGAACCCTTAAAACAATTGTTAAAGCCGCAACAGGGCCTCTGAATTTTGACACTGACGTTCACGACCGGCCAAAGTTAAAATAAAGAATATTACGATTATCATAAACACAAAAGTAAGTGGCGTTTTGAGATCCGTAGCCAAAAATGTTGTCCAATCAAAAGTTCAATATTTGTTTTTCATTTCTAGTAAAGCCGAAAATACAGTAACTTAACTTGGCTCGGTTGCTTGCTACAACACTCGCTTGCAAAACTAAAAATGCTCGCGCACAAATGTTTACTTTTTTGGTGAGTCGCTTCAAATTAGTAAATGCAAATCCCTTACCTTTTTAGAGCACTCCATTTCAGATAATGAGAATTCAAAACAATTTTATAATTGCACAACAATCACATCGACGCACATCACCTCTCAGTCTGAAGACTACTGACTGGGTAACTATGCTATTCGACTGACTCAGCCCACAACGCCAGAACTTATTATCCAAGCAAAGGAATTTTATACATCAAACGGAAGAACCCTACTGTTAAGCATGGAAGTAATTAAGAATTCTTAGGATCCCATTTCATATCTGCAACGCTGCACAAGCAGAATCGGAAAATAGGAGAGTCTTTACTTTGAGTGCCTACTGTCGATTCAAAGCAATTTTACTAGAACTAGATCTTGGTGTGACACCCATTTTATGATCTCATGAACTCAATTAACTGTTTATTAATTTGATAAGAGCAAAGTTCAGATTGCAATGAACGACACTTTGAAGGTGGCAATTAATTGCGGTTAGTAAGATATTCGTATTGCTCCTCTGAAATGGTACTATCCGGTGGAAGTAATAATGATCTATTTGCGTAGCACATCTCAAGTCAATCAGTGATCTGGTCGATTTTACATTAACGAGCGGTGAGTGTGGGCGTTGAGGGAAAGGGTTATGTCAACAGAATTTATTCACATTCGAGAGTTGAGAGTGATGAGTAATTTCGTAAGTGTTACTTTCCCAGCTGAGATCAACGCCAAATGAAAAACGCGTATAAAATTTTAAGTATGAACATTTTATATTGAACTAGCTGATGCCCGCGACTTCGTCTGCGTGATTCACAATAATATTAGCTATAGAATATTCGGTCGTCATATTGGATCCACCATGTTTAATATCCAAATTTCGATGGCAGATTGGAGATCAGCGAACCCTAAACTCGTATTTATTAATTTACACGAAAATCCGTTCAAGTTCAACTGTGCTAATTCTCTTAAAAATACCTTTTGACGCTTTGTGTTTCGGTGATCATATGAACTCAATCAGTTCAGCAGTTTCTGAGTCTACATATAATGCCCTAGGCCCTAGACAGACTAGAACTATTGAACTAATTCCTGACGTCAGAATGTGTCCATGTAAAATTCCCATTGCTAAACTAGTTGAAAGATCCGCAGAATTGAACTAGTTCAAGCTGACTTTGTGTACTTTTGCTTCTGTTAGCTAGAGTTACCATACGTACTGATTTATCAGTACATGTACTGATGTCGGAGCCGTGCACTGAAAGTACTGATGGACAACTAAATATATTGATTTTCTGTCAAATGTCGATGACATTTATTCGTTGAAAAAAAAATATTTTCCATCTCTTTCTCTAAATGCAATAGGAAAAAACAAACAACTGCGACAGAATTGAAAAAATTGTGACCCTAAATCATTTTGTGTCTACAATTGTCCCGGTACTCGGCAGCGATGTTATTTATGTGCTGGAATACGCCTCCTTCACCTTGTTTCCGTCCAATACAATTGAAGAACGTTACATGTGAACAATTTCGTAAGTATTTATTAGACACACAAGTAGATCCGCAAAATATACTTCTACATGAATAATTGCTTCAAGAAGCATTACACTTCTTTACCCTAGTCTCGTTTATATAGGATGTTACAACAAGAGGTGTTATTTTAAATTAATAATTAGAAGAATTAAGAAAGAAGAGATGCTGATATTTTTATTTCAATTAACCATAGTTTGTACGTTGGATAGAATTAATGATATTACACCATTTCTTAAAAAAAATTGTGTGTTTTTAATTATATAAAATAACATCTCTTATTGTACAAAATGAAAGATGATTAAAATATCTAATTCGATTTTTTCAATAGTCAGGGAGTAGCTAACAGCAACTTCAAGAATTTTAATAAAACGCCAACAGTGTCAAACGAGAAACTGAACTAGTTCAAAATAAATGGAGTGCCACGGCGATTTGAACCAATTCTCAGGTATCAAACGATACGTCATGAACCAGTTCAATTTTTGTTGTCTGTCTAGCTAGCATAAGCCGCACACAAACGAGCACGTATTTATATATGCATATACTTTATTTATAGTCGTTACGGTGAAACGAAGTAAAAATTATCGGGGTACCAATTTTTAAGGGTTGAGATAATTAAAAAACTTAATGGCGTAGAGAATGGCGTCGTTCATACTTACCATTGTACCAAATAACATGTATGTTTTGATCCAGTGGAAATTATGTTTGAGAAAGCTTAATTTATTTCTTCCACTACTTTATTTTTACTGATATAATTGCTCGCCCGCAAATCCAATTAGATTGTAGTAGTTTTCCAATTCCTTGATAAAACACTTCAAAATCACTTCTGCTTTTGCATAGCAAGCCCACTTGCATTCAAATGCAATTGCATCTAACGAAAATTTAACACCTTTTCAGGAGAAATTACTACATAAACAAATTTAACAATCGCCACAAACCGCTAAAAGTTCCTCCGTTTCCAAAAACTACGAATCGATTTTGTGCAATCTTGATGTACACTAGCATTTAATTGATTGATTGTAATCTATCGAAATGGCTTAAAGAAAATTCAATTATCTATTTGTTTTCAGAGATAAGTGTTATTGTCGATTTCCGAAAATTAGTAAAAATGAAGATTCTCACCTTTGCCTCTTCTATACCCCTCATATCTGCCACGGGAACCTATTTGAAAAGATATGCATCGCTTATAAAGTGCTATAGTAGGTAAAAATATCCGCGCATGTATACATATGTGAGTGCATGTAGGTGCATGAACATATGCATGCTTTTTTCCGTTTGAAGGTAGAAATCTTCAAAGGACTGCAAGCATGCAGGATATATTATTGCGCATCTTGCTGTAGTACTCAAATTGCTCCGAGAAGTTGCATGGAAGCACGATCACCTTTATATAGGGTGTTTCATTTATGGGGGACTAGAAGTGAAGTGATGGATCTCACCTAGGCAAACAAAAATCCTATAGCAGGGGGGGGAGTCGGGGGGAGGAGGAGATAAGGAGCGATTGTCTATGCGAGTTTCACTTGCACGTAAAAAGTGATATAAACACTTAAATGAAACATTAGTGAAACCATCATTTAAGCTGTCCTTCAACGAGCTTTTTGTAAAAACTTTGCCAATTGGTAGCCTCCTCTAAATCTTCACAAAAAAAAAAAACATTTAACATTTGGATGCATATAATCAAATGACAAAGTGCCTCGGGGATAATTCAAAAGTCGAAAAATAAGGACCACCCTACTAATCATCATTCCCGAAAGTAGGACTTTATGATTTATTTTGTAGTATAATAAGATCGCAATCAAAATGAAATTTCGAAACTTTATTGTACATCGCTCAAAGCATGCAACAAATTTTTTTTGATACACTGAGATACATCCATGGATCAACATCTAGAACAAATCATACAATTTTCTCGTTATTTACATGAGTTTTCCGATTGAGATAATGACTATTTTTATAGTTGTGTTAAGGCATTCTATAGAATATGTGATGAATGTATTCAACTAGAGGGAGATTATATTGAAAAGGATAAATAAATAAATAAATCAATTTTTATCTTCAGGATACTCTAACTAATAGTCCTTTTTTTATTGAAACAAAACTAATGATTTAGCTCTTTGGAGTTATATGTCTGCTCTGATCTCAGTGATCACAACGAACGAACAACGAAATTGTCCATTTAAGGCAATTATCAATGTTATGCATGTATAAAAAAAATTGTGTTTTTTTTGAGTAAATGAAAATGTGGGGGGGTATAGTTCTAATTTTTTTTAAGGTGTTGTCATGATTAATCTACGTTTAATGGAAAATAATTCCAACCAGCCTGAGACACCTGTGGGGTGGATAAGTACAACCGGAAAAGACTAGTCTTCCGATCTGTCGCTTCCTGACAAATATGAAACATTGAAGTAATTTTAAAGTGGGTTGTACTCACCATATAGTGCAAATCTTTCTGCTTGTGACCATCGGAGCAGCTACACATATTCTCCTTGTTGGAATTCTCATGGGCCATGTCATAGCATAGAAAGGCATCAGTTTCGCTTGCACTCTTTTCGATGCTCTGAAAATTCGACTTCGCATCCTTGAGGTGCCCAAACGGTTCCATGTAAATTGGTTCCGAACACTTCCCCGGCATAGCGGGCTCGAAGCAGCTTTTCCCAACATTGTGCAATATCAGAGGTCGTCGTTCCTCGGTGTCCACAGTGTCGTAAACCATAGAAGGGACCCTATGACAAGAGAGGCAGTCTAGAAATTTTGAGCCTTGTAGGATGAATTCAGTCTTTGATTTTTGCAGTGGGGAGTGTTTCCTTGGGAGTTCCTTGTTAATTACTAAGTTATTCTCTAAAAAGTTGATTTTATCCTTAATCACACTTTGTTCGTTTTTAGAGCGCTCCTCAAAGAAGTGGATCGGACTCCTCTGCAGACAGGTTGGCCCGAATGTCCGGGGCGGCTTCTTTGGTGGTGGCCCTGTCGGGAGCGGTTGGCTCAGCGCAACTTTAAGAGAGTCTGTGAGCCCCGGTTGCTGCAATCTGTCAATATTCGATGCGCATTTCTTCTGCAGAAAATCTTCAAACTTTTTGTCATTGAATTCATTCGGCATCGTCGATGAATGCTTCAGTAAAAGCGCCTTGTTCTGTTTGTCACCAACGCGGAACGCTGGGCTCCTTTTAATGCTGCTTCGCTTCACTGGATCGCTAGTATGCCGCGATAACTTCACCTCAGTCTTTTCCTTGTTCTTTTTTTGCGTCTTGTTCTTATCGCCTGAAGCTAATTTGCTTTTATTTTTCAGCAAGGCGGAGTCACTACTTTGTTTGGGGACATCAGATTTAATCCAGGTCTTGACCACATTCTTGGCCTTTTCAGAACGCTTCAGAAGGTCCACAGAGGTATTTGCGCGCTGAAATTGAAATTTCACTTCCGGCTTTTTGCTGGTGCTGGTCCCACTTATGTCCAGAGACTCGAAATTGCTGAGATTTTCGAACTGAGATTTAATTGCACTCACACGTCCACTAACAGGTGGCCCACAGGACATTTTTCCGATCAAAAAATCTGCAATTGTCTCGCATCACAACTGTTTCAAGACGCCAACGTTTTGCTGCATGAGTTGAAATCCGCCAGTTATTAATAATTTCTGTTTACAAAGTGCGCAAAACACCGGTCAGAGTTACTCAAAGTAAGCAAACCGATCGGTGCACAAGCCAAATGAAGGCGTAACCCACAAAAACTCCACACAACTGCACCGCAAATCCGCGTAAAAGTAAAAGTTTTGTGCTCCAATTGCAGAGATGCCAAGAGATTTCCTCGGAATTCTAATTTTATCGCGTTCATTGTCCACTAAAATTTAAAATTAGCACGCGTGCCTGCGGTTTGCTGCGCTTAATCTCCGTCATCTAGCAAAAACTGCTCCAGGTGAGCTGAATTAAGCCCATGCCCATCTCTCTGCTTTAGATCTGTTTATTGTACTAACTAACTACTAACATAAGCTCATCAGCTGTCAAACATCCGCCAACAATTCGAGTTCGAGAAAGGAAATCGAATCCGAATGCTAACTGCTTTTTGTTATACGTGAGTAGCACATACAAACGGGATATACTACCCATTTCGTCTATAGCGCTATCTTCTTTTTCTCAGTATAGAAGTTGACTACTTACGAATGCCGCACGATTTAAAATTCGTTTCAGTTTTGTTTCTAATATTTTGATAAATGCCCCGATATTGCGTAGCAGATTTTGGCAAGACTTCTTACCCGGGTCCCCCTAAATTTGATAAATTTGAGAGCGGGCTTCGAAACAGTTTGTAAAAGGCAAAATTTCAGCGAGTACATAATTTGTAAAAGGCATATAATCAGTCAGTAGGAATTTTTAATACTGCAAAAGTATGAACTAATTTATTGAATTTCTCGATAACGGGGCGAGTAGGAATTTTTTAAATAATTTTCGTTGATTAGGATAACAAAGTGTCTCAAAGCCCGCATTCAAATTTAAGGGCATCCGGATAGGAAGAGTCCTCCAGATTTTAAACAGATCTCTTAATATCTTAAAAATATTAATTTAGTGCCATCCTTCGAACTTTAAATACAATTTAGTGAAGGTGCTTAGAGTTTGGACCACTATAGCACTGACGTATAATATTAAGCCAATCTTGGACGCCATCATAAAAATATAAACTAAGCACGGAACGGCTGTATCGTGTATAAGCCCAGTACAAGAGCGACCACCTAAAGATAGCTAACCAGAGGAGTACAGCAACAGCGTGCATGAGGGAAGCTAAATAACCATTATAGCTTGTCAGTGAATGGCAGCGTGTAAATAGATTATAAGGAGGACATAGACATTATGGCAGGTACTTCGGAAAATTTTAAATTGTCAGCCCCCCTTCTGTTTATGGCTTCATATTTACGCCTGCACTGCGCCACCAATACGAACACAGCCAATTCTAACACATAAGGGAAATCTGGCTTACAGCCGTTCCGTGTTTAGTTTATATTTCCATGGCCCTGTTTATTTGTTTGTTTGGGTCAAATTTAGTAGTTGAAATTTAACCCCCTTCCTGTCGATAGATTGATCTGAAATTTGGCACACACCTTTAGTTCTGATGACAATACAATTTAATATAATCAGTATCATTGTAAATCCAAGATGGGCGCCTCTACAAAATGGCGAATTACATATTTTCTCACACCTCCTCGATATGGGTATGAAATGAAAGGCCTTTACAAGTAGAACACAGTGTATTGCGGATCATAGAGTTGAGACAGTCTATACTTACATAAAAAAAAATAAGTAAAAAATTTTTTTAAGTTCAAGGATTTTATTGAAAATAAAGACAATAATGATATAGAAGATGTACTAAAAATTTAAAAATAATTCAGTAGGTCCTAGGTACCAGTCAACACACCACTCTCCTCATCAATCTAGGGCAGTAATCAGACAAAAAAATAAAATCGTAGTGGCGTGATTAAACAATAAAACCGTTTAACTTAAAAAATTTTTTTACTTACTTTTTACATGATCGAACTTTTATCACATGGGACTCCGCGAACTGAGATGAGGTATGTAGGAGGAACATACGGAGAATACACAATTAAGAAAAATCAAAGCGGAATTGAGGACTGGACATTGATAGATTTTTACCACCCTCATCAGAATGCCGGAAGTGGGAGGGGGAGGGGGGAGTTATTTAGGTTTATCAGCGTGAACCTTTCCTGATAACATTGTCCTTCAACTCGGAATACTTCATCTTTTGCGGTCAAACCTCCGCCTAAATGGGCTCAAATCTCAAAAACCAATTGTGGTCCTCATTTTTTAATCTTTTTTGCGCTTTATTTAAAAAGTATTAATTGTACGAAAAATGGTAATATAACTAAATTTATAGATAGTTTCGAGTTTTTTCCTCTAGCATGTCTAGAAGATCAGATATTTACGTAACAAGATTTTTTTACCATTATTAAGGGGGAAGGCCATGTATATTCAAAAATATGTGGACAAAATTTCAGGTCTAAATTTCAAAAATTGACAGAGTTAGAGCAATTTCAGTATAGTAGTAGTAGTAGACCGACTGATTTCCGCTTGACGTCCCTATGAGAATGGCACGCCCCTATACTCCCTTGCTCAAAGGTATTTATAAATATATGACTTATTGGGGTTCTTTTCTTTCAATTTCTTTTTTTATTGCTATATATAGTATTTTGTGCACTTCGCTCGTGCGTCTAACCCAGACCTGGGCAAACCCGGCTCTTTTGACTCCCAAGTGCTCCTCAGGTAGCTGTTT
The DNA here is from genome assembly GCA_947538895.1 of Neoitamus cyanurus. NCBI lineage: Eukaryota > Metazoa > Arthropoda > Insecta > Diptera > Asilidae > Neoitamus > Neoitamus cyanurus. Next base: position 32,921,869 of record OX384541.1, on the reverse strand, counting down.
TGACTCCCGAGTGCCCACCTCATTGCTACTGCAAGTGCAAGTGAGAAATGCATACTCCTGTCGTGAAAAATTACTTGTGCGGCACACAGGACATAGACGAGTGCTCGAGTGCAAGCGAGAAATATTATTTTGGTGGCGAGAAATATTTTTTTGGTGCCTCCTGCAAGTGCAAGCGAGAAATGCATACTCCTGTCCTAAATCAGTGATGATGGACATGTACTCACTCTTCATTGCGTTAATGCAGCGACCCGAAATGACCCGAAATGCGAAAGGTTTATGGAGGTATACTGCTCCCTTGAAGTCAAACTCTGCCCAGCTATGGTCTAACCCAGACCTGGGCAAACCCGGCTCTTTTGACTCCCAAGTGCTCCTCAGGTAGGATTTTTTGACTCCCGGTGCCCACCTCATTGCTGCTGCAAGTGCAAGTGAGAAATGCATACTCCTGTCGTGAAAAATTACTTGTGCGGCACACAGGACATAGACGATGCTCCGAGTGCAAGCGAGAAATATTTTTTTGGTGGCGAGAAATATTTTTTTGGTGCCTCCTGCAAGTGCGAGCGAGAAATGCATACTCCTGTCCTGAATCAGTGATGGTGAACATGTACTCACTCCTCATTGCGTTAATGAAGCGACCCGAAATGCGAAAGGTTTATGGAGGTGTTTATGGAGGTATACTGCTCCCATGAAGTCAAACTTTGCCCGGGTCTGGTCTAACCCTGCCATCGTGGGCAATCGGCTAGTTTTCACCCGAGTTGCACACTGTATTTTTCCTCACAAGTGCGGCGGTGCGTTCGATAAGGAGGTCGGGGAAGGAGGAGTCCGTGGGAGTGGAACGGGGGTGCGGAGGGCGGAGCCCCCTGCAAATAAAAAAAAAACAATTTTTGCTGTAATTATCTCTCAAAAAGATATACGAAAGGTTTTTATGATATCTAAGGTACAGATGTTCAAAGCAATATACTATTACCGGCTTAAATAATTTATTTAGGTACCTGAAAAGCATTAAAAGGATGTTTAACACGTGCGAGTATATAAAAAAAAAGGGATTTCTTGAAGAAATATTCTGAGTGCACGATTCTTAACCGTCGAGTCGAGTGCTCCTCAGGTAGATTTCTAGAACTCCTCATTGCTATTGCAAGTGCAAGCGAGAAATGCATACTCCTGTCCAGTGATCAGTGATGGGACATGTACTCACTCCTTCTCATTGCGTTGATCGAGCGACCCAAATGCACTCAGGTACACGGCTCCCATGAAGGATTTTTTGAAGAATTGAATTGAAGAAGAAAGAAAATATTCTGAGTGCATTTCCATTTCAGGTACTCATGTGTTATTCGAAGTCTCGCTTGTGTTCTTTAAAATTACCAGTGGGTTATTCCCAACAGGCTTTACAGTGGGCAATCGGCGTGTTTCCACACGCAAACCCGTGCGGAATAGTAGTGGTTTCCGCGCACGTGTGAGGAAATAGTATATTACGATACAAGGGCGGTAAGTAGCCGATTGCCCACGATGGCGGTGTTGACGCACGAGCGAAGCGAGTGCGTTAACAGCCATCATGGGCACTCGGCTACTTACCGCCCGAGTTACGTATGCTATTTTTCAGCACGACTGCGGGGTAAGCAGTAGGTACGTTACCGCACATGTTTCCATTCGGTGACTCATAAATTAACCACGGTGCGCTAAGGAGCCGATTGCCCACGATGGCGGTGTTAGACGCACGAGCGAAGCGAGTTCGTTTATAGCCATCGTGGGCAATCGGCTACTTACCGCACCGTGGTTAATTGATGATTTACCGCATGGAAACCCGTGCGGTAAGGTACCACTTACCCCGCACGTGTGCTGAAAAATATATTGTTCTATTGTTATATAAATGATAGCGAGAAAAAAGGACTAAACACTTTAAACACGTTTTTCTCGAAATGACTTGTTTTTGTTTTGTTTCGTATTTGCAGTGGCTAAGCTTAAGCGTAGCCGATTCAAAAAATTTTCTTTTTTACTATTTTTTAATCTGTTTTGAAACAAAAAAAAAGGTCGAAATGATGGAAAAAATTTTCAATTGGTCGCCATTTTGTGAAAAAGCAAAATAAAAAAAATCGGCTACGTACAACGCAAACTTCATTCATATACATTATGGTGAACTTTTTTTTGTTTTTTCTGATAACCCGTTCTTGAATAATTGATGCGACCATGGAGGGGGATATTTTTTTTTTGGCTCTACGGCAACGCTCATAACTTTAAAACTATTTATTATTTTTAAATAAAAATTTATGCAAATATTGTTCAATGTACACTTAATAAAATAAATAAAAAACGATCCTGATATTCCTTTATTTTCCCAGTCAAAAAAATTCCCGAAAATCACTCATTTTTCGGCCGTCACAGTGGCCTTCCCCCTTAACATCGCTGCGTTTAGCTTTCAGACGGCCTCCTTATGGCTGACGATCGGGGTTTCGCTTTGCCGGTAGCAATTAGGCCTTTTCCAGGTAAAATATTTCGGGGCTATACTGGCTATAGGCAGTTGCTCGCTTTGTAGCTGGCTCTCCGTCTATTTAGGGTTCAAGCTTTTGATTGAGGTACGTTACGTTACGAATTCTCATGACGTTCTTTTTTTTGTGTTTTACAGAAATGGCGTTAGTTTATTGTTTTTGGTACTTTTCTACCACTAGTTTTCTCGGGAGCGAGAGTCAATACAACATTTTCATTTGCGGAGTGCCATAGAAAAGAATGCTTTTAAATTTTGCTTGCTTGACAAAAAATACCAAATATATTTTTATTGCACCAATTATTTTAATTTAATGTTCAGATATATATGAAAGAATTGAATTACCTCTGAATTTGTGGTCCCACTTACCTGCTTGGAAAATAGAATTAAAAAATATTCAAAGTACTTACTGTTATACGGTATAACAATAGGCGAAAAGAAAATTCAACTTGGCAATGACAACTTTAAAATCAAATCAGAAGCCGGTCGAGTCGAGCCAGTCAACCCGCTATAGGCCTATAGGGTTTGAGTTTTTGAGTGAACTGTCAGTATTTTTTCTATCCTGTAGTCTAATATTGTGGGGCTTTGTTAAGAATTCGTTGAGGGAAAAGGGATTGCGCCAGCTAGAATTGTAAAATGCCATCGACTTTAGATTTGTGCGAGGAATATTTCGGAACTCGTGATGTGTACAAATTGCTTGATTTAACAAAGGACTCCTTGGAGAAGGATAGTAAGTCCCTTTGGCCACACTTTATAACGAAATAGCTAATTACTTGACAATTTGCAGTCAAAAAAGCATACTACAGGCTCTCGCTGAAGGTCCATCCTGACAGAGTGCCTGAAGACGAGAAAACAGCAGCCACCGAAAAATTCAAAGTGCTCGCTAAATTGCATGGCGTGTTAACGGACACAAATAAGAAAGCTCTCTACGATGAGCAGGGTATCATCGATGACGAGGATGACGAGGGCAAGTTGGCCTCGTGGTTGGAAATCTGGCGGAAGATCTTCAAACCCATTACCACCGAAGAGATCGACAACTATCAAAAGGAGTACGCTGGTAAGGGCATGACACGAGCGAATGGTACCACTTTAGCTCACCTCGCTTTACTCATTAGGGTCTGAGCTGGAGAGGAATGATATAAAGAGAGCCTACATAGACGGTAAAGGCTGCATAAACTACATGATGAGCTGCGTCCCATTCATGGCAGTGGAGGATGAGCCCCGAATTCAGGAGATAGTTTTAGGTAACTAAAATGTCTTCTCTAACATTAGACCTATTACATGATTCGAAAAATTTCAGAAATGATTGCCGCCGAAGAAGTTCCCGAGTACAAAATTTTCACACACGAACCAAAGGCGAAACGCAGTCGCCGTCACAAGAAGTACGCTAGAGAAGCGCTCGAAGCTCGCCAGCTGGACAACAGTAGTCTGGAGGCGCAAATTATGAAGAAAACTCAAGAGCGCGCCCACAGTTTTGGAAGTTTCATTGATCAGCTGATGGAGAAGTATGGGAACGATGATGGCAGTGAAACCTATGCCATGGAGGACTTGGGCAAGAAGTTGAAGAAAAGGAAAGCGGCAAAAAGACAAAATACAAGAAGTAAATCTCAGAGTAGTAAGGCTATCAAGAGTGGTCGGGTTCAGAAGCGCAAAGCTTAGTAGGGGGCAGCAATGATTCTGTATTTATTTTTCAAACAAATTAAACGGCTTTCGTATATACGACTGCTTTCAAATTCCATCTAAGTTCTAAGAATTTGTAGACAAGTAGCATACCTTTGCGAATATCGATTGACCTCTTTCGTTATATTTGTTGCGCATTCCCTAACTACATACATATCTAGGATTCATATTTGCTCTATGACTGTTATTCAGTTGTAGGCAATGTAAGCATTCATATTAGTTTTTAGCCACATTCCGGGCTTCTCCCATTGTTTAAACCTTCGGACCCAGAAGTGGTCGTTTAGACTCCAAATTTTTCTTTTAACTGTCAACTTTAAGGTACGGGGATCACTTTGAAATGCTCTTTTCACGTTAGTGCTTTTTTTCGATTTTGCCAGTATGATATCTTAAAGTAGACAATTTCAGCTACAATAAATGTCTCCTCGACTTCATTATCGTATAAGCAACAGACCCTCTATTTCACTTTTTTTTGTAATTAAATAAGAGTTATGAACCAACATATAACGAATGCCAACAAGAAAAGTTATTAGAAGATTTATATTTTTATGGTTGCCGGTTAATCATTCATGGACTTATTCGTTTTGATTTATAACAAGTTTAAAAGTACGAGGCGCGTTGCAATTGTAAATTTATTAAGTTATAGCACTCCTGCGACATAAAGCAAGTAAATTTAATTCCAGGGACTTGCGCACAAATTAATTGTGCAAGGGTTGATAACCAAATAAACTTCAAAATCGAGTAATATTATTAACAAGAATTAATTCATATAACTCACACATACGCCGCATGATGCTGACTAGGCAGCGGATTACGTCTTGTGACATGTTTTCCACTGCCAGCGCAGCACTTCGTTGTTCTAGGGTGCTGCAGAAGGTATTTGAAATAAAAACCTAAAAACTTTCAGAAAAATTCGTTTTCTTCCTAATGTCAGGATTTTACTTTTCTTGGTATTGGCTGGAATAATAGAATAGCAAGGAACACATTTCACTAAAAATAAAATAAATTCCCCATCCCCCAGAAAGTGATGATTTACTGTAAATGCATTTGGAGTGGTTGATACGGTCTAGAGCTGTTGATAGAGGGCGTCATATTTTCCATCGACGGGCGCTTTACTAACTTGACATTAGCACTAAAATTTTAATATTAGTTAAAATACAGCTTGCACTATATATTATGCATAGCTCGCACAGTCAAAATAACTAATAAGGGAAGGTTTTGCTCCTTGGCGGGAATAGTTAATATGTAGTTCCAGACGGCAGAACTTGTTCGATAAACATTTTGAAAAATAAGTTTTAAGAAAAGCCAATTCGCCTATTACTCCTATTTCTATGACAAAATGAAGTTAAGTTTTCGGTATGACACAGATGACAAAATTCAAATTCTTTTTCAGTTCTGTGAGAAGGAGTGATAGTGAAATCAATTTCCACTACCACTAATCGTTTAGTATAGTGTAAGCAACATTTTAACTAACAGAGTAGTGCTAATGAAATAACAAAAATGCACTAAAAATTTTATGCAGTACAGCAAACTTTGTTTTTTTCTATGATGTGGTGCTCTGTAGGGCGTATGAAAAGTACATACATTTTGCTAGTAAATTTTGTGACTAGAAAAATGGTCGGGCACAGTCTGAGAGCGTGCCTTGGACTTTTGCGTGAAACCGTCTTCAAACGATGGAAAGATGAAGTGGCGCTAGTAATGCGCCGTCACATGATGGTATCTTAGCCATTTCGGGCCTGAGCTCGGAATTTTCGTAATCGCTCTACAGATGACTTTTTGGGCCTGCCTGAATTCGTCTTGAAGTGCCCTTTCTTCCAGTATGTAAACGTTGGCGCCGTTTTGCATTATATTTTCCCTTCATATACGATGATTGTAAAATGCTGAAATTTTTCTCGAAAAAATGTTCAAAATGCAATCCCAACCACATCACAATAAATGGTAATTATTTCGAAAAAAAACTCGCCGATACATTTTCAATGATAACTTCACCATGAGACTACTGAGTAAGAAGTTGTCATCTTTCAAAATAGCAAAATCAGTCAAATCGAGCGGTGATATCATTCCCAATTCTATCTGCTCTATCCATAGATTTTATTAGTTTTTGATGTCTATTTTCAAGATATAAGGGTTCAAGATATAAAGATTTCAAATAACTACCATTTGCGTTACACTGACCCCAACTGTTGTCAAAAACCAACCAATCAAACGACGTGCTATCGCATTTATACGGAAAGTGTGTGCAGTCTTAATATCGCACCGCCAAATATTTAGCATAAACAAAACAAAACAAAACAAAAATCTTTCTTAAAAACAAGCTTTCATTTAAATCAAATTAAACCACAAATAAAAAAAAATCATCACTTAGTATATCGTATTCTATCCGTTAAACCATTTCATCAAGGCAGTTGTGAAGAAATAGGTAATCCGCCATCTTGTGGCGTTCGCCATATTGGATTTAGAACGATATTGGATATACTGTATTATATATATATTCGCGTGCAAAATTTCAAAGATCTAGTTTAATTAGAACTAGTCGAAATTTTGCTTGCAAGATTTGTAGCACACATAGACAACAAGGCAAGTTAAATAAAAACTTGTTAAAATTGTTTTGGCTGCAGGAGATGGTCTACAAAATAACTCTCTTATGGATTAATGATTGTGATGGTTACACCTCTTGCATAACAGCGTTGTCAACGAAATTTAACTTTCGTTTCACTCTGATTTCTATGAGACACTCGTTATCCTGCCTAAAGAGGTTTCACCTAAAAGAAAATTACGATGTTTTCACGATGTCACCGCACTTTGCCTATTTATTAACCATTTTTTAAATCTGCATATAGGAATAGTATAGACTCAACCATGTCGTTTTATTTATTTTTTATTCTCTGTAGTTTAAAAATACATAAATTAAACTGCATGACAGAAGCTGGTGAAATAATTTTTAACAGTTTTAAGTAGTTTCTGAATACAGAATAACAAACAAACTATTTATTTAATATTACATATATAACAGCAATAACAACTTTACTGATTCAATGATTCCTCACAGGGCGAAATCACTCCGACCAGCTAGGCATGTCATTTTGAAAATCTTAGGCGGATCTGCAGAGAATACTGTTGGACTTATTCGTTATTAAGTTTTTTTTTTTTGAAACATGTCAATTAAATAAATTTTGCTGTTTCATCAAACATTAAATTTACTGTTTTTATATAAAATCATTTCCCTAAAATTATTAGTTTTTAAGTATTGAGATGATATGAAATTTCTTTTTTTTATTTTCTACTCCTCGACATATCATAACAACATGCGAAACTTTTACACAGTTTTTATTCCCCAGTAATTTCCCTCACAAAACTATCCAACAGGAGGCCTCAGAAAAGCATCAATAAAGGGACCTCCCAAAATCATCCCTTCTACGGATCCATCGTGCATCTCCATAGGTAACAAAATTTTCAATGCAACTGAAAGAGCTGCAACTATTTGGATTGGTTCGGTAGTGGTTTGGTTTCTTATTGAGATTTCAAATTAGGCATTATTCTCGGCCTGAGTTATAAACCATTATATTTAAACATTTATATCTACAGTTTCATATTATACAAGTGCTATTCATATTTTGGATTACTTGCTTTACCCTAGTTCTGAGTTCCGCGCTAAACTAAATTTTCATACCAGATCTTCAGGTCACTCATTTAAATTTTGCGCTTAATTAAAGCGACATCTATGGGCTCGATATAACTGCACAAAAATCTGATGCAATCCTCCCCATGATTTCATCGAAAGGAGGCAAAACCTAAAAGTTCAGTGTGTCAGTTTATATCCGTACTCAGAGTGAAAATAACGTAAATAATTGTGAAGCTATTGTGTCTATCGGAAAATCGGAACAAAGCGTTTAAGTGAAATTTGGAATTCGAGAACAACAAAGGGACTGTAGTGAATTCATTAAAGACGTTCTAAAGACTCTTAAAAATCTGAGAAGCGAGCGCGTATTGGACATTGAAGTGAAGGTGAATTCGTGGACGATTTGTGTAGAGACCGTGTGATGTGATGACAACTCTCCAAAAGCAGTCGGGCAATCTGTTTGACACGACGTTGAGCGCAACAATTTTGTAATTTGTTTTCGGCATCCAAATTGCGGAAAATGTCGGGGCAGCAATCGTATATTTGCGACAGTTTGAAGGAAAAGATCGGATTTAACATTTACAGAATAACGCGGAAGAGAATTTGTCGGTGGGTTAAGTAAAAGATCAGAGTCTGGCTCCGCACTACGAAAAGAAAAAGTACGAGACCTTGAAATCTGTAGTCCGTGACGTCAAAACATGTTTTTTATTTATAGCAAACTACTTGTACTAGGAAAATCACGTTGGTTCGGTGTAAGCGGCTTATGAGTAATATAATGAATGGGAGTTGCAAGCGCTCGGTTCTGAATAAGCAAGGTGCTCAGCAGCATATGGACGGGGGCATGTTTTCAACGGGATATATGCATGTGCTGAGCGAAAACTACAGCACTGCAGCTGGGATCAACGGCGAGCGGAGAATGGATCGAAATCCATTTATAACGATGATGAAGACTATCGTCAATGGGCTGATCTCACCGATGAAGGCGTTTGAAATGTCGAGCAACTTGTGCCGCCAGAAATTTACAAACAACACGATGGGGGTGACAAACGAGATCAGCTTTCCTCGACCTGAAAAGGGTGAAACCCTTAACAACATCTTAGAACTGACTGTTGGCACATGCAGTCTTTCACAATCGGCGGGTTCAACACCTAAATCAAATGACCTCGCTGCCAAAACAATGGAATCTGAAGTAATCGCTATACCCACCACTGAAAGCTTTTCCGACCTGCATTTCCCTGAAATGTCGCCTAGGGGAGCTGGAACTAGTGGGAAATGCTTCCCAGCCGCAGCCACAAGTCGCACAGCGAGCTGCACTCGGCAGGATTCTATATATGATTCCAGCGATGATAACTTTGTGATCTTAAATCACTGCAGCGTACTGCAGTCGCCATCGTGTTCATTTGAGAATAACGACCGCCCACACCTACTGTGTCTCAGGCAAAGACAAATTTCTGAATGCAGCGAGGATAGCTTTGTTATTTGCTTTACGGACGATGCCCCGGAAGGCGTCATCGAGGTAATCTCAGATCAATCTGATCTCGAGTGTGCTACTGAGGAAGAAAGCGACGATGATGACGATGAGGAGGACGAAGAAGGCGAAGACGAAATCGACTCTAGTACACATTTCCCCAAGAAGACTGAAAACTGCTTTTTAATTAATGGTGAATCCAGCCAGCCTGACTCTGGATTTGGTGAAGACATACCGACGAAAAAAGTAAGTCGAATTACTTCATAAAGGCGGGTGACCATGGTTTCTTGTTATTTCGTTGGAGCAGGTATTTTTGCATCATCCGAAATTTGTACACACACAAGGGCTGCGTGACTTGATAACTTCGTGTTTCCCCGGTAAATTGAGTGGAGGTTGTTGCCTGGAGGAACCATTCACTTCTCACGTAATTGAGGTGTGACTTGCGTTTTTCAGGTAGACAATTTTAGATTATTGGAATATAGTAATCTACGGAGATATTTAATGTGTGGTAGATAAAACTGTTGTCCAAAATTGTTAACTGAACTTAATTATTCAATAGAATAGACTGAACGTTATATGGGTACAAAGCATCCTGCGCATTTGATTTCTGAATTTGCTTTATGGACTACTCTTTTAATAATAAATGATACTCTCTCACATAATTAAACAATCTTTTCCATTAGTAAACGACTTAATCTCTACCCTTTTTATCCCACCTCAAAAAGAGGGAATTGTAAATCTGCAGAACTTTTTTTTTATCTTATATTATGTTTTAATGTTTTTGTTTTTACACGTCTCAAAAGCCTTTAAGGGGTTTCCGAGGTTGCTGATGAAATGTTGTGCCCAGTTATGAAAATTCGCGATCTACATCGTATATCCAATATGACAGACTACAAATAGTGTATTTCACTAAATGGGGATTCACCCCTAAGTCGCGCCCTTAAATTTGAAGGCGGGCTTCGTGGCTTTTTGTTATTCTAATAAACGGGAAATTATTGAAAAGATTCATGCTCATTTTCGAAATATTTAATAAAAGAGTTCGAGATTCATGCTCGTTTTCGAAATATTTAATAAAAGAGTTCATACTTTTGCAGTATTAAAAACGACTGCAGAATGAATATTTACTTTTTATCAACTGTTTCGAAGCTCGCTCTCAAATTGATTACATTTAGGGTCATGACTTATGGGTGTCTTGCTCATTAAATTTTAATGAAGGTTGTGCCAAGGGCGTTTTTTCGGTGCTGATTGCAAATATGTTACCAAATTCCTAAAATTCAATATAAAATATCCCAGCTTGCTAACTGTGAGTATGTACTTACAAAATTTCAGTCGATTTCAATGAAAATTAGCACATAAGGTCTTTTGGAAACGCTGACTTTAAATATAGTGCCTAATCCTGAAATACAAATTGGCGGAGTGGGAATTTCTATTTTACAAAATTGTTTTAAATGTTAACACATGGGACTTTTAAGAGTCACTGATTATGAAATATGGTACCCATTCAGGATAGTGGACTTAAGATGGTGGACTCAAAATACAAAAATAAATCGTGGTGTAGAGAGGTGTTTAGGGTCGAGGATTTTCATTATTGTAGCCTGAGTGTACAGTTCCCATGTGTACATGGGTACTTTAGGGTATGATATCCTAAGAACCACCACATCTAGGTGAGAAGTCGGCGCGACCTACAAAGGCAATAAACACAAACTAAAGAATAACTGGCAATCAGTTTCACTTTATACAGTAGAGTGCTCCGGAAGCTGTGGGCAATTTGTGTATATTTTGAGACGACGCGACGCGCTGAGCTACCGCAGCATTGCTCTTGTTGTGTATTGCCTTATGGTAAACCATTAGGATTAAATTACGAGCTGCCGTTGCCGGCTGTGCCATTCATGGCTTTTTTTCGTTCGTTAGAAAGGCTTCCAGCGTGATCACACTATGGTTAACTCATATGGCATAATCATTTATTCGGCATAAAACTTACAAATAATATTTGTACCTAGAATAAACAAGAGTTGCTCCTTTGTATAAAATCGCATTAAAATTCTCAGCTTCATATATACACATAAATCACACGGTTTATTTTGGATGAATCATCTTCGTTTCATAGAGAGAGCGGCCCATACTGCGCAAAGTACATCATATTACTCCTCGGAGTCCTTGGGTAATACGATACGATAGAAGTACACACGATTATATTTTTAGAATTTTTTTTCGCAAAATGGCAGTTGTTTGAAAAAAAAAAAAAACTAAATGACTTATAACTTTTTTTCCTGATATATAATCGCTATAATCGTGTGTACTTCTATGCATAATTTAATAATAAAGGTCCACTTAAAATTTGAAGTCAATTGGATGAAAGCTGTTCGAGTTCTACTGCCGGCAGATTTTTAAAAGTGGTTCCGAGAAAAACGCGTTTAAAAAAAAAATTGAAAAAGTAGCTTCGGACATTTTGGTTTAGAGACATTAGAACATTTAAATACACTTTTCTACAAAGTTTCTTTTGATTCGAGGAATGTTAAGGCATTATTTAAGCCAATAGAAAAAAAACTTGAAAACACAAAATTAAGCTGGTAATAACCCCTTAACCAGACAAAGTTAAGGTATTCGACAAGTTAAAATATTAAAAATGTCTTGATCACAATTTACCTACATCTGCACACTGCTAAGTTTTTGAAGAGTTTATTGAAATTTACTGCACGTGCCTCTTAACAAAGAATTTCTACAAAATTTAACTAAGGAGCCCTAAAAATACTTTTCTCTGTTTTACAATAGCCCGCAAATATTGGATTACTGTAAATTCTCTTTTGCTCTGGACGTAATTACATAGGTATACCTCCCTTGTAGGGCTATAACTTAAACTAAATATATCGTAAATCGATTTATTTTGTCTGTAAATTTCACGACCTCCTTGGGTTATTGTGTTTTTGTTTTGTTTTTCGTTTTGTTTTTGTCGTTGTTATAAGCATTATCCATGTTTACTCGTTTCACTCGTTCGTGATATTTTAGAGCATAGTTGAAAGAACAATAAATAAAGAAAAGTTGCGTTAAGCCGGTACACACAATAAAAGCTTTTGTTATGAAATAGAAGACACCAAGGGTGTTCGGTTCTTCTCAACGAATCGCGATTGCCTAACATATGTGGGTGGCCAGGAGGATTTGCATTCGCCGGTGACTTATTATAAAATATGTATTTCGAAGTTTAACGACGTGAAGGTCAACTCATTATGTACAATACAAGTTACTTAGATGAGAGTGTGATAAAATCATCTTTTTCTATGTTTATTTACGCATTGCAAAATATCACTGACTGATGCTGTTACTGTGTCTCCAGATCCCCTTATGCTAGGATCTCCAAACTACTGTAACTATGCGGTATGCGGTGTGAGGTCCATATAGTGGTAAGAAGAAAACGAAAATTTGATTTGATTACTTTTTCACGCATGGGGCGAGGGGGAGGTAACCACTGAACAGGCAAGGAAGAATAGCTATTTTGCGCAATTAACAGGAAAGGTATTATTTCGCGAAGGCTGAGAAATTTCGATTTTTATATATTATTTGGTTTAAATTTGGATACGAATGTCATAGGAAAGTGGTTACAATTAATTGAACTTGCCCGCTAACCTGTCATAGCATGGGTTAGTTATTTTGTTCTAAATTTTAACGTGATGATTTAAACAAATGAGAGAGTAGGCGGAGGCTATTCCATTACACCAAATTTTGTCGAATAGATGGTTGATTATATGAGATGATCTGGTGGCCGGTGGTACGTGTGGGAGAGGAAGTGCAACGGTGGGAGTGAAATGAGGGCATACAAGTTTAATAATAGCAAAGAAAAATAGCCCTCACAATAACAACACTGAATATTAAAAACAAAATAAGAAAACAATGAATATTTAGGTGTGAAAATAATGTCGAAAAATGAAAAAAGTAAAATTGTCCGCTGGCGAGATTAGAACCTCCATTCGACTGCTTTCTTTGGAGGTGGTGTTTTGATTGTTTTTAAGAAAAGTACTATTAGTACAGAAATAAAAATTAGATAAATGGATTCCTGAAATTTTTTGTGAATTTTGAAGACCTGAGTGAGGTGTGTAGGCATGATAGTTTAGAAGTTAGTAAATTTCATAGTATTAGAAACAATAATGAGATGAGATTAGCATAGAAAGATTGGGAAAGGGTCACAGAATGCGAATATGAAAAAAAAATGAGAAAATTGAAAAAAAATTTGTTCATCCGAATTCATAGCCGATAGATAGCCTTGAAATTGCCGTGATTGAGGAGAAAAAGTGAAATATCTCGGTAATTGTTGAACGTAGCGTAATGTGGGTGGGCTTATAAGAAGCGCCTTGGAGAGTACTTAAATAAGGTGTTAAAATAAAAATTTAGTGAATATTAGTTTTTGAGTAAAATGGAAAATTGTTAAAAAAGTTAGAGTTTTAGTAATAATTGTTTTGCAAAAAAACGGATAGGGGTAGAATAAAAAGAAGAGTGTTAGCAAATAGAACACATATGGGGCCTATTGTAGGAAATTTGGAATCAAAATATTGATAAATGCAGAAACTGTGGCTGTGCAAAGTGAGAAAATGTTCAGCGGTTCCGAAAATTACCGCAGGTTGGTCGAAAAAATTGAAATATTTTTAGTGAGAAAAGTATGCGAAAGAGAACAAAGTAATGTATGGATAATTTTTGTCGAAGAGATGGTTGATTAAATGAGATGATCGGGAGCCCGGTGGGACGTGTGGGAGAGGGGGTGCAAGGGTTAGGGGAGGTGAAACGAGGGGATGAAAATTGAATAATAGCACAGAAAAATAGCCCTCACAATAAGAACACTGAATATTAAAAAAAATAAGAAAACAATGAATATTTAGATGTGAAAATAATGTTGAAAAATGAAAAAAGTAAAATTGTCCGCGGGCGAGATTTGAATCTCCCTTTTCCGCCTTTGTTTTCTATCCTATTTTCTTGCCACTGGGCTACCGATGCTGTTAGATTTGGTTGCTTTAAACTTGGATATGAATCTCATAGGAAAGTGGTTTTTGATTAATTTGAAGTACTATTAGTAAGAAAAGTGATATGATATGGGTATGTAAAAGACGGGGTAAATGAGGCAGAATGTTGAAATAAAATAGTATTTGGACATATTTGGATCAAAGTGACTAATTTTTGTGAAAAGATGGTAAAAAGTGGGTTTTTGATGTTTTTTTTTGAAAAGTACTATTAGTAAAAAAAAAAAATTGATAAATGGATTGCGAAGAATTTATGTGAATTTTGAAGACCTCAGTGAGGTGTGTAGGGTTGATAGTTTAGAAGTTAGTACAATATATAGTATTAGTAACAATAATGAGTTGAGATTAGAATTGGGAGATTGAGAAAGGGTCACAGATTACGAATATGAAAAAAAAATGTGAAAAAAGAAAGTATTTGCATGGGAAAATAGGAAGGAAAGTTTTGGTTAAAGAGATGTGTAGGCATGATATTTTAAAAGTTGCTAAAACTGATAGTATTAGTAACAATAATGAGTTGAGATTAGCATTGAAAGATTGGGAAAGGGTGACAGATTGCGAATATGCAAAAAAAATTGGGGAAAAAGAAAGTATTTGTATGGGAAAAGCGATCGGAAAGTTTTCGTTAATTGGCTCCTGTATGGCTTTTGTTTAGAAAAAGAAAAAAAGCACCTCATGTTGTGGTGTTTTGCCGTCGAACGATGGGAATTTGGTTGAGAATTGATTTTGTAATGAAAAAAGATGATTTTTAAAGAATTAAATCTCAAAATTTCCATGAATGAGCGTATACAGATTTTGATAGATGGTGGAGTATTATGTTGGGTATTAGGAGAGATATAGTGGTATGGGCCTGGCCTCACCGTTTTTGAGTAAATGATGTTAGAGTTGAAAAAGGGGTCAAAAAGGACGAAATCGGCGACGCACATAGAGTTGAATAGATGTAGTATTATTAATAAAAAGTATATAGAGTGAGTGAAGAAAAGTTGGAGAAGAGTTTAGCGCGTGGAATGGTGGTGGAGCGGGGGGAATAGGAGAAAGGGAAGTATTTAAAAAGAATTTGTTTAGTTGAAAAAAATGTTTTGAAAAACTTTTGTATGGGAAAAAAGAAAAAATCATAAAAAGGAAAGTAATAGGTGTAGAGAGTTTTATGATTTTTGTGTGATAGATTGAATTTTTTTCGATTTTAGAGCTATTTGTGGAGTTTGTGCGATTAGTAGTTTAGGCGTGACAGCCTCTGGAAGTGAAAAGGCTGTTTAGCTTTATATTAAGTAAAAAAAATGAATTGCTGTGCGTTAGTCTCGCTAAAACTCAAAAACAGCTTGATCGATTTCGATAATTTTTTTTTGTTTTGTTCGCTATAATACAGGGGAGGTTTAAAAAAAAGAAAATTGGGGAAACCCCAAAGGAAAAGCCGGAAAATCGAAAAAATCGAAATTTCCGTTTTGTATAGGAAGCGAATTTTCCAACTTCAATGAATCTTTATGAAAAAGGCAATTGGAGGTTTTCGGGGTCGCAGATCTCGAGCGTGCATTCAAAATTTTGCAATTTAAGATGTCGGATCCAATATGGCGACCGAAAAAGTTAAACTTCAAGGGATTTCACTGAAAATCCGAACTTTAGTTTTTAGTGTCCGCACTAGGGACATTAGAAAACGGTGCGATTGGTGCAGGGAAAGTTATTTAGATTTAAAAATCACCAAATGTAAAATTATCACCACAATAAAGCGAGAACCGATAATATTTACTAATGCTGTGGATAACGTTCTCTCTCTCGTGTTACAGAGTTCAAAGATTTAGGAGTCATATTATTTACGTAAACTCAACGATATGAACGAAGTGGTGCCACACAAAAATTACTCTGAAAATGCAAAATGTGGGTAAAAAATGCGTTTATTTGACTGAAACTGAAGCGGATGGAAGATTCCAAAGTATTTATACTTTTTTTCGGTGTCAATAACTTTGCTTTCACCAGTAAAAGCTGATGTTCGTCGGAATAGAATTGCCATTACGTCATTTTGGAATCCGATCTATGCATCGCACTTTATACAAATTGAATGCATCAAGAGAAAATGCACCAGAATTTTTTATTATATAATTTGGAAAGCTGCGCTGTAGAGTATTCTGGTAGGCTAAGGTACTACAACTTGTTTATCTTAGAAAATAGGAGATTATACTTATCTTGATATGGTACTTCTTCATAAAATAGTTAATAATCTAATCTGTTGTTCTGATGTGCTATCTGGCACGTTCCCTTGCTACTACTAGAACATTGATTACGTTTGATTTACAAAGAATGCCCCATGTATTTTTCTAATGAAATTTGAATTATGTGATGAATAAATTCATTTCAATTTGGAGTAACAACATGACATTACAAGATTTGTCATTAAAAGAAATGCCAAGAGATTTATAGAGTTTTTAATTTTAACAAATATACTTAGGCCATTTTTAAAATTGGGCAACCGACTTTTGCCCTAAAGTTGTTCAAAGTCTCATTTTCTTTAAAAAACCGGTCAAGTGCGAGTCGGACTCGCACACCGTACCATCGTACAAGATATAACACTATATACTTTTTAAATACTTTTGTGAAAGAAAGAAGAGAGGCGTTTTAACATTGTGGCAACCGACCTTTGGTTTCTATTTACTATTCAAATAACATTCTATTACATGAATTCTAAGTCTTAAACATCAGCCACCATTTCCGTTGAAATGGAAAAGATCATTATACCTCTTGAAGTAATTACAAGCTGCATCGCACGGAAACAATGGAGCGGAATGAGAACTTCGAAAATGACCATTGAGCGGTGTCAACGACAGACAGACGCACAGCGGAGGTTTAGTAATAGGGTCCCGTAGGGTACTCTTCGGGTACGGAACCCTAAAAAATTGAGAATTTGTAATAAACATTTGAAAAGGTCTACAAGTTGCATATCAATTTAGTGAAGTGAATCGGGAGCGGACTAGCCGTGTTATTTTGTAATTAGTTGTACAAAAATTGTTTTTGTCGTTATTATATTTAAAAAATACGGGATGCTTCGCTGACTTCATATGAACTTAGCGAAGCAACCAAGTAATAAAAACTGTATCAAGCAAGAACTAGCTTATAATTTGCTGTTGATTACCCGCTAATTATTTGAAGCAGCCCGTTTTTAAAAGAAATGGCAAAATTAATTTTTGTGCAACTAATTAACGGCAAATTTTGAGCTAGTCTTCTTTTTGATAAGGTTTTTATTTTAGGTTGCTTCGCTAAGTTCATATGAAGTTAGCGAAGCAGCGAGTATTCAAAAAATAATAATAACGACAATTAGCGACTAAAATCAACGACAAATAACACGCCTGGTTCGCGTTCGATTCACGCAAGCTGCCTCGCTAAGTTTATATACATAAATTTATATTAATTTGGAGAAGGTCAACGCTACTTCTAAATCGGTTGAGTCATTTTCAATGTCGCCTATATCAATTTTGAAAGCAAAAATTTCGAGGAAAATGCCTTTAAAGTTTTGCAAGGGCACCATTTTCGTAGTTCCAAATACTGTAAAGAATTTTATGGTATCTTTTCTAATAAAACATTCAGCTTTCAAAAAATTTGCTTAACACATAACTGTGTTACTGAAAAAATAAACTCTAGAAACCGTTGAAATTAATTTTTTACAGTTTGCGGTTTGTAAATGCAAATTAAAACCTCAGAGTAGAGACATCAATGAATGGATTGGATGTATTATATTTCATCGTTACCTAACGTAAAGTTAGAAATTACACTTGTTTAATTTTGTGTGATTGCAGAGAATTTAAGAATTAAGTTATGGTTAATAAATATGTGGACAGCTTTTGAATTAAAATCCGATCTCGCTCATATATTTAACCCTCGAATGCCTCCAAAAGATAATCAGCAAAAATTTACCTTCAACTTATACAGATATACAATGCGGTAGAGTGGGAACATTACTTTTCTTGAGATTTTCACAAAATTTGGTACAACGGGGTTTTGGGGAATGAATTTACGAAGATGCATCCAAGATGGCGATCGAAAACTTCTTCATCCATCGAGACAGCCTTAAGGAATTCAAGATGGTGGATCCAATGTGGTGCTGGGAATTTTCATATTAAAAATAAATAAAACCCCTGGTTCTTCGTTTCTTATGGTTTTCTTTTTAAACAATAATAAAATAAATCAACTTTTCTAACTGATCTTTAACAGGTTAAACAAATAACAAATAACGAATAAAATACGACAAAAAATATATATAGACCGGAATACTGCTCAATTTACTGCGGAACTCTAGCTTAACTAACTCTGCGAAAAACAATATTCTGTTCGATTTTATTTTTTTCTTCAATGAAAAATAAATTTCTTGTGTTTTGGTCTCTACAACTAACTAAGAAATATAATACCAAAAAAAAAAAAAAAGGTGAACAAAAAACAAATTTAAAAGATCTGGAGAAGATTTTCTTTTTATATTAAATGAGAATTTCTAGGTCTTAGGCGATGGGTCCCTCAGGAAAAATTTTCTTCTTCTTCAAAAAGTTCAGTAAGCACATCATTCGCTACTTTCCTCTAGGTGGCGATCGTATTTTGTGTTGGATTGCCTTAAACAGAAACAGCTTCTAAAAAAGCTTTAACTGCACTGAAGGGTTTCTGTTCTTTTGTTTTTGTTTTTTTTTTATTTAAAGAATAACCACAGAAGGGTTTTCTCACAATGAATTTACTTTTTATCTTCTCCTGGCCCTTGGAATGCATAATTTGTGTTTTTATTTTTTTTGTTTCTTTTTCGTTTTTTTTTTTTTTTTGAATATTCAATCGAAACAGTAAAAATTTCGCTGCTTATTCTACTCCCTTCTTAATGTGTTTAAAAGACTTAACATTTGCTTTCCTAATTGCTAAAACGGTAACTAAAATATTGAACAAATATTTCAGTTATTCAAACATTTTAAGTATTTAGTTGTGCCATAAATACAGTCACTGGGCAGTTTACATATATCGTAAAATTAATGTTAGGGGGGGTCCCTAGAGCGATTTTACACCATCAGTATGTAGAGGGGGCTACGTGCGTCGATGTTTATGGAACTATTCATGCTAATCGTACATAGAGTGAGCCACGTACTTAACGATAATTTTATTTTACATATGGCGGGCCACCGTGATAATAATGTTAACAATTTTGCGAACTTGTATTTATGACACGACTAAATGTGCTGCTAAAACAGCTAGAGACAAAAAAAAAAACACTTAACAAGAAAATAGGGCAAGGGAAAGTTTAATTTCTGATATCGGAAACGGGAGAGGGGGCTGCGGGCAGGGGGCAGGAGGGAGCGGTTACATACGCATAAGTTAAACAGAGCGGCAAAAGCAAATTTTAATACTTTACACATAATGTGGCGTGTGACGAATTTTCTATATGGGCTTGTAAATCTAATCGATCATGCCACCATATCAATATCGCTTACTAAAGAATCAGTGTCTGGTGATGATAGGATCGAATCGATATGAGAACGATGCGGTGACGATAATAAATTATGCGTCGATGATAGTATCGAATCACCTATACAGCTGCCCAAATCAACTGAATGGGAATGGGATGAAGATAATAGAGGATCACCAAGATGCTGTAATGATGATGGTGACGGATGATTTTGGTGATGATGACTGTGATGATGATTATGATGATCATCACCATTATGATGGCTGTTATGGTGAGAATTATTACCGCCATTATGGCAGCTGTTTGAACGATGTAGAGATATTGATGGTGGTGGTGAATGTGATGACGTCAATAGGTGATGTGACAGCATCGGATCACCACCATGTACAGGATGTTCATCCTCCATAAGATCTTCCATTTGGCTTAAGCTAAGGGTGGCGGCTTCTGACACAACATCAGGCATCTGTTTAATTATTTAATTGTTAATTTAAACACATGTTTAAAATTATATTTTGCAAAAAAATTCATTACCTTTCCCACAATGTCCGATATCAGCGGAGTTGAGTGGTGGTTCTGAGATGGGCTTCCAGGTTTTAAGTAGGAATTATGGGATGGCGCTGAGTATGAGGTTAAACTAAAATCAGACACCGGCAAGCCATGAGATTTTGCCTGCATCTCTAGCTCCTGTAAAAAATTTTTTAATTAATTAATTAATTGTTAATTATTAATTAATTATGAGTTAATTGTTAATTAATTATTAATTAATTAAAATAATTAAACGATTCCATACCTGCACCCGCATCAGAAGCCGTCGATTTTGGTGTTCAATTTGTTTCTGGCGAAATTCGTTCTGTTTGAGACGGTTCACTTCGTGTTTGAGACACTTAATATAATCAACTGATGATTTAAGGATGGTACCCTTATTTGGGCGTACGTCACGAACCACCTCATAGTACGGATCGTTGGTCTTTGGCAGCAAGGTGCCTAGCTCCTTGATTCGGTCATTTATGTTAAACCTACGTCTCCTCTCAACTGTAAAAAAATAAAAATAAATAGATTAGTCCATTACCACGTTTGCTTTGCGCAAAAAAAAAAAAAAACATGAGGGAAAAAAAATTCAACTAAAGTATCTCCCCCCCTTGGATATACAGATAACTTTCCAGCAAAATAATTTTTCGTTACGTGACACCAATTTGAGGATCTCACTTTGAATGAAATCAATGTAAGAGCTATTATGTTATCTCTTCAAAATTGTTAAGGTTCCATTGTCACGTAGTCTTATGAAATTTCCTTCATATTCTATGAAATTATTGTTATAAAAGCAAAATATGGTGGACCTGGACAGGAAGTGATATCATATATGTTTCAGTCAGGTTCACGCTATCTATCTGAACCGAAAGCAATGTGGGTGCGTGTTGGGTCATCTTCGCGATTTCAAAAATGAGTCATTCATTGCAAGATGTTCTTTTTACAATTCGATGCCTCATCCATTCATGAGATTCTCCATCCTCGGACATTTGCGTATATTCCGGCTATTGCCATCTCAGCTTTTTGTAGTTGATATCTCTGAATTGGTCAGGAGGCCAACGTTTGTTTAACGCCATCAATTTGCTGATGCTGGGAAGTCAGTGGTGGCGGTGGTAATATTATACACGTAGGGTTGGTTGATGGTTCATTAATGTGCGAACAGGAAATTTTTTATTTACTAAAGAAGAACAACAACAGCAACTTTTTATTTACTCAAGAACAAAATTTCTAGATTTTTTTTAAAGTCACCGGAAGTACATTTCTCGGTTATTTGAAAATAGCACTTCAGTTGTTTATCATCAAGATAACTTCAGAAATTGTTGCAACAGTTTCCTTATCGTTCTTCCCCTGTAACTTCTTACGGTGAAAAGCTTATGTTTTGTAATTCTTGGGTATTTGAAGTTGGAATGTTTTACGCTACCAAACCAAATTTCTATTATTTTTAGTCATCAAATGTTTGCGCGTATTTTTATGAAATTAAAATCCACTTTTGATATATGTATGTATTAAGAAGTTAAATGTTTAGCGTTCCGCAGTTAGGAAAAACCCTTATACAGTGATTTTCATAACTATTTCACCACCTATATAAATATTTGCTTTTTCTATTTTTAAGTAATTGTTATAGGATCGGGGTGAAATTGAAAAAACACTGAATGTTATATATAGTATGTATAATATTAAAAATAAAACATTTGGGGAGACCCATATGGTGGGCACTCCCCACCGTTGCTTGGTGTATGGCTTGTCATATAATTTTTGACGAACAAAAGTTTGCATAAATTGTTCGACCATGTGGGATTTAAGGAACGCTAAAAGGTCTTTCACAGAAGTTGATCAAACGCCAGCCGTGCTCAAAAGCTCCTGATTAAAGATCCCTATTCTAAACCGTGCTAGATAAACCACACCATTTGTGCGTTTTAGTTTCAACGTCTTCTAGACACAAATGACATTTCGCCTCATTAGACATACTCATCTTATGTGAATGATATCTTAGTCCATAATGGTCACATAGACAGTCCAGCAGGGATCCGACAAGTTCTTTGGCCTAACGAAGCCTAGGAATATTTTCCCTGTGTTGAGAGTCACTCTGGCAGCTTATATTGATATTTATGTTCAGTGCATCCTGGAAATTAATCATGAATAAACCCACGTTTGAGGCGCGGTGATAAAGTATCCAAATTTACTTTGAAAATTGATTGTCAATTCGTGAGTCTTATAGATGACCTCGAGGTTTGTATGGTGCATATAATCGTTCGCCGGAGCAAACCATCCCTTGAACTGTGGATAGATTCCAAACCACATCCTCTCTGCTTTCTGCATGATACAACATCAACACGTCATCAGAATATGCGTATTGCCGCTGTAAACGAAATAATCAGTTGGTGCAGAAATTAAAGTCACAAGATCATGGCTCTAGAGGAAGTGGAAGCTGACACTGTATTTTATCGCAAAATTCTGTTCAGTGATGAGGTACTTTTTTGGCTTAAACGGTATGTTAATGAACAAAAAGATCATCAAACGTATCGTTTGGTGTGGGTTACACGCTGGTGGCATTATCGGTACTTATTTATTTAAAAACGGTGCAGGAGCTCGCGTTGCGGTCAACGGAGAACGTCTTGGAACCCTGTTCTAAAAAATATGAATGACCTGGATCCTGGCGAAATGTGATTTCAACAGGTTGACGCTACGTGCCATACAGCGACTCAAGTCATCGATTTATTGAAATCACGATTTGGCGATATAGTGATTTCGAGAAATGGCCCTGTAAATTGGCTTCCAAGGTCGATTATATCCTCTCGATTATTTCCTATGCAGTTACGTGATGTCACTGGTTTATGCTGATAAAGCAGCAACAATTGAAAGTTAAAAATTTTCGTGTTATTCGTGACATTTGTTCAAGGTTAATTTTTTTCTCGTCAGGAAATTAACATTTTGGATGAAACGGAAATAAAAAAACGAAAAGATAATAATAAGTAGGTTCAGTTACGAATTATGTTAGTCATAGTAAACGGTCTATCACTCCGCCTTCATAGCACTGAGCAAATACTTTCAATGAAAATTATGATGGTATTCTTAAAATTATAACTTTTGGGAATATACAGAAAAAAACTGGGTATAAGTTTGACTCTTAAATTATGTATTATCGTTTGTTAAAAAATCTCTGCTATGAATTATCTACGAAACCCTAATTACATGCGTGCTGTGCTAGACACCCACACGGAAATTGTGAGTGAAGGTAAATTAATCCGCGCACCGTTTTATTAAGTTTTTCCTATTTTAGAGCCGAATGTATTTAAAAATAACGTACTAAATTTTCTATTTTTGAATACTCAATCTATTGAACATTTTAATGCTAGAACAATTTTGGTGTGGCAGAGGGAAGTTCATTCACGTTATAGCAAAAATATGCTAACGCGATAAAATGGATGGCATATTTAATTTTCGAGGAGCATTTTCTTCCGACCTAGTGCACATTAAATATTGTTTTACGTAGGGAGTCTTATAACTACGCAACCCTAAGATGTATGTGTGCTCTAACTCTTGGATTGTGTTGGGGTATTTTAATTTGACCCTTCAGCTAAAAATAGTAGTTGTGTTGATGTCGTCGTTTACGTAATTATTGTGGCCTACACTATATTTTTTTTGATTGTCCGATTATGCCTTAAAAAATTATTAAATACTGGCCTATGGGAGCATCGAATTCACGACCTTCGTGTTATTAGCACGACGCTCTAACCAACTGAGCTAATGGGCCGTGCGGTAGGACGGATTTACCTATCAGTGAAGTTTTTAATTCCGCTATAAGTACTAAATATATCAAATCGGATTTTGCGAGAACACCCCCGTAAGTGTTTGTTATCCGATAAAAGCATTTTGCCTAAGTTTGAAATTTTTTTTTATAACTTTGCCCTGCTACATTTGTCATGTTGTTAATAGCTATTAATTTCTTTGCTCAAATCACTAAGATGCTGAAATATTTCCTGCACTAGTTATAATTCCTCGTCCATTTTATTCCAGCGTAACAACAACCTCAATTCATAAAATGTTTATATTGAAATTATCTCTCGCATTTATGTTCCACTGTGGTCACTCTTAAGATTAAATTGTGCTTCTGAAATCAAATTTACATTCATTGTTTTTATAATTACAATTTTTCCTCATTCCCAGGTTCGCTTCAACCTCAATCCAGAAGTTCACTTAATGTGCGCCTGGAATTTTGCTTATCGAGCCGCACGAAAAGGCCATTGGGAAACCTTAGCGAGAGACAGAGACAGATTCAAGAGGCGAGTCGACAGATTGGAACACATTCTAAGTCCAGTATTAGATAGTGATCATCGTGAGCGAATTTATGTTACTCGATTCTGTGATAACACCAGCCTGGATCAAAAGGAACCATTCGGCAAGGGGACAAATTGTGCAAAGGCAACAAATTGAAGCGGCAAATTCGAATGGGTTGATTTTCTTCTTTTCAACTTGCCATTGCGCAATCACAACTAAATCTCGGGAATGAGCTATTTGAAAGAAACTAAACCAACCTGTTTGGAATCGTCGCTAGTATCTCGGAGGAGCGCACGGAAATTGTTGGCAATTCTATAATTTTAAACAAGACTAGTTGTACAAGGAATTATAAATATTTATTTTGTAAAAAATAGAAGGAATTATATTTTCTCGAATGGCTTTGCTTTTATTTGAAAAAAGCGTTTAAACCAAAAAACCTAAAAAGGATGATAATTCACCATGTACAAAATCAGTTACTTTCCTGTGCTGTTGTGTTCGTTGTTTTATTTAAGAAAACTGTTATGGTTGCAGCATTTTCAATACCTTGTAATTTATACACTGATATTAAATAAATAGGATAATTTTTATAAAGAAAATTAATATATTTGACATCCTTTGGTTAGTTTAATTAATTTGCACTTAAATTTAGTCGTTTAGTTATTTAACTTTATTTCCTAAATAAATTGTATATTGCAACCATCTGTCTTTCTTTATTCAACTTCCCATTTTTCTGGGTAAACGAGACTTTTTTATCGCTTTTTTTATAACGGGAGGAGCTTTGTTGAAAAGCGTAAGAAACTGGCTCATTATATAGATTATAGCTAAATTGCGTGTAATATATCTTAAGGCAAATTGTTCACGCAGTTCAGCCACACCAAGTAAAGCGGTTTGTTTCGTTTCTTATAATGGCTACAACAACTTATAAAACAAATAATCAATATCATGTTATTTTTTTACTTTTACAATTGAGAATGCTGTTAAAAAGATACTCGCAGTTTTTATTAGAAATATGGCTTTCGGCCAATTCCTCCAAAACTAGGAAAATGAAATCCTACAATGACAATTTTGAGAATTTCTCCTTAAGAAGCTTAAGACGCTGGTCATAAGAAGGAAGCCCAAAACTATTGTTTCAAAGCAAATGATGCAAAGCAAATTGTAAGAATATTTTATTGACTTGTTTTTTTAAATTGGTTTCCCAAAAGAATGGTACAGGAATCTTAAGTACAACGGAATCTGAGATCCGATTCACGTAACTTTCACCTCGTTCAAAGTGAAAATATTCACTTCAGGAGAATGTTAGAATAGATTCTACCAACAGTTCCGCTTAAGATTCGGAACATTCACACTAAACGATGTCAGAATAGGACAATTGAAATGTGAACCATTTTTCGTGAATCTCTTTCTCAGAGTTGACCCCAATACATGGATTGCGAAAATCTTTTATCCATCCTCGCACAAAACCATGCGTAGATTTAACTATATTAATAATATAATCAACGCGTGTAGAAAATGTAAGTTTAGTACCAAAGATGACAATCGAATCCTTGATTTGTTAATATTGAAAGGATAAGAGGAGAAGGCTTCCAACTAAAAAACGAGACATTCTATTTATTCACGCTTTGCACCACATATCAATAAAAGTTTCATTGTCAGAACTGCAGTTTCAAATTTCTTATACATTGAAAAATGTTGACGTCAGCACAATATAACAATCTTAAAATGTTTAATCAGAGATCGTGAAAAATAGAGGACCAAGACAAGAGCCCTAATGGACACCGGATTTTATATTAACAATTTGCAATGAAGCATTCCTGAAACGAGCATAAAAGCTGAAAAGACATCTACTTGATCACCAAAGATAAAAATCCTAGTTTAGCTTAGCTTAAAAATAAGCACTTGTGATAAAGCTTGTCAAACGCTACGGATAATCTATAGAGATAGCAATAAAAGAGATATTAGTTGATTACTGTTGATCTTGCTTTAACGAAGCCCTGTTACTTGGAGTCATTAACTGTTCACATAAATATGTATAACACTTTCAAATAATTTAGGTATAGCTCTGAGTTCAGCAACAGGGCGATAGTTATTGACGATATAGCTAGATAAAGATCTGTAGCCGTATCGCGGAGTAAGATACGATTTGACGAAGTCAAAAAATATCTAACAACAAGAAGGGACACTCGAGACGTTTTCCCTTATCTTTTAGTAACCTTGGCTACCGTTAACCGGGCCAGACGTGTCATTTAGTTGGAAATAGATAGTTATAAAGAAGTAATTTGTGAGAGCAAGACAAAAATTTGAGGGTAGGTGCTAAGAAAATTGAAACACTTCTACAGGGTGCATGATTTTATTTTGGGCTATTTCTATTTTCCAGCAAGGTACAAAACTTATTTCCTGATAATTGTCCCTTGCAAAGCCACACACCAAACGCCTTATACGATGTGTACCCATCATTTTTAAAACGAAAGAGCAGCTATTTACTTAATTGCATTTTAAAATGTTCTGAACTTTTCAAGTCAATGCAAATCTCGCAACAAAATAACACCACCCTGCTCTCTAGCGCACACACGGGCAAACCCTGCTCCTGTGACTCCCGAGTGCTCCTCAGGTAGCTGTTTTGACTCCCGAGTGCCCACCTCATTGCTACTGCAAGTGCAAGTGAGAAATGCATACTCCTGTCGTGAAAAATTACTTGTGCGGCACACAGGACATAGACGATGCTCCGAGTGCAAGCGAGAAATATTTTTTTGGTGGCGAGAAATATTTTTTTGGTGCCTCCTGCAAGTGCAAGCGAGAAATGCTGATGGTGGACATGTACTCACTCCTCATTGCGTTAATGGAGCGACCCGAAATGCGAAAGGTTTATGGAGGTTTTTATGGAGGTGTACTGCTCCCTTGAAGTCAAACTCTGCTCTACCTCCATAAAAGCCTCCATAAACCTTTCGCATTTCGGGTCATTTCGGGTCGCCCCATTAACGCACACACGGGCAAACCCTGCTCCTGTGACTCCCGAGTGCTCCTCAGGTAGCTGTTTTGACTCCCGAGTGCCCACCTCATTGCTACTGCAAGTGCAAGTGAGAAATGCATACTCCTGTCGTGAAAAATTACTTGTGCGGCACACAGGACATAGACGATGCTCCGAGTGCAAGCGAGAAATATTTTTTTGGTGGCGAGAAATATTTTTTTGGTGCCTCCTGCAAGCGCAAGCGAGAAATGCAAACTCCTGTCCTGAATCAGCGATGGTGGACATGTACTCACTCCTCATTGCGTTAATGGGGCGACCCGGAATGACCCGAAATGCGAAAGGTTTATGGAGGTGTTTATGGAGGTATACTGCTCCCTTGAAGTCAAACTCTGCCCAGCTATGCATTAACGCAATGACGAGTGAGTAGAGTACATGTCCACAATCACTGATTCAGGACAGGACTATGCATTTCTCACTTGCACTTGTAGGAGGCAATGAGGAGATAGAGAAATATTTTTCGCTTGCACTCGGAGCACTCGGGAGCCGATTTTGCCCGAACGTGAGCTAAACGAACAATTTTCTCTCTCTCCCGAAATGATATGTCGAGCCATGTTAAGGGATGTGTTAGTAAGATCAGGCGACATCAAGCCTGGCCCCCATAGAATCCGTCGGCTTCAGGCGTCGCTTTTGCAACTATTGAATGCATGCATTCATATGGGAGCTAACCCATAGCAGGCGCCGCGGCAGCGCGTCGCGTGAGAGAATTTTAGAGGAAACTCTAATATTTCGGCATAAGCGACGCGCCGTATAATAGCTTTGCTGAGAGAGTTCTACAAGTTGCGATTGGCCAGTTGGGATTCGTTGAATCAGCTGTTTATTTGACAAGTAAGCTTTGAATTTGATATCTGTGAACTGTTTTGGTGATTTTGTAATTATTCGGTTTCCTGTTTCTTCGTTTGGATTTCCTGGAAGGTGCCGAGTTTTTCCCGAATTCATTAGTCTAGTTTCTTGACGAATTGCTACTAGATTTCTTGTTAATTCACCTTCGGAGCATACTGCGCCAGTTGGCGGTTGGTCTCGAATTGTCATAAACAGCTGAGCGATAGCGAAAGCGACGCCTGAAGCCGACGGATTCTATGGGTTCGGCTCTCTCTTGCCGCGCTAAAAAGGTGAAAGCTCCGCGGCAAAGCGACGCGCCGACGCGTTCTATGGGGTTAGCCCTTCAGGCTACCAAATTGAAAGCTCAATGGATTGAGCTTTAGGACCAGAATGGAAATCTATATGTTATTTGTCTATGGTGAAAATATGAGAGCAACCACGTACGTATATATCAACAACGTGTGTGCTACTTGCGTTCCCCCCTTCTTCATTCGCATTGTCCTAATGCTTTATGATCACGAGGAGAGGTAGCACTCAGACGGCATGGTGATATAGAGAATTAGAAATCACATTTAAAACACCATAGTAAAAAAACGATGCATTTTGCATCTCACACTGTACATGCTGTATGTGAGAAATTTTTCCCGGCTATGTTTTTCTCTCTTAATTGCTTAGGGGAATTCGGATAGTACTCGTTCCTTTTTGTTTTAAATAATTATTATAATAATTTTTCTGGATGTGTTTTCCAGACATTGCATACGAGTTAGGCATTTTCAGGCGTATTAGAGTGTGCCTTCTTATTGATAGATATTCTTTGCCTCGGTGCGCTTACTGCCTCAGCTTTTTAACCGCATGCTATAAGATTACATTAGGCGGACAATTCTTTTAAAGTCGCTTAAACTTTTGATTTCTCGGCATTTTTGTATTTTTATTGCTTTACATTGCTGAATTGATTTTATGAATTTCGCCTAAGAATATTGAATGGCTTGCATATTTACAGGCGTAGGCTATTCAATCACATTTTTCTTGTAGTCGATTTTCAATCAAAACCCAAGACTCAGCACTAAATGAAAAAGGTTTGAAAATGTGTCTTGACTTTCGATCGAACACGGGAATAGGCTTCATTATTTTGGATAGAGTAATTCAGGAAATTTTTTATTTCGCAAACGGCTTGGTAAATACTGAAACGATTCTGTTGAAAATTAAAATTAAAGCTACTGGGATACAGGAAACTAAGATGAAAGTTATTAAGTTTTGCGAATTGTACTTCAGCAGTAAATGGGATATTATGACACTTCACTTAAAATTTCTTTTTGAAGAAGGGGGTGTTATGGAAAAAATGATACAACAATAAAATACGTCCCAGAGCATTGCATTGATTTATTTTTTTTTCACAAAGAAAAAATGCGTGCTCAACAAGTTGGCACATGGCGATTTTTGGTGTTGGCAATATTTAATAGTAGCCCTAGTCATATTAAAGTCAAATAAAAATTAATTTGAATTATAGGTTCTAGCGGAGGCTGATACCGATTCATAAAATCAAACTGTATTTTATGACTTTTGGGATATATAAAGTTGTGAACTCTTGTCAAGCGGGGCGGGCATTAACATAAATAGAATTCAAAAGAGAAGCCGAGTCCATATATGTATATAAAAGGCGGGAGATGAAAAGTATCACATCAAGGGAGATGGGTCAAGACCAGTCTCAATAATCGTTTTTGAACTGATTCCAAATGTAGAATATGAGACGAGTAGTGGATATAAGTTAAGGTAAGATGTAAGATGGTGAGCTTTTTCAGATTTTCATAAATGTTTACACATGGGTAATATTGGCGTCTCTGAATTAAAATTTTGCACATTTAGGACGGTGGAATGAGAGTAATAAATTTTCTAAGAGTTTAAGAGTTGGTCATTCCGAATCTGTCTTTTAAATTTGGGGATTTAAGGTGGTGGATTCCAGATGGCGACGGAAAGTTCTCAATTTTAAAAGAGTACTTACTTGAGATTACTTATTACTTATTTTTGTAAGTGGTTAACCTAAGATCATTTTAGAAAACAAATTTTTTAAAAGGCGATGCCCCGTTTTGGGTTCCAAAAAAATTGCTTTTATAGGCTTAAGAATTCCACCCTCGAAATATCATCAGAAATTCGAATAAGGTTTTAAGTTACAGCCGAATAAGTGAGGCGATTTCATTAGTACAATTCGAAGTTGTATCGAATAGTCAAAGTGAGGGTGCATTCAAAAACGTATAAAATTTGATTTGAATCATGTGTTCAATAAGGCATTAGGATTTACATATGTTTGTCAAATATAAAAAAATGTCGTTTTTGAATCCACCCAAAATATTTTTCGTTAGTTCATACGAGAATGATAATTCTACTATTAGAATCTGGAATTTTGATTTCGGATAAAAACTTTTAGAGAAAACATGGCAAACCATCCAGTCGTGTAACCGGGCAGAGCTGTGTAATATGGAGTTACCAGGATACAATTATTGTTTTTTTAACAACAAATTCGTTCATGTATTTTACAATAAAAGAATTTCGTTGCAATCAGTTTATTTATGCCATCACAACAAAATATTTAAAGGGGAATTGAAAAACAATCTAGTTACATACTTCGACGAATCGGAGATTTTTTTGTAATTGGATTAAACTAAACTTTTACTAAAATAATCATAATTTATTTAGTGACTAATTTTTACAGGTACCAAAATCCAACTTTAAAATATCACGCACTTCACTGTATGTCTATCTAACCAAATTGGCAGAAATCGATAAAAAACAGATGAATGCATGGGATAATTATTAAGTCCCAAAAAAGTTAAAAAAGCTTACGCGAACATAACATCAAATTTGGCTATCCAGGAGCCAAATTTAGTCCGAATTCAAATCTCATTCAGTTAACCGGTTTATAAAAAATATTTCCTATAAAGGATAAAAATCGAAAAAGGTGGTCATACGCATATAACTCGGCTGAATATTGAATATTGAAAAATTGTCTCGAAAATCGTTATTCTGGGATTTTCGGGGTCGCTAATTACGAATCTGACAATATTTTTTCGAAAAACAAAATGGCGGATCCAATATTTTTTAATTGTCGATAAATATTTACCACAATCACTACTCGGGGGTTTTCGGGGTCGGTAATTACGAATCTGACAAAATTTGTCTGAAATATGAAATTGCGGCTGCAGTATAGCGATCTAAATTTGAAATTCTTTACTAGGAAAGGTTTCATGCAAACGAAATTTAAGTTGGA
The DNA here is from genome assembly GCA_947538895.1 of Neoitamus cyanurus. NCBI lineage: Eukaryota > Metazoa > Arthropoda > Insecta > Diptera > Asilidae > Neoitamus > Neoitamus cyanurus. The sequence goes on along the minus strand of OX384541.1, from coordinate 32,890,298 downwards.
AGTGACATCAATATTTTTTATTCCTACTTAATATATAAGACATGCAAATCAGAAGAACATTGATATATCAACCGCTGTCAACTTTATAATCGCTTTCATCTGTAACATCTGATTTTCGTACTTCGCTTTCTGTGTCGGTATCATTTATATTTTATTTGCCGTGCTTCATGTGACAGTGATTTCTTATTTTTTGTGAGAACCTTAGCATGGCGCTTATACAGGATCCGTGGGTTTACCAAGGAAGAATCCGAGGACTGCCCACCAACTCGTATAAGTTAATTTATTAAACTGGACACGAGAGCCCAAGAGCAGCCCCTCTTTACCCCACTTTCAAAATTCATCACCAGGGACCTGGCGGCAGTATTATTGCAGATCCCCTTCGCGGGAGGCATGTAGCTTAGAGGCTGTAATAGCCTCAGCCTATTTTCCCGGGGACTCCGAGAGAGCTGCAACACCTGGCGAGGTACTGCAAAAGGAGGAGTAAGCAACTGCTGGTGGGATGCGACGCGAACGCGCACCATTCGATATGGGGGAGATCCATCCCCAATACAAGGGGAGTATAGAATAGGAATAGGAGCGGCTAGAAAAGAAAACTTCAGAGCAAGAAGTCTCAACATACATACCTTGGTACTCGACGTTTGGGGTTGGTACAAACAAAAAAAAGGTAATAATCAATGGACTTTAATCAAAACATGCAGAAGGACAATTTCAAAACTGTAACATATTAATTAATTTCTCATCCTACTTACAAGAGATATGGGCACATGCGAGACAAAATACTTTATCCAAATTAATGCTTCTAATAACTATTTAATAATAATGTGTGATTTTTTACCTGCTTAGATTTATATATTGTAATAATATCTACAGCTTATAGCTTAATCTTTGGATAGAATTTACGCTGTCGAACTAAAGCCTGATTTTAGTCTTCTTAGGCCTTTTCGCAGGTAAAATAGTCCTAATAGGATCATTATCACAGAAATGACATACTGCAAATATGGTAGAACGATTACCATAAATACTACTAGCGCAGTGATCTCAGATGTAAGTGTCTCTTGGCTCTGCAAGAAAAGATCTGCGTTAATTATTTCATTATTTTGTGTGAAAGTGATGAATGCTTACATATTCCATCCACATCATGGGAACGATCATTTCGCTGAATTTATTTACATCTGTGTTATAATTGCGAAGTTTCGGCATAATCATATTGCTTTGAGATCGTGCTGTCTGTTCCAAAGGCACACCTGTGTTTGGTTCTATAATGGCAAAAGAACCATGCTTTTCTGCAGATGGATTGAAACCTTCAAGTTGGTCTTCCCAATAACCAGAGCGGCCGTAGAAGTGTGGAGCTGATACCGCAACCGGAAAGTCTATAAAATAAATAATATTTCCAAATCAATAGGATTTAAAAAATGTTTATTTAATTTTTGTGTATTTCTCATAAGTATGCTCAATTTGTACGTGCATATCAAAAACTATTTGAAAATCGTAAAATTTCGATATCTTTTACTGATAAATTTTTCATTTGATAGTTAACATATTTTTGTAATCATAAAATAGAGAGGAAGAGTTGTAAGCTATTAAAAAAAAAGTAAATTAAAAAAATCAAAAAAACACTACTGCGTAAAATGCGAACTCAAAAGACGGAAACAAGATGACGTAGGAACATAGTAGAATGTATTATATATATTTTTTTTGTTTCATTTCACGAATAATTACAATCTGTTAAAATTCTTAACAATAAGTAATTGTGCTAAAAATATTAATTCATTTCAAAGTAGGCCTTTTGCCATTTTCCTTTGGTGCTATTATGTTGGTTGGAATGTATAATGGAAATTCTGTTTTCCTTAAATTAAAAAAAAGGAATAATTGCAGTCGGAGGCATAAATGTAGCAGGAGCCGCAGCAAGTAAGACATGAATCTGATGTAGTTATTTATATGTGTAAGAATTTGGCACCCATAAAAGTAATTGGCGTTAAAGAAGCTTGGTTATCGTCGTATTACATATTTCCGTATGCTGTTTTTTTTTATAGTACAAGAGCGTACTAGTCAAGTAAAAGCAATTCATTCTCACCCTGCCAACCTTGATGTAATAATTGCAACAAAAAGCAAAACTCGCCTAATCACTTTTAGAGTCATTTGTTAATTTTCGCAAAAAAAGTCGCAAGGTCAATTATTTATTATCTAGGCAATTAATTAATATTCAATATAAGTTCATAACGATAGAACCTTAAATGATGTACTATATAATCACGCCTGCCCCCATAATCTCACGTGGAATGCGGACTTTTACATCCACTTTATGTGTTTAGTATTAAAAAAAAAAAAAATCCATAATTAATACCCGCAATGACGCAAACTAACAGCATCACAATGTAATCTGTTTATTTGCCATTTGACCTTAAATCATTAAAAAACTGTGATCGTAAAGTTATTGTATAGGGTTATTTGACTTCGAAAGCTTGCCAACATTGTTTCAGTGGATTTGATCGTTTTGATTGTTATGTAATAAAAAGCTGTTTAGGATATATAATATAATATTATTTGTAAAGCGTGCACGAAATCAAAAATAAATAAATGAAAATAATCAAAAACCCGATTGTAAAAAGCGAACTTAAAAGACGGAAACAAGATGTCCTAAAAAGTGGAAGCCGTCTAGCATCGACTCTACTTAAGGGGTTAGGTGTAGTCAGAGAAATGAAAAAATGACAATTTTAAATTATTTTTTTTTGCCACTATGTTATTTTATTTTATAAAAGTGAAAACATAGCATCATTAAATAAGGTGCCGACTTGACATTTTGTTTTTAATTTCGATATTTTATAAACAATTAACTGTTGGTGTTTTCCCGAAAATCTGGAAAAAAATTTTCCTGAGGCCGCCATTTTGTTATTTAAAAACAAAAACAAAAAGCTTCGATCCGGCACTAGCTTTTCATGTTTTCAAAAAGCTGTATAAAATTCATTAAAATCTATCGAGCGATTTTCGAGCTACAGTAGCCAGCAGTTCAAAACACATGGTTTGGAAAAAGAGCCATTACTTTTAAAATTATTAATTTTTTTTTCTAAAATTTCTGTCAAGTCAAGTCGACACCTTATTTAATGATGCTATGTTTTTACTTTTATAAAATAAAATAATTTACTGGCAAATAAAAGTTATTTAAAATTGTCATTTTTTCATTTCTCTGACTACACCTAACCCCTTAAAAAGAAATGTGTCAGCCTTGATAGTGTCAGGAAAATTTGATTTAAGAAGTTGACTGTTAATCTTCATACTGTGAACGATATCATGCAGTCGGAGGCATCTTTTTAAGTTTAACGGGAATAACTAATGCGATTGCACGATGTTGTAGAGCATGTTTGAAAACGACGAAAAGAACGTAGGAGTAGAGTATCATATCAAAACCGAATTGTAAGTTGTTGAAATTGAGCAAATCCAGTATTTTTCAGTTTTTTTTTAAAAACGTCTCGTTTTTTCCGTTCTTTTCATAAAAACCTTGAAAAATTTGGTAAGGAGCTTCCATTGCGTTTTAAAAAAAAGCTTTAATAAAACGAGCCATTCCGAAAATACTGGAATTTTACAAGTTGTTTTCAATGCTAGTTGGGATGCTTCGAGGGTATAAAGAATTTGTTGTCCCACAGTCGGGTAAAAATACTAAAAAATTCTTAAACGGAGCTCATGGCTCCAAAATAGTCTAGGAAACATCATCTTGATTTTTAAAGACCTATTCAGTGATATGCCATTCAATATGGCACGCAATTTGTTTGACCGCCATTCCGGGTCATGCCGAAAATTTGTTCAAACTTTTTTTTACCACTCAATTTTTTTCCAATTCGTTTTTCTCAATATTCGGGCTTCCCTCCCTGCTGCACTCCACCCTCATGTACGTCCCAGCGGGGTGGGGGTCTCATTAAATTAAGCAAAAATTCGTACACAATTCCCCCATACATCACTTTTACCAATTCATAATGCGTTCCCCCTTTAAGCAAATCAATGTTTTTATTACTTTTCGATCCCCAGGGGCAAACATTTTCGTGGCGCTCGGAAACTTCTCAATATCATCACCCACAATTTTTACATTTATTGGCATTTTTATTCTAAATTTTACACATGCACTCTTAAACATGCTTTCTATTTTCTAAAATTGTTTTTTATATTATTACCCCCACCGCTCTTTCCGCAAAAATTACACAGTGAACTCCTACCTGTTTTACATGTTGCATGTATTAAGCGAAATAACAAATAATTTTTTTTTATTTTACACCCCGTCTCTAATGCATCCCGTTCCGATATGCACCTGCGGGGGGAGGATGGTCTCATTAAATCAAACATAAATTCATACACAATACCCGCATACAACGGTATTCTTAATACTTTCCCACCGTCTATGAAAATCAATTTATTGCAAATCAAATCGATGCACACTTGCGAAAGTGAAAAAGTAACAAAATTAAATTATCACGAATGCAGGCTAAGGCGAAACAGCGATTGCTGGGTCTTGATAGTTTTTCATAAATTAATTCAAAGGTAGGAAATATTAAGCTTTATTGGGATTACTGCCGTAGTAGGTAATCAAAATGTGAATGTGAATGGCAGATAGTTACAAATGAACAGATTACATGTTTTATGCTGTTACTGATGGTTCTTAATCCGCGTCACTACTGGCGAGTATTTTAAATTTGGAATGTCAGCAGTCATCTGCCGGGGCCATTAATTTTTATTTGATTTGAATAGACACAAAAAAAATTGGAATCTAAAAAATCTTAGATCAGCATTACCACGCGAGTTTGTGACGCGATTAAATAGTTTGTAGTACATGGTCAGTGACACGAAGTTGTAAGCTGATGACGAATGCATCGTCCTAAGTTTTTTTGGATGTTATATTGAATATTAATTGCTTAGAAAGTAGTTGACTTTGAGATTTGTTTTGCGAAAATTAACAAATGACTCTAGAACTGATTGGGCGCGATATGAATTTTTGTTGAGATTAATTTATCAAGGTTGGCAAGGCCAGAATTTGCAATATTCATCTAAGAATGAATTGGTAATTGTTTTTACTCGTAAGGAGAGATCTGTATAAAAAGAGTACACGGAAATAAGTAATACTTTAAATGAAAAAAATTTGTTTTTCAGAGTTGTGGACAGAATCATAGAAACAAGAAGAACAGTGATTCTGCTTTCGGAAAGATTTGCAGTTATGTGGAAGATTAATAAACTAACAACGTAGTCAATTTTCCTTTATTTACCTGTTTCCCTTTCTGAAAAAATAAGTTTTGAATACAATACAATTAACGCCGTAAGAAATTGGAAATGAAGGACGCGTTTTTGAGATTTGCAGCAGAGCGTCATTAAAAATTGTATAAACTTACCAAAGTAACACCTCGACACATCAGAAAGTCCACTTGGGAGGTCAGTTTCTCCCAATCCCCTATAGCAGTCAGCAGTCACATTTTCCAATCGATCATACATTCCCGGCCCTGTAATGTACTTATATCCTGTCAGAGGTCCCTTCTGCACTTCCTGTTCAAAGTACAGTGGGACGGCTCTGCACACTGTTTTTCTCCAATAAAGCGGCACTGATTCCTTTGTCATAAAACTTGCATACTGTACGCCCTCCGTAGAGTTTTGAATAGAAGCATTGCAGTCTCCTCTCTCCGGGTAGTATCCAGGAGCAGTTGCCTGATAGTTGAAAGTGTTGATCATAAAAAATTGCTCAAAGCCATATTTGCTTCCTATTTTCACATTTACGCGGTCTACGAAGGAATCGTATACCTGAAATAAATTAATTGAAATTCCAAGTATAGCGTTGTTGGAAAAGTACTAATTTGAAGTCAGTCTTACATTGAACAAGAGCCCTCCATTATCCTGAGGGACCATAAACGGTAAGTAAGACTTCACGGTTTCCAGAGCTGGTGTTGTAAAGTTCCATAAGTAGTTGTACACCGTTGTGTTCAAGAATACTGTGTCCTTTTTACTGATCATGTTGAATCCAGATTTCACATAAAATGAGTAATCGTTTACTTTGGCCACCATTCCCAGAAGGACAAAGTTCGGCACAGTAATCGTTTGATTTAGTATACCTGGTTCGTTCAGTTCTGGCATAAATTCTACTGTACGAGTAACTGTGTACGACATGGTGGAATTATCATGGAATTCTACATCGGAATGTGTCGGTATTTCTCTGTAAATTATTGGACCGAATTCCTTTATTTTCAATTTTTTGTCGGTTCCATTCAAAAATTCGTCGGAATTGACAACTGTGTAGACGTATGCTCTACATAATACCGTTGGTCTCGGATTAAGCCACCATTCAAATGGTGGAAAACCCGGGGTCATTTTTATTTTTTCTGACATCAAGATATCGAACATTGTGAATTTTAAAGAGAGGAAACCAAGCAGCGTCGTTAATAGGCCGAATAATAAGCAGCAATGTGTTTCTGGAAAAAGAAGAATAATCTTAAAGTGAAAGTAAAAGTTACTATAATCAAAATAAAATTATAAGGCTGAATATGAATTTCATTTACATTGGAAATGCAACTTCTCAACTCTCACCAAAAATTCACCCACTGGACTAAGATGTGATTTCAAATCTTACTACCTGTTAATTTTAAGTACCATTGTTCACCATCGTGTAAAATCGCAACAACAAACTTATTGACTTGTCCCTTGAAAGATTTGAATTTTTATAGTTGCTCAAGGTCAGATGTGAACAATTTTGTCGTTCACAGCACAGCATGCCACATTTATTCTTTGGACCCGGCCAAATATAACCTCGATTAATTAAGGCACTAAGGAACGATGATGAACGATATTTTCCACAAATCCGCATGAAATCATGAACCAGTAAAAACCTACAATAAAGAATGCGGAGTTTAAACGTTGTATTGGCTATTGTTTCCTTTTTGCCTTTTCCAACCGGTAGATCAGTAAAAAAAATCACCTTCCAATGATAAAATGTATGTAGATGAGCATTTTAGGAATCACATTAGATGGGATTCACATTAAAATAAAAACAAGAAAATCAGCTATAGTAACTACATACATACAGTTCGCTCTAAACAATTAAAAATTTAATTAAATTCAACATTAAGCCTACTAATCGCTAAGAGTCCAGTTTTCTCAGAAAGTACATGTTTAGGAGGAAGGTTCTAGACGTTCTAGTCCGAGGAATTATATTAATTGTAAACTTTTAAGTGGATGCAAACCTGCTCGGGGTAAACAAGAAAATTATGTTAAACAGTAAAACGTGACTAAAAGTTTGAAGTGTTTAGCGGTATTAGCCAAGCCGAATTAATGGATTTTTAATTTGCATAATTTATTCTATCAAAGAAAGTGGAACTGACCTCACAGGAAACAATTCCGCTGAATTTATCTTGTTGACGCATCTTTGAGTGGGTGCTACAACATATTTTTATTTATTTTTCAAATGAATGAAGTTATGAACTTATTGCGAATTTGGCTTGTTTAAGATAAATTCACTTTTTCCAATCATAGGAGTTTGCTTTAGTTGTAATTGAGAATATGTATGGTGAACATTCTGAACGTAGGGCGGTATTCTTAGTCTCAATCTCGATGCGACAGCGATGAACTAAATTGGTATTCCTAAAGTCGACCTGTTTCTCTATTGTAAACCTCGACCAAGGCCCAAGGGCCGTAATATTATAAATTCGAAAGTATAGATGTTTGTTACTCAATCACGCCTTAACGACTGAATCGATTTGGATAAAAGTTGGTGAATAGACAGTTTATGTCCTGGTTTAGAACATAAGATACGTTGCAGTAAAGTGCAACGTAGTTCCAAGATGGCTACCGAAAAAGTTAAAATTGACAAATTGCCATGAAATTCAGCACTAGTGTGTGCGGGGACACTGATTTCTAATCTGTCTTACATGGCAGATATAAAATGACGACCGAATTTCTCTAATTTGAAACAATTTTAATAAAATTTAATACGAAGACGTCTTTGGGGTCACAGAATTAAAATCTACAAAAATTCAAGATGTCCGACTTAAAATGGCTACCGACAAAGTAAAACTTCAATGGATTGCTACGAAAAACAACACTAGGGGTTTTATGGGTCGCTGATTTTGAATCTTCCATTAAAATTTCCAACTTAAAATGGCGGATCCAATATGGCGATCGAAATTCCTCAATTTTAAGCAATTTTAAAGCAATTTAATATGAAGGCGTCTTGCTGTTACAGAATTAAAATCTACCAAAATTCAAAATGGCGGACCCAAAATGGTTACTTCAAAGGATTGCCATGAAAATCGCCCGTAGAGGGTTTTCGGCGACGCTGATCTCTAAAATATTGAAATATTTGGAAATGAGATTTAAGATGGCGAAGGGTTCAATTTCAAAGTATTGCTACAAAAACGGGTTTTCTTATTCTTTCGTGGACTCGAACCGTGGCGTGGATGGCGACCGAAAATTCTGAACGGTTTTCCGTGTAAATTAAGATATAGGGGTTTTTGGGAGTACTGATTTTAAATCTGATAAATATTGATTTAAAAAAAAAAAAATTTTGTTGAATATATGTAGTTCAAAGTATACCTATGAAATGCATTTTATTTTCAGTGTGTCCTGTCATTAGCTCCAGAAATGGCACACAAAAAAAAGAAAAAAATGAAACATCTTACAATGAATTTTTGTGTTATTAAAATATTTAGTGATTCTTCAATGTTTTAAATAACTAAATATTACCTACGCAGAATTTAATAGCATAATATTTATAATATAATAATTATATAATTATAATAATATAATAAAAACAAAGAGTTGGTTGGATTCGGACTGGCCCTAAAACAAACAAAAACAGTACTTAAATGAAATTTCTTAAATTTTACATTAATTTGCAATGTGTAATTGTTGATATTAGAAATGCAATAAAATGCCAGTTAAATGGCCACTGTGGCTCAGTTGGTACGTTCCCTTTTGACGAAGTCTTGGGGATAAACGGATGGATTGCACGAATGTGACTGTCGATTTCTTTCTCGAGTTGTTGAATCACATCATTGATCTTTCTTTAAAAAAAACCAGAGGAGGAAGAAAGTGACGACATGGGTTACATGGGAGCTTGGTTTGCGTGCGTCATTGTTTCGTATGCAGTCTGGCAGGTTGCGCCATCTTGTATAAATCACGTGTCATTTAAGTTCATTTAATGCAATTATCAAGGACGATTCTGCACACCAAAATGAACATGCAATTTGTAAAATGTTACTGTGAAATGCCTTTAATTATTGTAATGAAAAACTATTAAAAAATTTTTTCCAGTAGTATGACGCGGCATTTTCGTAAATATATATGTTTCCGTATTACAGCTACCAAATATGGCTGACCACACACTTAACAGACGGATATTGTGCGCGATTCTAAGGAAGGTTGCAAGGAAAAAGCTTCCAACTTTTTTCCAAAATCAGTTGTTATTTCTTCACAATGATTTATTATTAACTTTGGAATCCCACACAATAACACTGAACCTGACAAATTGTCTAAAACTGAAAAATAGGTGGTATCGCAATTAGGCCTAATTGTGCACTTTTTCACTTTTTATAAGGGCACCCATGAGAATCTAAACCTAAAGCTAATAACGATTTTACCAAAATGTATATCATCTTACAAAAAAAAACCATTATACCACAAATTCCATAAAACTCCATATGTGCTCTCAAGTTCTGTACGGAGGCGTGTAGACAATTCCAGGGTTAAATATTAATTTGTCAAAAATTAGTAAGCATATATACTGGCTCATCACACCTTTGTGGCGAATTAATCGTTAAAATTGAAAATATTAAAACAAAAAAAATACTGAATACCAAATATGCGCAAGGTCGAGATGGTTGGGTTTTGGCATAAATTAATAGATTTACTTTTTATTAATTTTCAACAATGAAAAAGAGCTTTCAAGCATTTTCACCGCGATGAACAACTGTCTCGTTGCTTTATTTGGACTGAACTAAATATTTTTGTTACCTTTGCCCGAGGCACATTTTCACTTATCCTTAAGAGATTTTATAACACACATACAAAACGAGTTTCTCAGAAGTTTAATATTGTCACTAGAGTTTCACCTTAACTTTATGAAAAGTTAAAGGACGATATGTATTTACTTACTGCATAATTCACTTCGGTCATGCTTCGCTTTAATTGCAACATATTTTTTAAAACTTCCAAGAAGGGTTCGGTTTGCCCTCTCCGTTTCATCGTCTCTACTAACATTCTTGAACCATCGAATAGTCATTTTTAAATTAAAATACAACCGTTAAACCGATCACCGTGCAGTGCTTAGGGCATTAAAATAAACGGTAAAATATGTATTTCAACGGTAACAACAGAACAATTAATTAAAAATCGCTACTGGTAGCGAACGTCTTAAAATAAATCACACACGGCTTCCAGAGAACGATTATTTCGAACAAATGGGCACGAGTCGCTTGAGAGTGAATTTAAATAGTTCTAGGGTCTTATAGAATTTAAAGCAGAACTGGCTGAGCGAGGTCGCTAAATTTCTAGCTGAACGGGTTCTCAAGAATGGAATCCACCATGCACTCAATCAAGTCCAATGATCATCGGTGTAATAACAAAACAAGTTATAAAAGAACTGCAAACGCCTGCAGTTTTTTTAAATATCGGGCGATCAGCTTAGATGCTTGCGGATGCGCCAAAATGCTTACTTGTAAAAAATGAATTAATGGATAAGAATGAAATATTGAAAATGCTTGAAAATACAATCAACTTGGGGACTTCCTTGTTAGGTTTGCGCGTGAGTTATAGATTGTTCATTTTGTTTTGCTACGAGGAATTTAGACCTAAGGTCTAAGAAATGATATAGCGTGTTGGATTGAATATCTTAATGTTGGTTTTTAGAAAGTCGTAAAGTATAAAAATGGTAATAAGCTTTGGCAGTAATTCTATTTAAGTTGCACCTGATTCTCCCAGAGCTTTGCGATTAACGGTACGTATAACACATTTTTTTCGACCTGGTAATATTTAAAATTCAAAAGTGCTCACGGGGTGCGAGGAGTACGATTTTTATGCATATTACGTTTCTAATGTCGGTCTAATGTCTAAGAGAAGGCGATCGTTTTACCCCGATTGATCGGTTTAAACTAGTTTCCCCTACGTCATTTTGCATAAACGCACCTGGTTGCAGCACCGGCCAGAAAAAATTAAAAGGTTCATTGACTCAAATTTTGTTCAACGATGCCTTTTTTCATATAACAAAAACATACCTCTTGAGGCATGTCTTTGTCAAATGATAAAAAGGACCGTCGTTAAGAGCAATATTTAAGAGCATTAGAAATTAGTTTAATTTAATTATCGACGACGCGTCGCACAAAAATTCACCCTTTCACATGAACTGCCACTTCCAGAATAAAACCTATTCTGGGCCCTAGCAATAAAGAAGGGGGAATTGCGTTAATCGTAACACCAAGGAAACTAGAATATAAGGAGACCGAACTCCGTTCTCTATACAAAGGAATCTATGGGATGAAATATGGGTGACGATTAGAGGAGCTGCGAGCCCACCATTGACTTTCATATTGCTTGAACACAACAATACGTCTGTTATTAAATGTCACTTGACAAGGAAGTGAAATATCCAAAACATCCTTGAAAACAACTCAGTGAACATTAGGAGACTACAACACTTCCTTCAAATAACAGGCCTAACTAAGAACATATGTAATAATATTCTAATATATGTATGTAGACATATAATTCATATTGTATATTAATTGTAAAGAGGGTCCATATAATCAAAACTGTTTGATGCCCCTCTTGAAATAATATGAATAAATAAAACATGTTAAGCAAAATGTGAACCATATCTAAATCTATATGTATGTATAAATTAACACCATCTTGCAAGTAACAACAATTATGTTTGCTTTGCTTGATGTAATAAAAAAATGAATTAAAATGTACAGCATTTTCGTTTGTATTGATTAATATAACGAAAAAGAAATTTAGTGTGGTTTAGGGATTTTTGAACAACAACATATGATTTGATATGATGCAATGTTGGCTAAAATTCGACAGAAACTAGAATGGGACCTTCCGCGTTTTCAATTTGCAGCAAAATCGGATATTTTACTGAATCAGCAGCATTTTTTATTCAACGCATTCTGGTTTGGGATATTGACGCAATGTGTGAGACGAAATTTACATGAGAGACTCAACGACTGCTTCCGGCATTTTTTCGGGGATTTTATGCTTTGGTTGAATTCAAGTTGTCGACTGGGTTGTAACGTAAAAACTCGTTGGACATACGTCATCGAATGCAAGAGTTTATGTAAATGCTATTAAAATATTTAAAAGGGGTTTACAAGGTGCACTGACCTATTGAGCAAATTTTATAAAGCTTTGTGGTTCTCATAAATGTTGAAATCGTATAAGAAAATTAGATGAACAAAATTAATTGAAGTTCAGAGAATACAACTAAAATGCAGATATCGTAGATTTGTTTATTAGCGCGGTTTTAATTATATTGCATTAATTAAATATATTCGCAAAAAAAATACTCTGCATTCTAAACTGACTCAAGCGGGATTGTTATCAACTCATCGTTTTATTTTGCGGATCATATTAAATCAATTTCTATCAAAGCTATATCAATCTTAGGATTTGTCAAGAGATGGTTCAAAGTGACTCGACGATCCCTATATCTCTCGTCTACTGTATTGTACTTTTGTGAGACCCGTTTATAATACGGTCGTTCGGTATGGGTCCGGTGTCCATTCTATTAGTGCCATATCAACCGTATTGAGACCGTTCAACGTATAGACGTTTTTCGTTTTTCTCTTAGAAGTCTTCCCTGTGAGAATACTCCTGGCCTGGCTTGCCTCCCAATCTCGATAGACTTAAACTTCTTCTGATTATGGTTCTAATATCTAAATGCCTGCACGCTCCTTGAGAAATAATTTCTTCCGCCTCCTTTCGTACTAATCATGGTTTTAGTGAGCCTGTGGCATCAAGGTTACCATTAAACTCCTGGAAAATACAACTCTCAGTCTGTAGGTATTTTGTAAAATGAAAAATCTTCATTCCATAGACATTTTAAAAGGGAATATATTCAGTCAGTAAGATGTAGGTACAATGTGTGCGGACAAAACCGCGAAATCGATACTCGGCCGATTCCTCGCGAACGGCCTAGACAGATAGTCCAGGGAAATAAGCATTTGTTCGGGACACTGACTCATCCAGCAAACCAATACAATTTTAGCGAAGTACTAACCTATAGCAATAATACCTATACTTTTTGCATTCCTGGTAAGCCGGCGTTTTCGAGTAATAAACAATTAAAAGTGAAAAAAGTGAAATTTCAACACATTTTTACTTACCAGATTTAAATAAATAGTTTTAACAGCAATTTATTGCAATCATCTTGTAGGTAATGCAAAAACCGACAACTTGGCCGAAATCGATTTTGAAAATGTCAATTTGTTGCTTAGATTATTGCTAATTTATAATTAAAATAGCTAAATATTCAATTAACAATAACTATTGTGAAAATGTATTTGAATACTTAATTCCTCGTAAATAGGTAGCTCTTGTGGTACCGAATAAGTGTTAAAAATTTGAAACCGATTCTTTGGATAAACAGTACTTAAAAGAAATTTCTTGAATTTTACATTAATTTGCAATGTGTAATTGTTGATATTAGAAATGCAATAAAATGCCAGTTAAATGGCCACTGTGGCTCAGTTGGTAAGTTCCCTTTTGACGAAGTCTTGGGGATAAACGGATGGATTGCACGAATGTGACTGTCGATTTCTTTCTCGAGTTGTTGAATCACATCATTGATCTTTCTTTAAAAAAAACCAGAGGAGGAAGAAAGAGACGACATGGGTTACATGGGAGCTTGGTTTGCGTGCGTCATTGTTTCGTATGCAGTCTGGCAGGTTGCGCCATCTTGTATAAATCACGTGTCATTTAAGTTCATTTAATGCAATTATCATGGACGATTCTGCACACCAAAATGAACATGCAATTTGTAAAATGTTACTGTGAAATGCCTTTAATTTTTTAATTTTTTAATTTTTAGTTTTTGCAAAATTCAATTTGTTTATCCGGAAGACTGTTTTTTTTGGAACAACACTCTACGCACATTTCAAAAAAATTTTCGGTTTTGTCAGTGTGATATTAAAGGGAAAGAGTTATATTTTCAAAATATTTCATTAGATGTACAAAAAATAATTTTTTTTGTTTCAAATTGATTTTACAAAAATGCAGTCATTTTTACCATATAAACAAATAGAATAACTTTTTCCTTGAACATTTTTCAAAAAACCATGTTTTATTTTTAATTTGAGGTAGCTTCTCGAACACATTACAAATATGCTATTTGTTTATGAATCTAGACATAAATAAACAACGTATTTGCAACAACTATGTTTCAACAATTAACAAAATTTTTTTTTTTTTTACGAATCAATTTTTTAACTATTTTCAACTTTTATTGATAATATTTTGTTGATAAAAATTATATTTTTTAAAATTATTCGTTAAATCATAATAAGCTATCTTTTATTACTAAGATAATACGTCATTTATTAAAGTTACAATCTGGAAAATCGTATTATTAATTAAATCAAGTATAACTTGTGTGACATTCATTTGGTTTTTTGAAAAATGATCAAGGAAAAAGTTATTCTATTTGTTTATATGGTAAAAATGACTGCATTTTTGTAAAATCAATTTGCAACAAAAAAAATTGTTTTTTAATAATGAAATATTTTGGAAATATAACTCTTTCCCTTTAATATCACACTGACAAAACCGAAATGTGCGTAGAGTGCTGTTGCAAAAACACAGTCTTCCGGATAAACAAATTGAATTTTGCAAAAACTATCCAAAGAATAGGTTTCAAATTTTTAACACTTATTCGGTACCACAAGAGCTACCTATTTATGAGGACTTAAGTTTTCAAATACATTTTCACAATAGTTATTGTTAATTGAATATTTAGCTATTTTAATTATAAATTAGCAATAATCTAAGCAACAAATTGACATTTTCAAAATATATTTCGGTCAAGTTGTCGGTTTTTGCATTACTTACAAGATGATTGCAATAAATTGCTGTTAAAACTATTTATTTAAATCTGGTAAGTAAAAATGTGTTGAAATTTCACTTTTTTCACTTTGAATTGTTTATTACTCGAAAACGCCGGCTAACCAGGAGTGGAAAAGTATAGGTATTATTGCTATAGGTTAATACTTCGCGAAAATCGTATTGGTTTGCTGGATGAGTCAGTGTCCCGAACTTGCTATTTTGTTTGCTTATTTCCCTGGACTAAGATAGCGAATGGCCATTCTACGCATTTGTCAGGCTAAGATCCCACCTAAGATCACTCATCTGTTATCCTAATGAAAGATAATTTTTATCACACCAATCGCGCATGGGTTGCCTAATTATATCTGGTCAAGGCTACACCTAATCTATCTAAGTACACCTATGCAACAGATGGCGCTGGTTCTATTCTGATATTTATTTGATGCTGGTGATTTACTGATATCTGATTCTGGTGGCACTTGGATTTGGTTTTTGGAAAAAAGAAAATAAGGGGCGGTGAAAAGATGTGAAGGAGTTCAATTTTGGAGAAATAAAACAGATAGTCGAACGCAAGTCTTGTTTGAATTATTTAAGAATTTTCGTCAGGAAGACGGAGGGGTAGAATGACTTCGGAGAAGAGGCTTTGGGATCCGATGCGTCATATGTATATTATACATATATAAAAGAGGAATGCTTTGCGCGTTGTTAGTCTATTACTCCTAAACTACTAGATGGATTCAAATGGAGTTTTTAGTGTTGGATAGCTTAATAAGGTTTTAGGCTATAAGTAATTATAGGGTTTCAAAATGGTGAATCTAATATAACCACTGATCGGGGTCGCTGATCTCGGCTTTTACTCGACACAAAAATATATTTATTAGTAGAATTAATTAGACGCATTTACTTGTTACATTTAAATAATAAGAAATTATTATACATACATATAAAAAAATGGTCAAGTTAATTTGGCTCTGGGAGCTTGTGACAGACAAACGAACGGATAGAAATCAGAGTGAGGCCATAAGTGTTGCGTTTTTCGATTTTGGTACGGAACCCTTAACTCGCACTTGCTTGAATTTTTGAATAATATAGGTATTCTAATTTACAGCAGCAGCTTGGATGACATTAGGGTGTTATTTTTGTTGGAAATTCTTTTATCTAGTTAATTAAGTGTTTTTACGAGTTTTTATTATTATTGCCTGATAAATGGTGTATAGATATGTGTACTGATACTTGTAAAGGCAAAATCGAGTGAATTCGTAAGATATTGTATAGTTTCATACAACTGTAATAAATCCAAATGATTAAATATTTGAAATGTGTTTGTTTATATCTGCGCAATACATATGATAATGTGTCCGTACACCAGTAGAAAAAAGTGCACAAATTGATTGACTAGAAATTCTTTACCTTTTAGCAGTTAAACATTATATTGTTACTTTGAACAGAAAAACCCGTTGAACAAAATAATGTAGGAAATGTGGGAACATAATAAAAAACAAATGGTCATCACGGTAATTAAAATTTCATTGAATAATGCATCAAACCGTTGCAGGCACGGTGAATAGCAAAGTATCTCGAAAAATGTGATGACGTGCGCCAGATATAATAAAAAGAACCAGTTGCTACTGCGGTGAAAAAGTTTTGTTACTTTATGATTCAAGCGTGTTGAAAATATTATGACAACTAATTTGTTTCGACCAGTAACACTTATTGATTTATTTCTGTGCGCTTGATATGAATACATCTTATTTATTATGATTTGTTGGCAGTTTTCGTTTTATCGTGGCCTGAACCTTGAAATCAGTTTATATTTATTAATCTATTCTAGACACTGTTTTTTTTAATTGTATGAGATGCGATTCAGGAAACGCTGTTTTTATAAGTAAGTTTTCGCTCTAACTAACATCATAAAATAACGGAAAATATTTATGCTAAAATTATTAAATATTTTAATTGACGCACAGATAACTTATCAGCAGCAATACATCAGTATCGCATAAACCCAAAAAAGAGAAACACTTTTTAGTTTAATTAAATTAATATAAAGTTCCTATCGCATTTCCCGAATCCATATCATTTTCATTATATCCTATCGTTTATATAGCCTTCAATAATCTTTTGCATTACGCATTTTAGCATCATATTCTGATAGACTTGTATGAAATCGGTAATAAAGTCAAGCAAAATCTACTGACATTCTTTTCCTATGCAAACTGTTCCTCAAATTAAAAATAAAATAGATTTAGAAATGTACGGTTTGTAAAGGAAAAGGTTATCCGCCACATTGGATGTACCATAAAATTGAATATACTATATTGTATTGTATTGTCTTTAGAACCAAAGGTGTGTGCAAAATTTCAGCATGATCGGATATCGGGAAGTGGTCGAAAATTAGATCGCCAGATTTTGCTCCGGAAAGAAAATAAAGATGTAAAAGATGTGTATACAAATGATCGTATAACTACATAGTGACACATTTATAGTGTGTAGCCAAGATCACTGGCAAAAATGAATTCGAACAGAGCTTCTCTCAGTGTGTGTGTCATCATAAACTCTCTTCGGACGTTCTCTTGTATGAATATTGTCTTCAAGAATTCCGCAAACATTCCGTAAGGATTATGTGTCCTAACACTAGTAGGAAAAAGTGCACACATCGTTTGACTAGAAATTCTTGACCTTTAAGCAGGAATAACAGGTGAACAAAAAACTGTAGGAAATGTTCGAATAAAATAAATTATGGTCAGCACGTTAACTTCTTAAAATTTCTTTGAATTATGCAACAAACCGTTGCAAGCAGGTGAATCGGATGTCTTGAAACTAATATATCACGCGCCGGATATAATAAAAAGAACCAGTTGCCACCGCGGTGAAAACAGTTTTATTACTTTATCCGGTTCTACTGTGCTTGGACCAAATTTTACTTATTGGTTTGTTTGTGGGTGTTTTGTTTATTATGATTTTTTGCAGTTCTTGTTTTTACGTGTCTCGAACTTTGAAATCAGTTTTTATTTATTAATGTTTTGTAGACACTATTTTTTCAAAATAATCAGGGAACGCCGTTTTTATATGTAACTAAGTATTTCACTCTCACTAACTGCATTAAATAAGACAACGTACTTAAACTAAAGTGAATAAATATTTTCATTCACGGACAGATAACTTGTCAGCATTCAGCAGTAATATTTCAGGGTATGTCCGAATCCAAGTCTTCGTTTCGTCTTGTTATACCAGTTCATGACGTCACAGCAAGCTAAGAAGCTCTGTCCGATATCATGTTATATATGAGACAGACTAGAGCTCTTGAACTAGTTTCTGACGTCAGAATGACATAGCCCATGAAAGTCCCATTGCTGAAGTAGTTCAAAAATCCGCACAATGAACTATAGATTAAACTAAGTTTGTATTCCCATTGCTGCTGTTAGCGCCCAATAGCGCCCAAATATGTTACTAAAAATTTGCCAATGTTAATATTAAACTTCTGTTCCAATGCCATTTTACAAAGCGAAGCAGGGAAAGTGAAAGATAATTATGAATAAAAGATGTAATTTGATTTGTCCAATAGTCAGGGACAAGATAACGGTAATTCAAGGATTTTTATAAGACGCCCGCACAGTGTCAAACGAGAAACTGCACTAGTTAAAAATAAATTGAGTGTGTCACGGCGAGTTGAACCAGTTCCCAGGTATCAAACGTGACGTGACGAACTGAAATATTTTATTTGATACTGTTACAATTTATATTTGTGCGGTATAGTGGTAAACAAAAACCATTTAACCTGTTTAAACTTCTTCCCCTGCAGTTTCTTGAAAACCAAGGTCAATATGCAGGTGAACCATCCTGAGGCGATTCAACAACTCAAGGAAGAAATCGAACGATTCGCACAATCCAAACGTCTTCCAAAATTTCTTGAAAAGAGTTCAGATCTGTCAACCGCATTGGTCCTTTGGTTTCATCTCTAATGTCAACAATCATACAATTTCGAGGAATATCATTTAAATACTGTGTCTTTAATTAATTAAAATTTGACTTCTTGTTTTAACTACATACTACATATATTCATCTCTACACTTTTCAAGTTTATAAATGTTCTTTGTAAGGCTAGGCCTTTGATAGTAGTTTGAATAATATTTAATTCTTGTTTTGTCTAATTCGTATTTTCCGATAACTTTGGGACCTTTCGTACACGCTGTAGAATATATGTATAAAAAAACCAAGAACTCCTATCTTCAATCCAATGGAACATAATGCAAAACGCTATTTTGAATTGCAATAACAGCTTTTAAGGAAGTAATATCTAAAAATGGTTTGTCCTTTTGCAGTTTCTAGATTAATCGGCCTTATACCACTTGTTTCTAAAAGTGTTATCTGTACTGTACTCGAATAATTTATCGCTGCTTATGGTCAATGCCAATGTTAATTAGTACAAAACGCGATTTATAAGAGAAGGAGACCCATGATTACTAACGAGTGTCCTCTTCCGCTAGTACTTACTGATATCAGTTTAGATTATTTTAATTGCAGCTAATTCTTAGTAGAGCTTCCCAGTAATAAACGTTCAGCAAGAATCGTTACCCGACTGCGTCAGAAGGAGGGTTATGTTTTTCGAGTTTATGATTTCTTTGGCACACTCTGTAGAGTAGTCTAAACGGCTTGATGGATTTTAGCTTGAGAGGTGTCGTTAGATTCGTTTTAATTGCGAGAATGTCGCTGGTCACATTACGAGTATATGTCTTTAAAAATTTTTTTTGCCCTCAAAACATATCGATTGGTTGATAAACGGTTTCTTAAATGGCTTACAAAAATATATATAAATTCTATGTTTAAGGGCTCATCCTAGTTTACCAACTGCAAAAATAAAATTTTTTTTATGATGAATTTCGAAAGTAAATCACTTCAGAAATATCATGTTAACATTTCATAAAGATAGGAGCAGTCTAACGGCGTGCTATTGAGTATATGAGCGCTTGCTCCGCCCCTCTTCGGTGCTCTCGGCTTTGTAAATACAAACAGCTGTCCTATTTATACTTGAAAACAAGTTATATTAGTCTATTATAATACCCCAAAAACTTATATGTATGTTATTTGAACGTTAGTCTCGTTTTGCGTAAGTACGTTTTTTTCATGTTATTTCAACAAACAAAACTTTACACGCGTTTTGCTCAAAATCACAAAATCATTTCTTATACGGTGTTGTAGTTTTTTCCGAAACGGTGTGACCGATCGTTCAGAATTGTATGTCACCACACATTTGTGACATGTATGGGTATCGTGTATACTAGAATCATGTCAAAATTTTGATTTTTTCAATTTTTTTAACGGAAAAATCATGAAAAAATACGTGTTTCGAACATTTTTGTTTAAGTAGCCGCCATTTTGTTACTTTTGCATGAAAATTAATAATTCTAGTAGTACGATACCCACTAGCACACTGAATATAAATTTTCCTGGTTTTTGTGTTTCAGGCTAATCTTCACTAAAAAATCAACAACACCGTTGACATCGCTTTTTTTTTATATGTCTACACGAATTCCGCCATTTTGAATGTATTTATTATGAAAAAATTAAAAAATAAATTGTTTCGTAATTTTTAAGAGTGTATTTATTTAGCCCAAAAAGAATTGAAACGATATATAATTTAGGGGCTGTGAAAAAAATTTTCAAAAAAAGCTTAATTTTCAGGCCTTTAAACTAGGATGAACCCTTAAATGTAAATTGGAATGAGAAATGCAAAAAAAAAATTTTGAAAAAAACAAAAACCCGACTGCGTGAAAAATTGTAAATTTTAAATTTTCTAACTTACTTAATAAATGAACTGAAAAGATAGAAATAAAAAAGTTAATATTAAAAACCAAAAATCCGACTGACTGTAAAAAGGAACTAAAAAGATGTGAAAAAGACACATTCATAATTAAATCTATAAATAAATCAGTACTATTCAAATTGATCTAACTGGCCAATATTTGTAATAACAAACAAAAACAAACAACAAATTATAGATAATTGGCTGACGGAGGCTCGGCATATTTTTGTTAGTCTGTGTAGGTAGCCTATCAATTTTAAAAGTACTGATTTATTTATAGATTTAATTATGAATGTGTCTTTTTCACATCTATTTAGTCCTTTTTTACAGTCAGTCGGGTGTTTTGGTTTTATAAATTAACTTTTTTTTGTCATTGTAAAAAAGTAAACAAAATCAACTTTGAGAACGGTTCAGATAAGTTAACATAGTTGACAATTTATTTCTCATTCTTTATGTTGTATCTGCATTTTGTAATTCAAATTCAAATCAAATTTTTCACAAGAATACGTTATGTATTTTGGTGATAAAAACTATGGATAACAGTTTTAATCATTATTTTAATTGTGATTCTACTTAACAGGGTCAAAATATAAATTTAATTTCTTCTGGGTTTGCTTTAAAAGTATTTTTATAGCAAAAATTGATATATAGAAATTTTACGTAAACTACCAATAAGGATATTCGTCAAATTAGAAATTAAATTAAGTTACGCAGGCATTATAAGTCAAATACTTAAAATGACTTATAAAGGAACTGCTTGTGAAAGTTAATGCCTACAAAAAACAACATTTTATTTATTTCGAAATTTATTTGAATACGCGTGGACAGCAAAGTTAATATCCGTTTTTGGAAAAAAACAAATATTTTAACTCAAATTAAACGGTTGTAACGTAATGTAATAAAAAGCATTTTGGGTTTGATTTGAGCTAAATCTTTTTTAACATGCAGATTTTCTAATATTCCGCAAAACGTTTTCTACGTATAAAAACGTAAACCCTTCCTCTGCCTGCAAATTTTGTACTTTTTTGGGAAAATTTAATATAAAATAAGAATTAATTACACGTGTTATTAAAATAAACAATTAAATGTAGAAAGAACGTGAAATTTAGGAAATTTAAAAACATATACTCATTTGCACAAGTGACTGTAGCTGCAGTGGTAAAAGTAGTTCAACGTAGGTGGCATTTTTGGAAAGGACAAGAAGTAATTTGTGAGAAGGAGACAACAATTCAAGAGGAGATCATATGAAAATTCAAAGACTTTTACAGGGTGCATGTTTTCATTTCAAGACTTTTCCAGTTGTCAAGATAATAATAATAATAATAGGTAATAATCTGCCGCCTGTAAAGTGCACAGTAAAAAAATGTAAAAATTTTCCGTATTTATGGAACACTAACATCATCCGTGGATACCACCTGCGGTTCCCCCTTATTTCTAAATCGCATAGTGCACTTGTTTACATATTATGTAGTCTAGAAAAATGCAAAAAAAAAATCAAATTTGAAAAAAATATTATAAATTAAAAAAAAAGTTATTAGACCGTTTGGCTAGGATTCATAACTTTCGTATCTCTATACGCGATCTTCATTATTCATGTATAGATTCACATCCATTTACATTTGTCAATTTGTCAAGCAAAAATATTCGCGCCCTTAAGGGGCGTCACGTTAATTCTGCCTGGGGTGCCAGTGGTGCTGAAGTCGTTATACTGCTTTCAGACGTAATTGTATTCTAGTGCAGTAAACTACAGTACTTAATGTAAGTACTAAATAAAATATTACGTTTATTTTAAGTTTTCATTTGTTTTTTTTACCCCTATCCTGTAAGGGCGGGAGTCCCAGGCAGCGTGCTAGGCCCCGTACTCTACTTAATCTACACAGCGGACCTACCCCTAATCAAAAATTTCACAACCACCACTTTCGCCGATGATACAGCCATACTCCTCACCCACAGCAAACCTACAACAGCCAAAATAGTACTACAGGAATACACTAATGATATAATTGACTGGAAGAAAAAGTGGAAGATCAAAATAAATGAAATTAAAACCGAGCAAAATCACATTTGCACTCAGGAAGATATCTTGAAACCCAAGTTTACCAAAGCATACCACGAACCGTAAAGCAAGTAAAACATGGAAACCACCAAATCAAAAAAGGTCGACAATGCAGGTGAAATAGTAAGCACTATCATAATCTATCCGGAAGACATCAATTCCGAGAACATCGAATTAATACTGTTAATCCTAACACTAGAGGTGGGACTATTATTAATTTACCAACTCTATAAGGACTACCGGAGACGGTAAAAAGAAATATGTCAACAGCAACAGCCAACCTTAGGAATCACGCACACAGGCTTCAACCCCCATCAACAACAACTGTGGAGTGCTGCAGCGAGACACTATAGCTGTCTGGAACTGGACACCAGCAGCATAAAGGAACCAACCTTAGGCTAAGATTTGAAAAAATATATGTTAGAACTACCATATAGATGATTCATGTACAAACAAACCCAATAGTTAATTAATTAATTAATTAACTATTGGGGAAGTGTGAATTGAATGTACATACACATGCATGTACATACATGTATGTTTTTTATTTGTTTTGGATGTAAGATAATGTTTAAATCTAAAATTTTTTTTTTTCACATGCAAATTTGTTATATGAAGTTTATTCGTGATTAACATTTCATTTCTACTTACTGCATATTTGCCTCCTTTTGTTCCATTTAGTAGGTAGAACCTTTTTTGAAGATGTCACATTCGATGGATCTGCTGTGGTCAACTTCTTCTCAGTAACGATATCACTTACTATATGTTCCGTGATATTACGTTTGAAACCCATCTTAAAATTATCTCTCCACTAAGTCGATAACATTTGTTTTTTTCCGAGAACGACAATTTACTTTTCTGTCCACACGTATAAAAGTAAAATTCCCAATTTATAATTTGGCGTTTTTAGTAAGCGTTAATTTTCACAAGCCGTTACTGGAAAGGAATTTTAAATAAAATTAATTAATTTATTAATTAATAAATTTTTAATTGAAATTCATTCCTATCGGCAGTTCACGTCAAATTTATATATTTAAACAATGTTATATATCTGCTATAACAATATTTTACAAAACAAAAACAAATATTCAGGGAGATAGAAATAGTTTCTAAAAAACACGTTTTTTTATAGAAATATATTGTAATATATCAGTTAGGGCTGCTAATGTAAATGTATTTGATATTTGCCTCATAAGAAATTCCTCCGACAAAATCAATGTATTTTTGGAAATTTTGGATACAGTTAATATCTTTTCACTTTTTAAATATTCTGTCAATTCACTACAAAACGGTATTACACACAGCTCATGCAGATTTTAAGTAAAGAATGAGAAAAAATTGTCCACTATGTAAACCAACCTGAACCGTTCACGAAGCTGGTTTTGTTTACTTTGTTCAAACACGACGGCAAATACCGACTCTTGTTGAACGTTTCCGCTGCGAATATCTCTAATAAATTGCTGGGAAGCTCCACTGAGCATTTGCAGCAATTAATAAAATCGAAACAGTATGTATTTTATCAGCACTAGTGGAAGTGGGGAGACGTAGGTCATCATGGGTCTCCTTCTTTTATAAATCGCGATAAGTGCCGAATTAACCTTTATTGTTAAAACTCTTTATGGCAGTCGTTATCCCAATTACAAGAACTTATCATCGAACAAGTGCTGTTCAGCCAGATGTCAATAACCTGATCGGTATATGCTCTAATGAAATTTTGAACTAAATCAAGCGCATTGCTCTTAGGTCAAATGTACCATTTTTGAAAGTAGAATCAAATTTCCCGAACCATGGCATTGACCATAGACAGCGACTAAATTTTGCAGTACGTACAGTAATGTAGATAACACTTTTATATATGTATAGGCGGCCGCCTAATCAACTAGCTGTTTAGGATTAAAAATGGTGTTTTGATTTATTTTTCATAAGATTAAAGATAGGAGTTCGTGGTATATTTTTATATATTGTACAACGTGTACGAAAAGTTTCGAGGAACCTGTTTTTCTCGGAAAACACGAATTGGACAAAATAAGAATATAATATTATTAAAACTACTGTCAAAGGCCTAGCCTTAAAAGAACATATATCGGAGTTGATAATTGAATAAATAGAAAGAAAAATATCATTGGGTGAGAAAGAGTGAATCAACATTATTTTTATAATGAATTGTAGGTAAATATGTATTGCATAATCTAATTATTGTACATTAAGAATAGATATAAATTAAACTTGAAAAGAGTAGAGATTACTAAAAGCCTAATAACAACAACTGATATTTCAATTAAATAAGAGCCAGCACTTAAATGAAATTCCCCGTAATTTCTATTGATTTTTAAAGTATAATTGTTGTGACGATTGTAGGACGTTTTTTCCATTATATTTTTTCCGTTCTGAAATTTCAGAATTCCATTTCCCTTGGTATCCATTTTTACCATGGACTTTTTGCCCTTCCATTTTTTCAATACCAATTTTCCATGGTCATTTTTTCCATCTATTCATAATCTTTCTTTCTTTAATCATTTTGTGAAAGGAAAATATTCAGTTATGGAAAAAGAATTAATGGAAACAATGTCCGATGGAAAAAATGTACTAGTGGAAAAAGTAGGATGGAAACCTACCCACCGTTGTGACTTTAAAGATGAAATGAAATGGCTACTGCGGCTTCGTTGACATATGTGTTACCCTTCGACGAAATTTTAGAAGACATTTAGGGGTAAAGACGCGGCTGGATTACGCGAATGTGGCGTTTGATTTCTTCCTTGAGTTTGTGAATTATTGCAGCATGGTTCATATAGACCTCAGATTGCAAAAAGACTCTAGAGGAAGAAACAAGTTAAACAAGTTCTATCGCAACTTCCTGGAGGCTCATTTTGCTCTAAAAAAACGCGAGATAATGGACCTTGTTTGCAATAATGTCGTCGTCATTCTATTGAAAACATATGACATTAACGTCCATTCCTTCCAATTCCGGTTAAAAATACTTGCCAACATGCCACGCTAGCGACCGCTATTGGTAGTTACGGAAGTGGCCTTCAGTATTTAAAAAAAAGTACGGTCCAATGATCCCACACGGCACACCATAACACCAAAAGAAAAAGTAGGTGGGGGCGAGATAGGTTGTCCATACCGGAAATAATAATGTTTTATTCCGGACATTTATTTCGTACAAACCGCACGTTTTGAGTTATTGAGTCGACTCAAAATAAAGACTCCTCAACTATTATTTCTTAGTAATTCCTTAATCCTTGATTTTATAATTATTACATTGTAATCATCTCTTTAAATTATGAAATAAAGGCTTCGCGCATACTAAAAGCGTAGCACAGCGTACCGTAAATGGGCGTTATTTCAAATTCATTGTCTCTTTGATATTGCGTATACCGCAAACATAGCGTAGCGTACATTAGCGTAGTGTAGATGAGCGTAATTTGAACTACACGATTGGTTTGAATTTTTACGCTCCTAGGAAACGCCAGTCGTGATACATTTCTTGAGAAGTGAAAATGGATTGCGAAATTTTAATAAGTGAAGTGTGTGTTCAACCTGCGTTATGGAACATGAGCCAAAAATTATATTATAATAGAGTTATAGCGGGCAGATTGTGGGAAGAAGTTGCCGAAAAAATGAAATACACAAGTAAATAAATTTTTTTTATTTTAATTATGACAGTTTTATTCACATTAACTTGTTTTATTTGAAAAAAAGAACACGGTGAAGTTATCACGAATTTCGTTTGCACAATATTTGTTGTTATTGTACTTCCTATTTCTTGTCATGTTCGGTTTGGTTTTATTGCAATAATTTATGTCGTATAAATCGTAATAATCGTCAATTGTTTCCTGATCAATGATAGATAATATTGTGCAATAACCACGTAGGTTTAATATGTTAATTAAATATGCTGTCTGAAGATTCCTTTCTTTTTCCATTATTAAAAGTCGCCATTTCATTGTCAAGATTCCGAAGGTACATTCTATGCAAAGTCGTGCTTGATTGATATTGATAAATGTTCGTTAAGGGGGGACATCACAGTAGCACACAGAAAAATAGGCATATTTTCGGGAATTAATTTTGGCTGAATAAAAGTATCAATCGAAAAACTGTAAAGTAGGTTTTATAGCAATACTAAAAAAGTACAAAATGTAATTTTTTCAATAAAAAATATTTAAAAATGGCGGCTGCGCAGCATATGCCCCAAGGCGCCTATTTTTGAAACCGTGTCGATGGCCGAAGACGTAGACTCCTTAATTTTTGACCTGGAAGAAAAAACCAAAACTTTTTGGTTTCCACATAACAACAGCTAGCGAGCTACGTAGGATTTTTTCGATATATTGATTTTTCACAAAATGGTGCATGTTTGAAAAAAAAATTTGATTTTTAACAAAAAAAACGCCATAAAATCGTCGATAAAAAAAAAAGTAAGCCATATAAAATAAAAATCCTACGTAGCTCCGTGGAGAAAGATATTTCGAAGCTACTGTCAACATTTCAAGTCGATCGGTACAGATTTGCTCGAGTTATGTCTTCGGCGAGCTCAAAAAAAGTGGTTTCGAGAAAAACGCGTTTAAGTTTTAAGTACTGAGAAACCGTATGAAAATTTCATATACCTCTAACCGCAGAATGAAAAATTTGGGCACTCGGACACTTTTGCCGTATTCCATCATTTGGTATATTATTTTTAAGACCCTAAAGCACCTTTTAAGCGAAAAAAATTTTTTTCGAAACATTGAAAATTTTACTGTGATGTCCCCCCTTAAATAATTGGGTTTTAATATTTAAGTTTTTCCGTGGAAATGGTCTCATCATAAATAGTGTTAACGGATATGCCTCAACGGCAACGAAAATATCTATATGTGAACCGGATTTTGGGTGACATTGTAGTTGGAATGTTTCCCATCGATTGCTCCTATGCAGTTGGGGAAATCACAATTTTTGTAATAGTCGTCCGCTATTTTTAAAAATGACTCTTCTGAGGACGTTTGTAAAGGTATAGGATGCAGTTTTGACCATATTGCGTACTTTCCCCCATTCGAAAGCTAAACGCAAATCCACGAAATGACATTCCGGTAGACAAATAGCTAGAAAGAAAAAGAAACATTGTAAATTTGTAATGCTTGTATCTATTGTATATATGTATATGCTCATATTTTCATGTTACAGAAGAGGAGTGTAAGAAGAAATGGAAATATTTGAAAGACCAATATCGGCGTGCTTTAAAAACTGAACCGGAAAACTGCTGCATCAATCCCATCGGCTGCTGTAAAATTCAAGTATGGCGAATTGATGTAATTTATTAAACATCAATTAATGCCGAAAAAGACAACTCTACATCAAATGCAGATGCAGCTATTTTGGAATCAGAAACTCAAATTTTAACACCTAGCGGTCAAGCTGTTGATTCTGAAATTCAAACTGGAAATCAATTTAGTGGCAATGATACTGGGAAAAAAACATCAGAGGTTCGAAAACGACCAAACAACACCAGGAATAGTGATACTGGGGAGATGATTCGTTTAGAGGATAAAAAAGTAAGATTATTGCAAATGGATTTTCTACGAGAGAAAAATGAGGAGAAAGATGAGGACCTTTTATTTTTAAAAGTTTACTTCCATTTATGAAGAAATATCCTCAAGTACAAAAATTACGATTACGAAATGGAATTCAAAGTATTATTTTGGAACACACAGAACAGGCCACAACACCTGTACCATCACACTCTAATTGGACTACATTTTATTAGTCAACTTCTTCTACAGGTTGAATTTTAAACTTTGATAACTATTAATATCACTATTTCAAAATTAATTTACATGAATGTTTTTTATTTTTATGACATTAAAATTAAATGTACCTACCTGAAAGTAACAATCAGTCTTTCTTTTGGTGAAATTGGTTCACAAAAGTTTGTTTTTTGCCTTCTAATATCATCTTCAATATTTTTTAGTATGTAATCAAGAGTTTCAGGTGACATTCTGACATACTCATAGAATTTCCCTAGGTAATTGCAAAGTTGTGGATACAAATGATGAAATTCCCCACATTTTGCCGTAATTTATTAATTTCATGTACGCCGATTCTCTTCTTCTTGATAAACAATTTATTTTTAAGGAAAATGTTGTCTAACAATAATAAACGACGTACTTTTGCAGACACCATAAGTCAACCTTTGAACAGTAAGACTTTTCACTATGAATACTTTTTCACGACTAAAATAAATGTGTATAACCATTACGCTCCGCTGCGATACGCTCTCAATCTGCAAATTTTACGCT
The DNA here is from genome assembly GCA_947538895.1 of Neoitamus cyanurus. Lineage (NCBI taxonomy): Eukaryota > Metazoa > Arthropoda > Insecta > Diptera > Asilidae > Neoitamus > Neoitamus cyanurus. The sequence goes on along the minus strand of OX384541.1, from coordinate 32,861,113 downwards.
CAAGCTTTCATTGGATAATATATGTTACGCTTTTGGTCTGCGCGAGGCCTTAGTTCAAATATGATAGCTATATAATATAATTGCAGGTTTTAATCAAAATGTAAATTTAATTACATACATTGTGTTATTTATTGTCATATTTTTGCGCACATTGTGTAATTAATTTTTACACACATTTGTTACGCATTTTCTAAATATCGCGACAATCATTATAGGAAATTATGTGGATTGTGACATGTTTAGTGTATAATACTTAACTGTTATATTATGTCTGTTATTCTGAGAATGCGCTACACAAATTCTACCATATTTAAAAAAATTTATTAGACTTCTCTAATTGTTTACAATTATGTTTTTTGAGATAAGCTGTAAAGCCAAAAGTTTAACTACGACTAATCTAATGGGATGTTCCGCGTTTTGGTTTATCATTAGATTCTGTTATTTATGTTATCTGTCATTTTTTTCGTTTATTTGTCATTATCACGATCACGGTCATTAAATTTAGCGTGTGGAGGACAGGCATGCTGTCACTTCACTAAATATTATAAATAGAAATAAGAATGATACCATTACGGAAAACTATATACTTATATGTATTTATATTATCGTATGCAGTAGTACATGATTATTATCATTAACGCAAAACTGAGAATGATTTTAAGGAATGAAAATAAAATTGATAATGGTTGTGAAAAGTAGATGTATTCATCAACTTGATATTGTTTTTGCACCAAATAAGTAACAGTCGATAGTCTACAAATGAATAAGTCTCCGTTCTTGTGCGATCAAAAATCATTATTTATTTAAACAATGAAATACTGAAATACAAAGTGATTTCATTCAAAGTACCAGGTAGTAGAGGGATTATTTGAAGGAAAAAATTCAGTTGTTTAGCTTCATGAGAAGTAAGCCGATCTTCAGAGAGGGCCAATTTAAACAATCAGATTAAATGAAAGTCCGAAGGAAGGCTAATAAATTAAGAGTGACTTGATCGCTTAGATATGAGCTTCCTCCTGTTAGTATATTATTTTGTTAGAAGTGATGTTGTCAATCTATAATACGTTAAATTGTGTGGTGCCAGCTGTATAGAAGCTACACAAACCGCAATTCTGTTTTAGAGAACATTATCTGTTCTCGCGACTTGTTCGGGGGACCGCAACAAAATTTAATTATTTCCAAAGAAAAGTTCAAAAAAATATATTTTTCCGTGACAAAGTCGTATCGAAGAAGGAAAGTTAAAATGTTACACGTTCAAAGTACGTACACTTACACCACGCCAAACAGTCCCGCCAGCCTCTAACACCCTACCAATCTAATCGGGCCTAAAAGATATTGAAAAATTCGTGCAAACAAGTTTTACTCCTTTTTATCCCTATCAAAGGTCAAATTTGGAAAAATCCCTTCTTGTGGGTGCTTATGTTATATGGGCAAGACACCCCTAAAATTTCACGTTTTTAGGTCGAGGGCTGGGCATTTTTTGACTATCCCCTCGGAACTCTTTTTTCTTTGGAATAAAAAATATCCTATAACCTATTGACCAAGTACATATACACTTCCAACATTCCAAGTTTCATTTAACGATGGTTTCTGGTCTAGAAAAGCCAACAAATTAATTTTCTTTTAATGGGAATATATAATAGAGATACTAAGAAATAATATAATTATGAATTTTACGAGTATATGGACCTGGCGTAGCTAACTAAAGGTAAATATATAATAATAAGAAAACCGAACATTTATATTAATTTTTGAAATTTCATTTTTTTCGGAAACCCTTCATTTCGTACGGCGCGCGTGCATGATATTTCGAGTTGTAGTGCATCAATTGCCATAATTTGAATTGCTAAATATTTACCAGTTACAGGGTTATAGTATGAAGTAGTATCTAGGCAAAATATTACACAGTTCGGGTTATATTTAACTTTAACTCTTAGATTTACACGTGTGCGCCATTTTGTTTTATGCCTTCATCTTATTTGATGCTATAAGGTATAGCTTATGTAACAAGAATGTTATGAACAATTTTTTCATATTTTTCAGATAAGCTGTACTCCAGTTTCCTTGGAGTTAGACGTTTCTTTTCCAATGATAAATGATTATATATGTAAAGGGCCCAAGGAGTACCAAAAAAAAGTGATATTTGTTTTTAGACCCTTTGATGCATTGTTGTGTAAAAATTTCAAACCCAAATATTCTTCCGTTTGATTATAAAAAATGATGGAAAACCAAATAAGTTTTTAACTGATATTTATATAATAAAGAGTGTTTATAATTCAGATTCCACTTATGTACTTATTATAAACTCCTTTGAATGCCGTTAAATAATAAGTCCGTCAAGCCTTGTGTACGCTCAAACAGTGCGATCAGTCAAAGATGAATCCTCTTGAGTTCTGTTAAATTTTGAGCATTAAACAACCGCTCAAATGTTGAGCGAACTCAATAATTTAGCGGATTTACAGCTTGAGTTGACTGATGAGTTGATATTGGCAAATGAGTCAGCTCCTTTATAACCCTGGTGCAAGGCTTTAAATTTCTTTTCCATTTTTAAATTTACATATATGTTACATCATTTTGTTTATATCTTTAATGTTATGTAAGTACTTCTGTTTTAATTCATTTTGTTTTCACCATTTTTTATTTTCTCAAGTCGCTCCAAATATTGAATTTGCTATATTCATCTTATTTTATTAATTGTAAAGTCGATCGTGAAGATAGAAATATGTTCCTTGCATAAAATCTGAGGTCAATTAACTAAGTCAACGCAATGAGATTAATGTGCGAACATTGTTATTTATAGCAATTTGCAAAGTGATAGCGTTGTAAAAAACGTATGAATTGCTGACACAAAACCTAAATGTACATCAAATCACATTGAAGAGCCAATTAACATGGGCGATATAATTTGCATTTTTATTGAACCTGATTATTATTATTATCATCAAGAAGATGACTAGTAGACCCAGTTTTAATTCTTTATTTGTCTGATAGTAAATCGATTCGGTTTTTCATACTGACATTTCAACGCTGATATTAAGTCTATTGTTAATTTGTGCTGATGCATGCAATAGACATAAAAAAGTTTAGTTTAAATGTATGTATATATAGGGACTATAGGATGTTCCAATTAGAGAGTCAGACACATTTTGGGTATTAAGCGGTGTGGAAATTTCGATCGCATTTACGTTTTTGTGTTTAACTTTCCATATTTACTAATCGGAACGTGGTCATATGTCAATTTAAATTTAAATCCGGTACTCCAATTGGGATACCCTTTCTATAAACATACATATAAGCTACAATACCAAACAACATATATTGCATTCTTACATGCCGATATTGAATTCTAAATGGTTTTAACCTAGACGAACTTTCATGCATTTGGTACAGAAATTCCTACGGTGGAATAGGGGAATTTTAAGACTAGAATCGGTTTTTGTGTTTCTTTTAAGGGCACACTTTCAAGAATATGACGACCAATTCAAATGTTTAAATTCACAGAAAGTCGTAGCATTTCCAGTAGGAGCATGTAGGTTGTAACTTGGACCAAGTTTTCTAGAAATGAATTTTGTCCTCATGGTACATACAATACATATAATAACTCAGGCATTAATTGTTCAATCGGAAACATCTTTTTAAGAAAATGTTATAAGCTAAACATATCCATTTATTCAAATTCCAAAATGTTGATTAGTTCAAGAATCTGGAATGTACCTACATTTTTTTTTAAAATAAAAATTGTCAAGAAAATAAACTAAGAGTAATAACTTGTCGAACCTACCTACTATCCTTTCATACTTTATTATTTTTAACACATTTTTTTCAAAAAATGTGTGTGTATCACATCAAGTAATTCATTAATCCCTTTTAAATAACTTTAATAATAATATACACACAGTGCTATACACTAAAACCGAAAAGCGAAAGATTTATCAAAATCGGTCCGGAGGTTTTTGAGAAAATCACAAACAAACAAACATACATACAGGTGAAATGCAGAATTTTTAAGTCGGTTACAAATAGGTCCAAGTCTCAAGCCACATATGCATTTTAATTCCACGGCCCATATGTACTTGATCTTATGGCATTACCAAACAAGCAGATTTATGCCAACAATTATGCAACCAGCTGCTAGGCGTGAATAAAATTTTAAAAGAAAAATATTTTACATATCTTTAGGTATACGCGAATGGATGTACTGGGTGCATAAGAAATAGTGGCTATATTTTAGAGAACAATGGTAGACATCATTAAGAAAAGCGGTATTTAAATTAAAAACATATTCGGGTTTTGAATTTTAGTGCAGTGTCTTTTTAAGGCGTAGGTAAACCCAACGTAAAACGTTTTCTCTTTTGACGAAATTTCCCACTATGAATTTTTGTCAGTACTGCCAGTGTGAGTGGTGATTTCAAGGTACATAATTACTAAAGAAGGAAGCGCTTACAACAGTAATGCGTCGTATTGCAAATGATACTGATACCTGTCATAGAAACCTGTTTTCTACCTGCACTGCCACTGTATTTCATTGAAGATCTAAGCAAATACCCTATAATGAGAGAAGTGCTATGGGTTCTCTGTCCTTATTAACCACAAAGGTGACAAACAAATTACAAAAGTAATTTATACATTTACATAGAAGAGACCTAGGACAATAAATTCCACAGCATGACAAGGTCCTTCACATCTTTTGTCATCTCTAAGTTATACGTATAGAAATTATACAAATTATACATATATCCATCCACTAACGTTCTGTCCGGGAGGAACCGAAATTCCGCAAGAAAAGAGTGGATACTGGACTGGGATGATAATTTCTCGGAGCTTTTTACTCTTGCTTTACTCCAGGTAACTTCAAAAAAACTTCAAAATACAATTCGATACAGTAAAAAGCGGAAAAAAATAATCATCTTATAGTATCTTCTTATTAGCACTGGTTTATTTTTGCCGCAACATTGAATTTGAGAAATAAGGTCAAAGAATGAACTTAATGCTTGATAAGTCGCTACATTGAATTTAAATAATATTTACTTTTATTTTCAAGTTAATTTTAGAGTCGAATAATTTTGTGCGAGATTAGGCCGTACAAATCCAAACTGCTACTACAACGGATGCGATAATAAATGTTTTTCTCCATTAATTAATCAAAAAAAAAAAATGTTTCTTACATTCTTACGTCACACTGACAGTTGTAAAAATAAATTTAATTAAGAAAGAATTGATATCATTTTTGGAATATTTCAACAACTCGAAATAAAAAAACTTTAAAAAATATATTTATTTCCTGTTAAGGGGATAGTCTCATGACCGAGGTTAAATTTTGAAGGTTTTTGAAAGATTTTGTTTTGCGGAAAATGAAATGCAATCTTCTTATGATAATTATATGATATTATTTAGCTATTGTATAATACAAAAACCTTTTTGGTTAATTAAAAAAAATATATTTTAACGTCATTTTGGTGAGGTAAAGTAGGTGTCTTCAAAAAAAAGTAGGTGGCTGGCCCCCCTGATTGCTTCTTTTGTAATCATCTGAAATCAATATTCCAAAAAGATTATTATTCAGTAGGGTTGTCATTCTGTCCCGTAGCAGATGTAAAAGATTTGAGTGTAAAATAACAAAATGGAGGCCTTGTAAAAAAAAATTTCAAAAATCGACTGTTTTTTTCGGTTTAAAATCGAGATGAAAAAAACGTAAGAGGAACAAAAATCTAATTCTGGTACCGGACATAACCATTCATGTGTAGAATATTGTGTTAAAAGTTCAGCCGAATCGGTCTAATAATTTTTTTTTAATCATCCGGGCCGACGGAAAAAAAGTAGTTTCGAGAAAAACGCGTTTAAAGTTTGGAGAAGATAATTTTCATTGAGGTATGAATGCTGCAGCTGCAGGGTACGCTCTCCGCTATTATTTGCTGCAACTTTAAAATGACTTAGTGTATCGGACTAAAATTTTTACAGTATATTCTCAACTTATTAAACTATGAAAATGTGCAAAAAAAAATCGATGTTTTGAAGATCGAACATGAGACTACCCGATACGACCAATTTTATATAGGGGTTTGGACACCAAATTATTTAGCTGTACTAGCAATGAAATACTGTGTATTTGAACGATTAACTTAAAAGCAGAAAATTTAGTCAGTGTCTAAACTAAAGGAGAGAGGAGATAAACAGAAAAGAGAGTCACTTGCAACCGCGTTATATGCTTAGTGTTTATATTTTCGTAAACGTCGGCCTATGGAACTTTTGGAGTCACTAATTTTAAATATCGTGCCCAATTTTACAACTTCAGGAGGCGCGCGGCTCCAAAATATTTGTTTTTACTGAAGTTACTAATAAAACTCGTTTTTTGTTCTCCTTTTATCTCTACTCTCTTTCCCACTCTTATAATGGAGACCCCTGATTCTGTTTTTCCTGAGATTTCTTTTTCTACCAGCTTTAAGTAAGCTTGTAGCACTTGAACCTTTATCGCTGACGGAAGAGTTCTGTAAAATAAAACAACAACTTGACATTTATTATGTTAAACCGTTTGTATTTTACATTCCATGTGGCTTCATTCTGACAAACTTTATAGTTTTCTCCTCCATGGTTTTGAAAATTACTCTAAGTATTGGCAAAATTAAAAATTCTTTGATATTGAAAGCAAAGAGCAGCAGATCACCTTATAAAATAACACAAGCCAGCTTAAAATTTCAGCCTTAAGCCAAAGACAGAATGCTTTCGATCCGTTCCGTCCCCAGGTTCAGTATTTCTGGCAGACATGTATGTAATGCTCAGAATGTACGGGGTGGACGGGATTGAAAATAACAAGTTAAATCCATTTAAACTTCTACGGAGGGTATCGGAACGGAAAGGATCGGAGACATGCTGTTTGAGCCCGGGTAAGCCTATAAATTTTGGAATTTAATAAGCTTTCAGGAAAATTAATGGAGGTGAGTTCAAATTGGTCCGTATACTAAAGTAGATATGGCCGTTTAAAAGAATGTATCTACTTGGTAATTATTAACAGATCTCATAGTAATACATACAAAGCTACACGAATGCATACCTACAACACACATATGAATATACATAGTACACATCCATGCACATATACGCACACATGCAAACGCGCGCGCTCGTTACTACATTTATATCAATGTAGATGGCGTGAAGGTGTAGAAAGTTATGTTTGTTTTGATCGGGAGTGAACTGTAACTGAAACAAAATTTTGTTTCGTAATACAGTCACAGATAGAGACATTGGCCTGGGGTAAAATTATTAACTAGTTTCGAGTTTATTCGAAACGAGCTTAATACATAACTGAATGTTATGCAAAATTCCCATTAGAACCTGTACATGATTAAACCATCTCAAGTCGGTTCAATAAACTCGATTCGAGATAACTACATAATTCCACCTTTCAGGGTTTTCCGAGTCATCTCTATACCGGTATTATGTCAGCCATTGGCATATTGTACAAGTCACAGTTTTCTTGGAACCTTCGTGATAGATCACCATGGTCGTTTCTGTGATTGTTATGTCAGAGGCTTTGTCTCTTCAAACGACAGACTACCTTCATTGCTTCTTCCTCGATTGCGATGTGCAGTGGACGCAAGTCGAGCATTTCGTTGAGAGCCGCACCAAATGTGGAGCTGAAGGCCCCAGTGATTGCTATGCATACCTCTCCATGCATTCTGTCTAGGATCGTATATCTATTCTGATCCACCAGACCACAGACGTATAAGTTGGTCACAGACCCTATGTTTCCGCAAAGGCATTTAATGCTCGGGAGGATTTTTGTGCAGCATGTAATCTCTGAAATTGGTATGATTTAAAAATAGTTTGTATTAATTTTTATTTGACTGTCGTCGATTCACATTTGACTATTGTTAACCTTTAACTGGTGATGTGGGATTTGTGATACCCCTCTATGTTCTGATGTCTGCGAATTGAACACTCCCTACCGAATTTTTTTTATTACTTTTTTACCTGATTAATTACTCATTTTTCTTATTCACCCAACTCAATTACTTTGATAAAATTAACCTCATCATATAGGTGTCTGTGATACCCCCGTCACTGGCAGTGTTACACTTTTTTTCAATTTCAAAAAGTTTGGGACGTCAAAAACAGTTGCAAGTCGAAGAGTTATTGAGTGCGTTCGTTGACACAAGTAACTTGTAACAATTGAGAGTAAGGATTTTGCCTGTATTTGGTAATTTCGTACGGACTTTTCATTAATAGAAAAATAATATAATAAAAATATACAGCCTTGGCGAAAAGTATTAAGCCACCATAATTTATTACTTTGCTGTGAAAACTAATGCCAAAAATACCTCGTTATCACTATTATTGCTTCCGTCGCAGACATAAACAGGAAATAAGGTAATTAATATTACTCGGAAAAGCATGCAACATAACCATATACCTCTTACGGGTAATTAGTGATTTTATATTATAATAAATGCATTAAGTACGGTTCATAAAGCCTTAAATTCGGAAGCAAATTAGAAAACGAGGTTAGTTGTGAGTGAAGAATTGAGTTGAGTTGTTGAAAAGTAAAAATACTGGAAACTAGTGAACCGACGTTTCTTCAGAGGAGCAGGATCCAGTCAGAAAACAGGCCGAAATCGGGCAGGAAAAGAGTGTCTTTGAGATCGCAAAAAACGTCATCTGAACCGGTTGCTGTAGTGTCGGGGAGCACTGGCACTGGACGACAAATATTAGCAAGGACTGTCAGAAGGAGACTTTCGGACGCTGGAGTAAGATGATGCAAAGCAAGGAAGCAGCCATGACTCTCTAAGCGACTAGAATGGGCTCAACGGTATAAGGACTTCACTGCAGAAGATTGATCAAAGGTTGTCTGGTATGATGGGTGGGGGTGGAATACACCCCAGAATGTATTGTGGCTATTGTGAAACATGGAGGAGCAGCATCATGGACTCGGACTGCATTGCGGCTAACGGCGTTGGCGAAGTGTTCGGATGTGAGGGTCGTATGAATTTTCAGCGGTATAAAATGTACTATAAACCTGTTTTCAACCTTCAGGGGATATTTGGAACTACGGATTACAAAGATATCACATTTCAACAGGACAACGCCCTATGGCATACATCGCGGACTACAAGACAATGGATGGAGAAAAACTACATTCGGCTTTTAGATTGGCCTGCTTAATCGCCGGATCTAAATCCGATTGAGCATTTGTGGTCTACATTAAAGACTAATATCAGAATTCATCATATAACTACCAAGGACAACTTAAAAACCGCTCTACGAGAAGAATGGAATAAAATCACCAACGAAGAATGTGCAACATTATTTTGTAGTTTACCAAAGGGAATAGTGGCTGTTATAAGGGGGGGGGGGGGGGGGGGGGGAATGCATAATGCTTACCCTTAAATAACTATTACTTTATTTCTTCATCATTCTATATGTATTGAAGAATCCCAAATAATCTCTAGGTGGCTTGATACTTTTGGCCAAGGCTGTATGCATACATAGTAAGGGAGTTGTCATTTAGGAAAAGTAAAATGCATAAACGGAGTCGGAATCGGATTTTATTAAAAAAATAAACCATTTTTCATAGTTATTTGTCTATAAAATTGATTTGTAACAACCATGCTAAACCTTTTACATTATCACAAATATTATAAAGAAAATATAAAATTAACCTTATATCGGCCGAAAACCTGTTTTAAAACAAACCCGGAGATTTAAAATTAAGTACAAAACTGCAACCATCTAGCTGTCCAGAGGGGACAACGTAGTCCAACCAATAGACCACCAAAGCGACGAGGCTTTTAAGAGATTTGCTTGTTTTGTGTATCTACAAACGCAAAAATTTCGTAATGAAAATCCGTAAAGAACGTAGCGAGTAACTTAAGAAGCAGAAGTGGTATAGGACGGAGTTTTCAGAGTATTGCCGTATCGATAAATATTATTCTAGTGTCTTATTGAATATTTACAGAATTTTGTTTGTTCACAGTTGCAAGCTTTAACAGTTCCGATGCCTAAAATTAGCAGCCTTCCTTGAAGACATGGTGCGAGCTGGGCTCTGAGCATTTTAATTTGCTGCTTTTGACTTCGTCGAATGGGAACGGATGGCAGAAGGCTTAACAATAATTTTCACTTTACTTGTTCAGATTTCACAATTATGAACTAAAATAGATAGACCTATTCCTCTTAATTTGCACTTTAGTTTAAGCCTAATTATTACTTCTTAAGCTCCTTGTTCTTTTTCCGCTCGAGGTCGATCGCTGTCGTTGCAAGGTAGTTGGATCCCTCAAGGTGCAGCGTGCTTTGCCGATGCGAGTTTCGGATAAGGCAAAAGACAGCAAGAGCTAGGAGTACAGCACCCAAGACGAACAGCAGGATCATAAGTATAACCCTGGCTTTAGGCGGTACATTTGTGGCGAGGTTCATGAGGTTTGTTACTTCTTCAGGTAGAGCTTCAATGCCCTCTTCGAACCAGACGATGGGGAAAACAATGTCGGGGAAGCTGGCGACCTGCTTGATGTCTATAACCTGACTAACGGCTAAATTGATCTGAAGTCTAGCCTTTGCACGCAATGACGTCCCCATTTCCTGCAATTATCGTACAATTGTAATTTGTTTCTTAATTATTTCCCTTCTCTGCCGACTTACAGGTTGGACATCCAAATAAAAACCATGCTTGTCCTTTTCAGGGGGCGACATACCATCCACAGCTGTTCTGAGACTATCATCGCCAAGATAGAAGTGAGGGAAACTTAGCATGACTGGCGAATCTAGAAATCAACATTGTGATATTATTTCAAACATTTCTAGGTATGACCGAAAGTTTTAAAGTTAAACTTACCAAATTGGCACAAAGAAACGTTGAAGAGACCATTCGGTGCACATGGAGGACCAGCTGGACAAAAGCACATGTTATCAGGGTTTTTCTCAACATCAGCAAATACGTTCTCTGGAGGCCTGAAACGGAAACCCTTCACACCGTTGGCGGTTTCGACTTCTTCGTCATATTTGAGAGGAAGCAGCCTACACAGATCTTTGTCAAACAAATGAAGAATTGTCTCCTTGTTCATGTGTGGAGGGAAGATAGAACCGTCTGATCCATTTATTCTGTTGCATTCCTCAGTTGTCCAGTGCGTTAACTGTGACTTTCCATTAAATCTGTCGATTACGCCGAATTTGTTAATATCGCCAACTCCTGAAAACACTGTTATCGTATCCTGTAAGAGAGATGTTGCGTAATTAAAAATTGAACCGTAGAGGCCTATACACTTTATAACAATGCGGATATGCTAGAACTCATGTGAAAACTTACTACTACGGACTTATTTTTCTAAAGGTTTTGTGTGGTTTTAATCGTATAAAAAATACGTAAGCCCGTATTTTTTTTAGATTCATAATTAATGGAATGAATCTATTTGAGCTTTTGCACGTTATGGCACTTCAATTTGCATACAAGGAAATATAAGCAGTCTGAATACATGTGTCAGCAAATGTGCCGCAACTAATAAATTTAATTAAACATTCCATGGGGATACCATGTCTACAATCGATCCATAATTTGAATATTTTATAATATAGAAAATCAAATAGCAGTCGGTTTATTCATATCAGCACAGCAACATTTTGAAAAAAATGTTTAAAAATCAGGCTCTGAAACGAGACACCCTACTTAATTCGCGTGGATGCACAATCAAATACTAAAAGTACTGAGTAGAAAGAAAAAGACCAAACATCATTATGGGCTCTAAGAATAAAAGTGGCCATAAATCGAAATTTAAAATCGTTGGAATTGTAATTTATTCCCGGACCACAATAATAATTCTGTGATATTTTCTGTCTTCTCCAAAGTTCACGTAACATAATCCAATGCTGTCCGGAGGCCCGAACTTAGTCAGCACAATCATGTTTGTAAACACATGAGTTCTCGGCGTCAAGTGTCTACCTTGTGAGAATTACTTAATAAGAAAATGCTGACGAAATTATGAGTATGTAAGAGGAATTTGCTCAATAAGGAAATGCGACTCGAATCGTTGGACTCTTTTATCGATGAGTAAATTATAAGTGAACATCGAGTACTGCGTTGCCAGAAAAACCAGTTAGATATATTTTTGTTTGTATAAATCAAATATTTCAATATAACCTTGTATACAAAAGATGAAAATGCGCTTTTGATATTTGTATGATGAGGTGAATTTAATTTTTTTTGGTTATTTAACTTTATGTATAAAAGCACCTTAAAATCGACAATAGTTGTCTACATGAGCAATGGTCAACGGGTTTAAAAAAAATATGTGTACCAAGTTCTAAAGTTTCATATTGTGTATAGTAGTTTATTGTCCTTTTATGCATTTATTTTCATACAAAAAAAGTTTCTATGTATCATTACATTAGTTATGCGTTCAGTTATTTAAAAACAGAGTTTTGGCCGGCCACAAATTCTTTGAAAACCAGTGAACCAATTCGGTTGAGACTTTAGTTACTAAAATTAGTACTAGACGTTTTTTGACTTCCATTATATTCATTTTGGATGAACATCTAAGCATGGATGTTTTGCTTGAAATCTCGAAAATGATTCACAATAACACCGATTTTTATCTTATTGTATTTTTTTACTACTTTTTTCTGTCTAGTATGATTCGAATTACTAGCATCAGTACAATTAATTGGATCCAAGCTATTCAAAACCGTGCAATTCGACACTCGATATTTATTTGAATTTGTACATTCAGTTCCATTGCTCCAAAGATTAATTAAAAAAACATTAAAAATACGAGCAAAATTTTTGTGGGTATTTTAAGTTGTGAAATTTCAATGGAACAAAAATAACATATGTACATGTGTACTGTACGATCGAGTTTATTCTTAACAATAATATTCGAAGGTTGTCACCATTTTTAACTTTGCTATGCGCACTTTGTGTCGTGTTATTTGAGCGATACCTGTATTTACATGTTTTGAATGGATTGGGTACCAGTTTTCACAATTTTTTTTTCACAAAGACTTTTTTCCCAAAATCCATTTTTCCCAGAAACCTATTTTCCTAAAACCATAATTCCGAGGAAAATTTTGTTAAAGCAAAATCATCTGTCAGGAGACATTTTTTAAGTTTGGGAAAAAAAAAGTTTATTATAAAAAGTTTTGGGAAAAATGGATTTTGGGAAAAAAGGCTTTGTGAAAAAAAAATTGTGAAAACTGGTCCCCTACCTTTGAATGTTTTCTTTTTATTAGTTTTTATTAATTTTAGAACGTTAAGGCATTTATGTAACATTTGGAAGTGTTTTTATTATTTAGTGTGTATATCTAGACTCTGTAGGGCTTATTTCAACTGTATCGATTTTAATAATATGTGTACTCTTTTTATTTTTGGTAATCTCTAGTTTAGAGTTCAATAGACTAAGTCTCAAAGGCAAAGTGTCAAACTGTATAATTTAAATTCAATGAAAGCAACCGAGCGGGGTATCAACCAACATAAGAGCTTAAAATAGAGATTCCGAAAATACAAATCCTTGAATACTATGAATAAAAAGTAGCATATTCAAGTTCACTACATTTTTTAAATAGATGCTAATAGTGGAACTTATTCCTATCAATAAATGTCACTTACCTACACTACAAACACGAAGCTTCTACTCCTTTTGGCCTTTTCGATTTCAAAGAATTTCAGTTAAAAAAATAAAACTTAGAAGATGCAATAAAATTTTGTAGTAGACACATATTTTTAATAGTATACTCCAAAGGCACTTTGTGTTGTGTAGAAATCCTCACAAACGATTTAGCTGAATAGCATTATTTGATGTGTTATTACTTTATAATGATTCGATTTAAATGTTCGTCAGCACAAGAAAGGTGTTGTTACTTTCCCAAAAATAAAAATAGTTGGACGGCCAAAACTAAAATTTCCCCACGGGAGATAGCAGAAGAAGAAATTACTTGCAAGGATTCTTAAGATTCTTCATAATTTATAAAAGAGAAGAGAAGAAGCATAAAAGAAAAGTTAATGGAAAAAGTAAATAAATAAGAAATATTGTTCAATTCTTCAAGATAACTTCATGAGGAAAAGATTTAAATTAATGTCCATACCCTAGAGTCGGGAGCCAACATAACATAATGTGTGCATGTAAACATACTATACGATTTGGATGAATTTATTAGCTTCGACTGCAGGTAAAGAAAATTAATTTGAATTCTAATGAAATCAAATATATTAAATTATATAATAGTTCATGTAGGCTACTCTTTAGTTGTAATACTTTAAGGTAGTCTTGTCTAATTAATTTTTAATTTAATTTTTTTTTTGCGTTTTGTGAGTTTTTATATAATTATTTTATTAACTTGCTACATATGTATCTTTCAGATTTTGTTTCCAAAATGATGATTTCACCTCCTTAAGAGATCAATTTTTTAAAAGGAAAGGAAAGTATATGTAGATAAGAGTATATGCATGAATTAGATTGTTAGAATTTTTTTTTAAAATATATAAATAGAACGTATAACTATATCTATATACGCATATGGAATGATTTACCAAGTCATGTTCGGGCCGCGAAGGATTTGGACACATTTAAGCGACTTCTGTTTGAATTATTAATTTAGAGTAAATCAGTATGTTTTTATTATGGTGTTCTTAGGCGGGAGCATCTGACTAATCTTGTGGAAATATATATTATCCTTTTATTTTAGTTTAGAATTCATTTTGCATATTTTCATTTGTAGTCTTTGTTTTTATTTTTATTTTGTTAGTTTTTTTCTCTTTCTTTATATCTTACCTTAAATATTCTATTTGCCTCACTTTCTTTACAGCGTACACATTACAAGATTGTAAATCTTATGTATATTTTATACCAAGTTTAATTAATGATAATAATAATAATAATATATTTGCATTCAAATATCCACATTTAATAGGATTTTAAAAGCTAAAAGTACTTACAGCTGAAGTTTGGTTCTTTCCGTAGAGTAATCCAAACTCTTCGTAAGGCAATTTCTGTTCCTTAGGAACGACATCTTTGGCTAATTTAAGGAGAGGATCTTCGTATCCCCACAAGAGTTGTCCAACGGACACTTCCACGAAAGGCTTTATTTTAAGAATATCCATAATACTTGCCATAGCAAGTCGCAAAAATCTGAAACAGTTTTTCGATGAGTTAAAATATTTGAGTAATTTTAAATAAATAATATCATTTACCTGGCAGCGAATTTGCTCTGTGATGTTGCACTCAACATCGGAATGTTGGGGACTATAACAACATCATCTTCCAATCCCTGTGAGAGATCCTCTCTGAATGTAAAGATCCTCTTCAAATTAAAGCTGATTGTTCCATTTGGGTGATGTTCAAGATTCACCTTTTCCCAGTCCTCACTGAAAGAAAAAAATTGATTAAAATCAGGGTCATTTATAGATAGTTGTAAATTGCTGGGTTACAAAAAAAAAATATGTAAATAAAGTGCCACGCCCATACTAATCAAGGTGCAGACATTTTCGGACCAATAACTTTGATTATTGGTCTCGTAAAAACCATTCTGTCTCGACCAAATGCGCAATCCATTGCGTAAGTAACGCAATCTTACTCATTTACGATACGAGCATATATTTCTGTTGAAAGTTAATTAAATCACAAAAAGCCGGGACATGACATGAACGAGTTTCACATTTTCCTTATCCAGGCGGCAATTGAGAGCAATTATCACTTAATAAGATCGTCACAGAAACGCGAGGCTGCATTAATTGAGGACACCTCATGCGTTTCTGGACTTAGATTTGTCAGGCTAGAGAAAGTAAGCTAACCTACTCGTAGTTGCATCAATGCATTGCTCGTCGCGAGAAAAATCTAAACATTATGGTCCAGTCTCAACGATGCAATAACAACGTGCAAAACCTGCACTGAGCAATACCTGCAGACTGGCTGCATTCTACTGTCGTCACAAGCAGCATAATTTTCCATTGCGCAACTGGAGATCATTGAACAAAAAACGAAGTAAATTGTCCGGTTTTCGTCCGCAACTATCTACAAGTAGCCTATAGCAGAAAGCCGCTAATGTGGAGATTTGCTGGAAAATGCGGTTTTGATGGAGTTCGCTAGTTGGATCGACAATCAACATTTTATTCGCGGCAATTGCAAAAAAAATAATTTTTGTAGGGGAGTAAGTAGTGCCTTTCGCTTCAGTCTCTCACATACATATAAGGCCATCGTAGGTACTAGCAGCTGGCCTAACTGTGTATTGCAGTCAGCAAAAGGTTTATCCATTGACCTTTGTGGCATACAAGAGATAGAAAAAATGATTGCTGACCTGCGAAAGCGGAAGTTCTAAATTATTTACGCTTCCGCTTAAATTAATGCGAGTGCTGGAGTTGCTGTTTTCTGTTATTCCACATGCTCCATCGTGATATACCAACCTGTGTGCAAGGAATGGCGTAAGTGCCTCCGTTTGTCTCACTGTCTCTCTTAAAAGTTATTCGACGATTTTCATTGGAATTTTCATTTTATGCTCTGGCCATAATGGCAAGGAAGATGAGTTTTTTGTTTTACTTATTATTATTATAACAAACAACAACCTACATGAATTTCGGTTAATTGAATCAAAAAGAGATCAGCTAAAGTTGTCAAAACTTTTGATTTATTTTTTAGTTCAATTTTTAAGGTCGGTAGTCTACATTGAACGAAATATTTTGTTTCTTCTAGGAATTGTTAACTATTTTAAAATGACAGTAAAGTCGTGAAATTCAGCTCTTTCGTTTTCATTAAAAAAATCCAAAATTAGTCAAGCTGGAAATTGCTCTTGGTGTCTATACCACGTGTGCGAATAAAGTAATCTTTAATGATTTTGTTTTTAATTAATTCTTTCTTGAGCTATAAACTTTGTTTTCGTCTTTAAACAACTTTTTTAATGAGTTATTTACCTGGTAGATACTTTTCACCTTGAGAATTTATAACTCATGAACAAATGTGTGTAAAATAATTACTATGGGATCTTAAATTAATGGGAAAGCCGAAAAAGTCATCTTCAAAACTACTACAAAATTTGTTGTTAGTGTAATTTATTAAACGAGTACTTCTTCAAAAACATATTTATACTATAGTAAAACCCTTTAACCAGTTAACTGCGTTCGACGTTTATACACGTTAAACATCAGTGCGGTTGACGAGTATACTCATAGTGTAGAATAAAAAATTTACTGTTGTATTCCAAGAAGTAATGAAAGTGTGAAGACTAAATTCCGTAGTTAACTGGTTAACTATAATCTATAAAAATTTTGGAACGCGAGTAGTCTAGTGGTAAACGTGCTATAATACCGATTTAAAACTCTTAGGTTCGAATCTCACTCGGACCCCACAATTTCACTCATAAGTAGTGAAGTGGCTTTGTGGAAGCCCTATGCTCCTAACGGGAGTAAAATAGAGAAAATATCTATGATATACATATGTATATAAAAATGAAAGCGTGTTTGTTTTGTTACTCAATCACGCCATCGATAGACTTCATTTCTTGACACAAGGTAGTACAAAGTCTTACTTAACATACAGGCTATTTGTTATTTTGATAGATTGAAAGGTTTCAAAATGGCGGCTCCAAGATTGCTACCGGTTAGTTATGTTATTAAATCAGTTAAACTTCAAGGTATTGTCCTGGAAATCCACACTGGGAGGTTTCGGGGTCGCTGATTTGGAATCTGCCATCAAAATATCCAAATTCAAAATGGTGCATCCAATATTGCTACCGAAACTCCTCCATTTCAAGCAATGTTGATGAAAATGAATATAAAGGAGACTAAGGGGATATGGATAAATAACTTACTAAAATTTTAGATAGCGGACCCATAAAGTCTACCAAAGTTCTTAAACTTCAACGGATTGCCATGAATTTCAAAGCTAGGGGTTATGGTGATTCAACTTCAAAAAATTTGAATGAAAATGAATACAAACAAAACTTTAGGGCCACTGATTTCAAATCTACCAATGACAACCCTAAATTTTAAACTTTAAAGGAATACCACGAACATTTATAGTTATGTCTTATTAGTGTGGAAAACTTGAATTTTTCAAAATGGCAATCGAGCTTTTTTAATTTCAAGAGTTCTCCGTTTTCCCAACTGCTATTTGTAATTTAGCAGATTTCGATTAAATAAAAGAAATGTGGGCTTATCACAATTTCTGAATATTGAATGAAAGCCCTAGAGGAGCGAACGAAGCCTTTCCATTTCGGTGAAAAATAACGTGCATACATATGTATGTATATAAATTTCTTTAATAGCTGGTATTGTATACTCTGTTAAAAAGATTTTCAAAATTACAAATTCAATAAGGCATGTGGAATTTCTTAACTTAGATTATTGAAAAAGATTGAGAATCAGAATAAAACAATATATTCAGGTGAATAAGTAACGTACACAGATCACGAAACTTCTATACTAATAATAATGGATTGCAAGAAATTAAATGTGTAAATAGGATCTTTGTAATGTCAAACTCAGTACAATCACGCGCCGCCGCCGTGCAAAGCCGGGTAACTCAGTTAGTATTCTATAAAAATTTCTATTAAATATTCCCAAAATCACAAAAATTAGAGTTTTTAAAAGCCAGCAGTGTAAAGAAATAATTAAATGACGAAGGAAACTTGAAACTGCTTAAAACTTTAAATGTGTTGTGGTCAAAATATATATTTCAAGGTCGGTTAATATAACATCTCAATAACTAATGAGCCAATTTGGCTAAAGTTTTGCATGCTTAATCTTGATGCATGTGTCTAGTTTTTGTCGTGGAATTTTTTTTGAAGCATTGTCCACAAATTAAGAAACAGCGATTCATTTTGTAAAATAAGACATTTATGTATATTTATATTCATTGGCTGTCATTTTGTGAAATGTCAATGTATTTTACTTCGGCTACGACAAAAAGCGGTATATCTAGTTTTAGAAAATAATGCTAAATGCGGTAAATGTCGATATGCTGGTTCCCACGGAATTGGTTTATGAAAAATTCGCCAATTCTTCTTTTTGTTCACTTTAAGTGAAAATATCAGAATTTTTAGATAAAGGTGCGTAATACAAAATTTAATTAATAAATTGTTGGCAGGAGAATTTTTTTATTAAAGTTCCCTCAATTATTCTGTATTCTGTGTGAATTGTGTTTTTGTTTTAATTTATTTTGGCTCCATATACCAAATACGTAAAAACAAAATCTGATAGGGAGACGAAGTACGATGTGAAATATAAAGAGAGCTCAAACTATTGACATGAATGGACAATATCCATTTTCGGGCTTATTATTTTTGTCCGCGTTCAGCATCTAATATGTATCATAGTTTTAAATGAAAGAATATCTAATTCTAAGCAAAAAATTGTATATGTACAATGTACATAAATATATTATAGTAAAGCGTGTAAGTGAACAGAGAGATTAAATGGTTTCAAAAGGAAAGAATGATCGTTTGGAAAATATATAGGAAGACAGGAGAAAAAGACTTTACGTAACGTTGTAAAGAGAAGGGAAAGAAATCTGTTGATAACCTTGGATTATCAAGAACGACAGATTTGGAGTTACACAATAAATTTAACTTTTTAAGGAATTGATCATATTGAGAGAGCCAATCGATTATAATGTGTGATGCTGTGAAAAAGGACCATGTGTTGGTAGAGCAAAATTTTGAGGCAAGCCGTTCAGTGTCAAAATTGGCGATTTTGAGATTTTGCTGAATTTCGAAATTGATCTATTTGGTTTTAGTTCAAATTGCGTAACCAAGGCTGAGCTACCGTCGATTTTATAATCAAGAAAGCAAGTTACAAATGCTTGAAAACTTTAAACTCGCTATTCTTTCAAAAAAATTGGTATTCAATATAAAAATTAGGAAAGACACAAGACATTTATTTGCTACCGTGTTATCCTTTGAAATAGCTTTGCTTGTCTATTCTAAAATTATTCATATTTTTTTTTCGTTGATTTGTTTTAAAACATATTCAAAAATGTGTATACTTTAGAGCGTTACATTAGGGAATAATGTAGAATTTTCAAACAATTTTGTGGGTTTTTATTTTTAGAGAATCCACTGGTGCGATATACCTACATAACATACATAAATGAATTTTATTTTTATCCTGCGATGCGGGATATCTTATCAAAGAGCTTTATTTGAGTATTTAAAACTCTTTAATTTTATTTATTGTTTTCGAAATATGTAATTTCAAAAATGTGTGATTTGAAACTTAACTCCCCGTTTCTTTCTGAATTACTTAATCAAAAAAAACTGAAAATATTCTGGACTTTAGAGGGTTGCAGGAGATCACATGGGGAGGTTCTTGTTACTCAGGCCCCAATTTTTGGGAAGGGGGTTCGAAACATTTTGCTGTGCTAATTAACGGAAAAATAATGAAATATTCTATCTCGACCTGTTTTCTCGAGATATAGGTCAATTCGCGAGCCACCTAACGTTCGTAACTTTTGGGAAAATTCTATTATATATTATAATTACCCTTTTATAAACTGCCGGTGAAGTTAATTTTCCTTTTACAAACTACCGGTGGAGTTAATTAGCACAGCAAAATGTTTCGAACCCCGTTCCCAGAAATTGGGGCCTGAGTAACAAGAATTGTGCCGATCATATGGAGGATAGAAATAGAAAAATAAATATACATATAATTTATAAAAATGGGAATGGGAATCTAATTTTCAATTGACCGGTTACTGAATTGCAATAATTTAAGAAAGAGCTTATTTACACCAAGCTGTGTTCATACGTGTGTGTGTAGGTACAACCGATATCTCGAAACGCATTACAAATATTTCTACGGACTACCGTGTGCGCCATGTACACACACACAAGGACACAGTTTGGTGCAAATAAGCACTGCCATATGTGTCCTGAGTTGGACACTTTACTACTTAACATTTTACTAATGTCGGGCAATATGAGCAATCAAAAGAGCGTATCTAGTAAAGAACGTATTTTAGAATAATAAATTTAAAAATAAACGTTGGTCAGGATTTCACGACAAACCATAGAATTTTTCAAGTTAAATAGCATTTAGCATAGAATGTAAAAGTTAATACTAAGTGTTAATTAACATTTACGGATGAAAAGCTTCTTGTTTAAATTCCACAATGTTTGATTAAACAAATATAATCGCCGACGCGTTACGTCTTCTTAGGATATCCTTAGGGCTTTGATTCTACTGAGTACACATGACTAATATAGAAAAAGGAATAAGTGCTGGACTGGGTGTTCCTAAGAAGCAAGGATTGATTTCCAAAGCTGTTACATTTAATATCGCTCTGTTAGAGTGTAGTATTCTAGCAATGCCGGTCGTAATTCCAAAATTTCAATTATAAAGGCTAAATGATATATCGCGATCGGTTCGAGTTGTAGGACGGTAATAATTCGTTTTACAGAGTTTTTGGTTTTTCAAGATCAAGGGCAAGAAAAAATATATGTGTATAGTCGTGGCCTTACAGAGGTCGTCGACTTGTAGAAGTTAATTCGGTTGTTGTTCAGCCGATTTCCTTAGTTCGAGGCTTTTGAGATTGAGAACATCCTGTGAATATGTGTGAGTTATAATACGTATTACAAAGCTGTGTTAACATAACAGTTAAATAGCGTTGACTATTGAACGCTTATGAATGGCATTTTTTTAAATTTGTATTTTAAGGACTTCATGTGTCATTCGTAGCTTTTAAGAATATGGCTGCTAGTTTTTAGTTGCCAATTTCATCTTCACAACATTTCTCTACCCTCCTTTTTATTATTCATTGTTTTTGTTATATTGTATATACTGGATAAATAGACAACTCCTTTTTACGATTTTAGTAGAAGGTCACACTAGACATAGAGATCTCCTATTGGATGAATTCATATGTGTTCTATTTCTTTTAAATTATTTTTACCTTCTAACAATGATAAACATAAACAATGTATTTTATGAAATTCAGCAAATTATCTATTTGGTTCCTCAAAATTAGGATTTGGCTTATTTAATTTTTTTTTATCTAAATTAAATATTTATCAGTAGAAATTAAAATTCTTTGCAATTTTTGATATAATATTATTGAGGGTAGGACCATCTATACATCTCATCACAAAATATGAAAGTAAAATATTTCCACACAAATAAAATCAATCCATGCACATAAAACACTGTTCTAGTCACCATGACCAAGCAATATGCTATTAACTTTCTTACCACTTGTAGTTTGAAAACATTAATTAGTAACAATATTGAAAAGACATTAAGACCACTAAACAGAAAGGTGCAGGAAAATCATAAACACAACCCGAGTTGTCTCTTAATTCGTCCAGTGAAAGTGATAACGCTCAACGTCATTGTCACACCTGAATCAACACCGGCGGGTAATGAAGGCATACAATGTTTAAATACATGACCTAGCACAATTCCATGTCTTGCGAGTAAGCTTGCAAGTAGTGCCAAAAAAAAAGCCGCCAAAACATGCCTTAGTTCTGCTCAACCGAAAACGTGCCTTGATCTCCAGCCGCCCATAAAATACGAATACAATTTGAAACAAAAGGAAAAAAATCGGCTCTCGTGCTCTCAAGTGATTTTCTCCAGACATCTATCGGACGCGTTGTTCAGATTTTGATTTTTCCAAGATCGGATGCTCCCAGAAATATCTTTATGGCCGTGTTCACCGCCACATACATACTACTAATCGCGGAAAAGACGTTGCTTTACCTCTTTCTTCTTTTTTGCACTGTTCTGTCTAAAGTGTGGCAATTAGTTCCACTAGTCTCTGCAGCTGGCGCTCGGTGAAATTTCTCCGAGATTATTGCAGATTTGCCTGCTGTTACGGCATCAAGGAATTGGTTACTTTGCTTTCTTTGCTCGGCAACTCAATGAAGCTCAAGTAAAGCGCCAATGGTCAGTCACAATCTAGAGACTTCGCATTTCCTACTCTTTATGAATTATTATAATATCATCACTCCTGCAAGACATAAAGCAAAATTTTGCTCAAAGCCGTTATGCAACAGGTCATTTAGTTGATTGGGATTCCAATGGCACATATTTTTGTTAGTGATATCTATTGTAGCCGAGCATCTTAGAGCAAATTCAATTTAATTCAAAATTGTGACCCTCGCTTCAATGACAGGTTTTTGACTTATCAAAAAGTGCATTTGGGGGTCAGTTAAAAGGTTTTAAAAGTTAAATATGTACTTCCGCCGGAAGGCTTCCATAAAATTAAGGTTAAATGCAAAAGACTCGTTTTCAGAAAAAAGATAGTCAACTTAAAAATGTTTTGTTCTTGAAGATATGAGGAAGAAAAATGGAACAAACCCAAATTGTCCTACAATGCCAGTGGGTATGTGTATGAACATACCTACAAAGATCAAAACTCTCTCCATTGACCTCACTACAGTTTTTCCTCTTTGCTTCTGAGACACTTCGTTTAAAAGTAGCCCACTGTCATGTATATTGTCGGTATAGAAGCGTCATATCTTGGAGCAGTAATGTCAGATGTATTTCTCAAGTTTATTTGCTCATGCTTTTCTTTCTTGTCTCTTGTCCTTGGGAATCGCTCATTATTTTTGGTGAACCGAAGACAAATTATTGATCACTTGTTAAAGCATCAAGCGTTATGTGGGTCAATATTTCTTGGCATTTACTGCTACCTATCATCATCCTACCCATGACAATCATAAGAATCTATAATTGCTTCTAAATAAAACCATAGTGTCAAAATGTGTTTGTAATTCTAATTGAAAAGAATATATGCAACTTGAATTTATTTAAAAAAATTGTTGTGATTATAAGTATTTCCACATGTAGAAAAATTAATTTTTTATCCGAATTTAATACACTTTGGTCTCGGAATTATTTTGAATTGTTATATAAAGGAGAAAAAGGTGGGAGACTAATTTTGATTGCGCCGCGCCGTCCAAACTGCTTGAAAAACATAAAATATAAAAGTTTTGGCCCAGTACCCAGTGAGTTTCATGTGAACTCTTCGCACGGTATAAAACAATTTACCAATGTCGGTCGCCATATTGGATCCACCATGTTTAATTTCCAAATTTTGATAGTATGGTCAGCGACCCCGAAATAAAAAAGGAATCGTTTTCGTCGCGATTCCTTGCAGTTGAGATATGCGGTCGCCATATTAGCTGCGTTCTTTTGCGCACCTTGCTCTGTCTGGAATAGCGATACATTGAATAGAATAATTTGTTCTGCTTTGTCAGTTTTCATAAGAGGGCCAGCTAATATATGTAAACAATTTATTATTATTGTAATGAAGTTAATTGTGGGAATTCATTACTTTGCATGAATTGTTCGTCTGCGAGAAAAATGAAATATTTATTACTTTGTTAACCAACGACTTCTATCATTTTAGTATAAAATGGTTCAACACACGGATAATTTCCTTAATTGAGCTTTTGTGCGGAGTAGAAGAAAGGACCCAAAAAAAACGCAGCTATTGGACCTGTTATTTTGCTTTCTCACAAAATTTATCAGTTATGCTCCATAAGCTTTCGACATGTCTTGCAATCATTAATATCAGCACAGAAATAAATTCACAGGAGGAATTGCAAGCTCTCGCTATCTCGGGGGACTTCCTAAGTGTACAACCATAAACTTGGCTTAATAGTTTGTCAGTGCAGCGTCAGCCGCCATACAAACAGTTTTTCGGGATTATCTCGGAAATCGTTGATCTTAAGCCGGCCATATACGCTACGGTCCACTGGAGAGGTCTACCTGTGCAGGTTCAGCTGTGCAGGTCGACCGTATGTCGTAGCTTGTGTGGGACCGTCCGGTATACCGGAGAGGTCTTCAGTTCACCGTACGATGTCACTCGAAAGATTGTCGATCTTGCGCCGGTCTATTCCAACACACACTCCGGTCGACCTGCGCACGTTACAACGCCTCCCTACTGCACCACCGCCTCTCCTATGTGACCCAGCGTTTTCCTATTTGCGTTTTGCACATGTTTTAGATATTTTCCAACAGTATTATTAAATTTAGTTTTCTTCATTTTACACCACCTCCTTATTGCAGCCCCTCTCCAATATCTCCCAGCGGGGTGGGGGTGGTCTCATATTTGGACATTTGAATAGCAGATTCGAAATCAGTGATCCCGAAAATTTCCTAGTGCGGATTTTCAGAGAAATCCCTTGAAGTTTAACTTTTCGGTCGCCGTATTGATCCACCATCTTGATTTCCAAAATTTTGATGGCAGATTCAAAATCAGTGACCCCAGAAACCAAAACCAAAAACAAAAGACCGGATTTTCAGTGAAATCCCTTGAAGTTTAACTTTTTCGGTCGCCATATTGGATCCGACATCTTAAATTCCAAAATTTTGAATGTAAGCTTGAGATATGCTACCCCGAAAACCTCCAATTGCCTTTTTCATAAAGATTCCTTGAAGTTGGAAAATTCGCTTCCTATACAAAACGGAATTTTCGATTTTTTCGATTTTCCGGCTTTTCCTTTGGGGTTTCCCGAATTTTCTTTTTTTAAACCTCCCCTGTATTATAGCGAACAAAACAAAAAAAAAAATTATCGAAATCGGTCAAGTCATTTTTGAGTTTTAGCGAGACTAACGCACAGCAATTCATTTTTATATATATATATATATATATATATATACATATATATATATATATATATATATATATATATATATATATATATATATATATATATATGTGTAGATTGTGATAAAAGTGAACAACTCTTCAGGTATTTTATTTTATAATGGTCCATGGGAATTGATATTACGATCTTAGGAAAATAAACATCTCCATAAAATATGTAGGTTAGCAAGGCTCATGGCCAGTCAAGTTAACTTTTTTGAGCATTTTCAGAAAATCTATTGAAAAGCTTATTCAATATGACTGACTCTTAATATGCACGCTTCGCAAACTTATATGCAAGGGAATGTGTTTTTGCTAAAACTAGTATAAAATATGCTTTATCTTTATTAACCAACTTAAAAAAAGAGGAGGTTCTTAATTCCGCTGTATTTTTTTGTGTATACATATGTATGTATGTTACGCAATATCTTCCCCGATTGTGAACCGATTTTAATGATTCCATTTTATTGAATAGGCTATATCTAGAGGGTGGGCCCATTTAACTTTAAAGAAAATATTGCACCTCTAAAGGAATGAATACCGTTTATTGAATTTCACCCACTTCCCGTTAACCGATTTTAATAAAACTTGGCACATATGTAGGTGTAGTCCCAATGAATATAAAATATGGTGACCTGCACTAACAAGTTAAAAATAAAATCTTTAAAAGCAGAAAAAACTGACTTGAAAAATCTAAAATAAAGCACTAAAAAGGGTAAAATAATTGTTTTTCAAATCGGTGCCAAACCGTATGATACGCGTCGATTAGCATAGACTCTAAGTAGGCTCTTTTATTTTATTACTTAAAACTAAGGCTGCAAACCGAAAGCTCACAAAAAAGTCCTAGTAGATATGTGTTACGTACGTATCTAAACTTGCAGGAATTTTTACAAAATCCCATTAATGGCCTGTGTAATCTAATTCAGTTTCCATGCGCAATTAAATGCGAAGCAACTCTTAAATGTTTTCGCCATCGAATGAACATTTTGTGAGCAACATCTAGCACAGATTCATCGGCTCCACAATCTTTGTGTTTGCTGCCTCCATTTGAAATTGCTCAGGCGGCTGCATCTTGGAACGAGTTGCGACGCAACGCTATCATAAAGTGGGTCAGTTACCTGGTTAAAGCTGCTCACGTTAGTTACTTTCTTTTTCAACGTTCAGCAATTATACAATTTCTTGCATGAGCACATCCATGTATGACTCCCTGGCTGGACTGGAAAAATGTTTCTACTGACTAAGCAACACGACGGAGGCTTTATTGCATTTAGAAAAGATTTAATGACGCCCAGTGATATTTCATTTTTTCACATCTTCTTCGGTACGGTGTTCTTCTTAATTAAAACTTGTCGCGAATATTGCTCAAGTGAAGCTGTGGTGTCAGGTTTTTAGAAATATTGTCTCTGAACTTGTGCCATTTGTGGATAATCAAGCTTGTATCTTTGACCCCATTTATTGTTCTGTGAACCCTTTAACTTTGAGATCTCTGAAATTGGCATTTCGTGTACCAGTCGTGATCACATTAGCACATTAGTAAAACTCGTTACTGTCGGTTGTAATAACTAACTTTCAAGGAAAAAGTAGAATTTATGGTTCGCTATTAAGTGTTAGCTTATACATGAACATATTAAGGGGCTGAGTTTTAAAGCTCGCATGTAAATCACAAAGTCATGTTTTCCAGCTTTACAAATTTGAAACACTTTGTCATTTTTTTTATATTCAGGTCGTAGTACACTAACGAGTTGGTTTGGAGATTTTCTTACGATTACAAAAGTACCCGCTTGTGTAATGCAAAATGAAGTATGAATCGCTTTTATGGTTAATAAAAATATGCCCAAGGACACCGGCACACGGCAATGTAATTGTAGCAAAACTCACAATCAGTACATCTTAAAACCATGTTCGCACAATTTATTTACAAAATTTATTCGAATTTATACGTACATACATATCTATTTCAATTTTATATCAAAATCATTAAAATAAAAATCGAATAAGGATGAAACCAGGCATTGATTATGATAAAATGGAGACGTCTAATTACATGTACAGTACATACCAATTAAAACAAATCAGAAAAGGTACGATGTACACAATGTTAGGGGCTTCGTGAATGTTGACAAATAAAAATTTTAAAATTTGTAAATTTTTTACCACTTTTCGAGAGTATGAAAGTTATAGACGTGAATAGATTTTCTTCATAATTGTCACAATTAGCGCACCACCTTTCAGGGATAACTAAGTTTTCGAAGTTATAACATCCATCTACCTACATACATGTGTATTATTTTTGAGATCAGCTCAAAAGGACACATTAACAATATGCAATTCTCTGTGCAAATTTCGTTAAAACAGTGCTTCCCTTTAAAATACTGTCAATAAATACTTAAAATTTACTCTATCATCAGGAAAATGCTCATTAAAATTTAAAGAGCAGTTCTCACGATAACCTAGCCTAACATAAATAGAATACTCTTGTTCATACTGTGTACAGTATAGAGAACCCCTTCTGTGTACAATCGTTAAAGTGGCTCTTCGAAATTAATTCTAAAATGCTGCCAGACCTTTAGGAATGGTTATAACTAAATTCATAGGTATTGTACGATACGATAAACTTTTAATTCAACCGTTTGGAACTTACAGAGTGATTCATAAATTTTGTATGCACATTACTACCTCTAGTACCACTGTAGGTACAGTCGCTTCCGAAAATGAAAAGAAATGCTCTGAAATTGCCTAAAATTCACGATTACCCCATATTTTCTCCGAAATTTATGTACTGAATAAACCTATTTTGTGTTTTTATTAAATTGCCCATCTTGTTGCCTTTCTCAAAAGTGACACCACTTACAGATAGCAAATGGATATACACATTTAAACATAGAAAACCTATACTGTAAGTATAGGTGATCCGTATTATATAACCTTTTTACTTCTGTATATAAATCTTTATAATTGAGCAATATATATATGTATTTGTCCCTTCTAAATCTAACATACATACAATCCATTCTAACGATAGAGTAACATTTTATACAACTAAGTGGATTTATGAAAGTTTCACGTTATTTTCAGTATCTCAAAGACGTAGTACTTATTTTGCGACGTAATTTATTTCATATGAAAAATGACTAAAAAAATTTCCTCATATAAAATCGCATAAACAAACTTAATTTTATGAATTCTTAAATGCGAACGCAAAGACTATAACTTGTATCTGCCTGTTTTTTCTAAAAGTTTCCTGTTCACACTAGTGGAATAATTTAATATATTTCACCACATCAAACTCATAATATATTAAGGTACTATACTACTCCGCTGACGCAGTGCCAATTATTTTTCTTTATTTCGACATATGTACGTAGATATATTTCAGTAGGGTGCCGTATGATATACTCTGAACTTAGCTTTTATTTATTTGTCGGTAATGAATTTGAACTTGAAAAACTTGATTGACTGGAAATTATTCTCGCGAGGAGAGGCGCAAAAAAAGGATCGAGATAATTCTGTTTCTTAATTGGAACAACGTCACGTATTAGCCATTTTTAATAAAACACTTGTTTTTAAATTCACTGAACGACCAATTAAAATTTACTAGCATTAAAAATATTTTCTATCAAGCAGTTTTCTTAAAATCCATTGAAATCAAGTAATTGTTGACACTTATTATTTTTGTATAATTCAAACAATTGATTATCATAATTTGTATTTCATTCTTGGTGTTGAGCGGCTTTGTAGAAATTTCCTCATTTCGTTGAAACTGTTAAGCCAGAGGAGCTTTAATTTAGTGGAATTGTTTCTCGATTCATTGAAAGTGATAAAGAACCTGACTGAACCTGATAACCTTTAAGCTGCAGTGAAGGACGTCGAAACCGGAATCATATTGGAAAAATAATAAAATTAATTTACACGTGTTTGTGCTTATTTTAAGCACACTCCTGAATTTTTTGGTGGTTTTGTTTTAAAGGTAAAAAGTAAAACAATTATAAAATAGTTTTCCAACCGATTCTTTAATGATAATTTTGATTAATTTGATGATGCGGAAACGTGTGGCGTTTGACAATTTTGCTTAAAGCAATTTATCGCTTTATTAAATTCAGGAAGTGTTTACATGAATTTTTATAACTGTAAGGTTTTTTTTTAGTGGTATAGGTAATTTTAATTTAAAGCTGAAATGACTGCTTAAAATGGATGACTCGCGAATTCCAAAAATGTGCCTTCTTAAATTATTAAAAACAATTAACGTAACGGATAATAAATATAACTGGTGCTCACAATTCAAAAAGTTATTAAATAATATAAATGCTGGCTTTTTACTAGAAAACATAAATTTAAAATTTTGGCAAAAAAAGCAGGAAGAAACTCAACAACAATATTATAATTATCTTAAACTTTCTGATATTCAATCGTACACTGAATTAAAAGCACTGCAACTTAAATCTTTACCTGCTATAGATTATGAACGTGCACCCTATTTAAACCTGAGATTACCTTGTACGTTTACTAGAATTAAAGCTCAAGCTAAATTATCAACACTGCACCAGTTCAAGATCTCTTATAAAGGAGCGGTTTATCATTTATACCCAGTTGAAATATGCTCAATATGTAATAGGATGGAACATGAGACCTTGGAACATTTTATGCTATACTGCCCGCAATACACCCCTTTGAGAAAATACTATCTCGCGAAATTTACCAGTGTACATACTATTATATAAAAGAAAATATTCTATCTGATCTTTTTGAGATAACTACGGTCGACAAAGCGACAGCTATTGCATTATATATAATTAATGCTTCTAAATTAAGATGCTTTTTGAGAAATGAGTGATTGTGATGAATTGTATGTGCGCAAATTATATTCTTACTCTCTTTGCTACAGGAGATCCATTGTATCTTTTATAAGCAATTAATTTTAATAAACTAAAACTAAAAAAAAAAACTAAACTAATTTAAAGCTGAAATAATAATTTTTTTTAATATGAATAATAATAAATTTTTAATTGAATAATTTTAACAACCTCAGAAATGCGATACGATGAAGTTAAGGCCTTGATTTAAACTGTTCATTAGGAACCAGAGTGGGAGGGGAGTGGGTGGACGGATGTCCAAGCTCTACGTGACAACACTACTAAAATGTTGTTTGTGTCGTTAATACAAAATATGATAGGAAATGTTAGATCGATGGCATGGTAATTCATTTTTAGGATTCCGAATATTTGCGCAAATTAAATAACTGTAACTTTAAATAAAATATTTTTTCATGTAATATAACTACAAGTTAAGGATTTTTGGACTTTTTTTTTTGCTGTGCGACCTTGATTCTTGCCAAATTTCATGATTCTACATCAGCGGGTATTACCCTATAGGTTTTGAGTTATTTTTGATTGCGTTGACTTAGAAGATTGATTTTTTTACAGCGCTAACAGACCGTAGAGCTAAGTATTTTATATTAATTTGATACCTTCACGCGTTCCTAAGAAAAAGGGTCTTGATAGACGACAGACGGCCAACGAAATGATCCTTTTTTCCTTTTGAGGTACGTAACCTTTATAGGATTACTTCGTTTTCTGAGGGTGGAAAAACTAGAAATAGGTAGAGAAACGATTTTAAGGGATGGAGAAACGATATCTACTTTTGATTCACTGCTTTCCAAAGTGTGAACCTGGCCCGACGGAACGTTGAACTAAAACGAATACCGATTTTTTTGAAGGTTGCCCGCAACCAATTATTTTTAAATGTAAAGGTGGAGAAACGAAAATAAAGGGTGGATTAACGTGGAGAAACGATAGCTCTATGAACCCAAGCGATTTGTAAAAAAATACGGGAAGTGTGAAGTTGGCCCGAAAAACATTTTTGCCGATAATTTTTTTTTTAAAAGCTGGAATAATAAACATTTTCGGTGGAGTACTGTGGACTACATATCGACGGAGAAACGAATTGGGTATACTTTTTTTTTAATTATCTGATTATAACCGGCCAACTTTACACACCTCCCTTTCACCTATAATATTTAAAGCGCAAAACTATTTTTTCGGTGTTGCAAATATGCACCTACTCAGCAAAAAGGAAACAAGTGTTCACCTGTTAATTATAGAATTTTAGCATAAAATCACGATAAAACACAACACCACCTTTCAGCGGTCCATGGGTTCATTTAAATGTAAAATGTACGCAAGCTGTATTTTCGCAAACCATGCAGATATAAAAATGCCACATGCCACAGGCATATGCGGGTTACTCATTAAATTCAAAACTCTAGAACAATCATTTCCCTATATCTCTTTTTAAAACGTAGATATCTGTCTGTACGAGCGAGTTTATGGATGACAGCGACAGCACGAGATTTATTCCCTCTCCGTATTTCATAACTACAGTCACAGTGCATTACTGCGATGCAGTTGCAAACGTTGTGTGGCACGGTTTTATCTGCTAATGCAATCGGAAGCAATTGTTTCCAGAGATATAAAAAACTTTTCACGACACTCATTTTCACTTTCATTTTCACACAGCGTCGCATTGTGTTGGCTGACTCTCAGATATGAATCTCGCAGATTTCAACGGCAAAAAACTTCGGTCGCAACAAAAAGCCCAACAGAGTTGTGTGAAACTATTTTCGCAAACAATTCTAATAATTTGCACAATACGGTGGCTAATTTTCGGCACAAAGAAGCGACCACAGAGAAGCCAGCAAAAATTGCGCATTCGGAAAATTTTGAGGTAGGTACTCGTATAATATACATAATATGAAAAAATCTACTTACGTGTAAACATATGGTCCCAGTTCATCAAGAAGTGGTTTCGATCCATTGTTGAGGAAGTCATCGGCGTTTGTCACATTGTAGACGTAAACCTTAAATATTGGCTCGACTGGCGGTTTCGCCCACCACCCGTACGCCTGCCCTCCCGGCCTTAGAGCTATTTGGTGATCTATTACTAATTTGACTACTGCAGAAAATCCACATGCGACTAGAATTCCGGCTGTAAGCAGACATAGCGCAAACGCTATCGCTATCCCTGAAAAATGAAAATAATGAAAAATTAAAAACCATTTTACCACTTGGTTGCTTATACAGAATAATTTTAAAGAAGCATTAATGCCTTCCATGACTTAAAGTTCGTTCACTCTGAACAACGCCAAGGACAGTCAGTGCATCGTGATTCACGCCCCATATATGTTTAGTCTTCCTTCAAGACTTTTTTTTGTGGCAGCAATTGTGCAGTCTGCCAGAGAGTACACCTTTATTGAAATCGCAGACTGTTTACAGATCACATAGCATTCTTCTCGGTACCTAGCATAATTTGCATGAACCGTTGTTCACTCATTGAAAGCAGTGTTGCATTCCTCCCAAGTGCCCACTTTACTTGTACTCCTCTGCACTGAAGAAAGCCAATTGATTCTCAATAAAAGTAATTGCGAAACGTGATTACCACCTCACGCGGGGGAGAGCAACTGAGTTCAAGTGAAAACGGCGCGATGCCAAGCTGAATTGATTTGCATTTCGTTGAGCCCAACTTAGACATAAATTTGTGCTGAGCTTGCTGAGGCTTGAGCTCAGTGCAGCCTGTGGGGAGATAATTGCGGGTCAATAGCTCTAAACGTACTACGACGCTGCTAACGCACACTCGCCTTGCACAAAGCACATCTCGGCAGAATTCTAAGTGACGTCTTCGAGGTCCCCAGTGCAGCCTTGGCCGTATTGGAATACGTTTGGCGATGGAATTAACATGTGACTTCAATTAAATGCTTTTACATGCATGCGGCTGTTCTGGAATGGGCTTGTGGGCTCAAATTTCAAAACACGTTCGATTATGCAATTTATATCCATTCCCGGGAAATTCTTGCGTGGGTTAACAGAATGCAGGCTTTCTAAGTAACTCAGGGCTTTTAAGACGTTATTGAAAATATTTTGAGAATCACTCAACCATGATTGGGGTGGTTGTTTACATATCGATTATTTCTGCAATGAAGTGCACTTTTTATATGCGGTTGGTTCCAGTGTTTTTGCATATTTCATCACAAACAATGTTTAAAGTATTTAATGCTGTTAAGATAAGAATTTTATGTTGAAGTATAAATTCAAAATTTACAAGAGAACAAAACAAAATTTTTGAAATGTGACTTCTTTACACACGGCAAGACCAAATTCGATTGATGCGACTGAAAGTGAAACGAAAAGCTGCATCGTGAAACCGTAATAGCACAGTGTAACTTGAACGGATTTCTGTGTAAATCAATATATAGCGGTTTTTAGGGTCGCTGATCTCGAATCTTCCATCGGTAATTGGAAATTTAAGATGGTGGATCCAACGTGGTTGAAAATTCTCAATTTACAAGTATTATTATATGGTGGCCGATCTCACACCTACAATACTGCCAAAAAAACGGTACCTACTACGACGGAACTACTTGAATTTTTCGATCCTCACATGATTGTTTAGTAAATGACCAGGAGAGGGGGGGGGAGGATGCACCTGTTTCTAGGGTGTGTATCCTTGGCAATACTTCACACCATCATTTGGTGATAACGTGTGAAGGTGGTCAAGAGTCCATTTTAGCATGAGTACCAAGCAGTTGAAAACATCTGATAAGACTCTAATCAAGGACGTTCAAATAGGGAAATATCTCGCCTATATGGAATAAACGAATCATGTGTATAACGATTTTTAAGTACATAATATATCAATCAACACAAAACACGGAACGCGTAAGAGGAAGCAAACTAGAAAGACGTACCACGACCAAAGCGAGGGAAGACGCTACAGATCCGTTTCAAAACTTCTCCATAGGTTAAAGGAGATCTTGAGGAATAAATCGGATCAACGATCTGTACTTCAACTATAAAAAGGAGGCTGAGATGGATGGGCTTGAGGGCTCGCTCAAACGCCTACTAGAAAACCAATGTTGACAGCTAGAATGAATTTGAATTGAACAGAATTGGATCAGGTAATTATTTCATAACTTCCACGGGTGTTGGTGAGTTGCCAATAATAGCCCGATTTGTAGAAGTGCCCAACAACTCCATATATCAGAACGATTCTGCTCCTTGCCCCGAGCGCACCCGTTGAGTATAAAACCACTATAATATATTAGAATTTAGATTTTCAACAACTATAACAGTTATTTTTCCATCAGATAACAGAGCACCCGAAAGAACTGGGTATAACAAAGTTACCGTGACCTGCAAACAGCCCTCGCCTGAATCTCATAGGATCAAACGAGTATCAAAAAGACCGTCGAAAGGATGTGGCGTACCGAAGAAAGCGAAGAATATTTAAGAACATTGTATAATTCAGTGTCAAGAAGTCATTAAGGACAAAGGATACAACACAAAATTTTATTATTCATTCAAAAATTTATTGAGTCTTAAAATCATTGTGTTTTACTTTTGATTATCTTCTCATCTATCTCTTTCATATGTTGTCAATTTGTTGCCTTTGCGTAAAAAAACAAAATAGACATTTATATTGCACCAACGCGTTTTTCTAAAATTTTATTTTATCAGACCTTACTTTGTTTACTTTACGAGTATAATTATCTAGGGTTTACGTTAACTTCTTTGCGTTATGTGTTAGAAATCCTCGAAAGAAAATAATAAAAATTGCAACAGTTTAAGTCTGCTTTTGAGAATAAGATTCTTTATTGGGGTACTTCTGAATGCGGTTTTTGTTTTTGAGCGGTAATGTACTATCGAAATGCAAATTAAAGATGGAAGATCCCAAATGGCAATCAATTTAATACTTTCTATGGATATTAGGTAACAATTTCCTGGAAAACACTAAGTAGAGTCCTTATATCCAAAGGTTCTCTTTTAATAAGTCAAGGATGCATTCTTTTTATTATAGTTAATTGTTTTTAGCTATTATAGATAATTTTCTGTTTGAGATATGCCTCAGAAATGACAACATTGTCTGGTGGACCGATTTTTTTTGCTCAAAGTGTAGAGGAGAGTCGTGTACCTTGAACCTAAGCCGATATTTTGAGTTTTTCCTAATAGAACTTATAGTATCATTTAGTTTTTATTAGTAGCACGATAAAGCGTAATATTAATGCAACATCTTTAAAATATTTTATTGTCCCTAAAGTACATATTTAATGCTTAATTAATAATTTTAATGTGTCAACCTCAATCGGTTTAAAGTACATTCGAGTGATGTACCTTGATTCAAAACGAATGTACCTTAAACCACTATAAATATATCTTTAGCATTACTAGTTTAAATGTAGTATCTGTGAATCTGTATTGTTACTGGTGAGTTCTAACTTATGAAGATATTAGTAAAAGGTTTGGGTACTTCCTTAGTAAAACGTTAAAGATAAATTTTAAGATAAGGTTGACTTACATTCGCCAAATACATATAACGAATTTTCTTTATTAGATATTCAAACATAAAAAAAGTGTTTTTTAAAATTTATGAAAAATCAACCGGTTCAATGTACCAATGCTCCGCTCCGCTGAGAGATCAAAGCAACACGATTGGGAGTAAGAAAGCTAAAGGTGCAAAGAAAATGTTTTTTCCCACAACATCTCACAACTACCACTGATATATAAAGTAACGAATAATGCAATATTCTAAGACGCTTGCATAAAGTAATAAACATCACTTGCATCACATGTGTAATACACTGCAAAACCTACCACAAGCAAAAAGAGATCTTTACTCTTCAACTTTCACTATGAGACTAAAACATAGCTCTGATACTTTAGAAGTCTTTGAATATGTATATGTTCTCTGCAGACGGTAAAACAACTCCATAAGTGTAAATGCGCGTTAACATAAAATATAATGATTGGTTCAAGGTACACGACTCTCCCCTATAACATTTTTTCTCACAAATTACACTTTAATTACTTAAGTGCCTGAAAATATTAATTATTAATTAAAATTTAATTGAATTAAAATTCTAATTAAATTATTAAAAACATTCTACTGCACTACTTAAGAATTCACGAAACTCTGACTAATAAACTCAATTATTAGGTATATTTGATCCATCCAAGTCGATTTCAGTATGATGGTCAAATACAACAATGTCTGGGCATGTCTGTTAGAGGTTGCCAATGTAAATGAATCTTTGCATCAACATAATTAGAACATATCTAATAGAAGCGCTGTGTGTGTTAGCGGATTTACTTACACAATTCACAAGAGGCTTGTCACTCAAGACAGCAAGTACCATCGAATCAGAAACAGTCCTATGCAATCTTCTTGCAAAATCAGACGGCAAAAGAAGCCCACCACGCTCGTCCAATCCATCTGCGATAGCGGCGTGGTTTTCCCATTGAATAGTTTTTCGACCGCACGTCGCGAGCAATACTCGTATGCAGTTGCTTCCAGTGCCTAGCGCCCCGTTAGTTAACTACCACAATGTTTTCTCACTATAAAACTTGAGACATACCCAGGCCCCTGCGGCCAATCAACTCTCAGACCATTTGCTCGAGACATGGTCGCCGCCGTTCTATTAGGTAACCCTAGATGACCAAACTTTTGCATTTGCCACGGCAAATGGATAAGAAAAAAATTAGCCTTGAACCAAAATTATTGGAAGATTGCATGAGTACTACTGAAATGTGAAAGTGTCGCAATCTTGAGGAAATGTAACGAATCTACTTGAATCGAATTTTGCTTGAGGGATTGGGTTACGTCCAAAACCAGTTATGTGAATGCGTTTATTCATTTCTTTCCGTTGGGTGGAAACATTTTCACTTTCTTTCCTATTTCCTTTGTATTGCGGCTTTTCGCAAATTTTCTAGGTGCGCATGCATACCTAATTGAAAATTTAAAACTAACTATCACTTCGGTCCTGAGTTTTATTTCCTATGTTTGTTTAAATTTTGCACGCAGTTTCTCTAATTTTAAAAGATGAAAAAAGCCTAGTACCAAAAGGAATTTATCTCTTGAAATTAATAGGGACTACCGTCCTGTACTTCTGAAGTACAAATGGGTATTTCCGAATATTGGTAAATTTCGTCGCATTTTTTATTTGTCATATTTTTTTTTAAATCAAGGCTGCATCTTGGGAAGAGGGAAGACGTTTGATTTTGTAGTGAATTCAATTCAAAATTAACATTTTTATTTTGACAACAAGATGGTGAGATGTATGCCAAGGATTTCAGTAATGAACCTACCTAGCACAAATTTTCACAGTTTAATTAAAATTGTCTTAGATGCCAAGATATGCAAACTCTGGGAAAGTGATATATTTGTTAAATTCAAGAAAGTGTCTGGATTAATAATGTCTTCTGTTTTCAGTTGTTAACAAGCATTTCCGTCTAATTAAATATTGCGTAAAGTTACGAGACATGGCGGCGGAGGCTGCGGTAAAATTTCAACAAAAACAAGGGTCACCACTGAGCACGACACGTGAATAATTCATTTCCCACAGTACAGCCCGATAAAATTCAGTCGGCGTCATTGTCACGGGTGCTGCTATTGTAATCAGTTTGCTTTAATTATGAAATTATGTGAGAGGTAGTGCTGCAATAGTTTGCTTAAAATTTATGATAAATAGCTTTAGAATTGCGCCGTCGTTTCCCATAGAGAGAAATCGGAGAAATTTAATGAGGGCCAGTGGAAATTTTATTATAATGGAATGTACATGTATAGTGTTACGGTCTTAATGAAATTAGGATCAAATACTTTTAGTGGAATAACCTGAAATTTGGCGGCTTAAACTCTCGTAAGAAACCCGTCGTATAATAGAAAATTTGAAAATTTATTTAACATCCTTGGAACCTCTCGATCGTCGGTTTACGTTCTTAGAACTTTCCTACATGTCAGCTAAGTAGTTCATATTATGGCATGGCAGGATGGGACGTGAGTAGTCTGTTGGTAAGGATGCCAATCCAAAAAGTTCGAATCAGAGTGCATTTTTCCTAATAAGCGACAGATGGAAGCCCTATCAATTAGGATAGGTCCAGGGGGTGATCACCCAGTATAGTGAAAAAAACGAAAAAAACTGAATTGGAGCCTCGAAGTGGAGAGGTTTTATCAAAGCCCTATGCTCTTAACTGGAGTGAGTGAGTGAAGAAATATTTTCTTTATGGCAAGATATTTAAAACAAAGTTCGATATGCATATATATATGTTTGTAGAATGTTGTGCATAGCATTACCATTCGAAATTGTTTATATTAACAATATTAAAAAAAATCATAAGAGTTCATTTAAATATTATGTAAGCAGATTTGCGTTAGTTAAGTACTGTTTCCCCCTTCCCTCTGTAGAAAAAAAATAAGAGAGTCACATATTTCCACCTTAAACTTCTCAAATGAAAACGAAAATACGAAAGGATAGTAATTCAGTCATTCTAGGTTTAAAAATGTTCAACCTGCGACAGTGGCGTAGATAGTCCTGAGGGGGGCTAATATCAAAAATAAACAAAACATATTTGAAAATACTCGACTCGGCACTTCCTCTGTGAGCCGCCTCACTTTAAAAACAACTGTCAAAATTATTTGCTCAGTTTTGGCTCAGTGAACGGAATCTCCGGATTTGTGGAGGATTCTGCATAGAGAATCTGATACGTATACAGTAGCTGCGTTCTTTTCTGCACCTTTTTCTGGAATAACTATACATTTGTAGAACAAATATGTGCTGCAGATTATACGGAACAAGCCGTCTATCTAAATAATTGTTCGAGTGAAACCTAGATGGCGCTATATTTAATTTGCATAAACATTTAAGCAGTTTTGAAGAAATTACCAGCTTACAGATGTAAACAAATTTGTATTCATAATTAAATTAATTGCTGGAATTCATTACTCTGGCATGAATGCGATATTTGTTACCTTGTTTACCAAAAACTGCGTCTTTAGAGACACGGAATTCAAATCTACCAAAATACAAGATGGCGGATCCAAAATGACGGCCAAAAAAGTTATACTTCAAGGGATTGCAACGAAACCCCGCACTAGCAGGTTTTTGGGTTCACTGATTTCGAATCTGCTATCAAAACTTCTAAATTCAAAGAAGAAGGCTAAGGATGTGGAAAATTCAAGATGACATACCCATAATGGTAACCTCAAAATCGATTGCTTTGTTTGCTTCTACGTGAGCTGGTATATCGAATCGAACGAATGCCTAATATGTATAAGTTGGGAATTCATAAAAAACCAAGATATTAGGTTGCATTACTGAACTTTTCCACGCGCCGCCGCGCCGTGCGCAACCGGGTAACTCAGCATGTGTAATAATAATTAAGAGGACATTTATGGTATTGGGAGTTGTTACGTATCCCGGGCAACGGGTCTGTGCAAGCTAGTATGTATGTAATATGTATAATTCACACTTGGAACTTAAACTGATAGCATTAGTACTCTGATATTTAGTGTAAAAATGAGGAGAATAAAGACTAGACCAACACCACAACAACATTTTTGGAATTTGTAGGTTAGAAAATTCCTCTCAAACAAGATCGTATATGACTTAAAAGTATGAACAATTATTTATTTATTTCAGTAATATGGGGATAACGTTTTACGATGTTTTGTTTACGCATGTTGGGCCCCCCTAAATCGGGGGGTTATTGATTCACCTACTACAGCTGTAGATATGTCAATGATCTGCGACTATAATCCTACTGGAGTGATTTCTTCACATACTTCTTTATTTTGGTATTATAAATATTGTATCCAATCACATTACGGAATTGTGTACGCACACAAGTTATTCAAGGTCAAAGTTCGTTAAAATTAGTTTTTCTCGAATATATGTATATTATTCAATTTATCTATGGGTATTTATCTAAAGTTTGTTTAATTATAATTATGCCAGGTCGAACGGCAACAAATGTTCCTATATATTAAGGAAATCAAAAGCTATCAATTTGCCTTGCACTCCAACTATATTATATTATACTAATTGCCGGAAGTGACATCAGAAAATAAAGTAGTTTGTGTTTAGTTAACGCTAAACGCGTCTCAAATCATGTCAAATGTCAATAGATGTATAATCGGAATATAGTGCATTTATCAGAAATAATTATACTTAATAATTAATTTTAATTGCTGCAAAGGTTAAATGTAATCTATTGCACTCGATTGCTTTGCATGTTATTTTCCAAGAAAACTGAGCTTTTCCAAAGGCCTTTTAGGAATTTCCTTATCTATTACCTAAGCAGCCACAAATTTGCTGAGTAATCGATCACGTGTAACAAATAATAAAATAAGTAACGTCAATCAGCTGTATATATTGACTAGAAATCATATAATTGAATGTGCTGCCGATAAATTAAAGCTACAACTAATTTATCATTGAAAATTGCATTTCCTGCCAACTGAACGCAATCACTTTAATTATGGACAAGTATGCTTCGGTAATTAGCCTTATTAGAAATTTAAAATTCCATCGAAACAATTAATTCTTTACATTATATAGTACATTTTATATACTTAGTTAACCGACACGGATACTTTAAGATTGTTGTTATAAAAACAGAAATGATTGGTAGTCACTAAATAATTATAAATCTATGTATTTACCCTCGTTTGAAAACTATAACCTACATATAAATGAGACTAACTTTCATAACAAGGCAATTTTATAGTGCGCAACTATTATTATTTAAAACACAGTTCACCGATTCAATTAAACTGGTTTGATTACATAAAATAACTATTAAAACTAATTCTTTAAAAAAAGGTTTTATTTAAGGGGTTATTCTCATGTGACCACTTCGAAAAATCGATTTTTTTTTTGTTTTCATATTTCGATAGTAAAACCTATTGGGAATATGCTGTGAAAAATTCAGACCGAAATTCCTAGTATTAAATAAGTTACAACTCATTATCGCCGCCGCGCCAGGTCTGCTGCTGCTACATTTTTATTGTTTTCACCGGTCTTTTTTACCTGCGTACGGAGTTTCTAACGGTCAACTTTAGTATATTACCTACCTGTGTATATGTGGAATAGTGTATATAAAGTTTTGTCATGAATTGTGAAATTGTATGGTCCAGGCTTAGCAGATTTGATTAAGTATAAATTTTCCACGAGAATTCTGCTCTTGAAACTTTAAACGCGTTTTACTCGAAACGTCATTTTCTAGAACGGCCATGGTCCTAACAAAAAAACTAATCGACCGATTGCTTTGAAATTTATATATGTTCTTCTACCCATTAATGGTTATCGCAGGTACCAGAATTGTTTATTTTAGAAAATATGTTCTTACTTTTTTTACATAATTTTTACCAAAAAAAACCAAGATTTTCGTAACTTTCTTTTCTACCGTCCGCCATTTTTTTGTTTTTCAATGAAATTGATTAATTCTGGTGCCTGCGATAGCGACAGATGTACTGAACAAATAATCCATTCGATTTTTTCATTTCAGATAGCACGACCAGCCGCTTTTACCATGGCCAGTGACCTGCTTTTTTTTTTTGGTGTCTAGTTTAATTAAAAAATAAAAATATAAACAATGTAAAATTAGCAAAAATAACAATTTATTTATATAGTTTAAGATACAAATAAAAACATATAAAAAAATTAAAATGATTGAATGTTATTGTCTTATAAAAAAAAAATCCCAAAAAAGAGGTAAAATTCATGCGTTCACATGAGAATAACCCCTTAAGTCAAATGTACTTAAAAACAAAAAATAAAATAAATGTTATCTATTCAATCGCAATTACGTGATAGAAAAGCTTGTTGCGATGTACTATTTATGCACTAATTATTTCACAAAGTTCTGCGTAAGATATTCAATGATCTATTACACGTCGTCGTGCTGTCTTCGGTCGTAATCGTGCAAATTATTGAAAATAAAGAGCAATTTTCAAACAATGTTTCTCAAATATCGCAGTTTGTCATATTTGACCAGCTTTAATTTTACAACAACAAAAGCTAGAGGTGCGATTAGGCACTCGATTGAAAGCTTTGGATTCCATTTCTTGATTAATGCATTAATCATTCCCATAGAGAGCCTAATTCACAATCTCTACAATTATTCCTTTGTGTAGGTTAATATGGTAGTTAAGTGAAGTGTTTTTTTATCTTTTTGGGATATGAAACATATTCTAATGATTTTTTTATATCATAGCCTAATTGCCTTCAGTACACGTATCGTTGTCGAGTGTTTTGGGTTTTGCTTAATCTCTGAACACTCATGTGATACTTTGGCACTTTGTTTCCAGGTCGTGTTGAAAACAAAATCTAATATAGAGATGCTAAATATCGTTTGCAATACTTGTTAAATTGGTCAACAGTTGCAGCTACTTTACATTAATTACTTAACTAATTCCAAAATCTCGATGTCTGCACGAAAAATGAATTTCTACATTGTAAATATTTATTTCTTATAGAATTAGAATATTATAGTTGCCTTGCGAGTTCAGTGGAGTTATCTTTTTATTCAGGTAATTTATATTATTCCGGTGTCCGGTGTGACGCGAGTAGTCTAGTGGTAAGATTGTGAGACTACCGATCCACAGGTCCCAGGTTCGAATCCCACACTTCCTCTGGGACTGCGGTTTTCCTAATGAGCCACAAAAGGAAGCCTCATCATTTAGGATAAGCAGTAGCTATCACCCAGCATAGCGAACATAAACGATTCAAGAAACGGAAGCAGAACCGCGATGTGGAGAGGCTTTGTGGAAGTAGGAAATATATAATCCGGTGTCATGTTATTAACTATCTTAAACATATATGAACATTTTCGAAGTCCTTGGACAGATGTAGAACGGAGCATGCATGTATCACGAGTATTTCAAACTGGCCGATACGATGTGTCAAAAACTATTGAACTGATTTCGCTCCATAATCTCATAATAACCACAGTGCTCGCATATGAATACATTTTAAATAGAGAGCCTACTTACTGCAATTTTGTCCACTGCGAGTGTTGAGGTCGATTTCGTTACCCCCACCCTATACTATACTTTATTTTTAAAACTGTGCCGAAAATATTATATGATTTTCATAAATTTGACTTAACTATAGTACTGGGTCATTACTTTCTAAAACGAGACGAAGCGAAAATGATGAAACGGTATTTTGCGAAATGAAATGGAAACGAAACGGAGAAAAGATTGAAACCTAACAAAAAAAGGTATTTTGAAACACAATATCGTCCTTGTCGAGGTGTTGTTTAACCGTTTTACTATAATATTTCTCAAAAATACTCTTGATACCATATACTTATGAATTGACGTAAAATATCATTGAGTTAATGATATATTTCAGAGCAAAATCACGAATGTGAAGCAGTTTGAAATAATGATTTCAAATATGAAACAAAATCCTGGATTGTTAAAACTACTGATGCTCGCCAGCATATGAACGAATTGCACAAAAATATTCACGGATTGTAATTCTAATGAGCAGCCTACAGACAAGAGATTTTGTGGGTTTGAAAAAGGCACGAAAATCCAGTTGCAAGTTTATTTATTTAATTATGGTGAGACTACAAATTTTTCCTCAAAAAACAAAGAAAGAAATAATAAGAAACTCCGCGAAAGAACAAGCGGAGGAAGCTATAGACAATATAACTATTCTTCAAATTTCCTGATA
This sequence comes from Neoitamus cyanurus, assembly GCA_947538895.1. Taxonomy (NCBI): domain Eukaryota; kingdom Metazoa; phylum Arthropoda; class Insecta; order Diptera; family Asilidae; genus Neoitamus; species Neoitamus cyanurus. Next base: position 32,817,061 of record OX384541.1, on the reverse strand, counting down.
AAACCACATTTTGATGTGGCAATACTAAATAACAAACAGACGATCGTGTTCCATAACACCAATTTAAAATAATCTCGTCTCAAATAGTTACAGGTAAACAGACTAAAATGTCATTTGAATCCCGAAGATCAGAACAGCTAAAATCAAGTCAGCCATCAACCATATTTTATTTACATGTATGTCTTTCGAAAGCTGTAATGTCGACTCTAAATTTTGTTTTAAAAAATTTTGAATGATTGTTAAAATCCTAAGCTGTCACACTAGACGTGCCGCTTTAATGGAGTGTGGAACAAAATGTGCGCACACCTTCCGTTTCTTGATATCTGCTGTCAATTATATGCGAAGTATCCAACATTTTGCTTGTCTGCCAAAATTCTCGTTGTACTACATTACTACGAATTTTCATTTTATTTTCGGACATTCCGTAGCTCGAACCGATGTGCAGCGATATATGCTCCTCCACGTGTACGTCGTCTTTCCAGGTTTTCTATGCCCCAACTAAATCACTTGCTTGTATCACTCAAAACCCTTACACGGGATAGAATATCATCTCTATAAACACTCTGCAGTATTTGAAGCGGTTCCGATAGAGTTTTACTCAACTCATCAAGTTATCACTATTCGTTGGTCCATGGTAGCCTTGACTAACAGCGCGGACGTTCACACCAAAAACACATTTACGTCAACGCGCGTAACTTTTGACAGGGATATGATAACCCTTATAACCTTATAACCCGATAACCCTCATAAAACTTCGATAGATATTATAGAGCATACAAATCGTCGGAGGTCATTTTTCCCCTTCCAATTTTCTGATAGACAGATAGACTTATGTTAAATGTGCCTTTTACAAAATATTGTGATTGACAGAAATACAGCATGGGAAAGAAGGGGAAAATTACCGGGAGAAAATCAGCAGGGTAAAATTCCTTCCAAAAGTCATAATTCTAAGAGATAGTGCTACTAGTTCTTGATAAAAAAATTTATCACTGTAATATACTAGTACTATGCAGTGTGCATCACTTCAAATAGGAAATGTCGAAGCTTTGGCACATGTTTTAAATAATTGTCTTTTTAGGAATTATTATCTTAAGGCATTAACGATTTTGAAATAATACGTCAAAGAGATTTAGAAAATCATATTTCCTAATGCAAGTGAACTTTAGGGAATTTATCCCTATTTATTTCAGATAGCCAATGAAAGGCAGTTGTTCGATTGAATTGCAGGTAGGAACATAAAATGTATTAATTATAGATTTTCCCCAATAAAGGAAATATTTCTCTATTTTACCACTTTCTGAAGGCTGTTTAAAAAGTTGTCCACATTATGTAAGGATATATAAAAAATCAATTTAAAACAAAATAATTAGTCGTAAAATAATACTGCACTATTTTTTGACTGAAGGTCTATTTTTTGGAAAAAAACACTAAAATTTAAATATCTTGAGAACATTAAGGGAGAAAAATACATTATCTTCTTACGACTGGAATTCCTCGTTTTATCAAAAATATCAATAAATATATTTGCTCCTATTGTTACGCTTAACTTGTAAAGATTCGGGGATTACTTGGTACAATTTAATTGCGAAAAACATGATAATCATTCGATGATTAAGAAGCATTTTCTTAAATAATTGAAGAATTATTAGTAATATTCTTTTAATGCGAAATATTAAAGTTCTTACGATTAGAAACTCAAAGAAGAAAGTTTCACGAAAATCCACTCACAATTAGACGGGGTCCAAGGTAAAACCCTAAATGCACTCGGCTACTTTTGAGTGAACTGTTGTAGAGCTATAAGTGCTAGATAAATAAAAAATGAAAAAGATACTTACACCACTTTCTTAAAAATGTGCTGGACAACTTAGCAGATAATTTATTCCTTCGGCCATGCATATTCTGTTACAACTATTAAACTCACTCCCGAACAAAAATCACTCAATTAACTATGAAAATGCAATATTTGAACAAATCTCAATTTTGATAATCAATTCATTTGCAATGTGTAATGAAGATGGACGTCAATCTGGAAGCAGTCGAAAAATAATATAACATCACTCACTCCACTGTGGCGAGAAGAAATTGACGTCTTACAAATTCTAAGCAATTAACAACCGTTTCTTGACTAATTGAACTTTTTTCTGTTGATTGAAACACTTCCGAAAAAATTCAAGCACTTTTTGCGGCATTACTTAGCAAAGTGCCATGCTTCGCCGATTTGATGGGTTTTACAATTACGCGATCGTCGAAAGTTGCGCTCGCTAGGGGACCGCGTGCTTGTCAAAGAAAATAACCGTCAATATGCTCGGTAGCTCGAAGTCAACTGGTCATGTAGAACAAGCTATTGGATTTGAGTAAAGATGCGAAAGATAGACGCGCGAGTGTCAAGTTGTTTTGCAGCCTCAAGCTAGCTGACGTCCAAGTCCATGTGGCTAATGGTCGGTCAATGCCGTGTCCTTAGGTAACGTATCAAATATTCATGAGAAAGTTTTAGATTTTTTATCACACATTTGCACAAGTCGGAAATATCTTTGTCATATTCGAAGTGGTAGATATCCGCTTCTTTGCATACATTTGATATATCCAAGGCTTTTGTTCTTCTACAAAGAAGAGTGACTTTGGCAATGATACATTTAGCTACTCACAAACTGGAAATTTAACGTATTTTGACTTTTAAGTGTCTTCTGAAGATATGTAGATTCTGTATAGATTTTTTCAAACGATTCTGTTGTCAATAAACGGCTGGCGAACAATTTGAACCTTATTACTCAGTCGTCAGCACTTCCTCATTCCTCAGAACTTTAATGAGCATCAGACTCAGCTTCTCATTGTATTCGCATAGCACAGCAATTAACACTTTCTCAGTGCACATTATTTGCTCACAATTTCATGAATTGATTTTCGTTCGCATGTGTGATTCATGTGTTATCAAGATATGCGGCGCTGCTACTAATGCCTGATTGAAACACGATAACGGCATCCATTCCCAATGCTGTTTGTTTGTTTTGTCTACTAATATTTCCGTGCTTGAGATAATTAACACATTTAGCTCGACGTGAACCACCACTGCTCATTGTCTACATTTCTAAGATTTCTGTTGGTGGACTCAAATTCACAGCACTAAATGGGCTAATTAACATAGACTACATATGTATGTATATCGCACTCTTAATATGCAAGCACTGGCACGTGCGTCTTTGAGGAAACAATGTTTAATTTTAGTTTTGTTGCCATAGACGAGTGTTTATAAGGGCTTCGTTATTGAAGAGCCACAAAGTTATATTATCAGAAAATTTATACGATGCTATCTCGTCTCTGAGAGAACCAATATGATGGGATGCAGTCGTGAAGATGACGTTTTACAATTGATAGGTTAAGAATGTATCCTTTGTGAAATTTCATTACAATAGGGGTCAAATATTTGAAATACGATGCAATCACACACGAACAAACTGTCCTTTTTGAACTCATACGTTCAAATAGCGCGCGTGAGGAAAAGATTATTATAATGACAACAGTTTAATATACTGTCAATCAAATTTTGTCGACAATTAAAAGAAAAAAAACACATTGACAGAATATCTGTTAAAATATTATTTTTTGCTGTTAAAAAAATTAACTTATGTTTTTGTTTTAACTAGCATGGCTCAAGAGAATTGGTTTGTCAATACAACATTTGAAACTATTGCTTTTGAATAATTAAACCTATTATATGAACAGTAAACAGCATTGGCTGAACAGTTGAGGGGATGTAATATCAGTAGCCCAGTAGTAAGTGCACTAGACTAGCATATCGAGGTCCCGGTTCGAATCTGGTTCGGACCAAACTTGAGGTGCACTGTAACTGAAACGTTTCGTTGATTTTTATTCTCGCCAGAGCCGTCCTACCGAGTCGACTATTCGACGTTTGGTGGCCAAATTTGAGTCAATCATTTCGGTAAAGAATCACCCAACACCCATACGTCACCGAGACGCATGGTTTGCTGAAAACATCGCTGCTGTGCGTGAGAGTGTACAGAAATACCAGAAGCAGTAAATTTCGCGGCATTCACAAGAACTTGACCTTTCTGCCACTTCAACTTGGCGAATTTTGCCGTACCCGTATTAAATCCAACTTACCAAGGCACTCAAGGTAAACCATCATAGACAATACCGTGTGTTTGCTGATTGGACTATGGAGTAGTTGGAAGTTGACTCAAATATCGCCAAAAAAATCATCTTTAACGACGAAGCCCATTTTTGGATGAATGGATAAATGTAAACAAGCAAAATTGTCGGATTTGGGGCGATACTAATCCCCACGAGATACACCAGCACCAAATGCATCCCGACAAAATCACTTTTTGCAGTGAATTTTGGTCTGGCGGAATCGTCGGTCCGTACATCTTCAAAAAAGAAACAGGCATTGTCATAACCGTCAACGGCGAGCACTACAGATTGATGATAAGCAAATTATTGTGGCCTAAACTGGATCATATGGATATCTATGACATGTGGTTCCAACAGGCCGGCGCTACGTGCCATACAGAGCATATCATTGTGAACATTCGGTACGAGCGATTTGAGGGCGATGTGAACTGGCTACCGAGATCGTGCGATTTAACGCCTTTAGATTTCTCCCTTTGGGGCTATCTTAAATTACTGGTCTATGCGAATAAACCGCAAACAATTGGTGCGCTCAATGTCCACATAACGAACGCCATCCAGAAAATTCAGCTGGATTTATGCGAGAAAGCCATCGAAAATTGGACCTCCCGAATACGTGCCACCGGCGGACATTTGATCAACGTTATATTCCATAATTAATGCCGTAAAATAATCTTTCAAATAATATAAAATTGGTGTAGATATCTTACACCCAACTTGTTTTATTTATATCTAAAAGTCGAGCGTCCTTACTGAAAGACCCGTTATACACAGCTTTCTATTATTTTCGGTTGGTAATATATTTTCTTTAATGGCATCGTGGGCAGATTGTGCCATGGTTTACGAGGTGTATTATAAGTACATACTTAACATATTTATTATAGGGAATACGAGAAGTTTTTCTTGACGTAGTGAATGAAATTTTTACAGATGTCCTGTGATAAAAGCGTCTCCATTATGCGCGTACGGTTGACGCGAAAATTTTCATGGAGGAGGCTATTCTTACACCGATCCATACGAACACAATTATCGTTATTTTTTTATATTTGTTTTTTTTTATGTACTTATATGCAGGTACGGTACATACGCGTAATACTTCTCATATTTTTGGAATGCCTAATTGCTTTAAATTTTTATCGGTCTATCCCTGTGCACCCCTATGATTTTAGGGTCGCTGATTTTAGACAGGTATATTTCATAATTTTACAAATTCAAGATGGCGAACTCAAAATATTAATTTTTTACGGATTTTTATAAAAGTAGGCACATGAGGATTTTTGGGGCTCCTAATTTCTTAAGAGGAGCGCGAAATGTTTTTTTTCAAAAGTTTTCTATGAACTTACTATACTCCTTAGTTAGACGATTTCAGTGTTACAGATTCCGGACGCAGTACCCAGAATGATACATATTGTGGCCGGTTTCTTTTTATTAATTTTTAGGTGGTTAGAGGAAGACTTGTCTGCTAGTTTACTATTATAGAGTTTTAGAGAGGTTGTTAAGCCTATCTTAGTGGAATCTATATTTTGACACACAAAAAATTATCGTATGTAAACCACTCACCCTACATTGTATGAAATATGGCTTATGTTTGACTGCAACTCTTATTTATTGGTCAGGTAATGCGAATATCATTATTGAGCGTATAGTAAATACTATCACCTGTGACATATTGGTTTTGCACACCCGCTATGTATAATTCGAAGATGCCTATTAACTATAAAACATTCTCTCGGCGGATTGCGCATATAGTAAGAACAGGTATAGTGATAACCAGAAGGAGTTTTTCTTCTTTTATTCCTTGGTAAATGAAAGGGACCTGAAGTAAAGATGAAGAAGTCTTAGGCAAAGATAAGCTCAAGCTGTAACTCCACTCGCAACTATGAACATACTATGCATGAATAACCGGTTCGGTATGAAAGGGGTTTTACATTGAGCAAAAGGTAACCTCTTGCTAACTTATCTAGCCTTGAAAACGTATAGTCTTGCAGATTGGTTATCACGTGCATAACTCGATACCTGCCAATCAACTGCATTTTTAAGCACATCGTTAAGATCGAAAATAAAAGCTAATTGCCCGGATTTGGATTTCGTGTTGATTGCAACTGCAAGTAATGCACGTCTTCGCGAGTGCTCGCTTCAAATAATTCAAGTGTGAAGCTAGTTGAAGCCAAAGCACCAATGTGGTCACGACGCTTTGTTCTACTGACACAATTTACGCCAGAGCGGCTGAACCAAGCTGACCAGCGCTTAACTATGCGTCTTTGCGACATGACTTCACTTCTCTATAGAGCTGGACAAACAACCGAGTAAATGATCTCTTGAACCGTCGTTACTGTTTGTCGGAGACACGGCAACTTCAAAGTAGTTTCGTCAGACTTCCTTCAAGTTCACGCTGGATTTTGGGGAAAAACAACGTCGAGTAACGCGAAAAGGAAAATGACCTGAAGTACACAAAACGGCCGGAACAAAGCGCGATTGAGCCAAATCCGCGGTTAATTGGGCAGTGGGCTGCACAAAAATCTCTTTGCGAGGCTGCCGAACGGAAAGTGAAGGCGATGTTGAGACACGCAAAGTCAATAAGACGGCAAGCCAAGAAGCAAGATTTTCACCTCGACGTCTCTGGAAGTAGCCTTTGGACACCCAACGGCTTAATTTCTTATCCAGCCGCATGCAGTTGCTAGACGAGTTTAAGGCAAACCGCATAAAAGGCAGTCGGGTCAGCAGCTGTTGGCGCGTTCAAATCAAACTCAGTACTTTAGGTAAAGGCAAACGGCAAAAACATTGTTGCCTTACGTAATCGCCGCGCTGCAAAAATACTATTTGTCTGGGACAGCGCATAACTGAAAGAAGCAAAAATGCAAGCGCTGTGTCGGTGTGCCCGTGCGCCAGCCGCGGCAGGAGTGATCCGTAAACATTTTCTGAGGAAAAGTTTCGCTTAAAAATGAAAACTTTTAATGCCTCAATGCTCCGTCGATAGTGACGGGGTGAGCTGCTGAGATATTTTGTTGTATAAAGATTCCACTTCTCGGGCTTTGTCCCAATTTCATCTTCTTTAGTATTATGTTCGCTGTTTTCTCACATTTTAGCATGCGCGCTTGCAGCCAAATCTTCAGAATGCTAATTTTTTGTACTGAAGACTTTTCTGGCTTAGGAAAATCTTATGGGTGTGTGTCGTTTCTGAATGTCCACCTGTCTGTTCAACTTAAAGTGCACATCGGATTTGACCTTAATTTTGAAAATTACGAATTTAAAAAGGATAATTTCACCATCATTTTGGAAATACCTAATCCTTTCCTAGGTGTGCATTTAAGTGCATCACGAAACCTGTAACCGACAGGCGAAGGGTAATTTTTACAATAAATTTGGATATGTGGGTTTTTGGGGTCGCTGAATTGAGATATGATGCCCTATTTCGCAAAGTCAAGATGACGGCGTCAATATAGCGGACCAAAGATACTAAACTTGTTTCGATTTTCATAAAGTTCGGCACATGGCAGTAACTGGTGCCGCCTAGTTAAAATATGTTTAGTGATTTTCCAAATCCAAGATGGCAGACTCAGAATACAAAACATCTTTAGATTTTCATGATAGCATAGGCAGGTTGTTTGGGTGGTTGATTTCAAACATTTAAAAATCCTAACTGTCGGCTTCAATATGCCGAACACAAAACACCAAATTTCTTTAAAACTTGACAAAACATGGGGTCCTTGATTTTAAATAAGGTAGCCAATATAAAAGAATATAAGATGGGGTGGGGGTTCAATAACGCACGCTGGCCACTCCAGAACTTCAATTGAATTGGACGCGAAGCAACATTTTGTTTCGCGCTTATTTTGGATTATTATGGAGCAAATGCAATTATGAGTTTTTACAATACATATATATGAAAATTACCACAAACCTTTATATTTAATATCAATAAAGGGAATCACGGATTTTGCAATTTCTTGAATTTTTCTGGGATATTAATAAATCCGTTTTTCATTGCATGTCAGGATTTTTATGAAATTGCTTAAAGTTTTACAGAATAAACTTCTTTTACAATATCTTTTCCACATTTCTATAGTTAAAATAAGTTTTTTAATAATGTGCACATGTAATAATTGCAGCATATTGAAGAGGGTCATTATGAATAATAAAAACTTTAGAAATTAAAGTACCTACGCGTTTTCAAGAATATGTGGATAATATTTTTTGTTGAAATTTATAGAAATGACGAAGTTTTAGTATTTCAAATAGGAGCAGGTGAGCGATCAAAGAGGGTCTTACTGACCAGCTGTAATTTTGGCTGAGCCTGTATTAAATTTCTTTTCTTTTATCAAGTTATTCTTTTGTCGCGTTTTTGTTGCCTGCCTTGGCGGTAACGTTGTCAACATTTGTGATTTCGAACCGGTTAGCGATTTTATTGATAGTGTACACATAATAACTCGGGCAGTAATTGTTCAATCCATAAAACCTTATAATGTTTTTAATTTCAGATTTTCGATTTTTTCAAATCGATTTATTTTAATGTAAAAATTACCGGAAAATCAGTAAGTGCTTGTATCGTCAAATGGTCTCTATATTGTGAAACACAAAAGAAAGAAAAAGAAACGCTTACGCTAAACGGTAGTTCTCTAGATCAAGATTTTTTTTCGATTATTGAATTTCAGATGAACCAGATATCGAATGTACGACTTTGTTCCCGTGATTTGTATTTTGTGAATAATTATATTCCACCTATTAATAGTTTTTAATAAAAATTAGCAAAAAAGTTTTTCAAAGTAAGGTGTTCTAAAATATCTCTAAAAAAGGCCTTGTTTTTTTGCATTCATAGTGTCAAAAAAAATATTTATTTAAAAATTAATTCCCCTTTCCTCAATTGAACTGTTAAAGGAAACAATTAAGATTTGCGAATGAAGTTACGCAAACAATAGTGAGAGTCATTTTGAATCATTTTACGATTCTGATGAAGCTGGGCAGACTTACCATACTACACTTTCTCATGGTCATGACGAATAATCGCCAAAATTTCTCCTCTTTGCTTTCCTTATCCGGTGAAATGGCGTCGTTTTTTGTTCCCAGTATGGAATGTGTAATTAACGCACTTTAACTAACGGCAGTATCATTTCATCAAATGAAATATTCATCCGAGGCTACCGCGCTTACGTAATTGTTGAAAGAAATCAAAATTATTTGTACAAACATTACTGAAACATCTAGGAAGTAGTCATGCACTGCAAGTTTCCCTTAATCATGCAGCAAAATCTGAGATTACCTTTCTTTTCGAATTGATCGTTAGGTATGTTTGGTGCATGTGCAACGGAAAAAACTTTGAGCTTCTCCATAAAACACTAAATGTAGAAAAAAAGGAAAAAGAGCAGCAAAACCTGCAGATATACCCAACTAGGAAGGTGAGGTATAGCACAACCTTTCTACCGCAAAGAAACGAGTTCATCCAATAAATAACGCCGTAACCTTGTGAGTTTCGAACACCATGGTTTTTCAACAAAAGGTTAAATAATTTTATGACGGCGGCGGCGGCGAAGAAATTTTGATTGCCACATGGCTGGATCGATGAATAAATATTTTGTGGCTTAATTTATGCTAGATATTCTGGGGCTCGACCAATCCGAAAGCATTAGGGAATTTTATTACTGATAACTATCAGACATGGAATAATTTCAAACAAGCTTAGAAACGGGTTAAGAATTGAAAGTGGTTTTGTAATATAAAATTTACAAATTTCCTATAGTTTATTTTTAATTTGATCCCAGCTTGCGAGTTTATTTTTTGTTGGGAAACAGTTTTATGGAAGATAATAATATGTATTTATAGTTCTATTTTCGAAAGAATTTTGCTACTCTAATACTACTAATACGTAAGTAAGGCAATTAGCGAATACGTCAACCAAGCTTTCATTTAACACAGTTTGCTGGAGCAAATACAAATGAGGAAATGAATGAATGAAGGAATTATTTGAAACGTTTGCTGATGTACAGTCTCTACGTCGTATATTCGAAAACAACACAAATCGTGTTTTAAAATTTAAAAAGCTGGTGCTCTATGTTCTTTTATATTTTTTTGTGCATAAATTGTTCTTTTTTATTTTTTTATACACCCACAGATTTTGCATTGCTTATTGAAAGAAGTCAACTAAAAAACAGAATTTTAAATATTTTACAATTTAGTTCGCTGTCTCTGACTGTATTTTAAAATTAATTGACGCGCACCGCAACCATAAATCATAAAAAGCGATCGAATATTTTTCGCAACACCAATGACGAAAACGGAATCAAGTGGATTAATTAAGAAAGAATCAAGGTAAGAATAACAAATTGTTCACTTATGTAAATTAAAACGTGATCGAGGGAAAAGTTCACCTCTAATAGGCTTTTTATGCAAATAGGATAGAAAATGTGGTTATTACAGAATGAAAGCCTGTTGTGAATTTTAATTAATTTATCGTTAAGTAATATGGAATAATTAAATACTTGGAAAGTTGATATCAAATAACTATAGTTGAAAAATGCCCAATCAGTGGCTTTGCTAGAAAATTAGCACAAAATTTTATCTGTGAGAAACGATCTCAAAGCAGTTCTGTACCTACAGATCTGAACGATCGCAAGGCAGTACAATTTTATTATATTTTTTTTATTCCTTCGGTCTGTTGATATTTACAATGGAATAAGTTTAAAATGCAAAAACATCATATATATAACATTCAACACTTGTTTCACTCTTTAAAAACGCAGCCTATTAAAATTTGCAGGGTATTTTCATATTGATAAAAAGCACAACATGGAAAAATGTAGCCAAAAATATATTTGAATTTTTCAATGTAGCTATTTTGACATTTTGCGTCAAATTTATAAAATCATTAATAATATAATAGCTGAATATCCTCTTTAAGATGTATCCAGAATCAGATTTTTATCTCCAAGCGTTTTCGAGATGTGTGAAATAGAAACTTGAAAACGCAAAATATCGAAATAAAGTAATTATTTAATAATTAGTAAAATGTTTTTTTCCAAAACCTTAATTGGAATTTCCTTTAATGATTTAACAAATATATTCACCAAATTTAAAATGGTCGAGTTCAACTATTTGTCGATTTGAAGTGGAATCTCTTTTGAAATTTTTTTCTGTTTTAATTTAATTGTAACCAATTCATTATTTTAATCTCCAGATTCGTAAACTGTGGGTACAGTTTCATAAATATTACGTGTTGATTGTAATGCAAGTGTGTTTTCGGCGCTAACGTATTTTGTTTTGGATCACGGTGATCCATACATCAAACGAAAGAGATAAAGAACTCACCGCCGAAATATCATATTACTTAATAATAAGCGAAATCTGACAAATTCGGAAACAGATACCTAGCATACTGCGTCCGATATGTTTGTTATTATTCTGAGGTCATGATGCTCACTAAACCCACCTACTGATGTTTGAGATTCCTTCAACTTCGAATTATGTGTTTCAAAAGTTAGCTTTTTAGATCCCAGCGATGCAGGAAAAAGCCGACGTAAAGTGCTTCTTTAACAAATTTTCCTCTTTATTTGTTTGGTCTACATATGACATAAATTTTAGAATTTGGACCATATTGAAACACTTGTTAAACTTTTTGAGGCATTATCAAACTACGAATAGCTTAACTAGCTTGAAAATTGCTCAGTAGAGCGAAACGGGTCGCTGTAATTTTTTAAAAACAATAAAATTGATAAAAGTGTAACAAGTGTTTAACCCGGCATCAGGCAAGTGGGGTGTTTTCAAAACCGGGCAGGTTATGAATGCTGGTGTTTCTGTAAGAACTGGGAAGTATGGTGACATCACATACATACATACATATGTATATACATAAGGCTCCCCTGCATAAATAGTTTAGTATCACCTATCGAAATTTTCATTTAGTTCTGCTTAATGGAATTATTGACATTACCGACATTATTTAAATATTTGTAACTATTTAGCATAGGTATAAAAAAATAATTCACTCAATAACCGTCATAACATAACCTCACTTATTGCATGGTCCGATCACATTAAATACTTAGGCATCACCTAACGTTCTAGAAACACTGATAAAAACTTGGTACTCCTTCATAAACAGGAGATCCACACTGAACCTGAAAAATATGCTAATAATTCATAAAGTGATATTGCAAGTCTTTATGCTCACATTAATAAAATTTAAGTTGCTCACAATAAAATTCTAAATCTACCTTGGCACTTCTCAACCACTGAATTACACAAAAGGGCTGAATTAGAGCTTATAAATGTAAAACTAAAACGAATTAGTGAAAAAATTTCCTGACATGCTCATGGTCCGAAAATATACTAATTAAGGAATTCTGCAGCTCCTAATAAAACTCGCACTGACGCCCGAAGCGAAAGTAGTATGTAAGAATATTCATAGTTCTAATCATTGGGTTTTTTGTAAATAATTTTCTCCAAAGCAATATGTTTTCTTTCTCAAAATTCATTCTGTTTTGGAATATTGATTATAATATAGTTAAATGAATTTCTAGATTCTAGCACTAAATAGTACTGTTTCTATTATATATACTGTAATGGTTAAATTGAATTAATAAATGTAATGATAATAAAAAAAATAAAATGCTTATCAATATTATGTTACGTTTGTTAAATAACGTTTCGTAGCGATCAAAGTATTCACAGGTTTCCACGGTGAACCAGCTTTGCACAAATTATGGTAATTTTGTATGTCAAGTTTAAAACTATTATAATTCCCAGGTCAATCAGTTCGGCTAATATGCAACGGAGCTGTCTCGGTAAACGTTTCGTCAAAATTAATCATTTCTTACTGAAGTTGGGATCATGTTTTGCGATTACGTAAACCGCAATTTTGCGCATTTTTTAGCGCATGTGGAATATAAATGTTAAAACCTTTTGTTTGTAGTTGTTTTGGATATTGGTCACTACAATGTAGGCACCTGGATCTATTTCATTCCCACATTTCTTAAATATTTCATATAAGGCAAAAATTAAAAGAAAAAACTGAATGATGATTCTGGCCGAAGTTTTTGATATTATTCATTTGAGATATTGAAATTTTGCGTAGCCTACACGTTTAGCAGATTCATTAATTCCTTTGCCAACAGGAACCCACAGCCATCTGATATATTCGCAGTAACAATATCTTTGACGTGATCGAGTGTCCAAATATGTTATAGGTACACTTTATTTTTGCACCGTCTCTAATATTACATATCCGTCATATATGTAAGTTTATTGATTTTATGAAGTTTAGCACACTGAACGCATCCAAATGATTTTGTACACAATAAGTAAGGTAAGTATTCATTGCTTACGCGACCGTTCCGTTCTGATGATCATATTCAGAAATTTGAATCTCCATTCATTAGTAGATTTTTGTGGGGCTTTTTTGTTGGTGTATTTTAAATATGTACGTTAGATTGAATAAATTAATAAATAAATAAAATAAATTGAAGAAAAATATTATGCGATTTAACCATTAAAATAAAATCAGAGGTTGGTAAAATGGTAAAACCTCTTTATAGGTATAAACAATTCGTCACGAAAGTGGTTAAAGGCGTGTTTCAAAAATCAGACGGTTGCGCACTCTCAATGTAAATTATTTTGATGAGATACTTGGGTCTATTAGGGTTCCTCTATTTTATACATCTTGATTCATCAAAACTTTTAGTTTTTATACCCCAATTCTGATAAATGGCGAAACTTCTGCATTAGTGATGGATGCCTCAGGAAATAAGGAACAGTAAGCCCTAAACGGCTATGCTAGTGTTATTTTTTAAATACCACAAACAAAACAGTTTTTTCCAACTTGACAAATTTTTGCAACTTTTCGCGTCTCTAGTATTTTTTCCTGTTGACACAGATGCTTATATTTGTTTTCATTGGATTGAATACACATTAGAAAAAGAAAATAATTTACTAACATACCACTTTTAACCTTTGTCAGATTGTCTTTACTTCAGGAATTTTTTTTAACTAAACAATTTATTAAAACTGATAACTTTCCTAATTTTGAAGCTTTTAATATTATTTAAATGTTTTCTTTCTTTAAGTCACAACTCTAAATTATTGGCTTACAGCAATTATTTAAAGAGGCTGGGGTGTCCGATGACATCTCAGTGTGTAGTTTATGTATGTATACTCGTAATTATTTTGAAGTGGTCTATTGTAAAAAGTTTTACCTCTAAAAATCCTTAAAAATGAAATAATATAAACCATGATATTTGTACTAATGCGCTATCATCCCATTAAGGCCTTGAATTAACACCGAAACACGCTGAACAATCCAGACAATTTTAAAATGACACACATTTTAATAACATTCTAAATTGAATACTTTCGATAGGTCAAGGTACAACCTTACCTTAGGGATTGACGACAGGCACCAATCCGAAAACCGATTGGAATAGCTTTAAATCGTAATCTTGCTAGTCAATAAGCTAGCTTCTCATTTTGGTTGCAAAGATGCCAAAAACGTTTGCTAGATTGCGTTTGTGACCAAATGACAAATTGCTGGTTGCATTATTGAACACCATGCAAAAGCAAGATTATATCCATGCATTTCTGAAAGCACCCTATATTCTTACACATTTAAAAACAACTTTTGTTTTAATCATATTAAGCTACAATAAACTGAATTTGAATTTATTCGCGACCAATCTTGTTCGCAAATAAGTTTTAATTAATTTTATTTTGCTTAAAGGTTTTTCACAGCTGGCAGAAGTCACTAGGCGAACAGAGAACTTAATTCATTGGCATTTAAATCAACTTTCTATTTTAAGTTAGTGGAGGTTACCACCACGTAACGAAAGTTCTGTTAGGATACCAACATCAGAAGGAAGTTACACTAATTCAATTTTGAAATCTCCATTCCATTTGCAGATTGAGTGTGTTCAGTACACAGTAAAGCTGAATTTTAAACTTTTGAAATTGAGTTATTTTTGGGGCCGTTTTGTCGAACATTGCTTTAACCTTTCTTTCTTTTGCGTTTTTCAGGAAACTCTGGTGCTATGGACAACTCACTTTCTTTGCTGAATCTATTTGATTTTACTTATAGATTCTTTTAGGCGCTGCCACAGTGCAATTGATCACTTTTGCGTCATACACAAAATCGTGTTTTAATTTAGGGTAAGCGCCAAAATTTGTAATTACATCTCATTTGGGATTTGGGAACTTGGCAGCTGGCCCTGCGGCCACTATCTACGACCGTCATACGCCAAAATATCCGAGACATAATTTCCGGAACTTATTTTACACAATATGACTACTGAAAATGTTAAACTCCAACGGACTGCCATGAAAGTCAGTGTCGCTGATAGCGAATCTGCCATCAAAATTACAAAATTCTAAATTTAGTATGAATACTTCTTTCGGGTTACAGAATTCAAATCTACTAAGATTAAAGATCGCGGACCCAAAATGGCTACCGTAAAATAAACAGTTGAACTTCAAGGGAATGGTAAGCATTCCCAGTCAGTAACTGTATCAAGAACTGGTAGGGAGATGCATCGAAATCCGTGAAAAGCTCAAAATCGAATTTTTTGGCGATTTCGCATTTCAATTAGTGTTCCTAATTTATGGGAAGATTTCAATAGGCATCATAAATCCATAGTCTATTTTAGTTTGTAGCACAATCTATTGAAAATTAAAAAAATTTTTGCCTTACCGATTAACATTGAAACCAAAATGCTTAGACGGACAAAATCAGGATTCTTCGGAAGTTGTGTGGTTTTTCTTAAATCGGTTTACTTTTCGAAATCATGCACAGAATTGATTTATAAATAAAGAGCGTATTTTGAAAATTTTTTTTTATAAGAAAAGCGTCATACACATCGGAAATCAAATCCAAATCCAATTCTTATTGGGTATGAAACAATACATAGAAAGAAAACTTTAGTTCCAAACCCCTTCTCTAACAAGCTTTTGTACAACTATTATTGTGCACGTTAATCCATGGTTAATAATAGTAGTCATTTTGTGCTCACGAAAGGATGCAAAGAAATCCACAAATCATGTGAGCTCCCAAGTCTGACCAATGTGCCTTCCGGGTTCTTAAATGTCTATTGCTAGAAGGTATAACAGATACCGACCCTCCAACCTGGAAGCATCACAGTAGCGAAGGCGGAAGCATCATCAGGTTTGACAATATTTAGCTTTCTAGGGGGCCAAATCTAAAGAAAGAATCTACCAATAGACCTCTCTGAAACACATACGAGTATATTACTTTAGTTAGGTTGAAGAGAGAAAACCTATTAAGAATGACATTAAAAGAGCTGCTACAATTTTCTTACTTTTTGTAAAATTTTTGTTTCATTACCTACATTATAAAAGTTTCTTATGCTTATGAACCTATGACTTACTAAAGTCAAGTAAACCGTATGAAATTAACAATTATCAATAAAAACCACTTTCACCAACAAAAGATTGTTCAGGAAAAAATGTCAATGAAAGAGTAATAATGAAGTAAAGACAAACTTAATTTACTTGCAGGTAAAATATAATGGCCGTTATAAAGAGACAGAAGTCCAAAATACTAGGTAAAAGGAAACAGTGGAAAATGTAAGAAGTGTCCAAAAAACCCATCAGTTGTATAAACAGAGGTAAACGTAAGTCCCAGTTCCGTTTCGACTTCGTTCAGCATGGCACTCGATTACAGTACACTAATCACGTCTCCGCGCAAATTGTATGAACAAATTTCTCCTCCACAGTGGAAAGACATTAGATATTTTCAGCATTAGCACAATCAGCGAGGAAGCTACAAGGTGGCATTGAATTGTTCGCAGCAGACACGCAACAGTTCAGAGTAAAATGTGCAAACAAAAACACCACGTCTTGATTGACACATTTTTGCACAAATTTCCATCGAACTGTCGAAATACGAAAATACTTGGCAACTGGAAGCGTTGTTCTTCACTTTTCTTCCGTTCAGTCCAATAACACCGAAACCGGAAATTTTCACTCTTTGAAGACGCCTTGTAGGAATACCTCGGTTTCAATCCACCGCTTCCTTTTTGGTATTATTTCAACGAAAATAAGAAAATTGGAAGCGGTCGCGCTGCATTCCAAGCGTTGAACTGATTTTTCCTTTAGTCTCAGCTGTGGAGCTATACTAACAATGTGATTTGTATTCCAAGTGCACAACAACCGATTTTATGCCAAGTTTCAGCAATCAAACCACGTAAGGCCGCGCGCACTGTAAATCGAACTCAAATGCAATGCGGGATGTATGTAAGTGCGTTTAGCATGCGCACAGTTCAGGTGATTCCGGCGAACGTTGCTGGGCAAACGTAAGATAATTTTAAACAAACTCTCTCGACGGTCTTGGCGTAACTGACATTAAGCAGCCAAGCAACTATCGCGGTAACCGTTTATCAATCCGTGGGGAGGCGAGAAAATTCCAACCCAACCTCACTTGCGCGCCTTGTACCTGCGAGGCTGTCTTCAGTGGTTGGACAGTCGCTGTGATTCTTCGATCGGTGCAGGTTTTCAGTTCAACACGCTCTTAACTTGTGGCGCCGCCATCAGCCGCATGCCTTGAGCTTGATCGAGGGCACCACAGGCCACCGATCCCCCATCCCAAACCTAATTAATATGTTATAATTATAACGACAAATTTAGCTATTAGACCAACGTCGGGATGATGACGCAAAGTGCTGTTTTGCGACATGGAAATTGTAGTTCGGTTTTATCTGCGCGCCAACTGGCTACAACTGGTTGAATATGAGATCTAAAATTTAAAACCTGTATGTTGTTATTTCAGTCTCTTTAATATACGTGTATTAACTCGGCGCATGGACTGCAGGTGTGGCTTAAACTTGTATACGCTTTTTGTGGCTTTTTATCACGTATTTAAAAAAATTGCAAATTAAGCGCAAAGAATATTTTTGTTACGAGTATATGTTTTTATCTTAAGACCCCAAAGTCAGACAAACTTTATTGCTTTTGGATTTTACTTCGGCGATATAATTATTGACGTAAAAGGAAGCTAACCCTTTTTACTCTTTTACACTTTTACAATTAAATTAGGAGATAGTATGCGCTTCCCGTTTGACATTCCGAAAATCATGGTTCAAACTCAAAATGCTAATTTTTGTGTGTTTTATATTGTTCATGTTACTATACAAAATGGGGTAACTAGTAGTCGGGCTACTACTGCAGAACGTAAATACGTTTTGCGTAGGATATATTGTAATGAAGCTAGAATTGGTTTACAATTGTGAATTTAATTCATACATACCTATGTATGTTACAATGGAGGGGTGAAATTTAGTTTAAACCAGTTCAATATTTCAACCTTCATCTTTTGAACGACACCTCTCTCGCTGACCTTCCTTTTATAGTTTCCAAGTATTACCAAAATAAAGTGTTTCACTTTTCATGTCGCCCACATTCCAGACTGTACATACCTCTATTGTTTTTAAACAAATGTCAATAGCCAGTCCACTTTTGCGTACACATACTTGTTAGAAAATAAATTCTGAAATTCAATATTCAATTTTCCTTAATTTGACTACTTTTGTCCCATTAGCCTTAATCTATAATAACACCTTCGATTGTGACGTCATATAGACCCTGCCTACTTACTTACTGGCATACTGCGGAGTCACATGTTTTTTTTTATCTCTTTCCCTTTTTCATTGCACTATTATTTTATTAACGTTGAAAATAATTATTTTATCGATTAATTTAATAAATCTCCTTATTTTTTTTGTGCCAAGTAAGGATTCTGAACACGCCTATATTATCTGTTAGACGGTCACTTTTGAAGTACTTTAAAATATATGCTTGTCTCTCGCAGTATCATTCTATACCTCTGTCCAGCTCCTCATCGAATTTGTTCTGGCGATTTAAATTTTTAAATTTCGCTAAAATCGGGCTGTTGATAGTCTTGAAGAGAATCGTTGGTTTCTTTTGCTGTCTCTCTCGTGTTGATGTTTAATGCATCTCTTCATCCCACTTATCAGAGAATATCTGATTTTCTTGAAATATTCGCACATATCAGTTCTTTTTGTTGCTGGATTTCAAAACTATATTTAAGGTCTCTTTTACATAAAATGTTTGCCAGAGCCGTTTTTTCCCCATCAACACTTGTTCTTACAAATTAATTTTTTTTCCGGGGATATCGATTTTTTTTGTGGTCTAATTATAGGGTATATCAGGGATTTATTATTTTAGGACGTTTTTTAGCAGGATTCACTTTTTCCTATAAACGTATGTACTATATGTGGCAGACGCGAACTCAGGGGAGGGAGATCTACGGATTTGAGCCCCTCCCTCCCCTTAATTTCAGCAAAGTTATTTTGCTCCAAAGTGCGGCTCTTTAAATGGCTATTATATAAAGAATCAAACTAAACCAAAACTCTCTTCAAATTGCCTTTAACTGAGGTCATGCCTTTGAAAAGAACCTTAAACTGTAAACCGTTCTCGCATTCTGATGATGTGGACAAGTGGTCAAGTTGTATAGCAGTTAGATTGCGGTGACACCTATCAGTCCTACGCTTAACTATAATAACATATTAACATATTGTAGGCGAATTTTGAATAAAAATTGTAAAAAGTACTTCTAGTTTTTTATATACCAGGTTCGAACTCGCGTCTCTTCACACCAGAGTCGAAGTCTCTTCCCCATTTGGATATCTGATAATTCCGGGCACCGGCATAAATTTAGTGCTACATAAAGGGTATAGGAAAAGGTTCTTATACGAAAAACACTGAACATTCTGCAGTTCAATTTTATCGGAACATAAAATGAATCTTTTTTAAATCGAAATACATGTTTTACGTCTAAACCCCGCGACGTAATTGATTGAAAAGACAGGTACAATTGCTCATCATCAGCTTACAAAACTATATATTGATGATTGGTTATGATCATGACTTAATAAGTCAACTCGCTCCAGGACCTTAAATAATACTGGAAGAATACTAATGGGCCGGAAGTCTTGTGGCACGTTAGGGTTTTTTTTCTTTTTAATGAAAAACAAAAATTCATTTAAATAAAAATAAAAATAAATAACAATTCGCAGAAATCTGGATGCACAAAAAAAAATTGACGACTTAAAACGAAATTTTTATTTTAATGGCGACGTATTTAAATCAAAACTAGGAATTATAAAAACTGCGTAGGTTGCTACTTAGATCTTGAGATATGGCAGCACCAGTGTGAATATGTCAAATCTGACATTGTCATCGTAAAGTTTGCAATTTTTAAAGGTAAACGTACTCAGAACGTTTTGTCATACGAGTGATATTTGTGTTGTTTACAGATACTTGAAAAATTACTTTCTTTTTGATGGTTTCAAAGTCTATAACGGACATAGGTAAAAACAATATATAGCATAGATCCATGTTTCGTCGCCTGTCAAGACGTCTATTGAAGGACCGCGATTGAATTTTTTAACATTTGTTTGCACCAATCGACAAGAGCCTTTTTTTGAGCGATTGTTAAATTATGCGGTATCCAACGCGAACAAATCTTTTTGACGACTAAATGTTCATGCACTATTGAATGTATGCGAGTGGAATTAATGCACATGTCATATGACGATCATGCAATATGAGTTTACGCAAAGCATCAATTTTTTCTGGCACAACAGCCGATTTTAGACGACCTTCACGAAATTCGTCCTGTAAAGAAGTGCGACCACGATTGAATTCAGAAAACCAGCGAAACACGGTAGCTCGACATGGTGCTTCATCACCAAAAGTTGCAGCGAGTTGATCGGCACAATGTTGTTGCTTTAATCCATGTCGAAAGTCATAGCAAATCACCGCGCGAAAATGTTCACGACATAGTGCCAACAAAAATAATTCTGTAAAAATTCTGTAAACAACACAAATATCACTAGTACGACAAAACGTTCTGAGTACGTTTATCATTAAAAATGGCAAACTTTACGATGACAATGTCAGATTTGACACTGGTGTTGCCATATCGCAAGACCTAAGTAGCAACTACGTAGACAACGGAAATCAAAATGATTTAAATGGAGGCGACATATTGTGTAAATCGAGGTCCGTCTGCAATTTAAGAATCGTGACGTGTGTTCCTAGTTGTTGTAAATATAACGTCAATTATAGCTGCAATGAACAAGTACATATGGCGGCAATGTTCGATAGGGGATATCACGTTGAAATCCCGAATAAAGAACTGGGAAAACCCACACCATCTACTGGAGAGTCTTTCCAATGTCTTCTATACAGACGGCTCGAAAACCTCTACCGGTACGGGCGCTGGATGGTGTTTCAGCAACGAAATCAAACACTCATATCCTCTCGGAGATTTTGCGTCAGTTTTCCAAGCGGAAATCATCGCTATTCTGAGTGCGACAAACTGGATAATTGACCAGAGATGGCGTGAAAGGAAGATCGGTATCTGCTGCGACAGCAAAGTTGCGTTTACAGCACTACGAAATCGTATCACCCGCTCGAAAATTGTCCTGGAATGTAAGAGACGACTGCAGTCGGTAACTCGCTACAATGCAGTCTCTCTTATATGGGTTCCTAATCATCAAGGTATCGAGGGTAACGAAAACTCTGATAGCTTAACAAAGGAAGGCGCGAATTGCAGCCCCTTTGGACCGGAACCACCGATTGGCGTGAATTCTGCAATAGTGAAAAACTGGATAACTCGGCACATGGAGAAAATCCATGCACAGAGATGGTCCGTGTTACAAACTTGTAAACACACCAAACTCTTTATAGGACGTCCCGATAAGTGCAGAAATCTTGTAGGGATTATAACAAGGCATAACACATGTGGCAAACATCTACATGCCCTGGGAATCGTCAGTGACCCTATATGCGCCTCGTGCGGGGAGGATGAGGCAGCACAGATCACTTTCTCTGCGATTGTCCCGCGTTCTCCCAAGCGCGGCGCTCTGTTTTCAGTGCTAACGTATTCAGGATGGAAGAGATCTGTCATCGATCCCGACCTTCTTCAGTTCATCATAACAACGAAGAAGTTCAGCAAGGGCGGGGGTAGAGTACAATGGACTGTTTGTCTGAGAGCTGGGGGCTTCGCTCCCCCCTTCTTCCAAATAATAATAATACCATATGGCGGCTAATGTGCACTAATTCATTATAATTTGTCCGCATACAGCACTTTATTCAAAATGATGTTTTACACTGTGTTTTAATTAATCTAAAGAACGTAGTAAGCAATTGTTATTAAAAGTATCAGCTACATTTTGCTTCCGCCAATTTATTCTAAGAAGAGTAATAAGCAATACTGCATGTGGACCGGTTGTTGCCTCTGTAAATTTTAAAAATGTTTTCCTGTAAGGTGAGTTCATTTATTGATAGACATATTGATTCACATTGACAGCGCTTCGTATTTATCTTCTTTAGAAGGAAGCTGCTAAGTGTACACAAGTAAGATTTTTTCTTAGACTGTCTGACACTGAAACTCGCTAAAATCAAAGGTTAATTGCTCAATGGTATCACATCGCGAATTAAAAAGCCTTTAGGATAAAAACCTTCATTACTATAAACATAACATAATTACTATCCTGAGTTGGTGGTAGAAACTACTATACGTACATATTGCGTAAAACGTGCAGCACCCAAAAAATTTTCTTGCTGGCCACAATTACATTTTGAAGTCATGTTTAGCTGCGCTGCGTTGACCCGCTGACGCAAGTTAGGTGAAATTTTTGCCATCAATCACGTTGGGCTGAGGAAATACGTTCATATAGTCGTACTGCCTTTCGACATTGACATCGCTCGGAGTTCGGTTGTAACTTGAAACACCTCTGTTTACGCCTTACGGGGAGTGGAATGTTTCTTTTTAATTTCGTACACCATTAGGGTTTACAGCTGAATCGTGATTGCATTTTTTAGTGCTATAAGGTGCTACCACTATATGTATTCACCAGTGCCACACGTTAAGTGGTTCTTAAGAAGATCATAACACGTTTCTCTAATTTATTATTTAGAATTATTTTTTACTGGTATTAATCTCATCGGGGCATGTGCTAAAGATTTGCAGAATTTCGTAAACATTTTTGTTTTATAACCGGCTTGGCTAATTTAACGACCTTGAGGATAAAAGCTGTGAGTTCTTGGACCGGGGTCCAAAATATACTTTAATCTAGTTTATGCATGTTATATAAATGACAAAGAACTGACTCTCAGGCGTTCTGCTGCTTTTTACTGCGTTAAAATTAATTCTGTAGGCACTCACATTAAAATCTGTAGAGACTTTATACAGGGTGGGCCATAATGTGTGACCCTATGCCCCTAGGCTATTTCTTTGGAATAGGATAAAAATAATAAATACGGTTTTTTTAAATATTTAATTGCACATTCAAGTTTTTTTCCATCATGTTTTGAAAATGTTATCGCCATTGTTCATAAACCTTTGGGCTACTTTTAGGCGATAGGTTCTCCACTTCTTGATGGAGGTTCTCCTTGAGGACTGCCGGAGTCTGTCGCTTGTTCACATAAACCCGTGTTTTTTAATAACCCCACAGAAAGAAGTGTAGGGCGATGATCCATTGTTTATTTACAGAAATACTAATTCTCTTTGCTTCACAAATGTGAAAACCGAATTGACATACGATGCCATTTGTAAAATCAATTGTCCTTTAAGAGTGGGTCACATATTTTGGCCCACCCTGTATTAAATAAAAACTAGCTAGCTTGTCGTATACATATACAAATTTTGTAAATACGACAATTTAGCTTTTCATGCAATCTGGAGGGTTAACTATTTTTATTAATTGAAGGAATACAATTTTGAAAAAAGTAAAAATTAAATATTATTCCTTAGTAGATTCATGGAAATATGAAGCAAAATTTTTAACTAATTATTTTACGCATTTCCAGGAAAATAGTCATTATACGCACAAAAAATAATGCTGGGAGAACCATGTACTTCTTTGGATGACTTGCTACTTGGAAATTTTTAATGGTGTACAATATACATATATACTAAAGATATTTGCGGTGATATAATTATCTTCCTTCTCACTTTCTGTATTTAAGACATTTTTGAAAAATGCCCTTTTCCCAATTAAAATGAAAAAACATGCAAACCAAAGAACAAATAACGCCATATTTGAAGTCAATAATCGAAAAAAACAACTAAAGAGAGATGACAAATTATGCAAATTATAATTAAGTTTGTTACTCAGCCACAGCTATTGGATTCAATTACAGCTTTTAATCATTTGGCATTGGCGTAAACAGACTTTAACAAAATTGAGGTTCAATTATTTCCCAATTTCTCCATTCATTCTTTTACCTGGCTAATGTTTCGAAATATTTGAAACCTGACAAGGTCTTTCCATAAGTTTCTAAATGCGTTCAAGTTCGGTGGCTGACGGAATGCTTGCAACATTCTAGGGCAGTTATATAAGTATAAGGCAGAACCTTCCAACCTTCGAAGTATTTTTCGAAGTGTTGTTTAAAAAACAAGTTCTCCGAAGTTGACTAATTTTTCTGCACTTTATGTGTGGATGTTGAGTTGGCAAATTTATCTTTTTTACCTTCGATTAAAAACACATGGTCCATAATGTTTCGACACATCAGCCAGTTAAAAGAAAACAGTAGATTATAATGAATTTTAATTTTTTCAAAATTAAATTACATCAATGCTAAGCTGATTTAGAGTTGTTATTGAATCACAAGGTAACAAGGTAAAGGACTAATTAAACAAATTAATTTAAATTTACATAATTATTTATGTATCTCTTTCAAGCTTGTCTGGATATTAACTTCACTTGAGTTGGAAAATATCATAAAAGTAGAGAAAGATAACCTACGTATCATTAATACTCTGCAACAAATATTTCACCGTACCTTCATGTACTTTATCAAAGTCTACCATTGTCAAATTATTCGTTTGAGCCTCTGTAACCGAACCATCCAATTATCACGTTAAACATATTTTTGTTTATATTTTGCGCTTTGTGATTGTAATTGTGATTGTGAAAGTGATTGTTAACAAATAAAATTGTCTCTATAATGTAATTAGTTATAAAATATTTGTTTTGACGTTTTTTGAACACATTAAGTTTCAATTATTAAATATCATGTCTTGCTGCTTTGTGATAAACGTTTGAAGATTATGGGCAGAGATACTTTCAAGGTAATATATTAACTTGAATGGCGCGACCCTATAATGAATTTCATTTTTTTTTCACAAGCTTGCGTTTAATTTTTGTCGATAGATATGCCTTGTGCAGTAAATACGAATAACATCGATATTTCTGGCAAAAGTCATCTCTCATTCGAGATAAAATACAAAATATCATTGTTGTGCCAAAATAGGTGAATTTTACTAAAAAATTATTTTTTTCGCAAAATGTTTATTTAAGCATTATTGTTTGTTTGTAAACATTTTTTTTACAATTTATTCAAGTGTACCATACATTTTTTCATTTTGAATATACAGAGTGTCCCGTACATAGTGGGTAACCACTACAGGTGATAGGACAGATTATTAGGTATTAATAATAATAATAAATTCATTTATGGGTACTCAAGACAGTTGTCTTATAAGTGTACCATACGTATATAAACAGATTGGACACAAATCTGCAGCTACTAATCTAACTACATCTATTTTTACCTATAAATACAATAATTATAAATTCAAAATTATTTGTTCAATTTAAATTTTAATTAAAAATTAGGTAAAATATAGTCATAAAAGAAAAAAAGAAAAAAATAAAGCCAAGTTAAAGAAATACAGTCAGAGCAAAGAAGGAAAAGAGGAAAGCAACAACAAATAGATAATTTAATAAATAAAAAAAATTATAAATCAATTAGGTAAGTGGTGCAGTATGATTCTTTACCAGAGAAGTAAAAGTTTTACGGGAGCTAATTCGCTGAAGAGGATTCTAACTGCGTATACCTTTAACAAAGTAAAAGCGTTCACCATATTGAGAACGGCATTTAGAAAGGTGAAGATTGCGGTGTCGTTTCGAATTAGAGAACTGCAGTCTGTCAAACAGATAATTATGGGTTTTTTGGTTAACTAAATGAGCATAATATATCTTTATGAAAATTCTCACGGTTTTCGAGTTACTTAAGTTTTTAATTTTTCATATTTTATTTTAGCTATAAATCTGCCCTATCATCAGTTTCCAGGTTATCCACTATTTACGAGACACCCTGTAGGTATTATTCCTCAATCATTTATGAAAATAAATATTCTCACGAATTATTATTTGGCCCCAGTTATACTGTGATCTTCGAAACTATCACGCTAGACTCATGTGCAGCTCCATTCATTAGAATGAAAAAAATTACAGTTACTGATTTTACGTCCAATTATAATAATAAAAATTTTAAATCATATAGAGTCATATCTCATTTAATACTGTTATGTTAAGTAAATGGCAAAATGACCAATGTAAAAAATTACAAAGAGATTTTTATAAGTAGTTATAGGAATTTATAGATTGGTAGCCGATTTTATCGGGGCTTATCGATTTTTGGGAATACAAAATTAACCGATCACAAATCTAACTTATTAATCTAATCACCATCTTAAATCGGAAATACGTATTTCATTTTGAAATCTCGAAATTTGCAACTCTCACAAGTTTTATCTATCTAGTCATTTTCCTAAAAACTCCATAGAAGTATGTACATAGTTGATCGCATTATAAATTTTCCAAATATTCATGGCAGAATTAAAAATAACATTCCTGGCAAACCTCTCATTCTCAAGGAAACTCATTAAGTTTTATTATTTTGAAGTATAGGCGCCATATGTAAAAGTAGTAATCCCTAAAACCGCCGTATGCCAACTTTTAGTGCAATCGGAAGAAAAGGAATATTTTATGTAATATAATAATAATTTGCAAAATCCACATCAAAAACCACCCGTTATCCTGTATTTTTAATTTGGAAATTGTATTTGAAAGCAACCCCAAAAAACCCTGCTTATAAGCTTTTAGAAGCTTTTAAGAGGAATGAAAAAAAACGTCTATTTTCACAAGACAAAGTTTGATGGCTTAAGCTTCAAAAGTTTTGACGTTTATTCGTCTCAAACAACAAAAGTACGCTTATTTCCAGAATTATTTAACAAAAACACGTTCTAATTTTAGAACTGTATGATTGGATTTTGAAATGAACTATTGAGTTCTTATTGTTCGGTCCATAAGAACAATTGGGGAATGAACTATTTATGGCAAATTAATTTTTTATTCTCAAATTTTTTTTTCACTGATGTAAATTATTATTTTGTAGTTTCAGCATCGAAATATATAGTCATAATAAATATGTCTGAGTGCTTGTATTTGTGTTGTTAGAATTAAAGTCATCCTTTTGATTTCACTTTGTTATCCATGAGTGCTAAATATTTTTTTTTCCTCGTGTAAATATAGTAGGTAATGTTGGGATATGATTACATTGAGCTCTTTCCTTGAAAATACTGCTGAAATGATTAGCAGGGGAGGGCGTTGCGGTAAAGAAAGTTTTATTATAAGAGAAGCTCATTAATAATCGGTAACTAAATTTACGGCTCGATTAACTAATCAAGCTGGATATTTATTCTTCAAGAGATGGCGCGATTCTCGTTATGATAATATACCCCCAATAATATGTTATATTGATTACACCAGCAATTTGCTATTTTAAAACACATACATATGTATTTTCACGATGGGTACTTCGAATGCGGCTCGAATATCGGATAGTGCGACGCTGAAATATGAAAATCCTTCACAGCATTTCCAAACGTGATTTGCGACTTAATCAGAGGGTTTTCCAGTTGTGCAACCACATTTACTTACAGTTTCAGTCAAAGGTCTGAATTTAAATCCTTACCACAAGGTGGTTGCAGGACAAAGTTCAAAATACTTTTAATCTTTTCCTCAAATGCAAATTGCTATTAAAAACAATGATAAGTGAATACATTTTATACAATTGCGTTATAGAGGAAGAAATAATAAATTTGCTGCAATGGGCAAAGACCTCGTAGCTCGCACGTACATCGCTTCGCTTGTGGAGAGCCAACGTACGTTTGCGGAATGCCAAACAAATGTGAAATGAGCATGTTGTGACTCACGTCATGATATCAAAGATCATTGGTTGCGCGATCGGTTCTGAGTACCTAAAAAACCTTGGCGTGCTGAAGTCAATAAGCAATATTTTATTTTGTAAACACATTTATTTGTAAATTCATCCCCTGTGACGTGAGGTGTATTGAGTGAGATGGCTTGCCGGCTTGTGAGTCAATAGGAAAGTGATCGAATACGATAAGCAAAGCTACTGTTGTTAGCAATAACAAATCCTGATAAAAAGTTCACGTTTTTATCTCATGTGGATAACTGAATTTTAGCAGACTTTGTGAAGCATTGCCGATATTAATGTATACATAATTTGCGATCCCTATAATATTAAAACCGAGACATAACCCTCATCAAGCCTTGAGATATAAAAATTAAATATAGAGATGTAATTTTTCGACCTAGCAAAAAATATAAGAGTATATCATCGAGAACTCTTTTCTATTTGTTGAATATGTATATTTATTTGAACTGTTACTCAAAGGCAAGAGTACTATAAACCGAAAATAATATTTCGATTGGCCGTTCGTACGTAAAATTCAAATGAAATAAAAGCTGGCCTATCTAAAGTAAGTAGCGCTAATTAAAATACCCATGAGAAGAATGTACTGAAATCAAAAAAGATGTCTACCTGACTTCATTAGGTATTCACATACCTACTTCCCAGTGGTAGTCACTTTCTGACACATGTGGGTCAGGGTTAGAGGTGCACAGACCCGCTTTTAGATTAGCAACGAGGTTATGACTGAGTTCGTTGTATGATTTTATACAGGTCAGACATGTCTTCGGGCCAATGATATTGGCTCACATCTAATTAAAGTTACAATTAAAACCTTTTTCTTCAGACAATTTTCCAACGAATATACATACATAGTTTCATTCTTTCTAATGCTCTCTCTTTACAAACTCGATTTAGCGCAGCCTATCCGTGTGCAGTGTACTCAATCAAATAAAAGCTTTTTAGGCATTTCTGGTGATTTCTACTTCAAGGTAAAATTAATATTTCATTAGTTTATTCTGAAAAACAATTAAAATGAAGTAAAATTAAGCATTTAACGTCATTTGGAATTAAAGAATCTTATATTATTCCGAAACGATATTACGTCTAGCATTGAAGTTTATTTAAACCTTTTAAGGAACTCTATAACAATCAAAATTAGTCGTCTACTATAGTTATTAATAGTGATCTGCCTAAAAGTCCTGATTTTGTATGCATATGTTTAAACCAAAAGTTAGAAGTCCGTTATATGTTGATTCAACTAATCAATCTCTCAATTTGTTAAGCCTGGCTCAGGAAGTGCACAGTAGCTTAATAGTTTTTAGTTTCGGGCGTGACTTATTTACTTAAACAAGGTGCTGGTAAACAAAAAAAACAGACTTTGACAAATATTTCTACTCCTTGAGATTATTATTACATTGACGTAAATCAGAAGAGATTTACGTTCACACGAGCTGAGAAACGAGCGTTACAAAAAACATAGTCTTAAAGACGTCACGTGTTTATGCTAATTAATCAATTAATTTCTTTCAGATTTGCAACGTTTGGTAGATTATTAAACAACACCGAAGTGTGACGCACTTGCTTCTGTTTTTTTGCAACCGTAAGAACTCATCTTAAGAAAACAATCATTTCATGAGTTCGAATTTGTTTTAGCTCTTATGCACCAAAAACGTAATAATCCTAGTAATGTTTAAAGCATTACAATACGTATGCTATTCATCAGTGTTAATGCTGGCTTTAATTATAATATTATCGGCGCTTAGATTTATCTTCTGCATTGTCTAACTGAAAACTGAAAATAAAATAAAAATTAAAATTCCTATTGGATTGGAATTAAAAATCGCGGCTAAGCACATTTTCTATAATTTACTAAGCCCTGTAATAAGCCTTTCCTGTGGAGATATAGCACCCGCTTTGCGAAGAAGGTTGAAAAACTAAAGACCTTACTTTAAAAACATTTCTAGAATGCAAGAAACATATGAATTTTTGTACGTTTTACACTAGCGGTAAACAAGCGCTACCCACTGAGAAAAATGAGGCTTCCTCTTATTATGAGTACCAATGTTATTTGTTTATTTGAAATTTTATTTCTCTTGTATGTTCCAGCGGGGTGGGGGTGATCTCATTATATCAAGCATAAATTCATACACAATACCACCACACCATACATCACTTTCAACTATTCCTAATTTTTTTTTACAATAAATAAATCAAGTTTTTTCTTATTTCCAATCGGCAGGGGTAAACTTTTTGTCGCTCTAAACAAATGTCCACTTTCAACACCCACAGTTTCTATAATACATTTCTTAATATTTTCATCCCTAATTTCCAAATTTGGCACAAGCATTGCCTCGCATGTTTTCTATTATTTAAAATTATTTCAGATCCTTACAGTAACAGTAAACACCTACCTCTGTTACAATTTATTCCCTTTTACTAAAAAAAACTATTATTCATTAAATGATGCTGGTTCGTAATTATACTAATATCCAAGGTGCTCCCATTGAACCCACATGACCTTCTACAGAAAATAACGAATAAAATAATTATGGCAAATGGAATGAACAGCGTTTCATTTTTATTTGTATATACATAGATTAGAAGGTTCTATGCTGGGGTAAGTTATAAAGAGGAAGAAATTAATACAGATACACCAGGCCTGTTTTCCTTTTAGATATTTTTCCCGCCGGACTTAGTGCGTGTTGAAGTGCCAGATAAACTTAGAAGCAAAATATTTATGAAATATAATTTTCAATACTCACAAATCCTTTTTCCAAAAGGTTTCGAAACACATAAGCACAACTGCACTAAATTCATGATTTTGCTTCTTTTATTAAAAATCAATACCTTTGAACAAACACAGTTTTAGAACTTCTCAGTAAATAACTTTGTTGAATTTCTAATACATATTTTAATTTCAGTCAGAACTCAGTCCGCGGAGGTTCACTGCAATAAAAATATGCAAAGCAGCACAGCGCAGATACACTCAAACTACTATAGCTCGCAGTAAAATAATACATTGACTATAACATTAGTAACTTACCTTCGGTAGGTACATAAACCGTGAATTTTCCAAACTCATACACTTTTAACTAAGCCTGAAAAAACTTGACATTATAAGCAACTTCAAGTTTTTTAGGGAATGAAAACATGTACGGCTATAAAGTTATTAAACTTGATCTCTGATGGCTTAAATACACACAAACAGGCACATAAATTGTTTAAGTATTTCCTACACTTTTACTGATGTCACTTTGAAATTAAACATTTAAATCAGGTCGTGTTGATGTAAATTAGATTCAAGCGACAGTCCTTCAATTTGTTCTAGTGCTGATGTAATTAAATTATGTTTTTATTCACATTACAATTTAAAGCAATGGCCTAATTACAAAAATATAAAAAAAGGTTAGCCCTAATTTGACAAATTATATATCGCAAAAACTCAACTAAGAAAATCACCGTCGTTTTTTAAGTAATAAAAACAAAAGACTTCAATGCCAGGCAAGCCACAAACTTGAGATAAGCATTCACCTTTAAACTTAAAGAAAGAAATATCAGCACGACCTTAACTCTCTTTTCGAAAAGAAGCTAGTCGAAAAAAATTTCCGCGATTTTGCGAGAAGGGCATTGATCTGGATGTTTGAAGTTGTGTGAAATACTCGTACGATGCTGTGACCGGTTCTGTAAAACTTTACCCACTAGCGGTCATTTAAATTAACAAATCGACCTTAAGACGAACTGAGCAGTTAACAAAGAAGAAATCCTGGAACTTTACTCGCTGGACTTCGAACCACATTTGGACGGAATTTTCATAAATGATGCGTGAGGGTAGCAAAGTGGTAAACAATCATAAAACAGTCAACACTGTCTTTAGCACAGCCATGAAATGAGCTAAAATCACATTGGAAGGTATTCTTCGAAGTGACGATGAGAGGACATCCAAAATTCCTTGTATTTCATTTCCGCGTATGAAAGGTGCTCTTGGACTTATTTATATAATAAATTATAAGGAATTTTAACTAGTAAGAAGTGAATGCGCCCTTTGTCAATAACAATTCAATTGCTCAAAATATATAGAATCATCAAGGCGAAAACGTAAGGAAATAAAAACATGTGTAAATACACTTGACTTTGTTTTGAGCTATAGAAATGAAATTATGAGGTGGAACGGCTTTCTCCTGTCTTTCCCTTCCTCCTTCAGCTATAAAGAATAAATTATGCGACACCATAAAATCACTATGCTTTTATAGCATACCGTAATGCTACTCTCTTCTAAGAAGACCTTCGTAAATGGACTGTGTTATGCAGTTCAAGGAGAAAACAATATAAGTCCATTGCTTTATTCCGCAAACCAATTAAAGAGAGAATTAAGTATGCAAATACCGTTCCAAGTAAATATATCTTATTTTATTCAGAAAAGCTACTCCTGAAATACCACTTACGTTTATCGAAACATTTTAATGAACGCTGGCGCAATTAATCGAATGAAGAAAAGTTTAGTATTATCAGCAAACAACTGGCATTATTTGTTGTGTAATGCATTATATAGCCCCACCATTTCTTGTACAGTTTTCCCACTGTCCCACTGTTTGACTGCCTTGAGTTTTGCCGTTTAAAATGCGGCTGGAGATTTTTCCGTCGTGTTTGCTCGATATCGTCAACTCTTTGGAATTACACATTGACTATAATTTATGCAACTGGTTCGTGATCACAATTTTCTCCACAGTTTCAGTAGATATGAGCCGTTATTTTTAAAGTTAACTTTAAAATAGGAAACTTTTAAACTTTCTACCGTTAAATCGTAATGTGCAAATAGTTCTTCATTTGTTGATGTTTAAATATGGACTTATCCACCTTCAAAAAAAGACAATGCCTTTAACGGTACAAAAGAAATGCAAAAATTTAAATGAGAACTGAATTTTAAAATTGAACTCATGCTTGTTATTTTAAATTGTTCATTCATCACACATGATAACAGTAAAAAAGTTAAAAAGAATCCAGAGATGTCGAGAAAGTTCAGTGGAGACTCAACCAGGTGATGCGTCGAGTTGGTCCCGCGTTGCGCGACCATGGGCTGGAGTTTGCGTTGGCCAAAACCGAGATCGTCCTTCTGGCTAAAGAACGCATTAACCTGCTGATGGGAATGCTGGTAGGAGACATGACTTTCCAAACTAAGGCTGCGGCCAAATACCTGGGGGTGAGCCTCGATTGCAGGATAACCCCGGAGAACATAGTCGGGGTCATGCTGCAGACAGAGGACAACTGGCTAAAGATCACCCTTTTTGTGAAAAGGATCCTCTGCCAGAAAGAACGTGACGCCAATAGGGCGAGGTATATAGCGGCGTAGCCGTAGGAGGGAGGCCCCCAATGGGGGC
This sequence comes from Neoitamus cyanurus, assembly GCA_947538895.1. Taxonomy (NCBI): domain Eukaryota; kingdom Metazoa; phylum Arthropoda; class Insecta; order Diptera; family Asilidae; genus Neoitamus; species Neoitamus cyanurus. The sequence goes on along the minus strand of OX384541.1, from coordinate 32,783,516 downwards.
AGATAACTAGGACTCCACCCTATAAAGTAATGTTTTTTAGGCGGTCCAAGGGTTCCTGGTGGCAGGGAGTGGGGTTTCAACCGGTAGGCCCGAGCAGATGGGAGAGCCCGGCACACAGGTAGTCTCTGCCACTTATGGTGCATAAACGTTTTCTCACTCCCTTAAAAAAAAATAAAAAATATAAAAAAAAGTTAGGCTGATGAGTTTGTTGGTAAGAGGTCATATCTGGAACTACCGATCCGATTGAAAAAATTCTTTCACTGGTAAGTAACCTGGACATTTTGGATGAACATACGTTGTATATACTTTTGAATTACTATATAGGGTGTTTCATCTATCAGGGACAAAAATTAACAGGATGATAGTAAGATCAGACAAACAAAAAATCATATGACAGGTTGCGGGGCGATCTCAACCATTTGAAAATTCGGGATGCACATTATTATTTTAATTTCATCTAGACTAGATCACAGTCAACGCAGCGACATCGAACTAACGCTGGATAACTACTATCTCAATGTGCCATTAGTATTAACCTATCTCTACCACTGCAGGTACAGTCACTTGCGAAACTGAAAAAATGCTCTCAAATTCACATTGCTCCCACATTTTATCCGAAGTCATGTAAATTATACGGCTCGCTTTATTTATATTGAATTTCCGGTTTTTTTGCCGTTTGCGAAAAGTAGAACATGTCCAGGTAGATAAAAGGTATACAAATCTATACGTAGAAACCTTTTGCGGAATATTAAAAAATCTGAATTTGAAAAAAAAAATTGTCTAACTAAACTTTTATGACGTACTATCATTAATTGTAATTTAGTTTTAATTTGAAAAAAAGCATTTTGAGGTTAATTTGCGTTAAATTTTGTGTAAAATGCTGATTTGTTTAAAATTTCGCTAAGGGTTTTCTACGTATAAATTATTTAGTATATCCTTTCTCTACCTGCACATGTTTTACGTCTTTTGAAAGGCAACAATATGGGTAATTTAATAAAAATAAAAAAGAGGTACATTAATTACATGAATTTCAGGAAATTTTGGAATATTTTTTCATTTTCGCAAGTGACTGTACCTGCAGTGGTAGAGGTAGGTCAATATTTGTGGCATTTTTGGAAAGCACATTGAGATAGTAGTTCTTTGGCGTGAGTTGTATGTCGCTGCGTCGGCGAGATTAAAAGATAAAAATAAAATAATAATCTGCATCCCGAATTTATTAACCACCCTGTAACTTCCAAGCGGTCAATACCCCCCCCCCCCCCCCCCCCCATTTAGAATACGATTTTTGTTTGCCTAGGTGTAATCTATCCATCTGTCATTTTTGTCCCCAATGGATGAAACACCCTGTATTAGTATAGATATACGGCTCTAAGGCCTCATGGCTATAAACTTCAAGGGAGCCATTAAAATCAACAATAGGGGATTTTCGGGTTCGCTGATCTTGAATCTACTATCGAAATTGGATAATTAAAGATAGCGGATCCAATATGGCGACAGAAATTTCTCAACTTAAATGAATTTTCCTGTAAATGAAAATATAGGAGCTTTTGGGTTCGTTGATTTTAAATAAGTTATCGAAATTTCGAACTTCCAGATTCCTCCACGTTCCTACTGTCGAACAAATTAATTAATCCCCATAGAGATTCTCTTTTTACACTATTCAATATACAAAATTCTGCAAATATTTAAAGACGCACACATATTTTTTCAGTATAAAGCAAGCCAGTACGGAATATCATTGGGACTGTGAAATAAAATTGCTCAACAATTTCGAATCCCTGTAGGTTGATAGAAGATAGGACAATAAAATGCAGCTGGTAAATTATGTTATGAACATGGTTTGAGGATTATATGTTAAGTGGTGCTGGCGTGTTGGCTGTTTTTGAGACATAGGTAAATTAAAGTGAATAAAATAATAGTTTATAATTTTGATAATATTTTCTTGATTGGCTCGAAGTTGGTACCTACGAAATTGTTTTTGATCTCTAGGTTGAGAATTAAATATTAATTGGCTTCAGAAGCATTAGTGTGCCAATCTAACTTCTCACAAACTGAAGTCAAATATTTTTCTGTGGGTATGAAAAGCTAATTTTTCTTACGAATTATGGTCATATGAGTTATGAAAATGAATTAATTTCCATTAGCTGTTATGAAAACCTGAATATGTCATTTGTTGGTTTGTTTCCTGAAGAAACCATATCACTCACGACTTCTGTCACACATTACGTTTCTTTTCGAAACATTTCACAGCAAACAGCTTAATTATATACATATATAGTCTTTCTACCTGCACATTTTTCAATTAATTTTATAATCCACTGTTAATCAGAGCTCGTAGGATTGCGTCTGACTGCATGAGCTAAGCTTAAAACATCTGCTATGTTTTCAGTGAAATCTTTCAAGAAAAAACCAAGATGAGTGTAGGAAAGCTTAAAAGCACAATTTAATCTGTAACGGTATAGCCCATCGGTGGGAGTCAACTTTTACTCAACATGCTCTACGAGCTTTGATCTTTCATTTCTAAAAAGCTTTCGTTGATCATGTTTTCTCCAAAATATATGCAAAAAAAATTACTTTCGCAATTCTTTTCCTCTTATCCGGAATATGCAAATGTAGAGTTTTAAAATTATAAACACTGCGACAATTTTATTATGATTTTGTCCCTTTCTTATCTGCGCTCTTATTTCAGTATTGATAACTATTTGTTGTATTAATTTTATGAAACTTACAAAATCTCCCAGAAACATCTGAGTGAAAATGTGTTTTCTGTTATTAGGAAAGCTAAGATGAAAAATAAACATGATATTATAAAATTGTGGAATTCTTCATAGATTGCAAAAGTAGGTACTCTTCGAGAATTACTACGTTTTATGCTTCACAACGTTGTATGATTTCTAAATTGTACAGCTTAAATGAACGAAATCAAATAATCACCACTAGTTGAACTGTATTTCTAATTTAAAGGAAGGAGCCTCTTTTGTGATAATAGGAGAATAGATTAATTTTGTTTATTAATGATGCCTTATAGTTAGAGGTCACAAACTCCATTCCCATTTCCTTGTTCTGCTGCGCTTTTGAGAACAAAAAATACCTGAAAAGAGCGTTTCCTGTAGCTTTCCGTGACATACATAGTATGTCTAAAGGCAAGGCAAGGGTTTACAGAATGACTTCCTTTATGACATATTTTAATTTCATCCAAATCGGAAGTAACACAGTTAATCTTAACACAATTACTCATCGTTAATGTGAATTCACTATATTTTGAAAGTGACTGTACAAAAAGTCAATGAGGGGATTTCGGGGGACTTTGGATATGTCTTAAGAGGTGCCATTCTGTGTCAATTTCAACTTTCAGGTTTCATGAATTAATTCAGAGGTCAAAAACAATTCTGGTGCAGAACCAGTGATATAAGACTTCTATAGCATTTTTGGTATAGTTAACGGATTCAATAACAAAAATACTCAATTACATAAAGTTTTCGAGGAAAATGGAGTTAAAAAGTAGAAAATCCTATCTTTTCACTATTTTACAAAATTTGTTAAATAATATTTGAATATCATGAGATCTTGTAACGTGGCTCTAATATATGTCTCAACCTTAATCTATAGCTCTAAAATACAATTAATCTAAAAATATCGTTAGAATTTTTGGGGGATCAACTTTTTAAATGAGGGTCTGCCAGCTTTAATTTCCCATACAATTTCCATTGTGCGAAAAAATTAGTTTATGATAAAAATCAATTTTTCCGAATATTTCGTAGCATTTTGAAGTTTCGTATTTTTGTGTTATCACATTAAGTTCCAACGTTTATTTTAGCCATATTCCAAATTTTAGTTCCACTTTATATAATAATTTTTTTTTAAATGAACGAAATAATGTTTTTTTACTGTTCGCCCCTATTTTACTCGAAAACTGTACGTAATGGAGCATTTTCGTCTTTAAATACACGATCAACGCAAAACGTCCTATATATATAAACTATCTGTTATTTTGCACCAAATTTTTTTTTTAAATGGTGACCTTGATTCTTAGGTTCACGCAATATTTTTCCTATCTTTCTTGGACTATTATCTAGTGATAATCATGGGCACCGGCGGAAAAATTCGTAAGGGGGTGCAACTAAAAATACTAATAATTGCTGATCTGATTCGCTTATTTACCATCGTCGGACTGGCCGAAGAGAATACCGGGAGTTTTCCCGGTGGGCCGGACCAATATTTTAATTTTTGAAACCTCGTTATAGATTCTAACTACTCTAGGGTATACCATATAATTAAAACGCTAACGCGAGAGTTGTGGTTCTTCCTGGGAGTTCAGCATCGATTTTAATGATTACGAGACTGATCGAAGGCTCATCAACTGCATATGGAATATCACTGATAAAACTCTTTAGAAAGCAAAATGGCTGATCCAATATGGCGACCAAATATTCTCAACTGCAAGAGATTGCGACGAAATCGGGCCCTTTTATATTTTTTGGGATCGCTGATCTCGAATTTGCTGTTGAAATTTGGAAATTGAAAATGTCGGATCCAATTTGGTGACCGACTATTCTCAATTGCCTGAACCGGTTTTGACGGGATGAAGGATTGGTAACTTGTTTTACATCGTGCGAAGCCTGGAATAAAAACTAGTCGTTGTTAAATTGTTATATTTAAATATTTTAAAAGTTGATTTTATATATAACATAGTTTTCGAACGTATCTGTCGACCCGGAACCGCCGCCGCCCCTCTCCCCCTGTTCCACATTTAGATTTAATTATTGTGTCTAGTATACAATAAGTGTACAATTTCAAGTTTGACTTTTATATGGGCCTTAGGGCGGCCTTACCAAATATATATGTACATAGAGAGCTAATGAAATAAATATCGCTTGACGACAGGCGCAAAAGATAAAAACAACAACTGACTTCTGAATTTTTGCAGCTTTTACATCAAAAACTACTTCTTACCATATGTCAGTTGTAAAAACTTCTCTCGTTGCCTTCAGTCGCAGATTCTCCACGAAATCGTTGTAACTTTTACAACAGCATATTCATGCTTGTATGGTATACGCCTGAATCCGAAATTTGGTGAAATAGGATTCATGCGAATTTATGCGGATTAAAAGTATTCAGCCTCAGAGCCTTTATTACATCTGAATACGATCTCGTTTACCGGGAATTGTTGGGTACCTAAAATACCTAAATTACGTAAATTACGAAAGTTGCTTTTTTTCTCTGACTCAGGTAATTTTCCCCGAGTCAGGGGGTGCAACTGCACCCCCTTGCATCCCCCTCCCAGCGCCACTGGTGGCAGTTATTATTTGCACAATCAAAAACCACATAACACTTGACGTAACTTTATGAGCTGCAGTTTATGTTTGGTGGCATATTTCAAAATATGTACATGTTTACTTTAACGTAACGTGTTCAAACACACATTTTTAATTATGTAATTTATTGTACTCTTTCTCAAACTAAAATCGCAAGCGTTGCATCTTTTTGAAGTTGCAACGTGATACCTTATGAGATAATTCAGTCATTATATTATTGTTGTGACAAGTTAAATCAATTTACTACAGAACAGGAAATCTATTTTTATTCGCCATAAAAAAATAAGTTGCTGGTGACCTTAGTTTGGCTTCTTTCTTATGAACACTGTTTCGACCAGATACAAACGAAACTACATAAGTAAATGTTTTCAAAATTGCAGAACGGATACTTTAAAGATCAGAGGCCATTTAATTCTTGAAAAATCACTGGAAGGTGTCATTTTGCATGCACTGAAAATATTAAAAGAGGCCATTGCAAGGTTGCAAGTAACGATGACTTTTAAGAACTTGTAAATCTGTAGCCAAAGTTGTTAACATTTCTTAATGCACCTGAAAACATGATCGACATTATCACAAACCGTGGTCGACATCAGGACAAAACAATCTTTTCTAGAAACTGTTGCACGAGATAATTCTATTTGCGTTAGTTGGTAATTCAAGTAAATTAATTACTCAAACATTTTTTTCTGGCAAAGTTATGAAGGTTAAGTAAATATTTGCTCCGATGGACTGTGTGATCTGCTAGCTGGTTTTTATCTTTCACCGTAAACCCTTTCAGTCGCAATGAGACGAAACGTGCTACGGATTAATGTGGTTTGTTTTTAGTCCCCGTGCAAACGAGACGAGTAAAATGTTCCCACATTTCTTTGTACCGTTTTATGAATCCATTTATAACATATCAATACTAAAGAAAAGAGGTAAAAATCGTTTGTTTGTTTGTTTGTTTGTAGGGATTTATCTCTAGAATAACTGAACCGATTCTAAAAATTCTTTCACTATTAGAAAGCTACACTATCCCTGAGTGACACAAGCTATATTCTATTTTGACATACATAATTTTTCAGTTAGAAATATTAATATTTGTAAAGAAAGTCGGAAAAAAGAGCTGTTTGCATCCTTTATGGGCGTGCGCTGGACAAATGGTTGGATATACGTGCAAATAATATACTACCAAAATAGCAGCAATCAGTAGATCTAAAAATGAAATAAGAATCCTTGAGTGATGCCAAAATTTGCGGCTCGTTCACATAAATCATCTTGTAAATAACCCCATAGAAAGAAGTTTAGGGCAGTCAAATCGGGTGATCTTGTGGGCCACTGCAAATTGTCAAAAACATGGTGACGATTATTCTGCGTTCTTCGCGATCCATTCTTTTTTCACACAAATTCTAATTCTGTTTGCTTCACAAAGGTGAAAACCGATTTGACATCCGACGCCATTTGTAAAATCTATGGTACTCATACTTTCCGACAGGATAATAGATTATGGGCCACCCTGTATATTTTCTGAGGATAGACGATGAGTTTGATTTTGAAATGCGGTTATCATCTGAGATTTGCGATATTGAATTCATCTAACATTCTAAGATATTGCAGAGAACTTTGGTATTCAAATATTAAGTATGTACATATGTATGTATATGGAGTTTGGTCGTTAAGATGGTTTGTTCGTTGCTTTCTTAATGCTGCACCGCTTCAGAATTTTTTTTAAAAATTTTGGAAGGTTCTGTCTACTCATATTTATTTTTTCAAAATATTTCACAATCATAATACACTAGCCTCCAAATTTTAGTAAGTACATCTTTGGGTAAATTTCATTCCAGAACTTGTAAAATATGAACAGTATAAATGTGATAAATTTTAACAGTAGCAATTTTATAATAACTAACTTAGTTCTCCGTTATTTCGGAATCATTTGGCAATAAATACTAATTGTATTGTTGTTAGTTTCTGTTATATTATGAATAAATATGAAGTGCCATCTTTACAGTCACTTTAGTATTCTAATCAAGATGTTATTCCCAATGATGATGTAGAAATTTTCGACATTCAACGTATTAACATGTTTTCTGTTTTCCGAAGAACTTAAGAAACCAAAAAACAAAAACTAAAAACACGTTGCGAAACAAACATTCAAAAATTGTTTATTTTCAACAGCAACAGCAGATATTTAAACCACACCCCCTCGGGCCAACGCCCTGCAAATTTTTCTCATTGGAATTTTTTTGAATGATTTCCCATGTCAGGGACGACTACTACTAACTATTTCTAAAATAAACTACACAATAAATAACATTATGCTATTTTCAATAATTATGCTGCGAAATAAAATCAAGACAGTAGACTGTTACAATTATACTTCATTGAATTGCTTTGAAAACTGGTGCCTAGATATATTGCGCGTTTAGAGGGCACAGTGGTTTTTAAGTTAAGGGATAAACAAATTTGCGAACTTTTACAGAAATTGTTTGCATTTTTAATTATTTACTTCTGCAATATGAACATCATTAATTCGGAGTCCCTAAAACTTACATCTATGTACATTAGGTACGACTGACTAATTGCACCGCATCGACTAGCCTTTGTAAAATTAATTACAGTTTCTTTGAACCGATTAATCGCATGTGTCGGTATGTCAATGAGAACGCCAATTTGCTCGACGGCTACGTTCGTGTCGATAAGCATGGTTTTAAAAAGCATTTGTTTCGCCGTATCGTGCCTTTTAATTGTTTCATTTTCTCTGGTGTGGGATTACTAACATCGTACCATATAATGAGTAATCCGATATGTACCAGATTTTATCCGTGTTTCTAAAAGCTTTGACAAAGGTGATGGTTGGAATAAAAAAAAATTTAAGTAGATATTGTCGGCCGTCGCCGAACTTATTTTTAGAGAATAGGTGAGCCTGGAAAACGCCAAATACGGGTCAGCTACGAGAATGTAGTATGATACAAAGGAGACCAGTGGTGAGTATTAATGAACGAACAATACGTGATAAAACCCTCATTATGCGAGAAAATAGGTTTAACATAATATAATAGATCCAGACACATATTATGTTTTTGAGGTTGATTGAAAATCAATTAAATGGTCAGATTAAAACGCGTCTAAAAGTACGCATAAAACTATTATAACGCGCTCAAACCGCGACGCTATAAGAATTTAAAAAACCCTTAGCACTTGCAACATCAACCCGTGTCCATGCGCTTTGGTGCATTGATCTTGCAATTCAAGCGCTACATTTTATATTCAATTCTTAGCATATCAGGAGCAGGGATAATTTTCAGGAAAAAAAATTGCCGAACCCGTCTACGAATGGCATATGTGAATTCGCCGGCGCAGACAAGGAACCATAAAACACAACTGCTGAGTCACTCAACAGACAAAGAGTTATAAAACAACCATCTGGCGAGAATCGCTCATTGGGACAATGGATATTTAGCATCTGTGTGCTTGAACGATATTTTAGGAAGGCAAAGGATACTGAAACGCATTCACGACTTTAACTCCTAACTTCTAGATTTTAACCAAGACGGCTTATATGACGATCCGACTGTCTTCTGCGCAACTATGCCATATTTTAATAAGCTTCATAAATCCTCGCTCATTCAAAAATCTGCCTTTATCGGTGAAAAATTGAACAAGGTGCTGATTTCAAACAGTCTCATTTGAATTGAACGCTATAGCACGCAAGGAGTTTTGAAGACAGAGAAACATGCGGAAGTCTGACGACGAAAAGGTCAGGCGAGTACCTATGGTGGATACGACAATGCGTTTCATCCAAACTCCAATAATATTAAACGGATGATCAAACGTGTGTGTGAATGTCTGCTTTCGATATGAATTATCACGTGTCCTCGCGTTTAATGAAAATATCAGAGATGTGTATATTATACAAGCTGTCAAATGAACTTCTATGAGTTCATGAGGATCTCAACGTCTTCAGGTGGGCGAGAACATGAACTCTTATGTCGTGTTGCGTGACGTTAGATTGACTCGATCAATGCCTTTATTTTGTGGTCATTACCTACAGAGGGACTCATTGAGATCAAAATCCATCTTTGGTACTGACGTTCTTGTAGACAATTGTAACCATACACTTGACGCAACTTTTCACAAGCTTTACACGCGTCATTCTCTTTACGGAACAGTAACATATGGCGAAAATGCAACTTATAGTCTTACATCTTCAACTGGTTCCAAAACTCAACCAAACCAACCTTTTTAGAAAGAATCTAGAATTGATTGCTGTCGAATGACATCGCAATAACATAATATGTAGATCTGAAAGAGTCTCATACTTTCAAAAATTAACTAACGCCACATACCAGTATATTGCACAAATGAGTATTTTTTTCCAACATCAAAATATTTATAAATATTTCTTTCATTTCTGAAAGCCTCTGAAACAAACTCACTATGGTATGGATTCTTGCCAATATTCTGTGGACATATGTAGATAAAACCGTTGTGAATCCTCAGTATTGCATGACTTGGAACGCGTTCAATAATCGGAATGGACACAATCCTAACGATAAGCAAGGCTTGCCCTTCAAGTTTTTAGTTGAGCTCAAATTCGATAAAGTGACATTGAAGGCCATCATACATACTTATTGCATTTGAAAACAAATTGTGTGAACATGAACGACACATGGGTGGAGATTGAGGTTAAACTTATTTAGAAAGACATTAATTTGATGTGGCAACAGATCGATTCAATGGAGAAAAGACTTGAACAGAAAAGTAAAAATATAAATATTAATTTCACGTGGAAATGTTGTTTATAAAGCAATAAAATTTGTATACCAGAATAATGCAAGATGTTCAAGACATAAAAATGCCACTTGATCCATAGAACATGCAAACCAACCCATTTGGCATTTTATTTAACAAATGAACAAATGTTCGTGCTTCAAGGCAAATTTAACTAATTTATAATAAATATTTTTCCTAAAACACATTCGTACGTGTGATGCTTAAACTGTCTGTGACGCTATATCTGGTTCGTTAGTTTTGCCGCTAATTTAGCAAGCCGTATAAATGAATAATGTTCAATAATTATAAATGAAACCGACAACCCGGAAGATATTAAACCGCTAAACTTTTAAAACTCGTTTTTACTCATTTCACGTGAATTATTCCGCCAAAATTAAGACAGTTTTTTGGCAGAATTGTAAGAAACATTCTATCTTGAACATGATGAATGCTTTATATTTTTATAACTTTCACGACCTTACGTTAAGTTCGAAAAGCGAAATAAAAGCAACATGGCCCACGTTGGAAGGAAGCCTTGAAGTGTTGTACTTTAATTTGATTTCGTTGCGCTGGACTTTTTCAACTTTACGAGTATGCTGCAGGTCGTGGTGTCAACTTGAATATGATTTTGGCGTGAATTGAGCAACAAAACTTGAGTTGTACGTTAATTGACCTTATTAAACAAACATACAAGGTCAAGCAAGCCCTTCCAAATTTTACGGTGGATTACATTTTGTGCTATCTAACAAAAGTGATCATTCACGTAGACGTGCTCCTGTGTTTCACACAAATAAAACCATCTTCTACCTTCTGCCGTGAGGTAAGCACTTTCGTTTTCCACTTGATATTCCCGACTCGCGCCTTCCTAATTGAATTTCCAGTTGCATAATTCTGACGACGAAAGCGATTTAGAGCTTTTTAGTGTTCAAACAGTTTTTGCTAAAAGCGTCGACCGAAGTTGATCGAAGTCAATGAAGCGTGCTAGAATACTGAATGAATATTTGCCGGATGCCGCGAGTGGTTCTTGAAAGTTTTGTCTAAAATTCGAAGAATGTGGAATCACTTGCGGTTCTCTAATGGAATGTTTGTACTTTGCCCCCAAACAATCAGAGAAACCGCAGTGTTGCGATCTTGTAACATTTTCAATTCAAGGAGCGAAGTGCCAACAAGTGGCTTTCCCTCTAAATGGCTTTCGCTTTACTCACCACAATTAAGAAAATCGATGCTAATAACTGATAATTGTCTTGTTATTCGTTCACATCCATTGCATACGATTCAGAGATTTGCAACAAAAGTGGCTCAATAAAAATTTCTTACATCCGAGGATATGAGTCATTTTGATAGTGTACAAATAATGGATGCATTACAAGATTACCTACTTATAATTAACATGTCAAGGAAACCGTCACAAAAATTGCTGCAACCTGTGATTAGACATTTAATCGGCGAACAAGTAGTGACCCATTTCAATGAAGCTAATTTGTGTAAGGTCAAAACGTATTACATGTAGTTCATGGCTAGTACCTTCAATGGCAACTTTAGTCGGTATAAATTTGTGCAGAGTTTAAAATTGTTTTAGGGAAGTTTTATGGTAATTATTGATAAAATTTAGCATTTGTTTTTTATTGGTATATTTTGATTATGTTTTTTTATTATGACTGGAATAATTAACTAAAATATAAGCCGTTGCTTATAGGATAACGCAAGGCGTGGAAACTTATAAACGATATTTTCTTAAAACCTTGTTTCCAAACAGTTGTGACAAATATCTCCAATCCATTGATATCATTTTTAAATTGAAGATTTCAAATATGCGACAAGCGATGAACATTTAACTTTGTCAAAAATTTTCAATTTTCATTTTGTACAGTAAAAAAAATTTTTACAAAAATGGTGCTTACATTTTGAAACGCTATAATTTAATATAGAACAGATTTTCCATTTGGTTTTTTTAACTTCCTGAGATTCATTGCATAAATAAGCGAATCTTCTTTTATAAATATACAAACAGTGCAGTCCCGGCCTTGCCTGAGATTTTTCACACTTGTATATTATATTAAAACTATTGCAGACCAAATGAAACTGTTTCATACGCGAAGAAGGGGTTTTCATTTTTCCCGCCGGATCTTATGAACTTATAACGTACTAACATTACCTATAATAAGTTTTAAATTAGATAAAAAGCTTTTTGGGGCTCATTTAAGATGAATTATTATGTAAAATCCAGATTTTTTTACAATTCCGCAAAATGGTTTTTAAGTATAATTTTGTATACCCATTCTTAACCTATATATATATATTGTACCTCTTTGGAACGGCAATAAGATAAGCAATTCAATAAAGATAAGAGAGAGGTGAATTAATTACATGAATTTCGGGGAAAAATTAGGAGAAACCTGAATTATACGAAATTTTTGTGCTTCTTCAATTTCGCAAGTGACTGTACTTACAGTGGTAGAGGCAGATCAACATTGGTGGAATTTTTACAAAGCACATTAAGATAATGGTTGTTTGCCGTGAGTTTGATGTCACTGTGTTGAGTATATAAACAGATAACAATAAAACACGATTATTTGTTTGCCTAGGCGAGATCAATCACCACTATCACTTTGATCCACGTTAACTGAAACACCCTGTAGATACAGAGTGAGTTTTGTAATCTGAAACTTTCAAAAATATCGAAAAAGAAGCTCTCTGTTCATGAAAAATGTTCATAATTTAAAGCTAATACTGATACACACTGGCGATCAAACCACATAAAAGATTATATGTTTTCTGGGTCGCTGAATCCGAATCCGATGTTGATTTAACCCCATCACGTCAGGTTTCAGCGACCCCGAAAACATATAAAAGACATGGTCTGATCCCGATTGATAAAATTTTCATTTTTCTCTCGTTTTTGCTGAGGAGTTTTGAGGTTATGTCAAAAACCTGACGTGATGGGGTTGAACTGACATCGAATTCAGTTTCAGCGACTCCAAAAACACATGAAACACATAGTCCGATCCCCGGGGCCGAAATTTTTTTCTTTGTGTGGCTGTGTAATTAAATGATAATCATTTTAGGGGGGAAGCACATATTAGTGCTACAACTAGTCCCACTCCTCTATTTATTGCAAATTTAGGTTCTACGGCTAAAAATACATAGGATTTATCTGAAACATTTTTTTCAATTAATGATAGATAGCGCTGTAACGACTAGATTAAAGTTTTTTTTAAGTTCTCCTAATGAGAACCTACATATGAATAAGATTCTGCAATACGTATAAATCTGGCGAAGTAAGATCTGGTGATCTACAATCCCAGTTTACCGGACCAGCCCTAAATATACGGTTGTCTTAGCAGAAATACTAATGTATTCATTCCACCTAGAGCATTACACATGGTATATTAGAATTCACCTTTAATACGACTACAAAGCAATCATGATGGTCATTGCATAACTAACTGCTATTGTTATTTTAATTTTACTTTTATTCTAGACAGCTTTTGTGTAAACAATATATTTGTTTCTATAGGGAAGTTTTTTATTAAATAAATAAAGAGAGAAACTAGTATACAGTTGAAAAGTAAATATAAAAGAGCTGAACTCAGATGGCCTTCGAACCGGACTTGACCATATGATCCTCCGCATCAAAGTCCGCTAACGTAGCCACTATGGCTCTGAATAAATAAAATCAGCTACTAGTAAAACATGGGTTGAATTTTAATAAATCAATATTTTATGAATGTTTCCTTAAATACAGAATTGTTAGAAGTTCTTTATGTGTGGTTTTCTTGCAAAGGTTATGCTGTTTTGCAATACTCAATGTATTCGCTATCCCAACCGCACATAAGCATAACACCACACATATAAACTTAAATGTAAACAAAATCTGTCGTTTTTAGTTTAATTATTTGCAGCCATAATACTGTTAAAAATGTAATTGCAAAGCGACTTTATGACATTTAAGAATAATAATATCAAAAGAATACTTACACACTCGCATTGGTTTTCCTTTTACATTGACATTCATGTTGCCGCAGATCTTCTGACGTAGCTTTTAAATTCAATTCGTCGATTTGTAAAACTTCCTGGGAATTGTCTAATTATCTTTCACTTGTAAAACACTTCACTAAAAAATTGAAACAATGATGAATTCACTTATGTCAAATGTTTTGTTTGGGTTTTGGCTCAACCCTTCTAAAAAGCTTTCTCACAACATGGAAACAAAAATTGACCCAGAATTGGTCATGTGAATGTCATGACTGATATTATAATCCAATAACGATGTCCTATTCAAATTCTAAAACAAGTTTAAGGCGAGAAAAAAAACCGATAAATTATTATTTTGCGCTAGTCTATTACTCCTTAACATAGCTATATACACAGATACACAAATAGGTTTGGGCTTCTGTAACTTGGGCGGTATTTTTTAAATTTAAATTTGTATAACTATACTGTTACAAAATTCACCAGCTGAGCGGCTTGGACCCGAGTTCAATGTCTACACCACTTAGCTATGTGAAAAGTTGGTCATAGCACTGATAGAAGTAGTGAAGCACACTTTAGGTGGAACTTGGTTTGGATTTTCGCGTAAATAAAAACCGCAGAGTTGCGCTCCGATTACTCTTTTTAATTAAGTGTAAAAAGTCCGCAGACATTGCCGAAAACTAAGCCGCGTAGATAGGCCATCCGCACCGATCTCTTCTCCTCTTGCAACAGGAATCTGTTTTTCTCGTCCAGCGGTCGTCTGTCATTGGGTGTGATTTGGCCAGAGTTAATGGTGAAGCCTAATCACCGCCAAAACATCACAAATGTTTGCTATAAGAGGCGAAGTCTCGGCCAATTTTACAACAATACTTTCTCTACCTGGACGTGTTGTACCTCTTTAGAAAGGTAATAAGACGGGAAATTAAAGAAAAATAAAAAGAGGTGTTTTCATCACATAAATTTCGGAGAAAATGTGAGAAAAACGTGAATTCTTAGGAAATTTCAATACAAGTTCTCAATTTCTCAAGTGACTGTGTCAGCATTGTGATAGTAATTATTTTGCGTGAGCTCAATGTTGCTGCGTTGAATAGATGAAAAGGTAAAAATAAAATAATAATGTGCATACTGGATTTATGAATCACCCTGTAACTCCCGAATGGTTGAGATTGGCCCCCATAACAAATTTTGTTTGTCTAGGATAGTAGGTATATATAGTAGATATATTTGATCTCTAAGTCGTTTGGTAAATAACCTTGGAGTATTGCAAACGTTACTATGCTTTCTGTAGTAGGTAATTCAGATGATCCTAGGGCGTTGGAGACGAACACGCGGGAATCTCACGAAATATTTTAGAGCGCGACACAAATATCAAAATTTAATCAGTTCAATGTTTTTTTCTCTATTGTTTAATTAAATTGTTAATATGAGACACTTAAGGAAATGTGAAAAGAAATCACTTTAAAATAGAACTTATTGTTGTTAGTACTTTTGAATGTATTATATTGTTGGCTACGTTTCACGATGAGAAAATTTACATAACTCTCATATTTGAAAGTCATTAAATAAATCAAAATAAATGACATTCCTCAAAATGGCATAAATTAAAAAACATGAAGTTGGCTACGTCTTTAAACTTTGTACTTTTAAAGGAAGAAGCCAGCATTCTTGGTGATCATTATAATCAAAAATTTGCTATAGACGCATGCATTCTATTCACATTCCATTAAGATAAATAACTGACATATTCTATTTCATAAAACATGAATTTTAATTTTAACCCTACAAGTATCTAAATATTTAAAGGCCTTCACGAATCACCTCGCTGTTGCTGAGCTAACAGGGAATCATGATAATAAGCATCAGGTTCATCAGAGCGTTAATATTAAGTTTCAGTCGTACCTTGGCGTCCGCATTATGTTTTCACTCGAGAAATATTCAGCTTTAAAATGCTTAAAATACTTAGAATGCGTTTAATCGACAAATATGCAAATTATTAAAACATTAAATATCTCTTCTTCCTTACGGCGGCGTATATAGTATGTACCTTCGAAACCTTTCATTGAATTCAAACACTTCAAATTGAGTGCATTTAACGCGAAGCCGACATACTCTTCTTATTCTTCGAAACCTCAAAATCTCTATCGTCACTTCCGCTATCACTGCTGCTATGTATTTGACGCATCGAGGACATTTAACATTTCTTATATTAAATGATATTATCACTTTAAACAAATTCGCACAACACCTTTGACTTGTGAAGTATTCTAGCGTATTCCACAAATTTTGTAACTGAAATTTATTTGTGAAACCAAAATCTATAAAAAACAGATGTGTATCTCCGAATTTGTTGCTTGTGCATTACAACTACAAATAATTTTTGGTGAAAAAAAAAATAACAAATTCCTACAAATTTCTTCTTGCATAATACAACTACAATATTAGCCGAGTTCTTTTGTGTCTTCTTCTGGCACAACCATACATTTCGCTGTTCCGACATGTTCTGCACATGTTCTGCTGGATGAACAGAAATAATTTCTTGTATATACTTGTAATATACTTGCTCTACTGTAAACTGGGGGCACTAAGCTAAGTGTTAAGTTTTGAGAGAGTTTCTCTAAGCGACAACTGTTACCTACAAAGGTATTACTTTAGTGAACTTTTTATATTATGATACTCAAGCGAAAGTTAAAAATGCGTTTACAAAACTAGACTAGCTATAAGCAGGATTTGTGAACATCTAGAGATGGTTTCGTTAAAACGTCATTCTTTTGTGGGAGCAAAAGCTGCAAAATTTTATCTTACAGGGCAGGGGCAAAAGGAAAAAGTTGAACAACATTTTTGAGCCACTGTGACTATTCGCGCGCCTCCGTAGACTTGCATGACTGTAGTGTGGAAATAATATTCAGATAAACATATCGTGCAATTTACTGACTGAATATTTTCCTTCTACACAATATCTGCAGACTCAGATTTATATTTATCATTTTTTTAAAAGAAAAATATTCAGTCATATTATATTCAGGCTAGAGTAACGCTAAATACACGACGGCGAAGGAGTAGTTACAGCCTTTGTGAGGAGGAAGATAATTTTATGAATGGTCACAATTTCGAGCAAGAAAAGCAGCACCAACATTGAAAACAAAAATGTGTGTTTACTGTTCTGAATCTTTTGTACCGCGCTTGTTCTGCTCTGGATAGCGGCCATAGAAGAACACGGCTTTTGTAGCACAGAGATTTTGTGAAACAAAGTATATCAATTTGTTTACAATTTTTGTAAAAAATCGCTTGTAAATCACAATTTGTAAGACTGTAAAATAGGTCACAGTTATGGACCACAAGTCAAAACATTCTTCTGCCGTTATAACTTGTGTTTGTGATTGTTGAATCATATTCAATATCACAAAACATAAAAGAACATGGATGTTCAGACTTGTAATCACTAGTTACATTTTTTCAAGAATAAGTCTGAAGTTTGATGCTTTTCTTTGCTTTCATATTAGCAGTGGTCCAAACTCCTCGAAAATGTTTAGACAGATGTTCTAAAGACTACAGAATCTCGATCAAGGTTATTGTGTTATGATCAATGTTAATTATTTTAAAATCAGAAGAAGATCCACCTCACGCGAAGATACTGTTTGCATGATAAAACTGGACAAAAGTCAAAATCATTATTCAAAAATTGCGCCAAACCTTTTTTCTCTCCAAGATTAGGAAACACTGCACCAAATGGCGATTATAAAACTGCCCCCAGACCCTTTTCAAACTATCAGTCGAAAATCGCTAGCCTTTGATCTCGGCGACTTGTTTGTGGCAATTGTTTAAACTGATATAGTTTTTAAATAAAAAAAATTATGAACATGGCAGGAGAAGATATGTATGCTTTAGCTTAAAACATATTTTTTAAATTGTGGTGCTTGTGATGTATAATTACGAAAATTGTTTACAAGTCCTATAAAATTACTTTTTTTTCGTCTAAAATTCTCAGATAAAAGTGATATTGTTAGGAATAACGGGATATCGAGATATAATTTTGGTGATGGAATTCAGATCAAGCTCAATTATATTTCACAGTAAAATCTTTTGCCCACGACTATTATTTTATTTTTTGCTTCCAAGAAAATGGGTAAAAAGTCAACTTTTGCTTTTTATTTACCTATATTTCGAAAACTGTTGCTCGTATGTGAAATGTGTATATAACCTTTTAGGTGCAGAATTTTATAGTCGATATTTTTGATTATAACTAAAATTAACGTAAAATCAACAATCTGTTGTTGCACAATAAAAGTCTTTCAATGCCAAAAGTTGCGAGATTCAGTTTGTATTCAACTTTTATTGTGTAATTTAGCAGTATTATTAATTTTTTTTTTAAATCAACACTTGCTTATGATCAAGCAATGTGTTTCATTGAATCATATTGCAGAAAAACACATAAAATAATTTTGTCCGGCTTTTTTATACAAATACTCCACTGTACGACGCGACGTAGAGAAATATTCCACTATTTTGCATAAAGAATAGTTTCTAGAAAAGCACAATCAAATTCAAAATTACGCTGAGCTATTAAAGGGCAAAGATGCTAATATTGACAGAAATAAGTCATACAATATTAATTTATTAGCTGTTAATTTTCTACCTCTCTGGAAAATAAATATATGCAGTGCTTTTAAAGCTTCATTATAGATTCACACTATTGGCTTTTACTTTGCTTTCCAAAGTGAGTTTGGCCTTCCAGGTACTGTGAAATGACGTGTGAAGAAATAATGTAAAGAAACATTCCGTGCAACACTTATTTGTTGCTGTACCAATGCATACATGTATTTAAATAAATAATTGCAATTGTTAATCCAGATTGGAACTTTTTCTTACTTTGTAAATAAACATTGCTGCATTCCTCCATTAATTGCATCACTGACGTAAAACCAGTCCATTCAGATTGCTGTTTCAAAAGTATTGCGAAAAAGGCAGATGTTAACCCTCAAGCGCAATGTACGCAAAATTGGAGCACAAACGACGATACCTACTTATTCGTCTATGAAAACGAGAGCTCTGTAATCGAGCCAATTTAATTTGCGAAACTAGGCATACGGGGGGTGTTAATAAACATAAGCAGCCGTCAAAAGCAAAAGGTGAACCCAAGGCTTGTCAAACATCCAGGACAATTTATAATCAGTTTTGCAACTCGGTGCGATTGTTACGCTTCACTTCAGCGACGACCTTTACTATAAAATCGCTGGCAAACCGCAAAATATAAGACAGCTGCAGAGAACAGAGGCTGCTTGATCTTGAGCAATACTTCCTCCGATTGGCCACGATGTATTGTATAAATCGAAGCTACAGGTATGTTCGGTCAGCTGCTCCAGGCGGTAATATTGGCGGCATGCACGCCGCGGACACTACACATCACAATCACGAGAAGGTGCAGAAAAACCAGGCGTACTTTTGCAACAAATGGAAATAGTGCAAAAACAGTGACGCCACGATCAATTAGTGGCAGGCAATGAAAATTTTATGCACACTCTGCACTTTGTTTGATTTCTGCAACGAGCGACGGTGATACAGGCCCGGCGGGATACTGATTGTGATTTGTTATTGCCGCTCATTGCCAGTTGCGATGCGCAAACTGCAAAGACGGCACGGCACAATGATGCCCACGTGTTGTGCAACCCAGAGCCCCAATTTTTTGTTAGCTCCGTGAAAGTAATCCGCTTCTGCGGGTTTACTTAGTCCGGTTTGAGTTGTAAACAGAGATCGGGTGCCATCTCTCGCCAGCCAGATTTAGATCGATTTAAATTGTCACCAAACTGAGCAGTGCTGCTATTCTTATGGCCTGGCCCTCAGAAGTAAAAGTTGAATTTTTGCGAAGTTACCAGGCATAACCGGTGCTTAATGAATCATAGTTAACATGAACGCAAAATTTGAATGTTTTTAGGTTTTCTGTTTGCCTAGATTACACGATGAAAAATTACTTCAAATTTAAGAACAAGCCCCGGACTACAAATCAACCGGATCAAGGTTGAAGAGCATTTACTGTCTGACTGGAAAAGGAAAACCATAAATTTAGCTAAAATAACGAACGAGCCGTTCTGAAAGTCGATTGCATTGATCTCGGCAAACAAATTTTAAGCAATGTACTCTACCCCAATGACTTTAGCCTCTCACTTTGCACTTTTTCGGTAATCAGGCATGACACAATCGGATTTCTGGAAACCTGTAGTGGCAAAATAGTAGCTACCTTTTTTCCGCATCAACTGTAGAATAAGAGTAAAGCGCTTTATGCACTTTAGCCACGCACCATTCGCTGAATAGCTCTTCGTAAACGTTTCTTTTGTATTTACACCGTTTTTTGGTAAATCGATAGTAAATGATTCATTATGTGATTATAAAAAACTTGGTGATCATTTAAACTTTTTTTATTTTAACAAATAATATTAGTTGACTTACTTTGTGTTTATTTATTACTATTTTATTTTATTTATTTATGTTTGGTGTTATAAACCTATTTAACGATATCGAAGTTGATAGAGTGATCGATTTTTGGGATTCACATTCAACATTATCGGAATGGCAATTAAAGCTTTATAACAAAAATAAAAAAATTGTTCAATGAAATTGTCATTTTTAAAAATTCTTTACATAAATAATTCACTTACATTGTGTGTGAGATACTTGTCGTTTTAGCCTTTAATTTACATTTATAAAGGGTGACTCAAAGGAACTTGAATTTTGAAATCTGTGCCGCTTTCATCTGTCAAATGTTCTTCAGCCTTATTTGATAGCTGTCATATATGAAAACATAGGCATTTACAAAAATGCCACTCTACACTTCGGAAACGTTCTTCCGTTAACTTTGTAGACCCATTATAAAAGTAAGGGAAATCTTAACATACAGTGGCAATTGGCGAGGTACATGCTGATTTCGGTGTGCATAATCGTTCGTCGCGATCCGCTATTAAAAATTTAATCGAGAAATTTGAGTGGACGTTTACTTTGAATGACGGGAGGAGCCGCGTTGTCGTTATGGAATATATGGGCAGGAGCGATCAGCGTTTTTTAAAAAAAAACCGCCTCCGCGACTGTCAAGGTGATCAATTTAAAAACATTTCTCACAATTGGATGGAATTACATACATTCCATCCAATTCTGGACATACGAGTATGGTTTCAACAAAATGCTGAAGTGCCTAGAATTCGCCTAAACAATCAAGGAAACCATAAGTAGAATCGATAATTTCTTATACTGTAAAATAAATAAAAAACAAAGTGCTAACATGTGAATCTTTTACATGATTTCTCGGATTATTTTCGAGGCAAAAATAGAGGGAAATTCATCTAATCTCTCTTGGAGAGATGTTTAAAAACACAAACAGCAATTATGTAAGAAATTTATATTACTGAATTAAGTTTGGTTTAAAGCCAAATACTTAAAGTATAAAATCAACGCGGTTCGAGTTCAAGATTTATATTTGTTAATTTATCAAGACATAAGATCCCTTTAATTTGCGCGCCTGATCGTCTAAAAACTTTGCTTAGTGGTGCACAATTCTAACGATACTATCAGTTTTTTGCGAAATTCTTTGAAATGGAAAAGCATTCGGTTGTAACTTATTCTACTCGGTGACAGATGGCGGTGCATTCTTCATTAATTTCAATAATACTTGAATTTTATAGACAGAAATTTCTTGGATTGACTTGTACACTGAGAGAAAAACATTTTAAAATTAAGTGGAAATGTCTTTAAATCAAATTCAAATATAATAGTCAGTTGAGTATGAAAACAATCTCAATCATGTGGGATTCGAACCCGGCACCTCTAGAATAGTACTTCACAACTCTCGCTATTGATCTACAGATAGCCTTATGGCTATAAAAATCCTTTTAAATCCAAAATTAGATTTTTAAAACATTCCAACTTTTTGCTATAATAAATTTTAAGCTCACCAATTAATTAATAATTTGTTTGCACC
Source organism: Neoitamus cyanurus (assembly GCA_947538895.1). NCBI lineage: Eukaryota > Metazoa > Arthropoda > Insecta > Diptera > Asilidae > Neoitamus > Neoitamus cyanurus. The sequence continues at coordinate 32,761,511 of OX384541.1, read as the reverse complement.
TAATTTCTTTAATGCAAAAAAAGGAAATAGTGTTGTGTAGGAGTGAAACCTTTTAAATTGCAAGCGTTTACTATTGTATTAAAATGTAAAAATAGATTTTTTTCTAGGCCGAAATTTATCTCATTATTCAAAAATTGTGAATTTGTCATGTTTAAATTGTACGCTTGTCAGTTTGTCGTTTTCTTGTACATCCAAGCTTAAAGCTGCAAAGATTGTGCATTTTCAATAATTAGTTAAATTAGTCCTCCTGCTTGGAAGCAGACAAAATTATATCAAAAAACTAAGTAGTCAAGAGTTAACATATATGGGACGTTCTTTTACAAACCGAACACCTTTCTGACCGACACATTTTTGATTTAGCTGAAACTTTTTTTACGGGTTCTATATTGAAAAAAAAGAGACCCGTATTTTTTTATTTATTTTTTTTCACAATATTTTGGACGCTAAAAAGTATTGAAATTCCGCGATTTCGGTGATTTTGTGCTTAAAGAGGAATTTTCAAAAATTCATAACTCCGGTTCTATTTAAGCTACAGACTGTGCTCTTTTTGCCATTTTGAAGGTAAAAGAACAAGCTTTAAATAAAAAATACCTTTGAGAAAAATTATTAACAATTTAAGATTGTTATTAACAATTTAAATGTTTAATTTGATTTTTAACAATTGCCCCCCCCTCGTAGCGAGTTATTAGTATTACCATCGTATTCTGCATCAAATTTTCTATTAGAAACCACTTTTTTTTTTCTGGGGTATTAATTATTACTATTGGAAATAAATTAATTTATGTAGTGCGGCACGTCTTATCGGCGCACGGATTCTACCGCACGGCTTATTTTCTTCTCCACATCTTCTCTTTCCGTTATATAAATAATTATTTGACATCTTCAGTTAAACAGTATTTGTAAGCACAATTAACATCATGCATAATTAAATAAAAAAAAGTAGTAAATACAAAACATTATTGTAGCAAATGAATACTGTTATTTATTAAGATTTCAATACATCATTATTAGTGACTAAGTACCTCGTTCTAAGTGACATTGTACAATATTTACATTTACTCTTATACTATACGTGTATAGTATTATTTTATTAAAAAATTTTCACAATAGTTTTCTTTCCATACAATGAGAATTGCTTTGCTTCCAATTCTTGAAGGGAGTTTGGAACTATACAATGATACTTTAACGTGCCTTTTATCGTTGTAGCTTTTTGGAAACGCGTTAATAATCTTTTTTCTTCCTCTTCATAATCATTATTAGTTAAATAGCGACACGTTATATTTGGTAGAGCTTTAGACGCCCAATTGAACAACTCTTCCGGAGTGCGGATCGGTTTATTTACCCTTTGAAGAATAGCTCTAGCAGCAAGTCGTTTTAATGTTCCACCTATTCCGTCACATGGTCCTTTACCATGTGAGGTTGGAAAAAAGTGCCACTCAGCTGCTATTTTAAAATCATTTATATGATGAGTAAGATTTATAAAATTTTTTTTGTTTTTATATTGTCCGCTTGCATCATCCGAAAAATATGTATATTATCTTATCTATGTCTTTCAAATTCGTTTTGATAAATTCTACGAGTTGTCTCTGAAAGAGATGAACAGCAATAGTATCGTGACGTAAACATTCAGAAATGGACATATTTAATGCGCGCAGAAAATTTTCATTCACTTTTCTCAATGTTACTTTTCTTCTTCTCGAATGACTAATTAACTTAAAGGGATTAAAACACGAGTCAGTACCAATGTTTGTGCATTGTAATTCATCATTATGATTTTCGTCAGCACTTTACCAATAGGCTCACTAGCTTAGACACACAGGGCCAAACTTACGAGCGGATAAATTTGATATGAACACTCGCGGTCGCGGTAAAGAATGCTTAGCCAGATACTAGGCTGTATTCGGCTAACTGTTTAGTTATACGTGACTATAATTGCACTGGAAAGGTATGTGTCATTGTCAATAATTGTATTTAAATAGGTAACATACGTGAAAGTTCGGTACGACTACGGAAGGAAGTAGTTAAGCTTCATCTATTAATAACAACAAAGTACTCAAGTAATACAAAATGTCTAGTAATAATTTTTAATAAGATTGTCTATTCAGTAACATCTATTTTGAACTTATTAATATAAAAAACTATATGTATTATAGAGAAAAACGAAATTATGCAAGAAAATATTACAGGCGATAGAATCCGCGCACCGATAAGACGTGCCGCACTACATAAATTAATTTATTTCCAATAGTAATAATTAATACCCCAGGAAAAAAAACGTGGGATCTAATAGAAAATTTGACGTAGAATACGATGGTAATACTAATAACTCGTTACGAGGGGGGGGCAATTGTTAAAAATCAATTTAAACATTTAAATTGTTAATAACAATCTTAAATTGTTAATAATTTTTCTCAAGGGTATTTGCTTCTTAAAGCTTGTTCTTTTACCTTCAAAATGCAAAAAAATACAGTCTGTAGCTTAAATAGAACCGGAGTTATGAATTTTTGAAAATTCCTCTTTAAGCACAAAATCACCGAAATCGCGGCATTTCAATACTTTTTAGCGTCCAAAATATTGTGACAAAAAAAAAAATAAAAAAATACGTGTCTCTTTTTTTTCAATATAGAACCCGTAAAAAAAATTTCAGCTAAATCAAAAATGTGTTGGTCAATTTTTGTCAAAATCTGTACGATTTGTAAAAGAACGTCCCATATACGATTTTCATGAAGAAAATACTTGAAATTACGTATGATTATATAATTATTAAAATTACATAGGTATTGTAGGTGAATTATATCTAATTTTCTAGTTAGACATTATTATGGTATATTTCTTTATAAGCAGACCGATCGATTCAGAATATCTTTCGTTTTGTTGGATACGGTTGATTAGTGCAATTCTCGATAATTGCAACTTCTCGCTTATTCCATCCATGGTTTTTTACCAAGGAGTTTGATTCTCGATTGTTCCAACTTTTATTGTTACTTTTTAACTATTGTCAGAAAATTAGAAATACTGATTTTATTTGTGAAGTTCATGTTATTATATGCTATTATTTATCGTAGTAACATTTTTGAAACAATTTTGTTTTATACTTTCATAGTAGGTACATGCATTATAATTAAATTTATTTCAATAAAGTATTATATCAAAATATTATAAATTCGGAGATATAGCATTTACATTGAAGCAGCAATAAAGTATGCTAAGCCTTTAATCAAATTTTGTATCAAACGATTTTTCGGGATAAAAATTAAAACCAGTCACCTGATCCAGGATGGAGTTTTTATAAACTTTGTTAAAATTGAGGTATTTCATCCATGCATTGTGGCATCACTGTTGACAAGCATTATTCCCCGAAGGATCTACCATGTAGCATAGGGATAAGGGGGACATTTTCCTGATCGCGGACCTCAGTAAGATCTGTAGAGAATTGCATGTCAAAAATGTTTTTATTTTCCGATACATAAGGTTCAGAAGAACCGGAAAGTGTTACGATTATTCCCAGAAACCAGGTTTATATTTTTAACGGATTTTCACGGCCGCTCCAAAATACTTTGCAAAGGTTGAACTGGGAGTGTTTTTTGGAGGTGGAAGGGGTATAACTCTAAATTCCTTTTTGTATCTATCCAGAAATTCTGCAAATGTTTTTCCGTCAACAGTACTCCATAGTACCTTAGCCGTATATTGTGTAAATTTCCTGGCCCGTATGTGTGTATTTATACGTATTTCTAATTTGCATTATATAATTTTCTTACTACCCTGATATTTGTTGAAGTTCATTAAGATGATTATTGAAAGTATTATATAACTTTTACAAATTTTTTTAAATAATTTAAACTGATATCTTTCCAGGAAAGTAAAAGGCCACTTAAGCGACTAATTGTAAAATCAAAGTTAAACTAATAAAGAAATAAAGCAGCGTTAATAGTTATCCATCCATCACTTTTGCGATCAATTTATGATCATTGATCACTAAACCGATCACTTTTATATTTGCTCCAAAAATGGAAAAAAACGGGTTCGTTCAATGAGATAATATATATAATTCAAAAGTTGAATTAAGTTCATGGGGCTCTGCACAGACGTGAAAGGTTATTTATTTCTGGATAAATGAGTTTAAATGTCACATGCACCAAAAATGAAATACACTCCGGTTACCCCATAGAGGCCGCCACCAAGGACATAAATGAATGAAAAATATCAGGGTGTCGTAATATCCGTAATAAAATAGACAGAGTGACAGTGCAGAAATCTCAACATCATATATGCACAAGATATCCTGTACAAAAAACTAAATATGGATTAGACAGCTGTGTATACTAGAGGTGCCTCAATTCGACTTCATTGGCGACCAAATCACCAAAACACTAAATTTACATTTTATTTGGTACAGATATTATATAATGCAAAGGAAAGCTAAGGAAAATTAAGTGTAATGAAAAGAAAGTGAATCGGCAATATAGAAGTAATACAAAAAATAAATAAATTGTAGAATTAACGTGGAAAAAGATATTAAAGGAAAGGAATAGGTAAATAAAATATGTTGTGGAGTTAAATTTAAAGCAGATCCGATAAAAACAAATATAGTTTTCATAGCACTGACATGTCGCCACATGTATAAGCATGACTGCCCTTATACTTATATAATACACAGATAAAATTAATTGCTAAAAAATGCTCTAGGAAACTCCTCTAATGCATTTTTTCGTGAAACTGAAAATACAAAAGCAAAGACTTTTCGATCAAATATTTGAGCCTTTTCCTGCTTCCAACTTGTTTATTATTAATTTTACGTGAAAAAGTTATTTAATAAGAATTTTTTTTTTCTTGAAAATTTTGAATTTTGATACGAGTAACGGTTAGTGGGATATCGCTGAAAAACTGTTTGCACACTTCTTTTAAAGATGGCTGACAAATGAGACGGAGGGGGTTGCAATCCCAGAAACTTAGTTTTATACTCAGCACCGACTCGCTTACAAATTAAAAGAATACAATCGCTGCCTACTCAAAACGTTCAGATTTTTTCTTTTCCGACCATTTGACTATAAGGCCATTGTTTATATTTTCCACGCAGTAAGCCATTAGCCCAATTTTACTTTTTAAATAAATCTGGAGATCACTCGCATACAGATGACCTTTGACATACTGTGTAACTTCAAGCAAGTCAAGATATGACGGGATGAATTTTTAGTAGGTATCCGGCAAAATACCACTAACCAAAATTAATGTCTTTAATTTCGCCACCTCTTAAATATTTCCTCCATACTGTATTTTAATATTATTCACTATAAAGCTGACGGTCTGCAAAAACTTTAAGAACAACTAATCATTAATCAAAAATAAATATAAATATAAATCTTGGAAAACATATTTACGATAACATTACTTTTACGAAATCTGTCTATTAATTAAGATATTCAATATGCCAGAAGGGGAATCCAGACGGGAGGTGTACATTCATCTCTGTCACATTCATTATAAGAGAAGCTTTTAGAAATGTTTTCGAGAGCATTGTATTGTAAATAAATAGTTTACTGATTTTTCACACGAAATTGCGCAATATATTAACTCAGATTAGCATTTAAAATAGTAAGTTGCACACGTGCGCTTTCGAAAATGAAATCTTAGCTTAAAAATGCTTGCATAAAATAATTCAGGTTTTCAGTTGGTTAACAATGTAATCCCATAACTAGTTTGAACCAGAAAACCATAAATGAATTTATTTGCATTGGTTGGTTATTTTCGTAAACTTTTATTGAGCATACAAAAACGGTAATATTTTACTACAAAGCAAAGCAAGCAATTTTTAGCAGGCCAAATACATACATATATACATATTCGTACATATCTTAATAAATCAAAACGATAAATGCACTAGAAGTAAAGTTTTGTTATTGAAGTAAAAATAAGATTTTTTATTTTAATTAAAATTGAATGGTTAACGCACTAAAATATCTAGAGCGAATATCTTCACAAATTGTGGTTGTATAAAATAATTCATTCGGAATCGATGATCCAGTCTGGAGTCTTAAAAACTGAATAAAGGAATTATTACTTAACACAAGTAAACATATAGCAAGAACATCTTAACTGTTGATATTGAATGCAAATTAAATTAAAACCCCGTGGAGTCATAAACAAAGAAACGAATTAAAGTGATAAACAAAATAATTGCAACAGCTGTTAAGGCCTATTTGTAAATTTCCTCAAAAATGTTGCAGGTTTGCTATATTTTACGAAATTTCTTGTCTCGATGTACATTGAACTGAACCATTTTCAACGAATTAACCTCTTTAAAAAACCTGAAATATTTCACACACATCGAGATTTCTCAATGCTTCCAATTAGCTTACTAATTAATTGATTTTACAAAACGCATCTTTCAAACTTGTTTCACATTATTTCGCGGCTTTCCGCGGTATAGTTGTTTGCTTTCCTCGATTGGATTTGATTTAGTTTTTGTACTTTATCAGCTTTTATTTAAACAATTTGTTTTACACCCAATTTTTAACTAAAGCCATAAACCAACAAGCAGTACAGAAGTCACAGAGATCACTTCCGCATGCCAATAACCGGCAAGAGACCCAGAGCACTTAACTTCCTACCATGCTTGACACTAACCGACAGAAGCACCTATTCATATTTTCACATTTCCTGTAAAAAAAAAGTTTAGAAAAAACAATAAACAAGTAAGAGCTCTTCTCGCAGCGCCCGCGATCTCCCGCCGAACCTATTTAACATTTAAATTTGAATAAATCAACGAAATTGTATTCTACTGGGAGCCGAATATCGGCGAACACAGCCGCCAACAGTTGGGAGAAAGCTTTTTAGTAAAAAGAAAGGTCCGTCTAAAGAGAAGCGTTCAAAAATATGTCCATAAAATGTAGTTTTTCATTAGGCGGTCGTTCCACCGGAATCAGTTGCTCCTTTCTCCTGGATGAAAAAAAAGGCACGATCAACTGCACAAAATGTTAGCGCAGATACAGTGGGCTGGGTATTGGTGGCTTTCACAGGCTCGTAGCCGTAGCAAACACTAGCTATAATTCACTAGTTGCACAACACTAGCACTTTACTTTTTGCAAATCAATTAAATTGCTCTGACCTGTTAGACAACTTCACAGCGAATATGGTTGCGCAGGCGTGCAGCAGATATGCCAAGGAGAATTAACTAGGCTTGAAACGAAATGTCTGCGGCTGTAAGCCGTGCGCAATAATGCAATACAACACTTACACACCAAATCAGAAAAGTGTTTCGAATTTTGCAGGTGGGTACATCAGTCCCGGGCACCAGTGAAGAAGTGCAGCGCCAAATCGCTGTTAAAACCCGCGGCGACCCAATTAGTCGGTACTCGATCACGGATTTAAATCAACAATATTTCCAGTAAACTCGGTCACCGTCGACCTCTTCCTAAAAACTTGAATATCACCAGAGAGGACTGCAGCTCAACGTGCTGAAACGACCAGCCAAAACCAACTGACATGAGCTTACTTTGGGCTTTGTTTGGACGAAGGTAGCCAACCACCATTCAGCCGTACCATGAAAATGACCCACCATGGATCCGCGCGGTGAACGCAAGATACTCGCGGCTAGTAAGACTGCATTGCTTTCCGTTCAAAGATCACTTAGCCATTAAGTGTGCCTTTAGAGCTTGCAGCGAGTTTTTCTGTTGCAATTCTGGTACTTTATCCATTTCGTTTTCGGTGCTAATCACGCGATACTATTTGTTTCACATCAAACCGGAGCTTTCCATCAGGTGCAATTTGCATACAGTTGCAGTGTAAGATGGCTTTCATCACTAAGCAGCTGATCTCTTACCAGCTTTACGTAGATCGCTGTAATAATATAATTGTGTGTAATTGCGCAGCGAGTGCTTCTATTAGGCACGAGCGCCGCAAATGGTTTGCAGAAAATAAGCTATACATACAAGTGAGACAATTTCCGCTAATTTTGCAAATGAGCAGACAATTGGAATTGTTTAAATAGGTACCCGACAGGTATCCGACACTGATTCTGCCACTTGGAGCAATTATTCCATAATTACCCTTAACTACACTATACACTCTTAATTGATCAATCATTAGATAGGGATTTGTTGAAAATAAGGAAGTCAATTAGATCTTCATTCAGGTTATACTAGTTTTTAATTTTTTGTACACGTTATCACAGCACTACGTTATAACAATTGAGAGGGTGAATGTTTGTAAATATAGTGTGCCTTAGAGTAATCGAGAAATTTTTATTGCAATCAGGCATCTTTGTATTTATTAACGTAATAGTTTAAAGGCTTAAGGGTAAGAGTTCAAGGATAAGAGGATCAGTAACGATTTGTCATTACTAAAGACGAACAAGGTGGAACAAATGTAAGCAAATAGCACTAGACAAAGAAAATTATCTTGGGAACGATGACGTGTGAGAGATAGATACATAGATATGTAGAATACATATAAAATAGTTTAAGTTCTATAGAACCCAAATATTGAATAATAAATACATAACATACGTAAGTGAATAGGGAATTGTGGCGGTATATTTAAAAAATATTTGATATCGAAAATTCTGCCAATTTTTGAGAGTTGATACTTAGAAACCCCTGATGGGAGAAATGGCAAAACGAGCTATTTTAGCTATTTAATCTTTACATGGTCTTTTGCATGATTTTCAATCCGGATTTCGGTCTGGACACAGTTGTGATGACATTTTTAAAGCAGTAGATAGAGATGATTTAACAATTTTAATGTTTTTAGATTTTTCGAAGGCTTTTTACACAGTAAATCACTCACTTCTCTGTAAGAAATAATTTCAATATCAGTTCTCAAGCAGTAAAACTTATGAGGAGGTATTTGAAGGATAGATTTCAGGCTGTTTACGTGAATGGTTCTCAATCATCCTTCTCACCTTTAGCTGCTGGTGTGCCTCAGGGCTCAATTATTGGTCCTTTGTTATTCTCAATGTTTATTAATGATATTTTTGCACTGGTGCATTCTTCTCATTTGCATCTTTATGCTGGTGACGTGCAAATGTATATATCATGTCCAGTTGGTCTTATTGAAGATGAAATTCATAAAGTTAATAATGATCTTAATTCTATCTATCCGTGATCCATATCAAACAAATTGCAGCTACTACAACTACAACTAAATCGAAATATTTGATCATTCATTTAGATATACAAGACTTTTCCCCTGTAGTAATTAATATTGTAACTCCCCCTTGTGATTTTGTGAAAAGTCTTCAACAATAGGTTTTCTTGGGATCATCACATAAACACAGTAGCATTACAAACACGTCTGTTTCTCGCCCACTCAGTTTTGGTGCCCGTTTTAATTTATTGCTGTGAAGTTTTTGGTAAACTGGATCAAAATAATGCACGAAAAAATGCTCTTAATAAATCAGATATGTTTATGGTCTCCGCAGATTTGATCATGAATTTTTTCGTGAGGTGTAATATAGCTGATTGCTTTAATTATCGGACACTTTCATTTTGCCAAATCAAAGCAATCAGTTATTCTTATTGAGACAGTATCATGTTTTTTCGATTACCAAACGCCTGTTTTTCAGCCATGTAGAATTTACCACCATCCATCAGAAATTTCCTGCAGTCCAGGAAGTTAGCCACCACAAATAATAGCATTCTAGAACACGCATAGGGGTCAGATGTTCTTAAGTAAAAAATTAATGCCATGCAATATACATATATACATATATTTTTCTTTTATAAAACTGCAAAATATGTACATATATATTGCTAATTTTTGTTTTGCTTTTCTCTTTTTATTACTTGCAGTTCACTCTTACTGTTCTTTTACTTTTATTATTTATTATTATTAAGTTTATCTATTACTATTAGGATAACTGACTCTCAAATCGAAGCTTGTACATAGTCAAAAGATGTAAATCTTAATTTGTACAAATAACATACATACAGTAGCGGACAAAAGTCTGGAAACCCTTTTAATGAAAATATTTAGATGATTGTTCCTTCTGTCTTTATCGCATTTCTTCGAAAGCAATTTCATGTGTGTTTACAGGGTAGCCCATTCTAGCACACACGTGCAATTTTTGCCTCATTTTCCAGGTAAAAAGTGACAGACGAAGAGCGATTTACTGAAGGATGCCTATAAATGCGCGACAAAAGTCTGGAAACTCTCATTCACTTTGAATTTTTTGCAAAAAGCGCATTGTTTTATTGAACGAATCCAGACAATTTTGTGAGTTAAGTGATTAAGCATGGCACCTAGAACAAAAACGTCAAGTGATGCTGAAAATCTTGTGACAAGATATCGGTATAGCGAGAAGTTATCATTTGGGGAAATAGGAAAGAGGTTAAAAATGGGGAAAGGAACCGTATACAAAATATACAAGAGGAAGAAAGTGCAGCAGAGGTCTCCAATATCAGCACTAGGACTGTTCAACGACGTTTGGTGGAGTTTGGCTTATCAGGAAGGATTGCAGCAAAAAAGCCACATGTAAATTCGAAAAATAGGAAAACACGCCTATCTTTTGTTAAGGAGCACGAACATTGGACCGTTGACAATTGAAAAAATATTCTTTGGTCGGATGAATCCAAATTTAATTTGTCTTATAGTGATGGAATTCGTTATGTAAGACGCCCCCCGAAGACTCGATACCATCCACGGTACACTATAGGGACAGTTAAGCATGGTGAAGGAAACATCATGGTTTGGGGAGCTTTCTCTTATTTTGGCGTTGGTCCGTTATTTTGGATAAAAGAAACAATGGACCAAGTGAAGTACAGAGAGATTTTATCAGATGTCATGCTCCCTTATGCCACTAAAAACATGCCAGATTCTTGGGTCTTCCAGCAGGACAACGACCCGAAACATACCGCAAGTGCGGTGAAACGGTGGTTCGAGGATAATAACGTGCGAATAATGGGATGGCCTTCACAATCGCCGGGCCTAAATCCGATCGAACATTTGTGGCAAGATGTTAAAAGATCTTTAAAAGGAGAAAGGTTCAAAAGAAAGGAGGAACTATTCGAAAAAGTAAATGAAATATGGACTCGCACACCCATTGAAAATATACACACTTTAATAGAATCTATGCCGCGTAGATGTAAAGCCGTAATAGAATCTAATGGAGCACCAACTAAATATTAATTTAAACATTATCAAACTTAAGTTTAATCATTATATTATTAAATAAAGATTTTAAAAAAAAAGTTTCCAGACTTTTGTCGCACCAATTAAAGTATAAGTTACTTAACCGGTTTTCCTCTATCTCTTTTAACTGGCTAATAAAGAGTGAATCAAACTTGAGTACAGTAACGGGGCTTACTGTAAACAAACATGAAGTCATTTCCCAAAAAAAGGCGATAAGATATAAAATACAGCCATTTGAATATTCCCATAGAATAGGTTTCCAGACTTTTGTCCGTAAGTGTATATGTACCTATAATTAAAAAAATTAATAAAGCATTTCGCCCAATTACACTCACAAGAAAGCAATGCAAAAAATGTTGGACGAGTTCATTAGATACAAATTTCTGATGGAGCTCCCACTGCATGCATGCATATCCAAAAGGTAAAATCCACCGATTCCACCCTCCATCAACACCATTCAATAACAAGCTCCCTGAAAAAATGAAAAATGAAGACTGGCACCTCTCTGTCAACGCAGAAAACCATCCGCACTAATCGGATGACACAACAGGAGAAAGCTTGAATTATGCACTGATGGACCTACACAACTGTAATAAGACCTAGTCTATGTTACAAGGCAGTAGTGTGGTGGAACAAAACAAAGAGGTTTATTCCAAACAACGGTATCCAAAGTACAAAGAATGGCCTGTTTACTGGTTAGCTATCACAGAAGCAATGAGGACCACTCCAACAGCCACATAGAGTTGGGACTATCTCTTGTTCCTTTTGGTACCATCGATCGTGGAAAAGGAAGCGTTGAACCAAGAACTTCGGAGTCCCCAAAACATGTCTTGTTTTTTGGTTAGCTATCACAGAAGCAATGAGGACCACTCCAACAGCCACATAGAGTTGGGACTATCTCTTGTTCCTTTTGGTACCATCGATCGTGGAAAAGGAAGCGTTGAACCAAGAACTTCGGAGTCCCCAAAACATGTCTTGTTTTTTAGATATAAAAAAAAACACTTTGAGTAGAAGCATGAAATAGGGCTTAACTGAAAGCTGAAGCCTTTTACTTTCAGGAAAAAAAAGACAGACTTTAACCACCACCCTCATCCGAACACTAGAAGTGGGAGAGAGGGAGGGTCGGCGGATCAAGAAGCGGGAAGCAATCCGTGCTATTTAGGTTTGTCTAGCTCGGACCACTTCATTTTTTGTGATCAATTCTCCGCCTAATTGGGCTGAAATTGGAAGCATATTTATGACCACTTTTTGCGCCGATTTTGAAATTTTCCATCTCTCTACAGGCTTAACCATTTGTCGCAGCGAAAAATTTTATGTATAAAAGTAATGGAAAATTTGGTGCTCTACAGCTTTTGTATTTATATATTTTTTATTACGAGTTACCCAAAACGATATAAATGCGAAAAACCAATTGTGGTCCTAATTTATTAACCTTTTTCGCGGTATAACTGAAAAAGTATTAACTTTACGAAAAAATTAAATTTAAATGGTTGAATTTTGAGATCTATCAAAATATTTTCAAATTTTTCCTGTAGCATGTCTAGAAGATGAGATATTTATGAAAAACGATTTTCCTACGATTATAAACACACCAGGATTGGGCCATCGATCTGCTAGGCACACCAGGATTTTTTATACTGTCGCTATGGATACTGACATTTAAAACACATTTCATCCTGTTAGCCGATAGGCCAGCTTTTTTGCAGTCAGCTCTTGGACTAATGTATGTACGTACATATACATATGAATGTCTATTTTTGAAGATTAGTTAAACGTACAAAATTGTTCTTCTTTAGAAAGTCCATCATGTTATTTGTATGACTGTTTGTATTACCTTGAGCGTGTTGATTGTACTCATTAGGCTTTCATTAAGGGCGGGGTAACGTATTAAAAAATTTTATTTTTCATTTTTTTTTTATTATTTCATATGATTGTACAACATCTTAAGATTGTTGTGTCAAAATTTCAAACAAATCGGAGTAAAACTAACTAAGATACAGAACTTTGAGCGTTTGTTGCTTTCATGTATACTACTCGATTTTCAGGTATGCAAAACTTTAAAGCGATTTTCTGACGCTTGTCATTTTTAAAACCGGTGAACAGTTTATAGCAAAATCTACTCGACCGATTGTTTTGAAATTTTGTATACAGCTTCTTTACATAAATGACCAGGTAACGCTGGGAGCTTTTTTTTTTTTTTTCATAATTATAGATTTTACAATAACAAATAGGTTCATTTTTTAGACGAAAATCGGTGTTTTCACTTCTAAGTGTCAGCAAAAATTGAAAAATCGAAAAAAAAAAATTCCCTCCCAGGAATACCTTTGGAAAGCGGTTATCTAATGACACATTTTTTTTTTTTTAATTCATATGATCCACTCTTCAGTAATATTGTTCACCGACAGACAACTTTTTTTCGAGGCGCCTCCGAAGATTTGCTGCCGTCGGCTTAATTATTTATATTTTGTTTTAAAATATTAAGGAAAATATTGTTCACAGGTTGTACTATAATGCTGCGATCGACTAATTAAATTTGTATTGCCTGTAGCGTCTGGAAAAATTCTTGAAAAAGGGCCTTTTTCACGCCGAATTAACGTTACCCCCCCCCTTAATAACCAGGGGCGCCTATAATTAATGACCTTAGTAAGATGTTGCAGAGACCCAAACCCAAAACGTATACGTTGTTGCGTTGTTTCATTTAATCAAATAATCTTAAATTGGGATCGTGGCTTTAACCATTAACTCTAAAAGGTTAATTATCCCAAACAAAATGAAGACGTTCAGACACGCTTCCTTTAATCCTCAGCAACGACTATTATAAAAGTGCAAATTTTACCACAATGATTAATGTAGCGTGCCCCCCAACCCACTCGACTCGTCTTAAAGCTGATTCAAGAGAAACCGAAATTCACTGTCGAAGTAGGTCGCTCGTAACGAATTATATCGACTATGGCCAATCTCCGCTCATCTAGAAATCTGAATAAATTAACTGTGCCATCGTGCTTTGTCAAACTGGAAGAACACAAAACATTGCGGTAAGGTACACTTCGACGACCGAATCAATGACCTTAAAACCGCGTGCCGAGGAAGAATGCGCAAAGTTAAAATTATAAGTTTAAATCTATGGTTTGTCTAAGCAGCCAGCGAAATCCGTTAAATCGGGTTTTATTTATTCCACTGATGACTGAGTATCCACTGTCAGTTCTTGTAATTTCCTCGATGATTACACAGTTCGAAGCAAGAAATGGAGGAAAACTTTCGCTAAGTTAAATTGAACGTGAATAATGCGCCCACCTTGCTGGTTATGGAAAGATCTTTGTCATTTACTTGCCAGGTACTGTCTGCATGGGCTCTCTATGCAGGAACAGGAACTATGCCTTGTGGAAATGTGACCAGGCGGGTAATGCAACTCCAACAAATTAGAAAAATATTGCAAAATAGAAGCTGCGGGCAACTTTACGCGTTGCAACTTAATTTCAACTAATCATAAAATTCATGTGAATATGGGAACTCCAATAATAATTACGCAACCAGGCGCCGCAGCGAGCGGTGCAAACGCCAATTGAATTGCAACTTCAAAGGGGTATTTCGTGGTAATGATCGACGGAGCTGGTTTAACTAGAAAGTGGGCGCATCAGCGATGAGGACAAGCGAAAATTGCGATGCACCATTATGCAATTTTATCGTCGAATTTAACTTTCTCATTGCAAGACAATAATGGCTTAGACTTTAAGAGTGATGGCCGTTTTGAAATTCTACACGCATTTTCCCTACCGCATTGCTATTAATAGCAATATATTCTTTCATCCATCAATTTATAGCTATCTTTACGCAACACTTTTGTTAAAGTGATTATGAGCGGCTTCTTTAATCCAGACATAAGTGCTGAGTGCTTGTCCGACCAGGTAGTGTACTCAGAAGATTGTTTTGCTCAGCGATTTTCACGGATGCACATTTGATTTTAAACAAAACGAACATAAAAAAATTACCAAGAGTCACTTAAATTCTTTCAGAAAACCATCAATATTAAAATAAATCCTTTCTTAGTGTGAAATCTTTTTAGCGACAAATCTAAGAATGTGTGTTGGGTGCGTTTATTTCTAAAGGCTAAACCATAATGTGCACACCGTTCCTTACGGAAACCTGGCCTAAACTGGACGAACGGAATGCATATTCGACAGGCTGTCAGAGTCACCCCCGAATATTGAATTTTTTCGTAAATGTTATTTGTGAGAACTGGAGGCGTATGACTACATATTAGTATTTCACGATGTTTGAAATCGTGATATCTCAGGTGACTCTTGGAAAAAGAAGGACATGAGTCATTTTTATAAACAATTGCGATATCCACAACTTTTGTATGAACTATTTTTACGATAACACTTACCGTTTACGATAAATATGGAAAACACCGATATTGTAGACCTCTGAACTTGAATAAAATTTTTAGCTCAAGTCGGATCGGTGGCGACTTTTGATATTTCATTTGCAATAGTGTATTTAAGACATGCACCATTTTTCAGCTCTATGTTTAGCAACGTTATAGAAAATAATCTACATATTATCTAACATAGTAGCTCTGAACATAGTTTTAATTATTTTTAAGACTGAGGAAAACTCAGGTGATCACGGAAACCAGCTCGTTTCCTTAATCGCCCTCGGCGCGGGGAAGTGGACGTATCTGTGTCTTTTATGTTCATATTTAAAGTGCTTTGTGTTTTTATTGATACTAGCGTCTCAGTCATCGCAAAGTTGCAATAATGCTGAGTAGTATATTCGTCTGCCAAGCTTGAATTTGCCGCCCGGGTACGGTGTGTAATCGCAAGTTTGCCGTACGCAGGGGTATGCACATTAGGCCCATCTACATGATATATAATGGCCGGCTCCCCAAGATTTTCCGTCAAATAATATAAGGTTATTATAGTTAAGGCTATTTTGGTTTAGCCTTAAGTTTTCCTCTCTAGTCATTAATGCGTATAAATTTTAATGGAACAAGAAACAATAGATTCGAGTTAATCAAGGGGCCCTGCTCGCACACTATGGAAAAGTGGCCCCGATATCCTGATCAAATGTTCTCAGGAACTCAAAGTGATTCTATGGCTAGTTTCGGCGCTACTGGGTGATTAATAAATCATTATTTATTTTTATCTTCTGATCTACTCCACGCAGCGATATCGAACTCACGCCAAGCAACTACTATCTCAATGTGCTTTAAAAATATAATATTTTTTTTACAAAAAAACCCAACCTACTCCAAAAAAATCTAAAGTCATGAAAAGTTTTAAATAATTTAACTTAAAAATCCTCTGCTCCTACTTTCAATTGGATCCTAAGATTTGACTAGATTTTTGAAGTCGGTGCGAAAACCGGACTGGCATTAATCCAATATTTAGTAACAAAGACATTCAGTTTAGCTGGATTATTTAGTATTGGATTAAAATCAGTCAGGTTTTTGCACAGACTTGAAGAAAATCTTGGTGAAAATATGGAACTGGAAAAACATTACAGCTTTTCAGACAAACAAACACTACACACTTATGAATATTATCTTGAAATAAGATTCTTTTAGTAAACTGCTTGTTAAACGTCATTATTTAGACTTAATTTTGGTTTCTGGAATGTCATCCCACAGGGAAGTGATAGTTTTGACTATTTTAAGGTATGAAAATTGTCGTAAAAATAGTAGAGATAGTTGATTTTTAATGCCCAATTAGAAATCGATGTAAACTTATGACATAAATTGAAAAATTATTAGTCTACGACCTGGGCCCACCAAAATTCCTTGCTTTGTAGAACTAGCCACATGAATAAAAATTAAATAAATAAACACTCATCTCATTTTCTGATAGAGCTGTCGGACCTTCGTTTTTATTTTCTAAAAACACAATTTCACAAATTATTTACAAAATGCTTAAACAATTCGAATTTGTATATACAATCTTATCATAAAGTATAAAATGGCCTAAAATTATCAAAACGCTCTACCCTAAACACTTAAGGTTATCCTATAAAATAAAGTCAGACAAAACGATACACACTTAAATAAAAGAACAAATTAATACTAGCACTAAACAACATGGCAGCGGGAATGCTACACTCGAGTATTCTAATGTCCTTCTCATCGTCAATTATCCTTAAGTCTCTTCAGAAGTTACGAGGTATCTGCAGCAACTTCGGTTGTCTTTTTATTGAGGCCATCAAGCTCACAGTTACTACCTTCTTCAGTTTCCTTGCTTCGGCCTCTGTAATAGCAGCCGGCAACAATTAAAGTGAACGTCATTACGCAAGTCAGCAACGTTCCATATTTCAGAGCGAGCTGTATAGCATTGGCGCTAAACGAGCTGTGGTATATCAATGCCTTCAGGTCATCTGTAAGTTCACCAGACGTAACTTCAATCCAAATGACCGGCAAAATGATTCCTTCGTCCAACTTCTCAAAACCTGGAATATTAAAATTTTTTAAATTTTAATCTAATGGGTGATTTTTATTTTGAGAGCATAATCAATACAATAAGTCAATTTAATTGTAATAGATTTATTTAAAAATTAAATTCAAGAAAAACTAAATGGAGGCAATGCACTGAACAGGTTTTAATTACCTACTAATTTATGCAAATAATTTTGTTCCATAATATTTCACCAACTTTTACTTTAGCGTATAGCGGGGGGCTACTAAATCTAAATGAAATAAAAACTTACCCGAAAGAACCTTTTCCTTATGGACTTGGATATTTATTTGAATCCGTGAGGCCCCATCAATTGGAAAAGCAAGTCTTGGATGAATGTCAGCAAATGTTTGGTGCTTACTAGCTTCCGGATTAATTCCTTCGAACTTTTCATATAGGATTGGATCCCCGGAGAAGAAGTGCGGAAATGACACAAAAACAGGAGCATCATAGCATAGAGTCCCGTTAAATACACCACTTGGAGGGCATATACCCGACTGAATATGGCAATAGCATTGGTTGTCTGAATTTATGTTGGGATGAGCGAAGACATCAAGGGGGGTCTTGTATCGCCACGCAGGTACTCCGTCAAAAAGATTTACCTCCGAGTCAAATGCGAGTGGAAGGCTTCTGCACATGGCTTGGATGAATACTTGCAACCTCTTCTTTTTGTCCATCAGATGCGGGGGGAATTGCGATCCATCGGTTCCGTCAATGCGATTGCACTCGTCAGTTGACCACATATCCAATTTATTCTTGCCGTTAAATTCACTAACCATTGCCAACTTTCTTATATCATCTTCGCCAGTGTTGATTTGAAAGGTATCAATGCTCGTGCCGTTGCGCTGTAAATATTAGGAATCTTTAGTTTGTGCTTGAAAAGATGCATCACTCAAACTCTGAGCCATTAACATTTCGTTTATTTGTTTATGAGGTCATGTTTCGTGATTACTAAATATTTACGCATATTAAGCAAAGCAGGGGTTTCTGGGTTTTACAATTTTATTGAAACAGGATCGCTACCATAAAGCTATTACATATTTAGCTGTCGCTAAGGTTTTCTTCAAAATACTAATTCAGTTTGCTTTGCACTTGTTCATATTAATAAATATATAAATCTAGGGTAAAAAGATTATATGCTCCACATTTCACAGGAAAACAGAAAACAAAAAATCCTTGAAGTATCGCTCGTTTGTCCGTCCGTCTGTAAAGCCGCGTATATTCCAATAGGAAAAAGTAGAAAAACGCATGGGGAGATAAGGTTTGACAACCGAAAGAAATAAATAGTTTAGTATCCTAGCATCATTTAAAAGGACTTTATCTTTTTTCTTGTTCGGTATTCATCAAGATATTCCATAAAATAATGTTTTATTTACAAAATAATAGTAGTCCAGTCACTATGTACAATATTCCTATGGTAGAAAAGAAAGTTATGCTACGTTTGTGTACTAGTGAGTTGTCGGGTGAATCGGGTTGTGGGGTTCGCCGCCACCTTGAAAGATATGTCACCGGCGGCGGTTTAAAAATAAGTTTTAAAGGTTTTTAAAAGTAAACACCTTTGTTCCTATTCATTTCTTTCGTATAGTGAGCTGTTTTTTAATTATTCTACAGCAAAGTTTATTTATTGCCCGAAAGTGTTTTTTTTTGTTTTTGTCTTTTTTTGAATATTTTCTCATAAACTGCCACATTACGCGAAAGATACAGACATCGAAGTTGTTCTCCCCAAGGTGCTTCCATTAAGTCGGCCCGCAATACACTACGGCAAATAATTACCGAGATATTTCAATTTTTCTTCTAAATCTCGACAAAATGGACAAAATGGCTTTCTTCATGTTTTGGTTTTAACATTTTTTTCACTTTTTCAAATATTTTTACATTTTTGCAATTTTCGATGTTTTTCTAAATTTTTGACTTTAAAGTCAACAAATGTTTGGTTAGTAATAGTAATGTTTTAATAAATCCTTAATAACTTTTAAACTCGGCGATTTTTGCAGCTACGAAGAAAATGATGATACCAGAATATAGGGCGCTCCGAGTACCACAAGTTTGCGGGGCGTATTATTGCATATTAGTGTTTCTATGTTTGAATTCGCGATATCTCAGGAATGGTGAGTGTTAGCAAAAATAGTATATGAATCATTTTTGTAGACAATTATAAGATCTACAACTTTTATATGAACTATTTCAGAGCAGAATTTCCAAATAAAGAGAAATAACTAACTCTACTAACAAATAAGTATAATTGTAGTATCTACATATAATGTATGGATATGCTATTTTATAACAAATAACATTTCCACTGCAGTTCTTATTAAAATCAAGAGCATGCGTCAGTTTCTTCATAGTATCTTATAAATGCAAGACCGGTAAGGCTTATATCATACCGCAATCAACACATATGTAAATACAAATTCCTTGCGGGAGAAATACGTACACTTTATACATATAACTCATTCTTCAGCACGCAAAAGAAAGATTTCCTGCTTGCGTTAAACTTTGCGAAGTTCATTTGGAAACAAAAAGCGCCAAATGACTGATGACTATGCACTTCCATTCAATCGCAGTGAAGAGCTTAATATGTCCGGGAGAGAATTGTACTACAGGTCTAATGTGAAACAATTATAATTTGGAAATTCTTTGATAGAAATTGACTGACGTTAAGAGAAGCAGTTAAAACTCTTCATGGTTTAATTCAGTAAACGATGGTATTTATCACATTCCTTAGAACTGCCTCAGAGTGAAATAAATGAAAGTAAATACTTCACGTAGAAAAAATTGGAAGAGAAAGAAAAATATTGAAATGTACGTGGTATGCAGTACCTACGCGGTTAATTTCCATTGATTTTTACGGGAGCAATGGAGCATTAAAACAGATAAAGGGAAAAGGGTTCCAAAAGTAGGCAATTTGGCATGAAAGCTTTTATCTGTATTTCTCTTTCTTTTTATATACAAGTTTCGAGACACCATACGGCTTAACACTTTATTAACCGAGAACGTTTTCTCTGAATGGTATATACAGGGCGTGTAAGTTAACGCATGCTAAACTGATAGGGGTTCGGGTTACAGGGCGATTTTATTTTTATCTTTTGATCTAATTAACGCAGCGACATAACACTCACGCCAAACAACGATCCTAATATGCTTTTCATAAATGCTATCAATTTTGATCTACCTATACCACTGGCAGTACAGTCACTTGCGAAAGTAAAAAAACGCTCTAAAATTTCCTAAATTTCACGTTTTTCCCAATTTTTCTCCGAAATCCATGTAATTAATAGCCATTGTTTTTGGTTTTTTTGAATTTCCCATCTTATTGCTTTTCCAAAGAGATACAACACGTTTAGGTAGAGAAATTTATACGTAGAAAACCTTTTGCGGAATTTTAAAGAAATCAGTACTTTACAAAAAATGTAACTCAAATGAACTCTAAAATGCTTTCTCTCTCATTTAAAATTTAATACAGTTAATGATAGTACGTTGAAAACGTTTATTATGAAAAAAATTTACAATTTAGATTTTTTACTATTCCGCAAAATCTTCGTCATCGTCGGACATCGTGCATGAACCCATTACTATTGAGTTTTCTCATGCTCTCCAGTCAGGACTACTAATTTTGACACGGAACACTAAAAACGGCGCGGTATCGCAAAAAAGCACTTTAAAGTGCTCTCTGTAATTGTATAAAATAATATTATAGTATCTTACAAAAAACATATGTGGGTTCTATTGCCCTCGAATTTATAGAGGAGAAAATTGGGGTTAAAGCGACGCACGGGTTAATTATGGTGGCCATTTTGAAAATTCAAGACAGCGGAATAAAAAGAAATGAACACACAGACAGAACGCAGTTTTTTTTATAGAGTTATTTGTGTCGAACACCTTTTGACATTCCCGATCCATGTATTCTTAATCTAGAACTAATCTTAGCGTTTGTCTTATTTCTTATTACACTAAAAAGATAAAAATACTTACATTAACCAGCATTCCAAATTTCTCGTATGGGAGGGGCTTAGTGTTTAGTTTTTTTGAAATGTCAATGAGTTCATCGTAATAGCCCCAAAGTAGGGAATCAGCTGCCAAAGTCTTAAAGGGTTCCACCTTCATTGCTGACAGCGCAAAATTCATAGTTGCCTTAACGAAGTAATTTTTATTCTTCATCGCCGCTACAGCTGATAGGAAAGGGACATTGGGAACAACAACTTGGTCGTATTGCTTTCCGGATGATAATTCGGGGACAAACCTGTAACTTCTGTGCTCCTGTAGAAATAGTCGTTGTTAAACAAAATTTTTGAACATTATATGTATAATTTTCCTTACCTTATACGTAATTGTATAGTTGTCATTGAACACCACGTTCACTTTCGTATTGTTCTCAGCGTAAACGTAGGGGCCCAAATCATCCAATTTTATTTTGTCATCAACACCAGATAAGTATTCTTGTATATTTGTGTAGTTAAATATGTGAACTTTCAGATGCGTACTGAAGGGGGGAGTCGTCCACCATTTCGTTGCAATGGAATCATTTTTTAAAATTAATTTCTGTAATGTAGTAGATCAGTACACACGTACGTTTCGTATCTCTTAGACTTACATAAATATATGTGTTGTTGTACACCTCTGTGAACCACATTATAAAAAATCCAGTCACACTAACCATAAATAATATCACAAGTACTCCTAACACTGTTGGAAAAGAAATAAAAGATGCATTATAAAATTATGTAGATCAAATTGTTTTTATAGATTCTTTATCTAAAATTATACTGCATTGGACGCACTTTTAAAACCGTCATTGGAGTACATTTGACTGATAATAAAGATATGTCGTAGATAATGGAATTTTATTGTGCACATAAAACGCGTAGTTTATCATATCAGCATCAATGTTTCAAGAGATATTGACGGTTGAGCATTTCTGAAAATCGCGGTCGCACATACCCCAGCCGACCACCAATTTGGTGGTGGCATTCCCAAACACCTTAAAAAAAAAACACGGCTTAACGCTAATTTTGTATTACGGACCCACTTTTTTATGTAGATATTGATTGGAGTAAAAAAAATTTTCTTTTTTGGCTGTGATCGCCTGGTTTTTTAAGTTTTAAGTCACTTTCTAACTGATTATCGGTTATTGAATTTATTGGCTACGTTGTGTTTTTAATTAATATCAGTTAGGCTTTCGCATCGACTTCAAAAATCTAGTAAAATCCTTAGGACATCACATTGTGCATACAAACTGATTTGATACATCTTAGAACATCGGACCTTTTAGGTCGGTTCCATTTTGTTGAATGTTTTTTGTGAGTTTAGATTAGTGATAAGATGATCAATTTCACAGAAAATTATAAGTAGTTAGTCGTTCATTGGCAGTGGTGCAAACCACTAAAGCAAAGTAAACAAAAGTCAGATTTTCCTTTAGTACACACTATGTAAATACGTGTTAATCAACGTTTGTACCAATTAGCCATCATATTTACATAAGCGGCTGGAAAAGTCTCAATGAACCGTTTTTTGTAAATATTTAATAACAGTCGGGTGTCCGATTGTTCTTAGTTTTATCATTTTCCGAAAAAATATTAAAGAAGTACAATTATGCTGAGTGGTAACAATATTGAGTATACA
This sequence comes from Neoitamus cyanurus, assembly GCA_947538895.1. Classification (NCBI taxonomy): domain Eukaryota; kingdom Metazoa; phylum Arthropoda; class Insecta; order Diptera; family Asilidae; genus Neoitamus; species Neoitamus cyanurus. Next base: position 32,738,319 of record OX384541.1, on the reverse strand, counting down.
TTAGTTGCAAAATGCGGATATATCCCTAAATGTCTCATGGGCTAAATATTACTTTTAGAAACAATTATCACCATGTTGATTCAATAATTTTAGAACATCAGTCAAAAATCCTATCATCATAAAGAACATTCAAATCCCATCCAAAGAAATCTAAAATCGCCGCCCTGGTCGGTTCTTCAATATTTTTCAAAATACCTCTAGCTAGCTCCCGCTCATAACTCAAAAATCTCAAGTGCGTAGGAGAGTGTTTCGAATTAGCCAAAAATGTGAATCCTTGGATTTAAAAAAAACCAAACAATCTGAAGCTAATATTCAATGAAATTAAATATTAAAGTTAAACTTGATTTCATTGAAAGGATCATGTAAATTCTGTGTGCGGAATGCGACTAAGTTCAGATAACAGCCTAAATTGGGCTGGAAACTTCCAGCACTGCAATGCAAAATGAACGAGCTTTTTGCCTTTTGCGAAATCACATCTAAATATAAAAATTTTATACATCGGGTTTTGATTTGGGTGGCAATATTTGGTTGCGGTTTTGGGAAATGGAAAGATAAAGTGATTGCTACTGTCCAACTTTGAAAAAAGTCATAAAAGCGACTGAGTATTCAACGAAGTTGAAAATGTCTTACGACTGTATTCTCGAATTCTAACTGGAAACGTAGCCATTTACTCTGGTTAGTAATTTAGCTATGCTTTCCCCATTTCACACAGCCTTACTTACCGAAAAATGGAACCCTTGCTTCTATGAATTCGACACTTTTATAAAACAAAAATATTCCCAATGTTCGCATCCTTAAGATATAAAGACATTTGAGTCAATAATAATGAGTACTTTTGTGGCTTAGTGATATTAGAAAGGTAAATGTGGTATGTGAAATGGAGCCTAGCCATATTGTATGTATATATACATATATCAGCGTACTCGTATTTAGATTGCTATAAGGTAATCTTTCAATTATTTATTTAAAATTTTCAATCCAGAAGCATATTAAAAAGGTTTTAAGTACCATAAGGTCCACTAACCTTTTTTGACAATTTGAAAAGATTGTCCAAAAGGTCGGAAGTTCCTAAAACAGAACCACGAATGTGAGCTTGCATTAAGCGGCGTTTACAATACAGCGGAAAACTGCAAGTTATTTGCTATCTCCATGTTTCTTTCACACGACAGCATCATATATTATAATTTGTTTCTTACAAAATTTCACATTGCTGCTGGGCGCCAGCGCAATAGTTAGTTCTAGGTTCTAGTCCTAGTCTCTCGATGACGACTGGAAAAACGTTCGATATTTTATATGTACTTATTTGAGGCAAGATGGAGCAACTGTGCAATTTATTTACGTGTTGAATTAAAAAATGTCCATAAAAAACTAATTTCGATTGATGGAATTCAATTGTGCGATGCATAATTTTTTAAATTTTGGAAAATTGGCCATTAGTTCAACTAACATGCAATTCTGAGAAAAATTGATAAAAACAAATTAGCAAGACTTTATATTATACTCTGGTTTAATGTTTTAAGTTTTTAGCGAAATATTGTTTTAATAACAGTGTATTTATTTCGTTCTTAATTTTAACGTATTACGCCAATAAAATTCAATTGGGTCTGAAACTAAGGTCCAGAAGCCATTGATAGTGCCTTACGCTCGCCTATTGGAGCAGGAAAGAGTAGACCTGGAATATTTCTCTAAAATCATTCTAAGGCCATGTGCCAACTAGAAGCTTTTGAAAAGCTTTTTTTTCAACTTCCTAATTTTTTTTTCTTTGGAAAAACCACATCGGAAATTTAATTTTAGGTTACAATTACTTGCTGTCCATTTGACAAATGATATTCTATGAGGGAAGATGAATATATGTCAAAGTATAAACTAAGTGCAAGGCAAACATCATAACTAAAATTGGGAAATATTTTCGGAAAAAACAAAAGATTTCGAAAATCTGAATTGGCACACGGCTTTAGTAACAAATTTTTTTTACCTTTTGGTGTGTATAGCTAGTGGGACCTAATAGCTCAGTGGTAAGTACGCTGGGCTATCACCTCGCAGTCCCGGGTTCGAGCCTGGCTTAGACCATACTAATTAAGGTGCGCTTTTCGTGATAGCGTTAGATGGTAGTGCCATCAGTCAAGATAGCTACTGCGTGCTAATCACCCAGCATAACAAACATAAACGATTAAAATAAACTGCAGCAGAGCCTCGAAATGGAGTGGCTTTGTGGAGTCGTTATACTCCTAACTGGAGTGAAATATTTGAGGAAGTGAGAGCATGTTGAATGCTTTCTGAAAAAAACTACTGATTGTATGGTTTATGGGAAGAACGGTTTACCGCGATCGTATTTAACTGAGATGACAACAATAAACACAAATTCAATTTTTGTTATTGCATAAAGTGAGCAGAATGTAGTCGGACAACATATTATTGCACCAAGATGGTGCCACCTGCATTACTCCCAAGAAACACGACAGTTATTGCATTTTGACGAGGTCAGCAGACTGGTGCGTGATTTAACAGCGTTGAACTTGCTTTGGTTAAAATTAAAGTCCACACCGATAACCCTCTCCTGACCTCAAACATACATATGTAATATCCATTGCGATGCGACATAAACAAAATAAAGCCGAATATCAATATCAATTTCAAAAGTTATCGAAAGCATGGTCCAAGCAATGCCAAGACGGCATAACAATCCCTATGTATTAGTTTCCCAAAAAATACATGCAGTTATACCAATGTGTACCTACTGTATATATAGGTAGGTACTGTTTCGAATCTTTCAGAAATAAATTCATCTGATCTACTTCAGTAATCAAATAGCCTCATAAACTTACCTATAATGTAAAATAAATTGGTAGGGCAAGCATAACACAGCCACACAAAAAAACAAAAGTGAGGATTACTTTTGATGCCATACGTCATATCCGTAGTATTTTGGCCTGCTGAGCACGAATCTGCGACCAGAATTGAGCCGTGACGTCCAGATTTTTTTCTAACCTCCAAAAAGTTGGTTAAAAACAGAGAAAATCGTGGAGTAAAATTCGGGAAATTTTTTTTTTAACATTTAAACCTATATTCATATGAATTGAGACCTGCTGAGCACGAATCCGTCACCAGAATTGAGCCATACCATTCTGATTTTTTTCTAAAAATTAAAAAAAAAAAATTTAAGAAAAATATCAGAACGTGATGGCTCAATTCTGGTGACGGATTCGGTCTCAATTCATATGAATATAGGTTTAAATGTTAAAAATAAATTTTTGTCGAACTTTACGAGTGTGTTTTCCACGATTTTCTCTGTTTTAACCCATTTTTTGAGGTTAGAAAAAAATCTGGACGTCACGGCTCAATTCTGGTCGCAGATTCGTGCTCAGCAGGCCAAAATACTACGGATATGACGTATGGCATCAAAAGTAATCCCCATTTTTTTTTTTGTGGCTGTGTAATTAGCACCAACATGTGATTATATAATAAATTATAATTTTAAAAGTTCTTTATGCAGCTCACATATCTAACGCCCTGATTCAACATAATTTGGTTTTTAATTTTATAATTCATCCTATCATATTTTTGAATTATATTACTACTACCATACTTCTCCTATTTAATTAATGGAATAGCTAAAGCACCAATAATAGAAATCAATGAGAGTAATAATAATGTGTCCGTCAATTTACTGCAATATCCCAACGACTAGTTTGGAATAATTTTCTCTATCGCATCTAAAGTAGTAAATGGGAATTTTATGATTTCTGCTGTATTATCAGCTTTATTGTCAGCAAAGAGTATTCTGTGATTCGCTTCTGCTTGATAACAGGCCTATTTCTGAACTAGCTCGACTTCAATGATTTTTGTTTTCACACAAGAGTGTGTTGAAATTGAAACACATAAAACTGACCCTATTACTCTTTTCACCAGCTCACCATGACATTTGCTAGCATTCTTCATAATCAATTAGCCTAGAAAATCGTTACAATATTGCATAAACGTCCCTTCACCTGGAACGAAGCAAACTTAAAGACATTCATGAAACGTCTTTTCATAATTACTGTACCCGATAACCTCAAGTATATACGGATGCACATAACGTGACAGTTTAATTTTAATCTTGAATAATTAAAATTTGTCTACAGAAAGTAAAAGGCTGACTGATGCAAGACGTTTGAGCTGCAATCACAATATACTACGAGCAATTGAAGCAGCAGATTCACATGCTCACAGGGTATTTTCCACATTTTATTTTTCTGTATAAAAATATCTCATTCCGATTAGCACGTTAATTACACATATTCATCATAGTGAATTGATCGTTTCACAGACTGAAACCAATTAGTGTGAATTTCCTGATTTATTTAATCAGAACTAGTGTTATCTCTCGCCCATGCTGATTGCTTCAGCTTGACCCATAGATAAAACAATTTTCAAAAGCACATTTTGATATGCTCGCAATCTCGAGCCCTATGGTGTTTGCCCGATTTTTGCCACTTAAAATATTGTACACACCACGCGCAAGGTTTGTTGGCTTATCGGTGAACGGTCTAATTGTGTCTGCGTAAAGAATTTAATTATATTTTTCTTCATGTCTATTGTTTATATTTTTTAAATATATTTTCGCTTCCTGGACTAAATTTAAGGTAAACAAATTTTATCAGTATAAGCTTTCTGCCATCTTGTACTTAAAATTCAAAAACATTTCAATATATAATACATATTAAACCAGAAAAAAAGTTTATTTTATTTACTTTCCTGTGATAGGTATTGCGTACGTATTGTACCTGTTTCTTTCTTTTTGCAATATTTATACTTTATTCGTTGTATTTTATTTTGGCTGCATTCTTGAATATTTTTGTTCAACTATTAAATATTATTGTTCATGTCCATGTTCGTCTGAATTCAATTTCAAGACCACTTTTGCCTCACTACTTCGCAAATTTTAATCGTCTGAGAAATTCGCTGTAGTTATTATTCCTAAACACCGTCATCCTTATAATGTTAATGATTAGAAAATCCCATCACGTGGGCGCCTTTGCACTGCACATGCACCTAATTGATTGTGTGCTCCTACTACCAACTTAACGTCCTAATACTTTTTTTTAGGCGTTTTATTTTTTTTTATTTTTTGAGGATTTATTCCTTTGTTGGTCAAAGGCTCAGATTTTTTACAGGATTACAATTAATGACTATTTTTTTATATGCCGGATCAAAAGGTTAAGAAAAACCTTTCGGAGCGTAATACCGTAAACCCAAGGCTGAATAGGTTGCAGGAGTTCCAGAAGACGAAAAAATTGCTGAATCTCAATAAATGCATTGCAACGAAAATTCTTTTGTGCCCGCTATCCGAAGTAGAGCAAAAGCTCACCTAAAGATAATTATCCGTGTGTTCAACCATTCCATGGACATTTTTTTCCATTCCATTTTTTCCATAGTCATTGTTCCATTTATTCACTAATTCTCTTTTCCTTTAGACATTTTGTGAAAGGCAAATATTGAGTGATAGAAAAAAGAATTAATGGCAAGAATGTGCCATGGAAAAAATTGAATAGAAAAAAAGTTAAAATTTAGAATGGAAAAAGTGACCCCCTACCATATTTAATCAATATCAATCAATCTGCTACTAGCTATTTTTGTTATTTTTATTAAAAATTTTCATTTGTCGGATGAATTGAATTTGAATAACATTTTATCGAATTGAAGTTGTAGAAAATCCCGCGGAATTTATATCGTAAGTGGCCGTTGGTGGAATTGTCGGAATCTTGAAAATATTAGCTTTCATGACTCACTGATCATGAGTCTATACATATAGCCACAAGCGTTGACACTAACCATTTTGAACACAGTATCATATCCCCGAGGGTTGTTAAATCGATAACATTTTAATAAGGGAGCAGATACCTTTAGAATTTTCAGAAAATCGAATTTTTTTGTTTTTACATAATTCGAATATATAATATATTAACAATATACTGTCAAAAGGACAAATCGAAATATTGAATATTAATGGAGTTATTGGGAAAAATATCAGAGCTCGCATGCCGTCATTAACCAGGTAGTCGGAGAGCTTGGGTCGGAGCAATGCCTTTTCACAGTACGTTTGTGTATTCTTTGTCCCAGAATTTACTCTCTTACTTGGCGACGATATAAAACAACATCTTCTACCAATTTACGAAGATTTGTCCAGAAAATATTTACTGGAAAGATGCTTGGGTGGCCATACCCAGAATGCCAACGAAAGTTTCAATGCAAACTTTGAACGCGAATATCTCGAAAATGTGTTTTCAAAAACTGCTAGCTCTGTAACTCAAAAAGTTATTGACCGATTAGGCTGAAACATTCAGAGGTTTCTCTTTATAGTGCTATCGGAAGGATTTACCTACAAGTTTAAAGAAATCGGGTTAATAAATAATTTTTTTTGGGGTCAAAACTCTTGAAAAATAGCCAAAAATCTGGACTTTTGATTAAACAGCCGGTGTAAATTTTAATTTTTATCTGTTTTATTATTTTATAGGTGTATCCTTCTCTTTAATATGTTAGTAATCGACAAAAAAAAACTTTTTTATTTCCAATAAATAGAAACATTTTGACAGCAACAGCAGTTTTCGTTGACCCGCGGGAGACGCTTGAGGAAATATTCTGCAGAGCAGCCATTTTGTAAAAAAAAAAAATCTCATGTTTTTGTACACTTTAATAATGTATTAACAATATGTCAAAAGTAATAATTGATCCAATTATTGTATCACCTTGAAAAAAATTCATTAAAATTGACTGATTTCACCCGTTCTAAAGGTATCTGCCCCCTTAAGAGTTCATATTGACCCAACTAATGCTCATATAATCAAATATCCAGTTACTGTACCACTGTCCAGCGAATGTAGTGACTATTGCTAAATCCTAAAGATACCAATAGGCGTTCTGATTAAAACTCAAATACTTGCCCACTGTTAATGTAATTAGAAAACCTCTTTAATTAATATGAGAAGTCATATTTACGTAAGGCTTCATATGAAACCAATAAGAATGTTCTATCCATTTAAAACGTTATTTACATTTTTTTAATAACATATCATATTAAATATGTAGGGTGTTTCATCAATGGGGGACAAAAATGAATTGGGTTATAGATTTAGGCAAACACAAATAGTATGTCATGGGAGGGGGCAATCTCAACCGTTTGGGCTATAACTCCCGTTGTGGTCTAAAAATTCTGGATGCACATTACAATTTTATTTTTATCTTTTGATCTAATTAACGCAGCGGCATGAATTTCACGACAAGCAAACACTATCTCAATGTGCTTTCCAAAAAATGCCACCAATGTTAATCTACCACTACCACTCCAGTTACAGTTACTTGCGAAATTGAAAAAATGCTCTAAAATTGCCTAAAATTCATGTTTTCCCAATTTTTCGCTGAAATTCGTGTAATTGATTTTGTCATTTGTTTTTCTGAGTGCATTGTTTCCTACATATATATTTTTACTATTTTGTGTTTCTAATTCGGTCGATAACTTCACCTTGCACCCATATAATTATAATCACTTGATTTTAAATATCCAAAATCACTGAAGCTAATTTCAGCATTCGAGACCAATTCTTCAAAATGAATGTGATGAAAATCTATTTTTCTGCAGTTAAACCACATGAAGCATAATATAATAGCCCACAGTTTCATTCCAGTATACTGTATACAGTCCATACAAAACAAAATGAATGTTTATACATTATTTCCGTTGGACTCAATTTTGGAATAATTTTTTTAGTAGAGCATCATCATTATCGGAAAACAACTGTTCAACACATTTAATATTTATGAATATAGTTTATTTTGCTTTGTACTATCTGATAAATATTACGAAACTACCTATTCCACTACAAAAATAATAAACTTGATGCGGGCATTAATTTTTAAACGCTCACGAAACTCCAGATCTCCCTGTACCAACGTATATACTCAAAAATTTCAGAGATATCTCCCATGTACGTCATTAAAATAACCACCCAGTATACCTATGTATATAGAACAGACGTTTCAAAAACTTGTTCTGTAAAAATGAATTTTAGTTTTTAAAAACTTTATGTAATACCTACATATAAAACTGAGAAATAATTTTATTGTTATAACTAAAGCTTATTTAGAAATTTTTATCTTTACTTTAAATTTACTCCAAATTAAAAAAGAAATGAAACGGCCATATATCAATAAAAATGTACTACTACATTTTTTTTTAAATAATTTTTAAAAGAAAATACGTATGTATAGCATCCCAAAAAACCCCAAAGAGTTACTTAAAATACACAATATTTATCACATGCATGATTATGCACCATTATAAAAATGTGGTTTGCGTCAATGAATGTTTCGTGATTAATCTGATTGAAATAACGTAAACGATGTATCTCTTCTGAAAATGAAACACTAGTAAAAATATACTTCGTAGTTTAGTACATCAACCCATAAAATAAACAACAATAACAGAGATAACAGGTTAACAAAATATTTTACATAATTATCATAATAAAATAATAATAAAATATCGCAGGCTGTTTCTGTTTTATTGTCTGATAACACATTTGCATTAGTAATCGGTAGCGCCTAAAGACATACAATGTATGTACATAAGTAAAGCTGACCTGTTGCTTAGATCCAACCGTAAAATTGATTGTGAGGCTCTCTAATAACAGAAAATTCTAAAACAATTAACCTAGTTTTTACTAAAAAAAAAGGCAAGTCTCAAGTCTGAGCAACCTTCAAGCGTAGCAGGTCAAGCAATTTAATTTCACTTATGTGGGAGGCAATCAGTATAGGCGGAGATCCGACCGACAAAAAGTGGAGTCCATAATCGGAAGTGACAAAATTTTAAGGAAAGGTTCCTTATGTCCGGAGAAGCTTAACTAGAAATACGGATCACCACTACTGTGAAATTCCCCCGCCCCCTCTCCCATTTCCGGCGTTCTGAAAAGAGTGGTGAAAGTAAACCTATTTTTTTAAAGTGCGTGGTTTGAGCTTTCATTTGAGCCCAATCTCATTTTTCTACTCGAAGCGGTTTTTTTAATCCAGAAAAACCATGATTAAAGTAAAGCAAGTAAAACTGCTTCAAGTAGAAGCATGAAATTGGGCTCAAATGAAAGCTGCAACACCATCTACTTCAACACGAAAATAGATTGCATTTCACAACCCTCAACAGATCGCCAGAAATGCAAATGGGGGGCGTGAGTCAATCCATGCTAGTTTCCCTGAACGTAAGCCACCTTTCCTGAAAATTTCGTCACTTCCGAGGTATGGACTCCACTTTTTGGGGTCGGCCTTTGGAGTTGTGGTGTCGTAGCCATAATAACTAGGAATTGCCTTATAAACAAAACCATGTCAGTATGCTCGGCATATGTACATACCTCCTAAAGATTTTTGCAGAAGTTGCCAACATTAGAAGTAGTAGGAAAATATTAATCACATCCTCAATGTCAATGTCCAGCTCTTACAATTGGAAGGAACCATCTATTAAGCGCGTTATTCTTTGATGACCCATCAGACCTGAATACAAAGAACACCAGGAACCTTAAACAATTCATCATATACTCAAAATATTTCTTCAGTTAGACATAGGGGCCACCCCGTGTGGTTATCACAGCGGGCCTATCTTTGGCATTAGTGTGCCTTTGCGTAACCACATTAACCTAACTTGACTTTATTGAAACAGTTCTGTACACCGATTTGAGCTTTTGTTAAAAAAATAGTTGGTCGATCTATAAAATTGACATTGTTCTTAGTAACACTCCACTTATTGCATGAAAAAAAGATTGTATGAATAATATTAAAAAAAACTGTCTTAATTCAAGAACAATGTAACCTACTATCTTTAATTATTAACAAACAAAATGAAAATAAATATTTCAAAACTAATAATATTACACTATCCTTCAGCGCAAAAGGGTTCCTCTTTAGAAATCCTAGCTACTAGTCTACTGGCTTACTTATAAAAAAAATCATAATGTTTACTAAAATTGAGTTCGGTATCCAACTTTGTGTCCCATTCCATTAAAGGAATGTTGTGATTCCTGACCCATGATTTAGTTGAACTTGTGGTGTGAGATGTAGCCCCATCTTGCTGTAAAATGTATTCAGCCTTAAGAGACTGCAACTTCGTAGTGGATTATTTTCAGGATGGTTTGATACTTTTAAAAGCAAAATTGATCCGCGCCTCGTCCCGATATACAACCCCATACGATTACAGATGTGGGACATTTTACGACCTTTTTAAACAATCTGTATGGAATCATTCGTTCGAAGTGCGATTAAGGGCATTTTAATCATCATCTAAACAAACCTGGAATTTCGATGAGTCGCTCCATATAACTGAATTCCACTGCCTAATAGTGTAACCTTGGTTTTAACAGACTTCGCCGACTGCAAGCGTTTTTTATTTTGATAGATGTGAGAAATGGTTTATCTTTTGCTGCGTAAAATTACAAATTTATTGCAATCGAAATTTTTGTTTTTCGTTGTCTACTTCAAACTAACCTTACAAAGACTGTATCCAAGTTAATTTTCATTTCTCTCTTAAGTGTACAGTACATGTGTATCTACCGTAGAAGTAGCAGCATTCGATTTTCCATTTGGTCTCTATTTATCTCGAAAAGTGTCTATAACTTTGAAACAGAGTTTGAAACTTTACAACACGTTGACATGTGGTAAAACAAATACAAATGTTGAAAAAGAAGCATATTTAGGTTCTTAAATAAAGACCAACAGGTCATTAGAGGTACTTTCACTTACAATTATATGATGAAATGTCATTTTCCGGATTGTAAAGCATATAGCAAAAAACATATAACTACTTTGGAAAAACCAACATTGCTATATGTTGCACTTATACATATCTAAAAAATGTACACATCAATCACTTATTATGATGCCTACATCGCTGTGATTTATTGTGTTTTTTTAATAATCTACATATATTTATTTAATACGCAAAATGCGAAGTTAACATAATGTTGCTTTATCACCCCTAGTAGAGGCAAATCAACAGTATATAGAACAAAACGACCGCATGATAAACATGAAATCGCTATTACACATCGTCTTCAGACTGCCTACTTAAAATACTTCAATTAAGAAATCTACATATGTTCGTGAGTAAACTGATAATCCATGAGTACTAGAACCGAAATGTTTGTAATTCCAAAACGGCTCACAATAGCAGGGATGGCGCTAAGAAAATCTATCCATCGTACTAACCGTAACGCACTACTTTGTGCAGACATATTCCTACGTTATCAGAATTACTTTTAATCGACTTCTTCAGGAAAAAATAATTGACCCTGTCCTCTGAAGCCACACGATTGGGACGGCTATCAACGAGTTTTAAAAAATTGCCCACTCGCTTAATTCACACACCAATCGAGTGCACCTTATCAACTATAGAAACCAATGCGTTAACAGAAATTTCGAAAACGCTGCTAAAATTTCAAGACTGATGGAAATGCTAACGACCTCGTACTGGGCCAGAGATAAGAGCATCTGATTATGTAGCTCGTTCGAGCGATCCGACAACCTCTCAATAGAACGAATGTATCAAGTGTTTTCAAGAAAGCGATAAAAACAAAGATAAACCGCAGTATGTTTGCCATAAAATCTGACAAATCCTCAAACATCGATCACTCCCGATACATTGTTGTCAGACAGTCTTTTGAAGCGACTATACTTCTACACTTACTTATGAGAGTTCCCAATTCTCGTACTGTGCAGTCCTTGTCTTTCTTGGCCTTCTTGCTCTTAAAACCAATGATTCGGAAAACAGCGTCCAACCAAGTCGATTTGACGACTACAGGTGTTGCATGCTGAGGTCCTTGGGTATATTGCAGCGATATAACAGAGACGTCCGCGTCTGCCTCATTGTTGGTGAGCGCGTTCTTCGTATTTTCACTTTCTTCGAGATTTTGTTTTATTTCCATCATAATTTTTTATTGGGAATGGATTTCACTTGCACAAGACACTGAACCTGAACTAATGCGATTCTCTTTATTTATTTACCGCATACTACGGGTACAACTCAAATGCAAACCTTTCCGACTGAAAGGCCGAAGACGACTGATTGTACAAACGGCAAATCCTTATCGGTTTCGGTACGTTCTTCAATAACAAGATCACCATGTTATCAGCAGTTTTGTTACCCAGTCATCGCTCCTTATTCTTTCCGTGTAGTTGCTCCCATTAAAGATTTTGCTCGGACTCACTCCTCGAAGCATCAATGAAAAACCGTTATTCGGTTTAATTTAAATCATATGGGGTTTTTCCAGTGAAGCCTACACCAGAATAGAAACGTAAAGACCAATAACGCAAGATAAGCATTTAACGAAACTGAGCATATTACACCAAAACTGACATATTGCCCGAAATATGCACGTATGGTAAAGTTGCATAAGTAGATTCAATAACAAATTGAATTCTCTTGCAGAAAATATCGAAAATTTAAAATAGTTTTATGAACTTTTCGATTTTTGCAAGGTTGACCATGTTTTATGAGTTGGCATGCAGTAACAAACTCGGGTTTAAAATGTTCAGCAGACATGTGGTTCTCGTCATGATAAAAGTATGGACCCTTAAAGGCGAAATGAAGGGAAAATTTGTTAACCCTTTTTGAATTTCGCGCCATTTGTAGAGTTTTCGGAATTTTATGTTGAATCAGGTCGGAATAGTAGCCACAAGCCTCTACTTTAATAATCTGGCCGATAGTTTGATTTGAGACAAATGGAAGTGACGCTGCGCACCGTGAAAGCGCGTTTTTTTTGAGGAAATATAAGTTTAGACATAAATAAAACGATCGGTTGATCTGGTTACAAAAAAATTATTTTTTTTATGGTTTAATTTTTTTTAGCCTAGAAGAACCACACTTTTCAATAAATTTTCAAATTTCCTGTGACATTGGATTGCAAGTTTTTTTTTGGTTTAAACATTTTATCGGTTTGTTATCAAATTTAAGAATTACACAGCCACACAAAAAAATAAAATTTCAGGTGCGGGGATCAGACTATGTGTTTCATATGTTTTTGGGGTCGCTGAAACCGAATCCGATGTTGATTTAACCCCATCACGTCAGGTTGGTCTGATCCCCAGATTGGAAAATTTTTATTTTTTCTCTGGTTTTTGCTGAGGTTCTTTGAGGTTATGTCAAAAACCTGATATGATGCGGTTGAACTGACATCGGATTCAGTTTCAGCGACCCCAAAATCATATGTAACCCATAGTCCGATCCCCGGGCCCGAAATTTTTTTTTTGTGTGTTCCTGTGTTATTGTACTAACACATGTATGTTATGTATGTATGAGTATTATGGCAGGACCACTGTAGAGCGGTAAGGTGGAATAATTCACTAACAGTTGTGTTGTTGAGTCAATTCCTCCAGTCAACTGTAAAATTGTATTACTAACTTTAAACATGGATAGTCCAGTAAATATGAATAATGAAAATCGTTGAATGTCGGTGATGTTGGAAAGACGTGTACTCTATCCTATCGAAGAATCGCACAACAGATATTTTCTATTTAGTTTTGGGTCTGTCATTTTCAATACTGAAATTTTGAAGGCTTCCTCCAACTTAAATTCCAAATTACCAGTGGCGGGTTCAAAATCTGCAATCTTGGAGTATATTTATTATTTTATTAAACAATCAAAAACTTACAATTACATAAGAGCTGTCAATATTGAGGGGTTATTACCAGCTTAATTTTTTTTTTCAATTTTTTTCAAATTGGCTTAAATAATGCCAAAACATCCCTAGAATCAAACTATACTTTGTAGAAAAGTGTATTTAAATGTTAAAATGTCTTTAAACCAATTTTTCCGAAGCCACTTTTTCAATTTTTTTTTAACGCGTTTTTCTCGGAACCACGTTTTCAAAATCGGCTGGCAGTAGAACTCGAACAGTTTTCATCCGATTGACTTCAAATTTTAACTGGACCTTTATTATTAAATTATGTAACAAAGTACACACGATTATAGCGATTGTATATCAGAAAAAAAAAAGTTATAAGCCATTTAGATCGAGTTTTTCGTCGAAAAAACGGTTTTATTTCAAACAACTGCCATTTCGCGAAAAAACGTTCTACAAATGTAATCATGTCTTCCTCGGCAGCAAAAATCATGTAGATAATGAAACAATTTTTGGTTTCTTTTTAAGTTATGTTGGACGAGACTTCTACTGCCGGCCGTGGAAGGACCTTTTTTCAATGGTAGTTTACGCGACCTACTGTATAGCCGCCATTTTGAAATATTTTTCAATGAAACAATTTTTTTTTTGGTTCAAGAAGTACTTAATCAAATTTAATATCATATTTATAAAATTTATTTTAAATGTATTTATGAAAAATCATTAAAAACAACCCTCAATTTTGGGCAATAGGCTGGAAATAACTCCGTAATAGAAAATGTGAAATAATTACTAAAAAGGAAACAAAAACAACTTCTATAGGATGAAAAAAGAGAAAATATAGAATAGAATATCACTAATGTAGCGAGCAAAACAGGAACAAGCCCGTCCTGGCTCGGAACTGCGACGCATTTTAAGACTTGTTGTCTTCCCGTGGCTGTGAGTTAGTCGCATCTGCAGCTCAGGTGTTTGCTATGTAAGGAAATGAGTGGAGGTGATAATGGACAGGGGTAGATTAGGTTGCCGCCGTATGTTAGCTTAAGCCTTAAGGCACCTAGAAAGATATTTAATTACTGTCTGAATTTTTGGGAAAAGGTCCTCTCGGGGGATGTTATGATTCTTTGTTTCAGGAAGTATAAATGAAGTACACTTGAGCTGTGAGAATCAATCTACTGTCGGGCATGGCCACGGGTTGATGTCCAAGCGTATATTCTTTTCTAAAGACACGAGCGGGGCGTTTTACTAATAAGAAAATGTTTCTTGTAAATGAGCAATAAAGCATTCTGCGAAGAAACGGGGAAGTCCATTACAAGATGTTTTTGATGCAGTGATTCCCTATTCTTCTATACCACCCCTGGAATATAAAAATGTCTACCTTTAACTTAACGTTACATTCAGTCCTCTTATCCCCAAATGATTTTAATTTTATAGATCTTAAAGCCAGAGACCAGAAGAAGTAACTTCTAACGCTAATCAGTGGTGGGATGGTAGGATAAAAAGCGCCCGCAACATGACGACCTTGTGTAGAAGCGCATTTGATCTCGCAGCGGGAAATTTGGTCAGGTATTCCATCGGAAGCCTTGTAGAAGCAAAGAAAACTTTTCACTATCAATTCCAGGTTACTCGCATGGAAGCTAGACGGAAGCACAAGGGCGAACAAAAGCACCTTGCGTGTTTTCTTCTCACTCACGCCCTTTCCGATCGAGCTCTTCGTCGACGCAGTTCGTGTTTGCCGGTTGAAAATGATTCATGACTTTGGGCTAATTGAGTTCTTTCATTTATTTACTTTAAATTTCCGAAATTAAAAATGCAACCTAACCCTATAAGGGGCGGTTACAAACCGATTGCACTTTGATTGATAGATTTGGATTCTAAATAGATCTCATGTCCCATGGAATCTTGGGGGAAGCAGAAGAAAAGCTTTTTTACTGCTTTCTCCTATGGACATGCAATGTTAAAATGAAATGAAGTGTCCAACAAGGAGTCATACATCAATGCCTCCTAAAGGACAACTCCCGCTGCGAATACCGTTTCCTCGTCGCTTTCTCTCTCACACTAACTCACTTCGCTCGGTTCTAGGCAACTGCCGCTATGATGAAGCTCACGTAATATAATGACAGTGCGGAGGCTTGTCACTCGTACTATGCCCCCCGTCGAGTTAGTTCTCCTGATGGTCTATAGTCTTCTTGTTTTAAATGATAACTGATATTGCAAAAAAAAACGGATACAATAAAAGATTGTATAAAAATTACATTCCACAAAATGAGATAATGTGAGATTAAAAGTCATAACATACATGTATGGTTGAAATTTGGCACATAAAAAAGGGTTTCCAGTTTAAAAGTGTGTTTTATTGGGCTTATATGTGTATACATTTTCTCCTTAAATGTAAAAAACATAAATGGCTGACTATTATTATGCTTGCGACCCATATGGCCGGCGCGAGCGCTCAAAGATAATCTGTTTTGAATTTTATTTGCGTTTCCGCATATATCTATGGTTGTTATTTACACTACTGTTGGTTATTTTCTAAGAAATTGCCCTAAACGAAAAACTTAGATTATTACATTTTTTTTTTTAAGTTTAGTTTTAGTATTAAAATTGCCTACACACTACACTAAATTGTACACACTTACCTACACTCCTAATCCTATCCACTAACCTAGTCCTAATACTATCTACTAGTCTAGTCCTACCTAGTAGTTTAGTCCTGTCCTATTCCTAGTAGCGTATTTTTACTCCTGTCTACCCTAATATCACATTTCATAGGAATGGCAAGAATGCCCCCTTGTTATTTTAATAGCATACATTTCCCTTTCCCTTTTCTGATCATTTTTTTAATTTTTTAGCCACCAAAAAGTGGAGGGGGCCCCAATAGCTTCTTCCCTGTCCTTTTCTGGGTACGGCTGTACTGAACCGTTACATCTCCTGACGGAATCTGTCTACATCCATGTTTGTTAGGGATTTGTTTCTCGCATTCCTAAACACGTGGTAAAGCAAAGGAACCCCGTCTGAGTTTTGTATCATTCCCTTTTTATCCAGAAACAAGAATGCTTCTGGGGGGACGAAGCCATTTAGCCTAGTCCTTTCATGGTACAACTCATTTGGGTAATAAGCTCCCGAGATGAGATTGTTTTCATTATCCATACCTCGTAATATCCGCCTTCGAATCAATTTTATAATAAAGTTGTCTATTCTATGTATGCCCGCCTCCTCATAGAGAACCTCGTCTGCGTAGTACTCCACAAACTCTGAATCCGGCGTGCGATATTTTGAGGTGCATGCACGTATGTATTGTCTCTCGAATTTTCGGATTCGCTCCATATAAGATGGTGCAATATTGAACCACACCGGGCAACCGTATGAAGTAGCGGCCTGACGAAGGTTTGGTAGCATATCACTTTGACTCGCGCTTCAAGGTGTTTGCTCTGAAATAGCCGTTTTGTGATGTGGAGGCCGCGTTGGCTTTTTTAAGTAAACTGTCGACCTGTGTATTAAAGATTAGGCATATCCCGAGGTATCTTCAGTTCGGTCTTTTGCTGTATTGGCTGTCCGGTATGGCTCAGTATCCGTATAGTATAGCATTCCTTGAGGCTCTCTTAAGGGGCATTCTAAACAGGATGACTTCACATTTATCATAGTTAATTTTCAGCTTCCAACTGTCACAGTATCGTTCAATTGATTCGAGGTCTTGTTGTAACGATTGTTGAATAATGCTTACCTTCGGACCTGTTCTGTACGCCACTAGATCGTCAGCATACGCTATTGAGTTTTGAAGGTGGTTCACGAGGTCACTGGTATATATATTAAATATCAATGGGGATATTACTGCACCTTGTTGTAGTCCATTTTTAATATCAAAGGGTCTTTTGGAGGTGTAGTTCCCACTTTTTACCAGGAACTTCTTTCCCATGATCATGTTGATAGGTAGACACATATTGCTAGGTGCATACAACTTCGAAAAATAATAATATTATTGTTGTTAGGATAAACAAAGGTTTCCTCATTCTAAATTTTGTGTCTACTACTTTGAAAATAGTCACATTGGCTTTGTAAAAAAAATAAAAAGAACAAATTAGAAAGCCTGTTATTTAGACACATGCCAATTTTACCATTAGCTGTATTCTAAAGTTCTTGGATGTACTATATAACCAAGGACGAGTGTGGTATTGAACTTTTCTACAGTACTGTAAATACACATGCGATCATAAAAGAACTACGCGCATTTTCTGTCTATCAAATTAAATTTTCTGAATTTTTTCTTATCTCTGAGAATGACTTCCATAAGGCCAAAAGCGGAGTCAAATGTTAACATTTTGGAGGCATATAGTAACTATGCTGGGCAAAACGGAAAAAGCTTGACCAATTTTAGCATTGCGTGAAAGATAAGTGGCCAGAAAATCTTTATCTTATCATCAGAGTGTGACGAGCATATCAGCAAGTTTCTTGAACCCTGTAGTATGCTTGGCTTGCTGAGATGTCCTCTCCCTCATTCGCATTTGTTTGCATTTCGCCACTAAAAATCGACATCAACAGATAACCTCTAACCTCTCTACCATTGCATTAGGTTTCACAATTTTTATTAATTTTTTCTGAAATAAAATAACTTCAGAAGAAAGAAGCAGACATCACGTGATTTCTCAAACGACAACTTTTTATTTTATTTGGTTCCGGTGTAGATGGTTTCTTAATTGAGTTTGATAATAATGCAACGAATAATGCTTCTATTTGAGTACACGTTTACTTACGTAATTTTCCAGATACACATTGAAATAGAGAGCAGACGAAACTCGACCCAGTTATGCAATTACAGGACCAATACACTTTGTTTGAATATTAATTGAACTTAAAGTTTAAGATGTAAAGATTAAATATTTTGATTTAAAATTGTTTTAAAAGCATTCGTTTGCTTGAATATAATCTTTGATAGAATTACCGCAGGTCTTGTTCGGGTTAGACTAATTAACCTTCTTTATAACTAGAGCATGGGAATTTTTCAATGTTTACCACATTTTATTACTAAACCAAAAACAATTTTAGTGATTTTCAAAGTGATGTATCTAGTCATATCATAAGTTATAATCCAAAAGTTTATATTCGAATTTTTACACTGAGTAACCCTAATAATTGTTTTGCTGCAATCATAGACAAATAAATATAAAGACTACCCACTTCGAACAAACAAAAGGCGATCAAAATTTCTGAGAGCTCCACAGCGATACCTCCGCATGTGCCATGGCAATCGGCGAGCTCTACGTAGGAGAAGTCGCCGTCTACGCGTCCTGATTTTCGTGTGGGCATGTGCTGTGCACGCAAGGCGAAATAAGAAATCCACCCAGTATGGTTAGAAGCCATACGGAATTCAACATATGGCTGGCACGTCGTTTGCAAGCCTGTATAAAGGCTAAAGGTGGTCACTTTGAATAACTCATAGATGTAAACAATTGAAAAAATTTAATAAATAAATGTATACCTACTGGGTGTTTTTTATAATGTACACAAGAATAAGTTTAGATATAGATCTCATCTAGCCAAGCAAAAAATCCCTATATTAGGAGGGTTAAATTTCAACCGTTTACACGTTAGAGGGTGATTCATGAATTCGGTATGCACATCACTATTTTTTTTTTAATTTTTGATCCACACTCACGCCAAACAATTATTATATCAATGTGATTCCAAAAATCTAATTAGTGTTGATCTATCTCTACCACTCCAGTTACAGTAACTTACGGAAGTGGGGTTCAAAATAAACATTTTTTCCATATTTTCTTCGAAATTCTATAATTAATACATCAATGCAGCACTCACTGACCCAGCATTACCAGGGTATCTTTTTGTATGTTATTTACAAATAAAAACGAGGACTTACTCAAATTACGTTATAATATTGCCCATAAGTCCCGCAATATTAAATTCGGAAATTTAAGTTGATTGATTACATCAGTGGTTCAAAAGTTCAAAATATTGATTTCTCGAACAATGTGTACAACCTTTAAACTATACAATATACCCTGAAAATTTCAATGCAAAATTCACGGAATTGACGAAGTTATCTATCTATATATATAAAAATGAATTGCTGTGCGTTAGTCTCGCTAAAACTCAAAAACGGCTTGACCGATTTCGATAATTTTTTTTTCGCTTGTATTAGGGCAGGTTTAAAAAAAAAAGAAAATTCGGGAATCCCCAAAGGAAAAGCCGGAAAATCGAAAAAATCGAAATTTCCGTTTTGTATAGGAAGCGAATTTTCCAACTTCAAGGAATCTTTATGAAAAGGGCAATTGGAGGTTTTCGGGGTCGCAGATCTCGAGCTTGCATTCATAATTTTGCAATTCAAGATGTCGGATCCAATATGGCGACCAAAAAGTTAAACTTCAAGGGATTTCACTGAAAATCCGAACTTTTGTTTTTGGTTGGGGTTTTTGGGGTGACTGATTTTGAATCTGCCATCAAAATTTTGGAAATCAAGATGGTGGATCAATATGGCGACCTAAAAGTTAAACTTCAAGAGATTTCCCTGAAAATCCGCACTAAGGAATTTTCGGGATCACTGATTTCGAATCTGCTATTCAAATTTCCAAATATGAGACCACCCCCACCCCGCTGGGAGATATAGGAGAGGGGGTGCTATAAGGAGGTGGTGTAAAATGAAGAAAACTAAATTTAATAATACTGTTGGAAAATATCTAAAACATGTGCAAAACGTAAATAGGACAACGCTGGGTCACATAGGAGAGGCGGTAGGAGGAATACAAATTTAATAGTATCCCGGGAAACGCCGGGTCCGGGCAAGCTAGTAGTCATATAAAACTCAGGTAGTGCGATGCATGACCTATTACACTCAGAAGGTCATGCGAAACATGCGTGTATCCCAATTGAATAAGTACTTTTTTCGTGAAAGCGCGACAAGCAATGAAACACACAAATTTTACCTGTTTATATGTATAAGTATAGCATAGACTACAGATATTAAAATTCCTAGGCTGTCAGTCACGCCACCAAGACAAGACTTCCCAGAGGTTTCGACAAGCAAAATTTGGGGAAAAAATGAATAACAAAAATGTTTAACAACCATACATACCAGTACATTGTTTATAAGTGCAGTAATAACGAGAAATAGTAAAGTATCCCAGTGAAATTTAACTTAGACTATGAAAAAAGTCCCACCAAACTGGATTTTCGGGAGTTCTTTATTTCGATCTCCTAAGCATATCCCGAAAATTTTACTGGGCTTCATATTTAGTTTTTGTTTTTTAGTTTAAATAACAATATAATCCAAATTGTTTCCTATTTCTCCGCCAGCCAAATGAGAATGCCCCCTAAATAAAAACAAATGACACAAACTTGGTAAAATATTCCTGGCGACTCGTGGAATGTTCTAGGAGCCTTCTAAGCAGATTAAATATGAATAGATTTGTTTCGGTGTAATCATACTATTTCAAACCCCGTTTTTCTGGAAACTACGTTTTTCAATTCGGTGACCACAATATGTCGAGTTCGACTGAACCGATTCATTTGAAAGTTTTACAGCACCTTTAGTACAATTGCCGCAGTTACCACGATATTATCATAGGTGTTTTTTTAAGCATATAAATAGAAAACAACAAAAATCGTATTTCTTTTTCTTTTTTCTTAACAATTAATAACAATTTTGAATTTTAGGTGCCAAATTCCCCAGAAAGTGGCATAGTGGTCACCGTTTGCATCTGTGCTTTGGACGCCTATTTTTTTTCTACGTCTAATGTGTATTTTCATACTAAAAGGTCGCATAAATATTCGCCAAAAATCTTAATTCCGTATGTCTTTCTGATCGCGAGAAAACAATTGATGAAGATGGTGTCAAAATACGGCCGTAACTACAGAATACAACCTTAAAATAAAACAGAAATATTTTTTACAAAAGTCCCGGCATGCCTTAAACGTTTGAATCGCCTTTTTTAGTAGGAAACTATTCGCTACACATTTGTACAAAACACGATGAAAAGAATTAGGGGTAGCCCCTCATAACACCACGTAATTTTCCTTAGATGGTATTTTTCACAACCCTTGAATACACCAATATCGGAGATATATTTGGTTTTTGTCTTAACTACATACACCAATTTCTGGCGGTTTATTTGCTTGTAAAGAAGAACAAGGCAAGAATGTCATTTCACAACGTTTACCATCAGCTGTTCCGGCGCCATTAAAGTGTATTGCGTCTAGCCGGGCAAGATGTAGTTAAATTTTTCATTATTTCGTGGAATTTATAAACGAAAGAGCACATATTAACAAAGGAATAAGTGAAAGGCAATGGGTCTTGATTTCGACGCCATTGAATATTGCAAAAAACTGAAGCTACAGCAGCAAAATCCGCCCTTCACCTGCCCCGTGGAGAAATGTGACAAGTCGTACAAGTCGGTCTGTGGGTTACAGTACCACCTGGTCAATTACGACCATGACAATCCGCAACCTGTTACACCTCTCATCACTCCCAGCAGGAAGAAGGGGCGCTCAAGAATTCTACAAGCACCGAACGCGCCATCGGAGACTAAGGTGAATCCGAAGGAGGCGGTAACCTACAACGAAGCCGACAACTTTGTGCAGTACGACATCGATGGGAAGAGCATCAAGGTTTCGGCCGTGGACGACTTGCCCATAATCTCAGATGAGGAGTATAAAAAGCTTCTCGATCGCGGGGACTTCGGACCAACGCCCGAAGCAGCTCCTGAGCCACAACTGAAGTTACCCGAAGCCTCTTTTCGTGAAATTGAAAATTACAACATATGCGATGCCCCACCACGCCCCAATGCCTACATTAGGTTCATTGAAAAATCCGCCGAGGAGCTGGATGGTGAGGTGGAATATGACGTTGACGAGGAGGACACTACTTGGTTGGCCATCATAAATGAGAAGCGCGAGGAACACGGCCTGAATCCCGTCAGCATAGACACTCTGGAGCTCCTGATGGACAGGTTGGAGAAGGAATCGTACTTTCAGGTAAGAGTAAGAGTTCTGCCGAACTAATTCGTGATATCCGACTATCTGTTTCCATTTTTTCAAGGCTGCTGCGAATGGACAAGGTGGGACGGAGGTCGACGACGACGCTGTATGTTGTATCTGCATGGACGGAGAGTGCCAGAACACAAATGTAATCCTTTTTTGCGATATGTGTAACTTGGCTGTTCATCAAGATTGTTACGGGGTAAAGTATAATTTAGCCATAAAGAATCTTGCTTTATGTACGTTCCTTAGGTGCCTTACATTCCTGAAGGACAGTGGCTTTGTCGCCGCTGTTTACATTCACCAAGTACATCTGTGGATTGTGTTTTGTGCCCTAACAGTGGCGGGGCATTTAAGCAAACAGATCGCGGTCTGTGGGCGCACGTAGTATGTGCTCTTTGGATTCCGGAAGTTCGCTTTGCTAACACTGTTTTCATGGATCCAATTGGTACATTTTTTTCTCCTTTAGCTAGTTTTAATATTTAAAATAAAAATTTTTCAGATTCAATAGAGATGATCCCTCCAGCTAGATGGCGGTTAACTTGCTACGTATGCAAGGAGAAGGGAATCGGTGCTTGTATTCAATGCCAGAGAAACAATTGTTACGCTGCTTTTCATGTCACATGCGCTCAACAAGCCGGACTGTATATGCATATGGATACAGTTAAAGAAACTAGTGCCGATGCAATTCCATTGGCTGTACAAAAATTCGCTTACTGTCACGCTCATACTCCTGCCAATGCAAAGCACGATAAGGAGAATAACTCTGGCCATGAAGACACTCGGCACAAAATGAAAGAAGCGAGAAAACTTCTGGCTAAAAAGCGTTCAAGTGCGCCGGTGGTATTAATTCCAACGATACCACCAGAACGCATGCAAGAAATTTCTGGACTTGTTACACTTCAGAAGAAGGCGCAATTTATCCAGAAACTGATTGCATACTGGACACTGAAGAGGCAGTACCGAAATGGAGTTCCGCTTTTGCGCCGCCTGCAGAGCCAAGGACAAAGTCACGGTGGTTTCACAAGAAATGGTATAGAAGGTTTGATGGAGCTTTTCTTTATTCACTATTTACTAACAGGAAAACTAACACGGTAACCTCGAATCACAGTGTAGATTTGTATACAAAATTATTGCCACATAAACTAATAGCTGCTCAGATATTTCTATTTCTCGTAAATTTCTGGAAAAAAATGAGCACGGTATTAATATACATATGATTAATTTTATTGTGCCTTGCAAGGTATTGAACTTTATCTCTTTTGCTTTGTGATTATTCATACACATAATTTTGCATGTACGTATTAAATTGCACCCCTTCAAGCTTTCACGTCGCGAAGAACAATGTAAGTTACGTTATGGACCAATACCAGAAAAAAAATTTAAAAAAAGCCTAGAAGCTGTGACAGAGCTAGATACCATAATAAACGAATAAACGATGTGTGTGTCACCTCATATTAGCATTAGAAGGCAAAAGCGCGGGTTCAATCCCATTCTGGTAGAAAACCATTTTTTTAATATTGAAATTATTACATATTTTCCAACAGTGATTTTTATTATTATTTTTAACTATGAGGCTAATTAGGAATAGTGGTTCAAGCCTCCGGCACTTGAAAATAATCGAAAATAACTTTCGAATCCTTAAATACTTCCTTCGTAAATTAGTGTTCAATCTAAAACAAAATGTGTGATTTGAAAATGCATGAAATTTATAAAAGTTACAACACCAGAGGGTGCTCTAAACCGGTTTTTAATTTTGAATCATTTTGCCGAAATTTACTTCGAATACAAACAAAACTAAATCATTTGCCAGCAGCCAGCGACCGAGGCAAATCCACCCCGGCGTATGTACATAAAAGAGATATCTTTATATTCCCTTACTTTGTTTGCAGCTAAATTCGTCTACGGCGTTCTTGCCTAGACGAAGCCCCAAGTAACAGGCAGTGTAGGGTAATCAACCGCGACGTATGAGAGATATACCCTCATATTCCCTTACTGTTTTTTTACAGCTGAACGTATCCTCCGCGTTCTTGCCAAAGCGAAATCCAAGTAGCAGGTAGTGGAGGATATATTTATGAATCAAGATTCCGAATGATTTCCCGCCTCGTAAGCAATTTTTTTTTATCCTATCCTACTCACACTAGTGACTAGAGTGTTCTTGCCTTTGCATCTTTACCTTAAAATTTGTTTAACGAGGTACCGAATGAAGGCTCAAGTTGCGTAGGAAAGGAAAAATGCGAAGCCCCACAACACTCGTGTTGCTTCCCTTTTCAGCATAGCCTTACCAAGGAATCAAATGTTTTCAAGCAACCTGACGATCGCTATGGTAGGAGTGTTAGTGGGCTCGTCTCGTAAGAAATGATCGACGCGCACGTGGGCCATACCGCCGGGTGCTTTGGTTATAGGTGAATCGCTATGGCGACAACACATTCCCAAAAATTCAGAAAATACAATGCCAAAATTTATGTTTGAACAGTTTTGAGGTGTCGTAACCAACTCTAAGAAAAGCGCCGTGTGCGCCGGCTCTTCGAATATCAGCAAGGTATACTAAAACTAATCACTAGCTACTAATTTAATGTAAGGAAAGAGACAGTCTCAACACTCGCAGAAGGAGAAACTATGATCATTTGTAGTTATTTACTTTACCTGTTCTCGTTTTTAAGTTATGATTTATTAATTTAATAGTGAAAATAGATATCGGTTTGAAAACAGATTTGTATATAAGATAACATGACTAAGCACATTGCATATTAGCAAACTAAAAACTGATGAGCTTACTATTTCTTTACATATCTGAATTACTAATTTCCCTTTTTTTCCAAAATACTTGAGTCCAAGCTTAGCTTTGTATACGGATTTCCTTTTTCCAATTTCTGGGTTTTGTAATGCGGTAATTTTTTGAAATGGATTGGTAAAACGTAATTCTGTGAATCGAGATTGTGTAAGCAAATTTAGCCCTTGAACACATACCACAACCAGACTTCACCAGTCATAGGTTAGCATAAGCCAAACTTTCCGTACGCCTATGTCTTCAGATCCTGATCAAATTTAATGTTTTTCTTTCCATCGATACGTCAGATAGTACAAAAGTGATTAACTAAGTGAAGTTCTTAAGATATTTACAACTCTGCACAGCTAGTTGAGTCACTTTCTGAACGGCTAATGCAAGCCTAACTCGTCGTGTATTGTTCAAGGGTTAAGTAAAACATATTTTCGAATAGTTCGCAACCCAATTATTTCAATAATTTAATTTTCCGATAGGTTCGCCGAACACATCGGAACTGTATCAGCAGTTGAAATACTGGCAATGTCTACGACAAGATCTAGAGCGTGCACGCCTTCTCTGCGAACTGGTACGCAAACGTGAAAAACTTAAGGTGGCTTACATCAAAACGTACGAACAAGTTGTAATGCTTCAACTAAATCCGCTTGAAGCGGCCATGACAAAGCTTCTGGATGCAATCGAAGCAAAGGACACTAGCGAAATATTTTTGGAGCCCGTTGACATCACCGAAGTTCCCGATTACATGGAAATTGTAAAGCAACCAATGGATTTGGGAACAATGCGACAAAAATTAACCGGGGGCGAATATCATTCTTTGGATGAAATGGAAGCACACTTCGATCTTATGATACAGAATTGTCTTGCGTATAACAACAAGGACACAATTTTTTACCGTGCTGGTATTAAAATGAGAGATCAAGGTGGACAGTTGTTTAAAATAACCCGAAAGGAGCTTGAGAAAGAAGGTATTGTGGAGCAGCCTAAGTCTGATGATTGCATTGTGCAAGAAGTTGACGAAGAATTGAAGCAGTTACTTAAGGAAACTCCGAGAGAGGCACTACTGCAAAAGATGTTAATCTTGGCTGACAAAGCTCAAGCAGTAAAACATCCTTACCAACGAACCAAGCGCGTTAAACAGATTCGGGTGGAAATATCTAAGATGAGAAAAGCTATAACTAAGACTAAAATGGCTCCAGTAAGTATGTTTACTACTTTTTAAACAACCAGAATCAACAAGATATAAATCTTTAGAAACCTCTATCGGATAGCTCTCAGTCAGACGGAGAAGGTAAATTAGAAACAGCCGTTCAAACGCCCCCGTGTAGCCCCATGAAAAGCGTTAGCAATAGTGCGTCACCGAGTGGAGTAAATCGAAGGTAATTTTAAGGTAAAAATCCCAATCCCGCAAATTAACTTTTTGATTTGCTACAGAACAGCTGTGCTTTTCACCCGTAAAGCGCAGGCAGCACTGAAGAAGCCCGAAATGATTGTAAAAGAAGAGTCTTCCTGTAGCACACCTATTGCAGAAAAAATCAAATCTCCAAAAAGGTTCAAAAACAAGAGGCTCTCACATAGTCGTAGCATGGATGGAGATTTTCAAAGTGTTAGCAATCAGAGTGCTTCGGGGAATTCACGAAAGTCCCCCCAAAAGGAGCCTTTCGAATCGATCCCGGATAGCTTTCGAGTATACCGTGCCAACGCCAATCGAGAAATTTCCGAAACAGACGATAGCGATTTAGATGATCGTTCTGGAAGTCCATGCAGCAGCTGCTCTTTTGGCGTTAGTGGATCTGGCTCTGAATTTTGTTCAAGTTCTGAAGATGATTTAAGTGAAAGTGAAGCAGAGGCTGTCGCCTCAACAAGTGAAGGACCTTCAACTGAAAATGCGCCAAAACCAGCACCAGTGAAAGTCAAAGAAAAAGTGGCAAAGCCTAGTATAGAGCCGCTTCAACTTGTTTGGGCTAAATGCAGAGGATATCCGTGGTATCCAGCGCTTATTATAGACCCGAAGACCCCCAAAGGTTTCGTCTACAATGGCGTTCCATTGCCAGCGCCACCTCAAGATGTTCTTAATCTTCGAAAGAACTACAACGACCAAGTATTTTTAGTTCTTTTTTTTGACGCGAAAAGAACATGGCAATGGCTGCCAGCAATCAAGCTCGAATTGCTTGGTGTGGACAAAGAACTGGATCAAGCTAAACTGGTCGAATCTCGAAAGCCAACTGATCGAAAAGCTGTTAAGAAAGCATATCAAGATGCATTACACTATCAGAGTCAAGTATCGGACCTGGAGGGTCAGGGACCCGGCGCTATTATGTAACTTTTTTCGGTTTTTTTTTTCATTTTTATTTTTTACTTTATGTATTCTAGCTGTAAGAAAATATTATAATTAAAGTTTGATTTTATCTTTATACACTTTTGTTTTATACTGTTGAATTACTATATCAAGCTTTACAAAACTAGAACTAACTTAGTATAACATAATTGCATTAGTTGTCACTAACTTACACTTAGCAAATTTCCCTTTAGCATACAGCTGAAAAGAATTAGGACGAAGAAATATAAGTTATGAAATACAGGTATTAAACGTCCTCACGAATATTATGCTAAAAAATAGTTGTTCGCCATTACACATAAGAAACATAATAGTAGCGCAATAGACAATTTATTACAATTTGAAATTTATTCAACAGATATTAGCAAAATGATCTAGAGCAAGAGATTTTTCACAATTTTCGTGATTATTTCAACAAAAAAATTAAACGTTTCTTACTATTGAACTTTGACGATATTCCATTGAATGTGAAAAAAAGAGAAAATATGTTTTCCCTTTTTTAAACTCAAAATTCGTTCAGATATTCCGTAGTAAACGTATTAAAGCAAAAATATATATGGGTAGTTGTGCTATATGCTTAATTTAGTTTCTGATATTTCATTCGAATCGCTGACATAAAATAAAAGACTTAAGTATTTTCTTTATTAGTATTAGGTGTACCAAGTAATCAATTATTTTTAAGAAGGTAGTGTTTCATAAAATAAGTTCTTACATCGTACACGTATACATAAATTCGTGTTCCCGTACAATTTCTAGTAGAGCAGGTTGTGAGTTAAGTATTTCCAAATTGTAAAATTTTGTTATGGCCCCGTAACAAAATGGCATACTATTCACTTTCTGAAGATCATATGCGTAATTTTATTCTTAATTGTTTGCTTTTTAACTTTTAAAAGGAACAATGAAAACAAAAACAATTTTTAATATTTATGGTGATGTGATGAAATGTCAACGTTGCTTCGAATTGCATGATGCATTGAATTTTACAACGACACCTTAAAACACTGATCCCTTTAAAGTACAGGATAGAGCACTTTCACCGTACTAGCTATGTGCCGCTTCCCTAGTGGAAATTTATGAAGAGAGGATAGGATTTTAACCGACTTAAAAAGAGGAGGTTCTGTTTTCGACCGCGATTTTCACAAAAACTGCTAGACGGATTGGAATGAAACTAAACTAAACGAATAAGGGAAGGTTGTATTCCAAGGACGAATCTTACATAGCTAGGTTTAGGAATTAGAAATGAAAGATGACGGTTCCAATATACCGACGGAAAATTCTCAACTTCAAAGAATTCCTATGAAGTCATGTTCTCATATATTTTTGGAGTCACTGCTCTCGAATTTGTTATCGAAATTTAGAAATTCAAGATGCCGGGCCGGATCCAATACAGCGACCAAAAATTCTAAACTTGAACTGATTTCCGTGTAAATGAACATACAGGGGTTTTAGGGTCGCTGACTGCTGTCCGAATTTTATTTCGGGAATATTTTGGGTCCCCCGGGAAAAATGTATGGTGCTATTTATTAAAACACTAAAAAGTTCGAAATAAAATCTTTAAAAAACACCATATCAAAAATATAAACAAATACTAAAAAGTAAAAAATATTTTTTTTTAGTAGGTGCCATACGATACGCGCAGCAGTGGAAATATGAATGTCAAATACGTCTGTCCCAACCCGTCTGCCTGTATTCGGGTTGCTCACTCTACTTAGGTTCGTCCCTCGTGTCGCGCACCACTAAACGACACAGCACTGCGCAAACGCATATCGCACGGCTTGGCACCGACTCCAACTAAAAAATATATTTAACTGGTTTAGTTCATATTTTTGAAGTCGGTTTTTTTTTAAACATTTTATTGTATCAGTGCACAACATAACTTGTGTTTTGTTTGTATTCACTGAAATTACTTCGTATTAAGATGTATTCCCCTTTAAAAAAATATCTCGCCACAAAAAATAGAACAAAACAAAAACACCCAATGATAACCTATGTGAGCGTGAAAAAAACAACACACTGTAAAAACTTTTGAATAACTTGAAGCTCTTTCAAACATTTTGTTTTCTTAATTTATAAAAGGTTTATATTAACAAATATATATATTTATAAATTATAAAAAAAACTTGGTTTTACGATTCATATTATGCTCTTTATGTTAAAATAATTGATTACTTATTAGTACACCTACTATTTATAAATATAATTCTCAGCTTTAAAAATGCTTCAGATTAAAAAAATGACATAGTTGTTAAGGGAGAGTATACCGTTTTACACTCCTCTTTTATGCGTTTTGCAGGCTAAAACATTAGATAAAATGATTTTACCAACGTACACTACCCACGAAAGTTTGAACACATCGGTATTCTTCTCAAAAGTCATTAAAAGTACACTCTCATCGCCACAAAAGTGTTACGAAAAAAATGCAAGAATGAACCAAAAAACGCATTTATTTTATACAATAATGTTACAGTTTAGATTCATCGAAATAACCGCCTTATGACTTAATAACCGCTTAGCATAATTTCTCCAAATAATCTTCTGAAATTTGTGATCATCCTTTCGGTAAACCGCCAGAGCTGTGTACCACTTGTATGTTGCAGATTTTGAACTGTGCCGTCAACATAGTCCCGAAAATGTTGAATAGGTGGAAATTCTGGTGATTTAGAGGCCAGTGCTTTATTTCTAGTTCCAGTACTCCAAAATCAACAGTCTTGGAGTCGTTTACTTACTGAAAAACGAATGACTCACACACTAGACGGCTTGTCTTTTAAAAATTTTTAAATGCTGTTCCATTTTCATGATTGTCTCGATTTTCACCAAATCTCCGGCATGCCGACCAGCAAAGCAGCCCAAACCATTAAGTTGCTCCCTCCATTTTTTATTTAATTGTTGATACTACGCAATCATCGCTCAGCTTCTTAGGTTAGATACAAATATTTCAATTTGGACTCATCTGTCCGCTACATTTTTCCATTGTTCTATGGTTCAGTTTTCATATAGTCAGTCCACAGTCCAGTGGAGTCGCATTTGTTTAGGATGTGTATATACTCTCCATTTCCGTGTAATTTCCGTGTACACCATATGCCATATGTTTATCTACATTGTACATACTGTCTTCAGAAAAGGTTTATTTCACTGCCACCCAACCTCTAAATCTAAACCCTCTTGCTAATAAATGGTTTTTCACTCCAGAAACATACTTTTTTTCCGCATTTTTTAAGTTTTTGTGTGATTTTTGGAGCTGCAAGGCATCTCTTTTTTTCCCATAACAACTATATAGACTTTTTCACTGGAGATGGTCTGTCTGTGTTAATTTGCTTTTTGAGGTTATAAGCTACATCTATCTTTCAAAGAAATACGCACTTTTTGGAATCTCTTTAAAAGTCAAGCCTTGCTTCCTAAACGCGCATGCCACCGAACGTTTTTCGTGCTTATCTTTTACCACGTTTTTATTTTTTCGAAAACAAATATACTTTTCAAATATTTACCAAAGAAAAGGTGAATAGCTACGCACAGAGATGGATTTAACCGGATTGATATAAATATAGAACTGGTGCACAATTGTTAAAAATTATAAAATGATAGGTAGTTAGAAGTAATTTCCAAGCACCCACTAGCAAACCAACAATCGTTAATTGTGTGGTACATTAATACATGGACAAAGTGTCATATTATACATAATTTAGAACTTATAGTACACATTATAATATGGAACCGAATAGTGTACTTGTAAGCATTGTTAACATATATAGTATAACATTCAGTGATTGTCGAAAATATAAATGTTTCCGAACTTGTCCACGGTAGTGCATTTGTAGTATGGACAATAACAAGATATATCAATCAAATATTGAGAAGATCTTGAGAAATCAGGGTGATCATTTCGAAAAATGTTCTAGAGAAAACCGCGTTTAAATGTTTGCAAATCATGTGGTGTCCAAGATATTAAGAAATTTTATATTGTTGTAACTTCTGTAATTTTACAAATCTCATGTGACGGTAATAATATCATATTGGTAAATGGAAAATATTTAGAAAACAAAACGAATTTTTACGCAACACTGATAGAAATTAGAAGAACGATTTAAATCTTAATCAGCGAAATGATATTTAAAAAGAAAACCTAGCAAAAGTCTGAATATGATTAAGTTACTGTTAGTATGATAAACGATGGAATGAGTAATATGCATAAAATGCAAGAATAAATACATTTGCGTAAATTTGGTAACAATCGTTTAGATTTTGCACGAAACTGCATGACGTTTTTACCTCACAGTATATGTACATAAGGTAAGTAACCAATATTCCGAGATGGTGCATTAATACGGGACCTTTTGATTGTGGTCACAAAATAAAAACAAATATAACTTATTTCGGCTTATTTTACCACAATACAAACAGAGGCAGCCAAAATCGGTGTTTTAATAATTTGTCTTTTTTATCGTCTTTAAATATAATATTGCTAGTATTTACGCCACTTTTAATTTTTTTATGGTGGTCTAATGTTAGGGTCATTGGTTTGTGTGATATTATTTTCTCGGTTGGATTCCCAAATTGTTTTCCGCTAGCTTCCTCCTTATTATTTTTGTCGTTTCTACCTCATTGTTAGTGCTTACATTCTATGCCGAGTTGAATTACCTCAAAATCGTCTTTTTACATGGCACATGTTACTTTCAGGCTGTATTCGTTATTAGTGTTATAACCTTACGCCACATTTACATCAACACACAAACTCTTCGTCATTTAAATTTGGGACACATTTCATACTTTTGTCCAAAATCTGCATTTTGCCGTCAATAAAGTCCAAAGCTGACTCCAAGTTTAGGTAACGTTCTCTGATCCAATTGCTTTGATGGGTCAAGGTCAACTGTCGATGGTCTGCATGGCTTATTCACTGCCAATGCACTTGATTTTTCAACTGTTTGTTTGATTGGAACTATAGAAGAAGCAATTTAGAAAAACTGTTTGGAATCTAGACTTTACAGCATAACATTTCGAAAGTTCTTATTATACCTAAATATATCTATTATAAGCTCTTCTTAGGCTCCTAGGCACTTTTCAGCACGGTTTTAGGAAAAGCAAATCGATATAGGCTAACGTCCTAAAGTTCGCGAATTTCTGTGTTTCTGCGCTAGTTGCATTTGGTAACAAAGCATTTGACCGAATTAGTCACGACCTTTTTATCCATAAGCTTACTGTGCTCGGGTTTCCATGGTTGTTTGGGAATGGTTATGCGTCAGCTCACACTTAGAGGGTATCATTCCCTGTCTAACGAGATAATTTATACCTCTGGCGTACCTCAGGGAAGCCAGCGTGCACCACCAGGGCCGGATTTACGTGAAATGTCGCCCTGTGCACTGTGGAAAATGCCGCCCTTATTTTAATTGAAACCTGTACTTGCATGAAATGTTAGTTTAATTTGGCTTTACAAAATTAACAGATGAAATAAATGAAAAACGATTGCTTTTGTTTTATTTATTGTTCAGTGGTAAATAATGAATAATCACATAAGGTTTTTTTCTTTTTTTTATTCATTGGAACACATCTCATAATTTCTTGAAGAATTTTTTTTATAAGATTTTTTTTATAAGTTTAGATTAATCTGCAAAATAAACGGCTTGAAGTAGGTCAAGTATGGTAATTCCTTATTCGCATTAAGTATCTCATCGTCGACAAAATCCGCTATTAAGAAAAAAACAATTTGACAAGCAACATTTTGAACTCTACACTGTAACAAAAATTACAATTGGCTTGATATATTTTTGATACACCTTTCAAATGCAAACACGTCTGACTTTTTTTTCCGCAAACTGATTGATTAAATCTTCACAATTAAAGCCTTCGAGTAAATCCGACTCAATGCAAAGAATAGCTAGACTATTTGTAGCGTTGCGATCAGTAGTCGTTGTATCCTGAGGCGCGTAATTTGAATTTGAATTCAGTACGTACCATATACGTGCTATATACGTGGCGTGAAAAAATTAAAATTGTAGAATGAACTTAGTTTCGTTACTTCCATTAATATTACTAATATCAGACAATTACCGAGTCAATTTTAGATAGTTGTAAATAATCAATATTCCACAAATAAAGCCAAAATTATCGCAATTGCAAATGAACTGTGATGATATCGTGTGTCTGAAACGCATAATGCCTTTCTTCAGGTATTTAAAGAAAATCTTTTGTAACTAAAAAATTTTTTAATTGATGTTTTAAATTTTGCCGCCCCTCAAAATTTGCCGCCCCCCAAAATTTGCCGCCCTGTGCCGGAGCACCAAGAGCACCTAATGTAAATCCATCCCTGTGCACCACTCTTATTCATTATTTGCGTGATTCAAAGTCTTTAAGGAAAAGACTGCCTACTAACTTTCATTACAAGATAACAAATGTGTTCTGTCCCAACTCGATGATACCAAAGAGGGGTTCCATAGAGTTCACCAACACGTAGCGTACATAGCACCTTTGTGAGGCTCATTACGTCAATACGCTAGTTGCCTTTGGTTATTTTGCTATATCACCCACATCCATCACATTGTTGTAGTAGTACAGCAACGATTTATCCGTTTTACACTCCGGTGGCTTCTATGGAGTACTCCCATTATTCTACCTTCCTATTCACAACTCAAACTTATTAATCTCGACTCCTTAGAATCTCGACGCAAAATCTCCAAAACTGTTTTCGCTTTTGATTGCCTAAGCCGTACAGGGGAACATTGATTCGTCGATTTTGTTGTTTTCTTTAAATATTTCGGAAATAGAAGTTTTCTCCATATTTCCCAACACCGCACTAAGGCTCCACTAAGCTGACTGACCTTCGGAGAGAGGTTCTGCGTTGTTCTAACGAGTATTCAGTTTTATCAAAAAAGGGAATGTGTCCCGAATAAAACAATATTTGTAAAGGTAGGTTTTTTATTTACAGTTACTTTTTTGGAAGTATCATATAAAGGACTTAACAGAATATGACTACAGTTAATTACGCCTGGGCAGAAGGCAAGCCTACAAAATTCTTCATACGTTGATCTTATGTCATCAAAACAACAAGTAGCGTCAGTCTATCAATCGAATCAATCATATCAAATTTTCTTAAGAGGATAGAGCTCATACTTTTACCCTGAATAAGAAGTGAGGACCCAAATTTATCTAAACATATTCGAAATAAATACATAATATTGTGTCACAGGGTTTTAGGAAAAAATAATCTAAAGCTTCCGATACTGCGGAATTGCTATGTACAGAACTCTTGCGAACGCAACCGAATTTCGAATTCAGATGGCAAACGGATCACTTCATATAGTAGCTCGAAGGCGCTCTCCCAGATGTATACGTACTCATAGGGATACCTTGTGGACCAGGGATGGGATTGGAAATTGAGGTTGTCGTTGTCCCTCCATATAAATCAGCTCCCGAAGGCTCGTAGTCTACATCGTAATA
Source organism: Neoitamus cyanurus (assembly GCA_947538895.1). Taxonomy (NCBI): domain Eukaryota; kingdom Metazoa; phylum Arthropoda; class Insecta; order Diptera; family Asilidae; genus Neoitamus; species Neoitamus cyanurus. The sequence continues at coordinate 32,703,155 of OX384541.1, read as the reverse complement.
TATTCCAGATTGGTTCTGTTAAAATTTAGAATTTCAGTTATTGAAGTAATGCTAAATGAGAAAAACACCTACAGCTATGCTGCCATTGCTACGGCTTTTGGGTCGGGGCACTTGAAAATTTCTACCGAGCAGGTCGGTTCGATCTTCTTCTTCACTTGAACTGGAATTCTCTAGAGTTCGCATACCACTAGATCTCACGTTAAGTCCCAATCTACTGAAAAATTTGTTGCAATCAAAATTCTCTCATAAGGTACTAAAAATGCACTCACCGAGGTAAAGGAACTGGGGGCATACCAACTGGATTGTGTAAAGGAAGTGTTCCAGCCATTGAAATGCCGCCTGAAAAAAATGTTGTATGACAATTAAATATTCTGTTACACCTAATAGAAATTAAAAATATTTTTGAATGCAGCCTTCTTACCGAGAGTCCCCATATTCAAAGCCTGCAAATTAGGGTAGCCGAACATTGCAGAAGAAGGCCGTGTAGGTGCTGGAGCAACTGGTTCCGCCTGAAACTATTTACTTTTAAAAATCATGAGCTAAAATCGAAAACAATTAACCAACCGCATAATGATTTGCTTGGGCCATAACATCAGCTATTTGAGCCCATCTCATACGGTCCTCTAAAGTAACTTGGTACGGTGATGGACCCATTCCACCCTTAACAGGGCCGGCAGTCATGTACCCGAAAACAGGAGAACCAATCGCGTTCTTCTGCTCTCTGTGCCACCTGCGTGACCACATTATAAGACATATAAGAGTTAACACAATAATAATGACGGCCGCAACTGAGGCTCCAATAGCCACCCCAAGAACCTCCCCATCAATCTCACACTGGCCTCCGTAATAGCTGCCTTCACAGGTACATAGTTGAACTCCGTCGTCATCATAGCTGCACATTCCGCGGTTGTTACAATGGGACTCGGGGCAAGAAAGGCACTCTTTTCCTGCTCTCAATGGTTGGTCTGACCATGGGTCGCGATATCCTCTCTCGCATTCGCAGCGGAAACTGCCCCACGTATTTGTGCAGATCGCGTTCGAATGGCAGTCGTTGAGATCCCTAGACTGGCATTCGTCTAAATCTTGAAGATTTGAAATAGCGCCAGGTGGAGACTCGACAAATAGGACGGAATTTCCAATGTTGTTGTTACGTCGATGGATGACACCTATTAGATGCTTTTGGACATCATTCCTTAAGTTCGGTCGAAGAGTTTCGCCATTTTCTTCCAGCTGAAAAGAAGTTGATTTTTATTTTTCAGCTTTTAAAAATACTGACATAGAAATTAATATATGACAAAATGCTTGCACTCAAATGCCAAATACCTACGATTTACAAAACCCTATTTTTAAACGGTTTTATTTAGCTTCACTCCGTATATTTGTTTGTTTCAAATCTTGCAATCGATTTTTCAACTACTTCAACTCAACCCTCAACGCGAAACAGCATTTTTAAAAATATTACAAATGTCTGTAAACTGGGCTGAATTAAAGTCGTGATATGTGCGACAATTATTAATTAAATCATTCGAGTTATTACTTTCAAGGTGCTGTCGGCACGCTCTAGCTTCTCCAGGTATATACAGATTATGTTCACAGAGCATATGTATTTTTATAGACATAGGAATCCTTAACCGTGTTTGATTATGACAGTTATTAAAAATAAAAAGATCTGCTCTATTTGGAGCTCTCAAAAAATCATCAACTTGTATAGTTCGCTGTTCCTGAGGATGTATAGCTTCATTAGATTGCACTATTTCCTCAGGGGGTACTTCTTCAAATCTTTGAACAGCAGTAGTAATATGTTGCCAGCATCTATGACACGTCGAATAGACGTTATTGAATAATACCTGTCTCAAAGCATGTTCTTGTATATATGCTGCCATTCGAGGATCTTGCTGAGGAAGATTTTCATCCAAAACATGACGTCTTTGTCGGTAAATAGAGCGTGGACACATAACACACTGTCTTTCTCCCATTTCACTTTACAAATGCGATAGAACACAAGTAGCGAAAAGTCCAATTTAAACAGTCTAGGTCGTGGGTTTGAATAATAACAATATTAGAAATAACAACAGTCCAATCCAAAAGCAATAACAGAAGTCAAGAAGGCGATTACAGGGATCAGAAGTCGAAATAATCTGATGGTACTGAAACACAACGTCAGTGAACAACAAAAGAATAACGAGGGGGGCTGGGGGAGAGAAGAATGCTTTCGCACAACTACTAGATTGGTTTCTTTGTCGTAGCTGCGCACGACATGATGTCGTATCATCTTCGATTTGTTTGTTTTTGTTCTTTTGAATAACACTGAATTTATCTGTTCTCCGGGTGTTTGGGTAATTGCCGTCATAATATAAAATGATGTACTAATCATTAGCTTTCATATAAAATATATTTCAATGCTGTTGGTTTTACGCCCATTTTAACCGAGATCCTTTGCTAACAGCATTTCGAATTTCAGGATGGCGGCCGAAAAACCCTACCTAAACACTAATTACAATGATTACGTATACACGACAGTTCCAAATTAGGATTGGAAACCGGTTGTAGGCCAAAATCACGGCTGCTCGTGTAAGCGACACAAAGTGGGCTAGGAAATTTGCCCTTGTGTGCTATCTGTGTGCAAATAAGATTTGTGTCATTTGAGGGACCAAGCACACACATACAGACATACCAATTGAATCTGGGACTTTCCCGTATGCACGGCAAAGATAATCGCGACTTTGGGCTACGCTAGGCCAAAGTCGCGACTTTGGATATCGTGTATACGTAGTCTTTGATTCTTTTGAAATTTTGCCAGAAAGTACTTCATATAGTAACTCATACATATAGGGTGCCATTCATTTTAGAGTTGCGGAATGGCGGCTCCAACAAGTCAACTGAAAAGTTTCAACTTCAAGCGATGTTTTCAGATGCGGAGGTTGCTGATTGCACATCTGCTATCTAAATGTAGGAATCCAATATGGCGACAAAAATTATCAATGAAATGAATTTTCATGAAAATGAATCCTTGATAAGGGTAGAATCCCAATTTCGAATTTACGATGGCAGATCCAATATGTTGACCTAAAGGAATATAGACAGCTCGAAAATACGTTTAATCAAATTCACGCGTTCCAGATATTAGAACAGGTTGAGCTCATTGAACCAGATGAAGAACCAGAAGTTCCGCACTTGCTAATGGATCAGATAAATGAAATAAAATCAGGCTAAGCTAAGAAAGCACACTAAAAAATTTAATTTACAAAAAAAAAACCCGACTGACTGTAAAAAAGAACTAAAAAGATGTAAATAAGACACATTCATAATTAAATCTATAAAATACTATTAAAATTGATCTAACTAGTCAGTATTTGTAATAAACTCACAAAGTATAACTAATTGGCTGACGGATGCTCGGCATATTTTTGTTAGTCTGTGTAGGTAGCCTATCAATTTTAATAGTACTGATTTATTTATAGATTTAATTATGAATGTGTCTTGTTTACATCTGTTTAGTTCTTTTTTACAGTCAGCCGGTTTTTTTTTTATAAATCAAATTTCTTATTTCTATCATTTCAGTTCATTTATCAAGTAAGTTTGAAAATTTTAAGTTCACAATTTTTCACGCAGTCGGGTTTTTTGTTTTTTTCAATATTTTTTTTTTAGCATTTGTCATTCCAAATTACATTAATACATATAATTTGTATATATTTTTGTAAGGCATTTAAAAAACCCGTTATGTTGATAGGTTTTGAGGGAAAAAAATGTTTGAAGACATAATATGGCGCTAAAAATCTACCATTTTAAGTTTTATAACTTTGATGTATCCAGTGCCACTTTCGCAATTAAGACGAATCTAACGACACCTCTCAAGTTAAAATCCGTCAAGCCGTTTAGGCTACAGAGCGTGACAAATTAATATACATGCATACATACATATATTCACACATATACTTGAAAAACATAACCCTCCTTCTGGCGCAGTCGCGTAAAAATGGGTATACACAAATTTTTAATTTAAACGGTAAGCCGGAGCCCTAATCGGCTCCAAAAATATGCTTAATCATCTAGGACTATTTTAGCGTGAAGTAATAGATAATTTAAGGTAGGGGAAAGTTTTTTTTTGTTTTTCGTTTTTAGTGTAATAAAAGGTAATTTAAGGTGGGGTCAGTCAGTAGACAAATTTTGCCTTTTACAAAAAGTGTAAACAAAAAAGACCTTCCACCACCTTAAATGACCTATTATGTACTACACTATAAAATAGTCCTAAATGGTAAAACAAATGTTTGGAGTTGATTATAGCTGGAGCCCCACTTCTAATTATTCGCCACAGATTAAGTTAATATCTTTAATGAGCGATGTAATTTGTAAAAAGTTAAATAAATAAATTTACATCTTCCTATGAGCTTTGCTATAATTTAACAACGAAAGTTTATAATTAACGATGGTTATTCTTAGTTATTAAATATGTATTATCTTTTCAATGAGCCATCAAAAAACTTGATTAAAAAAACACTCCTAAAAACCATTTGCATTTCATTAAATTTATTAGGAACAAATATCTCGTATTTTTATGACGACATGCACGAAATAACTGCACTTTAAATCAACTTATGGTATGTAATTGAAAAGCTCATAACAACCCCATAAATGAAATTTTGTTTCGACCGTTTCTCATTTTCATTCAAATGACTTTAGAGCAATTTTAAAAGGTCAGTCGATGTTATAGCCCTTGACTCCATATGCCAATCAACCATTAATAACTCGTAATAAACCCTACAGCATCAGTTGTCCCACTTTCCGGTTTGTACCGCAACCTTTATGAGCTAAGTCTCATTAATTTAAGAAATAATGAAGTTCTTTAGAAACCGCCGGCAGCGGAGCAGGGTTCATTATATGCCTCCCGATAAGTTATGATAGAAGCTTCTAAATGTGTCAACCATTGACGCGGTTACGAATGCGAGGGCTTCACTATATCACAACTCGTATTCTGCTAAATCCCTTTCTCCTAGATGGAGCAATAGATATCATTATAGCTGATTTGATCTTCATTCATTCATGGTATATTCAACGAGGAAATCTTAAAAAGTTTTCTGATTCGACTGGATAATTCATTTCCCCGATTGTTTAACTTTTTAATCTATCTAAGGACATTTTGTTGTCTTTTAAAAACCTTCATTTTGAGGATAACTTGTTGATAATATATAATTGACTTTAGTTTAACACATTAAAAAATCATTTATAATTGCATTGTCTTTATTCTGTGATTTGGTTTTGATGGTATATTATGTTATCAAATGAGGTGAACCAATTTCAAATAATGAGAGACGAAACCTACTTTCATTTTGGTGAATTGCCCAGAAAACACAGGCTGGCAAAATTTGAGTCATAAATATTTGTTTCAGTTTTGACAATAGTTTTTCGTGTTTTTACATCACATACAGTTTCTTCGGGAAAAATATTTAAGCTCAAAAACTTCTTTTGATCTCGATTATTTGCAAGGTACACAGGGTGTCTCAACGCGGGCTGATTATTTCAACACGTTAACAAAGCAAAGAGGAGGGATGAGAGGGGCTTCGCTTACAAGATATTTACATTTTTACCTAGTTGTCACCATGCAACGCTCGTTATGCGTACGCACGTATTCCGAGAACGATCGGTCGCTCATTCGCGTTCGTTGGCTATTTCTACTACATTATGGATTAGATATTAGACAAACTCCAAGGAGCACCACTATTCTCGCTTGGGTCCTAGGCATTCAATGATATTGGAAACACAATAGGCGAGATTCATATGGTCGTCCAAAAACAGCAAGAACCCTCGGAAACATCGAGTTGGTTACGAATTCTGTAAGTCGGCAGCCCCGTGATAACAATAGGAGGCGAGAATCGCAATTGGGGCATTAATCAGGCAAAAAAATAAAATCGTGGGGCGTAGCGTAATTTGAGTAAATATGTCAATAGAATTTATAATGATATGAGCGGTTGACCGTTGATATAAATTTCACGCGCCCCAGGATTTTATTTTTTGTCTGATTAATGCCCTAGATTGATGAGGAGAGTGGTGTGATGACTGGTACCTAGGACCTACTAAATTATTTTTTATTTTTAGTACATTATCTACATCATTATTATCTTTGTTTTCAATAAAACCGTTTAACTTCAAAAATTTTTTTTACTTATTTTGTTTGTTTGTTTTTGTTTTATTATTATTTGTTTCCATGTTGTTCCCACGAGTAATGGACATTATAACGGTCGATCCCCCCAGAGGTCCAATAAAGGGGCAAGGCTGTCATATATATCATACAACAAGATGTGCCCAAGTCTTGAGGGGAAAACTCTTACGACATATCATTTTTATCCACCACACAGTCCTCGGCACGTTTTAACCAGTTACCTTAACTTGGGTGGTGTACCGCTAACGACGTACCATTTTTAGCCACCCTAACGCCACACAGTCTTCGACACGATGTGAAATCTTGACTTAGGTGGGAGATCTATGCTTGAATCCCGATTCTAAGTTGACGAAGTTCTTTGTTTAGATTAGATGCCTAGATTTTAATTTTAATGTAAGCATAGACTGTCTCAACTCTATGATCCGCCATGCACTGTGCTCTAATTATAAAGCCCTTTCATTTCATACCCATATTGAGGAGGTGTGAGCAAATATGGAATCCGCCACTTTGTAGAGGCGGCCATCTTGGATTTACAATGATGCTGATTATATTAAATTGTATTGTCATCAGAACTAAAGGTGTGTACCAAATTTCAGATCACTCTGTCGACAGGAAGGGGGCTATATTTCAACTACTAAATTTGACCCAAACAAACAAATAAACAGGACAAGCTAAATAAAACCGTTTAAAAACGGCCGTCATTTAACTAATGTAATATTCAAAAAATATAATCACGTTCACTGCGTACATTTTGGTATCAATAAATAAACATTTAAAATGAGGTCTTTTTTTAATATCGCATGAAATAGTTGGATCGTTCTGAGACCCCCTGTATTATCTCTACGGCGACGTTTCGGTTTTATTATGTTGTTTCAATTTATCAATTACGTCTTGCTTATTGAGAAATCGGGACTTCTCATAACTCCCTCAACATCGAGTTAATTATGGTTTTCATGTCTACCTTTAGTTATCTACGCCAGGCCCATATAAAATTCATGGTAGAGGCTCACTTTTTCCACTCTAAATTTTTCACTACTAAATGTTTTCCATCAATTATTTTTTCGATGGACATGAAATAGAATAGAAAAAACGTCCTATAATCAAAATTCATTATAACATTATTTCTGAGTATCTTACTACAGATTCCAATAAAAAGAAAATAAATTGTTTGAAAATTTTGGAATTCCTTAAAAGTTCAAGATGGCTTAACTGTATTTTTGTCGAACTTTTTTCTCTAGAATTGCAAGTAATCTTTAATAAGGTGTAAAAGAATATAAAAACAAATTTTGCCCGAAGAAGTTTATTTTTTAAGATTTTAAATATTTTTTTTAACGGTAATGGACATGTTTTACTTTTTACACTTTCCTCTAACAAACTTTAATTGTCCCTCATTTTCGTTATAGATACATAGCTTAGCTCAATATGGTGTTTGTTAGTATGATATACTTTTCCATCTATGGTATGGGAAATCAAGAAATCTACCTTAGGCAGTTGTGAAACTGTTGTTCTGAAAGTGACATCAGACACCCAAAAAACAGTTGGTGAGAACCATCTGTCTATTCTGTCCCTGTTGGATTTCTCTAAGGCATTTGATAGTGTCAACCACACTGAACCTGTTGCCAACCGTTCCTCCATTTTCAACTTTTCGGACTGCTCAGCAACGTTTGTTAAAATCTGCATCCCTGGCTACTGGTACGGCAGGTAACAACAAGTTAATGTTTCTGAAGCTCTATCAAGGAACTCACCATTTCAAAACAGTGCTCCACAGGGATCAATTCTTGGTCCTTAGCTATTCAGCATCTACATAAATGTTCTTACAGAGTTCACTAATTATTGCAGTGTTCACATGTATGTACACCTTTAGATTTGATAGAAGATTATGTTGGCAGAGTCGACTCTGACTTGTAAAGTAAAGCAAATTGCTTGAACCGTTGCAAATCAATCTGTTGAATTTAGCATCGAGATAAGGTTGAAACTTCAGATTTGTCCCGATTAAATTACTCATCTGCTATTAGGATTAGTTAGTTAGTTAGTTCTATTAGGGTAGACTGAGTACGATTGTAACGGGGTACGGTTGTAACAGCTGGAAGATTTCCTAAACTATCTACAGGAGAGTGTGTAGTATAAGGGGAAAGAGACGCGGCGGGCAGGTTAATTTCATTTTATTTTTTTATTATTATAATAACTTTGTTGAATTTGATTGTCTTTTGTAATAAAACTCATTGAAATTACTTGTTTTGTTTATTTTGGATATGTTACAATCGTCCACGGCATGAGGACGATTGTAACAGTGGCACACAAACTAAATAATGCCTTGCTGACAAAAAAATACTGCATATATGATATTTATTTTAAGTGTAATGTTAACTCAAAAGAGTACTCTTCAATTTGTAATGTTGTATTTACTTCTTAGATCTGTGATAGCAATGATATGAGCGATAAAACCAAAATTGTTACAACCGCACCCAGTCTACCCTAGTGTAATTTATTCATTTGTAGGAGGAAGTTTAAGTGTGGATTCACCGGTCAACAAAAAAAAGATTTTTTTTTGCGCATGGATTTTACTTAATATATTCTGATTATATAAGCACATATATAAAAAAAAATGTGATTACAAATCGAAAATATTTGCTTTTTAAGAATTTAGAGCGATTTGACCATTTTTAATTTTCGCGCCCAATTAATGTCGGCCTTTGCGCGCTATCGGTGTAGAAAGAGAGGTAAGAGGGCGTGTAGTAGTGTTTTTTGTGTCGCTCGTTGTGTTCGATAGTATGTGTTTGAATATTACAGAGAAATAACGCGTTTCATATCTTTTTTCGCTGTGTCGACCTGTACAAAATGGCTACGAGAAGTTGTAAACGAGATGCTGACTCGTTTTGCAATATTTGCGGCAAATTTATTAAAGTGAGAGAGAAAAAGTATGATTTAAGTACAAATTTAAAGATTTGCGAGGCATATCAAGCTTACTTCAGTCTACCTGTTAAAAATCAAAACAAAAAATGGGCTCCACATGTGTCATGTAACTCTTGCAGATACAATCTGGACGGTGAGTTTATTTTCTCTTTTTTGTTATTTTATTAACTATTTTATAATAACTATTATATTATATTATATAATAATAACATAATCGGAAGAACAAGGGGAACGCTTCCATCAAGATATAATGGAATTTGAGAGACGTTACCAAGGCCAGTATACTGAAAGCATGATGGGAGACTATATTTGGAGGTTAATAAGAGAAACTTCTACTGAACATGACAGGAAAAGTAAAACTGTTCATTTTTAATCATTTTAACTCTATTTTAAAACTTCTATTGTAAGAAAAAATCATAAATGGACGTTCGGTATCTTTTAATAAATCATCTCTGTCACTTTTTTATGTATTTTCATTGATTTTAATTTTCCCATTTTTTACTCATAAAAGCAAATTCAGAACTATTTTTTGTCCTTATTCTTATTTCTAGATATAAAAGCAATAAAAATAAATTATGTATAACCCGTGCGCAAAAATGCTGTTGACCGGTATCTCCAAATTAGAGTGCAAATAATGACTGTGCTTTCATCAACATCATATAACCGTTTTATTGAAAGCTTTCCATTGAAACTATACACGAGATGTTAAAGAACATATAAAAAAAAATTCTCTTTTTTAAATAACAACATTTAAGTAAACATTTCTTCACATCTGTCTGCAAAATGTTGAATATCAACACTATTCTCTCATCTAAATAAAGTACTTTGCCAGTTCTTCGACCTGATCATAATGCATGCACAAATGTTAAAAAAACAAACTCTAGCTCCTAAAAACAACAACCTGAAGTATTGCTGGTAAATATTTGTTTTAAGTGCAACCAAGTTTCTGAGTCATGTGTTCTAATAAAAAAGATCGTTGTTAATTGTCATTCATCTCTTTGTAAATTAAACTTCTTATCTAATGATTCATTTCTTATCAATTTTTAAAATCATTTACACTTACCTTAAGCGTTAAATTGACAAAAACTCCTGAACTGCCGTGGTTAGAGTCACCCCTGTATATGTTGTTTACTTTGGCCTCCATAAATTCATCGGAAAATGGTGTCATAGACATGGCGGAATCGATCTAGAGAAAGTAATTGAAAGGTACATGGGTCGTTAATTATCATCAGCTACTTACAGCTCTGACAGATTCATAACTAAGCTGTCCAAACGCTTCACTGCTCCTATCAAGTAGCAGCTTATCCCAGACGATCCGCCGCTCGTATATTCTGTCCACGCGTAGGCTCATAAAGAACGACACCACCCTGCGGCACGGTTCGCGATGTTTACGGCGGGAGTAACCTGAAATTGGATAGATTCAAGTGCGCCTCCAGGGAAAGGCTGTGCGGATACAAACCTGGACGGCAGTGGCAACTGGAGACCCCGTTTTCCGTTCGGCACCTCTCGTTCTGTGCCTGATCGCAGGTGGAGTCATCCCCGACGATACAGGTGTCGATTCTTACCGGGGGCTGCGTTGTGCGCGGCCGATAATGTGGCCGCTGCTGGGAAGGAATTTGTGTAGGCTGATTGTGTGGCTTGTAGGTTTTTGTAGGCCGAGGCAAAACATCCTCCGTCTCGGGGATCGCATATCCAGTTCCAATAACCGCTGGTGGTGCTGACTGACTAGATTGTACCGTCTGTGTGGACGAGCTTTGGATCGGGGCATCTGTTGATTCACCAAACAGGTTTATATAAGTTCTTTTGCCATCTATGGAGACAAATCCTTCATCACCTGAGGGCGATATTATGATGTCCCCACTTCCTGACCCGCCGTATGATCCGAACGGTTTTATGTTAATCGTCTGCTGTGATCCGCTCACTGAACCTGGGCCTTGAATGGCTGACAGTGTTACGTCGAATATTTCGCCATACCCAGGCGGATGAATGCGGGTTGGTTGCACTTGTGGTCTCTGAGGTCTAGTTGATGGTCGTGCCAGTCCGCCTGGCTTAAATTCGGGGTCATCCAGCACAATACCAGGACGGGGATGATAGGATGCTGTGCTGGTTGAACTTAGCTCGTTAGATGCATTTGGGGATATGCCAGCATCAGTACTGGGTTCGGCGTTTGCTTGTGCTGTGGCTTCGGTAGTCTGCATAATACTGATGGCCGAGTCTTCAGATTTTGTAGACACCGATTGCAGAACAGGTGTTGCTTGTAGACTAGAATTGGTAGAAGCCTGCCCGTCATACATTGAAGATTCAATCGCTTCCATAGCGTCTGGTAGTTGCGAAGGCTCTTCAAAAGAGGATGAAATGATTTGCGCAGTATTAACTTCGAAAGTAGACTGTATGATAGTCGTAATGTCTGAAGGCTTTACAGCTTGTGTCAATGGAATGATGGGCTTTTTCTCAGATGTTTTAATTTTGGTGTCTTTCTTCTTAGTACGCTCTTCTTTCTTAATTGGTTGCTCATCTACCTGTGCATGATGGTTCGCAGGAAAGTCAACGTCCTCCTGTTCTTCAACAAATTCATTTTCGTAAGCTGTATCAGTCGGATTAACGTCTTGTGCCTCATTCAATTCTGATTCAGCAGTGGTAAGCTGCATGTCTTCATCTTGATGATATTCTTGGAGTGCTGGAATAGGCTTATATGGAGGCGCTGGCCGCCTATTACCCGTAATAGGCGGCCGAGGTCTGGGCCTGTGCCAAGGGGGTCTATTTTGACTTATAAATCCAGGCCTATAATTTTGCTGCATCGAAGGTACTATCTGTTCAGGAATAGGAACCCCTGTGATAAAGGGCCTTACAGGACCGTCGGGTCTCTCAAATGGATAAGGTGGCGGCCGCATAGGTGGCTTTTGGAGTTCGTAATCAAGCGGCAATGGTTGCGGTTCTGATACCCTTGGCGGACCTCTATTGTTGATCCTACTCGCAACTGGACGCCTCTGAGCTTGAGTATTAGCATGGACATTTACATTGCCATTCAACAATTTCACAATACCAGTAATAATATCTTGGATATCCGGATTCGGATTTTGTCTAGGATTGTTAAAGTTAGTTACTGTTGCAGATGTCATCGTCTGCGTAGCACTGGTCGGCTTGATCGGGGACCCCGACGAAAGCGATCGAGGGCCCCCTTTCAATAAAAAAGAATTCTCTTCTAAATCTTTCCCCATTCGCTGACTGGTCGATATTTCAGCATTTTCTGTAATATCGTTGAAAGTTGAGGTTGGCTGAATATAATTGAAATATCGCGCTGCTGGATCAACGTCGTTCGATTCGACATCTTTAATTCGTTCGATCTCTAAACTCGATATTGAAGGTGGCGGTGTGTCGTTGAGTATTGGTAGTGCAGATCTTTCAATTCGCACGTGTTCGCTTGAATCTATTGTAGGTTTCTGCGTATAGGGCTCATCTACATGTACAGAGTCTTTATCGGGGATTTTTGAAGACAGAACTGATTCTAGCTGAATTTCTGCTTCCTCCTGAAGGCTTTGTGATTTTGGTGACATTTGTGAAATTGATACTGGATCAAAGCAGTCTGAAAATATAATAAGATTATATTATTAGTTACATATAAGGAGTAATAAGTAATGCAGCGTGTGAGTAAAAGAGAGAGATCCGAACGATCCGGTAGAGATCTGTATTACATAAAAAACAAGTCAATTGCAAAATTGGTGTTCCGTTCCGAGCCATCAGCAGTTATAATATGCGGAGAAGCGACCGGAAAAAGTGGAGTCCATCGAGAGGAGTGACGAGGTTTTTTTTTAATCTAAAAAACAAACAAACCATAATTTTCGAGTTTCGAGTAGAAGCAAATGAAAGCTACAGATTTTTGGTTATAAAGGTAATAAGGGGCAGATATAGATTGCAACGAGGTTGATAAACATATCCAGCACTTAGACCTGAACATGCCTCGGGGGAGAATCTGGCAACTGAGTTAATTTCGATGCCCTGTATAAGCCGTTAAATGACAAGTCCGTCTAACAAAGCTCATGATAATGGGCATCGTGAGTTTATGGAGATCTTTAGGGTCTACATTAAAATCTCCGAGTAAAACGGCTCTCGCGCTGTTGTAGAGTGGACACACGCACAGAAGGTGATAGTCTCATCCTCCAACTCGCATCTAGCGATGAATCAGCTATGCGTATTGTATGTAGATATTTATTCAGTCGGCAGTGGCCTGTGATGACACTCCACCGCGAAACTGATCTATGTTAGCATCTGTTAATGTTAAGTAGACCTCTACTCAGACCGTAGTCGATCCAACTCAGAATCAGCTTGGACTGTCTACAATCCTGCCTTTCGGTCCACTTCTCGTTATGCTCTAAACGAGCCCACTCTTCCAGAGAACTAGGGATGTAATATGGTGTTACAGCCATATAAGGCTCTGAGCCGATAAATGGTAAGCAGGCCCCTTCTTTTGCCAGGCGGAGATCCAGATAATTGAGACTTTATGAGAAGTCACAATGAGGCCAAGCGAGTTACGATACTCGCTGAGAATTTTAGACGAGACTACATTCGAGTTAAGTGCTTTGAGCGCAACTTGGCTGTCTGAGAAAATTGAAATGTTTTTCTCCTTAATGTTCCTTTTCTGAATCTCGTAGACACAGATCAGGATGCCAAGAACTTTTGCCTGGAATACAGAGACAAACTTCCCTTCCGAGATGTACAGATCTTCAGTGAGGCCGCACACTCCGACTCCGGCTAGACCGCCTGCAAGAGATCCATTCGTAAACCACACAGAGCCGAAGACGTCCGATTCCATCCCCTCGAGATAGTTTTCATCACATTCCGTTCTGGAGGGGATGACCACGTTATACCTTCTGCGTTGACATAAGCGAGGCGTTTTAGAGTCCGAGATCATCTGAACGTTACCATTGGTACGTATCAGTCTGTCCCAGATCTTAGAGTGCCCCACCAGCTGATTATCAGTACGCCGGAGATTATTATAATCGAGGCGCAGGGCAGATTTCATCGCCTCATCATCGCCCCGCCCCTCAGGGGCAATTTTTAAGCGTATTTTCTCAAAAATAATTGCAAAAAAAAATTTACCATATCTTCCTAAATCGGTACCAAGAATCAATGGGGCATTTTTCAAGACGATTTTTTTTAGATTTTATTTGATGCATGACTGGGCATTTCGACATTTTACAGCCTTTTCATTTGATGTTCTGTATGTTTTCGGTTTTTTATTTTGCAATTAAACTCTTGCCGTACGTCGTCCCATTGAACCAGCCAGGTGAAAAGTCGTATCAATCATTTCATGTTTTGCATCACTATTACCTACGCTTCTTAACGGTGCTAGACCGGTGTAGCTCTTTTATTTTGTGTCTTACCACATGTCTTTGACCGTTCCGGTACAGTAGTTATTGTGGACAGCATAAGGCGCCCCAAAACACTTCTACCTTGCGTGGAACTTAAAGTGATTTAAACGGTACGCCGATGTGTCTGCTAATGAATGCTTTCCTACATTTTTGGCAGGGGACTGGCTAGTGAGCAAACATCTGAGGTGTTTTCGTTAAGATTTATTTATTCAATTCCGAAAGTAGGTAACACCTGTGAAAACTTAGTACCTGAAATAACGTGGTTATCAAATTGAAAAAGTTTATCATTTAAACTGTTCGTAGTGTTCGTAGTTAAGACTATAGATTCAGTATACGGGTGGCCTAAGTAATTGTTTATGTATATGATCATTTATCCAACTACGCCGAATGGTGTGAATATTTATATCAATTTCATATAAAATATAAAAGTGTCCCAACAAGAACTTGAATTTCAAATTTAATACAAAGCACAGTTTAAATAAAATTCAGCAGCATTTTGATTGATTTATTAAATGCAGTCATTGATATTAGACATGAAATAAAATGTCAATGAAATGGCCATCGTGGCTCCGTTGGCAGATACATACATATATATGTATATACGCTTTTGACGAAAGTTTGAAAGACGTTTTCGAGTAAAAAAGCCTGGATTGTACAAATGTGTCCTCTCAGAGTGGCTCACATAGACCATCTTTTACAATAGGTAATGACACGACCTTGGAACTTAGTTTGCAATAACGTGTTTGTTTCTCGTGTGGTGTGGCAGGTGACATCATCCTGGTTAAACCACATTTCATTCAGTGGACGCACTGCATCTAATTCTAGCCGAAAAAGTTTGTCAAAATGCCACAGTAGTGATAGTGAATTGTTACTGTGATTTTCTCTATTTTTGTAATGCGACTTAACAATTAATAAGCACTTTTAATAAGTGTAACGCACATTTCCGTAAATGTCTGCTTACATATAAACAGCTATGCATGACTGATTAAACATTTCACAGATGGAAATAGCGCGCGATTCTAACTTCAAATTATCGTTGAGACACGTTGGGTGTACACTTTCAAAACGAGGGCAAATAAACAAATTCTGAATTTAATGCATTAGTTTCGCAAATGTTGTTATTGTTGTAATTTCAGCCGGATTGAGAAAAAACCTGGTCACAAAAATGGATTGGCCCAAGTCCGGCAACCCAGGGCAAGAATCGTATAGCAAGCCAAGAGCCATAAATGAAATCAGCCAAAGTGGCTATCGTTTTTGTGTTAAGAGGGCCAGGGCCTCACCGCGGGAACTGCCGGTTGACAGCAGGGGGTACGTACTTCTCGCATCCTCATACATACCTCAAGCACTTGAGTATGAAATGGTTTTCGTCCTCCACAATATTGCACAGGTCACACAGATTTCCACTTCAACACCTTTCCAGGTGTCGTTTGGCAAAAGTGTGTCCCATGATGATCCTGTTGATTATCCTCACTATTCTGCTAGGGTACCCCCCGAGAGGAACCAGGGCTTAACACCCACCCCCTGGAGAATTCGGGCAAACATATTTTGTAAATGTAATCTGCATAGGTACCTTCTATTTGGTGGTCCATAATTTATGACCCAATTGGAAAGTAGCATAGATTTATCCCGTTTTGACGATTTGCAGTGGCCCGTAAGGTCACCCGATTCGACCGCCCGATAGACTTCTATCTATGGGGTTATTTCAAAGCACGAGTTTATGTGAACAAGCCACAGACTCTGGCAGCCCTCAAGGAGAACATTCATCAAGAAGTGGAGAGCATATCGCCCGAAGTTCTGAAGAAAACCATGGGAAATGCCATAAAAAGAGCCCAAATCGTCATCAACAATAGCGGCGGCCACTTAAACGATACCACTTTCAAAATATAATGGAAAAAAACTTGAATGTCAAAATAAACATTTAAAAAAACACATTAATTTCTTTTATTCTATTCCAGAGATATAGCCTAGGAAAATAGGATGTAGATATGTAGGTATGCTAGATAAAGATCCTTAAAGCAGCATATCCTTTTTTTAGGGTTTATTTATTTATTTAATATCAACAGGTAGTTAACCATCTGACATTTGCAAAAGAAGAAAAAAAACAATTTTTTTAATATAGCTAGGAATCAACATTACAAAATTATTAGAAACAAATATATCATTTGATAATTATTCAACAGGGATTTTTTAATAACACTTCTTCCCTAGTTGAAAACAATCACCTCAGTATTATCGTGATAAATTCTAGCAGTAGCTGATAGAGGTTCATAAAATCCATATCCTGCTCTATGATAATTGGCGTAAATAAAGCAATGAGCCCTTGCTAAGCGGGGACGAGTATTAAGATTAATACAACTCAAAAGGAAGGGCAAATCTATATTGCCCGATACAAGATCGTGGAAGTAAATTTTATTCTTTTATCATTTTTATTGTTTGTTCTTTACAGGATATCTATAACGGACACAAAGTTTGCTGAAAAAGTGAAGAAAATATTGTTAACGAAGCTGTAACTATATGTAGGTACCTGAAATCTCTGTTTACTTGCACTTGATCAGCCGTTTGTCAATTGAATGCATTTTATGAGCCACGCCACGCCGATGATTGGATAGCCTCAATTAAATTGCATATTTATGTTAAAGACCGCCCCCCTTTAGTTACAGTACTGGCTGTACAAGATATGAGAACCGTTGTTGTCAAACAAAAATAAGTAAAATTGTTAAATCCAAAGGGCTGCAACAACGAAGAAAATTATTCTTAATTCTACAGCACCTTAAAGCGTAACAATTTTTGGGATACTTTCTGTTCAGGGCAAATACTCGCAAGACTTTTTTACAAGCAACGAATTAAATTATTTTTTTGAATTACCGCTGCCGCTCTGTTTCCGACTAAAAACTATTACTTATCTTTTAAATCAAGTATTTTGTTATAATTACCAACGTAAAAGGGAAAATGTAAATTGCAAAAGTTTTTAGTGCACAAAATGGCAGTGAAAAGCACATTTACTTAAAAAACGTACTTTCATTTCACTTGAAAGAAATCGGAGTTCAGCGGCCGAACAATTCAGCGATAACGTACAACAAGAGGCTTTGTACGAGTACACCAAAAACATATCCATGGACCACGTCGAGTAGTAGGTATGTACATAGTTCTCGTATGAGATGAAGCAATAAAAACCGATTCATCAGCATGCGTATGAACGCCTTCTAATTAACTGGCCGTGAATGGCCTTATTTCCCTAAAGCCTTATGCGACTGCGCACTGTTCTTCTTGACTGATCGCAGATTAGAGGCACGTAGCCCGCGCCGACCCAATGAGTGTTTCCTTCTCTGTGTGAAAACCTGCTAATTTTGGAACTGAACTCTGATGCGATTAATTGCACTATCGGTAGCATGACGGCGTAACTGGGATTGCTCTCTAATCGAATCGCTATTTTAATGAAGTGTGAAGAACTGGGTCACTTTGGGACGCCTTTCGTTTTCTTCACCTTTGCAAAGTAAAACGCAACCTCAAGCGGGACTGTGTGACAAGTAAAAGTTGAATTGAGAAGCGACGACGGATTTGCTTCGATTGGCGGGCATATTAAGGTATGTGGATTATACATATACAGGTCGAAG
Organism: Neoitamus cyanurus; assembly: GCA_947538895.1. Classification (NCBI taxonomy): domain Eukaryota; kingdom Metazoa; phylum Arthropoda; class Insecta; order Diptera; family Asilidae; genus Neoitamus; species Neoitamus cyanurus. The sequence goes on along the minus strand of OX384541.1, from coordinate 32,685,102 downwards.
TAAATTGATTTTATTTTAGCTCTCCGATCGTATCTTGATTGATGGATCTAAAGCGTCTTAACGTTAAGCATCAATAAAGAGCAAATAGATTTCCTGTTTGATCTGCCCCAAGGCCAAATTCATGCAAAAAATTATAGTGAAAACTTCGGCCTTAGTTGTTGCGGTGGATTTGAAAGTCGCAGTTCTCCGCGTGAAAGTACTTTATGCTCCTTTATTTTTTAATAGCATTAAGTATTGTGATTTCCATGCGCATAAACAGTCATGCCGCTTAACGATTCGCATCAATTAATGATTAATTCAGTTTTGCATCTGCGAGCGAAAGCAGTTCCATGGAATTATTGCATCTAGAAGAGATCTTTTTCTCATTATAGGTATATTTTATTTTTCATTATATGAAACATAATCTGTAAGTACTTAAAATGCAATTAATGTGTTTTAATAGTGGTATTCACTACAAATTTATAGTTTTGTGTATTGCAATTCATCTTTATGGTACCTAAAGCAATAAAAAAAGCATGAAGCACATTTTTATAGACACGTGTATTCACTGATAAAATCATCATTTGCATGTAAATTCATGTTGTACCACCACCTGTATCATTAACATTAAAGGAAACCGACGCCGCCGACGGCTGTCAATCTAAAAATAACATTTATTCAACTGCATATACGTATGAATGTATCCTGCCAAGGCTGCTCCTTCTTAAATGGTAGGAAGCTTTAAGTCCGACTTTTCTCTACTCTCTCAAGAGACATTATTGCTAGGTATGGGGTACCACAAGGTTGTCATTTGGAAGCTCTTATTTTTATCCTCTTTATGAGTGATGTGTCTCAATCAATTATTAATTCAGACCTTCGTATCTATGGGGATAATATAAATTTATTTCATCATGATCTATCAATAATCTGATCACATACAAAATATAATTGCAATTCTGAAAGTTGAACTATCGATAACTGTTAACGAAACTCACACGGCAAAGAAAATACAACGCATGCTCGGGAGAAAGGCTCGATTCGCCAATTCGTATTCATGAGGCACTCCACCAGATTTTGACACTTTTGTCATTATCCATGATACCGTCACGACAAGTGTCACAATCTAGAGATTTCAGGTACCTTGTATTATCTGTACCATGAACGAAGCGAATCTTCTATCTGGTCTGGTCTCTTGATAAATGAAAGTCAACAAAACTATAAAAGGAATTGAAAGAACGCGACATGGTCGGTTCATTAAAACCAACAACAATATTGTCAGTAATTCAGGGCAGTTAATAACATCCTGCAAACAATCCAATGCTATAAAATTTGGAACTTTCTCTACGGCTTTCTAAGATATCAAGCGAAATAAAAGGGATACCATACCAGACAGGCTTAGCATGTTCTATCACTGGTCATACAATTATGCAGAGGACAGGAAATGCAAGGATCATCGAACTCCTTAATTATACTAATTACTAACTACTGGGAGAGGAAATAACTCAATTTTCACTTCACTTTCAACTTAACCCGAAGCAATCTTGTCTTTGTCACCAAGTGTGAGGAATATAATATGAGTACAGTAACCTCTGTTAGAACATGCTAAAGTTACCCTTCCGGATCTATAATCCTGAGCCGAATAGTTATGTGGATCAAGGTGTTGTTGTTGTTTACCATGCTAAAGCGTTGATGCAGAGCGTGAGCCGATAAGAAAAGAACAAAGGGAATCAAGTAAAACACCTAGATCTCTTGCTTTGTTAAGTCTGGTTAAGGAACGTTCATCGATAGTAAAATTGAAAAGCAGCAGAGTTATACAGGGAGATTTACTGACATTTAAGAGGAGGTGCTTAATAAAACACCAATATGAAAGGCATCTATGTAAGAATTTAAAAGTTGAAAGTCGGGGTAATTTTAGATTTTGCGAAACATCTTCGCATCATTGACGTAATAGAGAATTCTCGAGTTAGTATAGGAACAAAAATACATTGTAATTATGAAAATTATTACACTTTCGAGATTTGGCTTCCCATATAATCTTGTTAAATCTGACGTTTAATGAATCTATTAATATCATTTTAAAATTCACTTAAAATCAAACAAACTCTATTTGTCTAATAAAAGTGTTTTCTATGTGAAGGACCTCATAAAAAACAGCCTGAGAATAAGAATCTGTAGGTACGTAAGAATGAAGTAGAAAATTGTGCCCCGATAAAGTTTGTCCAATTCATAAAAAACGTCTCCCTTTCTAGATACAGAACTGCTTACAAAATTCGTTACGTTAAAACTAACCAACAAGCGGAAGAAAATAACTCATTAAGAATTAGGTGCGGATCGCATGCCAATGTTGACCTTCGAAGCTTACTCAGTACATCATTTAGTTTTGGCCTGTTCGTACTCGTGACCTACTGAAGTTTGCTTGAAGGCAAAGCCATTGCTGACCCACTTCAAACAGGTTCAACTTAATAAGGCCCAAAAATCTCGTAAAGAATTGTAATCACCGAAGGTATGTGCTGTTAGCTGGCATAAGTGACAAGCATGGAATGTGTTTTTTCTTTTAAGCAATAAAAATGTGCGGATTTTCCGGATGCCTGAAATTTATCTTCGGCTTTACTGTAATAGCGCGCCTTCATTACCTAATTGATAAAGGACTGATAAGCGTGCAGCAAGCAGTTATGCATTTAAAATGTAATTCAATTCTTTAATAAATTATTATGTTTTTTTAGCTTACGTTAGTATGTACGTAGCGACAATTTTCAATCAATTATACTATACGACATAGGCATATATGTATGTATATGGTACCAACCGTTATACTGTACCAAATGAGATAAAATCATGTATTTTAATTTATACTAATTTTAGACAGTGGATTATACATTTAGTTTTTAATCGAATTGAAGTTCAATGATACGGTTGGAACCCCAGGGTTGCTTTTTTTCTTTTGTATTTAAGGAGGTAGTGCTAATTTCGTATACGATCTGACCATTCTTTGTAACGCGATATATGTAGGTATTGTAGTTGAGCAGAATGAGCACGTCTGTCTCGCGTATTTTAATATATATATCGTATTTCACTCCAGTTAGGAGCATAGGGCTTCCACTTCGAGGCTCTGCTCCAGGTTTTTTTAATCATTTATGTTCCCTATGATGGGTGATTAGCCTGTATTAGCTATTCTGACTGATGGGACTAACATCTAACGCTTTCAGGAAAAGTGCACCTCAATTATGATCAGGTTCAAACCGGAGACCTCCGCGAAGTAACAGTCTATCGTACTTACTGAGATATTAAATCCCCATATTTTAATATACATAAAAAACCAAAGAACGAGACATCATCACATAATACAGTGTGGCCTATTTAAAGTGGTAAAACAAAATATTTAGATAGAGGGCATCGTTACTATCCGTTTAAGAAATACTTTCGTTCGGAAAACATTCTATAGCTTAGAAGTTATGATATTTTTTGCACTTTTCCGAAAATTCTATTTTATTGTGAGAAATATTCAAATGATTGAAATGTTTTTTAGTATGGAAATAGTGTAGTAATTTATCTGTGACCATATTTTTGCTTATCACTCGATTGGACCAGTTTTATAATTTTTGATTGATTGAAAGAAATTAAAGTATTATTTTTTGAATTAAAAGTAAACACTTCAATTATAAAGTGGCGCTTTTGAAATGTTGTGTCAAAAGTTGAAATGTTTTAAAAGTGTCATTTATGATTTAAAAGAATTTTTATAGCCATGAGGCTATCCGTAGATCAGTATTGAGAGCTGTGGACTACTGTTCCTGAAGATCCCGGGTTCGAATCCCACTTGAATGAGATTATTTTGCTTTCTAAAGGGTCAAATTATAAGTGTAGCAGATATGAGGTGTCAAATTGAAGTAATGCCAACGTGTCCATACTAGAAGTCACGCGTCCCGAGTTCGAATCTTATAGGAAACCGCACAAAGACTTTTCATTAGAAGCCTTCTAATTGAAGGCAATTTAAGCAAAATCTGCTGAGATTGCTTTCCAATGCAAGTCTTCCTCAAATTTAAAATAAAATACATTTAGAAATGGTCGCTTTTAAATTTAGTATTTTCAAATTTAGCTGACTAATATATTTGAAAATGTTTGATTGAAATATGTTTTCACTTCATTTTAACATGTTTTTTTATCGTCCTGTTCTATCTTGAAGCTGACCTGTCCTGGAGCTAACACCTCATTTTTGGTTAATATTGGCATAGAACGTTTCTACAGATTTTGCAATTTTAATTAGAGTTCTTTTTGTTACAAAGCAGAAAAGTGTGCTTATGCTGCATCCCTCCGACATACATCGAATCTACCTGAAAATGGTTGACCATACGATGCTCATACGTACAGATAGCACATCTACCTGCAGTTAAAATATAAAATTAAATCGGTAATTGTGCCCGGAAATTGCAAAGGAGAAGCCTCGTATTGCTTAGCATTTTTTTCATTTGGGTACGTACATATATTGAACATTGATCCTACGAGATATTTGAAAGGATTCATGATCATTCAAGTATAAACACGTTCATCAACTATGAATTGCAAAAAATGCTGGACCCAAAATGAAAGGAGGAAGGAGTCGATAAAAAAAAACTTTCGAATGACCAACACTTCGTCAATGACCACACACTAAAGAATGACAAAACAATTTAATGCGGACTTTCATTTTTTGTCAATTCACGGCAGCCAACGAGAAGTGAATTTTTTATTTTTAGATTATAAATAAAAGTTATTTGATTCCATTTGGCTTCTGGGTGATAAAACGAGGTACTTAAAACTTATAAAGGAATTAAAAATCGATTTTATTTTTGTTCTATTTTCGTCACAAAAATAAAGCCGAAGATAATTACTTTCATTTTTGAATCATTCGTTGAATAGCTTTTGGTCACTGATTAAAAATAAAAATAAAACCATCTTGAAAAAAAAACCACAAAAATTTACAGAATAACTTGTGCTGTTGGAAAATTGGTCATAGAATTGATTTAGAAGTAACTCAACATTATTATTTTGTCATTTATTGTTGTTTGATACTTGTAGATTTAAATGTGTAAATTAGTACACTTATGTATAATAGAAAACGTAATTTATACGAATACACTTTTGCTTGATATATGTAATAAATAGCAATTATAGCATTAGGAATTGCCTTGTATACAATTTTTTGTTATAAATTCGTGAAATAACAGTTGTTTCTGGTTCCTTGTAGCAATGTTCGATATGATTATTACAAGCTATAGGCATGAAGCAGAAATATACTGTACATTTGAACGGTTTGCTAATAAGAATTAATTAATTTTTCCCAGACTTTTTCACGCATTTCACACTTCGCCTTGTTTGTTATTGTGTTCTTTCTCACAATTTTCGCCTTTGTAAAAAAGATTGCATTGAAAAGTCCGAATTATGTACATATGTAGAAAAATGATAATTATATACTTCTCTGACAAACATCTTTCTAAAGGTCAGTGATCGAAGACCACAAGGCGGTTAAACTGTTGATAGTTTCTGCGATAAACGGGTTATTAATCACATAAACAAAAGAAGTTCGTTTTCAAAAGGTGACTGACTCTTTTAGCGATAATTAAAGGCACAACCACGCGCCCGAGTCCGAGCAGCAGTGTATATTGCAGAGAGGTAGAAAGTTAAAATACTTCCAATTTTGTTGCTATATTAGCTTTGGTCTTACCTAAAAATACTCGATAATGGCCACACAATTTATCGCTGCTTTTGAAAGTTAAGGTGATGTTTTTATGCTTTCTTGCAGCTAAATATGTGTGAAGTTATACGACGTGAATCATGTCAGTTGGGGCACGTAAACGGAAACAATTCAGAAGCAGTGCAAAAAATCAGATCGCTCCGATACTCAATGAAAACTTTCAAGTAATTTCCTTTGTGAAAACACGAGCAGTCGATTAGAGAAACTATGAAATTAAAAAATTTGTTTCATACGCGAAAATAAGAGAGAAATTATGCAGCATACGCCGACTGAACAAGAGAAATTTGTCATTTGAATGGAAAAAAAAACTTTCAATTTCTTGTAAATGGGGTAATCTGCACAATTAATAAATGCAGTAATTGGTTTCAACGTCTAAGCATTGGGATCAATTGAATTGATTAGGTGGTTTTCTTAACTCTCATTCAACTGCACCTTATGGATTTGGGACTCAGTCTTTGGAAACTTTATGCTGAATGCCATTAAATTGCTTTATTACTCCCAACCAAAAAACGTTTCACTTTCATGCATTCTTGCTTAATTCAAAAATTGCAGCTTCTTTACACACACAAAAAAATTTCTTGGACAATTTTAATTTATGACAATTGGTATGTACGCATTATTGCATATCTGCTGTTTAAGGGATAATTACATACTGACGTAATTAAAAGACAATTTAAATATTTGTGACTATACGTATACCTACAATTGAAACATTTAAATAAGAATTCACAACATCTCAGACGAACAATGCCAATCGTCGGAAACTCTTTGCAAGGGTCATAAAGTGACTTCAATTTAAATTCTTAAATGCTCCTATTGACAGCAAACGCAAATCAGTACGAAGGAAAAAAAGAAAAGATCCGGAGCTGCTATTGTTGGTCAGCGATCGTGTTTCGTTCGAGACGAACTTTGAGAAATTTCAGTGCCGCATTATCTGAACGGCTGAAACAGGTACACTGAACCTGCAGCAGAACTAACAGTTGACCAACTGGTTGTTTCCTGAAAGACGACCTCATCGCCGCTACATGTTATGTGTCGTGACCATCGTGAAGAATTTATAACACCGTTCTTGTAAAAATGGAAAAAATGAACATTGCAAAATATGTCTTCCTTGCTCGCTGCGAAAGCGTTAGTAAAGGAAAAGTTTAAGATTTATTGATGGTAAGGTAAGTGGCATCTACTAGTTGGGTTATTTCAATCTGGTTAATTTTAGTAAAAGCAAATGAAATATTTCGTATACTTAATTATTTTAATTACGTTTTGTCGTAGGGCCTTGCATTCTAAAATTACAGGTAGAATGTGTAGATATTAATTTATCAGTAAAGGGTTTATTTATTTGTTTAGTTTTTTCTTAAGAAGTTGTGCAGATATTTCTTTATACACCAATCCTGGTGAATTCCACCAAATATCGAAACATATTCCTTTCATTGCATTTAGAGAAGGCTCGAGCGAAACGTTTAGGATTAAACGTTTTAAATGCCTTTTGAGAAACGTTTACTTAATTAATTATGTTTTATTTAGAAAACACATAACCGCTTTTATGTTACTAAACATTTACAAAGCATTTCCCTAACTAACGTTTTCAAGACACATTTCAATATCTTTACATTATACTATTTCGCTACTACTACTACTACCACCTACTGTTTCTGCGTATTCTCAATTAGATTAAGATAAGATTAGTAGATTAAGTAAAGTATTAATAATTTTCTCTCTGAAATAAATTTAAAAACTACATATGTAGGTCTGTCTGGTAACTCAAAAATATTTATTTGAAAGTAAAAGTCTTTGATAAGGATGATTTCCCTTCTCTGTGCATTTCCTGTCCATCAAAATTTTACTAGTTTTCTCTTCTGCATTCCGAGTAAAAACAAGTAAAGTTCACAGACAAATTATCATTCGTCAAAGAACTTTATATGCGAGAGATTGTAAGCGGGAAATATAAGCGAACGCACTAAAATAACGATCCAGTAGCTACATACCATAATTATTACTTCTTAGGGTTCCGTACCCGAAGGATGCCAACGGACCCTATTACTAAGCCTCCGCTATCCGTCCGTCCGTCTGTCTGTCAGCGGACTGTATCTCACGAACCGTATTAGGTAGAGAGTTAAATTGTTCACAGAGTGTGTATTTCTATTGCCATTATTACAACAAATAATAAAAAACCAAAATGGCGCATTTCAAAATAGCCGCCATGCAAATTAAAAAAAAAATCTCCGATTAAGCTGATATTGAGCATGCGCCTCTCTTGTTCCTTTTACAAAAGTATTTAAAAAGTACATGGTGTTATATCTTGTTCGATGGTACGGAGGCCTTCCTGTTTGAGTCCGACTCGCACTTGACTGTTTTTTTTAATTATCTAATGTGCCATAGGATATTGATGACGCATGTTTTTCTCTAAACTCTAGGAAAACTCATTCTGATGCTGATCATTTAAAAAAATAATCCATATGATAGACTCAAAACACAAAATTTCATTTGATTTTCATAAAATTCGGCACACAAGGTTTTGGGGGTCGCTCACTCAAATATATAGCTCGAAAATTTTCGAATTCCAAATAGCAGATCTAATAGAGGACACTGAATACTAAATTAATTTTCTATTTGTCAAGCCACAATAAAAAACAATGTTTACGTCAATTTGCAGTCAAGATCCTTACAAATTGAAGGTCGACCACCCTGCAGATATCCCTTACCAACAGCAGGCACCTAGTCTTTTACTTCGATACGTTATTTTCATTGTATTCACGCGTAATGAAATAGCCGTATATACTAACACCCGTTAAGAAATTTCAATTCAAAAATAAATTGATGTTTCTTTAATAAATGTTTATTTACAAAAAAAAACCTTTGAACGTTTTGCGTTTTATAACTATTATAGTTGGTCGTATTTTTTATTTAAGTAATAAATTACTATTAATTTTATTTAACTTATTTTTACTTTTAAAGTACAAATATAAAAATAAAGGATATCATGTACCTACTACAAACGAATTCTCTTATTACATACATATATACTTACATATATCATCACTTCGAAAAAAAAAATTCTATCAATTAAAAATTAATCCATCCATAGGCCTTGTTATATTTTTCTTTTACTATAATAATGAATACATGCTTCTTCTACATTTTTTCATTCAAAAATTACCCAAGAAGTCACATACACAGAAATGAGCGAAAATTGCTCAAACCACACATGCGTTTGCAAGCTGCCCCACAGAAAAGTGTAGGCAATTGTGGTGAATACATTTAATTATCTACGCTTGCTTAGCATTTGTCCATTGTTGTGTCTTTCATTTCCTTTTTCGCAGTCAAGAAACCCATAGGGAAATTAATTATATCGCGTCAAAAACCGGGCATTATCAACAGTTTGCCGAGCATGCCGGCTTAAAGTTTCTACGCATTATGAAATTTCAGTTGGTTTTGGCTGGCGCACTATGGTATAATTTTCCATTCATCTTCAGACGAGACCATAACAGAAAGTTTTTTTCAGGTTGCGTTTTCTTTTATGTCTTCACCGCTAGGAGATGTTCACAATGTCGAACTGGTTTTGTATACTAAAATACTCGTAGGTAAGCTTTCTTTAAACAATTTGCATTTTCATGAATTAGATAAATCTGCCACACTTTAGGTTCTTCGCTTCTCCTTCTTTTTTGCTTTATTTTAGTTTTAAAACCTTCTTGGAGACATGGAAAGACATGTGGATTTAATTTGATCCAAAACAATATTTAAATCGAAATATTATTAAAATCATGCAGCTTGCTGAAACCAGGTAGAAGAGTTAGATTTAAGAAAAAAATAGACGTCCCAATGGAAACGTAAGCTTATGGTTTACGAACAAATTTGCTATCATATTCTGGCGGTTAAACAAAAAAGTGAAATTTAATTATGTCTTCAAAGTTAGTAAAAAATAAGATATTCGTGTACTTCAAAGGAATTTCGCCAAATAGCTCAATCTTTTACAATTCTTCGCAGGAAAGGTATAACATACTCCATAAAAACAGATAAAACTATGTCACAAGTGAACGGAATGTGCAATGAGAAGAGCTGTGAGGGCGGTTATCGCATAGAAACAAGGTCACAATAGCAAGGTATGTAGAGTCGCGCCCGATTTTGAACGCACATCGCTGTTTAAACAAAATCAACAACTCATTTCTGCGAGTAATTAAACTTACCAGAGACGACGGCAAACAGCAATAGAAAGAGCATCATTCGACACAAGTCCAAACACGTTGGGTACATTTTTCCGCAGGGAGTCATCAGTCTTACAGGCATGTCCAACGGAACTCAAGAAGTGGCCCTCGCTCGTATTTCACGCACCACGACGGCTTGTTGTTGAATACTTTGCCGAATGTGAGCTGACTGTAAATGTGCTACTCGAACTTTGTGAAATAGTGCTGCTTTGATTCAGCCACATTTATAAGGAATTTCTTTTCACTACAAATTTCTTAACACGCACACTCTCTGGGAAATGAACTCTTTGCATACGGGATTGAACACTTTTTATTTGAGAATAACACTTCTTTCAGCCCGATTTTATACTTGCACTTCTTGTAGCTGTATCTTCCATCTTTAACAATTCGCCCAGATTATCATCTGCAGAAAGGAAAGAAAAAAGTAATTAGTTTTATATGGAAAACAACGCCTATTGTAAAAGGTCATATACATATTTGTATTTGTGAAAATGCGCTCAATTCTTACGTACACTGCAAAATTGTAACCAATCCTAAAATTTTTATAGACATTTACTAGATTTAAGGCTTATCTAGAAATAGATAAATCACGAGAACTATCCAGTAGGAAATATACTCGTATGTCATATCTACATTAATTATATTTAAATTCCTATTCGCTACTAAAAATATGGACACGAGTGCTCCAGTAGTAAGCGTACTTGACTGCCGACACAAAAGTCCTAGGTTTGAATCCCACTCGGAACCCACACTTCCACTCCCAATGAAAGCCCTGTCAATTAGTAGAGATATTGCGGACTAATCAACCAGCATAGCGAAGATAAACGATTGAAGAGGGCTTCGTGGAAGGCCTATGCTCATAACTGGAGTGGAGTATGAAATATTTGTTAAAAATCATTCGGCAAATCATAGTAATAATAAATAAACTGTAAAACGTATTCAGGAACACCCCGAGATACGTAAGTATTATGTTTCATATACTTTAGTTAAATCGAATTTGGCAAAAAAACACTTTACAATAAGTACTCGTATGTGCCCTCCCACAGCGCCAATTTTCATTTACACTTCAACTATTTTCAATTTGAAAATCTCGTTTAGAGTCCTATGCAAATATAAATGAGTTGACTACTGGACTGACTATAAGACTAATATGCGCGTCTCGTATTTCAATTGGAATAATTGTGAAGATTTTACTGTGTTCAAAAAATTCTTCTTTTTTTGCATATTCTGAAAGTAAATATTTTCAAAACTATGGAAAAAAAATTCACAAATCTTATAAATACCGAAGTTATAGCCGGGCGTAGGGAGCTCAGCCATCTGACGACAATGGCCACAACAAATTTAAAAAAAAGCGCTAGTGAGAACGTAATCGGAATCGACGAAGTTAGGTAAATATCAAAACTTTAATATCATATATCGCTTACTGCGATTTACAGAATGAACTTCTGAGCTCATAAATTCTCTTCATGCCCTTAAACTTTAAAACGCGTTTTTCTCAAAACCAGTTTTCTCAACCTAGTAGACTTAATAACACGAGCTACAATTGTCCGATTTTAAATTTAAAAACAAGAAATTATTTCCAATCGCAGTAATAATCGTTGTACGTAGCAGTTTTTTATTTTTTTGTTAATTAGTATATTTTTTAGCTTCTGGAATACTTAGCAGTAAATGTAAAGTAAAAGTCATACCAGAAGCGATTTTTGGTTTGAATACTCGCCATTTTGTGAAAAATTTTTAAAAAAACGGGTACGACTAATGAAAACTACAGGTATATAGATTAAAAAAATGTTTGGATTTTTTTTTCAGGCTAACCATTCTCGAGAAAGCGATCCGGCCATTGGGCAACAATTGTTTTATGGCTCCTTAATGCTGATAGTATAAATTTGTTATTTTTTTTTCAATACAAATTTGTATAATATTAGTTCAATGTATGCTTAATAACATATCTTTTCCCCAAATCCTAAATAAGTAATTTAGTTACCAAAAACAAATTGAGAAAAAAACCCTTTTTTCAACCCTTCACAGTAGTGTCCCCCCTTAAGTTTTATTATGAAGATGCTTTTATTAATACATAATACATATTTGAAACTTGTGACGTTCAAAGTCAAAATCCGATATATCCACTTTTGAAACAAAATCGAGTTTTAGTTATAGAAAAATGTTATTAGGTCCGCAACTAAGTTCTCGCTGTTTTTTTTTTATGAATATAAAACTTTATTATGAAAAAATGGTTACAAATGAGTTATTCAAAGTACTGCCCATCGCTAGCGACAACCTTTTCCCATCTTTCTGGCAGAGCTCGAATACCGTCACGGTAGAAGTGTTCGTCTTTTGAGGTTATCCATGAATCAAGCCAATTTACGATGTCGTCATATGAACGGAACTCCTGATTAGTCAGAGCATGTGCCATCGAACGGAATAAGTGATAATCGGACGGCGCAATATCTGGGGAATATAGCGGGTGGGGTAGGACTTCCCATTTGAGTGTTTCTAAGTAGGTTTTGACGGGTTTGGCAACGTGAGGCCGATCGTTGTCGTGCTGTAAAATCACTTTTTCGTGCCCTGATCGTGTGGCCGCTTTTCGCGCAGTGCTCGGCTCAATCGCATCAATTGAGTTCGATACCGTTCCCCAGTGATCGTTTCGTTCGGTTTCAACGTCTTTTCAGCGTTTTCGAAGATTTTCGTCCTTCCTTCACGCGAACGGTCGTCAACATCAAAATCACCGTCTTTGAAGCGACGGAACCAATCACGGCACGTTGTTTCACTTAGAGCAGCATCTCCGTAAACTTTTTGGAGTTCTCGATGCGCTTGAGCCGCCGTTTTCTTCGAATGAAAAACGAAAAGCAACACTTCCCCGCAAATGACGATTATTTGGCACATAATCAGACATTTTCACACAACCAAAAGTATATGTTCCAAAAACAAAATCACAAATGTATCAAAGCGGCTTGCTTACCATATGTCTAAGCTTGGTTCATGACGTTTTAGTAATGCTATAATCGACCAACTCTTACTACTGGAGCAATCTATTGAAAAACAGCGGGAACTTAGTTGCGGACCTAATATTTACAGCCGCCATATATTTGCCTCAAAATAACGCGAAAAAAAACATTTTTAAATAATAAATTCCGGAATCAAAATCGTTAGTGATGTGCTTCATATCAATTGTTCTGAATTCTTCATCACTAGCTATTTATAAAAGTCGAATTATTATAATAATAAAATTTAAAAATCACCCCACGCTTTATATTCCATTGAAGTTAATTTTTTGTCATTAGAGGTTATTTAAAAAAATAGATTTTATCGGGATGGTTGAATTTTTATCGCTGTTGAACAAAATCTTTATAATTAAAAATTATTTTTTACTTTTTAGTTCACATTGCTACAAAATCGTGTTTTTTAGTTTTTTTAACTATAATATATTATAATATAATTTAATTTTTCAATTTTTAGTTTTAAAAAAAATTGAATGTGAAAGTAATGAGGAGATCAAGTCTTTGCATTTCATATGTGACACTAAATATAATATTATTTCATTCATATTTTCGTTACCTAGGCATTTCATCCATAGATATTTCGCTATTTTTCCTCAATTTCGAAAAAAAACCCATGCTCTTGCCTTACTTCATTTTCACGGGTAAACATTTGTTTTCCTATTTCGAACTGTTTTTCCATTTTCCTTTTTCACATATATTTAGTGAATTTATTTTTCTTTATCCCACCCTCCATTCTGGACCCTATCTCCTATATTTCCCAGCAGAATAGGCGTGATATCATATTTGGAAATTTTGGTGGCAGATTCGAAATCAGTGACCACAAAACACTCTCAACGTGGATTTTCAGAGCAATCCCTTGAAGTTTAAATCTTTCGGTCGCCATAATGGATCCGCTATTTTGAATTCCAAAATTTTATAAAATTATTGTTATTGTCATCGGTCATCATTAATACGTGTACAAAATTTCAAATTATTCAGACGTCTGAAAGTGGGTGACAATTAATTTAAAAGTTTCCGTTACAAACATACATTCAAGGCGACTTAAAATAAATGTTTAATTGACAACAGCATTCATTTGTTTCCAAAGAAAGCACAAAATTAAATTCGAAAACCTTGAACTATTTCATAGTAATTTCAAAAATACCTTTCTCTGGTAGACGCTTTGATTATTTTTATTTTATTAAAATCATGTCTTAAAAGAATATAAAAATTTCTGAAAAAATTAAATAATTTCACCCCCAAGTCAGCTGGTATGAGTTTTTTACATTTTATGCAAAACCGCTTAAGGTGGATGGGAGTCACATGTATCATATCAATCAAAAATTAACTTCTGTCATAAACCTGTAATACCTGGAGAACCAAACTTCTCTTCAGATTCACCTTAGTAATTTTGATTGATTCCTTCGTATTGGGTCGGACATATCGATTTTTAAAAGTCAGGTACCATTCATAAGATCAACGACCCTAAAAACCCCCATATCTGTCTAATATGTTTATGAATCTACACACGGTCTTAAAGGTCGGCCTTGAGGTTATCTTAAAAACAAGACGTGACTATGAATACGGCCCGAATGACCTCGGAGATGTTGAGGTGTAAATTTTCATAGAAATCGAATTCAATATAAACAGTCCGCTATCTGATTTTGTTTACAGATTTAATTCAAATTACATACTCAAACTGATGAAATGTCTACTTAATGCCTGGAAGAAGAAGAAACTACTACTTTAATTAATTAAGACTATCAAGCAAACTATCGCCAAGAGGAGACGCAAAAAACGTTTATTACACTTAAAGAAAAACGCACAATGAACACCTTTCACACAATAAAGTGAGAATTCTAAATAGAGAATTCATTTCCTCCAGTTCTTTGCTGTCTTTGTTTGCAGAAAACAAGCTTGGGAACTCATATGAAAAAGTCTTCATTGTAAACGTTTTATATTTTTATTTTAAAATGAATAACGTTGAAAAGTTCCCACCAACCAGAGGAAAATATTTTCCCTAAGCAATTACTCTATCCCTTCACTGCGGTGCAACTACTTGCAGACAAAATGCACAAGATGGATACGATCTGGTTTTATTATTTTATAATCTCTTTATACAAAAGGAAAGCAATTCCTCAAGTTTAAGATACCCATCTAATATTACTTGGTTAGGGTCTCAATGCGATTATTCGCGCTTGAAGGAAATGGTCATTAAATAGTAAATTGGTACACACTTTTCGAAACCTCCGGAAAACCTAATAGGAGATATTTTAAAACCATTAAATCGGCTACAACATCCGGCGTTCGGTCATTTTAATTTGGAGAAAGGAAAGTGCTTAGAGTGGCTGTACACATACATATGTTGTACTTGCATACACATAACTAGCAGAGGGCGAAAAGTGACATTTCGTACACATAGGCAAAATGATATAATCTTGCAATTTTAGGTTGGACCATAAATGAAAATACGTACGGCAAAATCCCATAGCTAATACGGAACGGCTGTGAGCCAAATTAAGCGTACCACATCTCCTGGTGAATTTGAATTAGCTAATTGTATTGATTGCTCAGCGCAGGCGTAAATCTGAAGACATAATTAGAGGGGGCTTTTTATACAAAATTTTCCCAAGTTGCTGCCATAATATACATATGTCTATGCTCCTTATATTCAATTTACACGCTGTCATTCACTCGACAAGCTAACCTGCTGTTTAGAGATATTCAGCTTCTCTTTCTTCTCTCAGCACTAGCTTGTTGCTGCACTCCTCTACAAGCTACCTTTAAGTGGTCGATCATGTACAGGGTTTTTACACGATACATTCGTTCCGTATCTGCTGAATTGCTGTGCGTTAGTCTCGCTAAAACTGTAAAACGGCTTGACCGATTTCGATAATTATTTTTTGTTTTGTTCGCTATAATACAGGGGAGGTTTAAAAAAAAGAAAATTCGGTAAACCCCAAAGGAAAATCCGGAAAATCGAAAAAATCGAAATTTCCGTTTTGTATAGGATGCGAATTTTCCAACTTCAAGGTTTCTTTATGAAAACGGCAATTGGAGGTTTTCGGGGTCGCAGATCTCGAGCTTGCATTCAAAATTTTGGAATTCAAGATTTCGGATCCAATATGGCGACCGAAAAAGTTAAACTTCAAGGGATTTCACTGAAAATCCGTACTTTTTTTTTTGGTTTGGGTTTTTGGGGTCACTGATTTTGAATCTGCCATCAAAATTTTGGAAATCAATATGGTGGATCAATATGGCGACCGAAAAGTTAAACTTCAAGGGATTTCCATGAAAATCCGCGCTAGGGAATTTTCGGGATCACTGATTTCGAATCTGCTATTCAAATTTCCAAATATGAGACCACCCCCACCCCGCTGGGAGATATAGGAGAGGGGGTGCTATAAGGAGGTGGTGTAAAATGAAGAAAACTAAATTTTATAATACTGTTGGAAAATATCTAAAACATGTGCAAAACGCAAATAGGAAGACGCTGGGTCGCATAGGAGAGGCGGTGGTGCAGTAGGGAGGCGTTGTAAAATTAAGGAATACAAATTTAATAGTATCCCGGGAAACGCCGGGTCCGGGCAAGCTAGTTAGCTTACATTTTTATGCAATATCCACATCACTACTCACTACATACGAGCATTATAACACTAAGTCCTCGTCGCAACTGCCTGTGTGTCTGTGCGCGATCTTGTTCATACTGTAAGGATTTTGTTTCGGTTTTCGGCATTATATATCACGAGGAAGGCCATTTTGCTTTTTCCAAAATTTTGAACGACCAATCCAACAAGATCTGACTTTATAGGATCAAAGAAAATAAAATTCATCTCTAACTGAGGCGAGTCTAACAACATTTTAATAGAATTTGTCCACCGTCCACCATTTTGTGTTTGTTAACAACCATTTTAGAAAATCAGTGTTGTTCGCCAAACTGAGACGAATCCAATGACGTCTTACTCGATGAGGTGAAAAGATATTTAATTTTTCTATTTGGACAATATAACGTCCAACGTCCACCAATTTGTTTTTTTCCTAATTTTAGCTTATCTAGTGATACTTCACCTGGTGGTTTTATGCACCTTATTCATGGAACAACCATATGCATTTACAGAACAAATTCATTCTGCTTATTGAGCAGATCAAACCGCCCGCCTAGTTTTTCTAGTGCCACCTAGGTGTCACTATATTTAATTTACAATAATTAACAACTAACAGATGCAACCAAAATTGTATTCGTAATAAAATTAATTGTGGGAATTCATTACCCTGTATGAATTAAGTTCTTCTGTCGGATATTTATTATCTTGTTCATTAAAGACTTCTTCAATTTCTATATAAAACGGCTCAACGCACGGCTAAGTGTGCTGTTATTGTATCTAGAACAAAAGGTGGACAAAAGAACGCAGCTTTGGAAAGCTGAGACGAATCCAACGATTTCTCAATCGATGGGGGGGAAAAAAATTTGAAAACTAACTCTGGAAAATATTCGCCATTCTGGTTTTGCAAAAATATTACCTACTTAAGAACACTGGGGCTTTGATGAATTTAACGACACTTAAAAACCAGTGCTAAGACTAGACACAGATAAGAATAAAAAGTTTGTATTACTCTCATGATTCTCATTAATCTGGATGACAGACCTTCTTCCGAGGTATCTACAATCTACATTTATAAGTACAGTTGACCTCATGGCCGGTCGCTTTTTAAAATCTACATCTACTCTCATTTATCCTTTCATTAGTCACAAGGTGTACTTACATATTAATCATAAACAGAATAAATTATTATTACTTGGGCAAATGACCTTGACAATATAATTGAAAACCATTAAAATCGAAGAAAAGGTTACGCTTTCTTCAAATCCAAAATTTTTGTATATATAATTTTCTTGCAAATACGCTGAATATAACACACACATGCAGTGCCTAGAATATCATCTTATATCTCAAAAAACAAAATTACAATTCATAGGTGAAGATAATAAATCCGGGCCCAAAAGGTATATAGACATGCATACGACCAATGATCTAAGACCCAATACGACAACACGCGACTAAAGTTTTTCATGAAGTACGAAGGGACCTAATGCCGGTTCAATTACCTTGAGAAAAGTTATTGCATGATGCATGACAATACGTGTGAAGAATTGAATTGAATAAATTAGAAACGATGCACTGTAGTCGGTAAGGCCGTAGTCGTAGAAGGTAATAGGACAATTTCCTTTCAAAAATGTCTTCTTTTACCGCAATTCTGAGATTTACGGCAAGCCCACATAATTTATTCACTTTCTCTCGAAACCGACAGAATTCAAGTGTGAAGCCGACTGCTTAATCCGTGTACAATTTGGTCGAGTGATTTCTTTGGGATCATGCATATGACTTCCACCGCCTAAAGAGTCACACCTAACAGCGTCGCTTTCACTTTCGAACGTTCAGGCAACAACAATAGCCGCCGAGGTGGCTTTTGCGAGCCTTAAAGTTTCGCAAATGGTCCCCAAAGCAATTTCGTGTTGCTCGTAAGGCAACAGGCCATCATTGGATGTGAGTAACCTAATTAGAGCTTACCTGACGAGCAAGGTAATCCGTATAATCTTTCTTTCGCCGGACCGTTTGCTGATAGTGCGTTCAGGCAGGAGTTCCGCGATAATCGATACGTCCAAGAATCCAGGTGAAATATCTCAATATCCAGAGACCAGTTTCATGGTACTTTTTCTATTACCTTGCGCCGCTGTACTCACACACACGCAAGGAGGCAGACCTCAGACTCGACGGGTATCCGGAATATACTGTTTCACGGCAAATAACTTCTTCGCCACGTTAAGCTTCTTATTCACATTCAATGGGTAAGTAGGCGAAGTTTTCACCAAAAATTGTCGGGCCACACATACACCAGGCGCACAATTATTTACCGAACCACTGCGGCCACCGCGGAACTTTCGGCAGTTCGATTCAAGTTGACCGAACTAGCAAAAATGCACAATTGGATCAAACTGGGTATTTGGAAATTACCGAAATTAGGTTATGCGACGACTTCTTCGGTGCGGCTGCGTTGTCACGTATGTGGTGAAGGAAATGCATTCAAGTCATGCAGCGTGTGATCTCGCATGTGTCTATCGCATTTGCAGTGCATGCTCTGTTTCAGTCGTCCGCACTTAAGTCTTATTTTTATTTTCTTCCGTAATTACCTCCTCGCGCACAAGAACAAACTTACCGTCTTGATATCAAACCAAAACCAAAACGAGTTTGATCGCAAGAGACTCCAGTCAGACGAACTAGTCAGAAAAACTGTTTTCCTGCGGTCGCGACTCAACCTGCACTGGGATACGCGGATGGCGGATCTTTCTTTGAAATTTCTTCGTTGCTTTGCATCCACTGCTTCGTACCTACACTGCCGGTTGCCCAGTTTCTTTAAGAGCTCACTTGTATCTTCGGCAAGATACCCGCTGTTCGGTTGGGAAACTACACGCGCCCGCTCCTCAAACGAAACTGAGGTCTGAGGCACGGTGAGACCTGGATGGATCAAGCCAAATTGGTGGTCGCTCTTTCTTCGGTCTGTTTCTCTGACTGCGTCTTTCTGTTGTAGAAGCACATAGCACATAGGTGCCTGCTATTCTTGAAGGTATTTCTACAGGAAAGTCACCACCAGGCGCTGGCAGACACAGCAAATGCGCCTGGATGAGTTAACTCCATTTATCAGTCACACCTTGCTATGTTTGTGGTGAAACTCATAACACTGCCTTTAGTGTCTTTGGACTCAAAGTCATCGGTTTTCATACCTGTGAAACCAAAAACTAACAAAAGTCTTGGAATGCAAAGTTTACAAAAGCAGAAGACCGAAAAACATCTCTAGAACATAATGCTCGTGAGAATGTGTGAAGGCGTTCAAGCGTGCCCAGATGGAATATTTTAATGGAAATGAAAATGAAAGCTTTAAATTGTTGTTATGTATCAAGAACTGAAGGCACCTTCATATTTAGGCGACGGGTTTTGCCTTTTTTGCTCAAATCGCTAACCTTTAACGAAAGACTTAGGCAACGAACTTTTCGTGATTTATGCAACATATGTAATTTAAGTATTTTGGGACAACAGCAAAATGGACAAGTGCATCAAGTTTTCCCTACCTTCATGTGTCTCGAATGGTTATGGATTTGCTCCATGAACAAACAAAACTTTGTTAATGACTTTTCCACAACATTTTGGAATCCCCATTATTTTCGTGTAAAGTCTACGTGCACCTCTAATACCATGCCACTAGCTTTTAAAGCTTCGCTACTTTCGAAAATAAAGGGAGGAGTAGACAATTCGGTTTCCAGAAACATTTTCGGGGAATGTGAATTACCTAAGTTTCGCGATATGGAAATGCAGAAAGGTTTTGAGTTCTTTAACATTTTTTATCCTTAATTGGTAATATGACTCCCATGTAATGCTAAAAGCGATTAAAATAAAAAGTTATTCCTAGAGCGATTAAAATAAATCCTCTATTTCTATATTCATCCCTCCCAACCGCTTGAAGTCTATAAACTCGCCATCGACGTTGTCGACTCCATATTTAATGTTCTTGAACCCAATGATGAGGTCATTGTACTCGGGGATTTTAAACTTGCACGCCTACAGTGGACTCAATCTGAAGATCTTACCCATTTTGTCCCTCTGAATGCAACTTCTGGTAAAGAGGCACTATTTGCTGACCGGCTCTCGGACTCCGGCCTCTGCCAGATTAGTGGCGTGACCAACAATATTGATAGAAAACTCGATCTCATCTTCTCAACCGATCCTGGAAACTCGACTGTCAATAAAAGCAACCACCTTCTTTCCTCTCTTGAACAGTTCCACCCTCCCCTTTTTCTTTCATTTTTCAATTCAAAAGACGACAGCTCCCGAATTCGACCGACCTTGCCCCACTTTTTTCTCCTGAGCAACAGAACACATGCTAGGGCTTCGGACAACGGCATGAAAAAAGTTACGTCACAGGGAAATTTCTGACCTGCGGGGCCTCCATTTATAAGGTTCGTAGCAAAATGGGCTTAAATTGTTGCCCCAATCAAGGTTGTCTCCCTCAATCAAGGTTGTAATCTCTTTATTTTATAGAAAAGTGAAAAGGGATACCTGTAATCCCTGCCTTAGTCCGCCACTTGGATGAACATGTTGTTCCAGAGAGTAGGCAGGACACCTGGGGTGAAATAGAAAAAGGGATCAGACGAGTTCAGTAGTAGAAAAAAGTGCGAAGCGGAGCAGCCATACCGATAACCCCCATTATTGTATAAATAGCACACATTACCCGGCCTTATTGGTCGTTCGTGATTGAGCTTTGATTAGCTCAGAAATATACCCAAAAACTATTCCTTGTGCAATTTCAACCAAATTGTTGGATTGTAAAAACAATCTAGGAACTGACAATTGTAGAGGTAAGGGCGGCAACAATTTAACAGCCTATACTTGGGAAATGTGTAAATCCGCCACTGCCCTACCCTACATTCTTTTTGAACTGTATGGAAACGAGGTTTTCGTTCAGTCTACGAATTTCAGGGTGTGAAGCCAACCCCCAAACCATTTCACAATTTGTATGCGAGACGTGCGGACCCGTTCTACCAGAGTCGGAACTTTGCCTCGTGCGCTCGTTTTCAACAGCCTCGCCTTACATCTGTACCAAGCTTTAAACATTTGAACAACTCAATCTTTCCATATGCTATAATTAAGCGTTTTACGCTTTCTTAAATCGAAACTTTTCATTGTATAGTTTAATGCGGCACCACTTTTTTTTCATTTAGGTGGCTATGCAATATAAATTCATTGATAAAACCTATCATTCACAAATTACTACACATTGCCTTCCATTTTACAAAAGCACTATAATGGACCAAGACAGTTTTCTCAAGCACCGTGAAATTCTGTCAAACTTCATTCTATTGCTATGATATATGATATGCTACTGATTATTGCCAATCATTCAAGCCATATTAGCCTGTAACTACTCTGTATTGCAGAGAGAACAACATCGTTGTACTTACATTGCCACCTCACAGTAGTCACAAAATTCAACCCTTGGATAGGGCCATTTAAGTCCTCTAAAAAAGCAGTACGCAATTGAAGCTGATAAATGGATGGCACAGCATCCTGGTAGATCTATTAACCAACACCAAGTGACTTCTATTTTCGACAGAGCGTTAAAAAAGTTGCTACTGTAGGTAACGCAGCTTCAGCATTCATGGTTACTGGAATATATCCTTTGACAACGATCTGGCTACAGAAGCAGACTAACCTGCAGTTACGGATATGCTTAGTCTATCTGCTGATGTGGTAGCTCGAAACGTACCTTCTTCGAGTTCTATAAACGCAGTAGACGTTCTAGAGACGCGAAGCCATCAAGCTATATCTGTTGCACCTGCTGCACAAAAATCAATTGCTTCTGCGTCTGCCGATTTAGCAAAAACACAAGAAATTGTGGGGCACAACATTTCGATTATTGCTGAATTGCATGATCAGACAAGTTCGCCACTACGGCGTGCGGACACTTTCCCACCGATTGGGAGAAAAACCCGCATTTCCCTTGTTGATTAAATGATTAAGTAAAAGTAATAATTATTGTTAGAATTGAAATTTTATGTTTTGTGTTTCTTCACAAATGTTAATAACATTAGAATAAAAGTTTTTTTCTTTTCAATTAACAAAATCTTTTATTCTGGAAGCAATTAACTAAAAAATGCGTACGTTTACCCCCACATGACTCTACATTGTTTTCCATATTGTATTCTATATAGGTATACATCTTTTTAATAGTCGTTTTTAAAACATCTCCTCCTTTTTGTAAGATTAGGTGAAATACGTATAAGGTTTTACTTAAGTCGAAGTCCTATGAATATCCTGCGCCCGAAAATGCCACTCAGTCTACAAGGTCACCGCCGCCGTTCTGTTAAGAAATATGAAAGATTAAAAATTGTTAACTGATTCTGAATAGATTTACAGCTCGAAAAAATAAACTACTAAAACGCTAAGATTA
Source organism: Neoitamus cyanurus (assembly GCA_947538895.1). NCBI lineage: Eukaryota > Metazoa > Arthropoda > Insecta > Diptera > Asilidae > Neoitamus > Neoitamus cyanurus. The sequence goes on along the minus strand of OX384541.1, from coordinate 32,662,219 downwards.
TCTGAGCTGGCTGGTCGTTTACATGGTTATTGAGTAATTCATGCAGACCAGCAGACATGTTGGATCCACCTTAATGCATGAACAGTTAAATAATAGCCAATAGTGCTGTAGGAAAAGATTATCAAAGTTGTTAGGAACGGTTAACCCAAGCAAATGATTTGCTGTCCACGGGGTGTCCAATAATCCGATGTGGACAAAACGAGGTGCAGCCAATGGTAAGACCATCTGCTTAGCCTTAGCTATCTAATGGCATCCCATTAATTAGTGTAAATTCGAACCAGTCAGAGTCGCGAGTTCGTCGTCACCTGAACTGCTGTGACTAACCACCAGGAGTACCTGCAGGTACCAACGAACTTGCAGCTCGGAAAAGTTTCGCAAGAGACACTCTGGGGGAACCCGACATCCGGAGAGAAAGCTTATGACGTAAAATTACGTGAGGTGGAGGTCGAAATGCGAAATTCATTGTTCAGCCGTTAAGATCGGCTCAAATTATCTAATCAGATAGCAAAGATGAATTTGATGACAACTTGCGTTTATAGTTTCTAGCATTCTATTATTTAATAGCTTTTCGGAAAAACATTTCATAGTTTTGAAATTCGATTTACTGCAACTTGAAAAGCACTTGTTATTGAAAGGTAAGTAGATACCTACTATGCTAATGAAAGTGATGACTAAGCAACAGACGAGCTTGGGGTTTAGCATGCACATATACATATTTGCTTGATTTATATTTTTAGTGGCAAAGAACACTAATAGCACTCACGGACAAATGCTTTATTCTTTCTTTGTGATGATTTCATCAAGAACTGATGATTACTTCAAATTATGCCAATCTTTATACCAATCTCCAACCAATCAATTAGTACAGTCGATTTGGAAGTTGCCCTCCGAAAAATGACCCTCCGGAATTTGACTTGATAAATCGATAGGGGGGCATAAAATAAAGTTAATGTTAGATTTCCGAATTGATCCCCCCCCCCTGTTTTAGAGAATCCAAAAAAACTTTGGATGCGTTTTTCTCAGAATCTATGGGTTCTGGAGAAAAGTTTATTTAACAAAAAAGTTAGAGGACATTGTTAACTATATTTTATCTCATTGAAGTCAAGTCGTCCGACTTAAATTATAAAAAGTAGGTGGCGCTAAAGTTTCAAAAAAGTGGTTTTTTGGCATTTTCGTTAGGAATAAATAATTTTTTCATTGTAATGTAAATGGGAAAGTTGTTCGCCACAAAAATATTTACATTTTTTATTTAAACAATTTTTTTGTAAAACTTACCGTTCTCGAGCTGCAGCTTGCCAAAGTGTAAAAATTGTACTTTATGGCCGCGCTGATGCGCGTATTCCATAAATTTTATTTTATTTTTATATTTTTGGATTAATATACCATAATGTTTACTTGATATTCTCATTTTCAACCATAATTCTGCCAAAATGCCAAAAAACCACTTTTTTGAAACTTTAGCGCCACCTACTTTTTGTAATTTAAGTCGGACGACTTGACTTCAATGAGATAAAATATAGTTAACAATGTCCTCTAACTTTTTTGTTAAATAAACTTTTCTCTAGAACCCATAGATTCTGAGAAAAACGCATCCAAAGTTTTTTTGGATTTTCTCAGAAACAGGGGGGGGGGGATCAATTCGGAAATCTAACATTAACTTTATTTTTTGCCCCCCTATCGATTTATCAAGTCAAATTCCGGAGGGTCATTTTTCGGAGCAACCCTATTTTTTCGTGCTAAATCGACTGTACTAAATGCCTTATTCGGAATTCGCATGTATTAGCCTACGCCGATGATTTAAAAATCTTTAGATCAATCGAGACTCTACAACATGCACATTGGCTCCAAGATGATCTTGCCAGTTTTGAACTGTGGTGTTTGAAAAATTATATGCAGTTAAATGTCAGCAAATGTACCTTTATTTCTTTCAGTAGGAAATGCTCCCCTTTGGGGTACTATTATAAAATTCCGGCAAGTCTAAACAAGATAGTGTTGTTGACCTTGGCTTAACCATCGATAATAATTTTTTTAATTTTGGACGCCATATCAATAATATAATATAATCCGGCGAATTCAGCACTTGGTTTCGTAAAACGTTGGTCGAAGGAATTTGATGACCTTTTATCTTAAAAATCTTGTATTGTATATACTTTCGTCCATCCCATAATGGAATACGCATCTATAGTGTGGATGCCACATTATGATGTGCATATCAATCGCGTTGAGGGGGTACAGAAAAGATTCCAACGCTACGCTCGTCGCCTTTTGCCATGCGCGGACCCCTGTAATCTTCCTCCGTATGCAAGCAGATTGAAGTTATGTTTTATTTATGCATGATGTTGTTACTGGCGGTATAGACTCTCCCACTCTCTTAAGTCTCGTGAATATTAATTCACGCCCCAGGGTGACTAGAGGACAAGAATTTTTATATTCTTCCTACCACCGGACAAACTATGGCACTTTTGAACCGATGTCGTCCATGTCAAAATCTTACAATAATTATTTTAATTGCTTGGATTTTAATATTAGGTCCGCAACTAAGTTCCCGCTGTTTTTCAATAGATGGCTCCAGTAGTAAGAGTTGGTCGATTATAGCATTACTAAAACGTCATGAACCAAGCTTAGACATATGGTAAGCAAGCCGCTTTGATACATTTGTGATTTTGTTTTTGGAACATATACTTTTGGTTGTGTGAAAATGTCTGATTATGTGCCAAATAATCGTCATTTGCGGGGAAGTGTTGCTTTTCGTTTTTCATTCGAAGAAAACGGCGGCTCAAGCGCATCGAGAACTCCAAAAAGTTTACGGAGATGCTGCTCTAAGTGAAACAACGTGCCGTGATTGGTTCCGTCGCTTCAAAGACGGTGATTTTGATGTTGACGACCGTTCGCGTGAAGGAAGGCCGAAAATCTTCGAAAACGCTGAAAAGACGTTGAAACCGAACGAAACGATCACTGGGGAACGGTATCGAACTCAATTGATGCGATTGAGCCGAGCACTGCGCGAAAAGCGGCTACAATACGATCAGGGCACGAAAAAGTGATTTTACAGCACGACAACGATCGGCCTCACGTTGCCAAACCCGTCAAAACCTACTTAGAAACACTCAAATGGGAAGTCCTACCCCACCCGCTATATTCCCCAGATATTGCGCCGTCCGATTATCACTTATTCCGTTCGATGGCACATGCTCTGACTAATCAGGAGTTCCGTTCATATGACGACATCGTAAATTGGCTTGATTCATGGATAACCTCAAAAGACGAACACTTCTACCGTGACGGTATTCGAGCTCTGCCAGAAAGATGGGAAAAGGTTGTCGCTAGCGATGGGCAGTACTTTGAATAACTCATTTGTAACCATTTTTTCATAATAAAGTTTTATATTCATAAAAAAAACAGCGAGAACTTAGTTGCGGACCTAATAATTTCAAACTCACACTAAAGGAAGTACTATTTAACTATGTTGCAGTATAATTTTATTTTTAATTATATTATATTGTTTAGATGTTTCATATATACATAGTATTTTTAATTATTTTCTTTTTTGTAAACTTTATTACATGGCTATTTAATGATCCATTTTTTCCTTATTGTAAGTGTCAGATGGTCAACTAATTGTACCTGTTGATGATGAATAAATAAATAAATAAACCTTAACGAAGCCGACCTTTAATTTGGGCTCGCGATAAATTAAAATCAATTTTAGAGTATTGCGAATTAGAGGAGCGCGACATAAAATACATAGGCTCATTGAATCAATAATTAGTACGGTGATAGGCTGCTTGGAAGAAATCATGATTCCTCAGAGGCGCGCAGGTACCGAAATGTTTAATTTGCTCAACAATTCCGCCGAGCTAATAACTCCCTGAAGACAATCAAACGCGACAGCTCGGGAGTTGAATCGCTTAACCTCTTAGAAGTTAAGCGATATAAGATGAAATCTGTCCAAATAAGGGGGCATAATAATATGATCCTCCCAAAGAAGGCTACGAAAAGCAAACCGTATAAAAACTTGGGTTGGACGGCCTCGATACGGTTGATGTGGCAGTCCTGAATTGAAACCAGGCGGGGCTCGCGTACTCTAGTATGGGTCTTACAAAAGAGTATGTTATATCTCAACGTTTTGTGAGTTACATGGTGATTAATACATCCGACATTTTCATGGTATACTTATTATTACTTTAGTTTTATTTTTTGATGATGGCTAACGAAGAGATACGCCACAAATAGCAACCAACCATAATAACAACAACAGCTATCCATCCAGGCCGACTGGACACATATCGACAGCCGCCAAGGAATAGAACACAACTCCATAGACCCTAGATTAAGATTTACAAAAATTTATGTTAAAGCTGATCCATTTGGTATAGTCGATAATATTTAATATGATTGATTAGCCGCCGAAACCGTATAGTGTGGGACCTTGTCTTTTCAAGGCATAAACAACATCGGTCAAACAACATATTGCGGTCACAGTTTTCCTTTTAGCGTGCTCTGTGTAACAGGATCACGGATCACATTTTCCAAAAAGACTTTGAGAACTCCGCGAGTTTCCTCATATATCAAACCGGATATACGTTTAACGCCACCACGACGAGCCAAGCGGTGAATAGCTGGCTTTGTTATGCCTTGGATATGGACGATGATGCTTTGCACCTCCCTTTCCCAAGCCTTTCCCACTTTTACCTCGGCCAGTCATTTTCGCGACTCTTTATAAGATTATTTACTTACTTAACTGAACACTTTTCACCAAATAATTAAATAAATATTTTGATCTGCTCCTCGCAACGACATCAAACTCATGGCAAAAAGTACTATCTTAATGTGTTTATCAAAAATCTCACAAATGTTTATATACCTCTCCACTCCAGATACACACACTTACGATAGTCAAAATAAAGCTCTGCAATTTCCTAAGGTTCACAATTTCCCCAAATTTTCTCCGAAATTCATGTAATTAATACACAACTTATTTATTTTTATTAAATTGCCCGTCTTATTATATCTCCAAAAATATAACATACAACATGCCAAATTAGAGCAAGGGGTTGAAAACGTGTTCTTAGATAACCCTGACTACCTACAGCCCCTGTTCATCGAATTAGGAACACTAACACTTTTTCATATTTTTTGGAAATATCTACTTGCAACACCGAGAAGAGTCGTTTTGTCTTGATCCCATTAATGTTTTAAACAGAACATAAAATAATTAGTACACACCATTGTCCCTTAATCGTTTTTAAGGACGATTTTTGTACCTGACCATTTTTGTGGCTGTTTTCGAAAAGATTGTGTCACTATAAAAACTAAGTAAAAAATACGAATTTCATTACTTTTTGAAAAGTGTTTGGCAAGTGATTATCTGTACGTTAAAAGGCGATTGTGCGTATCAGTTTAAAGCAATCGGAAGAGGTGTTCTTTTCCAAACTTTTGAGGACATTTGCGAAGTTGTGATTTCTTGCAAAAGTGCAAAAATGGGAAAGGCTAAAGACATCAGCAATGAAAAAATGCAGCTATCATTGCCTTGCTGAAGACAAGGAAATTTTCCTTTCGAGAAATCGCAAGAAAAGAGGAATTATCTCCTCAAACTCTTATGAGAATATCAAAAGGACTACAGGAAAATTCAGAGGACATCAACAGTAGGCGTCAAAATTGCCGCGGAAAAAGAAAAACGACACCTCGAACAGACCGTAGAATCATCCAAAAGGTCTGTGGAAATGGTTTTGCGTCCCTTACCACATTACACCAGGTCATACAAAGCTAAGGAATTCAAATATCAGCAATGACCTTAAGGAGACGATTATACGAAGCGAACCTAACATCAAGACGGCCTGTATAAAAGCCCAAACTCACGGCGTGGATGCGACGAGCGAGGCTTCAGTGGGCTAAAACATATCCTCATTATACAGTAGCAGATTTCAAGAAGGTGATTATCACATTATTAATTAATTAACATATTTTTGGAACTATTTTCCGCTAAGAACCCAAATATCTGATAACACAATAACTTTTTTTACTTTCAGATAGTATTTAGCGACGAGTGCAGGCTGGAAGCTGTTACGGAGAACCCTCAATTCGTCCGGAGGGGGCCAGAATAGCGGTATAATGAAGATTGCGTTGCAAGCACCGTGAAACACCTACTAGCCATGATGATATGGTCTTGTTTCTCTGCCGATGGATCTGGACCACTGTTTCTTGTCGATGGAATTATGAACTAGAACGTGTACGAGGAAGTGCTCCAGGACATTTGTATGCCGCATTATAATTATTTAAGATCCTGCGACATGTCCTACACCTTTATGCACGATGGTGCACCCTGTCATACTGCTTGATCAATCAGAAATTTATTCAACAGCTCTGGTATCCCTATTCTTCCTTGGTCAGCCAATTCTCCTGACCTTGATCCCATTGAGAACGTTTGGAGGCTCCTTGAATTTAAAGTTTATTCAGTCCCCAATCCTACTATAGCAGTCCCGTAGGAAAATATAAGCAATGTGTGGGAAAATAGCCTCCATATAAAATAAATGATTCAAAGGTGCTTTGAAAGCATTCCACATAGAATTAAGGCAGTTATCGATGCGAAGGGTGGTTCTACAAAATATTAGTATGTTTTATAATAAATCGTGTCTGTTATTTTGTAATCACTGAATATACTATGTAAAAAGTGAACCTTTATTTTCATATTATTTTTCCTTTATGTCTTTCTTAATCTATAAAAAGAACATTTCAACAAAATTACGAGTGTTCCTAATTCGATGAACAGGGGCTGTAATTATTTTATTGCACTGTAGATGCGAAATTCGTAAAGTAAACAAATTTCCTAAGAGAAAGTGTGGAACGCTTTTTTGGATACACAAGTAATTAATTTTAATTACTGCTGTAAAAGATTAATGAAAAATTTAAGGTGAATTAATTTATTGTCGTTATTGGCTTGTGTCAGCCAGTGTTTAGGTACACTCAAATATCCAGACGCTCTATTACTATTACTAATACCTGATGGAAACTTTGCTATAATTAAGAGGGTCCAGTTAGAAAGAATATCAATTATAGTTCACTAACGAGTCGATAACTACGAGTCTTCTTAAGCTAAGATTACTAATAAATGGTCGAATTTACTTTTGAAGCCTATGAAGTCTACGCAGTAAACGGAAACGTTACAGCGGCTGTATGGGAATACCAAACGAGATAGCCCAATCGGTTTGTATCCCAAACAGGGGTAATTTTGCGGATTTTCTGGAGGCTAAGAGAAACCGGAAGTGTATTTTCAAATAGCAGGTAATGGCGATCTCAAACATCGGAAGATTCTCCAGATACGACCGCGACGTGTGCGAGCACTTGACGAGTCGTATGACAATTAGGAGTGTCTGGAGGGTTATCAAGATGGGTTACGTCCGTACAACCATATCCCAGTTCAAGGACTACTGGAAGGGTATTTCGGGAGAAGATTGGACTTTTGCATTTGGGTTTTGGAATACGACAAAGATAACAGGGCGTTTGTGGACCGAATATACCAATCAAAATTAAGAAGAAACTTATTTAACTAGTGTCGTCAGAACTGGAATAATCCTCCACCAACGATAAGCTCCTTCCTGGTGCAATAGAAGGTGTAGAAATTTCAGGAACTACAAGTGTAGGAATGGAAAGAACTGATGACCTGCTCGATCCTGGAATCTGCTCATCGCTCACAACACTAGTTTCTGCGGCCTTCTTACAATTTTGAGTCTCTTCTCTATCCTTTTCGAGAACCGTGCCGTTCTGCTTAACATTTTCCGATACGGAATCCTTTTTCCTTTTGATTCCCAAATCTGCTGAGCTCAATTTGGACGTGAGCAACTTCTGCCTTTTCAAGCCACCGAAAGATGTGGTGGTTGCACTGGGAAGTGCCGGCTTTATCAGGATGTCTAGTCTTCGTTCTTCCAACCTTTCTTGTGCTGATTTTGATTGCAAATTCATTAATGCAGCCATTTGGCGATCTTTCTCGCTTTCCGGAAGTAAATTGATCTGGAGGCTAGACTTCGCCAGGAGTTCTCTATCCTTTTCTTGTTGCTGTTTAAATTCCTTTCGCTTCTCCTGTAAGTAAACAATTGGTTAAAATATAAAGCTATCAGATTCTAATAATGTATGTACTCTAAAAGAAGCCCTCAGCCGACAATTGGCTTCGTAGTTGTCCTTCCAGACATCCAAATTCCGCTCGTAGAGCTTCTCTAAAATTGGCTTGGACGTCTCCGCTGCTTGTCTGTCCTTCAACTCATGCTCCAACTTGTACATGGGATCATCGAAGAGCCTCTTCTGGACCTCCAAAGTCTCGGGAACGACCTGTTCATTCTCCAAGGGATCCCATCGGTTCTCTTGCCGCCTAGCCCCTGAAACTATGATGTAGTCAAAGTTCCCAGGGTCTGTCTTGATTTCAAAGTGATTGTTGCAGAGGTGGCATTTCATACGGAACTGGTACACCGGCGTCGAGTAGTACATTCCGATTTTAGTCTTCTCAGCATTGTACCGCACCCCCATCCCAATGTGGTTATTGCACCCTTCGCACCAAATGTTGTAGGGCATTTCAAAGCGGATGATGATGATGCCCAAGTGGATCTTTCGGGCTCTCTCCCGCAGGGCATGAGTGCCCAGGAATTTGTTGAGTCCACCCTTTTTCGGATCATAGTCCGGAGGATAATATTTATTTGTCCCCTTGCGTTCTCCCATTTTTTAAAACGTTGCCGACTGTTGAAGCAAAATTCTTGCACTACGTACAAGGCAAAACAAGACCAGCTGATTGTCAAATTATCAAATGTTTGATAGTACTCTGAAGATTGGTGTAATTGATGGCCGCGTTCAGCTAATTGACTAGCGGGAAATAAAAATAATTTTGTCATTGTAACTAAAATACTAACGGAATACCTAAAAGTAATTAAATAAATGCAAACAATTATAAATCGTTTATATTTACCACTTTTTCTCATTAGACATGCGCGGAGAGAATCAATTTTTCGGTGGTGCTAGGTGCATCGGCCAACCCTTTTGCCTTCCCTGACATTTCATTTCATTCTGACAGAGGTGTCCTGCACGGTTCTGGTCTCGTGGGTGTTCGTCGCCACGTCCGGTATTTAAAAGCCGAAAATAAGTGAAAATAGCTTGCAATTAACTCTAAAATGATTATTCATACCAACGAAGGAAACCCCCTGGGGCTGAAACTACTCATTTTGGCGAATTTAGCCAAGAAAGATGTAGTCTTGAAGAAGATTAACCTCAATGGTTCGTATTAAGGTTTTTCACCTATTATGGGAGTTAAAGCTATTTTGAGGCTTGATTCCGCTTGCTTCCAGCTTTTGCAATAATTAAGTAGTAAGAGCACGTGCGTCTTATTAGATTTATTCTGCTCTGCTCACCTTGCCGTACACCCCAAAAATATGCCACGAGATTTGTTTAGCTGTAACTGCAGCTGCCGTCTACAATTGCTGTGGGTGATTTATACTATTGCGGATGTTGCCTCATGCAGCAGGTTCCATGGTGCAGCTTGGGACCCTTTAGTACCCTTCTTTAAGCAGTATTGCCGGTCGTCACATGTAAGGCAGCTAGGGCGGCGAGGAAATAGAAAATGATCGATAAGTGACCTCTTTCCCTCTACCAGTTATTTAACATCTACTCACTTGACAATAATTATCAAAGAATGCAAGTGGCACATCTTGAAATGTATGCAACGCATACCATACTTGCAGCCCAGAAAACTAATTTCAAAATTTAGACGAGAAACAGAACTGCGGGTTTTCTATCAGCTACAGTTTTGCTTTAATGAAAATCAAGTGAACACGAAATTGCCACTTTAACAGTGAAACGTGGAATTTAGTTTTAAAAACCCCCCACAGTGTGCGAAAGTAAAATCAGGCAATGACGTGTATGTACGTCGAACACAGGGCAAAATGGTCCTATTATAAATTTTATGAGAAACGAGGAAGAACTTCATTTCTATTTAATAAAAACTTAACAATTTATTTCTGAAAAGGTTATTGTTTTTATAAACTTAAAAATTCTGTGCGAAATGAAATCATGCTAGTACTGAGATCTGAATCTCTATCTAAGCTAAAAATTGCATTGCACAAGGGGTGAGAGCTTTTATTATGTGAGTAATTTCCAATCTCTAATACGGAGACCAAACATGTACCAACACCACTTATCATTTGGCTGACTCCCACCACCCCCTTCGTATAAAATACTTTGGTAAGATAAAGGAAACATCCCACCAAATAATATTCTTATTGTGTTTTATTAAAATTTCGAGTTTTTATAGTTAATGGAAATTTTATATTTTTCACAACGAGTATATTAATAAAAATTCCTTAAGTCCTTTATATGCTCCTCCAATTTTAAAACATGAGGCCTCAAAGTGGTCAGCACAACCTGGATGATGCCGTAATTGCATGTTAATATTTACCTGTAAAATTTTCGATGATTTTTCGAAACCCTGTGCTCACCGCATACACGTATGCACCGTTGCTAATATTACATTACATTAAAGAATGTAATTAAAATTACACTGCACTTGCTTCAATAATGAAAAACACCGACTCGCAAAAAACGTTAACAAACGCTGCTGATATGACGACTGTCATTCCTACTGGAATTCTGCCCTCTAAAACATGGCGAATGTGCTGTGCGCACATTCAATTCAAGCCCATTCGCTATCCAGTTATAGTATAGATCAGTGACATACGTATACACGATATCCAAAGTCGCAACTTTGGTCTAGCGTAGTCCAAAGTCGCGATTATCTTTACCGTGTATACGGGCAAGTCCCAACTTCGGCCTAAACCCGATTGAATTGGGCCTAGACCTGATATATCATGTGTGGGCTCGGTCCCTCAAATGCCACAAATCTTACTCGCACACGTATAGCACAAAGGGAAAATTTCCTAGTCCACTTTGTGTCGTTTACACGAGCAGCCGTGATGTTGGCCTACAACCGGTTTCTAGTCCTGATTTGGGACTGTCGTGTATACGTATTCAATGACCGTAATAGAGAATTGGTTTGACGTGTATACACGTCATACACACTTAACAGGTTAAGCTTTTCGTTGGGCTGCAACTCTGCGAACCGACCGCAGCTTTGCTCAAATTTTTCGGAGATTGATTTGAGATTATATATATACATAGTTAATTGAACGGTGTGATTTAAGGAGAGCAGCTACGAAGCCATACTATCGGAATATTAAGGATAAAGGAGGCGGCTCTAATTGCACAATTAGTAAAATGCTCGGCCTTGGAATTTTAAAATGGTTTATATATTTTTCATTGGTGTATACTTGAGCAATGGTCCTTCATCAATGGAATGGCGTTATCAAAGCCAAGGGTTTTTTTTTCATTGCTGCGATTATGTGGCCGCGTAGCTCGAAATCGCAGTGCGCAGGGCTCAAGTCAATTTGTTGTGAAAAAGTGTTTGCGCCCGTCCTAATAATATAATAAAGGCGAATATCGAAGAATAAAGGTATTCTACGTTCAAAATCAAATATATATGAATGTCCTAAACAACTAGGGCGATTGCACGATAAACCTAATAGAATGCACGCTCATGGATCTCTAGGTCTGATAGTACATGACTGACTTCCCATTGTAGGGCGAATTGGTCATAATAGGAGCCGCGCTCTAAAAGAAAAAGCTTTAGAGTGGCTTTTTCACGTATCCTTTCCCAAGAATCCCAAGGCATTTCTGAGGTTTGGGCTATTTTGTTTCGAGGTGTCCTTTATTGCCTGCTAAGAAGATGAACCTATGGTACAAATACTGTTCACTCCACTATTTATTTCCTTATGTATTTTTGACCTTGGTACCGTTATTCCACCCTACAATTTTGCAAGAAGTCTATAGAATACTCAAGCGTTGTGGTTGGAGAGAGACGAACAATGTTGAAGTGGAGCATGAAATTTCAAAAAAATGGAACAGTGCTACGAGGTGCAAGGCATAAGCAACATGTTGTTCTTCTCACAAGAATTAACAATATCAAACAGTAAAAGAGTCCTATATGCCAAAATATAATTCACTATCAGTTTCTTAAAATATTTAAAATTTGCAAATATTACTTTGTCATTGGTCCCGTACCATACGCCACAAATTATCGAGAAACTTACCAACAACACTATCACATCGAATCATCCTGTACTTCCAGTCGCATATGGTTGCTGTGCAGTTCTGGAGCCCATCAGAAAATGTAAACAAAACCAATTTCTGCCTATTCCTATTGGAAAAGCACGATCGACAGACACCCACTCAGTGCCATGAAATGCAATGTTGCCTTGGAGCGCCTGGTAATAGTTGAACTCTTGTTTTATTGTATTTGCTGAATTCCTCAGTGTTGCCGTTTGCTTTATTTATGAAGCAATTTATATGAGGATTTGGATTCGGAAAGCACGAAAATCGCCCCTTTGTTAATAATGGGTAATGTTCTTGCTTTACTTGTCTGAAAAATCGCATAGGTAGGGATAACTGTGTCTTAAAAAGAAAGTTAACATTCTTTGTATAGTATTTCTATATTCTTTGCCAAAGCCAATAGACAGACCGGACAGAACCGACTACTGGCGAGACGTTCATACTATTTTCAATCGGTCAATGTTATACATATATAAAAAAAGAAGAAAAATAATTTTTGCCTATCATGCCTAAACGGTTACTAGACTTCATTTTTTACTACAAGGTATTACATATTCCAACTTAATATATTATACATATAGGTTATTTGTTATTTTGATAAAGCATAAAGTTTCTAACTGCCGGTTTCAAGATGACTAACTGCAAAAGTTTAACTTCGAAGGATTACCACCGTTTTTGGGGATGCTGATTTCGAATCTGCCATCAAAATTTGCAAATTCAAAGAGACGGATATAATTTTAGTGAAATTTTATATTAAGAAATCTTTGGAGGTTGCAGAACTTAAATTTGCCAAAATACACGATGGCGGACTCAAAATGGCTACCAAAAAAGTTAAACTTCTAAGAATTCCATGAAAATCAACTTTCTGTAGGGTCGCTAATTTCGACTACTATATGCTGCCGAAAATTCTCGACGGATTTCCGTGAAAATTAATACACAACAAATACCTAGGGTGTTTTTTGGATCGTTGATTTTAAATTTGCTATCGAAAATCCGAACTTCAAAATAGCGGCCAAAAATTACCAACGTAAGTGAATTTTTATTTAATTGGATTCTTAGGATCTGTGGTTTCAAAATAATTGCCTTTTTCTGAGCTCATATGCTTATTTACACGATACCAAAACCCAATTAAAAGGTTTTTACATGATTTATCTGTCTCGGCTAATTCCGGGAACGGCTGAACTTAAGGTAAAATATTTTGTCGGTTTTAATTTTTAATTACGGAAAACCCCAGACAAGACCGGGTAACTCAGCTAGTTTATTTATATATTTCATTAATAGCTGATTACAATAAAAAAAAAATAGAAGAGCTATAAGGTATAGTAAATTTAAATTTTGATTTTATCAACACAAGCTAATAAAACGAATGAAATGAAAAATTATAGAAGAGCGCGTTGTCTGGATAAAATAAAATCGTAATAAACATGACGTCTTCGAGGAGGAACAGAAGGGCAACAACCATTTTCTTGACCTCAACTCTCCAACCTAATTGCCCTACTTACCAAATCCCAATCTTAACTTCTTTCTCTTCCCCTAATTATAAGCCATCTTAGTTATAGCACAAGACATTAAGATGAAGACATCACAATATGCAAATATTATTTGGCGCAATATAGGCTACGTCCCGGAGACGGGGTCTTTTGTATATTGGATCTAGATTTGAGTCTTCCTTCCTGTATTTTAATAAATAAATAACAAAAACCACCGTTAATGAAATAACGAAAATTAATCTCCTTATACCGCACACGCCACTAATTTAATAAATTTCTCCTATAGAAAAGAAAAGAGTTTAAGAGGATTCCGTCAGTCTGATAACATTGTCTATATTTAATTACAAAGCTTAATCAAATAGACTCTCTAAGCAAGGTGTTGCGGGTGGGCTTTTTACCTTGTTTCATTACGATAAAAACTTAATGAATATGGGGCTTGAGCGATATCAACAAAACGCTGACAGGTATTAGCGAGAACATGATCAGCAATAGCTCGTCTGGGAAGCAGCAAAGGGAATGTTGTGGTGCGGGGGAGAAAAATTAATTAACCTGTCTAATTCTATATTTATAATTTCAGATAAGGAAATAAAGGAAATCAAACAGCTTCCAATACTAGAATTAGACTCAGGCACCCAACTGTTTTCCACAGATGCCGCAGCCAAATACTTATTCCCAAATGAACCGAATGAGGCTCTGAGAGACGAAGTAAGAAATTAATGGAAAAATTTGTTGTAAAATAATATTTGCGCAATTTTAGTGGCTGGAATGGTCCTCTACACTGTTGGCACCCGCTTTGGCACACAATATGGGCGTGGGCCATCGAGCCGACCCTAATGCAATGCCAGTTTTAAATGCTCTAGTTAAAAAATTAGACGATACTCTTAAGATCACTCCTTTCTTAACAGGCGTAAGTTAATAAAAGTATATTGTCCTAGTCATAATTACAGCTGCACTATACATTTTCCACAGGATGTAGTAACTAGTGCAGATGTTTCAGTGTGGAGCTTACTTGCACCCGATGGCACTCTTAAAGATGCCACAAATATTGAAAATCTTCTTGTGTGGTATAGAAAAATAGTGGCCATGCCTGAAGTCAAGGCCGCACTAGAGAGCCAACCGTTGAAAGATTTGCATTTTGCGTCCTTGCAACAATCAAATAAATTCGGTGGACTTCACCACATCGTTTTAGCCCCTATTGGCGATAAAGGATCTCATCTGCTGGCCGATACGTCTAGCAACATTGCTGAAACTATTTCTGAAGAGGAGTTTGAAGCGGCCAAAAGTGCATTTGTGTTCAAAGATGCGCCTCTTAAAAATGAGCCACGAACTATACTTCCTAAAAAGGGGGAAAGGAACGTTTTGATTACGTCTGCTTTACCATATGTGAATAATGTGCCACATTTAGGCAACATTATTGGATGTGTACTTTCAGCAGACATCTTTGCAAGGTAAGTAGTAAATGGAATATCATTTAGTTTAGTTATGAGGAATGATATGTAGCTAAGCAATTAGTCAGGCAGACATGTATAGTCCCCTTTGAGACCTAAGAGGGTGAATTGTAATAAGTAACTTGGTTCGCATACTATTAGAACATTAAGTGTGGAATATATAATATATATGGAATAAGTGTTATAAATCATTGTGCCTAAGTTATCGATACAGTTTTGCCATCTTAACGGTAGCATGTTAATGCCGACAGTAAAGCATCTAGTGAGTAATATTAGGGTTGCAAGTCAATCCATCCTGAGCGCAATCGGTGTACCCCTTTTTTAATAAAAGGTCTCTGAATATGGACGCTCTAATTTTTTTGTATTATAGCGGCCATGTTAAAGCAACCTCTGTCAAATTTGTTGTAAATTGTTCAGTAGTGTGTTTCAAATCGCCATGGAAGATTATAACATAGTGTTGAAGAACGTGTGCAAATCATCAAATTTTATTATCAAAATCAGTGCTCTGTTCGAGAAACGTTTCTCACCGAAAATAATTTTTAGCGACGAGCGCTACAGATCGATTATAAGCAACTTCTTGTGGTCTAAACTGGATGATATGAATACGTATGTAATGTGGTTGCAACAGGACAGCGCTACATGCCACGATGGACATTCTGCGCGAAAGAAGGTAACGTGAATTGGCCACCGTGATCGCGCGATTTAACGCTTTTAGACGTCTTTCTTTGCGGTATCCTAAATCACAGGTTTATGCGAACAAACCGCAAATAATTGATGCCCTTAAGTCAACATAGCGAACGCCATCCAGCAAATCGAAAATTGAACCTCCCGAATACGTGCCCCCAGGCAAAGCCGCGGCAGATATTTCAACGACATTATATTCCATACTTAATGCCATAAAAGAGGCTTTCAAATAAAATAAAAATTAAGTGAATATCTCACACACAACTTGTTTGATTTGCATTTAAAAGTCGAGCGTCCTTATTGAAACCCTTTAGAATTCCTCTTTCACATTTCTAATATTGTAAAGTCTTTGGAAGCACACTTTCATGGCGATCGACTTCTAAACAAGACTTTTTTAACAAAACCTCTTTCCTCAGATACTCAAGACTTTGTGGTTACAACACCCTTTTCGTCTGTGGCACGGACGAATATGGGACTGCAACTGAAAATAAGGCGATGGCTGAAAATCTGACACCGAAAGAAATATGTGACAAGTATTTCGAGGTCCATAACACGATATATCGATGGTTTGGAATAGGTTTCGATTACTTCGGCCGCACTACTATGCCCGAGCAAACTGAGTGAGTATTACGTTTCTGCCATTTCCTACGCTCTTATTATTCGAATCGAATCGCTGGTGGTTATTTAAAACTGCTTTCTTTTCACAGTATTGTTCAAAGTATGTTTAAAGAAATAAACGACGCCGGGTACATTGAAACTCAAACAGTAGAGCAGTTGTTGTGCCAAAAATGTGATAGGTACTTAGCCGACCGGTGAGTAATTTAAATGTTAAATATTCGCACGTTATACGAAACTGATCAATCGCAGATTCGTAGAGGGTACATGCCCTCATGCAGGTTGTGGATATGAGGACGCTCGTGGGGATCAGTGTGATAAGTGCGGGAAACTTGTTAACGCAACCGAACTGATTCGGCCACGGTGCAAGGTGTGTAATACTGCTCCAGTCGTACGGCAATCCCAACAACTATTCCTGAACCTTCCGAAAATAGAACCTAAACTCAAATCTTGGGTTGGGACCAGTGAAGGTGGGTGGACTAATAACGCACGCGTTATAACAAGATCGTGGCTCAAAGAAGGGCTCAAGTCACGGTGCATTACTCGAGACTTGAAATGGGGCATACCAGTGCCAGTTAAAGATTTTGAACAAAAAGTCTTCTACGTCTGGTTTGATGCTCCAATTGGCTACATCTCGATTACCAGTCGATATACCAAAGAATATATGCAGTGGTGGCGTCCGGAAGAAAATGTCGACGTTGAACTGTTCCAATTTATGGCAAAGGACAACGTGCCATTCCACTCGGTTATGTTCCCAGCCTGTTTACTCGCTTTGGACAAGGGATACACTTTGGTCTCGCATATTATGGCCACGGAGTACTTGAATTATGAAGATGGAAAATTCAGCAAAAGCAGAGGAATTGGCGTGTTTGGAAATGATGCACAGGTATACATTTAAAATTATTTCACATGCAAATATAGGCTCATATACTATCTAATTCGAAGGACACTGGTATTCCAGCGGATGTCTGGCGTTTCTATTTGGCATCCGCTCGCCCAGAGGGACAGGATTCTAGCTTTAGCTGGAACGATTTAGCAACAAGAAATAACTCGGAGCTTCTCAACAATCTAGGAAACTTTGTGAATCGCGCCCTTGTATTCTGTGAAAAAAATTACAATTCGGCTGTGCCACCAATGGAATTAACAAATGACGAACTTATTCTGCTCGCTCTTGTGAACAGAGAAATTAAAGGATACATTCATTCTTTAGAGAAGGCTAAACTTCGTGACGGAATTAGGCATATGTTGTCTATTTCACGACATGGAAACCAGTACATGCAAGCGCAGCAGCCTTGGGTACTTCTTAAAGGCACTGACGAGCAGAAGGCTCGTGCGGGCACAATAATTGCCATGTGTTGCAATTTATCTTGCATGCTTGCGTCCTTACTTTTTCCCTACATACCGTCAACGGCTCGCGTTTTATATGAGCAGTTGAACTACAACAAAACTTTCATCAATCCAGAGTGAGATTTTCTATATACTCTTTTATACCTTAAATAAGACTTTTTTTCTCAGCACTCCTTACATGACAATCCTTCTTCCTCCGGGACATAAAATTGGAAAACCTACACCACTCTTTACTAAAATTGAACAGACACATATTGATGAGCTGAAAAAGAAATACGGTGGTCCACAAAATGGAGACATCAAAAAAACTGACCAACCTTCCGTTGAAAAGAAATTCGCGACTGTTGCTGAAGCGGAAGAGGCTATAAAAGCTCAAGGTGAAAAGGTACGTTCTTTAAAGCAGAGTGGTGCTGAAAAAGCCACCTGGCAACCAGAAGTTAACATCCTTCTCGAGTACAAGAAGCAACTGGCTACGCTTCAAAGTAGCGAAGTACCAAATGGAACTGTGGTAAACGATACTCCGAAACCATCAGAAGATAAAATAAAGGAGCTTGAGGAGAAAATTGTTAAGCAGGTTTGTTGTTTGTATCATAATTTGTGGGCAATTCTTACAAGTTTTTTCCTGTAGGGTGAAAAAGTTAGAACCCTAAAAGCTTCCGAAGCTGCCCAGGTTTGGAAGCCTGAAGTTGAAATACTTTTGGGGCTCAAAAAAGAGCTCTCTACATTGACTGGCGTTCCAGAGCCCGCAGCAGTAAAAAATAAGAAGAAGAAATGATATTCAGCGTCTTACGTGTCCACCCTCTTCATGCCCAATTACTAAGTAACAGATATCCCCCTTTTCACCGCTATTTTAATAACTTATTGTAGGCTTATTCTCCTCTTCTGTGCTAAAATTTAAGTGCATAGTTTTATTTGTAAATACAGCAGTTGGAGCACTTTCAGTTTGTAGTGGTTGCTTAAGATTCCTCTTTTTCAATTTTATTTATAATGATGGATAATTTATGAATAAAATTTCATTATCTACTTTTATCTTTATTTTTAATCCTCTAGAAAAGGAAAACCTTATAAGAACAGAAGAATTGCCTTAATGCAATGGACACATTAATATCATACGGTCCAAACTAGAAATAAAACACCGAACATGGATATGAGTGCCTCATGTAAGCCATAATTAATGCGATTTATGTTTCGTAAGAAACTCGTTAGAATCAATATCTTTCTAGTCCTAGTCTAGAGATTTCAAAGTACTTGTTGGAATTTTTCGATTATGATTTATTAAAAGATATATGTAGAAATAATTACACATTGTTACAATTTATGTGCATTTTGCCCTACAATTAGAAATTGTAATCCTTGTATTATATAAAAACAAAAACTAGGTCTAAGTTAGCGCTGAACGACGTGGCGTGCATTACCGCATTTTCCGACATTGTCCTAGGAGTTCCGCGGTCGAGAACTATACACCTATGTATAATCATAAAACATAATTATGTTTACATTTATTAAGCCTATAATCCTGGATGGAACCTATAACGTTTACAATTGATTGATATTTGTGAAAATTGCTTTTTTTGCTTCGATCGATTAATCGATTAATTGTTATAAATATTAGAGAACGATTTAATTGCCGGTTTCAAACTTTTATTAAAATCGGTTTGGTAGTTTTATGCCATATGACAAAGTAAAAAAAGTAGTTTCGAGAAAAACATTTTTAAAAGATTTTCAAGTCGGTCGGAGTAGTTAGTGCATCATCTTATTCAATACGTTTTAAAGCATAAATAAAGAAAAATTTGCCACAAAAAATGTTTTCGCTCTAATATTATTTCATAAAAAAGATGTATGCATAGTATAATTTTATATTTACGACTTACATTTTGCTTTGAACAAAGATTTTTGGAAGGTTTGTTAGAGGTCATATGGTAAGTATTAGGAGTAAGGACTGATCCATACTTATGAGCAAGTCTCAGCTCGATATCGCTCTAATCAAATGTGACTCACACTATTGAGCTACTCATGGTGCGATCACGCTGCACCCATCATCGGTCTGTTACTGATATATCTTAATATTTGCTCAACCTAATATTGGCGTTGTTAAATTAAAGGAGTAACTGTTGTACTTCTTCTTTTAGAAGGGAAAGAAACATGTGGGTGCACACAACTTTAAAGGGTAGAAATTTGGTGGCTAGTACAACACACTTACATATATCTACAAACTCAATTAACTAAACTGCATATTGTCGGTACAGCCGGGTCAAGTAAAATGTTCTTTCTAACTGAACCCGTAAACGTCACGGTCTTAAACTTACTTGAGAAAATATAACAGGAACCGGAGCAAGATGATCTCTATAAATAATTGGATAACGGATAGGGGAGATCACTTTGTGTAGGGGTACTCGGCGGCCATGTTGTTACCCCCACACAATTGCGCGATTTGTTAGTAGGAGAAAGCTCACGGCTTACCAACATTACCGACTTTTAACGATCTTTATTATTTATATTTGGTATATTAACATGTTTAAAATTAATAATAAAATTTTACAGTTGACTGGAGAAAACGATTCTGGCTCTATATCGCTTTACCATACCGACGAATTGTGCAAGTGCCCTTACCAACATTGCAAGTTCGAAATTTGAAAAACATAACAAGTGGGTAGCTGCAGTTAAAAGGAAAAAGTAAATAATAGCATTAAACTTCTGCAATACCACATTAGTTAGTTAGTATTCATTTTATCATTTTGGTGATAAAAATCTAATGAGGAAGCCAGTGCTACCTGCCGGCTATACAGGGTGTATCTCAGATAAACAAACTACAAAGGGGGCGACATCAAACCCACGACACGCAACTACTATTTCAATGTGCTTTTCAAAAATGCCACCAACTTTGACCCACCTCTGCAGGTACAGTAACTTACGAAAGTAAAAAAATTCTCTAAAATTCACGTTTCTCCCAATTTTCCTCCCAAATTCATGTAATTAATTTTTTTAATTTTTTTGAGTTTCCCATCTTTTCGCCGATTTGACGTGAAAAATATTTCCACCAACGTTCGCTCATCCTGAAAATATTCACTTCAGGCCAATATAAGAATTGTTTCTACCGACAATTCCGCATAAGAAACCGGACATGTGGAACATTCACACTAAACGACGTCAAAATAGGGGAATAGGATATTCGAAATGTGAACCGCTTTTCGCGTGAATCATCAGAATAGCCCCCACCTTCTTCTTCAACATTCAAAATGATTACCACGACAGTTCAGATAGAACGTGGAAGTAAAAACTTTTTTACCAGAGCTCCGAGAACGAATACAAGCTAGTAACTCAACGTCCGAATTCCGGTTGATTGTATCACGAGGAGAAAGGCGGGACGTTACATGACTGATTGTTATGTGACGTCACGGCTATTGAACTATCACTGCCAATCAGAATGCATTCTTTGATTTCGGAATTGAGCAAGTTCGTGTTTTCCACAGCCAACTTTCTTCTTAGTAATTCTTCTCTGTGCGGCACACAATCGTTGAAATAGGATTTATTCTGGGATCAGGGCCCCTGCGAGGTCCAGCGAGGCACTACCGTACCTTTTCTCGGAGCGATTGGGTGTATTTTTGAATGCTCATTACTCGGTCTGGATACTACTTCGCATCTAAAATTTTCAGAATAGGATGAAGTCTTGGGACTTACCAAATTTGAATTTAACCGCTTTCGATTTTATTAACATGCAAAGTTCATTGATTTCGTCACTCACTCATGATCATCAAAAACCTGGGGCCTTACTGCTGAAAACGAGACGATAAACGAAACGAAACAGTATCAAATGGCCTACTCTTGAAAACGATTGTCAGATGGTTATAGTATTACCGTAAGGATTAATAATTTATTCTCACATTTTGCGCATAAACTATAATTTTCCTTCACCTCCCAAAAGTTTACCCTCAAAAAAGTCACTCACTAGCGTCTAAACGAAAGACGAGCACCAAAGAGCAATCGGCTCTACAAACGTAAACGAGATGATTTCATGTTGCAGAGTAGTACTTGCATCGAGCTTCGTCGTTTTTTATTGGTTTCGTTTTTACGAGTAAGGCCCATGTAGTCCTAGAAAGCATTTCCTTGACTAATGTAAAAAGCTTATGACTACACTTTACACTTGCGACTTAAGTGTGTTGCCTCCTTATTTGGACCGGCACAAACTTCTTATTCATAAAAATCGCTCAACATCGAACTAACTATGGTTTCTTGAGCCCGTTACATCCATGTCTCGATGTTTTAACAAGAAATTTGATTGTGTAGATTTCAATTTATCGAGAAAAAGCTTAAAACTCAATTTGATCTATAATAATTTATATTGAAGTTGTTTTCTTTTTCCTCAAATATTGTAAATAATCAGCCTTTGATGAATGCATGAATAATAAAAGTGAAGTGTGAAAACACTAGGGGTATTCACGCTTTGTTGTATTTCGTTGCATCAAATTTAAAACTGCAGATTTTCATAGACTACTACAGCTTTTACAACAACAAAATGGCAAATACAACAAAACGGGAATGCTCAATACCCTTACTATCCACAATTTTTCGTCCACATCTCAAAAGGTAGAAAGGAGCTTACTTACACTTTCCCCTCAGTAGAGCTCTAAATAAATTCACACGTAAACTAGTTGTACACTTAACTAAATTCACTAAAATGTGGACCCTTACCTTAAGGGCAGGGTAAGGTATTAAAATTTTTTTTTTCGAATTTTTTTTTTATTCGATTTTCTAAATGAAGAACCTTTCAAAAATATTGTGTGAAAATTTGAGACGGGTCGTAGCTAAACTAACGAAGATACAGCAGTTTAAGCAACTCACTTATGAACGTTTTACTCTAAATTTTTTAGTGTTTAAAACTTCAAGGCGTTTTTCCCACAACTCATGTTTTCAAAGTCGGTGCCCCTCATAAGTTCAAAACTACTACACCGATTCTTTTGAAATTTTGAACACTATTGCTGTACATAATTTACGAGGTAACACGGGAGAGTTTTTTTCAAATTTGTTAATATTTTTTAAGTTATAATAACAAATTATCCGATTTTTTTGACAAAAATCGCGTTTTTCACTTCAAAGTGTTCCCAAAAATTTAAAAATTTAAATTTCGAAAAACCCCTCCCGCGTTACCTGGGGAAAGCGATTATCTAACGACAAAAAATTTCCTTTTTGATTTGAGATGATCCAGCACCGAGTTATGAGGGGCACCGCAATTCTATTTTTTTCTGAGACGCTTCCAAATAATGGCTGCCATTGCCTTATTTTTCAATATTTCTACATGAAAATTTTACAAAATATTCTTCAAATGTTCTACTTTGATGTACCATTAGCTTAAATGAATAGATTTTAACTGAGTTGTCGAAAAAAAATTCACAAAAATGTGCCTTTTTTTGTACGAATTAACCTTACCCTCCCCTTAAGACTTACCTGCACAGTCTGATCTGTAATTTGTCCTCCAAATTAAAAGCTAATAAATAAAAACACAATTCGTTCATCATATTTAAAAAATAAATTTATTTTACTTTTTATATTAAATATTAATCCGGTGACACGTTTATAATATAAAAAATTGTTTACAACAATTTGAAAAACACTGAATCTTACTACTTGAACTCAATTAAAACTTCTAACTGAATAACGATAAGTATACTAATTTAGACAAGTATTTAACCAAAAGGGAGAGGGAAAAAATGCAACAAGATAAATAAATTTTTGAAGAGGAAGAACAAAGAACGCGTCTTTATCATCATCAAACGGAGGCAGGCGACATCAGTGTTAGAAGCAAAGTGTATTTGACTCTCTTTTTACTTCATTTATTTTTCTGGTTTTTTCTTTTTTGTGTTTTGTTTAAATATTATATTTACACATCATCCTCTGCTCCCACACCGTATCGTCTGATTGGTATATGTACAAGTTTTTTAAAGTACGACACTATCCTAAGTATGGCGTCTAGTTATGGAACATATTTACACGGTGTGTACTTACATCGAAATATTACAAGACTTAAAACTATATTTCTTTTCACTTAATAGAAAAGAAAGACGTAGCTCCACTAAAGTACTCGTAAAAACACTTACAAATTATCGAAGGAGGTAAAAACTTGGAAAATTCAATAAAATAGCAAAAATAGAAATTTTGGTGAAATCCTTCAGAAAGGACGAATAAATTACAATTAAATTTACTTTGTTGAAATTGCAAGGCAAAACATTTCAATTTTTTCCTTCACCATACCAGGCTTCTCTAGCTATCCGTCCTCTTGCTTCCTAGCTGTCGACTCGCTCCACTTTATAGCGGTTGTACTTCTTATAAGGCGTTTTTCTGAGGTCGTTTTCCTGAATGACGCTCGTTATGTTCGGAGCTAGGTCAGGATTGCGACCCATTAGCCAATCATTGCACTGCTGACGCTGTGACTCACTTGCGTTCTTATCCAGCCACTTTCCTATAAAGTTCTGGAACTTCTTCTGCATTAATTTTGTTACCGTTGCATGTGTCTGCAAGTATACAAAAATTTTAGTTACGAGCTGAGGTACAGCAGCAAAAATAACCTTACCTGTTTTGCTTTTCTTA
The DNA here is from genome assembly GCA_947538895.1 of Neoitamus cyanurus. Classification (NCBI taxonomy): domain Eukaryota; kingdom Metazoa; phylum Arthropoda; class Insecta; order Diptera; family Asilidae; genus Neoitamus; species Neoitamus cyanurus. The sequence goes on along the minus strand of OX384541.1, from coordinate 32,637,915 downwards.
ACGAATTTTTTTTGTACAATGTAACGTCCTTGTTCACTACGAAAAACATTTTATAAGACTGCTGATTTATCTTAACTTCTTCACGATCGTTGACCACATAGGGATCGTTAATGCTGCCTGTACTTCCGACTCTTTCGGGCGGTCGTTTGCCCCAGAATGGATCGTCGACAACCACTCCGATAACTGAAGGAACCGGTGACTTCTCTGTTGAAGTTGTACCACAGTTGCTAGCTCCATTGTTGTTGTTATTGTTCGCCGCACCATTTCCGGTGGCAGCACCAGGAGTCGAAAGAACAGTCGTAAACTCACTGGATATACGACATGTCAATTCTTCGGTGGTAGTAACAGTTGTCGACTCTGACTTTGTTTTTGCTGTTGCTGTGGTAGCGTAACGTGAGTTAAATTTACGAATATTTCGCTGTAAGTATAGTGGCTTTCGAGGTACCGATGACAAGCACTGGAATTTAAAATAAAACTAAAATAAAACTGGGTGTCGGTGAAGAAATCAAAGACTTTACAATAACTAGTTGACATGAGGATATTTACTAAAGCAACAAACACTTATTCCTCTAATTGGCAAAAATTTATACTTCTAATCTGTTTCGATACGTGCGTCTGTCATGAAATTTGGTATTCCAGTGCACCATCCGCTACAACAATGGAAAGATGAAGCCCCTTATGAGAAAATATAAAAATATAGCAACATTCCAGCATGTACATTCTAAGCGAATTCAGTAATGTAACGAAGCGCTATTTTTGGTAACAACAAAAAAGAATCATCATAATATATTGCAAACGGTAATAAAATCAAAAGAAGAAAGAAAATCGTTTGGGTATATTATAATATTTATAGAAAGAGGCAAAACTTGTTACACTAAATAAAAAATTTATGAAATCCAATATAGACCACTTATTTCCATTCCAGTTTTCAATCAACTTGACTATTCGAGTAAAATGTGTGTATATTCAGTTCTTTCGATGTTCAACAATTCAAAGCAGAGCAAAAGCGCTAATGACTTACTTTTTGCGCTAATGTATCTTATAATTAAATATTAATGATCCGGCGCTTTCAAATATCCATCAATTTGGCATATCAAAATATATTGTTATATACGTCAGTGTTTTAACTGAACTTTTGCAGATGATTATGGGATTGGAAATTTTTCTTTGCCAATTTGTCTAGCCTTTTGCTGCATTATTAAAAAATTAAAGTTTTGTTTGCGATAACATTTAATCAGTCAAATCTTCATAAAGTGTAAAAAGTCGAAACATTCACACAGTGTAATATTTGTATCAAAAGGATAGAAGGACGAAACTTTACGATATGTATATTTACGAGTGAATAGATAGACTTTGCCATGTTAAAAGATTTGAATTCAAACAAATGAGCCACTATCACACTGGGCTCAGCATATTTAAATTACTGGAAAATATGTTTTGTTCGAAATATCGTTTAGATAAAGTTACCGTTACTTTTTTAGTTAGTTGAATTCATATTAGTAATCACCACATCGAATACGTTTATCAAGTAAAGTAGGTGGAGAGGAGAAAATCAGAAGTCGAAACAGCTACAAAGGCAACAATAGCGCCTAAAAAATTACATCAATGCACTAAAACATCTAAAATACATAATTGCAGTGCAGACTGCTGATCTAAGCCTCAGACAAATGTAAGTTGAATACGTCATTCAAATCAAGTCACCCTTACTCTAAAATTCAACTCTGAATCTTCACAAAGCGCTTTATTTGCCAACTACAGGAACTGTGAAAGCCAACTCAAGCAAATTACAATTGCAAAGGCAGATTTAATTACCAACGATTGAATAATCAACCGCCCGCAACTGGATTTTCAGCTGTTTAGCCTCACATTAATAATATAATACTTGTGTTAACATCTGTTTGAATTGCAATAGATATTAGATAAATATCATAGAATCTAGTAGAACTGTTTAACTAAACTGAAGTTAATTTTTTTTATGGATAACTAGTTTTTAAAACTATAACTTAAATTTAAGAGGGTATTCTCATGTGACCACTTCGAGAAATCGATTTTTTTTTTCATATTTCGATAGTAAAACCTATTGCAAATATGCTGTGAAAAATTCAGACCGAAATTCCTAGTATTAAATAAGTTACAACTCATAATCGCCGCCGCGCCAGGTCTGCAGCTGCTACATTTCTATTATTTTCATCGGTCTTTTTTACCTGCGTACGGAGTTTCTAACGGTCAACTTTAGTATATTACCTACCTGTGTTTATGTGGAATAGTGTATTTAAAGATTTGTCGTGAATTGTGAAATTATATGGTCCAGGCATAGCAGATTAGTGTAAGTATAAATTTTCAACGAAAATTCTGCTCTTGAAACTTTAAACGCATTTTACTCGAAACATCATTTTCTAGAACGGTCCAGATCCTCACAAAAAAACTAATCGACCGATTGCTTTGAAATTTATATATGTTCTTCTACCCTTTAATAGTTATGGTCCCTACTAGAATGGTTCATTTTCGAAAATATTTACTTACTTTTTTTAAACGATTTATACCAAAAAAAACCAAGATTTTCGTGACTTTTTTTTCAACAGTCCGCCATTTTTTTGTTTTTCAATGAAATTGATTAATCCTAGTAGGGACCATAACGACAGATCTACTGAACAATAATCCATTCGATTTTTTCATTTCAGATAACATTAACAGCCGCTATGATCTGGACCAGTGACCTGCTTTTTTTTTTGGTGTCAACTTTAATTAAAAAAAAAAACATGTAAATAATGTAATATAAGCAAAAAAAACAATTTCTGTATACAGTTTAAGTAACAAATAAGAACATATCAAAAAATTAGAATGATTGAATTTTATTGTCTTATAAAAAAAAATTCCCAAAAAAGAGGTAAAATTCATGCGTTCACATGAGAATAACCCCTTAAGGGTTTGCTGTTGAAATTGGTCGGCTTACTAGGGAAAACTAATTTTCTTAGTAACTCAGCTTTGCTAATCGAGTCGACCATATTCGATAATGGGACCCAAAGTCTTCAGTCTAACAAGTCATAGTTTTATCTGAATATCTATGAATGCGAATCATTGTAGGTAAATGCATAAGCTTGGTGTTGATATAGAAAATATTGTATTTGTCAACGCAAATAGCATTGAAACGTTTTCGACGAAGCTAACTTCATAAAAAAATACAGGTGGTATTACATTTTAATGGAAGTTTCCAATTCAAAAGTCCCGGAGCTTCAAATTAAAGAAAACCATTTCTAGAATTCTGCAAGAAAAAAAAAACATTTCTCGAATTCTGCAAGAAAAGGCATATTTTTCATCGTTTCATAAAAATCATAGAACTGTTCTTTCTTTGACTCATGTCAAAAATATACTGTTTGTGAGATTTTAGAATTTATGTCTTTTGCCTAGAAGGGGTGTCAAAAATAAAATCAGGCATGTGATCTTTGAGCCATCTTAAACATCCCTCGTATCTCTGTAAAAATCTCTCTCGTCGACTTAATTGTGTTACCTAAACCCGACGATTAAAAATTAAGAAAAAAAATGTTCACTCGACTTCAATCATTACTTATATAAAAAATATTGTATTTGTAAACACAATGGCAATGTTGCGCAAAATTATGTATAAATTAACTCTTTGAAAGACTAAAGAAGACTTTAAGATTCTGTTCCCGAAAACCACGCTTTTCTCCAACGACGTTCATATGTACAAACTTATTATTTTTGTTTTTTTCAGTACAATAACGCCCTTTTTGTTCGACAAGGAGAATTTATCACCTCTTGATTATATACTCCCCAAATACAAAAAAGCAAAGTACTTTCATGCAAAGCATTGACTACCAGAATGCTAAAATTATTCCAACGTATGAATCGTTCTGTTCTGTCTTTAAAGTATTTTATTGCAGTTCAGATGTACACCACAAAATGAACTATTAGTTGATATCAACTTTTGCCATAATGATCTTTAGGATGTATTGATATATGACATTTTTGTATGTTTTGGTTTTGACAAGTTTCCCGATTGTAATTTGAAAGCTTTTTTGAATCAAAGGGAGCTGTCCATAAAATGCATTCCTCTACATATGTAGCTTATGTATATTATAGGGTATTCAGAAAACAAGTGAAGTATGCCAATCGAAAATGCAATTATTTCGTTAAATTTCCAGATTTTTGAAATAATTTACTTTGAACAATTTTTTTGTATAAAAATTAAGATAACGTTTGGAACAAAATACTGTCGAACTTCGGTAACTCAAATGTCAAGGGACACGAAATAAATCGAGTTTGGAAAATTAGAGTTACAGAAACTACGGACAAATATTTAATTGAATTAATGTGGCAAAAATACAAGAGTATTAAGAAAATCATTAAATAATCATTTTTGTGTTGTGGAGAACCACTTATCTTTTTGTATAAAATCTTTCACTGAATTTAATCTAAAGGGTAGAACCATGTCGAAAAATCAACGTTATATCAAGTGTGCATAAAGAAAGTTTGAACTTACAGAAAATCTCAAATAATAAAAGTTTGAGTTATGGAAATTCCACAAAATCACACGATAAAAACACTGAAGAACAGATTAATCAAAAAGTTGATTTTAAGATGCACAACTTTTATTGCACGTTAAACACCAATCAAACAATCGGCGCATTGTGGACCTTTATTTTGATCCTACGACTGTACTTTTACAAATTCCGACAATTGTTGAAAGGATCTTAAAAACCCAAAATCAATGCTTTTTAGGGACAGACTTTCTTTGCAAAAATAGTTCAAACGAAAAACAGTACAGTACAGCCTTTGGAGGCATTTGAAAACTACTATTTTGCTTTCGACAGGACATTTATTCGTGATATTTGCTTTTTATTTGCATACAATACAAACAAAATCAGATTACTGCATCAGACCAAGAGCCTAAAACTTTATTATCTCTGAATTGTCCATATATAATTTCGTTTACTTCTTCCGCCTCTTTATTTTCAAAGAAAAATAACATAATTAACTTAAAATAAAAAAAAGATGTTTCATAGAGGCAGAAATTCTTTGCGCAACAATCAGAAAATAGTTCAAAGAATTAATAATTGATTCAGAGAAGCGGCAACAAATCAAAACGCTTCCTGACCAGTCACTACAATAACTTGGAGAACATTTTCCATAAGATTGTAAACATCACACGCCTTACTTTGAACATTAATTTTATCAAAAAGCCAAATGTGGATAATAATTCTTTGTTTATTTTATGCCAAAACCTCGTTGTAAAGTATAATTCAGAATGTGTAATTCGCAAGAATGAAATCACTCTTGTCCAATCTTTCAGCCACTAAAAAACAGAAAACCATCTACAAAATATATTATAATTTTTATCTAAGCAAAGAGTATTCTCGAAACACACCCGGCATATAGTAGTGTATCAACAAAACACACAATCGTGTTGAAGCATGCAGTCCAATTTCAAAGTAACAAATCTTCATCCTAATAAATATATGCTAAAAGTTACAATTGCATTAGCTAATCAATCACAAAATAAACTGAATAGTTTTTAATATGTACCAGGTCAAATTAAAACAGTTTACTTATGTAGTTTATCTTATACGCATATTTTTTGAGCAATTCCATAATATTTTTGCTAACATTGAAGAGATAACACAAGATTTTGTTGAAACAAGTCTAAGCGAGAGCCATTCTAGTCCGAATGTTAACTATAAGAAATTTTAACAAAAGTAAGAAAGAACTCAGAAGAAAATGATGTGGAAAACGTTTTCACAAAAAGAATCAAAGTAAGGCAACACATTCGTACAAAAGTAAATTATTTCTGCCTTTTTGAGTTTAGTAATTTTTGACATATCTCTTAGAATATACTATTTTTGAGAGGAATTCCTCCAATGTTTATTTGATTGTTTATTATAAGCGTGAAACTGTACGAATATGTTTTTATAAGTAATAATAAAAATATATCTAAAAAATTACAAGGAAAGGCTAAGAAGTGAATTAATCAAGCTCACAGAAATAGCTTAACACTGGAACGGTTAAAGTTTATAGCAAATCGGATTAAATACATATTTATTATTTAAAGAAAAACAAAATACCTCGGCAACCAGACAATGTAATAAATACCGAAGACCCACTTACCTTCTCAAATTGCTTTTACTTTCACAATTTTTATTTTATAAACGAGAAAGAAACGACCTGAAAAAATCTCTTCTCAATCTGTTTTCGATATTTATAAAAATAATATTCTTTAGGTTAAAATAATTTTAAGGGAATATGAGTTGGTTTTTAGGGAAAAATTAGAAAAGAATAAAAGCATAAAACTAAAAACCTCCCATTGAATAATTGTATTTTAACATATTAAACTTCAGATTTTGAGACTCGCAGTGCAGGACGGATTTCTCTATTATACCATCTATTCATGTACAACTTTTTGAATATTACAATGCTATTAACATTCCGCAAGTCACGCCCCTTGATAGTAAAAATGATCGCATGGTATCTTTTATACAAAACTTATCTCCTGGCAAAATTAGAAAAGACATCTTATATCAGAACGGGCTTTAAGAGGTAATAAACTTTAACAGATAGCACAGAATGATGTTAAAATGAGATTTTCAATAAATAAAGGGCGAAGTATCTTTCTTCCAACCGATCAAGTGGTTACATCTAGTCACATTATTTTGGTATGTTTACGATACGATATCATTAATCAAATCATATTAACACACAGACTCCCTGAATAAATTCAAAATTGGTGACAAACCAAAGCATTGCACTAAAATGTGGCCGATGATTGGGGCCGACCGGTCCATGTGAAAATCGTTGGCCTGCGATTTCGTTTTCTTTTCCTTTTCCATATTTGATTTAAGAGCCAATTTTTCAATAGTCAGATAAATATTGGCTATGACCCAAAATTACTTTTCAACCTCACTGTCAAATTTTCGCCTTTACATTTACAGATAACTTGCATACCTAAATCACAAAATTTATTAATGGATTACTTTTTTATGGTTGGAGTTATATGCAGGTACGGGTAGCTACGCGTAAAACGTTAAAAACAGTTACTGTGTAATTAACCGCGCAGGGGATCTTCAGTTAATTAAATATTTTGGAGATATTTGTAAAAACGCAAAATTTCCCGCGCGCAGTTCATTGATTACGCAGTACCTGCATTTAACGTTTTACGCGTATGTAACGTACCTGCATTTAACGTTTTGTTTACGCCTTAAGCGACAGGAATGTTTATCTAAAAGAACCCTTAAAAGTTTTAATGTTTGCGTGCAACTTACATTATCTTCAAACAACCCTTTTTCTTTTAGTCTGAGTGGCCGCAATATCACTGTATTGATTAACTAGCCCTTAGCCTTAGATTATAGAGAACTGATTGCGACAAAGGCAATTTCTTATGTGTAGCTAGTCTATACTTTGGTAGTTGTATGCTCAGTACAGGCAGAAATTGACAAATGAAAAGAGAGGCACAAAATCAAATGGGTCGCGTGTTTCAAAGGAAAATTTTCTATGCGCTACCACTCTCTTTAGTTTCATCAAAGACCATTTTCTTTTTCTCTAATATATTCTGTCCTACGTTAAAGATCTACCCCTCAGAGTTACCAGAAGGAAATATTTTTGATTATATTAATTGCAGTACCAAAGACTCGAGTTCGTTAAGTAACTATAACTATTACTCAAAAGTGAATGCCATCCGCTCTTAATTTTGCTTACAGATATGCACAAGAAATGATTACATACAAATACATTTGTTGTAATATAAGTGTATAATTGTAAGCAGTCCATATCCTTTTGTAAAAATAAATCAGAAATATCGAAAAAATCCGATATTTAGATATATTCTTCATAAGTATTAGAGTATTTTTACCAAAAATGTGAGGAATAACTATATTTAAAAAAATAGTGTTTATCACACATAAAGTTTTTTTTTAAATATTTTTAGGATTCTTTTAAGAAGGTTTGTGGCAGTCATTCGAAGTAATTGAACCATATCGTCCCAAAGCATATTCGAATCATCGCAGTGTAAATGATGCAACCGATTAATAATTTTTTTCCTAGTTTCTTATCTAATTTCGCATAGCTTATATTTGCTCAAACAAATAAAATCAAATTATTGTCCAACATGTGGAATTTAAAATCATCACAGAAAAATAAAAATAAAAGCAATTCTAAATGATTAAATCATACACCAAATAGCAAAAATCAAAAAGCGCGGGATTCTTGGGTGTACTAAAAGAAAACGTTCATGTTATCTACTATTAAAAAGTCTTAATTTTATTATCTCATATATTTTCTTTTATTCCTCCATTGCTAATAAATAATTGTGATGGATTTTCGGTATGTCCTCTTTACATTATTTATCGTCCATATTTTAATTTAGAGTATTCCCTCCTTCTACTTTACATTTATAAGTATCGATAGATTTAAAATGCTCAAATGTACAAAATCAACATGTTGGACATTCACTTAAATTACGTGTCGTTTGCTTTTTACAATTAAAATAAGGTTATTTACATTCGCTAGACTTTGCTTAGCTTTCATTATTTATACTACTGTACTCGTTCACATATTAAAACGTTAAAAAAATATAAAACTGTACAAGAACTTTGTAAATATATACCTTTATCAATATACTCTTATTCATACTTTTGATTCGAATTTTACTTTACTTCATTTACAAAAAGAGGAAACTTTTGCCAATTTTGTGGAAAAAATATATTCTCACTTGTCATCTAACTTTAAATGAAATTTAGTTGTCTTGCCATTGCAAAATAAAACTAAACTTGGAGATGTTTGCAAGTAATTTTATGGCATGACGGAGCAGATAATATTAGTAGCGATCTACCGAATTGAGAATTATTCATAAAGCGCTGTTTTTATACCTTTGATTTGACCTGGTACAGTTTGGGAAGGAAAATGCAATAAAAAGCTATTGTTAGTCTTATTGATTTTTAAAAAGTACCTTAATAAAACTGTTCGAAGATATGCACAAAACATATGGAAATCAAAAGATAATAAAACGAAAACATCATTAAAAGCAAAATGGCCGAATTCATAGTTCGTATTATAGCGTATGATAATAATATTCTCATCCACACTCATACATAAAACGGAATGAACATCACTGGTAACATTAGCTTTGTTACCATTAGATTAGTCTCATAGAAAAAGAAGCAAAACCTTTTTAAAGTTGTCAATAAAGTCTTATATGTACTTATTAAAAAAATTTGGGAATCGACGAATTCTTCAGATTATAAATAGTATATTACGATACAAGGGCGGTAAGTAGCCGATTGCCCACGATGGCGGTGTTGACGCACGAGCGAAGCGAGTGCGTTAACAGCCATCATGGGCACTCGGCTACTTACCGCCCGAGTTACGTATGCTATTTTTCAGCACGAGTGCGGGGTAAGCAGTAGGTACGTTACCGCACATGTTTCCATTCGGTGACTCATAAATGGCTATGGCTATTAACGCAGGTAAAAAATTCGGTATAGTGTTAAAACAGTAAGGAATAAAGGGGAAAATCACAGAAAAATCATCTTTTCAAACAGAAGAGATTGCTATTCAGGCAATCCATGAGCTTAAGGAAACTGGAATGTATTTTAGAGACTTTAATGTCAAATGTTTGGGATGGCCTCAACTATATCTTCCCGACTTTAAATGAAATTAAGGCATCAGTCTGAAATTATTGAAATAAATTGAACGCACCTAAAAATGTATATATATATTATATCCGTTGGAATTTGAATCTTTTATGATTCCGTTATTTCATCCTTGTTATGAGAGCCGGAAAGAAACATGAAATCTCTGAATTGAAACAAAATCTTATGATTGCACATTAATGGGCACAAAATAGCACAAAACAATGAGAACTATTGGGCGTTCCCGCCGACGATTCCACAAGAAGCTCCATTTATTTTAAAGACGAAAACGGCGGTGTATAATGAAAAAAAACCGCTTTAACGAGTTTGTTATTATAGTGAAATTTATGTACTCCTATCAAAGTCATAATTCACGTGTAAACTGTTAATTGTATCTCATTAAAAAAGTATAGGAGAAATCTTTACGTATCTTTATGTTTTATCTAGAATTCGACCATACGATTAAAAAAAAACAAAAACAAACAAAACGATCTCGAACTTAACAAAATTACGAGAAATCAACATCAATAAATAAAATTTTATTCCTACATCTTTGCTCTTTTGTTCAAACTAAAAAATTGCGCACTTACCATATCATCATCGGGTCTCTCAGCTTTTGTATCCATATTATTAAGGGAGTCCGTAGAAGCACCAGATCTATTATTAGAACCTGTGCCACCAGAATGTGCTGAAGTGGCAGGATTTGTCAGTCTTTCAACGAATTTGTTCCAAGCTTGTGAATTTGAAACACATTTCTCATTATCATCGGTTTCGGTATCCAAAAGCTCAATAGTAACACGACAATCAATCTTATACTGCAAAATAGGTTTCAATTTAGAATCACACTTTTTATGCTTGTTCAAAAAATTTAAATTACTTACAATAAATACTTTAAAACAATTTTCATCTTGCAACGCTGCCTCCGCTTTTCTCTGATACGCTAGTTCAGCTGCTATTCTTTTGTTGGCTGTTCTACAAAGTCCTCCTGCTCCCGATTTTCTTTGTTCAACGTGGAAGAGATCAACGCACTCAAGGGCTCCTCGTTCGGTAACACAATGTTGTAATTGACGAACAGCGTTCGACACAACCTATGATTGGAAAACAAATTGTTTGAAATGCTCTTTTACAAACAAAATTGTCTTTGGAGATTAAGCTTAATTTCCTCTTGACGAAAATAAAACGTATATTTCCAAAGTTCTGTTGCTCTTTCCTAGCTTTGGGGAATAAATAGTATAACTCCCATTTATCCCTAGCTTCTTCTAGGAAATTAACTAGAGGGACGATGAAGATAAAAAGTACTTACCCTGTCCAGCGTGAATGCAATGTAAGCATGAATGCCGAACATTTCCCTCAGAGAATCTTCGTAGTTGTTCGAATCCATGTTCCCATCAAGCACGTTCCTTAACATATCCAGAAATGTTGGATAATAATCTTCAACTTGAATTTCACTTTTGGGTTTCAGTCTTAAAGCAGTCGCCGTACTTTCGCGACGATTATTACGATACTTTTCCTCTTCAGCAGCCAAAATTTGTGCTCTATCGTACATTGTGCGGAGACGTTCGCATAAAATCGCATGCAAACGGAGGAAAAGGTACCAGTTGTTATTCGCAAAGAAAAGAGTGTATGCTTCCTCCTAAGAAAAAAGTAAAACAGAACGAGTATTAATTAACGTGACCACATTTGCTCCGATTACTGAATTAAAACTCATCGGAATAAAAGCACTAAAAATGTTTACGCAAAACTACACAAATTTGTTTACAGTGGCCTGAAGAGACCCCTTTATTATGCTGTCGTTAGCAGATACATTATTTCTGCCAGAACGATTTAGCAATTTATTTGTAATGAATATTCGGAATACAGGTCAGGAGTAATGGTTATGAAATCATAATAAAAACTGCGTAAGAGAAGTATATATGTGCGAGAAATAATTGGGATAGTACTGTTGCATTATGTATTTATAGATTAGTTCTCCTTGAAAATATACTGGCATCTAGCTTAATTAATCTCTTAAACCAGCAACTATGCAGTCAGATATGTTCCGGTGTTAAATCAAATACGTTCACTTAGAAAAATGCATTCAAATGTACCAGTGCGCTCCAACCAATGCACTTTCTAGATAACCATGGCTTAGTTCCGGAACTTACATATGTATATGACAGTTCAGCTAACGGTTGGAGTGATAACTATTTTCAGCATTGCATATGCTTTTAGCTTAATTAATACAAATTTGAGACTATTACCAAAGATTATATAAATATAAAAATGCAGCCTCTTCCATTCTCGTTTCATTTGATGCATTCGGAAAACAGAGCCAGAGAAATTTAAAATTCGAGAGAGAGAGTTCCTATAGGTGTGTTGCCAACACATTTGGGAGGAGACCAGCTTGGACCCCTGAAATTTGGTAGTCAGCCTTCAGAAGAGCAGCCATGGCAACATAGCTCTTGCAGGGCGCATTGTCGTTTTTCTTTCTTTTCTAGTACTCTCCTGTTATTGAAGTATCCTTTTTTGTAGTCTCTCACATTTGTCTCGCAGATTTTCCCGGTCAATTGAGACACCTGAAATTTGTTTATTCCTCTGCATGTACTCTGGCTCATAATGATGTATTCAAGTTTCGTCCCAGTAACATTCTGTTTCAGATCTTCATCCTTGTAGTATATAAAAACTCAGCAGTATAAAAACTCTCAAGAACACGCAGCGCAGCTGTTTTGTGTTTTTTGATGAAATCGATATTTTTAATCATCTATATTTCATAGACTAATATCAATTGAGCTGAATCTTTGTAATTATACTTCTAATAGTGATGCAATAGCGCTTTGCACGCGAACTTTTCCTTGCCTCGCATTATTTCCTTCATTCACGAACTTTTTGACTCCCCCTCATATCTTGCTGTGATGCAAATTCTTCAAGCTCGCCTACGCAGACAGTTCATTTAAATTAACATCAAGAACAAATCAAAGGGAGCCTTGCTGTAGATAACCTATTCGCCGATATAGACAAATTGAACTTCCTCTCGCACAAAGCTACGCAGAACACCATCACATCAGAGAGCGCTTGCATGGTGTCCTCGGTGGAAGACGGTGTATCTAATCCCAGGCGAAATGTCAACTACACCCACAGTGATCATAGGGAGACGAAATTCTGTCTCTAAGGGCTGCCTACACATGGAATACTGGCGGATACGCCGAAAGTTATAGCTCTAAAATTAAACTCCTCTACGGGAAGCGGTTGAGTGAAATAAATTGAAGACGGTTTTGATAAATATTACCCAAGCCAAATTGTTATCCAAAACATTCAAAAAACGTTTCAAATGAAGGTAAAAATATGGCATAATAATTTTTTATCGCTGTGAAATCCTAAAACTGGACCCATTGAGACCAGCCTTAGCATGAGTTAATTACCCTCCGTCCGAAACTTCAGTGTGCTGTACAATTTTGTTGGCATTTGAAAAAATTGTTGACGAAAATTCTCTAAATAGACGATACACTACGATTATTCACCTATTATAAGAATCAATATTAGTTGCATTGAACCACCGACATAACTACAAAAGTCTTAGGAAAAAATTGGGCTCATTTTTATATATCTCTCTGTTTCAGTTTGAACACCTATAATCTAAGCTAAGTACAGTTTTCCTCGGAAATTAACAGATATCAGCCACTAAGTCTATTAAAATTTTCTCCAATGATACACCATCAACCTATTTTTTCAGAAATGCTACGTTCTTGGTGGTATGTAAATGAGGAAATAAAAAGTTACTCAAATACTTACAGAAAGTCTTCATGTGACAACATACAATAGACTTTTCCTACAAAATCCTTTCCAGATTGCTACTTGCATCATTCTGTAGTAGTACGAGGCACTAATTATGTACATCTATATATCTAAAGTTTACGGTAATTTAATAAATACGGTAGAATTTTTACTCATGTTTTTAGCTTTGACAGCATGAATAGAAATGTTGTTCGACATTGCCAGTCATTTTTACAAAAAAGGAGTTGTAGCATATGAACTCATATTCTAAAAACTGAGCAAAAGGTCAGTCTCAGTTTTTATATATGAAAACCGAGATCGAGCTCGATTTTGCTTTAAAAAAATTTAGACGGAGCTTTTGCTTAGTTTATAGAATAAGTGCCATTAAATAAGTTGCCTAATATAATTTTAGCAAAAGCCAGGTAAAGCAATACTAGTTGCTCAATGTAAGTATTAAAAAAGTATATTACTAACATAAGACAGACGAAGGAAAAGAGCGAGAACTTACTGGTAAATCAATTCTATAAATTCGACGAGCAGTATTGATAGAAGATTTCATTACAGTAAAAAAAATTGATACTCACCGCATGTTTGCTAATAGCATGCTGTGGAAGTGGAGGGCTTGGAGCATCCTGATCGAGTTCCTCCTTAATTTCAACTTTAATCCCAGCAGATGATGTCGTGTGTCCTCCACCAGTACTGCTACCAGTTGAATCACATCTTATGCTATTATTGCTTACTGTACCATCGGCGAGAATCGTTGAAGTTGCAGTAGTTTCACTACTTATCACTTTATTATCACTAATACTATTTGAAGTACAACTAACATTTCCACTAGTTGATATATTCGAAGGAGCGCTTGATAATTTGTTACTAATACAACTACTTATAACGTTATTACCACTGCCACTTGAATTGTTGCTTTCACTCCTGCACAAATGGGTCCGATCACCTTCACCTTTATCGCCACTGTTATTGCGTCCGCCTATCGCTGATGTATTGGTCGAGGTGATTGTTGATGGCATAGTTATAATCGTTGTTGAACCAGTGACAAAGGGAGAGTTCGTTGAGCTTATGTCTACACAATTTCCAGATGCACTGGTTACGTTTTCTTTGCTATCTTCAGATTTCACAACCGCTGTTAACACCAATGAGTTATTTGCTGATCCAGTTCCTGGTAGACCTGAATTAATTGCATTGCTACTAGCCTTAATCTTGATTGAGTCTGTGTCTGAAGGATCAACATCCATTTCTTTGTCATCTATCAAAAATGGGAATACTTTACAGAAAAAGAAAACATTCTCTAATAATTAATACTGACAGCACACTTTTTTAATTGGTTGGTTAAAAGGCGAATTTTGATTAAAAATTGAAAAATATTCTCATTCGAAACTACAGATCGTCTAACTACGAAAATAATGGCATGAAATCAATATCATCTTAAATACCTAAAGACTACTTAATAGCAGTTAACTTTTAGTCGCTTTGCCTTGCGCTGAAATATATTTCGTTTATTATTTACATTCAAGGCTAGTTTATAGTTGCATTATTCGCAACTCAGCAATTTGGAACTTTTACGTTAAGTTTATGCGTGCTAATTTGCTCAAACTAAGAATAAAACTATCGAGAAGCACTGAAGTTTTGAATAGCTCCTCGCTTAAAGCCTTACAACAGTCTGAACTAAAAATAAATTCATATTACTTCAAACAAATTTACGACAAATTATGCCAGCCGATAGTAAAAAGAAAAAAATGTAGGGAATTCAACGTTTTAAGAACTTTGATATTTTTTATTTAAAAAAAACCAATGGCAGACATTGGCATACACATGCGAAAAACTTTCGTCCTTATTCGCTACTACTGCATCAGAAGTTGTTTACGATATTATAAGTATTTATTTGCACCTAACACAAGCAACGAATATGCGAAATTCTATATCAATATAATTTTTACTAAAAAGCTGCAGGCAAAATTATAAGGCATAATTAATAAAATGTTAATGAACAAAGTTGCCTTTAATTTGTTGGTTCCATAAGCAAGTAATCCTTTCTCTGTATTCTTCTTCTTTCAAGCAAAAAAAAAAAGGATAAAAATATATAATTTATCAATGTAAAGGACTTCATTTTATACTTTACCAGAAGTCCGCGATTGTTTCTGGTATTCTTCTCAAAAATTTATAGGCGTATATATTAATTTCATCTTCTTCTACATGCATTCGGTAGAGCTAAACAATTCTGTTAACCTTTATGGGTTTGGTCACTACACACTAAAAGGCAAAGTGATACGTCACTACTGACCTTCTACTCAATTCAGTTTATGAAAGTTCAAATGTTTAGCAATTGTGTTTCCTATTTTCTTCTTATCACGATTGATTCTGCGCAAAAGACTAAATAAATTGGTAAATACCGTTTTGATAATTTAACACATTAACTGACTGCTGCAACATTGCTATGTGTATTTTACTATTTATCTATCTATCGATTCCAGAAATCAAAAAAATATCCCACTGTTAGAGATTTAAACTTCTTCCCGAATGAGAAAATTTTCAATCTTGCTTCTATGTAACAGAATTAAAACTTAAAGTAAAAACAATTATTATTGTGTTTCAACTTAAAACAATGGACATGAAGTAACAAAGTATAATGAAAGTCCGTCATAACAACCTTTCCCCAGTGTGGCAGTATTTAAACGGAAATTTAACTTACCATCTTCTCTTTCATCGTCACTTAAAGGTTGTCGCGGTGAAAAGAATAAATCAGGAACAAATTGACGGAGAATATGTTTAATTTTAGTCTTTTCTTGTTTTTGTATTCCCGTTTGCCTTTTAACATGGTGTATTAACAAATTAGCTGCATCATCCAGAATTGTTTTATCTTTGTATGGCAAAATTAAATGAGGACCAGTTATGGGCTCTGAAGTATTTTCCTCATTTTGCTCATGGCGCTGTTGAAAAATAAAACCGTTAATTTTAAGTGTTTTGTGTATTTCAAATTTTTAGGAGGATGTTACCTCATCATAAAGAGTTTCAATTTCGTTGAAAAGACTCTTTGAGCGTAAAGCCTTAATATCATTCGGCTTAAAATTAATGGCTTGATGATCGAGGGATTTGAGATAATACTTTTCATTTTGTTCTCTCCATTGTTTGTTAAAGTTCTGTCAAAACAATTCAATTAATAAAAATAAGAGTAAATTTATAAGTTACAAATCACCTTCTGTGCCTCGCGCCATTCTTCCTCTTTAGCCTTAAGCCTTTTAAGAACAACAGGCACGGCAACAGATGGGTTCTTTTTCAACCCCGTGATAATTTCTCCAGCCTTTTCGCCATATATCCTTTTTAAAGCGCGTTGATGTATCGTTGGAGAATTTCCACCGAGGCAGTCATCCAATTTGTACCTTGTGACCTCCTCTTGCGGCATCCGGGACATTTTCTTCTGCACACCCTCGAGTACTCGTATTGTTGAACTATTCGTCTCAATAACAACATCCAGCTCAAACCTCTCATCCTCAGTTCTATGAATTTTCCTTTGTTTATATTTTATGAAACACTTTTTAAACAATTCAATTCATTTGAAAAAAGGTTCAAAACTTTAGAAAGCATTGCATCTCTTTCCAAATGAAGCTTGTTTGATGCTACTAAGCAATAAAGACTTCCCATTCCTTTGATCCACATATTTTCCCATATACCTAGCAATACAAGCTCCTACCTATCCATAATATTGCCAAAGCAGAAGAGCTCCTTTCACAAATACAAAAAAGCTTGGGAGGAAAGTTTGCACAGACATTTTTATTGACTGAGATGTTAGCCACTAGTCTTATTAAAAAACCATATATGCCTAAAAGCGTTAAATGCTTAAAGGAGTTTGGGAGAAAAGCCTCAAAAGTTCTCTAAACCAAGCAAAAACATTCAGGAATTCAATTTTTCGACTGCACAATATATCTTAACAAAAGCAATTACACGCGGTCTGAATTTTTAAGTGCATACAATTATTAGCTCAAGGAATTAATTAGGCCTCTAAAACAATTTTAATAGAGAGGCAGATTATTTTACACATTTTAAAGAAATTCACAGACAATTATCAGTTATTTCCCACAAAATTCAAATAAGCTGAAATACTCGTAAATATAAGTTTGGGTCGCCGGCATCAGTGATATCAGTTAAGTATCGCGAAATGAGAAATCTGAACAAAAGTAGTAGAATTAAAAACAAGACAAATATTTACCTATAAATGATTTCCTCAAACTGAGTCTTCCTTGATGTAACGAAAGTGGAATCCTCGCTAGCCCATGTGGGAAATGAGACCCATGTATCGTTTAGCACCTCCCGGCACAAGCCAGTGCGACCAGAACACTTTTTCGGTTCGCTGGTTTTCGGCAATGCACAATAACTAGCTCCAAGCCTCTTACAAGATGACAAATCAATCTCTTGTGCCAATTCGCCTCCTTGATTTCGGTCAGATCTTTGAGCAGTTGAAAGTGGTACACCCTCGGGCAAGGAAGATGGTCCAAGAAAGTCTTGAAACCATCGATGCAATTCAGGAAATTTGCTAAGAAACGGTGACACTAAGCCCAGCAGCTCCGACTTGGATATGATCTCCTGATTGAACAGAGTTAAGCACCGGAGGAAGTTTTCATACACTTCCGGACTCCTTAAAGCTTTTCGTACTTTATCGAAAAATGCAGCATCAGAAAGTGACCCATAACGAGACGCTTCGGAGAATGTAACATCTCTACAAATCGGTTTGTGGCGCTTCGCTGGTGGACCGCTATCTCTATCCTCCGGACGTCTTGGAAGATGTCCAACTGGTAAAGCGCTGTAGCTTGGAGATTTTTTCGCTTGAGACGCGTTATGCCCAAATTTTTGAGTCATATGATTACGATCCTTCTCCCTGGACAGATGATAGTCCTTGTCGTAATGCTCCCGATCTAACCGAGCCAAATTATTTTGGGAATTGTTATAACTTTTGATGCTACCAGAGCCGGAATGCGCAGACCCAACAGGTACCACGGGAGGTATTTTCTTATGGTCGTTGTGTGCTTTTGTCATATACTGTGCAGTTGAATGATTTGTTGCATCTGGAAGGAATTGACCAAACTCCCGCAGTAAATCCTCCTGTTGATCGAACAGTTTTGCAACTTGTGTGTAGACTTCCGCTTCAGTTAAAGTTTTTCCTTGAGGTAAGTTCCCACTACCCTCTTTCAGAATTTTCTGCTCTTTTTGATACGTATGCAAAATCTCCAGAAATCGCTTATATTTCTCAGGCTGATTTAGAAAGCGACTCTGAAAGAATAACCCAATTGCTGTTTAAGTATTCAATCAATGACCCTAAGAGTTAATTAGAGTTGAGAGGGTTATGGGGAATACAAAGAAATGAATTTTGTTCCGAGGTCAGTACTTACCTTAATTTTGTTCACGTAAGTAATTGCGTGATTGAACTCAACAGGTTGGTTTTGCTGGCCACCGGCCTCTGCCATCATAATCGATTGGTGGGCCTGAGAAATATGGTGTAAATTGTGTCCCTGACTGTTCAAATCATTTACTGAGCTCGGTGTGGGCGGCCCAACAATGCTTCCAGACTGGGACAATGTTCGTTCACGATCTCTGGAGTAATTTTGTGGAACTGGTGATGGTGCTACTGGTGTTGCTGGTGACTGTTGTGGCGGCGGTAATGTTGTATGCAAATTTGGGGGTAAATTCCCACTAGGAGCAGCCACAGTCGTATTAGTTGGATGGGTCATCAAGTTTACAGCGTTTGACGGGATATTGTGAACAATGGAAGTCGTCTTGTGTGCAGGACTTGTTTGCGCAAGACATGGAACACCCCCGCTTGGAGGTGACGGCATAGACACCACAGGAACTGAGATCCCCTGATCGTTTGATTGGATCTCAATCTTGTAACCTGGAGGCAAAAACATATTGAACCCGTATATCAGTTCTGTATGCCCCTTAAACAAATTGGAAACACGTTGTATGACTCCTGGCGTGTCTATGCATTGCGACTTAAATTCCTTCATAATATCCAGAAAGTTGTTATAAATTTGCGGTTGATCTGAATATTGATACTTGACTTGATCTAAGTAGCTTAGGGCGTCTTCCACTTTCAACCGCGGTGGAGGCTGAGGTTGAGGTCCAGCCGCTCCCACTTGCGGATTCATATTAGGATTACCACCAGTCGGTGCGCCCTTGTGACGAATGGTATTTGCTGAGTTTATTCCAGCATTAGTAATGTGCACGGGATTACCACCTGGAGAAACTCCATCTCCACTATTGCCTCCAGGTCCTGCTGCCGCGCCAGTGTTTTGAGGTTGCGCTCCTGTTTTTCCAAGCGATCCGCTTGACAAAGTTGTTGTACCATACGCTAAAATAAATACTTAAATTTAACACTTATTCTGGCAATTATATTAAATTTACTTACAAGCTGAGTACTGAACTGTCGGCTGTTGTTGTTGTGCACTTAAAGCGACATTACTCACTGCTGTTGTTCCCTCCGGAGCACTGCTCGTTTTTAAAACTCCAGCAGGGGATGCAGACAACTGATATTGGATTGGTCCACCGCTATGTTGCGATGTTAATATACGATGATGGGGAGTTGGCCCACCTCCTCCCGCCCCAGTGGTCCTCGAACCGAATTGCACTTCATCAACTCTTGCCCTTTTCATCATTCCCATAAATATGTTTTATTTTAATTCTCTTATGATGCGCACACAAACACTCTTAGTCTCTAAAAAACTATCCTGGACGTTCGAGTCACATTAGTAGATTCTTTTAGGAGTTCCACGTGGAAATCAAACTTATTGGATGGATGTTTATTATATACTGCTAAAGAAAACATCGGGATCTGGAAATAAAAGAAGATCGTGTGGTTTATTACTCTATATCTTTTATTTCTTTCAGCAAAGAATGTATATATTTTCAAGCTGTACGTCTACTGTGTGGACTTCCACAAGGCTCTATCTTATTTATATTATTTATTTATGAATTTACTATAAAAAAAATTCTTCGGCGCACATTTTCTTAATAAGATTGATATGCTCTCTTAACAGTCTTCAAAAATGGAGAAATACATATTAAGAAAACAATTCATACAAATCTAAACTAGGTTAAGAGTTCTTCGAATAAATTCTTTCTAGATTTACATTTTCGAAATATGCGTGGATATTTTTAATAATTCTAAGAAGAGCCTGGCCTTATATCCTTATAACATGATTTAGATTTAATTTTCCCCCTAAAATTGTAGGCAATTTTATATGTCTGAGGCGTATGTGTGCGTATATTTTTGCATACGAAGTATGGTAAACATAATATTAGCGAAAGCGTCATATAACGATCAAAGCTCCTACCAAGCTTTCACGATCAATATTGGAAAATTCACCCTATGATTATTATCGTATACAATACATTAATTGAGTTCTTCATATTTACCCAATTGCGAATGCAAATATACCAGAAAGCATTAACACAAATTTCCCATCAAAATATCTCGAAATTACTTGTCCTCTTTTTCTTGCAAAGATTATTTTTATTTCATTTTATTTTCATCATTTAAGTAAAAACAATAAACGCGACTACCAGCATACAACACTATCTACACGAATGTTTACGTTAACACACATCTACAAATTATCTTTTCATAATTGTTTTCTTCGTTTTCAAAATATTTAGCAAAGAAAATGCGCAATATTTCTTGCTTCCCTGCGAGCAGTCCACGCACATACAGACATTTTTATAGACCTCATTATCTCGTTTGATATTGTGGTAGTCAACGTCGCCGGTTTAATCTTGTACCTATTGCTCGCTAAGTGACAGAGAAACAATTCTCACGTTGTACTTGTACCCAATTGATTATATCGGTAATATTATAGAAGTACAGTGTGGTTGATAGATCACATCGCTCGAAAGTGAAGCACTAGACAATGTGACCACATGGAGCTTTTGGAGTATTTATAGAATGGAAAAGAGGAGAATCTCGAGAAAAAATGTATTTTCTGCTTCTGTTATAAATTATTCTTTTACTTTTATCGGTGTGTAAATGAGTTGGTGACTGTGAGGTAAACTTAATTGCAATAAGGGTATTTTATTTAAAAACAAACCGCGTATTTGCGTATTAACACGTGAGTGTCATCAGATCAACACCTGAAACAGGTCATTTCTCTTGCAGTTGTACAATTTACAGTATCTGGTGTCCTGAATGAGAAGTAAAAAAACGACTAGCTTAAATAACTTGATAAAATTCTTATCAACAGGCCAGTCTGCCACTTCTATTATAGAAATAATTCGTTGAAATTGAAAGTGTCTAGCATTTTACGCCGGATACTGAAGCAGACAGTATGTCTTCAATTTTATTACATCAATGGAAAAATACGTGGTGAAAGAATAAAACACATTAATTTTTTTTTTTTTATTTCATTAAAGTTGTTTCAAGAGCTTTATTTACGGGTTAACCTTACAACTTCATTATGAAATTTAATTCAACGTACATATATACAATTGTTAAGTCCCTCCGCTTTTTGTTATTTTTTTACTCCAAAAATCGACAAGTCGGCTTAAAATATTGAAAATAAAAATGTGTCACATCAGCTATTGAAATTTTCATACGCCAGCAATTTCAAATTCTGCATTTTCTGAACCTTAACTGAACTCAAGAATTGAAATGATTAGACCTTTCGCAGCACCGTGCATTGTTAAGATAATTGGGTATGAGAAAATTAAAAAATTAGTGACTTTTTGGACTTCTGAAGAAAATTACATTCTGATCCAACTTAACATTTGGGATAAATGCACAATTGCATGCATTCTGTAAAGGCAACATTATCTACTTACTTGAAAATATTGCCGTTTTAATCATATTGTCTCAATGGTAAAAAAAATATCGTAGTATGTAAGGAAGTATGAATATTGCAACAGGTTGTAAAAACCAGTTAACATATGATTTTCAAACCTTAGCCTCATGTGTGTATGGATACGATTTAAAATTTTATTTTATACAACTACCTCGTTTCAATTTCCTTCAGAACATTTGTGTGTGTTAAAATGCAATCTTGTTTATACAGTTACTCGAAGATAATAGACGTCTCTTCACATTCGATATCGAGATTGTGATAAGCATTAGCATTGTTCATACTCATTAAGCAGTTTTGCTTTCAGTTTTTCATTAACTATAGTAGTTTTTAATCATATTTCTACTAAATTATCAGATTCTTGATGTCATGTCAACGAGAATCATTTGGCATTCCACAAATCTTTTGGTACTTACAGATTTTAAATACCATTGCCTCTTGCTAAATCAACCCTACTTTAATGTTTATGCACTTACCCTAATAATCTCATTTAACATGACCGTCAGACCGTCACAGCTTTACACTCGTATCTTGAAAACTATAAAAGCTAGGAACGTGAAATTTTGAACAAACGTGTAGATTTATATGTGCATATAATTGTTGGACCCAAATTTTAATATTTATCTCCAATATGGTGCAAACAGCAATTTGACGAAAGTAAATTCATATTTCCCTCTTCTATCTTATAAATTACATACTATCACTATATACAGTGATGGCCAACTAAATAAGATCCCAGTAATTTGCTTTAATTCTTGTTCTAAAATTTTTGTAAGCCACTGTATTGAGGGCTTCGGGCAATTTATTTTTATTTTCTGTTGTTTCCTAGCATTGAAATTGTGTACCACTAGGCTTATATTTCAGGAAGCGACATTTATTTTAGTAAAATAAGGCAGCTTAATTATTTCTATTTTACTTTTTCATTCACAAAAATATACTTTTTATATAAGCTCAGTTATTACTTTGTCGGAGAACGGTTATTTTGTAGACCAGCACTACATCTACGATAAATACTTTCAACAAAATTCCGACAACGTTACGAAGGTATAAAGCCTTTTGGATAACATCCCACATTTCTGCCGAACTTTTTGGTTTACATCTTTGTCTTTTATCTTTCACGTCGTGGAGGCCAATATAAACCACATATATTTTGAGCCGCAAGACAACCTAATGCATTAAGGGGACCTATATGGCTTAAATGGGGTTTTGCGGAGTCAAAAGATTTTTTTTTTTTTCAAGAAAAAAACCACATAAAATCTAGAAAATGAGGAAACTAGTTTATTACTGAATACTTTAAGATTGTTTATGGCCTATAAAAATCACAAAAATACCCAAGGGCTCTTATGGGTTGAGCGTCTCTTGCAATGGTGGAATTTCACCGTTGCCGTAGCTTTTTTCCAGAACCCCTGATCGAAAACACATAAACAAGACATTTTCTGTTAGATAATACTTGATTGCACAGAATGAATTAATTAGTTTTGCTTTTCTGCAATTATTTTTGATTTTGTGTAGTTTAGAGTTCAATTTTTGAAATTTTTCATTACTTACTGAACTAATAAATATTTGAAAAAATAATTATAATCTAAATATTCAAATAATTTTTAATTCATTCCATGACCAGATGTATAATAAACCAGCCCACCAAATTTCAAACAATTTGACCTAACGGTTTTTGAAATTTTCTACGGCAACGGTCAAAACACAGAATTCCGAGCAAAATCGAATTAAAGTTTGACTTTACAGAAGAAACACAATGTTTATCAACGAAAAAGCTACTTAGAAACGCACTGATTAAGCTTCGTTTACACAACAAACACAACAGAGAATCACAGGGAACGTAGTTGCTCTGCTGTGAACCAAAAATAGCGTGGATTTAGCGCGTCGATTAGGCTACCGTTATTACAGAGTATTTTAAGTACTTTTTTTTAACGACAAATCTAAAAGTGAAAAAAAGCCATAACTTCGTTATTTTCTTACGGATTTGAGTTTAGTTTACAGCGTTTCACTCGGAAATAGTTGAACAAAAATAAAAGCCAATAAAAAAAAAATCGAAAATTAAGCCATATAGGTCCCCTTAAAGTCGATTTCAGTCGCAAAAATTCAACATCATATGGTTCCATATGGCGCTGCAGAATGTCTCTGTAGAAATGTTGATCCCTACGCTGATCAATTCTTACTATTGGGCCGACTCCATACCAAGACATTATGTCACCTTTGCCATGCTTAACCATGTCTATAGAGTATCTAGGATGAAAATCTTAGTTCAGGAATCTCCTAATATAACATTTGCCAGATGATCCAAACCTACTGAAGTTGGATGCATCGCAAAACTACAAATGAGAATTATATTGATATCTCAAAAACAGGTTACGAGATATTAGATTATTTTCATTAAGAAAAATATTTGGCATGTGCGATATCAAAATGTTGGTCTCCAGTTGATTGAATGGGATTATATTCTTTTTGTAATAATAAAAATGGCGTTTGCATTGAACCAGTGGAACCCTCTTAGCATACACCTGCGCATGCCTTGACCGGTTTATTTTAATGATTGGGGTATTTGGCAGATTGCGATTTAATGAGTTAAAATCACTGGACATTTGGAGGAATAATAACTTGCTACCTAAGTCACGTCAAACCGGAAAAGCAACACTGTGATTTTTAATCATGAAAAATAGCCTGTCGCAAATATTTTCTTGTTACGCTTCAGCATTTGTCGTCCTTACGGTTAAAACATGGTGTTTGTTCGATTTCATCCCGACATTCGTAGAGCAGTTGTATAAAATTTAAATTTTTTCTCGAATGGGGGTAAGCGACACTTGCTAATTTTTCTGTCATTCGTGAAAAAAAAAATGTTATGTTCCTTTTGCCTAGATTTATCAGTGAGGAAAATTATCAAAACAATATGCGCGTTTATAGGCAGTATGAGCAGTGCACAATGTTTTAGTAATGTAGTTCCAATAAACCAATTAACAGATAACAATGTTTACTCTCACCCGAAAACAAGCATCGTAAAATATTGCAGTGAACGAACCAGCTCTGTTGCATACGAATCTGTCACTATCGTTTATTTCGCTCGCTTTTTTTGTTGATAGAGTTCGACTCAAGAGACACGCATTCGTTTCTTTATATTATCTTGATTGCATTCTAGTCTATGCTCATTCTGTTGCTACAGAAAAAATCTGTTACAGAGCTAAAAAATCGCCCACATAATATAGAATAAAACATTATATTATAACTAAGCATTTTAGGAAGGGAAAAATTAATGAAAAAAAGTACGTTTAACATAAAAATCGAGGAGTTCCCGAAGATAATACGGTAGGTATATCATCTAACTGTTTTATTACTACGATTATAACTGTTATATTACAGCACCCGGTCAAGTATTTCGCCCTAAGGGACCTCAACCACCGGCAGGAGATATTATAGACAAAAACTAGCAAATCATGGATGCACTCTCTTCCTCAATACTTGAGTTTAGTGTAGCAGTAAATAGACATCACCAGTGAGTCATCTAGGAGGCAATGAGAGACTTCAAATAGAATAATTAAAAATATTCCAAGCGCAGAGTGGGGCCGAAAATAAAGTGTTTTGTTTCTATTTATATATACCGTTGCAAAGAAAAAGCGCGCGCAAAAGTATACCTCTCCGAAAGTAGGAATGTATTATTCATCGTCGAAGAACGAACCGAGGCAAAACATGACAAAACATGTCGAAAACTCAGACGTCTGATTGGGTAACCGCTGTTAAGAGATCTTCCCGTAGCGAAAGTTTACTAGATACACTCAAGAAAAACTCAACTTCCAGCGGCGCAAACTACTGAAGAAAGCGACCGATGGCGATGTATTATTTCCAGGAGTTCTCCCAGAGGGCCGGAGCAAAAGCATTGCAATAATAAAAACACCACCAGCACCCAAGTGTCAGATTTGAGCGGAGGGTATAAACCAGAGGCCTGAAAGGTCACTTGATGCATTTTCTCTTATTTAAACGGAACACACAGTTTTACACACCTTATTCTCGAATCTCGACGAACTGCACGAAAAAGATTGTTTGCCCGTAGAAGGCACTTTCGGTTGTGCGCCATTTAATTGAATCTCCAATTGTTCCAAGGGTGAGGTTCCCGCGAAAATCACTTTGCGAAGAACTTTGTGAGAACCGGCCCATAATATTTCACAAAATCACCGATGTTCCAACCACTTTTCCGCAGTATTTCGCTATTTACTAAGTTATTTACCACTTCACAGAAAACTAGCCAGAAAAGTTCATTTGGCGAACAAATTTTCCGATTATACTCTTGTCTTGACTGTTTTGTCCTCGGACGCGAAAACAACACAGCCCCAAGCCCCACTCAATGAAGAGGCGTTCGTTCTCACTCGTTATAATCTTTCGGGTAGGTAAGACAAAATTCTTTGACCAAAACCTGATTCCCAAGCGTAGAAATCTCTGAGCAAACACAAACAAATGAGTTGCGCAAGTACAAGCTCTCCCTCCTCCCAATCTCCCAAAACCAAGCGCACCGCTTCGAGATTCAGATATTCTCCAGAATTTCTTATGTCCCCACATCGATTCCACCACTACACCACACCACACGCAACTATAAATCGAAAACTTGAAAACTTGCACCGCTTATACTATCGCGTTTCGGTACGATGGTGTGGTGTGTACCAATGTACGACAAAATGCAACCTATCATCTTGGAGATATGGGGCTCCCTTGTTTACATCAAGTGACCGAATCTATATTTTTTGCAGAATTGCCAGATTGTAGGTGCAATCAAACTCATTGGCAGTTTCTTTTGAAAGCTTTATTTGAAAAATTATACTTCCTTTGATACGGCATCTGTAAGTGTCTGGATATAGATACTATGCAGATCAGATATTAAACATACCCAGTTAATGTCTGAAATTAGATTCACGATAACTTCGCGGATGTCAGAATTAAGTTGTGCCATAACATAAAAGTAGAAGAGGTTATCGGTTTATGATAAACGAATAAAAATCATGTTATTTATTAATTTCAGATATTAACACTACTTCTACTTTTCAATCTTTTGACACACCTTAAAAAATTTCAAACTATTTTCTATGTATCAACATTTTTCTTTAATTAAATGTTTAATTTTTTCTATAATTATCATAATAAGGGCATAAATTCAAAAGAAGCCAGTTTTTTTTATAATGAAAAAGTTGTCCCATAGAGATTCACGTGCTGCAACATGGTAAAATTTAGTTCAATCCAGTTCAGTCAGACCGATAAATTTCATATTTTTCCTATGGATGTAATTACGACTGTTATAACTCCTTACTTAATGTTATATTAGAGGGTTTGCATAACTTTTGGGGACCTTTGAATTTGTTACAATAACTACGTCGTAGGTTTCATATTTCGAGGTACATTCTTTGATCAAATCCCATCTTTTCCACTATGCCAATACTCGACAAAACGGATCTTCAACATGTATCATATACAAATTAATTTGTAGATTGCTTATGCCTCTTCCTATTCAACCAAAAAGTGTAAATTTGAAAAGCATGCGGTTTTCTAAACATAATATGGATCCCCGCTATTCGATGTAAACAGATCTTGTGTCGTTGCAACCCTTGCGCAATCAAGTTTTTTTTTCTACAACAACAACAAAAAAACAATTTCACAGGAGAGGAAGTTGCAATATTTTCGCAATATCCGTGAGGGCACAATTCAATGCGATCTCAACGCTTCTGTATCAATATGAAAATAATTCATTGTCAGTCTAGACCCACCCTTAATAGCCTGGGAAAAAATGTGTATGCAAATTTGACGAATGATTTCTTTAGGAAAGAAAAAACCTTTTCACACTTAAAAATATTTCAGAAATTGTTTCACATCAGCAATCGGCACGTATTCGTACGAAATGCATTTTCGCAAGAAAACGATTTAAGTGTTTAATATTTTCTTAATTACGGCAGAGCTCTAAATTTAATAAATTTTAGTTTAGAACAAGATATTGAAATTTTTTTGCTGAATTACTCTTACGTACGCCGACTGCTTTTTGAATGAAATTGAGAACTTCTTAAATTTCACTTCCGTAAGAATTTCACTTCGTACGAATATCAGAGCAGGGACTTCAGATTGTCTTCTTGTAAAAAAAAAAAAAGCTCACCAAGAAAATAGGTTCTTATTTCTTTAAATTTAAATAACTGGAGTAATACCTATAAGTGCATCGTTTTACATAACTTGCATAAGGGGCTTGATAAGCACATGCATAATTCATGACGACATGCTCACAAATATTAAGGTGCCTTATGTTGAAAACCATTAAAAACCTGACTCAACTATCATTTTTTTACGTATTTGCTAATCTCGACGTGGTTTATCATTTTATAGAATATTGAACACATCGGCAGCCTGTATTTTCAGTGAATCACATTTGCATAAAGGTAAACGAGGTTGTATCTAATATATGTATGTCTTATACTATACTTCATTTTGCAAACACTTCCATCATATTAAAGCATTTTCCCCCGGAAGAATCACAATCGCGCAGTGCACCCCAGCGCGTTAGTTCCGCTGGAATAACTCCATTTACATTATCATCATATTTCTAAGCTCAAAATCAATCAATTTTGCCCAGTCCCAAAAATTGAACACCCAGCATGCAGTCCTGAATCAATTTGTAAGTAGTCATGCTCTTTTACAATATCCACTTTCTATGAAACAATAATCTAAAGAGTTCCAAGACCTATCAACTATGCGAGCAAAAGGTATTTCACCGAACTCACACAACTGCAGGAACCCATTAAAAATTGGCGCATGTTCTGTACCCTGCAAATAGGGAAAAAAGCAGCGGAGAATTGCAAAAAGGATATACTCAAGAACAACGCAAAAGTGGCGTAAATTACATACGCATTAATAGGAAGTATATGAAATACGGAGAAGCTTTTCTGCAGGCTATGTAGATACCTGCACATATGTACAGGCTTATCCATTATAATCCTTTTCTATCAAACAACTTGTTATCTGCTAGAGAGAAACAGCGACCAGAAGTTGTGTTCTCCTCATACAACTTTGATGTAACAAAACAGAGTACAAGGAACCTGGACTGGAAGAGAAGCCAGAGCCCGGAACGCCAGAAGAACACAGTTCCCGAGTCCGAAGGAGCACGATTCTAGAAAAAATCGATAGACGAACCGAAACGAATGCAGAATTTCTTCTATGCAGGCGGGCTTCGGTGTATGCGTTGAAATAATTGAAACTTATTCTGAAAAGGGAAGCTTTTGTAAGCGACGCTTTCATGCACAAATAACAAATAAAGTCCACCTGGCGTATACACCACGGAAGAGAATAGGACGAATTAATAGTCGACGCAGGCTACTGTTTTCTACTGCATGAGAAACAAAGAGCATTCTAAATTAAAATAAAACTATGCCCACACTTTAAAAGAGATTCTATAGCCTGAAATAGCCAGAGTTTCAAGAATAAATAGGTCAATCAAAATTATTCAACAAGTAATTGAAAACTTGCAGCATGGCATGTTTGTTTACTTATCATTATTGCAATTCGCCGGTATAAAATTGAATGAATTCTTCACCTTTTTGTCTTCTTCACAGTTCTTCAAGGTAGTGTCCGAGCTGCAGATTAATGGACTTCACAACAACTTGTTCATGATACCTGCCGCGATATATAGGTATGACAAAAATCTATTTTAAGTCCTTCGTTATTTTCTTTTTTTATGTTCTCGTATATCCCACAAGGCCATAATAATCTGCTTCAAATCTCCAATACTTTCTCATTGTGAAGATCTTGAAGCCACTTATCTCTTAGAATAACACAATTTTGCTTAAAAGCACATTATAATAAATAACTTTAAAAACGACAAACTTTCCACGTTAGAGAGGTACCGCTCGATTTTCACAAAATAACCATCACAGGAATCACTATCCGATTTACGGTATACAAGTACCCCTGGTGCAATAACCGAGAGGATGTTTATATATATATATAAACATGAAATATAATTAACAGGTTTTAACAATATTTATCCAAAACTGCTACTAGAAAAAATAACTTCAAAAATTATGTTAGTATTTTAAATCTTTAAACAATCGAAAATAGTTTCTATGATTGTTGCAATTATCGAACACCTTGGATATAAAACCATGGGTGCAATTAGTGAGAAGCTGAAATTATCGAGAATGTCAAAAATTCTTCGAAATGTACTATAGTACAATTCAAACAATTTTCCAATTTTCATTTTACTATTTTTCATACTTGTAGATTTTAATTTTATGTTAAGTATGCATGACAAATTTAATTAGCTTAATCAAAATGTAAAACTTGGCGCATCGTGTATAAAAAAAAACAGCTGATTTGCAAATGGAAATAGTGTATTCCTCACTTGTTGTGGGGAATAAGGTTAATAGAAACAAGCTTCTTACAGAAATAGAAATTTAAAAAATGTAAAATACACTTTTCGAATTCTCTGACACTGCTATAAAAATGTATAGGTATTGTACCAACAAGGAGTTAAACTGTGGAGCATTTTCTTTCCTCATTTCAGTTTGGAACATAAGGACAAAATATTGTATGCAGTTTCAATTATTTCAAATATTTTAAAAAATTAACTATTGACTACAAATTTAGGGGTTTCGATAAAGGAACGTTTTTCTAGCCGGAACAAACTTTGAAGTAGGATTTTTATGTGTAAATAGTTGCCTTGGCTATAAATTTCGTTTTCGAGTTCCATATTTACCACAGATATTATGATTTGCAGAATCCAAATTTGAAAACGCCAACACGGTTGCAGAAACAAATTAACTAAAATTAGTGATATTTCTGATTTGATATAAGGCCAAAAATTCATGTGTACTGCCAATAGAAAGAATTAGGTTTACTATAACAGGTTAAAAAAGTATTTCGCGCGTGTCGCTTTGTACTTCGTATTCTGCAGAAATGATTGCGTTGATCGCATCGTATTGCGTATATTGGACAGGATATTAAATTTGTCGAATTTATTTCCCATGTCACAGGCTGTTACAATCGTCGACTAGCATTGCGTATATCCAGTGATAACAGGATTCATAAGGTTAGCATTCGATTGCTAATTAAGAAAAAGTGAATCGAATAAGTTAACTACTTTGAATCTGATTGGGTTTAATACTTTTAATAACAACATAGCTAAGCATAATTTCTGCTGGCCTCAGTAGTTTTTGCGGACACAAAACAAATTAAAAAACTACAGAGTTAAAGTTATCGCTTTGCACGGAGGTGTACAGCCGAAGGATTCAAATGGAAATATTCAGCTATGGTGATTTTAATTTTAACAAAGAATCATGAGTACAATTTAGAATAATCTAGACAAAAATCCTCGACGGATGGCAACATTTGAACAAGTGCATGACGTCAAAATAATGGTACAAACCATCTCGATACTTCTTTGTAGAGATTACGTCATTTTGACGTCAGGAGCGACTTCAAAAGCGCTCGTCTGTGTAGGGTTTGTCTTCCGAATTAAAGTAAACTGAATAATAAATGTGTGGATCTATGCGTTAGCAAGGAAATGAAGCTCTATAAGTTCAAGTTGTAATGTACCATTAAAAATTCAGTTGTAGGAAGTTATTGCTTTTCATAATGTTGTTTGAATGACTACTTTTGTAGAAATGAGACACAACAACAAAACTAAATATGTACACAACAATTTGGTCATACGCAAGTGTCATGTATATTGTCATAATTTTACATTTAGTCGACATTTAGATTATAAGCATATTAAATGAAATATTTATTTTCGGAAAAAAAAAAGTAAGCAAAAAATAAACAAAACTACCGTGCTAAATATCTTACTTGATTTCTGTTCTAAAAAAAGCTCAAGGAATTCTGAATTGCCTTGTGAGTTTATATACCCCATTGTCTGACTTGAAGATTATGTTACATTACTTCCTCCTCAATACATGTAATCATCCACAATTTCATATATTTTTCGTATGTTCTTCAAAATATTGCTATTGCTCATAAATAAAAACTTTTTACGACAACTAAATAATCTATGCTTATTTTTCCTGCAAACCGAGCAAGACTAATTTAGCTACTAATACTGCTTACAAAAATTATAAATTACAATTACAGTCTTTTGGGACAAATGTGTATTTGGAAATTTAGACAATTTCAGTTTTATGATAATTACATAATTTCTAAAGGTTGTTTAAATAGGCTGAGCAGTTCTACATAAAATATATGTCTCCTATTGGATGAGTTAAGACATCTATTATAATATATACGAAAAACCTCTAGAAACGTCTGAAAAGTAAGATCTGGAATGAATTCAACAGTTGAAGTAGTGAAAAGCAATTTAAGACGGAAACACGCAGGTATATTCGCACTAAATTTATTTGTATTTCATTAAATTTTTTATCTCGAATTTCAGTCCGCCGTATCACCTTCCTGACCTATCGACGATGTATAGACTATTTGAAAAATGGCCTTGTACCATTAATTCTGAGACTGAAATTGTGAATTTTAAGTCCATTTATGAACAAAACTCATATTCATTGTAAATTCAGTCAAGAAGCGCTACGTTTTTAAGTAAATATAACTACTGATGGTGTCCTCCATTTCGCAAGCTTTTGGAAGTTTTTTGCTTTAAAGTAGACAGGAATATTTACAGAAGACTGTGTCATGGTTTTACAGAGGTTACGTAACAATTGCGCGTCAGTCCGTGCTTTTGATAGGCTCTAGCTCTATGGGCCTTTGGTAATTCAATTTGATCCCCATTATGAAGCCCACTATTCGATTAAAACTAAAGAACAAAGTAATTGTGAACTGAATCGTGTTTTATGGCATCAAGATTTTATCCTCCCTCACTAAATTTTTATATTTTTAAACATGAGCAATGCACAAGTATGGCTCACGTAATTCCCGCGAGAGTGAGGCCGCTGCTGCCGCTGTGCCTCCACCATGAATATGTGAACGAGACAGCGAAAAGACAAGCTCGATATGTACACGGGAAAAAGCTGGTTTTGCTGAACCCGAAGGTACAATTTCATCGAGTTTCAGCAGCTGAAGTAGTCAACTGCGAGCAAGCTCGAGAGGAGATTGTGGAACGCTTTTGGGCGAAAGAAATGAAAACGACGTGGCGTTGTGCTCTCCTTGTAGCTTTTATAGTTGGTTTCTGGTAGTGCAATGCTCAATAGGTTGGAACTTTGCCGTGAGCAGATATGTATTGAGTGGTAGCGTGTGTTCAGTTTTTTTTTTATTTTTTTTTATTCTTGCAATTCACTTACTTTCTGTTCGGGCATAACTCATTTCCTCACAAGAGAAATTTGTATGGTGGTGCGATTG
Source organism: Neoitamus cyanurus (assembly GCA_947538895.1). Classification (NCBI taxonomy): domain Eukaryota; kingdom Metazoa; phylum Arthropoda; class Insecta; order Diptera; family Asilidae; genus Neoitamus; species Neoitamus cyanurus. The sequence continues at coordinate 32,604,380 of OX384541.1, read as the reverse complement.
CGCAAAAGTATTCGTATATTTTGTTTCAATATTGTATTGAGATAATGCATGGAAGTGTATTCGCAGTATATTTAGGTTTTTATGTACCTGACGAGTGTACCGATCTCGGCCGTATAACAAAGTGAAGCGATGAATTATTATTACGGGGATTAAAAAGATTCTTGATGAATAATACCTCCGACACTTGTGTGTTTATGAATTTTTATTGAGAGCATGTGATTACGGGTGAACAGTGAAGGTTCACCAAGATAAGATTATTTTCAACGGTCCCTCCTACCGCCGCCACTTGGTCCTCCCTGCAGCCACCAGTAGTTAAATTTTATTACCAAGGATACGCGGCGCAGGAACTCAGAGGTTCGAGTTATTTAGCATTTAGCTTAAGATGTTTGCCCTAAGCCCTAAAAAGGGATCTTGATACGAAAAAACAAATTTGTTTAAAAATCAATAAATATTATTCAAAGACTACAAACGCCTCTTTTTACTTGGATATGGGTTCAATGAATAATCTGGAAAAGGCACACCATTAGCAAGTGCGCGCGCTTTCTCGTGACGCCTTCACTCGGCAGTTTTATAACAGTTTCGAGGTTGCACCAGTGTATGTGTGACGATAGGGACATTTATGAAAAATTACAAAACCTTTACAGCATCGAGCAGTGCACTAGAGATTTTTAAGTTAATTATGTAATAACGCTCACTTCATTTACTTCTCTCAAACTATATATACATTGCCTGCATTTTACATATTGTTCTCCAACACTTGTTCTGCGTTGACTTGTTACTTCTAAAACCGGTATATCTGGTGCAGTGTTTGCGACCAAAAACCTTTTCCCTTCACAATAAACAAAGCCAATTTTAGGGCTGGTTACTTTACAAGGAAGAAATATGCATAAATTCAAGGAACATTAAATGCGAAAATATTCCGGCATACTCGCTTTTTGAATGGCTATGAATGCTCGTATTATAATGGGACCTCACAAACTAATGCTACTTAGGAATTATTAATATTTAATAATGGGGTTATATTAAAATTTATGCCTTTGAAGGGTATGCTGCTCTGATTGAGGCAATTTTGCTTTACAAAAAGAGCGTCTGTATCTAACGCACAATTTACATATGTATGTGCTCTAAGCAATTTATCTGAAATATCGTACTGCGTGCAATGATACCTACTACTTACTCTTTGCTAATAATACCAGGTACTCTCTGTCTGCGAAAATGCCCCAAGTACTTTTGCAAATAGCCAGATAAATTGATTAAAAATAAATAAATTAAGCTTTTTTACAAACAAATTTAATTTGGAGTTTTTATATGGGATTTTTATTTTAACCTATATAACATCGATACCTAAACACATTCTGTCAAGCGCGCCTTTCTTTTACCCGACGTGTATCCCTCCTATAGTTTTTAATATTTGTTTATCGATCAACAAGGTCAAAATCACCTGATGCAAAAATATAAAAGGATAAAAAGTAGTCAAAATAATGACAAAAGGAAAAAAAATATTTTTTGCAGTAATTAGATTTTATGCTGTTATATTAACATCAGCAACCGATTTTGATATTCTATGCTTTCAATTTACAGTTTATTGAGTTATTGAGTTTATTGCACTCTTCTTATAATAACAGGAATTCCAAATCGAAGAATATTCTGAGAATGGTTTAATTTTTTATTAATCACTATGTACCTTGTTTCTCTTTTATGTGTTCCGTCGACTTTGTGTGTAAAACTTGATTACTTGATTTTCGCGCAATTTTGCCGGTTTGTTTAGACATTTATGGATTTCAGTTTTATTAATTACAAAATTTTAGCTTGCGCTTCTGAAAATATCCCTCCTTGACATTATTAAAGATTTTAATTAAATAGAACAACATAAAACTCTAACTAATCATTAGTTTAGTTTTAGTATAATCAATTAAAAATTGCCTTAGTTTAACCCTAGATAACAAAACATTGGTCTAATAGACCATCTCCGCTTTTTACGTAGCTATTTGCGAGGAGCACACTTTTAACATTTCCCAAGACGAAAATGTTTATTTATAATGCTATTGTAATTTTTAATTTAGAAGAACTAATAATACATCTCTTGAGCTGTGTTACTTTGTTTGAGATATATAAAGAAAATATATATAAACATGTACATTTTAGTTATCTGGGGTTTAATCAAAGCAGAGGTGGAATTATGTACTCGGTTACGAGTTTAGTTGAAACGACTTGCAATTTGATGCATAGGATTCCTATAGAAATTTTACATGTAATTCAACTATTAAACTCGTTTCAACTAAACTTGCAACATAGCAGCACATAGCATAGGTCCAAATTACATGACACGTTGACCTTTTCAAATATTTTTTTTGTTCGTTACAATATTAACATAATGCACAAATAAAAAATTCGTCTACTAAAACATTCCAATAAAAAACTTGTTAAATTTAAATAATACAAATTCTTCAAGGATATTGCTTGAAATGTTTTTCACGGAATTCGCAAACAATAAATAAAAAAAACTTAATTGAACTGTTTATGTTTATTGTGCTTACAAGCAGTGAATTAGAAAACACATCCATAGAAACCGGAGTTTAAAACTGATTTTAATTAATTTTAATTAGCCCACATAAACTGGGGCCACAAACTTTTGCATTTAAACTGGAAATGGTACATAAATCCATTTTTGATTGTAATGCCCACAAAATACATGGGGACTGACAGCGCGACTAAGAATCAGTAACTGAATGATGGAAATTAGAGTAATTATACTCAAAGTCCTTACGAAGTACATACGAATTTTAACACATTCCCAATGATAGAAAATTAGTATAATCTTCAACCTTAAAATCTTATTTTAATTTTTATATTTCACTATTGATTTCTAAAAATGAAATGATTTTATCATTTGCTCTCATTGAGATGTCGACTTAACCGAAAGGGTGCACGAACAGGGTGAAATGACCTGAAGCTCAGCGCTGTAAGTAATAACCCCTCTCACATGAAATAGTTCTATGGAAATAAGTTTCAAAGAAAATTTATTAGATGACAAACAACTTCGTTTCATCAAAAGTTCGAGATTCTGAATATTGAATTTGATAACCTGAAAGTTTTAAACATGTGAGAAAGTTTTTACTTGAAAAAGTAAAGTTTGAAAAATTCATTTGAATGTAGAAATTTTTGTATTATTTTTAAAGGTGTTATTTACTAAATTTTAGTAAAATATTATAACATATTAGCTGTTATATCTAGATTTATATCTGTAGATAGAGAGCTGATGTATTTGCTTTATATTGTCATTCCCTGGAAATGTAGTAATTAGTAATATATTTAATTTTTTTATTGTATTTTATTTAAGAATGTTCCCTAAAAGCGCTGTTCGATTGTTTTCAAAACAATTGTTTGTTTTTTTGCAAATTTTGGTTTGACATGAGAATCTTCCAATTTATTTTAATTCTTTAAACCAAATAAGCAGCATTAATTTCAAAAGTATTTCTCATCTACCCTTTTAATTGATAAGATTAATCAATAACTTTCAGGATTTTTTTATTACAAATTACAAAGTAGACAGATCTACTTTAACGCAGAAAACATGAATTTACACTATCTCTTTAAATCACCAACATAAGTCGAATGATCTTCTAATAATTGTATCCACCTTAAGCAATGTTCGAATGCCTTTTGCAGAAATATTGTAACCTTATTTCGGCTTATACAATCGTTCTTCTTTATATGAACATTTAATATAACCGAGAGCTTAATATTCATAACAACTGAACATGGGGCATGATGTTAAAAATAATCCCAAAGAATGCTTTTAGTGACTTGTGAAATAAGTCCCTCATTGCAGAGCCAACTCAAATTCCAGCTAGTAGTATCTAAAAATCCCCGATTTTGTATTTAATAATTTCCTGGTGTGAATAATACTCTGAACAAACAGATAATGCAGTGATTTCACACACAAGTAGCAAGCAAAATGGTTTTTTTTCTATATATTCTAAAGCAAGCGATCAAAATTTAGGATTAGCAGTTGAAATCTCATTAAGCTCCTCATACGAATAATAAAATTATACTATTTCGTTTGAAGCATTCCATTTCATCTCATCTTATGCGCTACGTGCAATGTTTTACTGATTCCGTATTCATGTGAGCCACTAGTGACTCATTTGCAACAGATGACAATATTTATTTTGACGCAAGTAACCGTTGAGAATCCGGAGATAAGGTGTTACAAAAAGACAAGTAACCAAAGTAATAAAGTGAAACAATGGAACGTTGAAATTTTCCGTAAAAACTTTAACCAACTAGAAATGCGAAAACTACAAAATATGAAATAACCATTTTCCCCTTTATTACCATTTCCTTTATAATTCTTCCATCTATCGACATTAAAGATTTGGTTGAATTTTCGTGTCTTTAGACATCATCTTTTTTTTTTTACAGAGAGATAAAGTCATTGTCCCAATTCTTAATTTATTTAAAAAGGTTTTCAGTATCTTTGATGGAAAATGCCTAAAGATGGTTTTATGAAACTAAAAAATGCAATATGGATTCATATTCAGAGTGAAGACCGGCAGCGCGCCGTCGTACGAGACCGTTTTATTTTTTGTAATGAATTTCCTCCAGAAGTTATTCTTACTTCAAATAAAGAGGTGTATTTACGTGAATCGTGGGGTTCTCTTTTTAATGGACGTTACTGCGCTCTAAAAAAAATAGCCTTCCCGAGAAGTCGTGAGGAGCAGTGAAGGAAACTTTGCCTAATGGAAGAGGGATTATACGATCGAGTTTAACGTTGGAGCCCTTATTTGCCTCATTTTCCTTATTTTTACAAGCTATCGGGAAGGCTGGCAAATTTCAATTATATTTCTTCATTTTACGATCATAAATCATGGAGACTATTGATCTCTAATTCTTCTTAAATAATAATTAGAAAATTCATCACTTTAAAAGGAATCCATTATATACCAGGACAGCTGTTTTTTCTCTCAGTTCTAACAGCCGACAGGCATGTATGATGCGAGGATTTGGTGCCATATTTGTGTTACCTTCCAGTTCGCCGGCAAGAAAATATTAGATTTTATCATGCGATATTTTCCGCAAGTCCTTTTATTCCCCAATTCCCTGCAAGATACGATTTATGATTCATGGTCATTTCAATGGATGTTTCTTGAATATTCAATTGGGTTCGAGTTGACAACAGCCACAAAAAGCCCCAAGTACTGATCCGATTCAATATTTTCATCAAATCTGGGTAACAAGTTAAATGATAAAATGCATGTTCTGCATCCTTTATAGCCTAATTACTGAATCCACATTGTTAAAAAACGTTCCTTATTTCTACACTACTTTGAGAGTCGATTTAGCGAAATTTTATTGCTCATAAACATTTAATTCGATCCTTCAGTAATTTAATAAATTTTTACATACAGTGAATAGCTTTTACACCAATTTTCAAAAATTTCTTTTGCCTTTGTTAGCACTATTCGTTTCAACTGACTGCATGCCCCACCCATATTTTGTTTTTGTGTTCGTTTTCGTTATTGTTGTTTTATTTAATAATCAAAAATTGGTATTCAAAAAAGTAATAACAATACAATTTCTCTCACATTGATATGCTTTCATTTATAGAATTTTTATTATTACATATTGGTAGCAGCAAGTTTTCTGATAAGACATGTACTCCTAACTCGTACGGCTTAAGTTTTCTTTTTTCAATCACGCAATACCCTTAGCCGACATCCCTTTGAAGAAAGATTGCGGCTCCCTTGCTACATAGAAAAATTCTGATTAGAATCTTGTTCTACTTTACATTCTCATCATGTGTTTCTGGATAACGACTGGTATTGATTTTGGCAGTCGTCAGGAATATTACAAGTACAATATTTGGTTTTCTACTTTTTCCAAATCATGCGCTAAATAGCAACAAGAGAAATGGTTTAATTTTTCTTATTTTGTTACCTTTCATTACCTAACTACCCTTCGAAAGGAGACCTTTATATAGAACTTATTAGCGCAGATGGGGTCAGAAGGAACCCAGGCACTTTTCTGTAATCTGTAATTTTGAAACCATTAGTCAGGAAATTTTTTATAGATATTGTTTGTAGCTGAAATTCTCTTTTGAGATGGAATACGTGTAAACAAATTTATCGTAGAAGCGCGTTGAAATGGTCGCTCAAATTTATGGCAGGTAGAAGAATAAATTGGGGTCTAAACGATCTCGAACCAGGTTTTACAGAATTACAGAAACGAGCTACGGGTGAAAATCCTGTCAGGAGCTTCCAATATCTTTAACATGCTTTACAGTTTGTTAAGGGATCTTAGTAATCCCAGTGAACTTGATATGCCATTACCGAATACGATCGTAACAAGTATCCGGTAGTGCCACACAAATCCCCTTAATTAAGCACGTTTGTTCTGTTGTCATTTTCTTTTGATGTTCAATTTAAAGTCCTTCCATACCTAAAATGTGGAAAGATGGAGCTAGTAAACGTTTTCCTTGCCAAAAAGCAGTTTACGACTTTTATACACTCCCTTCAACATCGCGAATTGGAGGTCCCATGGGATTTAATTATTCCATCAAAATTGCCCACAACTGACTACTCCTTCGCTTTCCTTCTGCAGAATTAATGAATCCCACAGCTAAGTCTCTGTTGGATTCTATAAATAACACCGTCTTGTCATAATGTTCAATTGTGCTAATCTTTCCCCCAAAATCATAATTATTAATTGTTACGTGCATAAAAAAAATGGAAGACAAATGTTACGATAATAATGAATGAATATTAATCACTCTAAACATGTTCACTTACATTTTTCTTTGAATGGACAATTGCTAAGCCATAATTTTCTTATCGTTTAAATTTACTACTATCTTCGTTAGAATTTTCAACGATATCGTATTGAGTAATGCTGAATCAACGATATCGTGAGCATTACGATAGGAAGCATAACCGGGGCCCTGTTCTGACTTCCGTTTTTTACAGGTCTCTCTCGAGATACACGACACTTGAGTTACAAAATTCAGAACATCAAGAACGAACGCTAAGAACGAAATCTCCTTTTTTGTATGAATTTTTATTTGCGAGTCACACGGTTTTCTGCTACACGGTATGCAATCTGTTATTTTGTATTATACTATTTTAGTGTATCTTAGTTTGGACTTACACGGAACAAATTAACCGTGTACCTCGAGGGATAATACCTGTACTAAATATGTAGATTTTCACATGAAAACGATTTAAGTGCTTCATATTTTCTTCTGTAACGAGTAAACGACTTAAAATTTCGCCTACAGGTAATAGAATTCTGCTGTATCTCGCAAGGGTGGTTTTTTATTAAAGAAGAATTAAGTTCTATTTTTGAATCGTTATTGAAATCGGTTCAGAACGTAGAATATTTACTGGCATGCTTAACTGTCAAAGAACTCACTACTTGCTGACCTTTCTAACTGCCCCAGCTTACTTTTAAATTTTTTGTGCTTCGAAAGCATTTGAATTCCGTCAAATTCAAGAATAGGTCGGATTATGTTTGCACAAAACATTTTTTCACAAATTTAGATGTTTCTTAAATTTTGCAAATTCATTCTGTAGTCAGATAGTCACTGTTATGTCTATTAAAAGGCAAATAAAAATATTTTTCCACCGATATAATTTACAGCCCGTAGGGCACTCTGAAGCCGCCTTATGATAAGAGGAGTTTCGTAGCAACGCCCGTAATTATGGACTCAAATTATGTGGGGGAACAAAATACAACAAAAAAGAAACATCAAACATAAAAGCTGTGAAAAATCTTAAAAACTGCCTCCTGTCGCAAGCTTTCAAACAGATGTAATCCCCTAATTATGTTCCCGGAATCCTCAAGCATAACCTGGTCAACCTACATACACCTAGTTATTGTATGAAAAATTTGTTGTTAGAAATACACCTATCACATTCCTGAGTAGTTGTCAAGGCTTTGGGTTTTCTTTAGCAGACAGCAAAAGGCTGACATTCGAATAGACACAGTTGTCATGTTCTACATTTTTATGTAAGGCAAAATAGTCTATTCCAAGAAGCTATTTACTTGGGTTTCGTCTTTCAGCTTGCCTCTATCGCTCTATCATTTCAACTTTGTATATTTTATATTAAAGAGCTAATACATCGGTTGACACCAGTTAATTATATTTCGCAATATTAGCGGCTTTTGTATTAGGTAGGTATATTGAATTCCTCATTCCTAAACTGAAGTAACGCCTTCTGCCCATTCTTCCGATAAGCGGACTAATTTCTTCTTTTATCACTAATATGTTTCACATGATAAATTCCGAGAAAAACCATTACTGATTCCGGGTAGCATCCCACCTTATTTTGGTAAGTAATTTGGTTACTTAGAGACTTAATTACTACCTAATCAACTTGTTTTAAACTTATTAATTTTGGGGATAGGAATCCGGCTCATGTTGTTGGGGTATCCATTTTTCCGCGTTTTAAAACGAGAAGAACCATATGCCTGATATGGTGCCCTTTACGGGGGAAGGATTTTGTCGTATTCGCATTTGAGGAATCTTAAAAAAAATCAAAACTATAAGTTTCTGTGCAATAACTTAACTAACAAATTGAATTCAATAAACTAAACAAAAGAAACGATATGATTCTCACTTTGATTGCAATTAGGTACGTTGTAAATCTCCCCTTTTGAAAAGGCTCTCCCCACTTTTTTCCAACATATAAAGTTGAAACCACAAATCGCTGAAACATGCAGAAAGGAAGAAAGGAGAAAATCTGGAACATTATTCGGGCTTAGATAACAAGCCAAACTTTTTCTTTTTTGATTGCGTTTATGGGAACCTAATAGGAAATAGTGGGAAATGTTTTCCTTTTTCCAAAATATGGCATTATCACTTTTAACCTATCTAGGTTGCAAAAAACATTCCAAAAGTTTGAGAATTAAAAAAAGGTTTTCAATGCACAGATTGTAATAGTGTAAAATAAATAAAAATAGATAAGAGAAGTAGTTATCACTGAGCAATTTCGAAGAGCACACCCACATAGCGAAATTGGAAACTGAAAACTACCAGTCACTACAGTTACCTGCCGTGTTACCTACATTTTATTAATGCGGCCTGAATAGTGTGGGACCGCATGAAATATTAAAAAAGTGCATTTTGTCTGCAAAATCAATAGCGTCTCAAAAATAACCTCGCACTTCTGCAGTACGGCAGAAAGAAAACCCAAAAGCCCAGCTTCTGACGAATAACCCTACGGTAGGGAAATATTACCGGTCTAATTTTACCATAAACAAAAATTTCAAATTCCTTGACCTAAGTTTCATAATAAAATGTCCTACGACGTCATACGAAAAAGTGTTATACAAAAATCCCCCACACACTCGCGCTTGCTACACTCTTGCACAAAACTGTCCGTCACTCGCCCCTCGTATTCAACCGAGCTTGGAGTCGAACGTGTCATCACATCACCCAACACAGAGCCATTGGACCACACACAAGCTGTGCGTGTGCATTCGAACAGTTTTTAAATAACATGGACGTCTGTGTGCGCACCAGTCCGATGCCAGTGTGCGGGCTCCGAGTGTGATTATTGTATTTGCCACATATTTTTGACTATATGACTTCTTTTTTTGTTACGGATAAATAAGCAAAGATTTTATCTATTGATGGGTGAAATCCAGGGAAAACTCGAAAAACCGCCCCGCAAGGATGCCAGCTATTAATAAACGCACCTTGTCTACACTACGCGAGAGGCGCCCTCTCCCCCCGCCCGCGAGGTAACTTAACCAAGCAAAAATATCTTCACCAAATTTTTCGCGAAAATTTCCACAATCCGTGGAGCTCCACACAATATAAAAACGTTCACGCGGTGTACAGTACTGCAGAAATAACTTGGCGTGGCTCCCGAGCCCGCAAAATGCAAGGTTCGCTCCTAATGCGTACATAAACTACACAAAGGGTTGCCCACTAAGATCCTCTCTAATTTTATATCGAAAAAAAAACACGTTTTTTACAGCAAATAACTCGCTATCACTTACCTCGTCCGACGACGGCGGAGAAAAGGTGCTGAAAGTGCTTGCGTGAAAAGCAATGCACCCACAGGTAGAGCACCGTCAAGATGATGCCTTTGAACCCTCACTCGCTTCGATTTTCTTTTGCTAAATTGGCCAACTAGGAGTTTCTCGAGCGTTTTTCAGATCCCCTGGCGATTTTTCACAAATTAGAAACCACAACGTCCGTCGCTCTAGCTGGGGCAGCCTGAAAGCCAGATGTTTCGGGGCGCTCCACTCGCTTTGGGTCGGCTATTTTCGCTAATCACTTGATTATCTGGAAGTGTTTTACTTTGAAACAGTTGATTATCATATCCTTCAGCACAAGTTTAAGACACATCCTTTTTTTAAATACACACTCGACAACAACACGTCTTTATCCGCAGCTGACCGGATCAAGACTGGCTGCCTTCGCAATATGGCGCGCGGTTGTTTGGTCGAATCCATTATTTTTTATGTATACCTCGTAGAAAGCAGACCCACTTTTCGACACCAAGTACTTGAAGCATCCAGCCAGGATGAATTTTCCCGTCACATCTCAGCTGGATTTTTACAAAATTCACGAAAAGCCGACTATCTAATTTAAAACGTCTTATTACTTTGTCCACTTCTCGAAAAATAACTTATTTAATCTGAGGCAAACCCCTGCATCACCATTGAAAATGGACTTGCCCACATTATATGTTACCAACACACGAAAACATTCGATTGGATTTCACGAGATTCACTGACTTGTTTTTTTACTCTTTATTTTACGCCGTCCTGTTCTTTTTGCTTGTTAAGCTTATATTTGGCTTTCTTTAGGTAATGCCTCGGCCCGATGTTGCATTCAACAGCAAAACAAGGCTGGCCCAGTAGCTACCGGAAATCCAAAATTCGCGCTGGGATTTATTCGGAAAAAATTAGATCACTGCCGCCACCGCAACACCCTTGGAGAATTGGCCATTGGCCGTTGCTTAACTGCTCTGCTACTGCTCCTGTGACCGTCAAGTGTCATGCGAACTCAATTTTTGCGCAAAAAAAATGATTTTCTGAATTTCTCACTAATCGCCGCCTCAACAAACTGCTGCCATTCGTGCGGCCTCACTTTATCACCGGCTTGCCTACTTTATAAATAGAAACATTCTCGTTTTTGTATGCGGTTTTAAAATAGGAAAAAAACGGCGATTTGGATTTCTTCGCTTCTCCACACACCACACACGGATTTTCAATTTTTCCCTTGTCCGGCTGTGCGCTCAGTGCTCACGGTTTTCTGCTTTTGCTTTCTTGTTTTTGATGCGTTCATTCACACACACACTCGCGCATATGTCGATTCAATCGCTTCATTTTGGCACTCCGCTTTTTGATTCAAAAGCGATGCGCACTCATGTCTCCGAGATAGAGCAGGCCGGATAGAACTCCTCAAAATGCAAGCAACGTAGCAAGCGATGTTAATCTAGTACTCTAGTGGCGGTACTAGTCGATTTTATTCATAGATATCTTTCGGAGTGATTGGATATTTAAATTTCAGGAGTGTACCCTAATTATAGGATAAAATTAATCAAATTGTAATTTAAAAGCTGTTCACAACCCGTTACATTATGAACTTACATAAGATGGACTAGGTTTTATATAAAAAAAAAATAGGCTTTTAGTCGTCAAACCGTTATTTATCCCTCGGCCAATGCCCCCATGAACGGAACGGTTCTATGCGTACAAGCACGCGTGCACACATAAAGGCAGGCCCCCATCCGGCAACGACAAACGAAACATTGCGAGCTTGAGAGCTTAAAGTATTTTGAGTCCGGCTCTCTAGGCAGGCCTCCATAGAATCCGTCGGCGCGTCGCCTTTGCCACAGAGCTTGAGAGCTTAAAGCTTTTTTAGCCCGGAACCCATAGAATCCGCTCCCGCTCAGCTGTATATGACAATTCGAGACCAACCGTCAACTGGGGCAGTATACTCCGCAGGTGAATTGCCCAGGTAAATCTAGTACCAATTCGTCAAGAAACTAGACTAATGAATTCGGGAAAAACTCGGCACCCTCCAGGAAATCCAAACGAAGAAACAGGAAACCGAATAATTACAAAATCACCAAAACAATTCACAGATATCAAATTCGAACCTTTACTTGTCAAATAAACAGCTGATTCAACGAATCCCAACTGGCCAATCCCAACTTGTAAAAGCCCTCTCAGCAAAGCTCCCTCACGACGGACTGCCTCGACGAAATTATTGAAGGTTCCTCTAAATTTCTCTCTCGTAACGCGCTGGCGGTGCGTCGGTTATGGGTTAAGGGCGGCCCCCATAGAATCCTTCAGCCTGGCCCCCATAGAATCCGTCGGCTTCAGGCGTCGCTTTTGCAACTATTGAATGCATGCATTCATATGGGAGCTAACCCATAGCAGGCGCCGCGGCAGCGCGTCGCGTGAGAGAATTTTAGAGGAAACTCTAATATTTCGGCAAAAGCGACGCGCCGTATAATAGCTTTGCTGAGAGAGCTCTGACAAGTTGCGATTGGCCAGTTGGGATTCGTTGAATCAGCTGTTTATTTGACAAGTAAGCTTTGAATTTGATATCTGTGAACTGTTTTGGTGATTTTGTAATTATTCGGTTTCCTGTTTCTTCGTTTGGATTTCCTGGAAGGTGCCGAGTCTTTCCGGAATTCATTAGTCTAGTTTCTTGCCGAATTGGTACTAGATTTCTTGTTAATTCACCTTCGGAGCATACTGCGCCAGTTGGCGGTTGGTCTCGAATTGTCATAAACAGCTGAGCGATAGCGAAAGCGACGCCTGAAGCCGACGGATTCTATGGGTTCGGCTCTCTCTTGCCGCGCTAAAAAGGTGAAAGCTCCGCGGCAAAGCGACGCGCCGACGCGTTCTATGGGTTTAGGCCTTTCACCGTCAACTTTGCAGCAGAGCTTTGAGAGTTTAAAGCCTTTTCAGTGCAGCAAGAGCGACCCGAACCCATAGAATCCTTCGCCGCCACCGCCACCGCTCAGCTGTTTATGACAATTCGAGACCAACCGTCAACTGGCGCAGTATGCTCCGAAGGTGAATTAACAAGAAATCTAGTACCAATTCGGCAAGAAACTAGACTAATGAATTCCGGAAAGACTCGGCACCTTCCAGGAAATCCAAACGAAGAAACAGGAAACCGAATAATTACAAAATCACCAAAACAGTTCACAGATATCAAATTCAAACCTTTACTTGTCAAATAAACAGCTGATACAACGAAACCCAACTGGCCAATCACAACTTGTAAAAGCCCTCTCAGCAAAGCTCCCTCACGACGGTCTGCTGCAACCAGATATTGACAATTCCTCTAAATTTCCTCTCGCGACGGTCTGACGGTGAAGTCGGCTATGGGTTAGCTCTCATATGAAATGCATGGATTCAATAGTTGTGCAGCGGCGGCGAAGGTGAAGTTGACGGCGAAGGATTCTATGGGGGCCGCCCTTTAGCTCCCTTATGAATGCATGTATTCAATAGTTGTGCGGCGACGGCGAACGCGACGTTTGATGGCGACGGATTCTATGGGGGCCAGCCTTCTCTCTCACGCCTGATTGCCGCAACGAAATATAGAAGGTTCCTCTAAATTTTAGAAAGAGAGTTGCGGTAATCCGGCGTGAAAGAGAGAGCCGGAATCAAAATGCTTTAAGCTCTCAAGCTCTGTGGCAAAGGCGATGCTTCGTTTGCCGGTGCCGGATTCTATGGGGGCCTTCCTTTAAGATTGACCTGATGATGATCATAAGATTGTCTCAAAACCGTCCCAAATATCCTCTCTATCCATGCATGGAGAGATTGAAATCTCGCGATTATTTGGAGAGAAACTTGAAGCATCTGACTTCATAAAAATTTTGTTCGCAAATGAAAACCGACGCCGTGTCTGTGTCTCTTTATTCATTCGGAATGCACGGAATTTCCGAAAGCGTTTCTAGATTGGAATTCCCAAATATGAACTTTGGTTAGCTCTCTCAGAGTGAAAACTATTTTAGATCGAGCTAAACATTTCAAAACCGCTTTATGCCAGTTCTAGTGTGATGAGCACAAAATTATAACTTGAATTATTTTAAGTTATAGCTGAAAATTGAAAACCGTTACGATGTGTTATGCTCCGAAGAGAGGGAAAGAGAAGTGTACAATTTTCTTTGGAAGCCTAGCCTGTTCGCACTTGGCTTTTAAACTGTTTCTTTTCTTGCGGGAGTTGGTATCGAGGAGCGTGGTGTGTTTTCCAGAGGGGTGATCCACGTTTCGCACATCCGAAAACCCTGAAAACTCTCTTATGAACAGACTCCAACAAATAGATTTTGCATTCTCTTCATTTGTATTTCAGCGTGTGATTTCGACATAAAAATTACAAATATCGAACTCTTTTTAAAAGGGCAAGCAAAGGGTGAGTACCTATGAGTAAATTCGAATTATCTCTACAGGAAAATCCTTGGGTTGGAATTGGGAATAGGCAGAGCAAACTGATTAAAACTCGGAACAACGTGAATTTGGGACGGTACTGGAGAATTGTCAACTCTGCCGTCCCGTGCCGTGGCATTGACGTTCAGTTCCGTCAAACCGATCCACTGGACCAAGGAAGCCTGAGGCCACGGCAGCCAATAAATATGTGGAGACGTGTACGTTACGGTTTAGGTAAACAGTGAGCCACGCGCAGCCAACAACATACCTAGTAACTTCATACCTGTGATAGAAACCACCTATATTCCGATAGTTTACTCGCTTTTGAGTTCCCAGTTTGTAGAATAGCCGTTGATATGGAGACCAGTGGCTACTTTTTCGCATTCCTTTTGGGCTGCCTTGCCCTGGCCAGCGCTCAGAACGTTGATTCCGACGATGTCAAATGCGAGGGTGAGTACTTCAAACATTGTTTCGGAGTTTGGGATTTTCATTTAATTTCCAAAACTGTTTTAGTTTGCAAGATAACGGTGCTGGAAATGCTAGAGGCAATCTCCGCTGTTGATCCCAAGAAGATGGCCGAAGTTGGTAACTTCCGAATGGATGCTTCAGGGAATACCATCAGCAAGAAGGTTCCATACGTGAAATCAGAGACGTACCTGACTGACCTCATGGAAGACAATATATGTAAGTTTTTTCGAAAGTCGTCTTTTTCGCATTCTTTTGTGTACATTTAAACAGTAGATATCTGATATATAAAAATTCAAAAACTATTTAGGGATGAGGCCATGCAACTTGCTTTGATTTAACATTCCAATGTAAGTTGTGGTCAAATTCACATCACTTCAGCTTTAGTCCCGAAAGTTTGGTAGTTGTTTGCTCCCTTTAGATGTGAAGCATAAATGTTTCCCTAAATATGAGCGCCAGACCAATCTTCTAGCTGTTAATAATTTATGATTCTCTTTCCCTTCTGCCTCTCTCATCCAGCCCCACTATACCAAGGCAGCCTTCATGGACTCCTCTCTGTCCCTTCTTGATACATTGTAATACTGAAGCATCACCTGATGGGAGATGTTCTCGTCCATATTTATAAGCACGTTATATTTCGCGTTCTTGTGAACATGATCAAGCAGAAGAACCCTTTGTATATGCATACGCGCGTATACAGTTCTTGAAGAATGTTTACATTTTCATATATTTTATTGCTCATAACCTAACCCGGAGCAGTAGTGGTCGGCGGTCGCCGCGAAGCACATCGAAAAAAGGGTGTTTGTTGATCACTTATAATTCCGTAGAAAGCCACGTTCTTGCCATATATTTTCTTGTACTGTTTTGAATGGACATACTTTTTATATAAAATTCCCAACAACATTTTTATGACTTGCGACTGTAATAAACCCTGTATAGCTGCTATCCATGTCCTTCTATTTAAATTTCCTTATTTTATAATTTACCAGGCGAAAAGATGGATGACTACGCTAAGGTTATTCATAAGAAGACAAGACGGCTTCATGTCATAAAACTAATGGTGAACAACCAGATGAACCCAATTGTGTCGGAAGTCGATTTCGTCCAGGACGGAGATCTTAATAAAAGCTTGAAGCATTATGTGAGTACCTTTTGAAACGATATGAATGGTAAAATAGCAATGGTAACATGTTTTCTTTTAATGCGTTTAGTGTTTGCAAGTGTTAGAAGAATATGACGAAATCTTCATGAAAGCGTTTATGGCCGAGCAACTTGAGGAGGATCTAGACATAAAGATTTGCTCTGAAAGAGCGAAGTGCTGCATGGAAGGTCCAGCGCAGGAGGCATATAACTTAGAGGATGAAAGCGAGTACAAGGAAGAGTTATAACCCATGATCTTCCATTTAGTTAGAATTTTTATAAAATTCGTTTTTTGGCCGCTTATTATAGATGTGCTTTTTAAAATAAAATGTTAAAATCTAAGCCTTGTAGCATTACAATTTATTCGCTCAATTGGTATGAATATCATTCCTATGTTGCCAATATCAGTAAACACTGACGAAAGATAAAATTGATATTGAAACATGAGTCTAGAAATTATGTCGTACCTAATACCGATTTCAAACAAAGTTGCAGAGGGCTATTCTGAGATCCGATTCACGTGAAAAGCGGTTCACATTGCAAATATCTTATTCTCCTATTCTGACATTGTTTAGTGTAAATGTGCCACATGTTCGGTTTCTTATGCGGAACTGCCGGTTGTACCTATTCGCATATTCGCCTGAAGTGAATATTTTCAGTATGAGCGAAATGAAACTATCGTGGAAATATTTTTCACGTGAATCGGATCTCAGAATAGATCCCACAGTCAATGTGTAGTTGTCTGGATTTCACCATAAGAGTGCTTGTTATAATAAGATGCAAGTGTTTAGGTTGAACACTTTTTATGTTAAGTTGTAAGTTTTCTATAATTCAATAATAGGATGAGCACTCCTTGCAGTGCATTTAATGCGTAGAATTCTTGTTATAATAAGTTGTAACTAGTACATAAGTACAAGAAATACACTATACTGATATACTCAAGAGTTCTTTCTCTGCTCATTGCTCAGCGACCGTAAAGCTGTTGCCTAGTAGGTAGACGTAAACAGGCTCCTTCTTGTATGTGCACTACTCAAAAGTTATATTTCTGCAATCTCAGATTATGATGTTTTAGATAATTGACATTCTTCTTCTATGGAACAATTCACCAATGTGGGGTTTGCTGTTTATACTTGGGGGAATTGATTTATAATTTCTATTTTGAGCGGAAATGTAGAATAAACCTAAATATGAGAAAACTGAAGGATACATATTTTTAAGTGTAGAGTTTTTAAATAAAGTACTGTAGTCTATAATTTTTATATTTTTGTTCAAATGGTTTATACACGGAGAAGGAGGAATTTCTAATAATTATTATTTCATTGGAACCATGTAATTTATCATTACATGTAGAGATCCACAGGGACTAACTAAGGCTAATTCTAATATCATAGTAACATGGGTGGCCTAATCGACTCGGAAAAAAGCAGCTAGCAGCGAGCGGTCGGTGCAGAGCAGTCGTAGAGTACCAGTCGTATCCGTCGTTACCAGTAGCCAGTCGAAGTAATCCCGTTGCGTCTAACCGAATTAATTGAACTCGTGTTATCATTTGTGTTACTTGCTTTCATAGTAATAAAGTGGATTAATTATAAAGTAATCCCGTCTTTTCCATTCCTACATTACATATATTGTTTTAAGGCGTTTTACAAGCCACATGAAGAAATATTTGCCTGCTGTCAGGGACACAGGATTAAATGCACACGGAACGAGACAGACAGAAAAGCATATGGACAAATTTAGAAAGAGTTACAAACTGACAGACATACCGATTAATTTATTAAAATAGTTTATCCAATTTTCATTTTAGCAAACGAATTTTTGTTCTCCACGAGCAGTACTTTGTTATCAATACTAAATTTGTATAATTTAAATTCTAAAAGATGCTTCTAATAAGGTGACTAGAGCTTCAGAGTAAGAGGCTTTATTGCATAATAATTGTCTATTGGACGTATTGCGACCACTTCTAAAAACTAATAAACTTTCGGGCAGTTCCAACAAAAAATACTGTTCTTTTGAAACTTATGTTTTGCAGTCTAGGTCTGTTTACAGGGTGTCTACAGCACAGAACGAATGAAATTCAAGGATAATTCAAGGATTTCCAGGACATATTTTAACATTCCAAACCGCAACATTGTATCTCTTTTAGTTCGCCCGCAATAAATAATTGAACATTGTGCTCGAACCGGCCCAAAAAAACTAGACGACCCCCTTAGTAGGTAGTAGGATTGGAGATTGCTGGGAAACAATTTTTTTTTTCATTACAGTACGAGTATTTTATTGCTCTTTCAAGCAGGATATATTAAGAATCTTGATATATATAATAACAGAGAATTTCACAATACAAAGTCTCATACTTCAATTATTATTTAGTGAACCCTTTTTCTAATTTTTGCAGCTCTTTCTCATAGCCCTGCAGTTCATGACAGGTTAAATCCAGAACTTCTAATTCTTGTTTCTTTTTCAATTTAATCTCATTGATCCCATCGCTAAGTTCTCTTTTTCGTTTTTTCTCCTCGTCTTCATTTTCTTTCATTTTTTTCAATGCTTCAACTCGGTTTGAAGAAGCATTTTTAACGGCTGAGATCATGTCTTTGGTGATATCAATATCTTTAATATTATTAAAAGATTTAAGATAGTCATGGACGCATCTTTGAGATACAAGACTTTGTTCTTGCAGATTTTCAACGAGGAATTCCTTATTTACAGAAAAACTCCGTTATACGGCTGCATTCCCATGAAAAAGAACTAGAAGCCTTCTTATAAAAAAATAAGACTCCTCAGCATATGAATGGTGTGCCATCCGTACTCTCAAGGTGGCGAGTCTAATGCTTCCAGTGACGCACCCACTTATAGACGCCACCAAGTGTTTTGCACAATGTGAGGACAGGTGGCGCTTGACAATTCAAAAGTGCAATGATTTCGAATTTATATATTTCAAAATATCGTATATTTTCGGAAGGCTAGAAATCCGGAAAAAAATTTCTAGGGTTCGCGATAATATTCCAAGACAATTCCAGGGGTGAATTTGAGATTCAAGGATAATTTCAGGATTTCAAGGATCTGTAGACACCCTGCATTTAGCGACAAATTTAAAAATTGCACAGTCTGTATGCAGAATATCACCTAGAAGGTAAGTCAGGCTGGTTAATTTTGTCTCAACTTTTATATTTACGAAATCTAAAATTTCAATAGGTACGCTTTCATTTTCAAGAAAACTTGATGTTTGATCTCCGGGAGCTGATGGTTCAATATTATTGGCTTGACTTTGAACTGATTTGATTCTGAAGGAACTATTTCGATATTTGCAGGTTTCATGTCAATCAACACCTAAAAACTCATTCTGACCATTCTGGCAATTAGATCGCGCTCAAGGGCGTATGATAGGCACAGAAGCTATATTTCCTATAATAAAATTCGTAAACCGATAGATCCAATAGATGTACGCACATTGCCCGGATTAGAGCGAGTAAATTCTAAACCGTATCTTATATGTGGTTTTGGTAAATTTTCATATCAAATTAATTTTACTTATTCAGTCAATTTATTGTTCCAACTGAAACCTGCAACTCTTTAGGAGCTGCATTCCATCAGCCTGTAAAAAGTACGCAAGTTTGCTTTGTCAGGAATAAGAAACATCTACTCTCCAGAATGTGCTTGGGAGTACTTTACACAATGGAAACACGGCTAATATCGATTTGAAAATTCCGTCGACTTGATAAAAATGAAAAAGCTTTTCTTTCCTTTATATAATGTGTACCGAATATTAAAATACTTAATAGGCCTGGTCTTTTAATACTGCGGAGAGTGGTTAATTTTGGTAGCCCAGGACTCCGTTAGAGGAAGCTTCGATTAAAAATCTCCAGTTGTAAGTTACACTTTATTCATAATCCGCCTATTATAACAGGTAAATTTGCTCTTAACTCTGGAAAAACTACCTGCTGCCAAAAGCCTGGAAATGCACAAAATGTAAATAGACTCGAGCATATTGTCGGTCCCCTAACCTACCACTTCACTTTTTCAGGAGCTGATGTCTGAGGACCATATAGGGGGCGGCCAGCCCAGATCCGAAAAATATAACAAACAGCGCCGTAAGACGGTATTTGTTGTGAATGGAGAAGGGCAGGTTCTAAGGGAGGAAATTAACTTTTGTACATCCCAAAGTTATATAACATGGAGTAGTCTTACCTCGCCGGGAACACCACCGTGGGAATACCTTACCAAATCCCTCACAGCATTGCGAGCCAAAATGCCTGTACGTCCCAACATTTTATTTATACAAGGAATTTTAAGAAAAAGCAAGTAATTTGCCTACACTGTGGATTTGGAATAAGCGGAAAACTGAGTAGACCGATGAATTAAGTCGATCGAAAATTCGAAATGTCACCTTTTTGCAGTTCGAATTTATTCCTTGTGGGAGGATGAGAAGTGATTAGGTAGAAATAATAAACAAAAAAACACCGCATGAAATTCTTTCATTTTTAATTTAAACTTTTTACCCTATGTAAATTTCATATATAAAATTCAAAGCTCTATTATGTGCAATACAACAGACTATTTCAAAAATATTTTTTTTTCCTTTTCTTAGAGGAATTCTAGTGCTCCAACCTGATCTTGAGTTTAGCCGTGTCAAAAGCATCTTGAGACGATCGGGCCAGTGGTGATTCCGCTGATAACGTGTGCCTTTCGATCGTCTGTGATCTACCTGTGGCGTTTTTTAATTAAATCATGTTGCGCATGCAGAAATTTCTCAGTCGGCGCTTAGCGGATTTGATTCTGCGTGAAAATGTCCGACCTTTGCACATCGGCGCAGCAAATGTCATTCAGACGCAAATTGACAAAAACAGCGCCGAATTTAAGGTATGAATTTCGTCTGGATGACGAGCTTGAACGATCTGATTTACAAGACCTTTATGGAATTTGATTTCGCTACTGATCTAGTAAGGGGAATTCGCGAGTGATGTCTCGATTGGGTCAAGGCTCGGAATACATCTGAGTACTGACTAGCTAGAATATGTTTCTTTCGCATTCCCGGACTTCTTATTGTTGTGTGATGAGTGTAATTTCTATAAGAATCACAGCACGGGATTCAGCTACAAGAAAACTAGCTGAAATATATGTTTATCACCCAAAGCCATAGTAGTCTAATCAAATTAGACAAAATGGAGAAAGTAAATCGCGGAGTTTTGAAAATTTGCACGGTTGTACCTTGATACCTCAGGATCATGGAATAAGAAGTCCCGATGGTAGGGGGTACGGAAAGTGGGTGAGGGGACTCCTATAGGGTGCATCCTAGCGAAAATCTTACCGAGAGACAAATTGAAGAGCTTAGATTTCAGCGCCGATTAAAAAAATCCGAAATTGCACCAATAGTCCAATTTTTACGCACGATCCAAAAACATCCATGTCCCTCAATTTTTCCAAAAGTGAGAATACCTACTTTTCTTTTCAAAGTGTTATATTTGTAAAACGAGTACCCCGATCGATACCCCCTCCCTAAAAGTTGTAAAGCTTGAATTGGAGAGTTCAAAAAGCATCAAAATTTTGAAATTGGGTCAATTTCTTTCCTACGAACGGGTTTCAAAGTGGTAAGGGCGGTAGTTTTATATCATAGGAGACGAACAGGGGTTGTAAGGGCAAGGATAGGAAGGGAGGGCAGCAGGAGGAAGTGGGCTGACGCTCCCTCGAGGATAGCTGCTCCATGTTCCATTGTGTTGGGAGAGACTTACACATTCCGAAGCAGTAATATCAGACGATCGATCGCGATGTTCCTCGTATAGTGTTCTACTAGCTGCGTCTGGGGGTCTCTGGCTTTTCGACAGTACTGAGACCCTTCTATGGATGCACTCCATCTTCCTTATTACCTCCCAGTCGGGAATGGAAGGCTTCTATAAGGCATGTTTCAGGCCTTTTTTTGAATGAGCAAGGCCTTCCTTTCCGCATGACACCTCATATCCTTTTTATATAGGCATGTCATCAGAGGTCAGGTCTTCCATGGGAGGAGCTAGGAAGCTGTCAGGAAGGTCTTTATATATTTGTGCTTTAAAAAGCTATATTTAAAAGCTTTCTTTATTCCAATTATTTTGCATCTCTTATTATAATTATTCCTCTACTGTTTCAAAGGCAGAGGAATAATTTATATAATTTAAGTCCCACAAACTTAACCACTTAAATTTTAAAATAAACTCACAGCACTCTTTCCACTCCTATCGCTTCGATATGAAACTAAAAATTTTCTCCCAAACGCACGTTGTGCGATGACATCATTTCGATTCTCGCCGGTTCTTGTTTATTTTCTCGCACATGGTTTTCTTTTTAACGACTTGCACGCAAAACCAAGACCTTCCACCTGCCTTCTTTGGGAAGCCCTCGTCCAATTTCCGACTGGGCTATTGGTCACTTTCACACTCTCACAAATTGAAGTTGCCCCGCTGATAGAAGGTACATACCTACTGTGTTTCCAGTTTCCATGCAGTTAGCTCGGGGTTAACTCGAGTTAGAGTCCATGGGAGAGTTGGGTTGAGTTTCGTTAAACTTAGCTAAACTGCACGAAAGAGGCTGAGTTATATAAATGTGTTCGTACATTGTTTACTTTTGCATTGAAAATAGCATCCGGTCGAGTTTTTTTTGGACAGAACCAGAAGTAGAGTTGTTATTATGTTTTATTCCTCATATATAACTCCATTTTTACTGCAAGATTTGTTAATTAACCAGGTACATAGAAACACACAGACACAGGGTTACCCTCATGCCCTTGTAACTCAACGAAAATTCAACCCTGTCCATTAGTAAAAGACTCGTCGTGTACGCTGGCAGATGAATCTGCCTCGCCGCCAATCTTCCTCCGCGCTCCGCTAGTCCTATCGATCGCACGATGCTGCACTTTGGGATCTTTTTGGGCTCTCCTTTGTCGTTTCCTTCGATTTTGATCAGATGTATTTTTGTGTCATACCGACATCAAGTTTAGATTTTGCAAATCTGCGAATTTATAAAATGTTGATTATTATTGTTGAAGCAATTATCGCTTGAGGTCTAAGTAGAGTCTTGTGCTTTTTAAGGACACCTCGATCAGTGCTCTAGCTTTACGCGTTCGCAAGATATACTATACCTGCAAAGTATTCGTCCCCCTATGTATATTTCGGTCACTTGCGCATTTAGCCAATTACTTGCTAAATTTTTTATTGTGTTTTAAGAAAATAATTCAAATTTTTCATGCTTATCATATTCTTACCCAGGAAAATGCCCAGCAAATGGAAGGTCTGGTGAACAATCTCCGGCAAATCACAGAAGAAGTACTGAAAGGAGGAGGCCCAAAAGCCATAGAGAGGCACACGTCTAGGGCCAAGCTTCTTGCCCGACAAAGAATAGACTTGCTGATTGATAAAACCTCACCTTTCCTTGAATTAAGTCCTTTAGCTGGCCATGAATTATACGGCGAGGAGGTAGTTAACTCAGGAGGAATTGTGACCGGAATTGGACGGGTTTGTGGGTAAGATATATTGACTTAAGGTACCAGAACATTTTCGGCTCACCGGCTTCGTATTTAATTCTAGGACTGAGTGCGTTATAGTGGCTAACGATGCCACGGTAAAGGGAGGGACCTACTATCCCATAACTGTAAAGAAGCACTTACGCGCACAGGAAATTGCTCAAGAGAATCGTTTACCATGCATTTATCTTGTAGATTCAGGTGGCGCGAATCTGCCACGTCAGGCTGAAGTTTTCCCAGACAAACTACATTTTGGGCGAATATTTTACAACCAGGCGAACATGTCTTCGTTAGGTATTCCCCAGATTGCGGTAGTAATGGGCAGCTGCACTGCTGGTGGGGCATACGTTCCAGCAATGGCCGACGAGAGCATCATAGTCAAGAAAAAGGGGACGATTTTCCTTGCTGGTCCTCCGCTTGTTAAAGCGGCAACCGGTGAAGTTGTGTCTGCTGAGGACTTGGGAGGCGCCGATTTGCACTGCAAAACTTCTGGTGTGACTGATCACTATGCTGTGGACGATGAACACGCTTTGTACCTAGCACGTGAGGTTGTACGGAACCTCAACATGCGTTCTACTAATAGTTATAGAGAGGATACATTTTTCACATCGGAAACGTCTGTCGAAGCGAATAGGAGTCGGGATGCACCTTTTGTGGAAGAACCTCAGTATGACCCAAAGGAGATTTATGGGATTGTTGGATCAACCTTAACAAAGAGCTTTGATGTACGAGAAGTTATCGCCCGTATTTTCGACGGAAGTCGGTTTAGCGAATTTAAGAAAATGTACGGAGACACTCTGGTTTGTGGATTTGCCAGGTAAAACACGTTCAGAGTATTTTTAGGCAATAAATTCAACATATGGACTTCTTAGATTATACGGGACTCCTGTTGGTGTTATTGGTAATAACGGTGTTTTGTTCTCTGAGAGTGCCTTGAAGGGGACTCATTTTATTCAGCTTTGCGCTCAACGGAATATTCCGTTGGTGTTTCTACAAAATATTACAGGTAAAGAAAATTTTGCATTCTACTTACAGATGATCATCACTGTTACTGTTAAAAGTAAAATTTGTATGTAGATAATGTATTACTACGTCTAGACGTGAAATCCCATAGAAAACTTTTGTCGGAGCCTTCATCTTTGATTTACTTCGAATTCGCACGTAACCCTAGAACCATGCCATAAGGCAAGATATTCCGATATTCTCTTACAGCATGCTCACAGCCTTTTTTAAGAGAAACTTGAGTTTGCTGTTCGCGTCAGTCAAAATAAGCGCAGTCTCGTGTCTCGCAGGGTCATAAAATATTAAATGGGAATAAGTCGGAATAATAAAATGAATCATGCACATCGGAATGTAGCTGTAGCATCGGACTAGGCACACACGATTCATATGAATTTTCAATCTCACTTGGCCTAGTCATAAGTGAAGAGAATTACGTGATTCTCTCTTATATGCATTTCTCACAGACTTTTATGACACTTATGAGTAAAGTTAGAATTTGAAGTGAAAGTTTTTTTACTAGAGAAGCTTTCATTTCGTGATGCCCTAAAATTTGCAATGAATGCACATCTATTTATACGTTATCTTGTTGTACAAGTTAGTCTAATTATAATAACGACTCTCCTTTGTTAAGGTTTCATGGTTGGTCGAGATGCTGAAGCACATGGAATAGCCAAAAACGGTGCCAAAATGGTAACAGCGGTGGCTTGCGCAAAAGTACCTAAGTTGACTGTTATTATTGGCGGTTCGTATGGAGCAGGAAACTATGGTAAACTAACAAAATGAAAGTTAACTCAAATAACCAACTTCTTAATCCTTCAGGAATGTGCGGACGAGCATACTCGCCCCGATTCCTTTATATGTGGCCCAACTCTAGGATATCTGTGATGGGTGGAAGTCAAGCGGCTAATGTGCTCGCGCAAATAACGGAGGATCAACATACTCGGTCAGGAAAGCCTTGGACTGAAGAGGCCAGTGAAAAGCTAAAAGCACCGATACGGGAGAGATTTGAAAGCGAAGGGTCACCTTATTACAGTACTGCACGGTTGTGGGACGATGGCATTATAGACCCTTCGAAAACTAGGCAAGTGCTTGGTATGAGTTTGGCAGCTGCGCTGAACAATGCTAATGAAGAAACCAAATTTGGGGTGTTCCGAATGTAGTGCAATTAGATATTATAGGACAAACGTACCAGTCATGCTTGCATTTATTATGTTGTAAGAAATTTGTTACATAACTTTTCGGCAGTTAAAAAAGATTTTGTTGTTTTCAACATTGCGTTTTCTTTGCCTTATTTTTAATTAGGATTGGCGGCTTTATTTGGAAATGTAGTAATTATACTGAAAAAGGGGGGAGGTTGTTATTCAGGCCCCAATTTTTGGGAACGGGGTTCGAAACATTTTGCTGTGCTAATTAACGGAAAAGTAATGAAAAAAATCTATCTCGACCCGTTTTCGAGATATAGGGCAATTCGCGAGCCACCTAACGTTCGTAACTTTTAGGAAAATTCTATTATATATTATAATTTCCCTTTTATAAACTGCCGGTGGAATTAATTTTCCTTTTACAAACTACCGGTGGAGTTAATTAGCACAGCAAAATGTTTCGAACCCCGTTCCCAAAAATTGGGGCCTGAGTAACAAGAATCGTGGCGAAAAAGGTCTTCCGGTTGCATCAATATGAGACATTGATTCTCACAGGGTTTTGGTATATTATTTACACATTTATAATTCAATAATACCCGGAACTTTTTATATTTACAATTGCATGCAAAAGCAAGCAAGCAAGCCTACAATCAGAATAATTCAAATTGTCTAAAACTTTATGATGAAGCATAAACAGACCTGGTAGTACTTAGAATTTTTTCTGAGAATCACCACCGGTCAACGAAATTTTGTAAACGGTCAAATATAAATTCACATGCAATCCGACTTCGTTCGGAGCGATTCCAGAAATACAAGATACCCGGCCTGAAAATACCAATCGGAAGTTCTCAGAAGACGAGCACTAAGGGAAAAGGCTGAAACCGAGGTCTCAGAGTTTCTAAGAATTCAGCACACTCGAACTGGAGAACTGCGAAGTCAGAAACAAGTTTCCAGAAGTCAACTTTATATCGTTATTACAACGCCAGAAGAATGACGACCGGTAGCGGGTAGATGGCTACGAGTAACATTCGTCCTTTTTTGAGGAGGAAATCGTATTATAAAAACAGAGCCTTGAAGAGGTTTTCGTTTTGTACAGTTGATCTGACGCTGAAGGTGTTATCACGGCATCATAGTTTCCGTAAAGGTTATTGAGGTTTCGAAAACAAGCGTCCTGTCCCGAACAATAGTCATAAATTGGCTTTAACTATCAACGTGTTGGAGAAGTTAGACGTTCTTTTTTAGAATTTCTGTTTTGTGCCGGCGAAGTTGGAGTCTGTATACTTTTAAGTGCAGATGTTGTTTTTTGTGTGTTACAGGACAGCAATTGTGTTGTTTTATGATTGGAGTTTGTTTTGTTTGTGGGTTTTTTTACTCCAGTAAAACTGATTTTTGAATAAAACAGAACTGAATGACAATTTATGGTTAATTTTTTTAATTTACCGCCGCACAAAGTTTCTTCAGCATGTGCAGTTGAACAATTCACAAAACTCTTGTGAATTTTCCAACTTGCTGAATTTGGTTTTTGGAGATCCCATTGGGGGATCAATTGCTTGATTTCTGGATCCTTCTTATAGAAACAGGATAAAAAATATAAAAATATATTGCGCGCGGTTTGCATATGTCCTCTTACGCATTGCCATTATGCTTGATTACTTCATACTTTCTGTGGCTAATTCAGGATAATCAGACTTTTTATAACCGACCGGAAACATTCACTAATGGGATGAAAATGGGCGACTGCACGAACTTTTGTTAGACTCCGCGTAGCTCCATTCACACACACACACACACAATGCAGGAATAAAAAAAACTATCTTTTTACATACTCGTAAGCTGGAAAAAGCGAAAGTGGCTTCAATTATTTTCCAACTTAAACGGCGCGTAAGATGTGCAACAATATTTTATGTAACTTGTATTTAGAAATAAGTCCCAAGAAAACCCAACAAAGCTTAAAAAGGAAGACATGCTTTTATTGAATGACACAAATTTTTTCATTAATTTAGTAGGTACTTCTTTTGGCACAGCTCCTCCAAAATGGATAATACATAGTTCGCATTGCTTTCAGCTGAATTTATTGCAAACCCTCAAATGGAATTTTTCACGCAACAAGAAGATACAATAGCCGCAGATGTTTTACCGACTGAATACTTAATGTAAAAATATGACTACAGCGAAAACATTTTTTTAATGGTCACCAAAAGCATTGGGAAACTGAAAGAGTTATTGACAACAATATGGTTCTATCCTTCCTTTCTGAGTAGTAAATGTTTTACCGCTTAATACAAGTAAGTGCACTTTCATGTCCTTTTCTCGGAAAAAGTCTCCGATGAACTTTTCACCTACCCTTAATGGAAGTTCATTAGTTCAACTTGACAAAACTAAATATTTAGGTGTATTTTCATGTATGTCCTTTGATGACCTCATTAACGCTATCGTTAACAGATGGACAAAGGAATTTGACGACCGTCATATTACGATACTACTTTACTGTACTTTCGTTCGTCGCATCTTGTAATATGCCAGCCCTGTTTTGTCTCCTTTCATGCGGTCCACATCAACCGCGTTAAGGCTGTACTGTACAGCGCTTTGCCCTTCGTGGCCTTAAAAATGGAGCGATCCGTCAATTGAAACTTTTCCCCTTTCGCTCGAGGAAAGACGCAACATCTCCAGAATTGTTTTCGCGTTCCATTGTATTCAGGGCTCTAGTAACTCCCCTGAATTATTGGAAATGTTCAATATTTCTGTTCCGGCGCGCTCCTTGAGGAACTACTTATAATTTCTTCCACGTCTCCCACCATTATACTAACTATGATGCACGAGCCGACTTCGTCAATGACTGGTCCATTTAACCAACATCACACTGTCATTGATTGCTGCACCAGCTAAAGAATCAGCTTAGCTAGAGTTACTCCTTTTGATTTTCCATATTTATATTTATGTGTATATTATATTGTAGTAATCAGTTATTTCATGAAGCGTAATGAATAAATAAATATACTTTGTCGCTGCAACAACAAAATCACTATATAAAATTGGAGTCAGCGCAAAAATATTAAGAATAATGAGTTGGGTACCTACTTTATCAAACTCAGCTGATATAACAGAAGGAGTTTTGCAAGGAGAAATTTTAAGTCCCTTGCTATTTATATTATATATTTCTGATATTGATGAATTTTTTAGATCAAAAGGCTTCGATGGCGTATGGACAGATGACCAAAATGATGTTGTTGTACTTTTATACTGCACTCACCGAGAGATTTAAAAAGTAAATTGCTAGCTTTAAATGAATATTGTGAATTGAAAGGATTGACTGTAAATGTTGAAAGAACAAAAGTGATGATTTTCAGAAAAGGTGGTGGTAGACTGAGAGAATCGGAACGAAACTTTGTATGTCGGGATAAACCTCTAGAAATTGTAAACACATTTGAATATTTAGGCATAACTATATCCAGGTCAACTTTAGAGTTAAATGCGACAAATACGGCTACATCAAAAACCAGAAAAGCCCTCGGTGCACTTTTGTCTACTTTAAATAGAGCAAAAATTGATTCCTGGGATACCAGACACAAACTGTTCGACACTACTGTACTTTCAATTCTTCTATACGGAGCTCCAGTATGGGGCTTACGTTATGTAGAGGAACTGGAAGTTATCCAAACAGACTTTTTCAAGAGACTTTTATTGTTTCCGAGAAATACTCCTCATTGTATTATTAGATTAGAATGTGGCGCTACGCGTATTGCCCTGAAACTTTTATCTTTGACATGGAAATGGATCATAAGAGTGCTTGGAATGGAGGATGGCCGACTTCCAAAAATTTGCCTAACCAAAATGCAGAGCTCGTATCTTTCAACTTTAAATCCAAAATACAATTGGGTCGGTCAATTGAAAAATATGTTATGTATGATTGATTATTCTTGGATTGTAAAAGAGACAGACCCAAAGGTATGGATTTCAAATGAAACTAAAGCTTTAAATTTGTATGCTAACCCACACACGGGCAAACCCTGCTCCTGTGACTCCCGAGTGCTCCTCAGGTAGGATTTTTTGACTCCCGGTGCGCACCTCATTACTACTGCAAGTGCAAGTGAGAAATGCATACTCCTGTCGTGAAAAATTACTTGTGCGGCACACAGGACATAGACGATGCTCCGAGTGCAAGCGAGAAATATTTTTTTGGTGGCGAGAAATATTTTTTTGGTGCCTCCTGCAAGTGCAAGCGAGAAATGCATACTCCTGTCCTGAATCGGTGATTGTGGACATGTACTCACTCCTCATTGCGTTAATGCATAGCTGGGCAGAGTTTGACTTCAAGGGAGCAGTATACCTCCATAAAAACCTCCATAAACCTTTCGCATTTCGGGTCATTTCGGGGTCGCTCCATTAACGCAATGAGGAGTGAGTACATGTTCACCATCACTGATTCAGGACAGGAGTATGCATTTCTCGCTTGCACTTGCAGGAGGCACCAAACAAATATTTCTCGCCACCAAAAAAATATTTCTCGCTTGCACTCGGAGCATCGTCTATGTCCTGTGTGCCGCACAAGTAATTTTTCACGACAGGAGTATGCATTTCTCACTTGCACTTGCAGTAGCAATTAGGTGGGCACTCGGGAGTCAAAACAGCTACCTGAGGAGCACTCGGGAGTCACAGGAGCAGGGTTTGCCCGTGTGTGCGTTAATGGAGCGACCCGAAATGCGAAAGGTTTATGGAGGTGTTTATGGAGGTATACTGCTCCCTTGAAGTCAAACTCTGCCCAGCTATGTGCTAACCATCTACGAGCTCTGGATTATGAGGAGGCAATAAATTGTAATGCCTTGCAATTGCGTTTCGATTATCTACATACGACACCTTTTTCAAATTTTCGCTGTCCTCCTAACTTTTGTAAGCTTTTAGCACAATTGAGAATGTCTTCAAAACAACTTTTTCAACTACCACTTTTATAATCAATCCTAAAGAAAAATGCACAATTTGTAATTTAAATGAAATGGAAACTCTAGAACATATCATACTGAATTGTCCTCAATATGCGCCTTTCCGAACTCATTTTGTGAAGCCTCTGTTGAGTGCTAATGAAATCGCAGATGTTGATATAAATGTAAATGTAAATAACGTATTATGTGATATTTTAAATTGTGAAACTGTAGTTAAAATGAAAAAAGTTTACTTTTATATTGTCAATTGTATGCGTATTAGAGCTTTATTGCGAAACGAATAATTATTACATGCATTTATTTTGTTTATTTATTCTACTTTGAGAGTACAATTTTATAACAATTACAATTTATTGTAACCCCCGATTATTTTAGCAATAAACGAATTGAACTGAACTGCAACAACAAAATCACGGAAATATTGGGGGTCTACGGGGAGTCGTTGCTGGTTGCTGCTAAATGCCTTATATAGCCATGTAAAGAACTTTTGTTTGTTTATTTTATTGTTTTTATTTTGTGAACTTTAAAATCGGATGTAATTGGACATAACAAGTTAAATTAACATTTTTATTGTTTATTTTAAGCATTCTTGTTTGTGTTCAATATTTCCTTTAAGTCTTTCTTTATTGATTTTAAAATATCATACTAATATATAAAAAGAACGACGAGAGAATAATTTTTCTAAATTATTAGTCTGAAATAAATTTAAAACACCATAGCACCGAGAGCAATATGGGAAAAATGAAACACCCACATGCACAACTACTTAATTCATTTAATTCTTTTTTTTTTTGTAATCCAGAAATTTAATAATTCAATGTGATGAATAAAACTTTTCCCTAATTGGGCCAATCCGAGTCCTTAGTCCGTTTTACTTCCGCTCGTGCTATAATAACAAGAAAACACGGTATGAGCATTTCGGTTGAAACGCCCATTGGGTGAGTCACACTCATTCGTTCAAACACATCACACGCGGAAACTCAATTCCATACGTGTTGAGAGCACTCCCGAGAATTCCAGCGTTCACGGCGCGACCGCTTCCGCTCATTCCCGTAGGAGCCTCTCCTTATCATGCCACACGTGGAAACTCCATTCCGTACGTGTTGAGAGTTTTCCCCAGAATTCCAACGTTCACGGCGCGACCGGATGCGTTCATTCCCGTAGGATCCTCTCCCCTATCACGCCACACGCGGGACTCCATCCCTAAATACGCACGCTTACGGCCTACCGTCTAGCGGTGGGTGAACATACCCAATCTGCTTGCGGCTTACCGCCTAGCGCTGGGTGAACGCACCCCTTCACTCCCCTTCAAACAGAACCCCATTTCTTCAGTCATTTATACCACACCACATAAAAAGTTGGCCTAACTTCCTAAATCTTATAAATCCTACCCCATTTCGCTCAAACCGTCGTAACAATAATTTCACTCAACCCTTAACTCACTTCCTCTCTCCTCACTTACTACTCCTCATAACTACTTACCTCTACTCGTGACATAGTGATAGTGTGCAGAGGCAAATTCATCAGTACTCTCTGCGATCTCCAGCAGCAGGCTTTACGGGTGGTGGAGAAGCGGTGCAGGGACAGGAACTTGTCAGTTAACGCCGACAAGACCTCTGCTCTACTCTTCTCTAACAGAAGGAAGCTGGAGGGTCTCAGGCAATAGAGTATATTCGACAAAGAGATTATCTACGCAAAAAGCGTAAAATACCTAGGAGTAATCCTGGACATCAAGCTGGACTGGAACCTACATCTGGGCTGCAAAACACAAACGGCTATCTCGACCTTTTGGCAGTGCAGACGAGCTTTCGGCCGTACTTGGGGCATTAGTCCAAAAATCATCCACTGAATGTATACTGCAGTCATCAGACCGAGTCTCTGTTACGGGGCGTTGGTCTGGTGAGAAAAGACAAATCAAAGCACCATCAAAGGTACATTATCCAAGGTACAAAGATTGGCGACCCAATCATCGGCTGATAGGGCACTCCAAGATCTGGGACAGACTGCTACATACCAACAGTTGCGTCCAAATGATCTCGGATTATGTAATGCCCCGTCTCAGCTTATGTAAAAGGTATGTTGTGTCCATTCCCTCCAGAATGGAGTCGGATGAGGACTAATATATCGGTAACACAGTGTCGGATGCCAGCTCTGCGTGGTTCACGGACGGATCCCTTGCAGGCGGTCTAGCTGGAGTCGGAGTGTACGGTCTGAGTGAAGATGTGTGCATCTCCCGCTCGCTAGGCAGATTCGTCTCCGTTTTCCAGGCGGAAGTTCTTGGCATCTTGATCTGTGTACAAGAGATTCTGAAGAGGAAACTGAGTGGGAAAAACATTTTTATTTTCTCTGACAGTCAAGCTGCTCTTAAAGCACTCGACTCATACATAGTTTCGTCTAAGCTTCTCAGTGAGTGTCGTCACTCGCTTGATCTTATTGCGACTTCCAATCAAGTCTCAATAATCTGCGTCCCTGGCCACTGTAATATAGCAGGCAATGGGACTGCGGACAGGTTGGCGAAAGAAGGGGCCTGCTCTACCTTTATAGGACCAGAACCCTACGTGGGTGTTGCACCATCTTTCATCAGTCGCTCGGTGGAGGACTGGGTCCGCTCTGAGCACAATGAGAGGTGGGCCGCAAGACTGGATTGTAGACAGTCTAAGATGTTCTTGCATCGGGTCGACCTAGGCCTCGGCAGACGTCTACTAAACCTCAATAGATGCCAGTTGAGCCAAGCAATGGCCATTATTACAGGCCATTGCAGGCTGAACAAGCATCTTCATACAATCCGAATAGCGATTTCGCCGCTTTGCGGATGCGAGTTGGAGGACGAGACTATTGCTCATCTTTTGTGTGCATGTCTACAACAGTGCCAGAACCGCTTTATTCGGGAACCATCATGCAGATCCCAATGATCTACATAAACTCACGTTGCCAACCATATTGAGCTTTGTTAGAAGAACTGGTCGTCTAACGTAACGGCTCAATCTGGGCACCGAGATTAACTCAGATGTCAGTCCCTCTTCTCGAGGTTTGTACAATGGACCTTCAGTCTAAGTGCAGGGCTTATCTACCCGCCTCATGATAATCTACATCTACATCTACTCTCTACTCACTCATCTTATCCAAAATCCAATTACAAAATCCTCTCCCTTTCTTCTTCCTATTTCCCGCTGCCTGTGGTCCTTTTCACCTTCCCACTAACTTTAAATTCTTCACTCTTGTCTGTTTTTTTCGCACTATCACTATAGTTTTGTCCACTGACGCTATCTACTCACTAACTGTTAACCTTATCAATTTCTTATATAATTCACTTCTCAATTTCTAATACGATTTCAACATTCCCGCACGACTGCCTTACGTGGAATGATCTTCCTCAGTCTTCCTTAAAATGTCTACCCTTTTTCCCTAATTTACTCAACAAACGCTAACCTACCTATTTTTTCGCAAATTACCTAATAACTCATCTCTGCTAATTTACCTACATAATCATTCCCACATGTTGTGCGCCACCACACATATCTTTTCCCTTTGTCTCATTTTCCTAAATCAAGGAAGCCTGCGCTCCTCGCTGAAACTTACCTGCTACGAGCCCGAATCCCCTGCTAAACATTCATATGCACAGATCTTGCTTGTGCACGATTTCTTTCCCATATTGCATAGATGTGACTCCTCAACTTATTTCTACCTAAACGCATTTTCAGGCGGTTTTCCCTCAAATGAAACCTAAAAGGTATTCTATCATAACAATACAATATTTTTGCAAAAGAAGTTGCTAGATATGTAGATACAATTGATAAACTTTTCTGGAGCCGCGTTTATATAAAAAAGTGAAATAAATACTGAAAAAAGAAAGGGGACACCCGGGTTTGAACCGGGGACCTCTCGATCTGCAGTCGAATGCTCTACCACTGAGCTATATCCCCTGTGACTTCTTTGACCTAGACGCTTAACAAGTGTAGAGAAATATGTCAACAATTTATAGTAAACAAACATGCGGTATATGTGCAGTCATACAGTCGCACTAAAATGCACAACAGCATTACCATAATATGGGGAAGTGGTTCCATAGCCGAGTCTATATAGTAGATCTTATGGTAGAACACCGAATGAAATTCATAATTGGAAAATATTTGGGTTGTGCCCAAAAATTGTTTGTTTGAAGATGAGGGGCGCCAAGCTGGCTTTCAAGGGTATGTACAGCCGTACACAACTCATGTACTTGGAAGGCCCCAGCGCATAGTTGTCCGTGCATACACACGTTATCGGACTGCGTACTCCCAAATAAGCTGGAGCATTGTTTACGAATTTCTGGCATATCACTGAGCACAGACATCATTTTTCACAGAAAATCGTTTATATTCGAGCTCGAGGTTAAAGTAAAGCTCCATGGGAATAGAAGCAGGAAGGGGGCAGGAGATATGATAAATTGCAGTACTACCAAAAGCGATGGTCCTGAGACAAATATTCTGCGTAAATACGTCATTACCTTTAAAACGTGTCACATTTGGCTAATGTCGCTACTCTTGTTTGAAAACACTTGACCGGTAGGAGAATTTGACAATGCGCACGCCCAAGCCGGAGCACTATCCCCAGGTGACGTCATTGTTTTGCTTTCGAAAATGTTACGCTGGCAGCGGAGCTTTACCTCCTCAATTGCCGAAAGGCCGAAAGTGTCTCCAAGCTTGTTATGCTCCGCAAGTGAATTGAGACATTGCTTTTTCTTTTCGCAAGATATTGCTAATAGCTCACAGGGTCACAGCAACGCGTCGTAAGGTGTCGCGAACATATGCAAGACTTGATATAAAAATAAAACTCTCGAGACGTTTGATTACGTTCGAACCACCTGGTATTATTAGCTGAGCTGGTGGCCCAGTAGTTGGTTTGTTGGCATGAGCGGGGAGTGTTTATTTATTTATTTTTGTTAGAACTTTCTTTTGTTTTGAGTTGCAAATAAGTCTCAAGATTGTTAGCTTTGCCAAATCGAAAAATATATGCATCAGAGTATTCGTCAATCGAGTGTACGAGTAAAGATCGAGCGGAAAATCGAGAAGATATAGAGATAAGAGGGCCGACTTTTTTTTTAACCATTAAGTAAGTCTAATTATAGTACATAAAACACTTAAAGAAGATAAATTTAGCAATTTATCAAACAACCACCATACAAAAATTACAAGTTTGAAGTGCATCCAGTTATGCACTATGGGTGTAAGTTATCATATTTGTAAATACCGTGACTAATCGGACATCGACACTTAAGTAAAAGACACGAACATTCATACAAAATTGAACAATTTTAATGACATGAGGCTCATCTCATTTCTCACTTCCAATATTAGGGTTCCGTACATGAAAGGTGCAAATGCGAGACTTGTCTGTATCTTTCCGTCTGCCTGTGTAGCACCGCCACTTTTCTCAACAACCGTGCTAAATTTCAAGCCGATAACAATAATTGTTACAGGGAGTTATAGGGTGATTCATAAATTCGGTATGCTTATTATTATTTTATTTTCATCTTTTGATCTCCTCAACGCAGCGACATCAAACTCACACCAGAAAACTACCATCTCAATGACTACGTATACGCGGTATCCAAAGTCGCGACTTTGGCCTAGTGTAGCCCAAAGTCGCGATTATCTTTACCGTGTAAACGGGCAAGTCTCAACATTGGCCTAGCCCCGATTGAATTATGGGCCTAGGCCTGATATATCTGTAACTGTGTGCGCAACAAACTCGATCCCTCAAATCTTTACAAATCTTACTCGCACACAGATAGCACACAAGGGGAAATTTTCTAGTCCACTTTGTGTCGTTTACACGACGCGCCCTTCTTTTGGCCTACAACCGGTTTCTAGTCCTGATTTGGGACTGTCGTGTATACGTAGTCAATGTCCTTTCCAAACATCTCAACAGTGTTGATCTACCTCTACCACTGCAAGCTTTGCAAAGTGAAAAACATTTTCTAACATTTCCTAAAATTCACGTTTTTTCCGTGTTTTCTCCGAAATTATTTTGAAATCATTTTAATCATCAGAAATACATTTTTCCTTTTTATATAGGAAGAGTGTATTCACACGGCGAGTGGAACATAGTGGACGAGAGTGCGCGATAGAGTGGGCGAGAGTGGCCCAGAGTGGATGAGACGGGACCAGAGTGCATGAGAGTGGGTGAGAGTGGATCAGAGCGGGCATGAGAGTGGGTGAGTTCTAAAAGGTAAATATCAGTAAGAAAATGAATTGTAGTAGGTAAGCTAAATACAATGCTAGCATGGCATGCTTTAAATTTAAATATGTCACTCTGGTCCACTCTCAACCACTCTACCGTCCACTCTCATGCACTCTGGTCAACTCTTGCCCACTCTGGACCATTCTCACCCAATCTATCGCTCACTCTCGTCTACTTTGGTCCACTCGCCGTGTGAATAGACATAGACACTTCCTTTTATATATGTCAAGTCAAACAATTACGATTATTACGTTTCGTTCACATTTTTTTTAAAAAACTTCTTATATAATTGCGAAATATTTATTTATATAAGAAAAACGTAATCGTCAACTCGTTTCGCCTTACTAACTACTTAGAGTACATTAAAATCCCTGAGTTTGAAATGCACCGGCGGCGATTAAATTAATTAAATAATAACAATGATAGCTGAAGGGATGTTGGCGACAGTTTTTGGGTAGTTATGTAAAGGGTGTCTGAACCAGAGCTGTGAAATCATTACTCAGTCCTAATTCAAATTCCATTAATTGGAATTGAAATTTTTTTAATTCCATTCCTTTCAATTAGTAATGGGATTTCGAAATAGCAAAACTAAGATTCCAAGGAATTAAAAAATGGAATTCAATTCCCCATATGTTGCAATAGGAATGGGAAATGAATTAAAAACCGATTTTTATTCCTTAATTTTATTTCTAACTCCAGAACGCTAGGAATTTCAAAATTTCTTGATACATGAAGAATATGATGAGGTATGTATGTACATCGCTTGCTGTGCAAATATTTTTCAACTGTCAAAGAAATATTTATTATTATTATTTTGCTTGCAAATCATCGGGACAAAATGTTGCTAATTAGGTTTCTCTGGACATAAGCAACCTTTTCTGAAAATTTCGTAGCCTCTGGCCACAGACAAATATCCATACATCACGTTCGCTCGTAAGCATTGTACATCTGTATTGTCTGTGCTCTGGCGATGGACTCCACTTTTTGCGGTCACTTCTCCGCCTATATTATGGAGCAATTAATGGGTTCAAGGGTATGGCGTTAGATGTTATTGGGTTATTTGAGTCTGCTGGTTGTGTATACTTGTCATGGGCTTCTGTTTGGACACTTTTCCCTTGAGTATTGTGAAAACCACATTTTCGTTTTTTGAGGATCGGGAGAAAATAAAAGGTCCCAAAGTAAAACTAACACTGAATTTATTTTCAGCGACCCTGAAAACATATAGGCTACCTGGTCTCGTCTTGGGCATAAGAATAATAATATAATAAATATATAAAAAACACTCTGACAGATGCTTCTCCTTCCTTGCTCAAACATAACTTATAGAACATATAAACAATTATGAGTACCTAGTCTATCTTTCTGATTCTAACAAAGTTCAAATTATGTTCTTTGCAAAGGTGGTAAAAGTTCTTGGATTATTATTTTTACGTGAAATTGTCAATTCTCTAAATTATTTTGCGGGCAATTTTTGCAAACATGTTTTGGAACATCAACAACTTTTAATTTTAATTCGTTCAATAGAGCACCAGATGATATGTATTTAATTCTTGCACTTGCATTAAGTGGGACATTTTGAAGTCTTTAGACAGTTTTTGAGTTTTGAGACTATTTCATCGGACTTTTAGAATGATTTTGTACTAAATGTAAAAATATTTACATATTTAACTCTTTTTACAAGTTTTTATTGAACTTGCTTTGTCTGCTACAAATTTTGTGTCAATTTTGAACCAGTTTCCATTATCGGATTAGGTTGAAACTGTGCACACGTTTAAAGGTCCGGTAACAATGGAATACCGTATATTCAATACCGTTTTAAATTAAATATGGCGGACACCACAAGATGGCGGATTACCTTTTTCTGCACAGCCTACTTGATGTGGGTGTCAAATGGAAGATTTTGATGAGTAGAATATGATAAGCTGTTTGACATCATTCTAAACCCAATATGGCGGATTACGCTTTCCTTGGCCCCTTGATGTAAGTGTCAAATGAACGGGTTCAACGAGTAGAGTACGATTAGCTACATAAGTCAATTTTGAACCAGTTCCCGTTATCGGAATGCATATTCAATTACGTACCTACTTATGGCATTTTTAGAAATTTTGAAATGTGCGCAAAACTAACTAACTAACCATTTACCAAATTAAATTTTTGTGTCAATTGCGATTACTTTATATAAAAGCTTGTTGCGATGTGGTATGTGTGTATGTTGACTTTTTATTCATTCATTTTGGTGTTTCAAAAAGCAGAATATAGAAAAATATTCATAAATTATGGACTTGTTTAACTTCTTGCTAGCTTTTATAGTATAGTATAGAATCCTCCATCCTATCGAAATCGGTTCAGGGAGTTGAAATTTTTAGTCGCCATATTGGATCTGCCATCTTGTATTTCCAAATTTCGTTAGTAGATTCGAGATTAATGACCCGGAAAGCATAAAAGAACCTGTTTTCGTAGTACTCCTTTGAATTTGATTTTTTATTCAGTTAATAAGCTTTCGATCAGTGTTGAAATCATTAAAATAGGTTCAAATAAATACATATGTATCCATGTTGGTTCTGCACCCCTCAAGTACTCCCAACTTATCGTTCTAGGATTTTTAGTGTGCCCATCGTTGACGCACAATGGGATACAATTTATATCAATTGGTCAACATTACAACTGATTACATAGAGGATTGCTCAATGTACGAAGGGTAGGGTAAAATCGACTCTCCTGCTAAATAGGATTCGAGGTCACATGTGGGCTATGGTGTAAGCATGTTATGTGACGAGCGCATTTTGTCGGGGGCATTAGGCTGGAAGTGTTTTAGCGTAGGCCTTGCTGATATGCTAAAAGCTGGAAGCAGATTAGGGGAAGCTGCTAAGCTTAACGACTCGTTTCAATTTCAAAAGCGCTAGTTGATTGCAAATGTAATCCCTGCGTGTTCAATGCTCGACAAGTCTCTACAATTGCGCTGGAAGGAAGATTTCCGCTTTCTTAAGATTTGCCCCGACAAAACTCTCAGCTGAAGTGGAAAGCTCCTCCTACGCCTATGGGAGGGTAGCTATTGAGTAAGTGGAGCTTTTTCGGAACTTATGCTGTATTGGCAGTGGTTTTGACCCTCCGTTGCCGCAGTCAGTGAGCAAAACTTTTTCGCGGCGGATAACATGTCGATTGGATGCCGGTCTGGCAGTCTACCTGGTTATTATCCTCTTTTTAGCCCCAAGCAGTGGATAAATGCAATAAAACTTGCGGAAGTCGATTTGTTACACATGAAGAGTCTCGTTTCGTGCGAATAGACGCGATGTCACGTAGATTAGGCACGACTGACCCGTACCGGAGGAGCAGGCTGTTGGCTAAATTGGCTGCTCGGTCCTACCTGCCGTGTCATTCATGAGTGCGTGTCGTGTGGGTAATGAAAGCGTGCGATTATTAAGGGAAAAGGTGCAGGTTGGAGTTCTTCCGAGGAAGTGGGCACTTAGACTTTCCTTGGCTTCTCCCCCTTAGTACTGGTGCGGTTGGTGGATGTTATTTCGCAGTGCTATGAGTGGAATATATATTGACCCAAATCTTCCAAAAGAAAAGTGCTCCAAAGTTCATGATTTGGTGATCCTGTTGTGAGAAGTGTGACAACACAGGAGCCGTGACACCTTCCCACGTTGTGCTCAGGGATTAGCGATTGCAGACGTCGACGTATTGTGGAGGACTTACGCCACTTTGTTATATAACTTCCGATCCCCTGGAGGCTAAGATGCATGCAAGAACAGCCTCGGGTCATGGTGATGGGGACAGTGTAAAAGAAGTTCCCCCTTCGTGTTTGTTTTGTCCCAGTCGAAGAATCCTGGTAGCCTGACTATATCTTTTCCTACCTTTGCTGGTTCTTGCTGTTATCAGGAAACGATGTGAAAGCTTCCCCAGGATGCAGTCTCCCGTGCTTGTGCTGTAGCATGTTTCCGTGTCGTAAAGTGTTCGAGGGAAATGTATAACGCTGGTTTATGTTTATTAGATGTCATGAAATTCAGGCATCAATAGGTGTTATAGCAGGCTTCGTCCTTGCTGCTTTTATGCCTATACACCTAAAAGTCTGCTTACAGTCTCCGTCTGGACTCGTTACGTAATGGAGCCTTTTAGATGTTTGTTTACCCTGCTTTGCATATTTACTGCAACCCTCCCTACGTTACCAGATAAAGCTTTATAATTTGCCGGTGACTTTAAGAAAAATATAATACATTTCTAGTCAATTTCAACATTTAAAAAAAATTCGGGAAGTGTTTTTAATTTTAAAACTTTGTTGTTGTTTGTTGTTGTCAATGTGAAACTCCAAAAAAATAATTTTTGTCTTTATTTTACAAATTAGCTTAAATGTCTGACAGCAAAGTATCGTGAATTAAAGGAGGAGCGCGACATAGGCGCTAGGGGCTCATCAAACTTATGCACCATATTTAATCAACCGCTACCAATGTGTTCAAATCAATGGCAGACATTCGAACTGCGCTCAATTGTTCTTAGGTGTTCCACAGGGATCACTTATGGGTTCCTTGTTATATGCCTTGTATATTAATGACGTAGACTTGCTAAATCTGTCTGCTGCTATCTGTGATGCTATCTATGATATAAATGTTGACCTTACAAGTGTACGTGGATGACCCTGGTGCAATAATTTAATTTTAAACCCGTTAAGGCCGGTACCCACCGGCGGCGGCGTTCGCGTTTTAGGTTTAGGTTTCACACAGAAGCGATGCGATCGCCTATGCGAAATTCACAAATCAGCTTCAGGCGAGGGTGGATTTATATTTGAATTATTATTTTTCTACTTATTTAAGCATTTCTAAAATACAAATCAACACATTTATTTTTCTTCGTAAACTCGCAACCTGGAAATACAGTTTTCCCATCCCATCTTCCATAAAAAGAAGGTGCTTGTGACCGTTCTTAACATTTTTATACTCCGCAAATGATAAGTCATAAAGAATGGGATAATCTGTTACCATTCCTATTAGGGCTTTAATAAAATTATCGTCCATTTCTATAATTTAAATCGCGATCTGCGCTCAAATATATCCAGACGTGTTCACGAAACTGGACGCGACATTGATCACCAAACACTTGTGACCTGCGTTCTTGGTGCGAAAGGGTAATTGGAAATGCTTTGTGTTGCTTGTGTTTGATCGTGAGCGCTATTTGAACGCAATCGCAAACGCGGGCACGCCGGTGTGAATCTGAAAAACTGATACCGCTCAAATTAGTCTTCACCCAGTTAAGGGGAGGGTAAGGTATTAAAATTTTTTTTTTCGAATTTTTTTTTACTCGATTTTCTAAATGAAGAACCTTTCAGAAATATTGTGTGAAAATTTGAGACGGATCGTAGCAAAACTATCGAAGATACAGCAGTTTAAGCAACTCGCTTATGAACGTTTTACTCTAAATTTTTTAGTGTTTAAAACTTTAAGGCGTTTTTCCCACAACTCATGTTTTCAAAGTCGGTGCCCATCATAAGTTCAAAACTACTACACCGATTCTTTTGAAATTTTGAACACTATTGCTGTACATAATTTACGAGGTAACACGGGAGAGTTTTTTTCAAATTTGTTAATATTTTTTATTTTATAATAACAAATTAGCCGATTTTCTTTGCAAAAATCGCGTTTTTCACTTCAAAGTGTTCCCAAAAATTTAAAAATGTAAATTTCGAAAAACCCCTCACGCGTTACCTGGGGAAAGCGATTATCTATCAACAAAAAATTTCCTTTTTGATTTGAGATGATCCAGTACCAAGTTATGAGGGGCACCGCAATTCTATTTTTTTCTGAGACGCTTCCAAATAATGGCTGCCATTGCCTTATTTTTCAATATTTCTACATGAAAATTTTACAAAATATTCTTCAAATGTTCTACTTTGATGTACCATTAGCTTTAATGAATAGATTTTATCTGAGTTGTCGAAAAAAATTCACAAAAATGTGCCTTTTTTTGTACGAATTAACCTTACCCTCCCCTTAAGGGGTAACACCACTCTAGCGGCCGAAAAAACGCCTAATTTTGACAATTTGGTATGGAAAAAGGGATAGGATTTCTTTTCACAGGGTTTATTTAACAGTTATTAAAGTATGAAAAAAAATTTTTTTTATTATAATTTCAATACAAAATGGCGGCGGCAGAGCCAATCTTTTTTAAAACTCCTTCTCAGGAGGACGGATTTCTCGTAAAGTATAAACTTGGAACGAAAAACAAAAATATTTTCTAATCTATATACTATTGCTTATGGAAGTACGTAGGATTTTTTTTTAAATCAAATTCTGAAAAAATGGTGCGCTTTTGAAAAAATTAATTTATTTTTGGCCAAAAAATAAGCAGTAAATTGTTTGTAAAAAAAAAGTTTACGTAAAATAGAAAAACGTCTTCGTACGTACGTACTTCCATAGAGCATATAACTGTGAAGCTACTGTCAAAATTTTAAATCGATCCATGCAACGGTGTTCAAGTAATCTGTCCTCCCAGTTTGAAAAATGTGGTTTCGAGAAAAACGCGATTAAAGTTTTACGGGCATTTAAATCCTTGAATTTTTTTGTCCTCTAATCTGCGATGCCTGCACCATACATTAGGCCATCCGCGTTGATGCTCGCCTCATCCTCTTCTTTCCTGGATGATTTTAAGGACAATCGGGCCATTCAAAATTCTAGAGTGGTGTTACCCCTTAAATTTGGGAATTTAGTGCCTTTCTCAAACAGTGTTAAGAGTTACCTAAAAAGGTCATCCGCCATTTTTGTGGTGGCAGCCATATTGGAGTGATGACGTCACACAGCTTGGATGTAACATAAAATTGAATATGCTAAATATATTGTATTGTTATGCAGACTAAATACGTGTGAAAGGTTTCATCGGAATCGGTTGAGTAGAAGTTGTTGAAAGATTCGAAACAAACAAAGTTATATAGTACATACCTACGGAGCGAAGCTACATGAAACCGCTTAAATTTCAGCTGAATCAGAATGGTAATGGAGACTTGGTGGTTGCTGCCATAGTGCAAAATACTCGGATTGATAACCCCAAAAGTGGTGACACCTTTTTTTTCGTTGGCCGGCACTTTCAGTTTTGGGCCCAAAATGAACTTGCTAAACTTATCTGTTCCGTTCCATGAGAGAAATAGCACAGAATTGAAGGGGGAC
This sequence comes from Neoitamus cyanurus, assembly GCA_947538895.1. NCBI lineage: Eukaryota > Metazoa > Arthropoda > Insecta > Diptera > Asilidae > Neoitamus > Neoitamus cyanurus. The sequence goes on along the minus strand of OX384541.1, from coordinate 32,560,432 downwards.
ATCCCTATGTGACAACTTTATCGGCATTTAGTGTTTAAGGGGGTATTCTAGTCTAGAATTTTGAAAAAAATTAATTTTATTTTTTTATTTTTAAAGATTAGACCTTCATAAATAAAGGGTGTTTTTTTAAGAGGTTGCCGATTTTTTTGTTGAATAAAACACATATAAAATTATGAAATGACCAAAATTTTTTTTTTATTTGGTAGATAATTTTTTGGCATTTAACATTTAAACACAATTTCTGGCATATGGCCACCACGACTATTTTTCACAAATGTCATTCTGGAGTTCCAATTTTCGACCACTTTTTCAAGCATTTGGAGGCGTATGTCAGCAATGACACGTTGAATATTGGTTTCCAAAGCATCAATCGATTGAGGTTTATCCACATAAACCAATGACTTCACGTATCCCCACAAAAAGTAATCGAGTGGCGTCAAATCGCACGAACGCGGAGGCCAATTCACCGGACCATTTCTCGAAATAATGTTGTCGTTGAAAGTTTCTTTCAATAAGTCGATTGTTTCACGTGCTGTATGGCAAGTGGCACCATCTTGTTGAAACCACATTTCATCCATATCCATATCTTCAAGATTTGGCAACAAAAACTCATTGATCATGGTTCTGTATCGATTTCCATTCACGGTAACGCGTCGTCCTTCCTCATTTTTAAAGAAATATGGACCGATGATCCCACCAGCCCATAGACTGCACCAAACAGTACATTTATCAGGATGCATTGGTAATTCTTGAACGGCGTGTGGATTATCTTTGCTCCAAATGCGACAATTTTGCTTGTTGACGTATCCATGTAACCAAAAATGCGCCTCATCACTGAAGAGAATTTTACGGTAAAAAAATGGATCTTCGTTCAATTGATTTAACGACCAATCACTGAATTCACGGCGCAAACGATGGTCGTGTGGCTTTAATTCTTGCACCAATTGAATTTTGTATGGCACCAAACCCAAATCTTTACGTAAAATTTTCCATAAAGAAATTTGGTAATTACGTTCTTTATGGTGGTCTCTGACGGACGATTATGTACACCATAAAATTCACGAAGTGCTCTATAAACATTTTTAATTGAACACTGATTTTGAAAATAAATTTCCACGATTTGAAAACGTTGTTCTGGAGTTAACCTATTCATAATGATTTGCCAAACAATACTGAGTAGAAATGCCACTTTGAGCTGTCAAAACAACTGCCATAAAATAAAACGACATCTATCGGAAAAACAAACCTGCTAAAAAAACACCCTTCGTCCAAAAGAACTTTCAAAATTTCAAATAGCACAGAGTTATAGCTATTTTAGTGACACAGCGAGTAAACCGGACCTGCCACAGTGATCGAACAATAGACGGTAGACGTTCCCTGACTACCTGAGGGTAATTGGGAGTGTGATGTAAGTACAGACTGCCTACAACTTTGCTCAAATCTTTAAACGCGTTTTTCTCGAAACTACTTTTTCCAACACGTCTGACGTGATTTCTCAAGTTCTAATGAACCGATTAACTTGAAATTTGGCGTGGTACTTCTTTTTATATATCCCTCTATCGTTGAAACTACAATTATGTAAAAATTTAGTTTTTTACTATTTTGAAAAAAATTCAAAACTTTGAAAAAAGGGCAAAAAATCAGCAATATTCTTGGTTTTTTTATATCAAATTTTAAAAAACACCTAAAATTTGTACTCCTAGACTAGAATACCCCCTTAATAGAAAGTTCATTAGATAGCTATAATTAAGAAATGATAAAGGCTACACTTTTCGATAATTAATAGGCGACTATCGGATATAAGGTTCCGGATGAATCCCATTGCTCATAATATTTGAGTGTTCTTTAATAAGCGAAAAAAATTAAACGGATATCCGCATCCATTTTTATTAATCATAAAATTTGGCACCCTATGCAACTAACCCTTCTCAGCACCTTTCTAGTCGCTTGCTCCTAGCCCCTATAATTCTTATCAAGGTTGAATTGAACAGTGAACGCACATTGAGATAGTAAAGCATCCATGGCAACCATCTATTGCAAGGCTCAACTAAGTGCTATATAACTGCGGTGGTTGCTTCCATCGGATGGCCTAATTGCAAGAGATGCTCCGTAGCGTTGTCGGGATGAGGATGGAAGACTCCTTTTGGGAGAACGTTCAATGCTCGGATTTTAAGCAGCAGTAGACGATGGCCTTAATATATTTTCGTTTTATGGAAATACTATTGTGTAGGTAGAGAATCGGGACTCGAAAAGGGGTTGAACATAGCAATGGTGCATTCCGCTTGAAGGAGTGCTTTTCGAACAACACTTTCGGCAACTGCAAATATTTGAGTTGGAACAATGCGTCTGTTCCGGCAGAGCTGAGCCAAGTATGGACGCTTAAACCGCTTCTATAATAGCTGTAGTATGGACTTGAATTAAATATATTGCAGAAATAAGCATGAAACCAGCTTCGACGATTATGCTTTATAAGATGAGCAGATCATTACTAAATTACTGAGCGGAAGTCCTGAGAAGACAAACATTATTAGTTAGATGCCAATTGTTTGAACAAGTTAAAAGTTTCGTTTGTTTTCCTAACTGCTGGCACAGGCTCTTAGGGATAAAATGTTTTCTCACTATTCCACCGCAGTTGTGATATAGGCCAAGGGCCCGAGGGTATGTCAGACGGGAAGGGTATAAAATTGTTGTGGGAAATCGAAGTACATACTCGTATGTGCTAAAACACTTCGGGCTTGAAAGTCTCAACGTTGAACGACGTGACGTTGGAACTACCATGCAATAAAGGCTTCTCTGAAGACACGCGCGGTATGGCACGTGAAGGAATTCCAGGACTTTGATGTAGATATGGGGCTACGTCTCATTTGAAGGGCTTTGGGGCAATCGTTATCAGCAGCTTGTCTAGTTACCTTAAATGTTTTTCGCATGGTAACGAAGTCTCGCTTTTAAAGTACAGAATAATGGTAATCTGTGATAGCAGCTAATAAATACTTCGTGTGTTTGAACAATTCAATTATAAAGGGAGTTGTAAGTCGTAGAGCCAATGCGTTTTTTATCTCTCTATCTAAAATATCTGGAATATCTTTTGTACCAGCAGAAAATCCATTTTCGCGTAGTGAGAGAAATATGCGAATTTCAAATAATATTTGTAGAAGGAATGGTTTAGCAATTCTAATGAAACTTTGGATTTTAGTTTTAAATAACAAGGGCGGCGCTACATCTGTGACCTTCCAGCAGGTCGTGGCGGATGGTCTAAAGTCTAACTTCTGTCTCATCTGGCTGAAATAAGCAAGGCGACATACTTTCGATTACAAACATCCATAATTTGTCGGTAAACCTAAAAATAGTGGACGAAACAAAAAATTAAGAATGAAGGGGTAGACGAGTAGAATACAATAAGCTGTGTGACGACATTCTAAATCCAATATGGTGGCCGGCATAAAATGGCGGATCATCTTTTTCTTTACAACCTACTCGACGTGGGTATGATAAGTAGAATTCAATAAGCTGTGGGACTTCAGTTTGAATCCAATATGACGGACAGCATTGATGAGTATGTATAATACGACGAGCTACCTGACGTCCTTTTAAGAGAAATATAGCGAATGCGCCAAAATAGCGGATCACCATAATGATTACAACTCCCTTGATATAGGTATCAAATTGACGGGTTTCATGATCAGAAGTTTAAGTTCTAAGTTGAACGGTTTTAATGATGATCTAAAAGCTAGAAAATAATTATTGGTCACCAATCTGGGCCTTTATCAGACTAAAATAAAATCGTGTGGCGCATTTAGTAACATAATAACAGTATAATTCCGAGCTCCAACAAAGCAAGCACTCGTTGTATCTAAGAATCACTTCCCCGCCCTAGCACCCTTCCTTCTTTTCTATCAACCAGAAAATGTTTTTGGATGGCAAATTAGGCTCATGAAACTTCTTTGGGGTCATATGTTCTTTGTTTTAATGAAACTCAACTCAACCCAAGTTTCGATGGAGTCAAACTCAGCTCAGCGCAGATTTAACTTTGCATGGAAATAGAGTATATTAGACTTTCCTAGATTAACATGTGGCACAGTGGGCCAAAACGCCGGAAACCTGGCCAAAATATGAAAGCATCAATCAATTTTCGCAAAATATCGTATATAAGGTTTTTTGGGTCGCTGATTACGAATCTGACAACATCTTTTCGAAAAAACCAAATAGTGACCTTGAAATTCCAAAAAAAATACCGAAAATCGACAATTTTCATTGGATTTTCGCGAAATGTCGTATATGGGGGTTTTTTTGGTCGCTGATTACGAATCTGGCGGCATTTTTTTGAAAAAACTAAATGGTGCCCTTGAAATTCTAAAAAAAAGCAAAAATCCACAATTGTTATTATTTATTTTTTAGCAGCTACATTTGTGTGTTTACTAAAATGGGTTCAATAAACAACTTCTGTAGTAAGTAACTTACTGCTTTTGAAACGTATAATTTTTATTACTGATAAACAAAAAATCTCTAATGTTTTATGGCTCGGCGTCAATCTGCATATTAAGAAATGACTATGTTACTCAAATTTCTTCATTTTACTTACTTGCTAGAGCACATTCCATTTTGCAGAATTGAAAAATATGAATCTGTGAAGAAGTTCTGTTACAAACGATGCACGCTCACTTTATTCACAGAACAGCTGTTTGACGCGGCGTGCTGCACATTCACACTACAAATGAATTCCTGACGCAGGTAGCGCCCTCAGGCCCTTACTGCCCTTACTGACGGTCGCTTCTTGTACTAGGGGTACTACTACAACGTTTTGAATCGTTGAAACGTTGAAAAAAAATCTTCGATTAACGAGTTTTGGCCAGATTTTTGGCGTTTTAGCCCACTGTGCGTGGGAAACTGATTTTATTTGCAGTGGGTACGTAGCACGTAAAAATCAGCCATTTTAATTACAGTGGGAACATCAAAAGAACGCGCATATATCCGAATTAGAAGTCTGGAGCGCGTTGCTCTAAATGGCAACAACATGTATATTGAAAGAGAAGATGGTAGGAACTCGGAACGCTATATCGGAGCATTAATGAATACACCGGAAAAGAACACTAGGCAGTTGTGCCCATGTCATAAGCATCCTGTACTACCTTAGGATTGGCATATGACTCACTATATGAGGATGATGTTTTTTTAACACCCCGTACTTACATTTGAAAATTTAATATAAGGAAAATCCATAAGTGCAATTGGTGGACATCTTTTAATAGAGGCCTTTTCCCTTCACTGTTTATTATTTTCTATAGGTATTTTAATCTTATATTATTTTTAATGGTGGCCTTGAAAATGTGCGATTATAATCTAGTACTTGCTTTAGGTATGCATAAAAATTGCTCTTCTTAAAAAAGAAATAGCAATATCTATTTTGAAAATGACGTATACATATGCAGAGCTTCATCACTCAATTTAGCTAAAACTCTAAGATACACTTTTCCCAACTAGGGATATTTGTGTCTATTTTTCCTGGACTACTTGTCGGATCATCATGTCCTTGTCGGTTTTAATATTATTGATATATTGAGTAATGGCAAACATCGCAAATCTCTTTGCCTGCTGTTAAATTTTACGGTTATTACTGGTAATAATTTGTGATTGTTAAGCTATCATTTCTGTTGCAAGAAATACACACGCATTTACTTCTTACTGAAAGAAAACGAATGCCAATTTTTTGGACGGTTGATTTGCGAACTGTGAAAGCAATAAATCCAGAAATAAGTTCAAAATCGCATTGTTCGCGCTCGATGAAAGTTATTTATGACAACTCACAGTCTACTTATTTCCCCTTAACTCTAACACCTGGCCTACAGAGTTTCCTAAGGAAATTAATATTCTCATTAGTCGACCCTTCTCGATTTGTTCGTAAAGTAATCAATGCAAAGCTTTTGCATGCCCCCGCCGCCGTTGGGGGAATGTTTGATTTTTGCTGTCATCAGAGAATTGAATGTCATAACTTTACGTCTATTTGCGGAAATTCAAACGTAATCCGCTTAGAAAAATCAATAAGATCAGCAGCTGTAGACTATAATGGAAATAGGGCGATGGTCGCTATTTATACTAGTTGTGTAGTTGTTTACGTGTTTTATATAAATTTTATATACATAATTAAAACAGCAGAGTATTATCACAGACAAGTAATACAGATGCCCAGCCACTGCCTTAAAAACCCGACCAAATGCAATATTTCCGCTAGCCAAGTTTTCGATTCTCTAGCCAAGTGATGTTGCGCAACAAATGAATCTTGGAAATCTTTGCGGGAGTCTTTGCACTTGGCCCCTTGGTCGAGCGTCAGGCCACGAGCCCAGCGAAGAGTTTGTCGGGACCGACCTAAACGAAGTTGAGGCGTGAGGGAATTTCAATGTTTCAATCGGCACCAACCATTGTTGGGTAGGGTTCCAAGATGTCGAGATATTCTAGAAAAGAACGCGGTTAAAAGTACGAAAACTCGAAGTCAAATTCGTAGAATTTGACGACGAAAACGAACATGTTGATTTTGTAAGCAATATTTAAGAATTTTGTACGCTGTGATAATTACCTGATTTATTCAGGCAGATCTTTCAATTTTGTATTTGGTTGTTCAGCTTTTCTTTTAGGTGACTTGCATACACCTATTTGAATTGAATTTCATTGAGGTACGTACTTTAATGAATTTGTTGGGTTTCATAGTAAATATCCGTGGTACCGCATTTAACAGAAAAAATTAGGAAAATATCAACCCATATTATTGAAAATATCGGTATGATTGAACTTATATGAATGTAAGATTAGGGTTATAGCCCAGTGAAATTAGTTACCAAAAAGTGAAACTAACGAAAGTCCGACCAAGCTGAATTTTTGTGGATACCTTTATTTGGATGTCGTTTTAGCTATCGTGTAAAGTACGCTACGTTTTAAGTACTACGCCGATTGAAACATTGAAATTCCCTCAATAATTTAGGTCGGTCCCTAGAAACTCTTCGCTGATATCGTGGGCTGACCATAGAAATATAAACTAAGCACGGAACGGCTGTATCGTGTATAAACCCTGTACATGAGTGATCACCTAAAGATAGCTATGCAGAGGTGTACAGCAACAGTGTGTATGAGGGAAGCTGAATAAAACATCAAAAGCATTATAGCTATCAGTAAATTTTGAATTGTAAGCCCTCTTCTGATTATGTCTTCATATTTACGCCTGTACTGAGCGAGCAATACGAATACAGCCAATTCTAACACATCAGGGAATGTGGTACGCTAAATCTGGCTTACAGCCGTTCCGTGCTTAGTTCATATTTCCATGGGGCTGACGCTCGACCAAGTGGCCAAGTACAGAGGCCCCAGCTAAGATTTATATTGTTTAAACATTTTCAGCTGCGGATTTTGACCAAATTGTATTACTTATCTGTGGTATTATATTTATGTGATTGCTCGGTCTCCGTTTTGTTTTTTGTGTTTCCGAATAATTTTGAGGGCCATCTATACTAGGCTTTGCGAAAATATAGGTTCTTCCAATAGAGACGACAGATCTTGATTTTTGTACAACTGATTTCAAATACCGTTCAATAGATTTAGTGTCCTTTTAATATTTTCGTTCCTGTGACCGGAGCCGGAGCAGGGTTTGCCATGCTAGTAGATGACTGAAACTTCGAAGCACATGTTTTCCTAAACTCCAAACAGTTCGTTGTACGTAAAAAATGGAAGAGATCTTTTTTTGGAAAATTTCATTTTCATAATAACCTTAAACGCGATATTCGCAAAAACCGATTTTGTGAACTTTGACCCTGAATAACTTTTTATTCAAAGATAATTTTTCCACCACACTAAAGTCATTTTTCGCCGTTCAGTAAGAATATTTTACGGTGTACAATTAGCTATGAGAACGATTAAACATTTACATAACTTTAATAAATTGGAATTTCTGTAATTTTCAAATTTATAAAATTTAAAACAAATTATCCTCCTGCATGTGTCAAGTTTTGTTTTCGAATTCGTTACGAATCCCGAAAATTTTATTCTACGATCCGAATGTGTAATTTGTAGTTGGAAATTTTGTATGAATTCTGAAAACAGTACGTTTGATTTCGAACAAGTCAAAAGTTTGTTTTTATTGGTTGTAAATTTATTGTTTGCTTACTGTCCATGCCAGTCGTCGCATCTGCTATAGGGGTGGCTGTGGGAAGCTGTCAAACTGGTACAAAACAATTTTTTTACAGGTAATTTCATACCGCTTCAAAGTTTTTATTACGAATTTGCATATAATAATGATTCAAAAAAAGATAGTCAGCTGCATTGCAATCGCCTTCTCCCCACCTGCTACGTCCCCCCTCCTCGCGCTTACGGCCTTCTGAAAAGAGTGGTGAAAGAGAACCTAGGAGAATTTTAGCTTCCATTTCAAAAATTGGATTCTATCGAGTAAGGCGACGATATTTTCAGAAAAGGTTCCTTATGTCCGGGGAAGCCTAACTAGCATGGGTTGCTTCAGCTCCTCTGATCATTCCTACCCCCTCTCCCACTTCTGGTGAGGGTATTCAAAGTTCACCTATTTTTTTCTGGAAGTAGATAATATCCGCTTTCATTTGAACTCAGTTTCATGCTTCTACTCCAAGCGGTTATTTTTTTTTATATAAAAAACCAACTCCTGAGATAAAAATAACTATAAGGGTGCTCTATGCTTTTTCCTCAAGTGCTTCGCGTACTGGGGCATTAAATATCATTTATTCATATATAAATAAATTTCATTTATGTTCCTTCACTGCATTGCCCCTAATAAATAAATATTGCAGTGCCAATATGTTCCCAATCAATATTAAATTTATCCCTCCAGGAAAGGATTTTATATTAATTTTATTCTCATATTTCCGGGCCATAAAATAAACAATCGTAAATCCATAAATTTGATTGCCTTGGTGTATGCGATAAAAGTAAGTTAACTCTTTCAAAACTGCTGCCTTCAAAGTTACGTCGATCTTAAACCACTTGTCAGAGACGCATCGAATTTTTATGAGAAACTGTAGGCTGAGCTTGAGGCCTTGAGCTCCTACAAAAGAGCAGGCATAAAATGACGACAATCCTTTTACGTTTATTAATTTTTCTGAGAGTGGCTCAGAAACTCTCCCATTGTTTATTCATTTCAATTATGTCCCAGGGCCCAGGATGTGATACCTCTCGGAGGATTTTATGAATATTTTCGTTGAATATTTTACTAACGGGCTTCTCGTCAAATTTGGTTTTGTACTAAGCTGCTCCCAAAATTCAATTAGCTACGACCAATTTCCAGTGAGATTATAAATGTTTTAGATGGTAATTTGGAGCCTGACAAAGGCTTACATTGACGCCCCGGGCGCGCCGGGAAACCACTAAAATGTTAAAGGTGCTGTCATCCCTTCGAAAACCGTCCAAAATCGCTTCTAACCCGAACAATTCTCGAGGCTCAGATGCTGCGATACACCGATAAGATGCCCAGCCCACCGCACTCCGGTTTCTAAAAGTTATTTCAAAGAATTCCCTCCATAGTACGGTGTTTTTTGGGAAAGAGGAGGATATTTTTTCGGCGGTTTCTCATTAGCAATTCTGCCTTTATCAGCGTACACACTTGAAGGTGGGATTGAGCAATTTACAGGAATGCGTTGCAAATTTATTCAGGAGATAGCCAAACGTTACAAAAATTACCAGAGGGCCGAAATGGTCGGGATATTAGTTTGCGAAAGAATTCTGTAATTATGCGCAGCGCAGTTCTTTACCCAACTGCGGGTTTTCCGATGTTAATTTAAGCGAACGGTTCCAAATCAGTTCCCCTCCATTGTAAATCGGTGGTTAAACGCCCGTTTATCTTCCCATAACCGAAATTTTCTTACATGTGTAAATGTTTGTTTAGAAGTAATATACGGTATTGGCAGCTTCGAAGCCCGGCTTCGAGTCTATTATTTTTGGGATTCATAATGACAAGATTAAATAGAATTAGAAATTTGCCCATGCGCACACCGATTGGTGACAAAAAATTTAGCCTGTCTAAAGGTGCGTTCTATTTTTTACTACTATAGTGATATTTATTAACCTCACATAGGAGGTAAGTTAAAAACGCCATTTTGGATCTCTTAAATTAGGCATCAGTGACCCCGATTAATCCCATGTAAGTACCATAACATTCTTAGAGAAACTACCTGTTTTGAATTCGTCATATTAAAGTCGGCAGAATTGGCAAAAGTATTTGAAGTTAGAAACACGGAAAAGTTCATTTATAATTTTTCCCGTATTTTTTTACGGAGGAATCTTTTTTTCACTGCCTCAATGCGATTGATATGATAGGCATAGTGTGGCATTCACACTAAAGAATCGTATTCTGATATAAAGGGTTTCCCAATTGGGATGACCTGGTTTTGATAGCTCGTGGCAGCCATATTTGTTTATGGTTATGCAGTTATGTTCAGTAAGGTTTGCGGTTTCATCATGACACGTTTCACTTTGATCCAACTGTTGGAAATTGTGCAAAATTATTACGCAAATTCACATTCTCTTGTCGGTACTGTAAGAGCGCTTTATGCAAAAAACGGTCGTCATAATGCTCTTTCTGAGCGCGCTATAAGACGCATAATAACAAAGTTTGAAAGTGAATTCACAACGATACAAAGGTGCCTGCAGACAAAGAAATGCCCGAAGTGAACAAAATATTGCCGCCGTTCAAGCCAGCGTTCGTGAAAACTCAAATGCGTCTGTTCGGCGTCGTTCTCTTCAGGATGACAAGCTGGCGAATTTTACGATTGAATTTGGGTCTGCATCCTTATAAGATGGCATTGGCACAAGAACTCAAGCCAACCGACCATCACTTTCGTCGTCAGTTCGCTGATTGGTCACTGGAAATATTGGAAGCCGACGGCGAGTTTCATCGCAAAATCATTTTCTCAGATGAGGCTCATTTCTGGCTCAATGGATTGCAAAATTGCCGCTATTGGAGCGAGTCAAATCCACGAGTGGTTCATGAATCACCATTGCATCCACAAAAATTGACCGTTTGGTTTGAAGTATGGTGTGGCGGAATCATCGGACCTTATTTCTTTCGAAATGAGGCAGGAGATGCCGTAACCATTAATAGCAACGGCTATAACACGAAGTTGTCCAATTTTTTTTCCCGGAATTTGATGAAATTGATGCGGACGACCTTTATTTCCAACAAGACGGTGCAACGCCTCACACTTCCTAACTTAACATGGACTTATTGCGCGGTAAGTTCGGTGAGTTGTTAATTTCCAGAAATGGTCCCATCGCTTGGCCGTCTAGATCGTGTGATCTAACGCCTTTGGATTATTTCCTTTGGGGCCACATTAGTCATCGAAAATTGGCGTGAGCGGATGAACGTGTGCAAGAGGAGCCGCGGTGGCATATATTTTGATTTTTGCATCTATCTAGTAAATAAAATTCTGAAGGGTATAATTTTTTAAACGTTTCGAATTTTTTTCTGTCTCTTGAGTAAAGTACAAAAAATGTGTTCGATATTTTTTATTGTTGTTTGTGACGGCAAATAGTCGCACAATAAGCTAAATTGAATTTAGAATGTCAAAATAGCAAACCCATTCCGATATGAGAGACAGCACCCGGTTGTGGATACTCGCCTCTTTGCATAACTAACAGCTAAATCCCTCGGATGTTTGTCGATTGGGTGACAAATGAGCAGACCCGGGATATATTGTGGGTATGGTGGGTAGCTTAACCCACTCGAGAAATTCCGAGTGGGTATATTCGCATATTATAGAAATCGCGCTGTGCCACCAACTTAGAGCAGTTTAAATCGGGGCACTTTTGGAGTCTCGCGAGAAAGACAATATGCCCTTTCCATTTCGCTTTGTTTCAACTCGCTATCACATGACGAAAATATGTTATGTCCGGAATAACTGCAAAAAAAATTGCTGCCTAGAGATTATGGGTCAGGATAAAGGGAGGCACAAGCACGGTTTTGAGTTCTATTAATTAATCGGTACCCGATGCTATAATGCTTTATTTTAGACACTTTTTAATTTTTTAATACGCATAAAATCTCTGAAAACTGTAAAGGAAAATTGCGCACAACTGATGCAATATTTTTCCATGATCGTTCTGTGGATAAGGAAATCGATAGTGGGAATCTCAGCCAGATCGTCGTAATTTTATGATTATTTGGAGGAGTCATTCCAGTGCGGATTAGAAGCATTATTGGGGCATCAAATGACATATAAGTTTCGACCACTTCGAATTATTTGAAGGGGAAAATGCCTCACTCACGTACACTTTTACACGTAATGTCCCATCCTGTCTATAATCCTCTATATAATCAAGCGACGCCCACTTGCTTTGCATCAAGCCTTGCCATTTGGACAAAAGCAATAAAAGACCTTTCTAACAACTCAATAAAACTTTTACATGTTGTGGCATTTTAAGCGGCATACAAACAAAAAATTGTGTTTTGCCGATTTCAGGCGCCCATTGCACATGCGGAAGGGTGACAAGTGCCGTAAAGTAGTCAAGGACCTATGAATTTGTAATCCCTTTCCTCTAATTGAAAATTCATCTGCGAAGTGAACCTTTCCCCAGATCCTACTGCGATTTGCCATAAAATACAAGTTATGGTCTGCCTCCCCATTTAAAACGGCTGAAGTTTATGTTGAGTTGTGGGAGTGTACTTCCACCTGCTGTACCTATTCAAAAGGTTGTGGTATTGCGAAATCATAAGAGGAAACATAAAATGTTCCTTATCATAATTTAAAGGCCCTTTACAACTTGGTTCGGCACGAATGAGCATCATGGAAATTACTTGGTACATTTAGGAAACTTCGTACTCTCAACTTCGCGTTCAATTCACTTGAAAGCCACAGGAGCGCGATGCTCGTCATGGGTAACTCACCTGACTTTATTACTCCCGTACGCGGTCCCATCCATAAAATCGAATAAAAAGCACAACAAATTGAATTTCCCTATAGCCGCATGGACGGAATTGTCAGTTAATACGAGAAACCTCTGCTTCCCAGAGGTAATTATCGGTTTGGTGTTTTTCATTATGTTCAAAATGCATTGCCCTGCACTCGGCGGGCGGCTCACCGTGCATAATTTATCATGTTTTGCTGGTTCAGGAGTTCTTGTACACCTCCGTGAATGTGAAAGTTGATGGGCTTTGGGACAGGACCTGCTGCATATGTTATTCATTTTCATACATATAACATAACTGTGGCCTTCATGGAGACCCGCAGTGATGGGAGGTCGTATTGGGGATGACTGGATACTTCTTTTATAGGACAGTGCTTCGGGGGAAACCAGCTTCGATGCCGCCCCCCAATTAAAAGCAATATGTTCTTAATTACGCGGAGCATGGAGCTGCAAAAGTTATGGCTCATATATTGCACCTTGTTTTATGCAGCAATCTAGCGTGTGTCGTTTGACGGCAAAATCACTCCCCCATGTGTCCATATCCCATAGGGTGACCCTGCAAATGGTGTTAGGGTTGAACGGATATCTGCCAGTTTGGCAGTAAACGACAACATGTTGACGAAAACATTTGGATGCAGTGGGACGAGGTATTCCCAAGTGGGGTCTGGGAAATTCTTACGGGAATAAACACTTTACACGAAAAGATGTTTTCCGGGGTGGAAAGGAAAAATTGCCTCAATTTTTCTCTTCTCAGCCACAAGCCAGCTAGGATTTCAGGCTCCGCGTATCGATTTTTAGATTATTGCGTGTTTTCCTCATGCAGTGCAAAAAGAAAGTTTCATTCTGGAACATAGAAATACTGTGCCGCCGGCGCCACCTTTAACCACTTTAATGGCGAAAGGGCTAATGCGGGGGAGATTTATTCGCCTATTCATTAAAGCCCTTTGGCTATATGAACATATCAGCAGCGCAAAATACACAATTTCTCACTCAATTTGGAGATTGATGGCAATAGCGCTTTTTCGTTATTTGCGTAAAGCCGTCATCTTACATAAGTCTTTGATGTTTTCTAGACCGGGAAACCTACTTGTCCCGAACCCTTATCAGGAAGTCACCACCTTTTGATGTACTCTCGTGTGTTATTTATGAGTGCGGACGTGAAGGTTCGACAAAGATCTTCAAGTTTACGTTATCGCTACTTTGCTTAAGGCGGATAAGGGTAGGGACCAGTGATGGCAATCTCGGAAACTACCTCTTTATATTATCATAAATAAGAATTAAGGGCTTTGTGGCTATTGCTTTCGTTGAGTCATAATACGTAATTTAGCATAAGGGCAAATATTAGCGGCGGCAGACAAATTCAAGTTAGCTTTAGTTCATATTTCTCTCTTGACGACAAGTCGTGAAGTGGACTTTTATTTGCGTACGTTCTGATATGCTCCCAAAATTCAGATGATGCAAATTAATGGTTGATGAAATTTGCCCTTGAACTTGAACTTCTTTATTTATGCAATCCTTAGATATTGCAGCTCAAAATGTTGGCTTAAAGGGTGGGGGCGAAATTTAGGTTTTTTTCTTACGGGAATAATTTATATAATATTTTGGGAACTTAAGATGCTATGCATTTATAAAGGGCCTTTCAATAAAAACGCTCGACTTATAAATGTGAATAAAACAAGTTGTGTGTGAGATATCCACTCCATTCTTATTTTATTTGTAAGAACATTTTATGGCATTAAGTATGGAATATAACGTCGTTATAATATCCACCGCGGCTTTGCTTGGTGGCACGTATTCGGGAGGTCCAATTTTCGATGACTTTGCCGCATAAATCTGGCTGAATTTGCTGGATGGCGTTCGTTATGTTGACTTTGAGGGCATCAATTGTTTGCGGTTTATTCGCATAGAACTGTGATTTAAGATAACCCCAGAGGAATATGGCTAAAGGCGTTAAATAGCACAATCTTGGTGGTCAGTTCACGTTGCCGCCGCGCGAGATTACCAAATCAAATCGCTCGTGCAGAATGTCCATCGTGGCATGCGCTGTGTGGCACGTAGCGCCGTCCTGTTGGAACCACATGTCGTTGGTATCCATATCATCCAGTTTAGGCCAAAAAAAGTTGCTTATCATCGATCTGTAGCGCTCGCCCTTCACGGTTATGACAATGCTAGTTTCGTTTTGATAGAAGTACGAACCGATGATCCAGACCTAAATCCACACCAAACAGTGACTTTTTTGGAATGCATTTGGTGCTGGTGTATCTCGTGTGGATTGGTATCGCTTCAAATCCGACAGTTTTACTTGTTCACATATCTATTCATCCAAAAATAGACTTCGTAATCCGTAATCGAACGGAGCACTGATTTTGATAATAAAATTTGATGATGTGCACATGTTCTTCAACGCTATAAATTTCCACTTTGTGGTTTGCCACACAGTACTGAGACAAATTTACAACAAATTTGATACATGTTGCTTTAATAGCATGGCCGCTATAACCTAAAATATTACGAGCGTCTATATTGAAAGACCCTTTACTTTAATTTGTTGTTATATAGTTTTTATTTTTGAATTTTTTAACAATGACATATGGCATATAAGTTTTCGACTTGCGGGATTTACAACAATGACGCACGCGTATCAAGGCAAGCATATATTATGAATCGAAATTGGAAATATATTTGCTACCGAAAAAATTCTGGAGAAATATTTGCAATATATAGGAGATACAGGCTGTTTCACCTAACGTCTGCCAAAATGAATATTTCGTTTGTATCTTTTGATCTAATCAACGCAGTGACATAAAACTCTCGCCAAACAACTTCACCAACCCAATGTCTTTCACAAAAATGTTAACAGTGTTCACATACCTCTACTTGAGGTATGTCACTTTTGAAAGTGCAAAAATCTCTAAAATTTCCAAAAATTCGCGTTTCTCCCACATTTTCTCCGAAATTCATGTAATTCATACATATCTCGGCTGCTATACTCCAACTTTGTCAGGCCCGTCTCCGAACTCGCTAGTCCAGTTTGGTCTTAATTCCGACATCAATTGAGTTGAAGCTGTTCAGCGGAGGTATTTTCAGTTCGCCCTCCAAAGCCTTCTCTGGGAGAATAAATAGAAAACTGAGTTGAATTTTGGCAGGAGAAGTAACACTTGTATATTCGACACAGTTCGTTTTACACAGAGCTATGTATGTATATCATCACGTTTCATTGAATGAATTTATTTTTATTTGGCTGAAATTCCTTTGAGGTTATAATATTGCACCCAGAGGGGTATGTCCTCCATTTTCATTTACCAAAAGGCAAAAATGTTTGCTATCGGAAATACGATATATTATGATGGTACTTGCCCTCCTGTGACCGTAAAAGGTACCTACGTTTCATTTTCTAAGTTTTGGGAAAATTCTTATGAATATTAATGCTTGCTGATCACTCACTTGAACGAATTAATGTTTTTCCCTCGGCTTGACGAATAGAACTGTGATTGAACGTTTTTCAAGCCATTCAACTTCTAATGTTAAATGTCCTCGGGAATGGCACTTAAGTCATTAAACACGGCAGAAGTCAAATAAACCTCTTTAATGGCACTTCTTGTGAGAGGTAGAGGAAATTATTTTAAGGAAAGATAAGCCAACAACGCAAGTTGGTCCTACCCCTCCTGCAAAACTTGTAATGAGTACGACTTGCTTAAGGAGGCAATTCATTAAAAATTTACTTGGAATCCTCACGTTTTGGATAATTAGACGAGAAATTTTAAGGGCGACTTCAAGCTTTAAAGCTATTTGAGTTTTCCTTGCAGGTATGTACTCACGTTTTTCTTAGGACACGTAAACATTTGCTGTAGGGTGCACTAGTGAGGCAATGGACGTTTTCATTGATGAGACTCAAGGTGAAAGGATATGGGAACTTTTGTAATTACGTCAGATTGTTAGGACCTTGTAATTTAACAAAGCTGCAATCAAGTGTTGGAAGAGAAGGTATTTTGGAAACAATGTATGTACACTCAACTCGTTTTTATACGGTATACACCTGACACCTCACGCGAGATAATGTTATTGAAAACCAAGTTCTCAGGTCATGTCACGTCTCGTTGTGGAGACCAAAATTGGCCGCCGAGAAGTTGAGATTTAATTTTTCAGGATTTTTTCCTCTGTCGAAAATTAAGGCCTAAGTTAACAACCTTGAGACGATACAATAATTTAAGGAAGATATTGAACACTACATTCGTGCAATCGAGTCGTCTTCACTCCAAACCGTCTTCTAAAATTTCGACAAATGGGTACACACCTTCCAACGGAGGCGCGATTTAATTCATGTCTCATGTCAACTATTATACTGCACAAAGATCGAAAGATATCAATTACGTCATGAACTACCCGACGCCCCGACGAAATAGTAGGTAGTGGGTGCATTAATTAGGGTGTAAAGCTGATGTGTTAAGGTGTTGTACGATTTGGCACCCTAACTAATTTCTAAATTTTGGCGCTGGAATTCGTTCGGAAGTTTTTTAGTTGTTGCCAAATATCTGCCAATAAATTGGGAAAAGCTTCAATACAAGTCAAACAGGCAGTTGAATTCGCAATTGTATTAATTGTCTCTTTATTTATTTATTTATATCAACAACAGGTATAAAAATGAACCATCTGACATT
Source organism: Neoitamus cyanurus (assembly GCA_947538895.1). Classification (NCBI taxonomy): domain Eukaryota; kingdom Metazoa; phylum Arthropoda; class Insecta; order Diptera; family Asilidae; genus Neoitamus; species Neoitamus cyanurus. The sequence continues at coordinate 32,542,871 of OX384541.1, read as the reverse complement.
TAACACTATAATTAGATGTGGTGGATAGGGTGGCCAAGTTCCAAGTGGGATTTGAACCCGTGATCTCAGCAATCCGCTGAGCTACTGAGATCTAAGTTCCTCCCAATGAAAAGTGGGCAGGTGGGCAGGTGGGAATCGAACCCATGACTTCTGACTGACTAAGCTACTGAGGCCTCCCCTGCACTTGCTAATGTTTAACTTCATATAATTTTTGGAGCGTCTCTTGCAGTCTATTAGTATTTTGTAAGAAGTTGATCGCATTAAAAATCTTCAAGTCATCAGCATAAGCATTTTGAATTAGAGGGAGCCAACCATTAATGAATATTGTAAAGAGCAAGGATCCGAGATGACTACCTTGTGGCACATCAGAGAGCTTGATAACGCTGTCAGACAAGAAAGAAATTTAACTTTGAAAGATCGATTTGCGAGCTATTATATAATCCATTGTCGCGGCAATTAAAAAATTAAAAGTAATTTTAAAATTAGCTCTCTACGGCAGATTTTGTCGAATATCTTGCTAAAATTTGTTTATGTGCATATGTATATGCAATCAACTTGCTGTTGCTTTTCTAAAATCTACTAAAGTAATTATTGATCTACCTTTAACGAAGCCACGCTGTTTCTCAGATAAAAGAGAGCAGCAATAGAATGTCAAATAATCCGTTACAATAGCCTCAAAAATCTTTGAGATAGGGAACAGTTTAGCAATAGGCTACTCATTTTTAATTATAAAAGTCGTTTTCTCCATCTTGAAAATTGGAATGACTAAATAATGTAAAATAACTTCCAAGTTTTATGATGAGCTAATTTCGAAAAAAAGGGGCCTAATAGCTCAGTGGTAAGTGCGTTCGGCTATTACCTCGGGGTCCCCGGTTCGAGCCTGGCTGGGACTATAATAAATGAGGTGCATTTTTCCTGATAGCGTTAGATGGTAGTCCCATCAGTCGGGACAGCTACTGTGGTATAATCACCCAGCATAGCGAATGTGAATTAAAGAAACTGACACATAGTCTCTGAGTGGAAAGGTTTTGTGGAAGCGCTTTGTTCTTAACTGAATATAGGATATATTATTCTTTTAACATCATCACGTAACTTTTCAACTAATTAGAAAATTATTTTACGTTTTTGTATTACATAAAATATTTTGGAAAGTTCGGATTCTTGTGGATGGATGCTACTCCTTTAAGGATGTCCACCGCACCCCCTTAACGACGCCTTGTGCTGCATATAATTTTATTATGTGTCGCTGCGGTTGGGTTTAATTACAACTCAGTTTATTTTTAACAAACTTCAAATTGACTTGAAACCTTTCCAGAACTCACTGAGTAAACCTTGCTAATAAAAAAATCATTTCCCAAATTTCGTGCAAAATAGACTTTTTAGAAGTAATCCCGAAAAAGGTCGTCTTAACTTTTAAAGAGTTTTCCAAATAAGTATGACTTAAAAAAATAAAAGGAAAAATAGACACCGATAATAGCTTCCGATGAAAAGATGTTCCCTTGCGACAGCAGAAATTGCTGCTTTCCTTTCTCGAGGAAAGAGGAAATTTTCAAATAAGCAACAAAGGATCCGATTCCCATTGTAAGCATGACGATAACTTTCATTACCTGGGAAAATGGGCTTACGAACTGCGAAGAGCTGGAAGGACGTAGGCAGGTGGAATTGTGCAGATTTTATCGAGAAGTCTGATGAAAACCAACGGTAATGCGAAACAAACGCAGTGTTCTTTGAATGCTTTTATCCATAATTAGATTATTTCGAAATCGATAAATTAGTTCTTTGCGCCTCTTACTTTATTGCCATTAAAAATGAATGCAATATTTTAAAAGAGAAACAGGCTATTCACGATTTTGTTGTGGTTAAGGAAGCTCATTCCTTAACCATAATAAAATCTTGAATGAGAAGGCATCTGCTTCTTACATAAAGTTACAACTTTACTGTGCACATAGTTTGCTAGCTCAAAATTCGTAAAGTCTCAATATCTGGAAAACTGTTCGGAGCGTATCCCTCTCAAATAAAATTGTTGGGTTATTTCACTACGGACATCCTGATCCTGACCTAGAGGAAGTCGTAAAAATATTGAATTGGAAAGAAATCCAATTTAGTTGACGATTCGCAGAAAAATTATGTTGGTAAGCGTTTTCTTAATTTTCATTTCATCAATGTCCTAGACAAATAATAAATTTCTTGCCCAATTCTAAAAATTAAATTCGTTTGTAAAAGTTAACAAGCAGCTACCACCCAACAACATTTTTTGTGAATGGCTCTCATTGCTCTCAATGAAATGGTACTTTTAACTGGACTTATCCATCCTTAAATATGGACGAAGCTCTTTCATATTTAAAAAGGTAAAGAGATGAAATCCTGGAAATTAATTCTGGGGTGAAATAAAGTTTTGAGCTGATGTCGATGTACTTTGTTTCGATTGTGGATGAGTGCAAAAAATGAAATTAATTGCCTTCCGGCATGGAAACCTCTCTTTTGTTGTACGAATGATTTATTCGAAGGCAAACGTATACCTCCCGGAAAGGGAATAGTGCCTCAGTAACTTTCACGCAGGGCGTAACAATAGTTGGCTCATTTGTGATTTCATAGAACAAATTGATTTTTACTACGTAATTGCTGCTGGAAGAGAATGCTACTTTGGGTGGAATTGTGTTTTCAAATTAATTACTTGCTTCGAAATAATGTTCACTTTTGAAAATAGGTGCTAATATTGATTTTCTTTCAATCAAAAGTTTTTTTAAATCGCTATGCGTTGCTGTACCTGAGATGTGATTTTGTTCGTGATGAACGTGTAACAAAGGTGTGTAACGAAACACGAAAAACGCGAAAGTTAAACTGTAACTTTCATAAATTTTGGTATGTAGGATTTGTAGGGTCGATGATTTCAAATCTGCACCATGATTTCATAAACTCAAGATACAAAATACTAAACTTCCTTAGATTTTCAATATTTCATGAAAGTTGGCAAATGGGGGGTTTTGGGATACCCAAACTAATCCAATATGGTGGAAACATAATAATAAAATACTTAAGGGGTTATACGCAGTTAGAATTTGCAAATTTTCGGAATGTACATATATTTAAGTATATTCTCTGAAAATTTGAAGCCAATCCGATAAATATTTACGGAGATACACCTGAATTTGTAAGGCCACTATGTGTAATTTTAACTATGTGTAAACTACTTCTGATACTTTAAGTGCGTTTTTCTCAAATCGGTATTTTCAAAGTCGGTGATCTCGATTTCTCAGAAATGGCTCAACCGATCGGTCTCAAATTTTTACACAATCTTGTTAGATACATATATTCCTCAGGTATTGAACGAAGAAATAAAATTTAAAAAAATTATTACTATTTTTTTTTAACAATTTGGAGCGAAAATTTCAGTAAAAAACGAAAATTGTTTTTCAAATAGACGCCATTTTGTCAAAATTCAATTTCACATAATCCAAACCGCCGAAATGGAGATCACCGCCAACCGCCTTTTTTTAGAGGTCGTTCGGGACATCATCTACAGGAGCGGTGCACATTAATATTTTTACATGATCGACGCGCTATTGTATTCTGAATGGTAGGCTCTATTTGAATTACCATCACTTGTAATTGATAAATATAAACTGTTTCTATAAAAAATTCATAAGAGGACGTCTTTTTTGAGCCTCGTAACTGCGTATAGCCGCAATTTTGTAAAAAAAAAAAAAATTAAATGTTTTTTTACACTTTAATAATGTATCAAAAAGATGTCAAAATTAATAGATGATCAAATTATTTTATCACTTTGAAAAAAATCCATTAAAATTGACTGATTTCACCCGTTCTAAATGTATCGCCCCCCTTAAGAGCATCTCCTATTTACCTTTATATCGTAAGAAGGAATTTTCACTTTGGATGTGCGGATTTTGTAAATTACCACAAATTGATAATTTTTTTAGTATATGTGTTTTCGCTATTTGATGCACTTGCAGAGTAAACATGATTTAAATTTGTACTTCGGTATGCTGTGTTTTTATGTGATTTTAAGAAGTAAAGTGCTCCTGTCGTGGGAAACAAACGCGCGCGTTTGTATGTGTGCGTATATGTGCACATTTGTATGTGAGTGTCTGTGTATGCAACTTAACTTACTATAATTAAAAACCAAAATTTAAAGGTTTATCCGTTAAATGAATAGCAATCGTTTATTTACACATGCTCCGCTTCATGACCTTTTGATTACATTTATCACGTGTACTTTTGTAGGTACATGACTCGTGTGCTCCGTTTAGTTCATGTACACGGGGCTTTAAACGTACACGAGCGCCGCAAATAGCCACTGCCTTAATAAAATTCAAGTTGCTCAAAATAAATTTTTTTAAATGCTGCTAATTCTACCTTGGCACTTCTCAACCACTGAATTACATAAAAGGGCTGAATTATAGCTTATAAACATAAAACTAAAACCTATCACTGAAAATAATTTCCTGACATGCTCATAGGCCGAAAATATACTAATTAAGGAATTATGTAGCTCTAAATAGGACTAGAACTGACGCAGGATATGCTCAAATATCCGAAGGCTAAGTAGTATGTATATAGCCGTAGTTCTTATCATTGGGTTTTTTTTGTAAATACTATTCCCCAAAGCAATATGTTTTCTTTCTTAAAATTCACTCTCTTTCTGAATATTGATTATAATATGTATAGTTAAATGAATTTCTAAATTCTAGCACCAAATTGTACTGATTCTGTTGTATATACTGTAATGGTTAAATTGAATTAATAAACATAATAAATAATGATGATAATAAAACATACATAATTGCAAATCTTCATCAAAATAAATTGACCCGTTCTCAAGTTATGAAGGAGCAAACATTCAGACAGGCAGACAGACTATTTTTCAGAGTGAGCTTTGTTAGACGATCGTGTGGGTATAATTTCAATTTTTGGTATTTTTATGTTTTGTTATTGAATTTAAAGCAATACACGTTTTTGGGAATATATGTATGTATGCATGTCATTTGGATGTAAAAGGACTAAAGCAGTGACAACATAAACACATTTCGGTGCAAGCGTCGCTGGGGTGGAGTAATTAGATGATATATGTAGTTTTATTAAATCCAATTAGGGAGATCGAAGATCAGGCGTAGGAAGCTCCAAAAGAATGACTTCATTTGGTCGAACTATTTTTGGCGCAACGTATTTAAGAGGTGAGCGCATCTTCTAACACTACTTCTTCATTGTTCAACTTATTAAAGAAATTGAATCAAACATTGTCTACCGACTCTTTACGGTGCACGTATTGACTTTACAAAAAAGTTTCAGTCAAAAGATCGCGAGAACATACACGACCAATAGCAGCAGCAGTATCATCGCGAATAGTTTTTATTCCGTGAAATTCTCGCGCGACTCTCGTTGCCATAAACTTGATAGAATCCGTCGTCGATCAGTTCTACGCTGATATCTCGGTCGGGCGGTAGTTGGTTTTGCGGCACGTTGTCTGCCGTCTAAAAGGTTCCGCCAATCCGTCCTTGGACAGTGTCTCGACAAGCCACTCACTGAGTGAGTAAAACCTGTTCCCTGTCCTCGCCCACCCCGCAAGACGTGAATCGGCGTCTCGTAAATTATGTAGTTCCACAAGTGCCGGATGTGATTTCATCAAAAGTTGTGTTTCCCAAATTTTGCGCTTTCGACGTGCACAAGAACGCATCGCATCGTTAAGCGGAAGAATCTCGCCCGAAGTATTGTGCCGCCTATGATACTTTCCCGTGTCAGAGTGGACTTTAATGAATTCTTGTCCGCGTTCGTGAACTGTGTAATTGCGGCCGTACTTCTCAACTCTGTAACGAATTCTGGAGTTAAATGCGCACTGAAGCTTTAAGCTGAATAGTAGCCGCAGCCAGTTTCTCTCTGGGGTGGCTGAATTTTCTAGTTTAATTTGTGCGGCAAATTGGTGTTGTTAGCCCCACACTTGAATTCAAGTACGAGTACGGCTCATATCTTCCACGGAATATTTGAAAGGTACTGAAGGCTCTAATTAAGCACTCCAAACATAAATTAATTGTAGTTGCACTTTTGCGCTGTATAATTTGCCTAAAATACAGAAACGCTCTCGGGGACAACCAGCCATAGAAATTCGATTTACGTTGACCTTTTTCCAGGGAGTTGCGGTGCTGCAGTATTTTCGGAGACCCATTTTCGGGGTTTGCACCAACTGGTCTCCACCGTAGAAGCCATAAATTAAATAAAGCACCGCGTCCAGATAACAATAACAAAGTGGCCCGTGGTTTACGGATCGCGGTAGTGACCTTTGGCGTTGTTGATTTAAATGGAAATTATCGAGAGTTACGATTTCATTTGGCGACTCTTTACCCTTGTCTGAAAACTGCTGATAACGAGAGATCTCGAATAAGCAGCGATTTCCCATCATTATCAGATGGGTACTGTTTTCAGTGGACTCAACTTCCTCTTTTTTGCGTTTGATTTATTTTGATTTATTTACTTGTTCTTATCACAGTTGTAAATGTCACAAAATCGCAATTTTTTGTGAGGATGATTCTCTACAGATAAGTGTTTCTTAAAACAGCTCTTTAAAGTAAAGTGTGTTTTGAAATTATCAGTGCTGAGTTATGGACTTGAAGCGTACTATTACTTAAAGTATTTACAAATACATACATATGTTTCGATTCGAGTTGGAAAACAAAAATAGTTTATAGCAATTTTCAAAGTTATGAATCTAAATTTAAATTAATCATAACAGACATACGGACAAGCGTAACATTTTTTGCTTTTAAAGGTCCGTAACTTCTGAATTTTCCAGATTTGTTGTATATTTCAAGTCCCCCTGTTTCTACGCTAAGGATATGTTGGAACCCAGTCAAGGTCAAGTTTTTTCGGGACAATTCATTTTCAGGCGCTTATTATGTTTTTATATTTTAAAATAACAAATGAAGACAGCGTGACAGCAACATCCATCATTTAATTAGGAAGTCAGCTATAGAGGGAAGAATGTCAAATACTCACCTGCAGATGACGACTTTCCTGCTTACATTATTATAAATACAGGGTGGCCCATTTAAAAATTAGAACTTCTTTTTGTTATAAAAAAAAACGGCTCAATATTTTTCAATGGTTGAACATTTATTTGAAAGGTTGTTTTATGTCATTTATTTATGAAAAACAATTTTAGTCAAATGACCACCATGGCTGACTAGGCAGTAGCCCATTCGGCCCACCCAATTTTCGAGTACATTTTCGATTGTTTCGGGCCTTGTGTCAATAGCAGCATTAGCAGTTTGAATCTCGTATTTGAGGTCTTGAATTGTTTCTGGTTTGTTGGTGTAATATTTATCTTTCACCGCTCCCCAAAGATAATAGTCCAACGGCGTCAAATCGCAGCTTTTTGCCGGCCAAATCACATCACCATTTTTGCTGATTATGCGATTTCTGAAGATAGGGCGCAAAAGATCGATTGTGGCGTTCGCTGTATGGCACGTAGCGTCGTCCTGTTGAAACCAAATAACGTCTAAGTCTTCCCCGAAAACCAATCGGCTGACATTGCGCGGTAGCACTCGTCATTGACGGGTACGGCGGCTCCGTCTTCATTTTCAAAGAAAAATGGGCCGATGATGCCGCCGGACCAAAATCCGCACCAAACAGTCACTCGTTGTGGGGCATTGACTTTTCCATGATGACGTGCGGGTTTTCTGTGCCCCAGATGCGACAGTTTTGCTTATTAACACAACCACCGAGATGAAAATGAGCCTCGTCCGAAAAGATGATCTTTCGGTAAAATTCGGCATCGTCGGCCAAACAACCTTCCGCCCAATTTGCGAACCGTAGACGGTTCGGATGGTCAACCGGCTTTAGCTGCTGTACCAATTGAACTTTATGTGGCTGCATGGCAAGGTCTACATGCAAAATTCGCATCAAAGAAGTGCGTGCAATGTCTAATTGTTGAGAACGATGACGAGTTAATGTTGATGGTTGCTCACGCACACTTTGAGCAACAGCAGCAATGTTTTCGATAGAGCGCACCGGACGAGTATGTACACGGGTTAGGTTATCCACCATCATTGCAGTTTCACGAGCTCGGTTCACGAATTGATCCACAAATTGGGTTTCTAGAAGGTTTTTTTCGTCAAATTTTTTTTTCAAATTTCTCACAGTTTGAGTAGAAGACTCACCACTTTAAAAATAAGTTTTTAATATTTCCCAACTTTCTTCCAGCCAATACCGTCCCATTTCGTAAATGTCAAACCTTAAACTAAATTTCTGTCAAGTCGAGAATGACATATAATCAAGTAAACTTCAAATTACCGTTAGTTCAAATTCCAATATATATATGTTATTTTCCCATATACCATGTATAACTTGTATAGCTTTAAGTTTGCAACTTATGTATTCATTCTACCTTTCTTCATGAACTTATGATGAAATGAACCGTTCGATTTAAATCAATGTAAAGTCTTCGGGACTCTGGATACCCCAATGGGGCAAAAAGGACCCTATGCTAGGATTAGGTATTGGCACCGTCCGAAGCTGATGAATGGAGGTCGACTTTGAATTTTTTTCTAGCTTGTGGGAAGAAATTCTCCAACGACTTTCATGCATAATTTTTCGAAAAATCAACAAGGATGAGGTGCAAATTCAGAATCCTTGGGAGGGAAATTGAAATTAGGCAGAATAATTTGAATGCGAAATGAGGTATCCCTCCCCCCACCCCGGCACTCAATTCAGTTTTAATAAATGTATTCCAAGATGCTATGCGAGCGCTTCAGCTAGAGCTAGAAAGACATGTATACATATGCTAATTTGTTATGGAGGATCTAAAGTGAATTTAAAGTTGCTTGCGACATAAAGGCACATCACATGGTTGGTTTCATGAATGAATTATGTATAAAACTTTGGATAGCAAGACTCTAGACTTTCGCACCTTTTGCTGTGCACAAAGGATGAGTTCCTTATTACCAAGTAAATTTCCATCCACACGCACCATCAGCACTAATCGCATTAGTGACTCCTTTGTCAATCATTCTGTAAGCTTAGTCGCTGCTTTTCACGATAAAGAGATAAAAGTGAACTATTATTAGGCCAAGGTAAAATCCATGCCTCATCTCCAAGGGATGCCTTCTACAAGGACTAGCGCTGAGGTGAAGTAGGTTTCTTGTCAGATATAGCGCAGAATCCCTCCCAGCAGCCCTAATTATCTCAGATTAAACTCGATAAATGAACAAGTAAAATTCCGCAGAATTCCACGTACAGAGTGGTGGTGGCAACGTGCCCCCTGCTATAGAAAGCCGGCAGACATCGCCTTCAATATTCTCGAAGGATCCGTTTCGTGGTCACGACGATTGACTTCTTCAGTGCTTCCCTGACGAACCACAGACGACATTGCTTATAGCATCTGGGCTATACCTTGAAGGGGTGTAAATTCCTTATTAGTTAAATCAATACTCCAATCTCAGTACGGGTGGTTTGGAGTGAAGTCGGCGTTTGGCAAAGCAAAATCATTCACGCGTCTCACCACCTTCCCTTGGCTTCAGAAAGGGCGGATTATCTTAAATAATTACGAGAGAAGGTCTCTGGGCTGACACGACACCCCGCAACTGTGCGAAGTCAGTTCATGTTCGTACTTCGTGTGGATCGCCGCTACACGGCTTCATTCTAATCGAACTAGACATTGAGGCTGGAATTTATGTCTTTCGTTTCATTACGTGAAAATTTATTGTCCTTCCTTTGCAGTTTAATCTTCTCAAAGCCTCCCCCTGCCGAAAGTTTGGCCATCTGAGCTGGGCCGAACCAGAAGAATTACTGTTATCAAATTATTCGGCCAAGCACGAAATACCGAAACTGACAAGAGTTTGAGCCGGGGCTGCAATTAGCCCATTGTCTGGAGGATAGACATTAATCTGAAAAATTACCAAGGCAGAAAATATTTTTCACGTTAATTAACACCCTGGGCACGTTAAGGGCAGTCAGGTTTCTGGGCCTGGTTATTTTAGTATTTCGGTAGCTTACAGACCTTTTCCGTGGGCAGATATTGAGATAATTACTTTGCAGAAGTAACTCAGTTGCCTTTTGAAGTACTCCTGTAAAATTCGTGTGGATAATTCATTTTCTTTTGCTTTTGTTAGCTTTTGCACATGGAAATAGCTTTTCATTGTTCTGTAGGTACCTGAACACCACCGCATTAAATGGCGACGGGATGCAAAAGGAGATGTGGAAAATTTGTAGGGATTTTCGTACTAATTGTATGTCAAGTAGCACTATGGAAGATACATAAGTCTTACGATATAAAAGAAACATTAAAGGATAAAATATGGTCATCTTCAAATTATAAGCTACTAGCACAGAAAAGTCATACAGGTGGCCAGTCGAATAGGCAAGAAAAATGGCAAAGTTTCCGAATTTTCTCTTACTTAGGCACATGTACATATATGTATATTTACATAGGCACAATTTGGTCGAAAGTTGCAGCTGAAAATGTTAAAACAATATAAATCTTATCTGGGGGCTGCGGCCACTTGTATTTGACCACTTGGTCGAGGGCAGCGGAAGCAGCGAAGAGTTTGTTGGCACCGACCTAAACGAAGGTGAGGCGTGAGGGAATTTCAATGTTTCAATCGGCACCAGCTATTGTGGGGTGGGGTTCCAAGATGCCGAGAGATTCGGGATAATACGAAAACTCGAAGAGAAATTCATAGAATTTGGCGACAACGACGAATAGGTTGATTTTGTAACAAATATTTAAGAATTTTGTATGCTGTGATAATTAATTGATTTATCCAGGCCGAGTTTTCAATTCTGTACTTTGTTATCCAGCTTTTCTTTTAGGTGATTTGCGGTGTATACCTATTTGAATTGAATTTCATCGAGGTATGCACTTTAATTTTTATCATCTTCGGGTAATTTTTATCATCTTCGTTGTCAACAATGCACCAAAGTGTCACACTGAAACATTCAATTTACGTTGAATTACTTCAGTTTCTCTGTTGGCGTTTTATAAAAATCCTTAAAGTTACCGTTAACTTCTTCCTGACTATTCAAAAATCGTATTGCATGTTTTATTCATTTCCTTTTCCATGCTTTTTTTTGTAAAATACCATTGGAAAAGGAGTTCCATTTTAGCATTGACAATTATTTAGTAACATATTTTTCCACTACTAGCGCTCACAGCAGCAAAAAGTATAGAAACTCAGTTGGAACAGTTAAATTGTGCGTGCGGATCTATGAACTAATCCGGCAATGGGAATTTCACATGGCATACGTCATTTTGACGTCCGGAGCTAGTTCAAGAGCTCTAGTTTGTCTAAGGCATAAGGCATGTAAATCGGCCAACATATGGTCACCAGCTCCTCGTATTTAGGCACCCTGCATCATGCTTAGTAGTGCCTACGAGAAGCTGTTACTCACTATCAAAATCATATAAAGGAACTGGAATGTTGTGACTTGTAATCTATGTATGTTTGATCCCAATTTTTCCAGAATAGGGCTGTAAATTTGAATTAGATGTATCGTTTTTAGGGTTCCGTACCCGAAGGATGTACTAGGGTACCCTTTTACCAAGCCCCGCTGTCCGTCTGTCCGTCCGTTTGTCCGTCTGTCAGTCTGTCTGTCAGCGGGCTGTATCTCATGAACTGTAATAGATAAAAAGTTGAAATTTTCACAGAGTGTGTATTTGTATTGTCGCTATTACAACAAAGAATGAAAAACCAAGATGGCGAATATCAAAATGGCCGCCATGCAAATCAGAAAAAAAAATTTTCGATTATGTTATAGCGCCTCTCTTGTTTCTTTTATAAAAGTATTTAAAAAGTACATAGCGTTATATCTTGTACGATGGTACGGAACCCTTCGTGTGCGAGTCCGACTCGCACTTGACCGTTTTTTTTCAAAACTAATCTTATTTTTGCAGAATTATGTGACACAATTATGAAATAAGACAAAAAGTATCATAGCTTACCTCTTAGTTGTAAATGAATAAAAAAAAAATCACATAAAACATTTCGACAAAATTTCGTTCGGTTTTACCGTTCCCTCTAGGATTTATAGTTTCATGTTGCTTGATATGACTTTAGGGATTTTTCCCCATTTTTAGAAATATTTTCCGTCTTGCAGTTCCTCTTCAGTTCGTGCCTTATCCCTCCTGAAGCAAAAATGAACTCATCACGGGCTTCAAGCAATCCAATTATGTACTTGTGCTATGTTTGCCCATAAAAGAGCAGTTGAGCACAAACATAAATATTGCAGGACTGGCACATCACGAACAGCAGGTAGAGGTAGAGGTAGAATATTTTGCCCATAAAATAATTATTCAAAGTGGTGAGCTTACATGGTATAAAAAGATCGCCTCCTACACCCCTTGGGAAGCTCAATTGCACAACACGTTTCTTGGTACCGTCGCGTCGTTCGCTTGTGTCACAATCGTTCCCGTGCGTCGTCGTCGACAAACCGCAGGTAATCGATGGTTCATTGCCCACGAGCATTGTAGCAAATTATATGCATGTAGATTAGTCGTCGCCTCGCAGGGTGCACGGCAGACATGATTGAGGCCTTCGTCGAGCTTAATTATCGATAAGCACACCGACCGACCTAGGCAAGAACGAACCGCGTAATTATAGGTTTGCTGATAACAAAAGGGAGAAACTTTCATGCGGTGCCGCGTATATACATACATACATTTGTTTAATTTGTTTATTCATTCAAAACCCCTTCTTCAATGCCCTTCCTTAGAAACAGAGAAACATAAAATGGAAAGCAGGGAGGTGAATCCCTCTTTATAAAACTTGTTGCTGTGAAGTGGAATAACTGCTCGTGCGCCCCAATAGTTTTTCAAAAAGATTAAAATTATGACCGTGGCCTGCGTTTGATTGAAACTTTCTAGCACCATGTCCTCGCTTTTTCCAGGAGCTCCCAATGAACTTTTAAAATTAAAATTTGTGTGGAGCAAAACGGAATATGAAATTACTTTCGGTGAATTGAAACAAGCTTTTACGGTGCAAATCCCCCGGGGCCCGGGGTCTAAATTTCTTAGAAGGTCGAGCTTCTGACGGTCTCAGAAATTCAAGCACGAACACTTTTTAATAAACACTGGGAAAACATGGAACACGATGTGAGATTGGTTGTTGTACACTGGTGTTGCAGGAATTTGTATAACTCTTGTAGTGAAGATGTTTTTTTTATAAATCTCTTGTGTCATGGTTTAATTCTAAACAGTTTTGCCATCCATTAGCAAGACCATCTTTTGTATCCGGTGGGATATGAAGGGTGTGGTTCCCGGTTACTTTTCCGATTGCAATTTCCCGACAGACCAATTTTCCGACAAGCACTTTTCCCGACAAGCACTTTTCCCGGCAAGCACTTTTCCCGACAAGCAGTTTTCCCGACGGAGGTTCCCGGTCACTTTTCCGACAAGCAATAAACCCGAAAGCCTTTTTCCGAATGCACTTTTCCTGAAAAAATGTCGGGAAAAGAGTTTGTCGGGAAAACTGCTGCCGGGATTATTGCTTGTCGGGAAAATTGGTTGTTGGGAAATGATCTGTCGGGAAAGTGCATTCGGGAAATTGGACGGTAACCGAAGGGTGTGTTGAGATTTAAGGTATTCCAATAGTTAATTCCTGAATATGTGTTGGCTAATTATTCTGCTCAACATATCTGGTAACGCATTCTACAGTTTAGCAACACAAATAAAACGTGTCCGTTGACATAATGAAGGCCTCGTTGACGTGGGATCAATAATTTCGAACCTTTTTTTGTAAAAAAATTTACTTTGTTCCTGAGATAACCAGTCCATGGCCCAAATAACTTTACGTTGGTGACATATGGTGAAGAAATTAGAGAATAGGGACAGCAGTGATCCCTCGATTATCGGTAACCTATTCGGTGACTTTTTTAAGACCGCCTTCCTTAATAACAACGACGTTTCCACTGACTTCTTTGGAAATTAAGGATCTATTAATTGATGACGACACCGCCGAAAAATACATACATAGCTTGGAAGATAACTTTTCGTATGGTCCTGACGGTCCCAATGGGAAATAGAAGCATCAACTATGCATTCCGAAGCTTTCTCTAGAAGGCAGGAATGCCTGACCCGCCATATCCTCAATTATATCTTTTTAACACAGGCATGTCCGCGGAACGAAGCAGAACAAAAGCTTTTTATATTCCTTACCACTAGATTACCGAGAATTCATTTAGGAGGCAAGGCAAGGAAGCTCTTCGGAATCGTTTCCCTCGAACTCCTTTTTCAGTGATCCTTTTTCAGTGATTCAGAATATAGGGCCTGAATTCTGTTTGTAATTTGAATTTCCGTCACATGTCAGCTTATAACTGAATTGCCTGTTTTATTTCTTATATGAAAATTTATTTGTTATTCAGTCATAAGCTGTTACGGAGTGACGGAAACTGAGATGACAAACAGAATCCTGGCCTATAATATGTATACGAAATGGAAGAAAATAGGAAGAAACTAAATCCGCACTAATTGTTAATAAAAATTCAAAACTTAACTCGCACTAATTGTCTCTAAAAATTCAAAACTAAACTCGCACAATACTGCATTCACAATTAGAATGAGAATTTCCGCGTCAGGGAGCTTTTCAGGACGCAGGTCGCAACATGCTAAAACAAAAGCATGGGGGAGATGAGAAAAACCGGTTTTAGGGGAAAAAGCATGAGTAATTTCTTCACAGAGTGCACGTCGTCGGCAAGTGTATTCCTTCCTCCTAGCTTCTTATTGAGTAATAAGGAATGCATCGAATGTACATATACCAGGGTACGGAGAGTGAAAAAATTTCCGCTCGCTCACGAGTGAATCAAATTCGTGTGAATTGAATTTTCAAATCACTCATGAACTTTATTTTTCAGTTCATGAACTTATCAAGTTGAACTCAGAAGCGATTCAAAAAATTCGAGAGTGGAAAATTTAATTCACTCGCGAGCCGAGTCGAAAAGAACAGTTCGTGAAGCAAATAAAAAATAAATCGAGATTTGGATGGTAGAAAAATTTAAATTGAATTAATTTATTTTTAGCATCTAAATCTAATACGAGTATAACGTTCTTGTTCTTAGCTTATTCTAAACATATTTGGTTTAATAAATTTGAATTTAACTTAACTAACAAAATATTATTTATAGTTTCTTTTGATAATTTTGTTCTTTGTTTGGTGATTATAGTTGATAACGCACTGAATGCACGCTCAACCGACACTTGAGTAGAGGGTACTGCTAATGCAGTTTGAACCAATTTCCCAAGTTCTTGATTTTGGTGATGAAAATTCCTCCAAAATTCTTGTATATTTGTATCAAAAGAAACCCTTTCATTATAGCATAAATTTTCCAGTTTTTGTTTTAAGCTCCTCTCTGTGGAAATATTGGCCGTTGAACAATTAGGCTCCCATTAATGTATGAAGTTTGTCTTCTAGTCTGTTTGGGTTGTAAGCCCAACATGACTGCAATTGAATTCTTAAATCTAAATAAAAACAACCACAGGTTTTGTTGTGGAGAAAATATAAGAAAAAAAACTCCACATTTATTCTATCCATCGCTCCTTTCTATCCGGGTACTTTACAGAGACTCTAAAACTAAAAGCATTCTAATATCCCTGCCATACAACTCAAACTTGCCGCAGTGTTACCAGTTTGATACATAGTCTGAAAAATGGACCGTCTAATGTGGTGACCGAAGTGGAATTTGTGGACTCTTGGCCACTCAAATTCTCCTCAAGCAGTGTTCCGGTTAATCTCTTTATTACAGCATTTGTGTTTAGTAAATTAAAAAAACCGGTTCACTTCACAAACGCTGAACGCAACACACAAGAAACAATTAAGAACAGATATTTTAGCCGTACAGCACAAAGAGCCGAAAACGAATGATTCTTTTCGGCCCTTATTCACTCTGAGAGTCGTAACTAAAGAGAGTCATAAATTCCGCTCGCTCCCGAGAGCTTTAAATTGAAAAGGAGAATTTAGCTCTCGCTCTGAACTGAATCAAACCAGTGATGTTAAATCGTGGGAAATTTCCCATTTCGTGGGAATTTTTACATCTAAAAAGTCGAATATGGGAAAAAGGGAATAATTTCGTGCTGTAGAAGAACTCGTGGGAAAAAATCTATAGAAAAATTTATCTAGTTTTAAAGTCAGGGACAGCATGCTGTCGATTCGTTCCGTCATGAAGAGTCCTCGAAGACTGAAAATTTAGCTTATCTGGTAGCCATATACATAATTTCTCAGAATGTACGCAACGAATCGGATTGAAAATAACAAGTTAAATTCATTTCAACTTTTACTTACAGAGTGCATTGGAACAGAAATGATCGGAAATATTCTGTTTCGGCCTTAAAGTATGCATATGCACGAGCTCTTGAAATCAAATACTGCCACTGAATTAAACTTTTTGATGCTTCCTCACATAAGAAGTTCCGAATAATGTTCTAGGGCTATGTTATTAAGGGGGAACATCACTGTGGCGGGTCAAAAAATTGTCAATGTTTGGTAATTTTTGTTGCTGCTATAACTAAATATTTAAATATCTGATAAAGAATATTTTATTAAGTATATATTTAACTTGTTCAATACCAATTTTGATTGAAAAATGTTTCAAATGTACAAAGTTATGGGCCTGGAGTTAACGGTAAAAAAAATACCTCTATTCATTGAATCATCAATATAAAAGAAAATTTATTTATTAATATGAATGTAGCTATCGTTGTACGAAGTCGTCTTTTTCTCACAAAAAGGCGACGGTTTAAAATTATCCGTTTTTCAGAAACGATAACCACCGATTACCGAAATTTCAAGGAAAAATGTGTTCACTGGGACAAGGTCTAAAAAAGTCGTTCTAAGATTTTCTTTTTTGCATTTAAAACACACCGTTTAGACCGAAACTATATGTGTGTGGAAGGGCTTAACTCACGAACCGTGTCATGTTTTTTAAATATTTATGAATATGTATACTACCAAAAAATGCAAACAAAAAACAAATTTTTTGAAACGTTACAGTGGCGTTCCCCCGAAGCGTAGCACCAGAGACAACTTGGGTATCCTATAACCCTGTTATTTTAATATTATGAAGAGTTCCTTATTTGGTAGTTTATTACATTGTATGAGATTTGTTGAACTAAACTACATATTATAACAAAGTAAAATGAAGACTATAATTCAATTTAACTGATGGGAAAAATTGTGGGAAATTTAGACCACCAAATAGGGAAAAAAGGGAAAATCTACCATCTGTGATGGGAAAAAGCTCCAAATGGACTTAACAACACTGAATCAAACAGTTGAAAACTCAGAACTGAATTTTTGGCTCTGAAGTTGAAGGTGATTTTGTTCACTCGGGAACCGAAAAATGTGAGCGAGCTAAATATTTTTCGTTCGCGAGTGAAAAAATTCTGTACCTTGCATATACCTTCAATAAGTGATTTTAAAATATATTTCTGAATACCTTCGTTGAGAATTGCTGCCTCGATTTCCCATTGGGGTGTAATTTTTGTAATTTTTGCAATACAATAATGGTTTGGACAAGACATGTGCAATTGGACGTCGACAGCATACATATGAATTTTACAAAAACGTATACAAGCAACAAGTTAATTCACAAAAACCAAAACACCCAAGGTCTAACAAAGAACCTTGGGGAACACAAATTAATAAAGCTCGAAAAACGATTGTCAGAGCAAACGGCTTGACACCTATTCGTCAAGTATTTAAAATTCAGGTCCACCATGTCAAATGCGTTGGAAAAGTCAAGTAAAGTTAAAACATTCAGATAATCATCAATCATCAATTCGTATGTCGTTAATTACGTCTAATAACACAGAAGTGGAACTATGACCCTTTTTGTATCCATATTGGAAAGGCGTAACCATATTGACCTTATTATTATTATAAACATTATAGATCTAAAATTCTCAATATCCGTACACTGACCCATTTTTGGGACTGGTATGATTTTGGCTACCTCTCTATCTGTTAGGAAAATATGAAACATCAGGCTACAACTATATACATGATAATTATTCTAATAAATTGTGGACTAACAGCCGTATTCTGGAAAAATAGCGACAAGTCATAGATCACAAGTCACAACTTTCTTGTGCCCCTAAAATCACAAGATATAGGAGTAGGAGACTTCTATATCTTGTGATTTTGATTGTGAGTCAACCAGGTTCACGTTTTTAGGCACCCACCATCATGCTTAGTGGTGCCTACTGGAATCTGGTCAAAATTTGTCCAGAATAAAGCTGTAAACGTTCAATAATGTTTGATTTAATGTGCTGAATAGTCTCAAGGACCTCGTACGCATGAACATTCTAATATGCAAAAGTAGATAAATTATTTACAGAGCAAATATCCAAATAGTAATTAAACTCGTACCCCCACCCCCTCTTTTGGCTTCAATAAATTCAAATTGATTATAGTCCATTTACGCGCAAAGCGCACAACCGTGTAACAGGAAAAGTTCACCAATGTTGGAAGAAAATTAACATTAAAGTTTAAGCTACCACGCCCCACCCAGTTTGTCTTGGCGGGTTGGGAGAATTTTAAGAGCTCGTATTAAAATTCCGTATGGCTTGCGGTAATTTACTCGGGAAACGATGGGTAGATTTTGTATGGTAATAAAAAAAGTTTTGAAAGTTTTTGACCATGTTTTCTTAGGTATACCCCCTTTAATGAGTTTGCGTCTTATCTAGGGAAAATGATTGGTTTTCCGATTGTTTTTATTGCTTTAGTGCGGGTTCAGCCAGAGGCTATAAAGGTGGCTCAGCGGTATTTTTAATTTGCATATTTGTCCATAACTTAATTACAGAGAAAACCTTTGTCCAAGGATATGATATGAAAAGTGGTTTTAAAAATTGTAAAAAAATAATGAAATAGTTCAGGGTTTATCCGAGAAAAAACATTTTGCATTATATCAGAAAATTAAATAGCATTCAAACCAATGGTTCAGACATTTTTTGGTTGCAAATGATATCTTTAGTTGTATATCAGCAAATACGGAAAAATTCCGAAATTATACACTTCACATCCTGCGATTGTGCTTCATCCAAAATATCCCCTCCTCCCCATAGTCTGCATCCTCCGAGGAAAATGCTGGCACCTGCTTAATCAAAAAAGTATGCACGTTTCAAATCGGCCTCCGCAAACTCCACATTTTTGGCTAAATGGGTCAATACATACTGCGAAAAGTACTCTATGCACCGCACCGCGTCTTAGTGGTGCTTGTATTTCAGAAAAAAAGAAGGATTTTTAGTGTCGGCCTAATTGCAATTAGTTTCGTGCTCCTTGCAGATGCTGTGATAATTGTGAGACGAAATTCAAGCTGTAATTAGTGGGCAGTAAAACTCAAAAAAAAAAAATATATATAAGAAGAAGAGAAGAGAAGTGGTTCGCCGCTGGAACGGGGCAAAATGAAAAGTAAATTCACGTCCAAGTGCCGGAAGACCAGAAACATTGAGGAGAGCCATCACGAGGAGAAGTTCGTCAATTCGGAAGCCGACAAAAGTTTTGGTTAAAGCTGACGTCGCCGCCAACATCGCCTACCTGCTGCCGAGGATGCTTTAGCGCGCAATCTGGGATCATGGCCGACAATTCTCCACCTAGAACAAGTAAGTAGCAAAACTTTTCCATAGTAAACTTGCTGCCCATATACCAGGGTGTAAGACCTATTTCACATTCTTTTGGCCATACAACAAACGTGGAGCCATACGAGATCTTTTGAGACACACCATCTGCCCCACACGATGAATGTTGCGAAAATCTGTGGAAATTGATTTTAGCCGACAGCTTTCCGCAGGAGGTTCTTAGAATTTATTTAAAGCAGGACCTATTAAGTAAATTGCACAGCACACTTTTGCTGGGTAAGCACCGCTCGCGAAAGAGGCAGGAAGGTGTGAGTTCACAAGATCTCTGCAAACACGTATGTATGTAAATTGGCGCAATTATTTTATCACAGAAATTTGAATAAACCCGAATGAGGATGAGACATTAAATTGCGGCAGTACACGATGCATAATTCGGGCTCAGGCTGTTCACTAAGTATTGCCCGCACGCATTTATCTACTGTCCGCACGTACGCCACCACATGCCACATACATTTTTTAGCAGGTATGAATGCGTGATTTCCTTGAAGGAAAATCAACGGATGGATATCATGAATTCTTACGTTAGCAAATCCCTCTTCTTTATTTCTTCTCGGTAAATAATTAAAGCAACTCTTGTAAGAATGCCAGAGCGTTAAACATTAGGGAAATACCCGGGGCTTTTTGCTCTGTCTCTGGCAAATGAAGCAATTGTCTGTACTGAGGCTTGCAGCAATTTTGACACAAGTTATTTGGTTTGTCTGGAATAAGCGTTCCAATTAAATGGAGCGAAGACGATTTTCGAGTAAATTCTTATGTATTGTTGGGATTCTAAAATATGTTTCAAATTTAAGGAATCTTAAATGGGAAATGTCGCTCGAGCATCTGCTTACGTACTGACTGTCCCGAGCGTAACTCGAGCACATGTCCTTTTAATCCAATAGGCGACCGTAAAAATTGAAGTCCATCTAGAGCGAGAAAATAAAAATACACAATTTTAAAATTTACGCTGTTATTCACACGCAAAAACATAATTATCATCAAAATCATCGGGAACTACCTCGCGAATCGGCGCATCAGAGACAAGTTTTAGTCTGCAATTAGAGAAGCGACTAGAGAAAAAACTGGCGTGCCACAAAGCTCCATCTTAGGTCCTCTCATTTATATTCTCCACGTGACCGGTCGTTATTTCTAACGAGAACAAAGTTAGGAAAACAAAACTGTCGCAATACGCTGATGATCTGATCATCATTAACGTAGCAAGGACTCCTGTGGCAGCCAATATGCGTTCTGCATAAATGGAGGCTAAGATGTAACGTAGACAAGACCGAATGCACGTTGTTCACCAATTAAAAGAAATATAATAGTGGATTCGTGGTACATCCGCATTCACGATCTGAACGGGGAAATACTCGAAAAAATACAAATCACAGAAATCGATGGCCTTACAAAAATTGGTTCTGAGCACACAGGTCGCAATAGACGTAGCCCAATGCAGACCGCCTATATACCCCATACCCCTCCTAACATCTCTGGAAAGGAAAAAACCTTCCAGCAAACGTGCGGGTCCTCCTAAGAGAACTTGCGCTGAGACAAAACGGTGCAATTGGCACCAACTTAGACTAGTCGACCCAAAATGGAAACAGGGGAAACAGACAATGGTGCAGCAAAAACTCTTCATATTCGAATGTTGAGATCTTTACGACGTTACTTGATCTATACTTCCGCCATGATGATAATATATGCACCGGCCAACTTTATAGACAATAAAGGGTTCTAAACCTGTGCCTTGATGGCTAGAAAAAAGGTTCCATGCACAGTGTTTCGTCTGTATCGGATGAAACTCATTTTTATCTTTGGCTGTATCAATAAACAGAATACTCGTTTTTGAGGCACTATATGTATATCCTCATCAGATACATGAGACATTACTTCATCAACAGAGCGTCACCGTGGGGTTCGCGATACAGGCTTATTGAGAATGCTCGTGGAATATTAGTAATCGTGGATTCTACATATTATATATTTAGATATCAAGACTCTGGTTTAAACAAGACGGCTCAACTACCCATACAGCGCATATATCAACCGACATATAGATTGGCCTCTGCACCCACCACATCTCACGATCCCCATTGTTTTCTCTGGGAGTACTTGAAGAGTAAAGTGTACGCTAACCAGCCCACTACATTTGCCCCTCTGAAAAACAATTTTTGTGACGGCAATTACTAATTATACACCTAACTCCCAAGCCTTAATACACAAGTTATCAAACCTTTAGCCAAACACTCCGTATTTTTATCAGTGAAATAACATCCTAAAAAATCCTCAGTTCATTTGGGATACTTGCATTCGAATACTCGAAAGGTTTTTAATATATTTTTTGCCTTAAAAATACACAAAATTCCTTTTACCCTAGACACACCATCTGCACAATGACCTCATTCAAAGTTAAGCCATTTCAAGGAAATTAAGATGTGTACGATGTTATAGTGTTGGTGTACATAATAATAATAATAATAATAATAAAGTTTATTTCCGTCAAGTACAAAGATTGACATAATCTTGACTGTACAAAAACATTTACCAACTTAACTAAACTATAATTGCAAATTGTGAAGTAATGAAGTCAAAATGCAGAAGAGGAAAGATGAAAAAGAAGTGAGTAAAAGAGAGAAAGAGAGAGAGAGAGAAAAGAAAAAAAAGAAATAAGAAATTTAAGGTTGTGTTGCGCTTTGAACGTCATTTTTGGAGCAAGCTTTTAAGATTTTGTTTCTCAGAAACTACAAAAGATATTTTGATTTTAATTTTTGTTGTTTATTAATACAGGTCCTGGCATTAAAATATATTTTTTTCGTTGACAATGCAAAAAAATTCCAGTTGTCAGAGCTGGTCAAAGTAGGGACGTTTTTCGCGAAGAGGTTAACGGCGACCATGATTGCAGCCCCCAGAGACGTCTGAAACAAAATATTCTAAATTGTTGTTAATTTGTATCCTATTGCTTATCACCTGAACCAGGGAAAAGTCAAAATATAGAAATTTGCAAAAGTTATGCAAATTTAAAAAAAAGTTCGAATTTGAGGTTGTTTTTCGAAGTAAATGTTGGATTAAAAAAAATCTATTTGTCGCATAATCAAAATCGTGGTTCAGACGATAGCGGCTAGTATAAGGATTATTCTGCCTAAATTTAAGGAAAATCGGTCAAGTAGATCTTGAGATATCGTGGTCGCCGTTTTGAAAAATACTGTTTCGAGAAATACGCGATTAAAGTTAGATAGATCGCCGCACTCGCATCGCATCGCGCTCGCCGCTCCAACTTTGAGGCATCATAACTACGTCAATTTTATGAATTTTTGAAAAATTCCTTTTGGAATACAATCTTAAATACATTAACAATAGAAATATTAAAAAAAAAAATTTCGATTTTTTCAAAATTTCAAAGCGCAATACCCCCTTAAACTACAAAGCTAAATAAAGGTAAAGAGAAAATAAATATATATGTATATTGTTACAAATTCAAGGAGGGATTTAAAATAGACAACGTGCGAAGCCACTTGAGCAGCATTTTAATTTGAGTGTGCAGACCTTACAAGTCTGTTAAAGGTGCTACTGATCTTTGTACGTTGTACATCATGAGGGAGAAGTTTCCACTCATGCGTGATCTGGAAAAAGAAGGAACGATGCCCATACCTCGAATTACAGTAAGGAATCAAAATGTTCCTACGCCCAGCTGATTGCAAAAAACTAATTCGTTCGAATAAATATGGAGGCTGTTGACTATTTATCACCTTCTGGAGAAACTTTAACCTATGTTGTCTCAGGTATTCCTCTAAGGTACATCCAAGGAGAGAAGCCGCAAGGGTTGAAACATGGCTGTATCTCGACAACTTATAGACAAACCTTATAACATCATTGAACGCTACCATAATTCTTCTCTTGCACGTGGAGTCTAGAGCGGTAAATGCATGCAACCGTAGGCGAAATGAGGAATGATTAAAGCTTTTGCTAACTTCATTCGGCCATTCCAGAAGTCTAACAACATACCTGAGAAGGATTCTGGGCTTTTTAAAGGGAACCTGAAATAATTGTTAATAGTGTTTCACTTGATGTGGAATTTTTCTAACCCTATTGTTATAATTACTCGTATTAAGTTTTTTTCGGTGTACGTGGAAAACTTCATTTCACGCGGCCTTAGAAGGTCGCCTGAAAGAAAAAATTTGGTGAAAATTACTGCCATGAACTAATCAAGTTTTTAATTTAATTTAATGTAATGCGTGCAGTTAAAATTGTGCTTAACTGTTTATCAATTTTCTTTTTAAAGGTAATGTAGGTATATACAGTCTCTAAATTTATAATTACGATGTTTAAGTAAAAAGTTTTGACTTACGGCCAGTTTGTTTTTAGAAATAGGAAATGCCAACCAGCAACTTAATGACGTGCAAACAATACCAATGAAAATGTTAATTCATCGAATATGTATGTACACCGTCCGTCCGTTAAATTATGATTACCTTCCTTTCTTCTGAAAAATTTGCTTGCTTTCAAGTTTGGACATAAAATAACTTCCCTTATTTTAAGTGCTATACCATTAATGTCGGGAGGTCGGTAGGGCTAAGATACTAAAACCCTGTTTCCCTTTAAAACATTTTAAAGCAAAGTTGTTTTGCTCTGAAATATTCCTGCGGTCCATTCCTGGCGAAACGCGAACATCTTGTCGTCTTACGACTCATATGTAAATATGGCTGTGTCTACCAAACAATAGGTACCTCCCTACTGCGGGTAAGCATTTCGGTATCGCAGCTTTATTTAAATTCCTGTCGCATCAACAAGCTTGAGCAAACCGAAAAACCATCGTGCGTTAGAGCAGTTTTGTATAAATAACTTCCGCAGAAGATTGTGAATATATTATTCTTGCTGTGTAGAAAAGACAAAATACTCACTTTGTGGATATTTACATGTTCGTATTGAAATGGGATCCTGCAAATTTATTCATACATTTCTCAAATTGAATAGGACGTTTTCGATAGATAAATGTTGGAATGAAAGGATAGGGAAATATGTTATTATTTCTACATTCTGCAATTTTTTTATTTATGAAACCGCATCGTATTTCTTATATATTTTATACAATCACAATTACATTTTAAAAGATTTAACATGTTCGTTTCCGGACTGTTTTTGTGGCAATATGCGGTGGATGGTGCGATTTAGACCACATCCCAGTATACTATCTATATATGTATATAAAAATGAATTGCTGTGCGGTACGTCTTGCTTAAACTCAAAAACGGCTTGACCGATTTCGATAATTTTGTTTTGTTTTGTTCGCTATAATATAGGGGAGGTTTAAAAAAAAAGAAAATTCGGAAAACCCCAAAGGAAAAGTCGGAAAATCGAAAAAATCGAAATTTTCGTTTTGTATAGGAAGCGAATTTTCCAACTTCAAGGAATCTTTATGAAAAAAGCAATGAAAAGGTTTTCGGGGTCGCAGATCTCGAGCTTGCATTCATAATTTTGGAATTCAAGATGTCGGATCCAATATGGCGACCGAAAAAATTAAACAAGGGATTTCACTGAAAATCCGAACTTTTGTTTTTGGTTTGGGTTTTTGGGGTCACTGATTTTGAATCTGCCATCAAAATTTTGGAAATAAAGATGGTGGATCAATTTGGCGACCGAAAAGTTAAACTTCAAGGGATTTCCCTGAAAATCCGCACTAGGGAATTTTCGGGATCACTGATTTCGAATCTGCTATTCAAATTTCCAAATATGAGACCACCCCCACCCCGCTGGGAGATATAGGAGAGGGGGTGCAATAAGGAGGTGGTGTAAAATGAAGAAAACTAAATTTAATAATACTGTTGGAAAATATCTAAAACATGTGCAAAACGCAAATAGGAAAACGCTGTTTCACATAGGAGAGGCGGTGGTGCAGTAGAGAGGCGTTGTAAAATTAAGGGTCCGGCAAACTACTACAATATATATGATTACTTGCTACGTCCGTCATTAGAAGCCGTGGGTTTGTCAATCAACCAAAACCAATCAAAAGCTGAACCTTTTTGGTACCCCAAACGACGTCCCTCGACTGCAAACTTATTGTGTAAGAGGAGATCCAAACCTTTCTGTTCCATGTCGTTCTCAAGAACCCGGCCCTTCTCAGACAACTATGTATGTATGTGGAGAATTTTGCTTCACCACCTTTATATGAAAGCTTACATAGTTAACCTGACCTAAGAACCAAAGCCAGCTTGCACCGAACTTTCTCGAGTTGGACTCCAGAGCAGTTGGAAATCGATCCAGATTTTGGGGAAAAAATCATCTCATCGAATAGAGCGCATTTCTGGCGTGAACATCCAAAATTGTAGGACTTTAGGTGATAAATTAATATTCTCAAGTGATTCAAGATACGGCCCTCCATGCTCAAACTAGTACGGTTTTCGGCCCGGAGGCGTGATCGGTCCTGATCCTCATAAAACATATGTTATGGGATCAACCAGTATCTGCTTGTTAGTTGCGTCTTTTGCTTATTTCGAATCGGGATTTTCATAAGCAGCAAAAACGATAATTCAAATGACAGAATGTCAATAAATCTCGCTAACCCCTATTTTGGTATTCTGCCAAATGTTCTACATTGCTTCAGTAATTACTTGCAATACGAACAATTTTTATGTTGTTTCTCTTTTACTTTTATTTTTTGTATTTTGAAGCAGCATGATTTTCTCGATATTGTGTTAAAAGTATTTTTAGAAAAATTAATATTTGTGCAAATCCTCTTAATACATCTTAAAATTTGTTGCGTGTAGTTGTCCCGCCTCTTTTGTTATCATTTTTGGTATTAACCTTCTGACAAATCTAGGAATCGAAAATTTTGATTTTTGGTGATATTTTTTAAATTTATTTATAACTCATGCAGCATTAGTATGAAAATCAAAAAGGCCCCTCTGGAGACACAATTCTCATGAGAAACATTTTTAATATTCTGTCAGTCTAAATTTATGCAAGTTTTCAGCGCAAGCAGAGATGCTGGCAAAATTAGACAGTCGATGATCGAGATTTGAAAACGCAACATGTGAATTTTGTGTTTTGCGAAATTGTTGTTATTTTTGGAGTGATTGTGATGCATGCAATTGCATTATGTGTACATATTTCTGTTGTTGGGTGGTGTTTGCACTAAAGGCAAAAGTAAAGTGCTGTTTTAATTAAAAGATGCAATTTAAACAGTAAACGTACCTAAAGGAGCATTTCCGACAGCAATAAATTTAAATGGGACTTATTTCAAAGAAGGTAAAGCAGTGGAGTGATTTTTGTTCATGTTATGTACAGGGTTAGGGTGTGTTTACGCTAAACGCTAAGCGCTGCCACCAAGTGATGCGACCAAATCGCGAGATAACGCCCCAATTTGCATTTTGGCTTTTCGCGAGCTACCTATTCGGCAAAAATGTATGTAGAAAAGTAAAATGAATGCGTTTGAAGCCGTAAAAATGTATATATTATATTAAAATATTTTTGGTCATCAGATTTCAATTTCGAACATAAAAAATGAAACTCTCCTTTCTGCTCTCGATTGATCGGATGTATGAAACTGTTTCAATTTGTATCTGAATTTATTCGTGGGTACCTGGTAAACGCGGTCAAATGGATGAAACTACAACGGCGAAAACACCTCCCCTAAAAACTGTTATATGACACTAGTAGAATGCCAGATGAATTCATTTTGGTGATTGTTAAGATTAACTATGTTCCTTCCGATATCGATGAAATTGAAATATGCCATAAAGGAGGTCATTCTAAGAAACTTTGTCTTTGGACATATGGCGCGGAAACTTACAGGAAAAAAACTACATTCAATTTTGTATATGTAACATACCATGTGTCCAAGCCCCTTTCCTGAATTACCTCTACGGCTTACATACACATCCCAAATGCGTGTATATTTTCAATTTCATTGAAATCGGAAGTAACGAAATTAATTTTAACAACTACCTACATTTTGATTCCTCACACACATTTTATAGCATATAATTCTGCCTCTAAAATGTTTTGCGAAAAAACTTTATACTTAATTTGAGGCTAAAAGGAATGATATCACCAACATTAGTATTCGGCCCAATTTGAACTATATTTTTTTCATACTTACCGTCAATGCCCATGGAGACATATTGACTCCTTGTAGTACCGCTGCACATACGTACACACCTTATTAGTTCTGATGAAATAATTCAGGCACCATAACAACAAATAAATGTACAATGCAAAAAAAAATAATATTTAGAGTAGCTCGTATTACACGCCTGGACAAGCATCGGCGATGGCCTGTTCAATCGACAATGGCCGATAAAATGCATCGTATAGTTTTCCTGCAACGGCTAGCGGAAGAAGTTGCAGAGAAAAGTATAAAGTATATATAATAATATTATTAATAATAATATAATGCAAAACATTATAAGGGAGTTATTGCCGAGCATTGTAGTGTTGTGTGAAATTGAATCGGTCATTGCAAAAATCACATAAGTTCAGTTTTTTCCAAACACACTTTTTTGTTGCAAATGAGATAAACTCATCACAATCTGGGTAAAAACCACATTCATAAGTCCTTACGTCCTATCCCGTTAAAATGAGATAATGAAGGTGAATTTTAAGCTCTGTTTCTTGCTCAAACAACATAAGTCCAAGTTTAAATATATTTTCTATTTCAATGTTCATAAACTAAAAATATTACAAATAGATTTTATGCTTCAAAGTCTAAATACTATAATAAACACAAAATAGCCCTTGAAAATTCGCATAGACATACTTGTATGTTGGACAGTTTTTATTGATTGCTGACAAATTTTGATTTCAGGACTTATGTACAATGTGGGTTTTGCAATGGCCGATTTAATTGAAGGACAGATTTCTAATGCTACAGTGCTGTCAGTCTCCTCTGAGTATTCAGATTCGTCGGTTTTACTCGGGTCCATTCCATTACGTGGAGCAGTTAATGACATATTTGATTTTTGTAGTGAAACTATTTAGTTTATAAATGTGTAAAATAAGTACAAGTATGCGCCTCAATGCTTTTGTTACCCTTTCTTGATTCTGTTGCGGTTCATCAGATTTAAATTTTAAATGATGGTTAGATGGCTTGCAGTTACTCGTGGCAGCATCGCTCGTGGCAGCGCTTAGCGTAAGCACAGCCTTATTCAACGTTTGGTATGATTTATTTTAAATATAACAAATATCGTTAACTTTTGTGAACATATTTGTTTCAATCGACCATTTGGCACTTACAATCACATATGGAATGCAATATAATGCAAAAGAACCTACCCGGGCTATCTTGAGGTCACGATTTGCACCAGTATTCGATGAGTTTTTCGCACATTTCGGGCTCTATGTCGTTCATAGTGTAGCAGTATTCTCAGCAGTATCAAGACTGATACTGTAACAGGTTTTGTTTTCTCGGTGGCTTGTTAAAGCAAAACCTGGGAAGGACTCTTGGTTGGCTAGTAGCTCTTATCGAGCAGTACCAGCAAAGTATAACGCAAAAGTCTTGTGAGAATTTTTTCTTTATTCAAAAACTATCCTATTTGTACAAAATCTTACGCTATGGTAAAGGTTCTGATTGGCCGACACTTTTCCCCAGTTCATGCCTCTGACCCAATCGGAAAGTGCAGTGTCAAGTGGCTTTCCCTTAGTGGGTCACTTTGGTGTTCTTAATTACTTAACGTTCTTACCAAACGCATTGTGCCACACAGAGAGGCGTCGCCTCATATTGCAATCAGCAATTGTTTACATTGAGACGCGCACATTTGGCTTAGTGCTCGCTTGGCCCTGGCTGGTTCCCGTGCGTCACACTTGTCGTGTCGCTGACCGTACTTTATGGTAGGTCGGGATCTCAAGTGGCTCAAGTTGCACGTGAGCGCTTTTGTCTCTTGCATTCGGGCAATGCAATGCGTTAACTTTAATTGTTGTATCACAGTAGCGTAGAAGCGAACTGTCACGCAATCTCACAAAAAGAGCTTAACAAATATTGAAGCGCCATCAATCTTTTCACGCAA
Source organism: Neoitamus cyanurus (assembly GCA_947538895.1). Taxonomy (NCBI): domain Eukaryota; kingdom Metazoa; phylum Arthropoda; class Insecta; order Diptera; family Asilidae; genus Neoitamus; species Neoitamus cyanurus. The sequence goes on along the minus strand of OX384541.1, from coordinate 32,513,264 downwards.
TAGTGTTTCGAGCTGTGTGGCATGTGGCCTCGTCTTGTTGGTACCACATGTCTTTTAAATCCAAATCTCCCAGTTTTGGCTACGTGAAACCAGTTATCATTCATCATCTTCGAAAATGTATGGTCCGATCACCTCCACTCCTAAAAATGCACAAAGCAGTAACTTCCGCGCTCATTGTTAATTTTCCTTGTCCCAAACACGGAAATTTTGCTTACTTACCTACATAACTATTGAGGTACAAATGTTGTCTGCTCTTCCAAGACCCAATCAGCAAATCCAAGACACTGCATAAGTTGTGAAATTCGTACTACGAGTTGGACAATACTGTATAAAGGGCATCTCGTTAGTACTACTCGTAAATAATAAATTGTTAATATAAAAATATACCAGCCACTGATTATCGCATTAATTTAAACCAAAAAAATATATATATCTATAACACTATCCTCAGTCCTTTTTTTGGATTTTTTTAAACATTTTATTCATATTACAATTTTATGACACATAAATCCGCTAGAAATAAATGTGAACCCTTGGACATATTAAATATGCATGCCTCGACATATTCCACCTACGTATGCTTCTCAATGAACATTTTTATGAATGGGTGCTTTGTACTTTGTTCACGTGGAAGCTTGTCATGAGCGCAAACGTGCACGTAGCGCTTTCATAAATATCTTCGCTTCATCCATCCTTCAATTCTAGGTAGCAGCGAGACGGAAGTAGTTCCATACCTTCATATCACTATATAGTCGGTTCCTATGGACGAATTTCGACAATCTTTTGAGTTATATCTTTTGAGTAATAAAATTTCATACAATTTCTGAAGAACAACAATCTTTCATCTTTTATGAAAAACACTTTGAAGGTGATGCTACATACATAACAATAATTTTTATCACGGCAGCTGCTTTTACTTCGTAAGGGTTTCATATTTTGGCGAATACAATTTACGCAATTTAGTGTCCACCGAAAGTGCACAACGTATGTATTATGTATACTATATGTATACGTGGAAAAATGTTTAGGAGTATTTGATTTAATTTAAATCCCACGCAATTACATTTGTCGACCACTCACTGCTTACAAAATTTAATTACGAACTTTGAAAATGCAGCCACCACTCTGGGAATTTAATTAAAGACAAGAACCATATAGAGACGGCATTTCAATGGTAAAAGATGTAGTTCAGTCCGAGTTGGATGTGATGTAGGAAATATGTCGGTATGTACTTATCACTAAACTTCAGCTCTTAACGAAGCACATTTGAATGCTTTTTCGTAAACTTGTTAAGCTCCATGCCTGTTACACGCAAAATTTCTTGCGGGAATTCCCAGCTAGCGTTGGAGAAGGGCCGAGGTTTGGTAGTTCGGATTTATATTGGAGCATGCATTATATTAGACGATCACAATAATCGGGCGCCCCTCGGTTTTCATTTTTTTTTCTTTCTCTTTTCTTGGGTGACCGAATAAGAAAAACGCTAGTCTTTTCCAAACTCTATTTTACATTGTACATTATTCCATTTTTGTTTCCGCAATATGCCTATTTACTACGTACCGGCAAGGTAGCTCGAGCACAAGGAGAAAAAAAAATTAAATGGATAAACGTGAACATCGCGTTCACCCAGGAAAAAAACACCGACTAGCAAAATAAGGAACAAGAAAAGGGTACTTAGCTTAGAAAATAAATCCAATGTTGCAATTCCAGCTATCGCGTGGCCCAACCTCCTTCCGATGATTGACGCCTTGGATCCCAGGTTTTCCTCTCATTCCGGGCCTGGCTGGAGCTCCTCCAAATAATCCCGCTCCTGCTTCTGCTGCCTCCCGATCCTTTTCTAAATTTTTCTCCTCCTGCAGGTCCGCAAACCCCAAATCCACTTTTCCTTCCTGGCCGACTCTCCACTACACCTTTCCACCTTTTCTTTCTTTCGACTTTTTTTCCCACTGTAGTGTCCTCCTTGGTAGTGTAATCGGAACTGGCCTTTTGAGCCGCCCATTTCACCTACCGGAGTTGCACGATCGTCGCTTACCCATATTTGCACTTCAGATGGAATCGTCCGTTTAGATCGATGATCGATGTTAGCTGCCGATAACCTTAAGGATGTTTTCCATTTCGGTTTTAAATATAACTTCATATATTAGTAAATATATACATATATATTTTTTTGTGTACAATTGTTCGAACGCTTGTCATCGGGTTTGTTGCTATGATCGTACTCCGGGTTGCGGTTGGGCCAATCAAAGTCGAGGTGATATAGAAGTATATACATTGATTATCGAAACCAGCGTCAATTTCGGGGGGATTGCAACAAGGCGAGTGTCGTGTTAATATTTATGTGATGTGATTTTGAATTGCATTAAGGGGTTAGGTGTAGTCAGAGAAATGGAAAAATGACAATTACAAATAAGTTTTTTTTCGCCAGTAAATTATTTTATTTTATAAAAGTAAAAACGTAGCATCATTAAATAAGGTTTCGACTTGACTTGACAGAAATTTTAGAAAAAAAAAAATAATAATTTTAAAAGTAATGGCTGTTTGTGTTGATCAGTTCCAACCGACTGATGACCACTGTAGCTCGAAAACCGCTCGGTAGATTTTGATGAAATTTATACAGCTTTTTGAAAACATGAAAAACTAGTGCCTGATCGAAGCTTTGTGTTTTTCTTTTTAAATTAACAAAATGGCGGCCTCAGGAAAAATTTTCCAGATTTTCGGGGAAAAACCAACAGTTAATTGTATATAAAAAATCGAAATTTGACAAAAAACAAAAAGCTTCGATCAGGCACTAGTTTTTCATATTTTCAAAAAGCTGTATAAATTTCATTAAAATCTACCGAGCGGTTTTCGAGCTACAGTGGTCACCAGTCGGTTGGAACTGGATCAACACAAACAGCCATTACTTTTAAAATTAATAATTTTTTTTTCTAAAATTCCTGTCAAGTCAAGTTGAAACCTTATTTAATGATGCTACGTTTTTACTTTTATAAAATAAAATAATTTACTGGCAAAAAAAAACTTATTTGTAATTGTCATTTTTTCATTTCTCTGACTACACCTGAAGGCTGGGACCATGTGAGTGCTCACGAAATATAGTTTTTTTTTACTCTGCTCTCCCCTAAGGGCCCTTAACTTTCATCTTATTATTTTATTCGTTTCCGATAAATTTTAAGTAGATACTCCCATGTCAAACCTCCTAACCAGTGTGCATTAATCTTCACAATATGTAATTATTCCTTCAAATTCCTTTCCGCTAATCCCTATTGCCTACGAAAATTATAAAGTCTTTCAATTTTCTAACCTAACCTCTTAGTTTAAGGGGTTATTACCAGCTTAATTTTTTTTTCCATTTTTTTTCTATTGGATTAAATAGTGCCAAAATATCCCTAGAATCAAAATGTACTTTGTAGAAAGGTGTATTTAAATGTTAAAATGTCTCTAAACCAGTTTTTCGAAGCCACTTTTTCAATTTTTCTTTTAAACGCGTTTTTCTCGGAACTAGGTTTTAAAAATCGGCCGGCAATAGAACTCGAACAGTTTTCATCCGATTGACTTCAAACCTTTATTATTAAATTATCTAACGAAGTACACACGATTATAGCGATTGTATATAAAGAAAAAAAGTTATAAGCCATTTAGTTCGAGTTTTTTCGTCGAAAAAAACGGTTTTTCTTCAAACAACTGCCATTTCGCGAAAAAAAATTCTGAAAATATAATCATGTGTACTTCGGTAGCAAAAATCATGTAGATGATGAAAAAAATTTTGGTTTTTTTTAAGTCACTTTGGACGAGACTTCTACTGCCGGCCGTGGAAGGACCTTTTTTAAATGGTAGTTTACGCGACCTACTGTATAGCCGCAATTTTGGAATACTTTTAAATGAAACAATTTTTTCTGTAGTTCAAGAAGTACTTAATCAAAAGGTATAATATCATACTTATAAAATTGCATAATCATTAAAAACAACCCATATTTTTGGGCAATAAGCTGGTAATAACCCCTTAAAAGTCTAGCGATTGTCCTTAAAAAAAAGTATAATCCTTACTCTTAAGCGGATATTCACTCATTTGCGTTTCCTTCTAAAATTAAAACTAGTGATCTCTTTCTCTTAATCAATATAGTAATAACTTCCTAATACTCTAGTATCTATGCTTTCTTTTCTTCGGGACAATTAAATTAAATTTCTTTGCTTTTCTCTTCCGCTCCAACGAGGTAGTCCAACAGGTAATGTACCGGTGATGTACAGTGACTCCAAAAAGTATTCGCTCACCACACTATCCGGGCAACTTTTATTAATAACTTTTAAGGCTCGAATGATAACACAACCAAATGTTAAGTAGATTTGTTTATTGATATGTTAACTTCAAAAGTAAAAAGTTTCAAGTTCATCGATTTCGAATTACGCTTTGTATTAATGGAAATGCCGGCAGGCTCCTCAATTCAACGCACAAAAAGTATTCGCTCACTTCCAATATATAAAAAAAAAACGCCATTTTTTGGCACTTTCGTTACCAATACTAATAATAAGTGTCTTACTTAATATTTGGTAGGTCCTCCTTTCTGCTTAATTACGCTTTCCAATCTATGTGACATGAATTTTATCAGATTTTCCGTTATTTGTGCAGATATAGTATTCGATTCTTTTAAAAGAGCAGTTTTCAACTGTATTTTATTAGAAATGTGACAAGTTTTTACTTTTTCTCCTGGAACATCCCATCGATGTTCTATGGGAGTTTTATCTTGCTATTTTGGAGCAGTTTGAAGGTATTGTGGAACATTATAGAGCAACTAGAGCTTGGTATTCACAGCTGTGTGCTAGGGATCATTATCTTGGGTGAATATAAAGTTATCTTTTATACTCATTTTTTCGGCACTTTTGTGTAAATGATCCTTTAAAATGTTTACATACATTTTGTGGTCCATAATAACATTAATTATATCCAGGTCATCCACCCCACTTGTACTCATACAACCCCATACACAAATAGAACCTCAACCATGCTTTACCGATGGAACTAAATTTTCATTATCCAGCTCTGTATTGACCTTTCTCCATATGTTGCATTTACCATCTAAACAGAAAATATTGAATTTACTTTCGCCGGTAAATATGACTCTTCCCCAGAACTTCTCATCTTAATTTCTGTGCTCTTTTGCAAAGCGTAACCCTTTTTTACGGTTTATTTCGGTCATGAAAAATTTTCTGCGTGCTGTTCGACCATTGTATCCTGCTCGGTAAAGCACATTCCGAACAATCCCAGGTGAAACGGACTTTTCAATTTCAACGAGAACTTAACCTGCTATTTTTGGCGTACTCAATTTCGGATTTTGTGCAATTTTTCTAACTGTTACGCGTTCTTCAGCTTCATTCAAAATTTTCGGGCGACCATTTCTAATGCTATTATTTACAGTATTACGATTTGAAAAGCTATTAACTATTCCTTTAACAGTAGAATATGGTCTGTTGATGTTTTTAGAAATTTCCCTCAATGATTGTCCTTGATTTCCTGAGTTTATCACAATTTTTCTTTCTTCCTCAGTTGTTTCTTTTTGCTTTCTACCCATTTTATAAAAAACATTAAAAATTTTTCGAAATACACTATGAATCATCGTGATACACCTTCAGAACAGCATTGCTTAGCTGCAGACTACGTCTGGATATTAGTTTGTGAAATTAGCGGTACTTTTAATCCGGGAGTGTGTGAGTGTGAAAGTGGTGAGCGAATACTTTTTGTGCGTTGAATTGAGGAGCCTGCCGGTATTTCCATTAATACAAATCGTAATTCGAAATCGATGAACTTGAAACTTTTTACTTTTGAAGTTAACATATGAATAAACAAATCTACTTAACATTTGGTTGTGTTATCATTCGAGCCTTAAAAGTTATTAATAAAAGTTGCCTGGATAGTGTGGTGAGCGAATACTTTTTGGAGTCACTGTAGGTACCGATGACGATTCAGCGATACTAATGTATGCATGTTCTTTGATACGCCGCCGCGGCGTATTAAATAACTAATGAGGAAATAAAAGCCTATTGGCAAGATAGAAATTTCTGAAATTTTCGGAATAGGTCGTAACAAACAAGTTGCAAGAAGTATTTTGAATGTATATTTAAATTAAATAATGCTTACAATTAAAAATTCAAGGGATCTTAAAATATTGAAGAATTTTGTAAATAATAAAATTAGGTTGTCAAAGGTTGTTCAAATTGAAAAGATGCTTACGATTTCAAGAAAATTAGATTAACAGTTCCTTAGCTGCATCACTGATTTCCAGGTGCTTTTTCTTAGGTTCGGGCCTCATGTTCGTGATAAAAGGGTCCGAAGTCTCCAGTAGCTTGTGGAACACGTCTTCGTTGGTAGATATACGAGATATTTTCCGTGAGTTTCTGATCCTGAAAGTCCTGTAATCCTTATTTCTACTTTCTTGTGCTTCTTCCGACAATATTCCGACTGGGAGAATCGACTTCTGCACTATTTCAGCACCATGCAACAAAATCTTATGCACCGTGGATGGCATGTAGTACCATGAATACTTCTCAATGGCCATCTCTGCTGTTTTTTTTGAGAAGAGCCGGAATTTTTCTGGGTCTATCAGTGCATTGCTATTAATTACTTCCAGTATGGTAGCGATCCGCTGGATTAGAGTTTCGTCGACTCCCGTTATTGCACTTGTAACCTTGCAACCTCCCCTGTTTTTTAATTACTTATTTCCGTTTATTTGCAGTGTTATGATCGGATAGGCAGGCAAAGGCAGATGATTTTTGTTCTAATCTTTACTTTAACACTTCTAGTTTGAAATGTGACCTTCCACATCTCGGAGGAAGCCGGAGCTTTTTTTTGAAAGCTTCGAGAAAAAATTTTACTTGCTGCTTCAGAACATAAATATTTTATGCCCCTAATCTCTATAACAGCAAAAATATTTGAAAATGTAATTGGTGTTTTGTTTTCCTCTATATATGTATGAGGTAAATAATGTGAAAGTTTCAATTTTTTATCATAGAAAATAAAGGCATACGAATAAAAACAAAATTGTGCTTGAATTGACCAATTTTTGATAAACAACAGTAGCGCAACTTCAAACCCCTCTGTACGGGCCCAAATTTTTTTTTTTTTTTTAAATGGGGCAGGACTTTATTTATTAACTAATTAAGGACCGGAAACCACTACAAAAGGTGCTTAAATATTATATTCACTTTTTGGATTTTTTCCATCTCCGCCCCACTGTGCGCCGCCGTCTCGTGGCTATAATTTTGCTCCCACTAAACATGTTGCGCCGAGGAGATATGTTTTTGTAAGTTGAGGTGTGTTGCTCTCCTGTCGTTGTTCTTTCCCCCGAAAATTACACTTTTCGAAAGACTGTCTTCTGGTCCAGGCCTCAACCAAGCAAACTTCTTTCTCATCGGATTGAAAGAGAATTATTTTCTTACAGCGCCGAAGATCAATTGACATAGGAGGACAACACGAAATATGTCATATGGTTTTTAGGGTATACAGCGGAAAAATAAAGGTATTGTTTTCAGATAAACCGGTCTTCGCCTGACTTTACTTTGAGACGTAACACGCCATTATATCAATGTTCTATTGATTGCCAAAGGATTTAAGAGTTTCGCGTCGAAGAATAGAATTTTCTAATATGTCTTTAGGTTTTATTATTATAAATTATAATGCTTTAACTGTTGCCAACTGCAGTAGCGTAGTTGAGAACTCAGAGACCGCCTTAAAAATCAATTGGGCCCCCTTTTTCATTAATCAATATAATTTATTTCAAACACGCGCGAAGCTCTGTAAGACAGGGGCGTTGGTCATGTGAATTATACATAATAACGATGCTTGAATGATTCGCTTGAACGTAAACGATTAAAGCCCTATAACCAAAGTTAACCTAATATAAAGTTAGGAAGTAGAGGTGATTTCCGATTGTTTTTCAGTAAGTACTTACAGGGAGAAAAGGAAAGGAATAATATTAAATAAAAAAGAAAAAAACTAAATTCTCGCAGAAACTTTAAATTGTGAGAAACAAAAGATGCCCTGCGGAACGTTGTAAAGAAACACATAAATATGTAAAATATAAGATTTGAGGGCGACGTAAGAGCTTTCGTGCTCATTTCACTTTCACGCTTTTTAATTTCAACCAATCAGATAGATATTTCCCATTGTTGTTGCTGTTATTTCCCATTGATGTTGTTGTAAATAGCATCATATTTGAGCAGGACTTGGTTGCTTGCAACTATTCTCAGTTTGGTTAAAGATATTAGAGTTGCCTGATGTTCATATTGATCAATCATCATTCATACGTGAACGTTCATTGAGAGAGGATGCAAAAATGAGTGGAAATAAATTAGCAGTCGTTTCTTGGAAATGTGTTGTGTAAAATTGAAGGTCGGTGAGTCCGGGGGTAAAAATGTTTAAATTTCCGAAAATTGTCAATACATGTACGAAAGCATTAATCATCCTAAATCCTAAAAGTTCCTAAATCAAGACGAAAGATAATAACGCAATAACGTCATTGCTTCGCGTGCGGTGTGACAAGTTACGTCATCCTGTTGAAACTACATGTAATATTCTTGTATTCCCTTCACGAAGGATTTTGTGCACACATTAATAAACGTTCTTCCAAAGTGTAATGCTGCATTTTTATAAATAGCTGCGTTCCCACATGACAGCTACCAAATATGACTGATTACACATTTGACAGGCGGGCCATACAAAATTCAAGCTTGTCTTGAGACGCTCTTCACTTATATCTGTTTTGTATTTCATTTTATTAACAATTGTTGACACCGTTTAAAATTTAAAATGAGTAATTTAAATAAAATTCGCACCATTTGGAAATATAATGACATTTTTTTGTGTCCGCAATTTTGAAGCCTCTACCTAGAATTTGAAAAAAAGGCACCATGAGTTCTTACTTTAACGAAAATTTGAACAAATTTAGCAATTTGGCGGAATGTTTAGGCTGCTTTGATTATTCTCAATTTCTACAGAATTTAGGTAAATAAATTTAACAATGAAACTCTAAATGCGTTTGTCCTTGAGAGACATATAGGCAGACAGACAAAAAGACCAAAACTAATAAATACCAGTATCGTATCATCAATGATATCAGTATCGTTATTTAATCCAGTCATCTTAATTTCAGTTTAAAAAACCAATGTACCTACAGCTCATGTTCATCGAATTAGGAACACTCGCAATTTTGAAGGAATAATAATATAAATATAAGGGTTCAGTTTTTACATAGTGTATTCAGTGGTTAATAAATAACTGACACGATTTATTATAAAACATACTAATATTTTATAGAACAACCCTTCGCATCGAAGGGCCTTAATTCTATGTGGAATGCTTTCAAAGCACCTTTCAATCATTTCTTTAATATCGAGGCTATTCTCCCACACATTGCTTATTTTTTCCTTCAGTACTGCTATAGTAGGATTGGGGACTGAATAAACTTTAAATTCAAGGAGACTCCAAACGTTCTCAATGGGATTAAGGTCAGGAGAATTGTCTGACCAAGGAAGAATAGGGATACCAGAGCTATTCAATAAATTTCTGATTGATAAAGCAGTATGACAGGGTGCACCATCGTGCATAAAGGTGTAAGACATGTCGCAGGATCTTAAATAATTATAATGCGGTATAAAAATGTTCTGGAGCACTTCCTCGTACACGTTCTAGTTCATAATTCCATCGACAAGAAACAGTGGTCCAGATCCATCGGCAGAGAAACAAGACCATATCATCGTGGCTAGTGGGTGTTTCACGGTGCTTGCAACGCAATCTTCATTGTACCGCTATTCTGGCCCCCTCCGGACGATTTGAGGGTTCTCCGTTACAGCTTCCTGGCCGCATTCGTCGCTAAATACTATCTGAATTTAAAAAAAAAATTGTTTTATCAGATATTTGGGTTCTTAGTGCAAAATAGTTCCAAAAATATGTTAATTAATTAATAATATGATAATCACCTTCTTGAAATCTGCTACTATATAATGACGATATGTTTTAGCCCACTGAAGCCTCGCTCGTCGCATCCTCGCCGTGAGTTTTGGCTTTTTTACAGGCAGTCTTGATGTTAGGTTCGCTTCGTATAATCGTCTCCTTAAGGTCATTGCTGATATTTGAATTCCTTCGCTTTGTATGACCTGGTGTAATGTGGTAAGAGAAGCAAAACGATTTCCGCAGGCTTTTAAGATGATTTTACGGTCTGTTCGAGGTGTCGTTTTTCTTTTTCCGCGGCAATTTTGACGCCTACTGTTGACATCCTCTGGATTTTCTTGTAGTGCTTTTGATATTCTCATAAGAGTTTGAGGAGATTCTTCCTCTTTTCTTGCGATTTCTCGAAAGGAAAATTTCGTTGCCTTCAGCAAGGCAATGATAGCTGCTTTTTTTCACTGCTGATGTCTTTAGCCTTTCCCATTTTGCACTTTTGCAAGAATTCCTTGCAAAAATTACAACTTCGCAAATGACCGCAAAAGTTTGGAAAAAAAACACCTCTTCCGAATCCTTTAAACTGATACACACAATCGCCTTCTAACGCACAGATAATCACTTGCCAAACACTTTTCAAAAAGTATTTTCACTTAGTTTTTATAGTGACACAAATGTTTTGAAAACAACCATAAAAATGGTCAGGTAGAAAACTCGTCCTGAAAAATGATTAAGGGACAACGGTGTGTACTGATTATTTTATGTTCTGTTTAAAACATTAATGAGATCAAGAAAAAACGACTATCTTCGGAAAAACCCGCAATTTAAATGTGTTGCAGGTAGATATTTCCAAAAAATACGAGCAAGTGTAAGTGCTCCTAATTCGATGAACAGGGGCTGTACAGAGAGACACTACTATAATTTTATAATGATAACTGGCTAAAGTTCACAAAATTCAAAAGCTGTTAGAATTTTCTTTGTCCATGGTACCGTTCCGCCGAACTTGTAATTAGCTTGATTAATTATTTTAGGTTAATGATTTTCTTATCTTATCAGACTTGCTTCCCTTATTATTTTAGTTGATTATAATTTTCTTTCTACGAACGAAACACAATGCTTAGCTATGCAGTTTCAGTAGGTATATTTAGAGCTCCCCTACCAATCCGCATATTGAAAATTCAAGCTTACAGAGATTCCTTCCCACGCACCCCAATAGAATCATCAATCGTGTCGTTCCGTGATATTGACATGCCTTGAGCCACTTAAATCTCCAAATTGTCCAATCTTTAGAAAATTCCCCACCTCACAATATCTCATTTTTGTGCCTTGTGCGCCACTCCACTCACTGTCATTGAGTGTTTGCACGGGGGGAAAAGATGTCCCACTCTCGCGGTAAGACGATATTGGAAAGAACTTGAGAAAAATAGGATATGACAGCAATTCTTTGATTCATTATCCAAGGCTCTTGTGCTCCATCGCGGTTCCCTCTCTATAGACAGATGTTCACCCACTAGAAAGACGCTGCCGGTTTCCCCTACAGTTGTGAGTTTTAGATTAAAAAAAATTTTAAGCTGAAGTAGCGCACTTCTGAGAAGTTGACAAAAATGGGAATTGACATGCAGTGAAGGAAGCGGGACCGGGAAGCATATCACCGTATGCCAGTCACAGGACAGGAGAGATACAATTTTCGGTAATTGTCTTCTGTGGAAAGGGAACATGTCGATAAAGTTCCTGGCTGACTGCACCCATGCCATGGTTACAAAATTTAAATTGTGTAACGAACCGTATTGGTTCTTTGAATATTCAAAAAGCAGAACTTCTTTGAGGCAAGCATGAGCGTCGTAAGTCAGTCTTGACAACAACCTACTTGCTCTCTACTGACAAGATTGTCAGCGGTTGAAGACCGAAGCCTTAGGCAAACGTTGTCAAAGAAAATAGCACAAAGCAGCAGATAACATCTGCCCGCTTTTTCATTTAATTAAATGAGCCTGTTAAGGCAATTCCCAAATAATGAACGTTTAATGGAAGTGAAATGCCTTTCTGCTTGTAACCAGAGGCTTGTTCAAGCTTCTGAATAATTTCTCTTGATTTTCTTGGCGGCGGTGAACCCCTATTGGTTAATTAAATAAATCGATGCGGTGCTCGACATTTCTTGAACCCTTCTTTAATGACGTCAGTAACCTTTATCCTCTTTGTATGTATGTATGTATACTTTTGACTAATTATCCAATTAATTGAACAAGAAAACTTCTCAGAAATAATCGGCAACTCCGTTTTGCGATAAAAATGATTACTCAATCTTTTAAAGTACCAGCTCTCATTTATACTAATAAATGTGAATGATTTTTCCTAGTTCCAGGAACTTATTTGAGCCCTTTTATGGGTCACGGGCGCGATATTTTCAGGTGAATAAATTTAAAAAAAATAGTAGTGAAGATAATACACTTGTTTGTAATTCCACAAGTGAGGCAGAATATTTTTAAAGATCGTATTACTCGTATAAATGTGAAATCTTTATCATATTTTCCTATTAGTTAATTAAATTAAAGTAAATAAAAATAACCGAGTACCTACCATCGATCTTATTGTTTCTGAAAAAAATTTTTTGCTTTCAATTCACAAATAAAATTTGGTTGTCACGTGGACTTTTGTATCATGGGAACTTGGCCTAAGCATACATGCTAGGTAAATAAAATGTCTCGAAATTTTTCATTTCTTCATTTCATTAAAATGCTGTATAGTAGGATGGAATGAAAGGCAATTTATTTGTTTATAATTTAAATGTGATCTGATAACCATTGTCTTTAGCTTGACAAATTATTACGCTTGACATCTCTCTGACAGTTGCACTCGAAAATACTATTTGTTTCCTACTTCTCTCCAGTTAGGAGAATTGGGTTTCGTATTTATGTATAGGGGTTTTCGCGGTCGCTGATCTTGAAACAGCCAGTGATGATTAAAAATTCAAGATAGCGGATCCGAAAATTTTCTACTTGAACAGATTTCGGTGTAGGGATATTTGGAGATGCTGATTTAAAATTTGCTATTAAAATTTCGAAGCTCAATATGGCGGCCAAAAGTTCTTAACGTAAATAAAGTTTCATGAAATTGGGTTCTTAGGCTGGTTTCGAAATAACTGCCTTTTTCTAAGCTCATATGTTTACTTACAGTATACCAAATTTTACACAAATGCGTCAAACATTTTTGTCTGTTTGTCGGGGCTAATCTCGGGATAGGAGGAACCGATTTCGATGGTTCCCTTACTGGAACGTAGACTATTTTATAGTTCATGATGTAGGCTACTTTTTGCCCCGGGAATATTTTGGGCTACCGGGGGAAAAATGAAAACCAGTCTTCGCGCATGAAATATTTTCATTAGTTCTGCAACAGTTTTAATTTACAAGTATAAAAAAACCCCGGCAAAAGCCAGTACGGGTCTGCTAGCCTATACATATAATAAAACTATAACGTAGTGAACAATATTATCGATATGGAGACCAAAACAGTAATTTAACAATTTTTGTCTGTCTGTCTGTACCTAGGGGCATCACGTGGAAACTACTGGACGGATTCAAATGAAATTTAGCATATTGGTAGCTTATGTCCTTGGTCGGGTTATTCATGTAATTCCGCAGAATTCAAAATTCAGCTAAAATTGAAGCAGTTTTACTAATTCCGCAACAGGCTTATTTTACAAGTAAAGGGTTTCCCAATAGGGATGACCTGGATTTGATAGCTCGTGGCGGCCATATTTGTTTATGGTTTTTTGACAGGTCTGTGCAGTTATGTTCAGTAAGGCTTGCGATTTCATCATGACATGTTTCAATTTGTACTAACGAACGCTGGGAAATTGTGCACAATTATTACGCAAATTCGCATTCTCTTGTTGGTACTGTAAGAGCGCTTCGTGCAAAAACGATCATCATAATGCTCCTTCTGAACGCACTATAAGACGCATAATAACGAAGATTGAAAGTGAATTCACTCTTCACGACACAAAGGTGCCTGTAAGACAAAGTAATGCCTGAAGTGAACAAAATATTGCCGCCGTTCAAGCCAGTGTTCGTGAAAACTCAAATGCGTCTGTTCCGCGACGTTCTCAAGAGTTGGGGCTCTCCAGGATGACAACCTGGCGAATTTTACGTTTGGATTTGGGTCTGCATCCTTATAAGATGGTATTGGCACAAGAACTCAAGCCAACCGACCATCCCATTCGTCGTCAGTTCGCTGATTGGTCACTGGAAATGTTGGAAGCCGACGGCGATTTTCTCAGATGAGGCTCATTTCTGGCTCAATGGATTGGTCAAAAAGCAAAATTCCCGCTATTGGAGTGAGTCAAATCCACGTGTGGTTCATGAATCACCATTGTATTCACAACAATTGACCGTTTGGTGTGGATTATGGAATGGCGGAATCATCGGACCATATTTCTTTCGAAATGAGGCAGGAGATGCCGTTACCATTAATAGCGACCGCTATAACACGATGTTGACCGATTTTTTTTTTCACGGAATTTGATGAAATTGATACGGACGACCTTAATTTCCAACAAGACGGTGCACCGCCCCACACTTCTCAACTTAACATGAACTTATTGCGCGGTAAGTTCGGTGTGTCGTTTATTTCCAGAAATGGTCCCATCGCTTGGCCGCCTAGATCGTGTGATCTAACGTCTTTGGATTATTTCCTTTGGGGCCACATTAAGTCGAAAGTTTACAACAACCATCCTACTACTCTTGAGGCATTGGAAGCCTATATTCGTCCAGCCATAGCTGAGATATCGACCGAAATGTTGCAGACAGTCATCGAAAATTGGCCCGGGCAAAGCTGGGACAGGTCTGCTAGTTCTAAAATATATTTCATTATACTTTCGTGAAATGAGTGATCAAGTGTTAACAATTGCACCAAGTTCTGACGGTTAGATTTCTCTTCATCAATAATAAAATCAATGTTTATTAGCTGTTTAGTAATAATGTTCGGTTTAAGTGCTTGTTTAATTTACTTTACCGTTTCAGGATGTTTAAAGTCTTTAATCTTTAAAAAGAAACTTTTATTGCACAACTAAGCACTAGCAGTGCTTAAAATCTCTCATTATATCCGTTGTCAAAAGTACTTACAGCTGTTAGTCATAAAACTGTATCTCGCTCTTTAAATAACTCAACAAACATTTCCTTCGGAAGATACACAGCCACCGTCCAAACTTTCGTAATTTCCTGGTTCTTATCTTCTCCAAATTGCTTTTCCAGAACACGGCATACAACGCTGCTGTGGGGGTGTGAAATAACGCCCCTCGCATACTCCATACTCAGAAACAATTCATCAGATTAACCCGAATGTCTGGGCTCCCGCAATGCAATGAAAAATCGACAACATGAGCTAAATTAGATGTCCGATAATCTGCCCTACAGTTGAGTAACAATCAATCGTCCACTAAATTGGACACGAATCCTACCTGCCAAATGAAGACAATCAAATGCTCATTACATTTCTTCAAGCACCCTTAGAGCCCCGGGGCGCCCTCACGCAAGTGGTTTTGCTGACCGAGCATAAGGTGGCAATTACCGGGCACTGAGGTCATAATTCCTGTGTAAGCTCTGACTGGATGAATACTGATATTGCTATCGCTCCGATAATACCTGGCCCCGTGCAAATTGCCGCTTTGGTTAGCACTTAAGCCGTTTATGCCTCGGCAAATAACACCTTGCTGGTTAAATGAGCCTCGGCCATAAAAATAATTCCATTCGCATTGTTTCCTGTCACCCGATCGATTTTTAAGTTATTGGTTTTCTAAGTGCACACAAACAGTGGGGTGAGGCGATGCTATGAATACGCGGCAGGTGCATCCTCGATCGATTAGTTGCACCCGACGAAGTCATATCGGACGAGAGCTGCTTCTTTGAATGGATGGGTAATTTCCTATTTGATGATTTATGAAACCTGCGATACTCAATTTTCCCACCTGACCACGGTTCGAAGGATATGCAATAATTCAAGCCCGCCCGCACACCTAGGATATCCTGCCTAAAGTCCTGGAAGTTATTCGATTAATTAGCCGAGTTATCTGGAAATATAATTACGGGGAGAGTCGACAATTGGAGCTGCTGCTTTGGTCCACTGCCGTACTCTTCGCAGCCACTTTAGCTTTAGTTCTAAATTGGCGTTTCAGATAAATGCATGGCGGAAACTCAAGGAATTAAATTCCTCAAATTACAATTACGACTGCTTTTTCCCATTTGTCTTACTCAAGCGTTTTACAGTTTTTTGCATAGTGTCCACTTTTTAATTATGGAGCCCGCTAAATGAAAGCGAGGTAGACAGAAAATTTCAGTTGATATTAATTGGTTGCTATCAGTTTTCAAGGAATGAACGGTTTGTACTTTTGGACGCGGTCATATAAATTATTTTATGATTCACAGCTCCCGGCCTTCGCATTTATTATTTCTGAAGAACCAGGACAGATATATCGGCACATGGCCGAACGCTACACGACGTGCAAGACCTTTGGCGAGGGGGCAGTGAGGGCTTTACGTTATGAGCCCCACCAAAGTTTTGTATTATAGATTTATATCTTTAAAAAAATATTTTGCCCTCATAAATTCAAATTATTTTTTTTATACTTCTTACATAGAAATTTATTAAATTTCTACGCAGACTGTATGATCACAGTTGTGGTATTCACTTCTCAAAGGCACGTCCGCCATGTGGTAAATCTGCCGGTGGTAGCTTCAGCTTTTCTTCCAGTGGTGGTATAGAGGTCTTCCTACTAAGTTGACCTTCAAGATTGGCAAGTAGCAAGGTAGAGTGGAGCAAACAGCTATTACTAATTTTGTAACTCCAGGGGGTGATCAAGCTATAACAAGGACGATTGACAATTTGAACCTCTGTTTAAATGGGAATGTGCTTCTTCCAAGCTGTCCAGTCGATCTGTCCTCTAAGTCCTACAGCTATCTCGCCTTTGAGAAGTGTACATATACTCTCTCATCATTAAAATGGCAATTCCATATACAAACACATCACTCTTCTTAACTATACACAAGACGAAAGCATCAGGACCAGCCACCGCCCGCACAAAGCAACAAAATGTAAGGGAAATTATTTAAATTGAAAGAGCGAACAGTAAATTATATACTTAGCAGCGCCTTCATAGGGGGTTTCCCGAGAGTAAGTTTAAATTTCACCACCAATAGACAGGCAGTAGGAGATTTTCCCTATGGTATTATGTCAAACTCACCTACCTCACTGATTTGCATACGCTTTAAGTCCCATCTCATTTCGCATTATTTAGCATCATTGACCCCCAAAACCCCCATGTTCCATTGCAACAAGATTTTGATTCCACCATCATTTCTAAATTTACCAAGAGATAGAATCTAGCTAGGTCGATTTCTCGCCTCTTAAAATTCTATAAATTTCATGAAAATTTTAGAGCCGTTACTATCCAACCATTTCTCTACTTATAACATGAAACATCTCAGTCGAGAGCTCCATCTGTAACTGAATAAAAATTGTCAGTTGTTAACTGTCAAACAGGCAAGATAACCTCAACAGTAACGTAACCTTCCTTAAAATAGGAAGCCATCCGTGGCTGGTCGTGTAGTATTTCTTCTACATCACAAACGGTATCTATTATATAATAGCTATTACAATATTCCAATACGCGACAACGTTAAGAACAGCACGCATTTTCAAAAAGATATTTTTTACCGTTATTTTATTATTTACTTTTTATGTTATTATCTGCTATAAGCTAATGACAAGTTTGTTAGTATGCAAGCTGACCTGGCATTTTCAGGTCAAGGTCATCATATTATTGCATTTTCATAGGATTTATAGGAATTCATATGTGTACCAAGTTTCAGCCTATTCCGAAAAGTGTGACTGGTTATAATTTTACTTGCAACAACGTCACATAGCTAATCGCATTCTATTCGTATAACTCTTTCATGGGTATCAATGCCAAGGAGGTTGTTAAGACAAATGTGATTCGCCGTTTTGGGGCAGGTGAAAATGAATTTTCCTCGAGATGACAGCTATCTAGATCGATTTATTATCTCCAAAAATCGCCCTATATCAAATTTTATCGAATACTAGCTTGCCCGGACCCGGCGTTTCCCGGGATACTATTAAATTTGTATTCCTTAATTTTACAACGCCTCCCTACTGCACCACCGCCTCTTCTATGTGACCCAGCGTTTTCCTATTTGCGTTTTGCACATGTTTTAGATATTTTCCAACAGTATTATTAAATTTAGTTTTCTTCATTTTACACCACCTCCTTATTGCGTCCCCTCTCCTAAATCTCCCAGCGGGGTGGGGGTGGTCTCATATTTGGAAATTTGAATAGCAGATTCGAAATCAGTGATCCCGAAAATTCCCTAGTGCGGATTTTCAAGGAAATCCCTTGAAGTTTAACTTTTCGGTCGCTATATTGGATCTGACCTTGATTTCCAAAATTTTGATGGCAGATTCAAAATCAGTGATCTCAAAAACCCAAACCAAAAACAAAAGTTCGGATTTTCAGTGAAATCCCTTGAAGTTTAACTTTTTCGGTCGCCATATTGGATCCGACATCTTGAGTTCCAAAATTTTGAATGCAAGCTCGAGATCTGTGACCCCGAAAGGCTCCAATTGCCTTTTTCATAAAGATTCCTTGAAGTTGGAAAATTCGCTTCCTATACAAAACGGAAATTTCTATTATCTCAATTTTCTGGCTTTTCCTTTGGGATTTCCCGAATTTTCTTTTTTTAAAACCTCCCCTGTATTATAGCGAAAGTCAAGCCGTTTTTGAGTTTTGGCGAGACTAACGCACAGCAATTTATTTTTATATTTTAGATATTTCGTTAGAAAGAGTCCTAAAATGTTACGTGACTTTGGAAACTCGTTCGTGAAAACACGGAGAAAACAAATTTTTCCAGAAATGAGACCTAGCTAGATCAATTGTTCGCCCCCGTAAACTCCCATATTGTAAATTTCCTCGATATCGTTATAGCCGTTTTCGAGAACACGATTACAAACAAATATATAATTATTGCTCGTATAGTATGTATATGATATTAAAGTTTAAATAAAATTCTTTTTTGGTACCTACTTAAGTACTTAAAATTTTAAAATTACCTTGTTTTTTGCAGTTAACATAGGTTTTATTTTTATTTTTTAATAATAATTGTTATTTTAATAGCTTTGGCACACTACATCAAATAAAGGGGTGACACATTATCGCCCAGCGTCATTTCAGGCTATAAGAAGGGCAGGACAAAGTAGTTCACGTAAAAAATAATTCTGAAATTGAAAATGAAATAACCTCTGTGTACTTCCGAGATATTTGAATAATTACAAAGCCTGTGAAACCATAGCAACGCCAATATAAAGTCGCCCCTAGGGATTCAGCTAAAACGAAAATGTACGATTTTGGATTTTGTTCTTTGGGTTCAATCCTATCTTAATGACCGATCCTTCAAGGTTAAATTTTCGTCTGCCTACTCTGCCCCTATTTCTGTTTTGTCCGGAGTTCCACAGGGTAGTCACCTTGGGCCATTACTGATCGTCATATTTATTAATGATTTGTTTCCCTTACTTTGTAATACTCACGTTTTGGCATATGCAGATGATTTGAAGATCCTTAAAACTATTGAATCTCTTCATGATGCTCAATACCTACAGGACGATCTTCTAATATTCGCGGAGTCGTGCTCCAAGAATCACTTGAAACTAAATATTAGTAAATGTGATTTAATTTTTGTCCTCCATTGTGGAGTTCTCCTACAAAATGTTTGACAGGCCCTTGTCTCGAATTGATAGTGTTGTTGATCTTGGACTGTGGATCGATTATAAATTTGACTTTGGGCGCCATATTGATAGTATGATTAATCGAGTCAACTCAACGTTGGGGTTCGTTAAACGTTGGTCTGTTGACTTCACTTACCCCCACAGTTTAAAAAGTTTTATTTTGTGCTTTTTTTCGCCCAAGTATGGAATGCTTCCATAGTGTGGAGGCCTCATTATAATATGAACATAAATCGAATCGAGGCGCTGCAAAAACGTTTCTTACGCAGTGCCGGATTTACCTATGGCGGGGCCCCAAGCAACTTCATGTTTTTGGGGCCTTCATTCTAAAATTAACCCCCCCCCCCAATTTTAAAATAATAAATAACCAGTTAATTTTGCAAAATCAGTATATTATTCCGTTTACTTATAATTTTCTAACTAAATTACAAGTTTTTCCTACTTTTCTCAGTCGCAAATTGATGAATGATATCATCAAAGTCAAGTTTTTGAAGCTTGTCTTTTTCGATAAACAGTAAGCCTAAATCACTTACGTTTTCTTGGCACATTGATGAGCGTAAATAATTTTTGACGCGTTTCAATGCGCTGAACGATCTCTCCCCTGTACTAATAGTTATCGGTAGTGTAAGGAATAGCCTGATGAGGCCTTCAACATTTGGAAACGCTGACAACAATTGATCCTTGAAAATGATTTGGTACAATTCAACGAATGTTTTACGAGGCTCGTTTCCGTATACCTGTTTCACATAGATGTGAACATTTTGAATTTCAGTCACAATGTTCATGTTAACATCATTTGAATAGTCTTTTATCAGTCTTTCTAAACTTTCTGTGATTACCTCCTTCGACGCATTTAAATTGACAAGAAAAGAGAATTTAGCCGCGATATCAGTGTATGCCGTAGCATGTTTTCGCAAGTTGGTTGTCAAAAAATCGATCATCGCAAGAAACGATTTTATCCGAAAACTATCACGCGGAGACAAATTTTCAAGCGCATCTGGAGCGGGCCCGTCGTTACATTGTATCTTTCTGCGTCTTGTTCTTTGCGTGCTGGCTTTATACTCAGAACTAGGAACAAGCTACTTCGCTTTGGCTTCGATATCCGAAAAGTCATCACGATAATTCTCGACGAACGTAATTAACGCAGTGTACAAGTTCGCACATGTTTCAAGAGAAATCGACGGATTTTGTAAAGTATGTTAGACGATACTTTTTCAAATTCGTGAAGGACTGATCCCCAAAAAATCATCATGAAAACGAATTCAAAAAACTCTATGCTCTTTACTGAACTTGATGCTTGGTTTCGAGTATCACCGTCGAGATCACGATCACCTGCGATCTTTTGTAAAGTATCAGCTATTTTATCAAAGTTCGTCGAAACGGCTGACACAGCCTTTGAGTGCGCATTCCAGCGAGTTGTTGACAATTGCTTCACGGTTGGAGCGTTTGGACCTAAACATTCATCAAGACGAGCCCATCGTTTCGTTGAACCTGCGAAGAATACATAAATAGCTTGAATTATACCAAAAAAAAAATTCACTGCTTCTAAGCACGACGCCACAGAAGACTGTCCAACTAAATTCAATGAGTGAGCAGAATACGGTATATAACACGCAAAAGGATTTTCTTCTAAAAGTGCCTGCTGCATTCTGTTATATATACCGGACATATTGGACGCATTATCGAACGACTGTCCTCTACACAAATCGAAATTGAGCCCGCCGTTAACTAAATACTCTAAAGTAGTTTTTGCTAAGTACCTTCCAGTATGACTTTCTATCTCAAGAAAGGCCAAAAACTTTTTATTTTCAAATTTCCGAATGTGTTTTCAAAATTTTTAAATTTTTGGGGCCCCTGTCCAAGCGGGGCCTCAAGCAATTACTTCCTTTGCTTCCTGGTAAATGCGCCACTGTTCTTACGGGTCGCTCTTCGTCAATTACCGTGGAACGACCCCTCCAATCTTCCTCCATATGAGGACAGATTAAAACTGCTGGGTTTGTCGTCTCTTTTAAAACGTAGAGATGTTGCTGGTGTTATGTTCATGCAAGATATCGTAACTGGCGCCGTAGACTGTCCTAATCTTTTAAAACTTTTAAATGTTAATTCACGCCCCCGAGTGACTAGAGGATACAATTTTCTTTATGCCGATAATCACAGAACCAATTACGGTTATGTTGAACCTTTGTCGGCTATGTCTAGAGATTATAATGCCTGTTTCTCAATTATCGATTTTCAGTGTGATAAAATTGAACTGAAAAAACGACTATATAACTTTTGTTAATATTATAATTTATTTTATACTGCTTAGCATAATTTCTATCTATGTAATCTATGTATCTATCTTTGTAACGTCAGATGGTTTGTAGCTGTTGATGAGTAAATAAATAAATAAATTTACGTACAGGGGCCGCACTACTGTCATTTTGGGCAAAATGATGTCAATTTTCCGTCACTTTTCACCATTATATTGACTGGCTTTTATTTTCATAGTAACGGGTAGTGTGTCAAAGGTATAGTAAGGAAGCCGAGACAACGTCGCACCACATCAAGAATCATCAGTCAAACTTTTTAGATGTTTTATAATGGTGTCTTCATCATTCCAATGTTGCTTCAGGAAATGATATCAAGGAATTAAAATCCTTAAAAATAAGGAAGTGCCTATTCCCACCCAACGTGTTCCATGTTTGTGTATATCCGTGTGCTAAATACCGCGAAATGCATCGCACATCGGCAAGGAAAAGGAATTGCCTTTTACAAAATATTTTTGGGCTGAAATTTGCCTGTTTGTACGGATGCCGATTTATTTCGCGGTATTCGGCATACATACACATGGACACACGTGGGGGGCAAAGAGCCACTGCCAGAGTTAATATCGCAGATGTTATCACTGAAAGTAGCTGTAAAAAAGTCACTATAACGAGATTGGTGTTTATCCATCGCTTCGCTTTCCGCTTTCAATGATTCCTAACTTTGTTGGTCTTATCTTAGAAGCACATGAACCATTATAGCACGGGTTTGATTTATAGCCAAATAGCCTAGATCGATCAGACAGTTATGAAGTATCTCACATGATTTCGTTTCGCAGTTGCTTTTTCCTGAAGGGTCTGGCTAGGACCGATACTCATTAATTTATTGACATGAAGTGCCGCACATTTTCCCTAGAGACCTGTGCTCGCCTGGTGTTACATAACGAGCACCCTGAAATGTTACGAGAAAAGTGAGATTTAATTGGCCATTAAAGCCTCTCTTTGGGAGACGCCATCAACGGCGGATTTTATAACGAAATGAAAATTGGGTCAGACGAGCATAACAAGTTCAATCGAACTTTTTATATAAACGTACAATATCCCTACCTCTAACAATAAGTCTAGTTCTAGTCCCTTCATCCACTGTGCAGCCTGCAGTCCCTGCAGGAGGCGCAAAAGTTCGAAAATTGAATGCAACTCAAGTCGAACTTCCAAAAGTAATTTTCTCGGAGCAGCTTCTGGGGGTGGAGAAACAGTTGCATACGAGTAGGATGGAGCATAATGGGAATGTCGCGTAGGCGGGTGTGCTCGGGGGTCTCCTCGAGTGACACCACTGCTACTGAAATAGAATGCGGACTTCTTGCATTACAACCGAATGCCTCGGGGCACGTTCCAAAAATTCTCCTGCAAATTCTCAAAAGTGCGAAAAGTGTTGAGCTTTAGGAGATTTTTGTCTCCCCACATTTCGTCTTCGTTGAGGAGGAGTTTTTCCAACTGCACAGGAGGTAAACAGTCTGCCAGGACGTAGAGGGTGTATTTGACCCAATTCCTCGCACGGAACACTTTGTGGTGCTCCCGAGCTCAATTCGGCGTTCATGCCTCGGCCAAATTTAATGTGTCCTTGAAATCTTTGTACACATAGTGCTCTGCCTAACTGCTCTACTCGTATACTCCTCCGCGGCGGCTTCAATTCCCACAGGATATCGATCAGCTTGCATAGGAGTGGCCTTTTAATTCCCTCGACTTATGTTAGATGGAATATGCCATGAAGCCAGTCGTTAGAGTTAGACCTTTTCGCATAGTAAAAAGAGCCTGTCGGTGCAGTTGTCCGGTAGTTGCTGGCATTAGAGGAAGTCGCTTACTAGTGCGGAACAGTTTGAAAGTTTATTTCGGTGTAAATGCAACGGCATTTCCGCTAATAAATGGCCCGTTGTTCTGTGAGTTATTCAGTGGTTGCGGAAATGGTAAAAGTCTCCCTTGCGATGAACTCGGAGCATGCCTAAATTTCGGATATTCAGAAGAAGGAGATTTACCGAGAACAAGTCTCTAGGTACGTACATACCGAACATACTGGTCCATGCATATATGTATATCTCTTATTTTATATTTCTCTTGCCTTTGTGGCAGATGTCTTTTATAATTTCGCCTATCATTTGTTGGCCGGAGTTATGAAAAAGATAAAATTCACAGCCGTTGCACTTTCAAGTTATGACGGAGATAATAAAAAAAGGGACAATTAGAATCCATACCACTTTTTGCAAATGTCGACATTATTCGGAGATAACTTCTTGCAGGCCTAGAACATGCCAGGCCAGCCGGAATGAATGAAGATCCGCTGTTTCTTATTACGAGTAGTTAGGTATTCTGGAATGTTTCGGTGCAGTGGATATTATTTCCACCGAATTTCCTGCTGCTGGGGAAGAGTCCTATCTGGTGTGAAGCGAGATTATGGCTTATCCGGCATGGTATTAGATTAAGTAAAATTAAGATATACAAAAAAAGCTTAAGACTGTTTTTCTTGCGTACTATAACGGATGTCCATTTGGTTGTTATTGAGATATTGTCTGTTCGCTAAAGAATAATATTTGTAACTCGTTAACATAATTAAGGACTACCGTGTAACGTTACTGGGTGATTCATCAAATCGACAAACGGTTGGAGTCGACTATTTTTAATTTGGATGAAATTTGGAGGATATGTTTGTTATATCATTAAATGAAAATACACCGAAGGATTGTGGAACAGGAACATGTTTTCAAAATTATTTAAAAACCTGTCAAGTGCGAGTCGGACTCGCACACGAAGGGTTCCGTACCATCGTACAAGCTATAATACTATGTACCAGGGCTGTTACTACTCGAGCACTCCTGAACTCAATTACTCGAGTATTTGAGTACTCGAGTTCAAAGATCCGAGTTTGAGTAAAGGAGTTTTGAGTACTCGAGTACTCGAGTACTTGAGAGCAAAGAGATCCGAGAACTCGAGTACTCGAGTACTCATTTCAGGAGTATTCGAGTATTAGAGTTTGGGAGTATTCAAGTATTTGAGTATTTGAGTCCTGTAGGTTTTTCAGTTTTGTCGCCGAGCTGTCGCCGCCCTGCGGAACTTTCTGCTCCCGTCTCCTTGTGTCGTCGAAGTGAGCGTGCGTCGCATTGGAATTTGCTAAGGCGACAGAACGTCGGCGTACAGAAAGTCAAGAAAATACCTTAATATACCAGCAACCTCTGCTAAATCTGAACGAGTGTTTTCTACATTGCTTGCTTAAATCCCGATAATGTTAATATTCTTGTATTTCTTTTCCAAAATAAAGATTTAGTTTTCTGTAATTAACCGTAAATTATAATGAATTATAAAGTCTACAATTTATTAACAAGTTTTTCTTACTTCTTAATGTATTAAACCTACAGGTACTCAAATACTCCTACTTGGGAGTACTCAAATACTCAATTATCCGAGTCATTCTTAGAGCCCTACTATATACGCATGCTCAATATCAGCTTAATCGGGGATTCTTATATCCTTGGCCCCTATTTTTGGGAACGGGGTTCGAAACATTTTGCTGTGCTGATTAACGGAAAAATAATGAAAAATTCTATCTCGACCCGTTTTCGAGATATAGGGCAATTCGCGAGCCACCTAACATACGTAACTTTTAGAAAAATTCTGTTATATTATTATAATTTCCCTTTTATAAACTGCCGGTGGAGTTAATTTTCCTTTTACAAACTGCCGGTGGAGTTAATTAGCACAGCAAAATGTTTCGAACCCCGTTCTCCAAAATTGGGGCCAAGGATATAAGAATCGTGCCATTTTGAAATTCGCCGGACAGCGGAGGCTTAGTAATAGGGTCCCGTAGGGCACCATTCGAGTTCGGAACCCTAAAAATGAAGTTTTGTCAATTTTTTTGTTTTTTAAGTTTCTTTTTTAAATATCACAGAAATGGTTAAAGGCAAATATCTGGCTCTGGAGTAATTTTCAAGTGGTTGCTTATGTAGGGATGTATTGCTCATGATTTTATAAATTTGATGCAAAAATGTCAAAATAGATCCAATTAAAAAACCATGTTCCAGTGAATATTTATGGCTGATATTTTTACATAATTTACGATCTATCAATCTCAAAATTCCCTGAAAATTCCGAGATGGTGATCTATTTCTAAGGGAGAAAAAATTGTTTAATAGTTCAGTCCTATACCCGCGCATGGTCCTCCGACAATTTTGATATTTGCATGTAAATGACTGTGTATGTAGGCTGATGCTGACATGCTTTTTAAAAAATTCGACCTTTTCTTACATAATGGGCTAATTCCACTGACATATAGGAAGAGAGCTACTAACTCACGTTTGAAAAGTGATTCCATATTTAGCCTACGTGCAAACCAGGACTGTTACTACTCGAGTACTTCTGAACTCAATTACTTGAGTGTTTGAGTACTCGAGTTCAAAGATCCGAAGATTGAGTAAAGAGTTTTGAGTACGTGAGTACTCGAGTACTTGAGAGCAAACAGATCCGAGAAATCGAGTGAGGGAGCATTTGAGTACTCATTTAAGGAGTATTCGAGTATTAGAGTTTGGGAGTATTCAAGTACCTACTGGAGTATTTGAGTCCTGTAAGTTTAATACATTAAGAAGTAAGAAATACTAGTTAATAAATTGTAGACTTTATAATTTATTACAATTTACAGTTAGTTACAGAAAATCAAATCGTTATTTTGGAAAGGAAATACATACAAGAAAATTCCTTAATATATCAGCAACCTCTACTAGATCTGAACGAGTATTTTCTACAGCAGGAAATATAGTAAGCTCCAGCAAAGTTGCTTAAATCCCGATAATATTAATATACTTGTATTTCTTTTCCAAAGTAAAGATTTGGTTTTCTTTAACTAACTATTAGTATTATATTTGAATTTTTATTTATGTGTTGTTCCTCTTAGTTAAATGAGCAAAATTTGCCTCGGTTGTTTACCTAGAACTAGAAATTATTATTTTTTTCTTAAATTTTATTAATAAATTTATATTATACTAGCTTGCCCGGACCTGGCGTTTCCCGGGATACTATTAAATTTGTATTCCTTAATTTTACAGCGCCTCCCTACTGAACCACCGCCTCTCCTATGTGACCCAGCGTTTTCCTATTTGCGTTTTGCACATGTTTTAGATATTTTCCAACAGTATTATTAAATTTAGTTTTCTTCATTTTACACCACCTCCTTATTGCACCCCTTCTCCTATATCTCCCAGAGGGGTGGGGGTGGTCTCATATTTGGAAATTTGAATAGTAGATTCGAAATCAGTGATCCCGAAAATTCCTTAGTGAGGATTTTCAGGGAAATCCCTTGAAGTTTAACTTTTCGGTCGCCATATTGAACCACCATCTTGATTTCCAAAATTTTGATTGCAGATTCAAAATCAGTGACCCCAAAAACCCAAACCAAAAAAAAGTACGGATTTTCAGTCAAAAATCCCTTGAAGTTTAACTTTTTCGGTCGCCATATTGGATCCGAAATCTTGAATTCCAAAATTTTGAATGCAAGCTCGAGATCTGAGACCCCAAAAACCTCCAATTGCCTTTTTCATAAAGATTCCTTGAAGTTGGAAAATTCGCATCCTATACAAAACGGAAATTTCGATTTTTTCGATTTTCCGGCTTTTCCTTTGGGGTTTCCCGATTTTTTTTTTTTAAACCTCCCCTGTACTATAGCAAACAAAACAAAACAAAATTATCGAAATCGGTCAAGCCGTTTTTGAGTTTTAGCGAGACGTACCGCACAGCAATTCATTTTTATATATATAGATAAAACAAAGTATTAAATGACTTAAATGCAGACAATTTTTAGATGACTGTCAGAAATAGTTTAGGCTGGTTCATTTCATTAACAAACATATTATTGCTTCGTTGATACTTGTGATGGTCTCGCGTTATAATAATAACATGTTCTCACTACAAATACTAATTTGTAGAGCTTGGATTTAGTTGCCAACGCCGCCGTTTTATATGTTAGAAACAGTTTTGATTGTAACGTTAGTCTACTACAGGGTCTTTTAAATCTAAATAAAACAAGAATATAATATTATATCATAGCATAGACCTGTGATTTAAGATAGCCCCGAAGGAAGAAGTCTAAACTGATAGGCGCGGCGAAATATGTCTGGTACCAAAGAGTAAGACCGATTGGTATGTATTTGATACTTCTGTTATTTATCGTCTCTATCACAACCACCGTATTCGAAAACAGGCAATACACTTACCTTTCAGCAATCCACACATAAAATGAAATGATCCAAGAAAATGATTTTGCTCACTTTGCAGTATTAAGCATTCCTACCCACTCACATTAAAAGTTGCAAGAGTAACAATTCCTGCTCCATTTTTCACAATCCACTTCGTAAGATTTACAAACACTGTGGAGCATCCTTTGCATACTCATGTGGGGGAGTTTAACAAGTTCTATACCCTGCGCCGCTTTGATAGCACATGCCACAATAGCCGCATGCCTATCACTTTGCAGTGCAGCACAACAGTTCACGTATGTATTTATGTATATAGGAGCGCCACAAAGGATGCAGACAGTTATCAAAGGACTCCCGAGATATTATCCGACGGAACTCTTTTATCTGCGGGAAGACAACCATCTCGTTCTAAAAATAGCATAATTAAAAGTGGAAGCCGGGATGCTGGCAGACACTCTCGCGAAACTTATTAAAGGAATAAATCGCAGTGGGTTCTAGAAACGACCCAATTTTATTTTTGGTCATTCTCCCCGAGGGTGCAACGCAACTAAAGGGAAAATCGATGAGAAGTCCTTTTAATATCGTCTGCATTTCTAATTCACTAGTTATTGGCTGAATGCAACTCTGGGGACTTCTCGGTGCATATCACAGCTTCACAGCCCCAGCGTTTTGCCCTTTACAACCACTAACGGTTGCAAGGGTGCATTTTCTCGGTCTGTTTTATTGAAGGAGAATAAAACGCATATTAAGTCACGAAGTGGGTACTCCCTTCGCTGCTCGGAGAGGGGCTAACCTGTAGATTTTTGCCGCTCGTACCTCTGGCAAGTGGGGGCGCGTCAACTTAATCCGACAAGCACCAGTGCAACTAAACATCACAGGACCCTCCCATCCGCGGTACAGGTTCGAAACAAATGTAAGATTTTTCGGAATCCCCAGGGACTCTCCTTTCTTTTCCCAGTTGAAGGAATATGTTCAGCTGTATGAGGTTTAACTTTGGTTTAATATTTAATTTGCTCTCCAGCGCTACATTGCTTCGCAAGGGTTGCTTATCTCGGCGTATGGAAGTGTAGATCTGGAAAGTGGGTGAATAATACTCATTGCATGCTAAAGGAGCGTTTCTGGCACAGTTCAGCGTGAAGTGGAGATGCTATCGTTGGCTTTGGGTCACTCATATCGTAAGAAATGGTGGCAGTTAACTCTACTTGGTAAATTGCCGTGTTACGTGCAGTTCAGCCGTACTTTTTGGCTTCTTGGAGTATGATTGATTTATTTATGCAAGTTGGGCCGTTCTGCTTCATTTCGACAGCAACAAACAGCTTTGAAGAGCTTACGCCAAATTATTTATACCTGAGAAGTGAGGACTCGGCTCATATAGAGGCAGCAGAATATACATATGTATATGTCTTTTGTTGGAGCAATGGTTCATGTGTTTTGGCGTTGTGTAGTAAATAAATACCTAGTGAGTTATTGCCTCTGTAACTCAACTTAAATTTAGGTTAAAAAAGCTATTGCACGTAAACTTCCCGAATTTCGTCGTTCCTTTTTGTTTGAAAAGAATTAAATACATACTACGGCATTCACGTCTCCTATTGTGACTCCCAGTGAGACATTTATTTTTAGCTTCAGGCATGCAAACTGTATGATCTTTTGACTTTATGAGAAAATATTACCTTGAGCCTCTTTTAACATTCTTTTCTCTTACACCACATAGCAGCGCGTGTGAATACATGTCTGCAATTTTTACATTACATCCATTTTGAACCTTTCCACATTCAGCAAAATTTTATGTTGGACAGACTAGTGTAAAATGGTGCTCCAACAATCAAAGAACGATGGCAATGTATAAGACACCAAATTTTTTACAGTACATAACGTTAATTTATAAGATATACACGTGGAATTAACATTACTCAATATTAAATTAAAAGCATCATGTTAATCTTACAAGTTTCGTTGTACATTTAATTATTACATTTTTTACATATTAAATCATAAAGTGCCATGCACAAGTTTATGTTGAACTAGGCCGAAAATGTAATAATTTTTATGTCTCAACGATATCTGCAGATGAATGGTGAGATGGTAATGATTCGAACCATCGATCTCTGGAAACAGTAGAACGCTACTGTTCCAGAGGTCCCGGGTACCAATCCCACATATGACCTAGATTATTTTACTTTCTAACTTCTAAGGTGATGTGCATCTGTTACAAATGCTATGAAGTATCATATTGTCGTAGTGCTTGAGTTTCAGACTAGAAGTACAGGCATTTCGAATTTGAGTCTCGTCGAAAACCACACAAACACCAGGAATCATGTAGACCTACGTTTCCAAAGTTCCTTTTGTCATTTTATAGTATTCATTAGTAGTAACGCAAAATCATATACAGTGAGCGTCAATAATAATTTGCACTTAATTCTGAGGTGAAAATTCTCTAAGTAACAAATGATAATTGAAATATTTTGAGGCACAAGTAGGTACCCAAGTCTTTTGTTATTCATTATGTTATAATTTCCAAAAAAACAAATTCACGTAATATTACGATAAAAAAGGAAATCTTCTGAAAAATTCAGTGCGCATTTCATTTGAACATATGTATTCTGATTTGTCCTTTTAGTTTTAATATATAATGCGTGATTTTTTAAATGCTACTATTAGTGTGTATTAATTTTTTCAGTTCACAATATAAGTCTTGTAGTTTTCGTACGTTTAAAACATAATAATGGTAATAAAACTGGGTTTTAGTAGAAGTGCGTAATTTATTGTACAGCTTCGAAAAGAGTAAGACTCTATCTCTCTCTAAGATATCGCTGAAGTTGTAAGGAAGACATGCACATTTAAGTACAAACAATCATCGACAGACTAACGAGGAAATACGAAGAATGTTCAACACTTTGGTCGCGCCTTGCATTATAACAGCAGTCGAAGTGTGCATAAAATGAGGAATGAAATGACGACATAAGAGTTTAGAAATAGGCAGTTGTTTCAAAATCATGGACTGTATACAAATTCATTTACGTTGGTAACTTTTTTGGTAATTTCGATAGTCAAATTAAAATCAGCGATCCCAAAACCGATATTTATGCATTTACACCGAAATTTGTTTAAGTACAGAATAGTCGGTCGCTATATTTATTTTCCAAATTTTGATAGCAGATTCAAGATCAGTGATCCTGGAAACTATGAATTTGACACTAATATCTGTCGTTTTCGATTATTTTTACATGTCACTCCCTTCTAACCCCCTCTAGTGGTGCTGCGGATATCTTACCCAACGGTATTCTTTTTCAGATTGTAAGTCGTTTGTGTACAAATTTTGGGGTAATTGCTCCAGGAATACTAGAGTTATGCTGGCACATATACATACTATATATACATACATCCACCACTTTTACAATTGTGAGAAATTCTGATATAGGTTTTTTTTTTCTTAATTTATCTATTTCGCTTAATACAAGCTACAAAGAAAATAACAAAGTAATTAGCTTAAATTTAAACAAAATCAACTTAAACTATGACTGGAAAATTAGAGGTGCGGCGGAGGAAACTCCTAAGAGAAGATTTGCTCAGGTGAAAGTCAAAGGAAGGGAGGGAGTTGGCTTTCCGAAGGATGCCAGAAAGTAGCTGGTGGATGAAGGTAATGTCTGCAGAATCGCGTCGCGTCACTTCCATAAGGGCTCCAAGTCGATCAGCATTAGGCGATTCATAGGGGGGAAGAATGAGACGATCAGACCAGGGAAGCTCTCGTAAAGCAAATCGAAGGAACCTTCGCTGGACTGCTTCAATTCTGTTGATGTTGGTAGATTGAGAGGGAGACCAGACTTGGGAAGCGTGTTCAAGGAGAGCCCTGACGTATTTTATTATTTGTGCTGTAAAGTATTTATGCTAAGTTTCAAGTAAATCCAATCAAAATAATTTTTCCCCATACAAATATTTATACCTCCTTTTGCCTCTTGAGGGAAGTGTTAGGGCAATTTTTATATTAGATAAACCTCCCACGAGAAATTCAGATCATAAAAGTGAAATCGCATCCAAGTCCGTTCTCGAGATTAACGCAGTCATATAAACAGACGCGCACCGTGGACTTTCATTATAATAATAACGATAATAACGTCTGCAACAGACAGACGGAGCAAGAGTTATATAAGGGCTCCGATTTTTACCTTTTGAGGTACGAAACCTTAAAAAACTTCTGAAGTAAGGTAAACTCAAGTCTTTTTGGAGTAAAACTATTTATTATACCTTATTAGACTTTTTCACTTAAATTAATACAAAATCTCAGACCAAGATCAACCGACTGCCACCAATTTCATCCGTGTTAGTCGGTGACAAATGTGTTCATTATGCTTTTATATTTTACTAGCTTGCCCGCACCCGGCATTTTCCGGAATACTATTAAATTTGTATTCCTTAATTTTACAACGCCTCCCTACTGCACCACCGCCTCTGCTATGTGACCCAGCGTTTTCCTATTTGCGTTTTGCACATGTTTTAGATATTTTCCAACAGTATTATTAAATTTAGTTTTCTTCATTTTACACTACTTCCTTATTGCACCCCCTCTCCTATATCTCTCAGCGGGGTGGTGGTGGTCTCATATTTGGAAATTTGAATAGCAGGTTCGAAATCAGTGATCCCGAAAATTAGCTAGTGCGATTTTTCAGGGAAATCCCTTGAAGTTTAACTTTTCGGTCGCCATATTGGATCCGACATCTTGAATTCCAAAATTTTGAATGCAAGCTCGAGATTTGCGACTCCGAAAACCTCCAATTGCCTTTTTCATAAAGATTCCTTGAAGTTTGAAAATTCGCTTCCTATACAAAACGGAAATTTCGATGTTTTCAATTACCCGGCTTTTCCTTTGGGGTTTCCCGAATTTTCTTTTTTTTAAACCTCCCCTGTATTATAGCAAACAAAACAAACAAAAAATTATCGAAATCGGTCAAGCCGTTTTTGAGTTTTAGGGAGACTAACGCACAGCAATTCATTTTTATATATATAGATTAGTTTGGTTAGTTCAATTAGTTATGGATATAATTAGTTCTGCACCAAGTAAGTCTAATCGAATCCTATTCCTTTAAATCTTACACACAGCATACCGCCTTCAACGTTGGGCTTCTTACCACGTCAGAATTTAGCAAGACGTGGTCTTAAAATTATTTTGCTCGCTCTCAGATTATAATTTCACGGAAGATCAAAAAAATTTAGCGGGATTATTCAGGAAGGATGAAGGTGTCTTCAGATAACAACTCAGAGCATTTCAGATAAGAAGATTATTTGGAATTATGCGGATAGACGAGAATACGTAAAGATAAAACGTGAAGGCGAGAGTTTTTGTGTTTTTTGTCTCCGTTTATACGAGCGTCTTGTGCTAGGTGGAAATTCTTTTATAAGATGGTAATTTGCGTTAAGGCAAGCAAAAAATGAAATGAAATGAAATCTTCTAACGACAGCCACTTTTCAGGGAAGGATTGTGATTTTTTTTATTTGAATTAGCTCACCTTGTATTTCGCTTTGTATGAGATTAGTTTGTGCAGCGCTGAGCCTTGAAACTTATTTGGTTATTCAGAAAAATTTGTCCAATTTGTCGTGTTCTACTTTCGACTCTATCGTAAATTCCGACAAAGCCACAGAAGCGTTTTTCTACAAAATTACAAAGAAAATAAGAAATCTCACTTCACTTATGTACTATATATGGTTCGGAGATATGGTGTAGCAAAGTTTCACTTAAAATGCTCGAAAAATGCCACTTTTTCGTATTTCGTCTCCTAGGTTTTTTTCAACAACTTGAACAAGGAAAGCACATCTGATGTCTGATACTAGACTATACATAACGTACATATATCAAACAAAATGAAATGAGTCCAAGTTAAACTCTCCACACTAATAGAACCAGAGATATGACATCGTAAAAATTTATGATATCTTCATACATATAATAATACATGCCCCCACACATACGATTTTTGATGCGTGAAACAAATTATAGTTCATACACATAAAAAACTGTGTATTCCATTTTTAGAAGTAAATAAATATCCAACGTTAGCAACTATTTGTATGAACCTTTTTTTTTATTTTCAGAAAGATCACGGCTAAACCAAGATCACCGACTAGCTAGACATCTAAGTAAATCCGCTTCTGAATTAAACGGAAGAGGATGTATTACAGATTCACCAAGCGGCTCACCACAACGCCTTCGTAGTGCTGCTAATCCCGCTGTAACTGGAGTCTTGCAAAAAACGCACGGATTCTTTAGTACATTAAGACATCGGTGGTCAAGAGGACGAAGCAAAGAACGAGGACGTAAGTCTCCGAACGATTTTCTTGACCAGCAGGAAAGCACTGATTACGGTGCTGACTGTAGCTCAGAGAATAGCAGCTCTGTAACACCAGCAACAAGTCCTCGACATCGGGCTACTACCATTGGCGGTTCCCCTCTAGCCAGGGAGATGAAATCGGCAGCCGACGAAATCGGAAATAGCAATTTTGGTGAACATTTCGAAGGGGGTCCATCTGGACTTAGTCAGACTGCATTGGAGTTGCTTCAGGTATTTTGTTTAAATAGGAGTGAAAACTCTCAATCAGTTGTTATGCCTTTTGGATAGTAATGAAAGCATAAAACGTAACAAAAACTTCCACAATTGACTTCACCCGTGTCAAGCTTTTAATTTTAAATTCTCACTACAACGTGTTCAATTATCTTTATGATTATTTTATATAATAGATCCATCCGGGTTTTGAGTAATTTGACCTTTCAATTAAAAGTGGTTCAAGCCCACCATGTAGGTCTAATAAATGAGCAGTATGAGTGTTTTGGTTCGTAACAGGGCGACTCGACACCCAAGATTGTCGGCAATCCAAAACCATCATGGTCGCACCGCATGATAAGGCCGAAAAACTCCTCCGTCTTAACAAACAAGAGCACAGAACACTCACTGGACTCTTCACTGGACATTGCTCCTTCAGGTATCACCTTAAAAAGACAAGGAAATCTGAAACTGACACCTGTCGCTATTGCGCGGAAGACCCAGAGACAGCGTTGGATGTTCTTTGTCAGTTAGGAGATGCCTTTCCAACACCGGAATAGGTTTGGAACATGACTCCCTGGATTTCTCTAAGAAGCTAGACCTGGGATGAAATCTAGATGGGGATTCACAATGGATCCTAGCAGTCGCGCTGATCGAAAGGCCATAAGCCTAAACGCCCCGTTTCCAACTAACTAACTAACAGGGCGACTCGGCCAATTAGCGCTAGGAGTCGCCCCGTTTTGATACCATAAAATACCATACCGTAAATACAATTTTAGTGCAGTTTATTTTAAAATGCTCAGAAATGGTAGCACTTAAACAATAAACAATATACATGGAAGTCTGTTTTATAAAGGTCTAGAATTTGTCTTTATCCTTTGAAGTTGAGAATTTTTAGTAGCCATATTGGATCCGCCATCTTGAATTTCCGAATTATCGATGGCAGATTCGATATCAGCGACCCTAAAAACTCATATATACATATATGTGGGATCCCGAACCTGAAAAAACAAATCAAATTTAATTTCAAAATAATCCCTTTACACGCCATCAATTTGCGACTATACCTCGACTCGAAAGTTTATATGTCCAGCTGGTCCAGCTGGTCCATCCGCTGAAGCTAACCCGTAACCTTTTTCCTGACATCTGCCCAGCGAGTTCTCTGCTGGTTACGCTGCCGAGTTGCAAAGTCGCGCTAAGTTGAACTCAAGCTAAAAGTAAAGTTCCGCTATCGTTTAATTGAAAATAAATCAGTGAATTAAACTAATTTGATTTAAACTAATTTATATAAAACTAATTGAATAAAACATAAAACCTATAACAAAAAGTGAATTTAATACAATTCCTATTTGCACCTACCTACTAAATACGCTCCACTAAAAACCACACAGGTAAAATAAAGTACTTCCTCTACATCTCTAGGGTTTCCCAATATGAACGTCCGAACTTTAAATTTGAATAAAACACACAATTTTCGAGCAAAAATGGTTGTGATTGCTTTATTTGAAAGATAATTTTATGCGATTTATGATTTGAATAAAATATCGGCCAAAGGGTCACCGCGGCTCCTCTTGTACACGTTCTTCCGCTCACGCCAATTTTCGATGACTCTGTGCAATATTTCGGCCGGTATCTCAGCTATGGCTTGACGAATATTGGCTTCCAATGCCTCAAGAGTTGTAGGATGGTTGCTATAAATCTTCGATTTAATGTGGCCCCAAAGGAAATAATCCAAAGGCGTTAGATCACACGATCTAGGCGGCCAAGCGATGGCACCATTTCTGGAAATTAACGACTCACCGAACTTTCCGCGCAATAAGTCCATGTTATGTCGAGAAGTGTGGGGCGGTGCACCGTCTTGTTGGAAATGAAGGTCGTCTGCATTAATTTCATCAAATTCCGGGAAAAAAAATCGGTCAACATCGTGTTATAGCGGTTGATATTATTGGTAACGGCATCTCCTGCCTCATTTTGAAAGAAATAAGTTCCGATGATTCTGCCGTACCATAATCCACACCAAACGGTCAATTTTTGTAGATGCAATGGTGATTCATGAACCACTCGTGCATTTGACTCACTCCAACAGCGGCAATTTTGCTTGTTGAGGAATTCATTGAGCCAAAAATGAGCCTCATCTGAGAAGATGATTTTCGATGAAAATCGCCGTCGGCTTCCAACATTTCTAGTGACCAATCAGCGAACTGACGACGAATGTGATGGTCCGTTGGCTTGAGTTCTTATGCCAATACCATCTTATAAAGATGCAGACCCAAATCCAATTGCAAAATTCGCCAGGTTGTCATCCTGGAGAGCCCCAACTCTTGAGAACGGCGCGGAACAGACGCATTTGAGTTTTCACGAACACTGGCTTGAACGGCGGCAATATTTTGTTTACTTCGGCCATGTATTTGTCTTACATGCACCTTTGTATCGTGAAGAGTGAATTCACCTTCAAACTTTGTTATTATGCGTCTTATAGCCGCTCAGAAGGAGTTTTATGACGACCGTTTTTTGCATGGAGCGCTCTTACAGTACCGACAAGAGAATATGAATTTGCGTAATAATTTTGGACAATTTCCCAGCGTTAGTACAAAGTGAAACGTATCATGATGAAATCGCAAACCTTACTGAACAGAACTGCATAGATCTGTCAAAAAACCATAAACAAATATGGCCGCCACGAGCTATCAAAACCGGGTCGTTCCTATTGGGAAACCCTTTATATTTACTTGCAGGGAAATCCGTTCAATTTCCACTGCGCCATTGCAGTTCCACGATGTAGCTTTTCGTTACAGCGATGCAACGTTTCGTTACACTTTCAGACGCATTAATCGAATTTGTTCTGCCGTCTGTAAAGAACTTTCACTTAAAAAAGCGTACTGATGGAATAACACACTTGCGTGGGAAACCGTGAAATGTTGCTTGAAAATCGAATATATCTAACTTTCACTATTTAAAAGGTGTATAACCAACTGAAGCTATTGAATACTGCTCAGCCTAAAAAAAAATATTGTTTTCTTCAATAACGGTATTTTTCAGGCTGAAGAGGCGAGAAGGAAAAGGGAAGCCAAACTACGCCAACATGTATTCTTTTCCCTTCGAGTGAATCTTAAAAGTGGTAGAAATTTGGCCGCAATGGATAAAAGTGGTAGCGCCTTCACCTTATACTCAAAGTGGCTTTTATATATTTTTTTTTATCCCGCAGGCACAAGTGATCCTTATGTTAAATTTAAGTTGTCCGGTCGTCTGCTTCACAAGTCAGCCACAATTCAACGAAGCCTAAACCCGGTGTGGGATGAAACGTTCGCGGTACCAATCGAAGACCCATTCCAGCCAATCATTGTAAAGGTAAGTAGTCACCTTACTCGTATGTCTTTTGCAAATTAGAAGTGGGAAAATAAAATACTCTTTCTTTGCTTTTAAAGGTTTTCGACTATGATTGGGGACTGCAAGACGATTTCATGGGCTCCGCCAAATTAGATATAACGCTATTAGAACTAGGGCAGCAGCAAGATCTTACGCTTAGGCTCGAGGACCCGAGCCGACCTAACCGAGATATGGGTGAGATTTTACTTACCGCCACTTTATGGCCTCGCACTCAGGAAGATAAGGAACTGGTTCGTGACATTCCTACTGTTTTTGTTTTTACTTTTCACATTCATTCTTCCTTTCTGCCGTTACTTTTTGTTAATAGCTTTGATGCGATCCATTTATTTAAAAAAAGTTTTGTCATCCTGTTGCGTGCGTGCTGCCCTGCCTAAGGAGTAATTAGTTGCCACTGGGATTACCTCTAGCCCCTCACTTAAACCTTATTACTCTGGGAGGACAGATGCGTGTTGCCCCGCAAAAACGTTGGAAAGCCTATTTTGTGACATGCGAGTGACTTAAGGTGATGATGTACTCCCATCACGCAAACGGTAAACATGTGGCGTATAGTAGCGCGACACATGGCGAACAGCAATAAATATTGTGTAGTAATAAAACAATGTAGGACGCTATCTGCGCATATGCGATATGCGAGTACTACATACAATCGGCCCGTTCCTTCCACATTCATGGTAGGTTAATGGTCTGAATTAAATTTAATAGCGAGACACTTCACTGAAATGGAATTTTATGGACGTTTTCGATTTAAACGAAATTCGCTCAGTTATGGCAATAAAAATGTCATTTTGTCGACTATAAAATCAGGTGTACCTAATGTAGCGGAGTTTAAATGTTATTACGACTTTCTTAAACTTCAATTGCGGGCTTATTTTGTGAAAATCTCGGAAATTCCTCGTGTTTGAGAAACATTGATTAACCGAACGGAGTTCCAATTTGTTAAGGGCTATGACATAACTACGATTTCGAAAAAAAAAAAAATTTGTAATCATACAGGCTTGAAAAAACTAATTAGGCTAATGAAATGTGAAAATATGTGACTGTGGGGCTGAAGCGGCGATGGCAGTATTGGTCAGGTGCTACCCACTTAAATTTTATATTTTGGGCTGGGTTACGGTCGTGGCCTCAGTAGATAGGGCCGGTTTGATTGTCCCATTTCTATAGGCAAAGATACGTACATGGGGGCTTTGGCGCAGAGGCGTATTGACCCTGGGTAAATGTACTTACTTAAAAACAATGACGTCAACAATTTTTAACGCCGTCTCTAGCTAAGACGAAGAACGAAAGTAGCTACATCTCCTTTTGTTCTCTCCTCAAAGGAAATGTCATAGTACATACATAATTATTTTTTTTACTTTTAAATAAAATTGTACTACAGACTATGGCACGATTCTTGTATCCTTGGCCCCGCTTTTTGGGAACGGGGCTCGAAACATTTTGCTGTGCTTTACATTCCTTTGTAAAAGGAAAATTAACTCCACCGGCAGTTTGTAAAAGGGAAATTATAATAATATATAATAGACTTTTCCTAAAACTTAAAGTTTTCCCAATTACGGTGGCTCGTCAAGTATTAAATATTTTGCCCTATATCTCGAAAACGGGTCGAGATAGAATTTTTTAATTATTTTTCCGTTAATTAGCACAGCAAAATCTTTCGAAGCCCGTTCCCAGAAATTGGGACCCCGTTCCCAAAAAGCGGGGCCAAGGAAACAAGAATCTCCCCCAGACTATGTAAAAGAATTGTAAAAAAAATTGTTTTTTTCCAATATATTGGTCGCCGAAGTTGAAGCCTCGTGTCTTGATGACGTAAGTGATAACTCAGCCTAAACACATTGGATAAAGAAGAAGATTAGTACCGCTATAGTCTAACTCAGGTCGGTGAAGTTGACACCCACTTTTACGAATTTTGCAATACTTGCGTGTGCGATTGATTGTCCATCTATTGTCCACAATTGTCCGCCATTTAGTTTCGATTGTCCGCCCTTTGTTTCGGAATGGCAATTAAAAAAATTGTTTTGCCAATTTTTTCCACCGTCACCCATAAATTACAAAAAAAAATTTTTGAACCGCATAGGCCAATTGTCCTTCGTTTGCCCATGTTTGTCCAGCAATTACGTTTGTTCGTCTCCCAAGTGGGAAATTATAATTGATTTTACAAATGGTCAAATAAAAGGAGTCCTGGAAAACACGTTTGCACTTGGAGAGACATAACGTTTGACATGGACAAACGAAATAAGAGCTGGACAAACGAAATAGGTCCTGGACAAACGTGGTTTTGGGGTAGACAAACAAAGAACGGCCTGGATAAACGAAAAATCGTCGTCGAAAATTTGATGCTTTTTACAGACTTCTAGAATATCGTCTGCATTAGTCGCAGTCGGAGGCATTATGAATTATTTTCATATACCTGCGAATGACAAAAAGTACAATAGATGATTGGAGCTTTACAATTATTTCTGTATTTATCGAAAATATCTAAATATCACGCAGTACATTCGTAAATTCGACAGAGAGAATGTATCTTACCATTTTGTTCATACGAAGAATTGATTCTTGGTTTCGACGTATTTATCTGATTTTGTTGAGTACAAAACTGTAGTCTCAGAAATGATGAATAATGAAAGGATGCAATATACCTTTCAGTCAAGAAGATAATGATTTAATCTGGAGAAAAATTAACGAATTTGTCAACGAAAGGTCACACAAAACGGTTTCTATAACATAATTTGAGTGGCACTTACCAATACAGTTAACACTCTGTAGTACATAAAACATAAATTAATATCGTTTGTTATATTAAACCACGAAATTTTGTTAAAAACGTGAAAATTCGTGACAAATATCACACACGAACTGCTTCCTCAAAACTTGCCAAAAACTGGCGCTTGTTTGTTGTGGAGCATTCACTAATTGACTTTTTTCTTGGAACGCTAACGCCAGCATTATTTTGGTTTTCCGGTTTCAAAAAAGGGGTGCCAACTTCACGTTTTTGGAAAATTTAAAAAAGTAATTATAATCAACCAGTTGGTGGACAAACGAAACTTATTGTTGGACAAACTTGGGCAAACAAAGGATAAACGAAATTTTCGGTGCAAAAAATTTTTTTGGAATTTGTTGGTGCCAGTGGAAAAAATTGGCAAAAAAATTTTTTGGGCTGTCATTTCGAAACGAAGGGTGGACAATCGAAACTAACTGGCGGACACTTGTGGACAATAGATGGACAATCAATCGCACACGCAAGTATTGCAAAATTCGCATAAGTGGGTGCCAACTTTACAGACCTGTCTAACTCATTCATAAATTTGTCATTTGCCATTTTGTAAATCAAAAAAAATTAATGTGTCAGACTACAGCGGTATTCTTCCTGATTAATAAATCTAATTTAGTTTTTAATTTTAGAAATGCTTAGACTGAGTTATCACTTACCTCATCACGACGGGATTCATCAATTTGGGCAACCAATATTTTGGAAAATACAATATTCGTTAACAATTGTTTATAAGCGCAATAATAAATTCAAAAAAATTGTATATAGATGTATATTGCCTACATACTTATATCTTCGCTTGCTAAAC
Source organism: Neoitamus cyanurus (assembly GCA_947538895.1). Classification (NCBI taxonomy): domain Eukaryota; kingdom Metazoa; phylum Arthropoda; class Insecta; order Diptera; family Asilidae; genus Neoitamus; species Neoitamus cyanurus. The sequence goes on along the minus strand of OX384541.1, from coordinate 32,471,588 downwards.
TAAAATTTCTTCTTAAAGCGGAATAAATGGGTCTTTGCACTTGCTTTTGGGTGCTAAAGGTGCAAGCCGAATTATCTTCTATTCACAGGTGTAATGATGTGTGTGGGTCTTATTAAATGAGAAAAAATTACTACATTGCATCTTAAATTTTTCACAAACAATTTCGTACGTGCTTTGGTTGGCCCACTACGTTACAATTCATTTATGGCGGTTGGGTTGTCCCAGCTGGTCCCCCCAACTAATCGCAAAAGGTTGGGGGCAATAAAAATAAATTGGGCAACACACCTTTATTATAATTTATCGGTTCTGCCGACTGGTTGTCCCCACAAATTGTATCGTCTTTAGCAGGTGGCCCAATATTAAAGAACTTTTAGGGTATAATGATTCGAAAAATAAACTAAATATGTATGTAAGGAGCTTTAACATCTCACTTGTGTTCTAAGACAATAACTTAAAAAAATTGTGTACTTTCTGCTTGCTTTACTTACTGGGTTGCAACCCTGTAGTCAAAGTCTTTATTGCTTATTCAAGAGAGAGAGAGAGATTTCTTGTTTACGTGTTTTCAAAAGTACACCCCAACAATTTATGCAAAAACAACTCACGAAATGAGTCAATACTTTGCACTAACTAAATAACGACCAGGCCCATTACTTTCACCATAAAGAGCATTTGTTGACAATAATCTTTAGAAGTATAAAAAGAAGCTGTGCCTTCCCCAAGGGCAATTCCTGCTGAATTTCTGAGGAAGGCGAACAAGGAAAATATGAAATAAGAAAAATTCAGTGAAATTCGTGGGAGGATCCGTGTAAGCAATCCTCTGACGGAAAATATATTTTTTTTGAGGACAAGCAAACATCACAAAGTCCTACAACTGTTGACAAAGCGAAAATTATTATGCTAATTCTCGTGGCGCGTCCTTCGTGAGAGGGAATTTTTTTTAAAGCAATCGCGCACCAGCTTCAAAATAAATAAGAAATTTTTTTAACTTATTCCATTCCCCTGTGAACGTGTTATTCCATTTCAGAATGATTCGCCCAATTCGGTATTTCGCGCAAGAAAATAACACCCGTTGTTTCATTTCAGCAAATCTTATCCGACTGACGGTGATGGCAACTGAATTTCCTCAGAAATGCACTATTTGCATAATGTGTTTGTTCCAAGTGCGGCAATGTTTATTTTCGTTTCATAAATGTTTGTGCTTACGAATAACTCTTTCCTGCACCCATTCACATTTTCTTGGAAAACGATTTCGACAGATCGAATGAACACATCCATTCACATGCTCCACACGAAGTCAATTCGAGAATCGAGAGCCATCATTAAGAAGGATTCCAGGTGTGCTCAGCTGAACGGGTCACGCTTACACTATTAATTTGGACCTTGTGAAAACAACTCACCTGCCGGGCAATGATATATTAACCAAATTCAATGTTTACTTTTAACTTCGAGAGCAGACCCTTTATCTCTAAAAGATTCGTGCTCACCTGCACTGCGTACCCTCCCCCGACTTATTGCTGCTTTCTGCGGACCATTTCAAGGGAGGAACTTGTGGAACCAAAAGTGCCGGCTGCTATTAAGCTCAAAGCATGTCTTAGTAGCGCTTTGTTCCGAGTAGCACGTCCTGCGGTGCAAAAGAAGTAGACAGGAATTCGTAACCATAATAGTTTAAGGCAACATAAGTCCTGCTTACGTGTTATCCTTATTTTGTATGTAATCAAAGAACAGCTGTAAAAGCACTCCTTACAAGAGATAACATCACCAATTCAGAGCGTTGGAGTGCTTCCTTCCTAGAGCTTCTGCTTCGTGTATGCAAGTAGTCAAATATTTTTAGTCGAGGGAGTGTACACCCTTCAGGTGGGTGCTTTTGGCTGTCGGAGAGCTACGTCCTTTTGTTTGCTGATAGCCCTTATCGAAATCACTTTTAAGTGAAACCTTACTACAGAGTTCTATAGATTTCTATTTGATTTATTCCTTTTTATAGGGTTCATTTTTAGGGTAAGTCTCAAAAGATAAAAAATAGGATAATTTATGGAATCACTTATTTGCCTGCGAATCGACCGAGATCCCATCTGGACAGTGCTGCCTAATTTTCATCCTTTATTACAACGAACTCCTTTTCTCGATTGGATTGCTCTTCCTTCCTTTTTCTACACATATGTATGTATCCGATTGACCACTTCTTCCAATTCTTTTGTATTATTACATTGGCCTAGTCATAGTTTTCAAATCGTTCAAGGTAAGCATATGAAGCGTTTCTTATGACGCTTGCCGATTTTATTGAAACTGTTTAGTAATTATGCAGTTATACTCCAATAGGAGAAATGGAGTATGGAAATATTCAAAAAACCCCCAATGGTTTCCACGATATCAGGAGTTGTTATTTTCCTGGATAACGTTGTATTTTCCGCATTATCCTAAATGTTCGTACGATGGGACGTGTGACCTAAATGTCTAACGGCGTTTTTTAAAAAACGTAGTTCTTTTTGAAAATAAAAGACATTTTTCTTAAGAGTACCATGTGCGTTCTATGACGAACAGAAAGATAGTTGCCGGAATAAAGAACTAGTTCAAATCTCCTTTTTTAAAAACCATATAATTATTCAAGTATTAATAAATTCACATAAATTAAAAATTTCAATCTTCTTCCAATGTGTTTGTGTCCCCTTGTCGCTCTGGTCACAGTAACGGAGGGTTGCGTGGCTGCTACTCTCCTTTTGCAGCTTCTTGGTTTGTACTGCCTGTTGAGCGATATCGGTGGTTAAGATTGGTAAAAATCTGGTTGTTCATTCGTTAGGAAGATTTAGGAATCTGATTAGATATAGTATAATGTCTAATGTGATAAGACAATCAACTTAGATTGTGAATATGTTGTGCCTCTGTTTAGAAGGGCAGATTATATCTTTGCGGGTTTCAGATTAGAACTCTGATTGTGCAGATTAGAACTCTGACAGTGCAGATTAGAACTCTGCGTATTTTCAAATTAGAACTTTGAGGATTACAGATTAAAACTTTGTGGGCTTCAGATTAGAGCTCTGATAGTGCAGACTAGAACTCTGCTGGGTGTGACCATGAAATATTCTGATTTCTCATTGCATTTGCATGGCCTTATATACGAATTTATCTGACAGTCCTATATGGTGAATAGTTGAACTATTCTGCACATGCTTTCAGTAGGCCTTGTCAAATTTTATGACAGTGGACCGATGTGGAGTTGTTTACAATTGTACATTGAAACATGGATTTCTTGACGTTAAGACTGAACACAGCAGTTCGTTGGCTCGAACAACCATTATGTTATGATTTTGAGTCAACAAGCGAGTATCTTAGCGTACAGCTCAACTTATTAGTAATGTGTGCGAATAATGATCAAATCGAATTGAAAATCTCTGATTAATCGAGTAATTCGAAATAAAGAATGTCACAACAAGGACTTATATTTTGAATCGCCTGCAATTTCGGTCTGTTCAATGTTTAGTCATCATATTGAAAGATAGACATTTACGATAATGCTGCGTTAGGGTCTTTCGATAAAGACGCTCGACTTTTAAATGTAAATAAAACAAGTTGTGTGTGAGATATCTAGTCAATTTTTAATTTATTTGGAAGAATATTTTATGGCATTAAGAATGGAATATAACGGCGTTCAAATGTCCGTCGCGGCTTTGCTTGGTGGCACGTAATTAATTAAAACCAAACACTTCTAATAACTTCTCAGCGATTTCTTGTTATTATAGCACTGGAGTGCGTGCTCTTATTAAGCTTAACTTTAGTTTTTGAAAGTCATGGACGCACAATTTTCTCGTTTATTGTAAAACCCCACAGCAGTGAACTACTATAAGTATAAGACCACCCTTTCAGGGTTAACGTACTTTTAATCAGCATGTACTGTGTCCAGTATAATTTCCTATTTTCGCAGTTAAAAATTAGTACAGAGAGTACGAGTAGAGTGCTTCATTTTTTAGCCGATGTTCATCTTTACTTTTTCTTTCTTTTCTGAATGCATTGGTCTGGTTACTCTCGAGTACGAGTACGTTCAACTCCTCTTCTGCTGGATGCTTTGCACTGCGAATTTATGTACAATGCATCTTGAAATGCGAAATGCATTTCACCTCAGACTTATTCTGGTAGTTTCATTATATTTGAAGAAAGAGCTTAGGACTGATCTGTTCCACGAGTTCAGTCGAGCAAAATCAGTTTCCATTCAATGAATCCTGAAAGTTCAGCAGTTTTGCTTTTAATAGCTCTTTGTGTCCCTCAACGCTTCGAATCAAAATCTCAGATGGTGACAAATCATGCTACAATTTGCAAGTACAATATGTGCGATTCTCCCTCCAGCACACAAATTCCCAAGCTGCCTACAAAGAGGCTGAATTGTGTCCATTGATAGCAGTCCTGTCCTACTGTCCGAATCTGTCTGCATTTCATTTCCGCCCGATTGCAGCTTTTAATTAAAGGAAACCAGAAGTTTGCTGTCATTGAATTGAAGCAATAGTAAGTCATTCTCTAGCAAAAACGACATACTTGTATGTTCTTAGCACTGACATACATATATATATCCATATAAGGCATAAGGGACTACTCCTGGCAAGAATTAATTTCTACCCTGGGCAAGACTGGACACTTTCAATTTTGACGCATTGTAGACAAGGTCAGTGAAAAACTTTGATTTCCCTGTAAGTTTGTGTTTATAATCTACGAGTACCTCCAGTGTGTGATACGAGTAGGTACCATCATCAACAAGTAGCATATTTGCAACTATCAGGCGCACATTCCCAGAAATTTCCCTCTGGGCACGGCCGGCGGCGCGGCGGTGCTTTGAAATGCCGGAAAGTGGCTTAGACTTTGTTGTTAATTTTGAAATTATTGCTTCAAGTTTCTTGTTATTTTTTGCTTATCACGTCATAATTTGCATTCTTTCAGTAAAAAAATTGTTTTCTCACAAGCCAATGTACCACGCCTCGCAGCTCACGCTAAGAACTCTCAATACGCACAGCGAGCGGAACTTTTGATTTCGTTAAAATTTTTAAATTTTTATTTGTTCTGCAGTCGCATATCACGCACTTCATGCTTAGTTATTTTGAAAACACTTTCTAGTACTTCCAGCGTAATCCCAAGCTGGCCGAGGCATCGAAACGCCTCAAGTCTCAAATCTGGAGCTCAGTTGTAACAATAGTGCTAGTAGAGGGCAAAAATCTTCCAACAGCTGATGATGGCACAAATTTAACAGAACCCTACATTAAATTTAGGTAAGTAAATATCGACGTGAACATTTGTATTTCAGAATAAGGCTGATAACCGATTTAACGGGGGAAGTCCATGTAAACGCCTCAAAATCAGTCATATTTCAAAAATGTTTTAGAAGGTGATAAAATAATTTTATTGTTTTAAATTTTTAACATAACTTTATTTAACCTTTCTAAAGTAAAAAAAATGTTTTTTTCCTTCCAAAATGGTGGCTCAGGATAATTTTTCGTCTGTCGTCTCCGACGCGAGGTCCAACAGTGCTCCAAGTCATTTTCTGAATACGTATTATGGAATACGTGTTGGCAGGAATGCGAATGAGTTAAGTTAACCAAAAATACATCATGAAACCCACATTCGCATTCCCACTGGCGGATTCCGCAATAGAGCCCGTATGCATGTATGAAAAAAAAACAATCAAACAGATTTTTAATCAGTGCTGTCCTGTCTTGTTATCGCCCGAACCAGGATTACTTTTGATTTATTCTAAATTTCACAAATTGGCGGCTTTTGAAAGCTAAAACTTAAACTCAAAGTTGTGCTGAGTAATGTGTAAAAATGTCAGATCGATTGGTAAAAGATGTGTTTTGCAATCACCTACAATTTGGAAAAAAATAAGTTTTGAGAAAATAGCGTTAATAGAGTTTTAACCGGTTCGCTACTATATGTAGTCCTCTAGGAAAAATCAGTGAAAACAACATGCGGGTTTGTAACGAAACCCCATCTCAAAAATAATTTTTAATTGTATTACTAATTTTGAGTATAAATCTATAACGTATTTTATTTATTTTTCTTTAATTTTTTATTACGAAGTAGGAAACTGGTATAAATAAATAAATATTGTTCGTACAGAGGTACGAGTCGTGAAAGTGTGTATTTTGTGTGGGATACGGGTGAGCTTTTTGTGCGTGCAGAATAAAACCGGACCTAAGGTGCAAGATTCTAAGAGAACAGCTGGCGCATGAACGAGGATCATCTCAATATCTCAAAATTTCGCAATTTGACAACACTTCAAAAATTTTTCACTTTTTCTGAATTACATACTTAATTACCTGTAAATCAAATTCTTTTCAACGGCTGCCCCCCATAGAATCCTTCACCGTCAACTTTGCAGCAGAGCTTTGAGAGTTTAAAGCGTTTTCAGTGCAGCAAGAGCGACCCGAACCCATAGAATCCTTCGCCGCCACCGCCACCGCCACCGCTCAGCTGTTTATGACAATTCGAGACCAACCGCCAACTGGCGCAGTATGCTCCGAAGGTGAATTAACAAGAAATCTAGTACCAATTCGTCAAGAAACTAGACTAATGAATTCGGGAAAAACTCGGCACTTTCCAGGAAATCCAAACGAAGAAACAGGAAACCGAATAATCACAAAATCACCAAAACAGTTCACAGATATCAAATTCAAACCTTTACTTGTCAAATAAACAGCTGATTCAACGAAACCCAACTGGCCAATCACAACTTGTAAAAGCCCTCTCAGCAAAGCTCTCTCACGACGGTCTGCTGCAACCAGATATTGACTATTCCTCTAAATTTCCTCTCGCGACGGTCTGACGGTGAGTCGGCTATGGGTTAGCTCCCATATGAAATGCATGGATTCAATAGTTGTGCAGCGGCGGCGAAGGTGAAGTTGACGGCGAAGGATTCTATGGGGGCCGCCCTTATCCCATAGCCGACGCAACGGCAGCGCGTTGCCGGAGAGAAATTTAAAGGAACCTTCTATATTTCGTTGCGGCAATCCGGTGTGAGAGAGCTTTTGCTGAGAGATCTTTGACAACTGCCAGTTAGGATTCGTTGAATCAGCTGTTTATTTGACAAGTAAAGGTTTGAATTTGGTATCTGTGAATTGTTTTGGTGATTTTGTAATTATTCGGTTTGCTTTTTCTTCGTTTGGATTTCCTGGAGGGTGCCAAGATTTTCCCGAATTCATTAGTCTAGTTGCTTGACGAATTGGTACTAGATTTACCTGGTTAATTTACCTGCGGAGTATACTGCCAGTTGACGGTTGGTCTCGAATTGTTATAAACAGCTGAGCGGGAGCGGATGCGTCGACGGATTCTATGGGTTCGGGTCGCTCTTGCCGGACTCAAAATGCTTTAGCTCTCAAGCTCTGCGGCAAAGGCGACGCTTCGTTTGCCGTTGCCGGATTCTATGGGGGCCAGCCTTAATGCTCCATTATGCCTATAGCCGCCATTTGGAAGTATTTTTGCTTTGTTATTGACTTTCAAAATACAAACTCAAATGACTCGTATACCACAGACCTACCTCGCCACAGATGTGGTTTGGTGAAATGTATTAAAATTGAGTAATTAACCCAAAAAGACAGCCTCTAATATATACTTAAGGTGCACAGTAAATACACGCCAGAGTATGCAGGTACAGATGAGAACTCGTAGGTTTTATCACCCTCTATCAATATAGCTAGAATTGATCGGTGAGCACACAAATAAGAGATGCCAAAATTATACTCCTCTTTTTACTACCTCTAGAACTGCTATAACGAATTTTCGGATATCAGCCCTATATCAAAGTTTTTCGAAGAAAGCTTTTGTCATATAACGCCCTTATATAATCTTCAGGTTAGGAAATGAAAAATACAAGAGTAAGTCATCATGGAGTTCGCGATGGTTGGAACAGTTCGATTTGCATTTATTCGACGAAGACCAACTTCTGGAGGTGACCATTTGGAACAAGAATACAATGTATGGGAAATGCACAATTGACCTAACGGATTTACCGCGGGAGAAAACCCATGGCCTATGGCAGCAATTTGAAGATAATTCTGGAGAAGTATTTCTTCTTCTGACAATCAGTGGGACCACAGCGTCTGAAACGATCAGTGATCTTACATCGTACAAGGATGATCCACGCGAACGGGAGCAAATTAAGCAGAGATACAAATGGCCTACGTCATTTAATAATATACGCGATGTTGGACATCTTACGGTCAAAGTCTATGGCGCCACTGGACTGGCAGCTGCCGATCTCGGGGGTAAATCAGACCCCTTTTGTGTTCTCGAGCTGGCCAACGCACGTCTGCAAACACAAACCGAGTACAAAACGTTAACACCAAATTGGAACAAAATTTTTACATTGTGAGTATCGCTGCTGAAGAAATTAACAACTAATGAACTCACCTATTGTATTATTTTAGTAATGTTAAGGATATGACGTCTATATTAGAAGTGACCGTATTCGACGAGGATCGCGACCATAAAGTCGAGTTCTTGGGGAAAGCCGCCATACCATTGTTTCGAATAAGGAATGGTGTTAAACACCGGTATACACTTAAAGATAAGAATTTATGCGGTAGAGCCAAAGGGAATAACCCACAGGTAGGATTGGGCACATCAGCGCATCAGTGGTTTAACCTAAATGCAGTCACCATCTCACGTTGGTGAATCACAGCTCTTGAGATTTCCAGAATTTCGTTAATAGATTAAAATCATTCTCAAACTATGCGGTGCCTTTTATTATTGTAGTTAGACTACTAGGCATCTAAAAATACGGATAGTTTCATATTATTCAAACTGACCGACTGTATGTTTATCGTCCAAACGCAATGTTGGTTATGCCGCTCTTGCGCTGACCGGCATATTTTTATTAGCTGAGTTTTTACTTGAAATAAATTCATATTTTTCGAACAGATCCTTCTTGAAATGTTTGTGCAATGGAATCCGATTCGAGCTGGCATTAGAACGTTGCAACCCAAGGAAGAGAAATTGGTCAATCAAGAGGCGAAATTTAAACGACAACTGTTCCTCAGGAATGTGACGAGGCTTAAAGCTATTATTATGGACCTAATGGAAGCAGGCAGATATGTGCAGTAAGTTAGATATATTGATTTACAATTTTATCAACGGCTAGATGTATCTGATCTAATTCCTGTAAGTTTGCATATAATTATTATAGTTACCAGCGCTGGTTGTATGTATGTAAATCACAACCAGCTGAACCAAAATTTTTATATCGCCAAAATTTTAACTGGTTACCATCGCTGGTTGGCTTTTGTAATGGTGGTCAGGCCTAGTTCCTATCTTGATATTTTTTATGCAAAATACATTTGACGATTTTGTATTATGTTACTTAAATAAATTGTATTTCCTGTACCTTAGGAGCTGCTTCGAGTGGGAGTCGCCAATAAGGTCAATCGTTGCGTTCAATCTATGGATATGCATTAGTCTCTGGGGTGATGTGTCCACCGTCCCAGCAATTCTTTTACTAGTCATCCTTAAGTAATTTCCGCAACACAACTTGTTTAATAAAAAAACTTTACAAACTAAAAACGTTTAAACTTTAGAAACTGGTTCATCCGGTGGATAACTGGTGCTGCAGACAACAATTCAGCTGAAGAATACGACTATGGAACGGACGATGATGATGACGATGATAAAGAAAAAGAAGAAAAGAAAACGATTAAAGAGCGTCTTCATGCGATTCAGGAGGTTTCGCAAACCGTGCAGAATACTATAGGATACCTTGCATCATTAAGCGAAAGTGCTAAAAAGTACATATACAAATCTCTTATACTCACATATTAAAAATACTAAAGCCTTTCACCCTTTCAGCACGTTTAATTTTTCCGTCCCAGAACTTACATGGTTTGCAGCAATCCTGTTATTCCTCGCATTTTTTGTGTTATACTTGGTTCCAACTCGGGCGATATTGATAATATGGGGAATCGTTAAATTTACTAGACGAATATTTAGGCCGCATTCTGTTCCTAACAACGAGCTTCTAGATTTCCTTTCGCGAGTGCCGGATAACGAACAAAAGGTTTTGCCATTTTGATATATCTTATATGTACGCTTATAATAATTCCATTTCCGATTAGGTTATGTACCGCGAACTGCCTGTGTACTCCACCCCCGAACTAGCCAGAAAAGATCCGAAGAAGAAATGCAAACCATCATAGTCCCTTGGAAATGGTCAGTCGTCATTCCATCAGCTTGTAAATATATCCACATGTTCCATTAAAAATGTTTCTAAGTACTTCAAAGCTGACCGTGATAATTTCATATTAGCAAAATTAAAAGTGAAACGGTTCAATAAAAAGTAACATTTTATAGAATTGCGGGTATTTTAGAGACCGTAGAATTTTTACGAATTTTATACAATTTGTTGTAAATAATTTCTTCCCATTTAGGACGATAATCAAGTTACAGTTCGCTTAATTTACAACTATTGTTACGTTTTTTTATGTTTTTTAAGTAGATGGTATGCTTCGTCAAGTTTAATCATATTTTCCATAGTTCTTCCATATCACGTGGAGCACCAGTAAGTGTAAATGTTGAAAACAAAAATATTTAAAAAATTAAAAATATTGTAAATTTGAAGATGAATCTTAATTTCTTAAAAACTTAGCTACTCCATACAGCCAGTGGTTTCTGAAAATAAGTGTAAGGAGACGGTGGCAATATTTACGACGTGGATTTATATCTTTTTGTGTTTTCCTAGCACCACCATATTGCTCTCAAATCTTCTTCCACATTGAACGAAATGGCATCTCTATGGTGATTTCATGAATAAATAAATTGTTTGTAAAATTGCATTACATTCGGTCGTTATATATCTTTGCGAGTTTGCGCATGTCTAATGGTCACAATATATAATACAGTTGCAAGTACACCATTTTAAAATATCAGAATAAACCCATCAACGAATTTTAAGTATGAAGTAAATGGAAATACGCATTTAACATTGTAAAAATTTTTATTAAACGAGTACGTTAGGAGTTCTTACTACAATTTTACTCTTTTTGAGAAATCCTAAAATAGATAAGCATACTATTATTTTATTGAGGGGGAGGTGTGTATATGCATTAAAATTTTAATTTCCGCTCATAAGATACAAATGTAACGTACAACATATTTCCCGCCGCCGTCTTTATAAATATGCGACAACCGTAGAACAATTCTTAAGGGCGGTAATCGTTTTTGGTTTTTCTGAAAATCTAGGAATAACTATCGATGTATCGATGTTGCTTGTGGGAGTATACACGTGGCAAGTAAGGAGGCAGGTTACTTGCTCGCGGTGGTGGAGGAAAGCAACTTGCCTGCAAAATAGAGCTCCAGCCAATTTACTGGCCTTGCCTTGCATCACCGAGTTATTTACTCACTTGCCTTGTATGGCTTCGTGTAAACCGGCCTTAAGAGTCTAACCGCGAGAGTCTACTTGGGATCACTTTGAGTAGGCGATTCGATTAAAAGTCAATGATTAATGTCGTGATTGTCGAATGCTGTCAATAACACAGGTCTACAAAGTTCTTCTGTTAGACAGCTGATTGTGATGAGCTGTCGAATAGTCATCTAAGATTTTTCCTCGCAACGTTATGGTCATTTCAAAATCTAATTTCGAATTCTTCATCCCCTCCCCCAAAATCCATATTCTTAACATATGTATATATGCATAGTGTTCAGTCTAATTTTCGGGTTTATACTTCAAAGATAACAGGTCAAATGCGCAAATGCTCATGAGGTTAGCTCATTTTAAGGGGTTATTACCAGCTTAATTTTTTTTCCATTTTTTTTTAATTGGCTTAAATAATGCCAAAACATCCCTAGAATCAAAATATACTTTGTAGAAAGGTGTATTTAAATGTTAAAATGTCTCTAAACCAATTTTTCCGAAGCCACTTTGTCAATTTTTTTTTTTAAACGCGTTTTTCTCGGAACCACGATTTCAAAATCGGCCGGCAGTAGAACTCGAACAGTTTTCATCCGATTGTCTTCACATTTCAACTGGACCTTTATTATTAAATTATCTAATGAAGTGCACACGATTATAGCGATTGTGTATCAGGAAAAAAAGTTATAAGCCATTTAGTTTGAGTTTTTTCGTCGAAAAAAACGGTTTTTTTTTCAAACAACTGCCACCTTGCGAAAACAATTTCTAAAAATATAATCATGTGTACTTCGGTACCAAAAATCATGTAGATAATGAAAAAATTTTTGGTTTTATTCAAGTTACTTTGGACGAGACTTCTACTGCCGGCGACCGTGGAAGGACCTTTTTTAAATGGTGGTTTACGCGACCTACTGTATAGCCGCCATTTTAGAATATTTTTCAATGAAAAATTTTTTTTTTGTTCAAGAAGTACTTAGTCAAATGTAATATCATACTTATAAAATTTATTTTAAATGTATTTATGAAAAATCATAAAAACAACCCTAATTTTTGGGCAATAAGCTGGTAATGACGCTTTAAAGGTGAAGACTAGTACCACATGATACATATAACATAGTAGAAAAGAGCACACAATTTGTGCGTCCTGTACATAACCTCAAAAGTAACCCAAAAAGCCATTTTTGAGTATATAAACTCAAATATCTCACGAGAAGGGTCAATTCAGACCTCGGATTTGGATTCTACGCAAAAAATAACTTCGGAAATTACCTTCAGCTGCCCAACAGTAATCATGACCCCATTTTTTGTAGAAATGTGTAATTAATATACATGTTATGTGACCTAGGGATCAAATTTATGGTTTATTTCGAGTCATATTTATGACTCCATCTTTTGATTATTGAATTGAAATTACATTTCTTCATGTACGGAATTACATTTTGGGATAATCACTTTAGAATCTCTCGCTTTTGCTTTCAGTACGATCAATTTTTTATAATAAACTAGCTTGCCCCGACCCGGCGTTTCCCGGGATACTATTAAATTTGTATTCCTTAATTTTACAACGCCTCCCTACCGCACCACCGCCTCTCCTAAGTGACCCGGCGTTTTCCTATTTGCGTTTTGCACCACCTCCTTATTGCACCCCCTCTCCTATATCTCCCAGCGGGGTGGGGTGGTCTCATATTTGGAAATTTGAATAGCAGATTCGAAATCCGTGATCCCGAAAATTCCCTAGTGCGGATTTTCAGGGAAATCCCTTGAAGTTTAACTTTTCGGTCGCCATATTGATCCACCATCTTGATTTCCAAAATTGATTGGCATATTCAAATTCAGTGACCCCAAAAACCCAAACCAAAAACAAAATTTCGGATTTTCAGTGAAATCGGAATCATATTGGATCCGACCAGGCGCGGAATCAAGGGGGGTGTCACGGGGGTCATGACCTCCCAAAACAGCCCGCATTTCAAAAAATAGAGCTGAAATGTATGCAGTTTATGTATGAATGTAATGAATTTTCAAGTAAAAACAAATTGGACGAGTTTTTGCATATAAGGTTATTCTGACTTTGTTTTTTAACCATCAAAGAAATTCGATTTGCTTTCATTTTTTGGTTATTCTTGTTATTTTTCGTTATTTTTGATTTTTTCTATCCTGTGACCCCCACCCACATCTTGAATTCCAAATTTTGAATGCAAGCTCGAGATCTGCGACTCCGAAAACCTCCAATTGCCTTTTTCATAAAGATTCCTTGAAGTAGGAAAATTCGCTTTCCATACAAAACGGAAATTTCGATTTTTTCGATTACCCGGCTTTTCCTTTGGGGTTTCCCGAATTTTCTTTTTTTTTAAACCTCGCCTGTATTATAGCGAACAAAACATAACAAAAATTATCGAAATCGGTCAAGCCGTTTTTGAGTTTTAGCGAGACATACAGACAAACATTCATTTTTATATATATAGAAGATATATTACTATGACCCATTAGAATAAAAATATTCATTAATTACATTTCCTGGTGCTCCACACTTAAAATTTTCAATATAGTTTTAATTTTTGAAAACTCGTCTTCTGAATGCTTAGCTCATTCTTTATTTAATAAATTTTTCTTTGTAGCTCCAACAATAAATTGAAACTTGTGCACAAGAAAATTACTTTTATAAATCTTGTGCTTATTTAATCATTCATTTCCAGGCCCAGTTTTTATTCCAATTTATGACTGTATAGTTTTTTGATTTAGTATACATATGATCAATGGATACAACAAAACGATTTTTGAAAATCAATCTCTGTGAGCTCGTCTCTGTAACTATGAATAGATAAGATTTGAAATTCTTACTTAACGTCACTTTGGCGTCATAAGAGATATGAGATCTCGAACGTTCCTTTTCACCCCGTACAACTCGCCATATCATTATCTACCAGAAACGAATAACAACTTGTAGAGTTTAAATATAGCGAATTTGTTTCATGAAATCAGATATAGAAATCTCTCAATCAGAATTACAGAACCGAGCTACTGTAGTCCTTTATTACACAGTCGGAGGCGATTTTACTATTAAAATCAAAATCATCAGACTGAATAATCAGTTGTGGCGTAGTGTATTCTATAGTTTGGAGTTTTTTTTATCTTTCGACATAAAAGGCTTATTTTGAGCAAATTTTCAAACCGCTTTTTAAAATTTCTTTTGATATAATCAATTGAAAATAGACTTCACCCTTTTAGTTGATCAGAAAAACGAGTAAATTGCATGAAATTAGCGCTCATTTGTTTCAAATGAACATTTCTTCTCAAATTGCATGAACGACGAAATATTAAAATATTATTTATAATTTTTCAGAGATCCAGTTTGTGTTGATTTTTTACAGGAGCATTCCTAAAATCTGTACATATTTAAGATTTAACATTAAATCGCTTTTTTCTACTTTCAATTTTGTGATATTTTCGAGAGTCAAATGAATATGTATTTTATAGGTAGGAATTCAATTAATTGAAATGTTTTACTATCGAAGCTAACTTGATTCCAAATTAATTGTCAGCAAAACTTTGAAACCTCTCAGTGTTTTCGAAATCAGTCTCGATGGACTTTAAATAGGTTAGGAGGGTACGAAGTAATAGATGGTGTAAGCCCGGTCCAAAAAGTGAACGAAGATATGACAAGTTATTCTGAATCCTATTTTTATATGCCTTTTGAATTATTGTTAGCTGTAAGGAGGACGATTCGTTTACAAGTGAAATTCTTAATAGGGTTCAATTTTGCATTGCTGTTTGCGTTGAAGTACCTAAAAAAAGCGCAGCATTTTAGTTCTGAAATTAAGCACAAGGCGTTTTGCAAATTGTACTAATTAAAGGTGGGATATTCAAGCAAATTTACGTAGTTAAAGTGTTTCTCAGAATTGCTAATTTAAATGTTAAACAAATTTTCCAACATTACATTCGATGTACACATACAAGATATGTTACCCGTTGCTGTTTCGAGGCGTACAATCAATCAAAAATATAAGACAAAACATTCTTCTTCAGCTTTCGAAAAACTTGTAAAGGTGTGCTAAAATTTGAAGAAGGATATATTGTGTAAACGAATGCCTTTCCCACCACACTTTCATGAATTTAAGGTTCTAAAACTACTTAACACCAAATTTACCTTTGGTAAAGCAGGTGATTGTTATGTCGTCAATTTAAAACTTACAACTTAAAACTAATCTACTTATGATAATCTACGTAAGACAACGTTACTTTCCGTTTGTTTTCGCTTTGTTTGAATTTCATATACTTTTAATTTTCGAAATTAAGATACATAGTAAGAAACTCTGAAACTTGGAACAATAAACACGCGATCTGCACAAAATACCAAAAGTCACAACCTTTTACACACTCGTACAGTTCGAATTCGTACGAATCAAAAATACCGAAACCGTAAAATTATTGTTTTTTTAACGAAACACACTATACAAGGCGTACATTTGATTCAAAAATGAGTTTTACTACTTGCGTAGGAGTAACAAAATATTTCGACTGATTGCCTAATTATTTTAGCTTAACTTGCATGCAAACATACCACGAGCAAGGGAAAATGTATCAGTGTTATTTAGATATTTCGAAATTCAAATGATTGTTGATTAATTATAAACATAATTATCACAGCAGTGTTTTCATTCTATTAATAAAGATTTATACTCCAAAAGAAGAAATACCCGTTTTTTATTTGCCGTTTTCCCAAAATAAACAATTGCACCTAAACAGAGAGAAGAAGAAGATTTACAATAAGAAGTGCGAGGCCATGCTCACTTGTGCTCAACATGTCAAGGTCAACTTAATCGTGGCGATTAAGAGCGATAGATAACTGTCTCCAGTTGTAAGAAACAAGCAAAAATTTAAAACTGCAAACGTGCAATTACGTCTACTCACGACTGTTTGACTTACAAATAAACTGAATTCAGGCTCGCAGCAAATATAATGCCTAAGTCTGCTTTACTCGACCGCGTAAAACAAAATACCAAGGCTCCAGCTATCTTTATTTTTGCTAAGCTAACTTTATGTTAATACAAATACATAACAAATAAAGTGAACATTATGTTATATTACTTTCAGGAAAATTAAAAATGTGTACCAGCAAAGTAGATCTCAAAGTAATACTGGGAGTGTCATATTTACTTTTACATATTTACGCCTTTTCTCAGAATCTCACAGCTGAAATGAAGGCATTGCTGAAAATGTGTGAAACAGGGTGTCTAACATAACGCATGCAAAAATATGTGGGATGGGACAAACGAAAAAGCACTTCTACGTACAAATTGCTTTTTTGGAAAGGCAATAAGATTGGCAATTTAATAAAATAAAAAGAGTGTGTTAATTGTATGAATTTCTGAAAATTTTTTTGGTAAATCGTGAATTTACGGAAATTATAGAACGAATGTTTCACTTTTGAAAGTGACTGTTCCTGCAGTCGTAGAAGAAAATGAACATTGTTGACATTTTTGGAAAGGAAATGTCGCTACGATGCGTAGATCACAAGATAAAATAATAATGTGTATACCATGCCAATGTCGAATTTATGAATCACCCTGTAACTCCCAAACGTGATATTTTCCCTCCAGGGAAGTAATAGCTTGATGTTCTGTTTTAATAGTAAAAGTGTGCTTTGATTATGTGTAATAAAAATAGTTAGCACTGTTCCAGTATTTTTTCTATACCGACCTCACTTACCTGTTCCCTGTTATTTCTTTTAAGTAAAAAAATCGTTTTATAGGCACCACCTTGTGTCTACTCTCACTTCGCTGTCATCCGAAAGCTTCAAAATGCCTATAACTTGAGAAATTTCAAACCAAATATAGTAAAAACACGAAGGGCCAAAAATAATATTATAATTTAATTATTTTGATTTTAATTAATTAATTTAAGTTGGTAGACTACCCACAAAAAAATTTTTTTAATATTTGGAGCCAAATGTTGATTTATGCAAAAACAACCGTTTTTTTTAATTCGAACGTTAATTTCTAAATTGCTAGCAGACTCGTTCCAGTTTTGTCCGGGTTTGTCATACTTGTAAATTAAAACTTTTGCAGAATGGACTGAATCAATTTTGAATATTGTTTGGATACAGTTTTTCATTTTTCCCATGGGAACCCAAAACATTCCCGGGATACCAAAATAGCCTAAATCATCTCAGACAAAATACTCCACCTTTCAGTGCCATCCAAATCGGTTCAACGGTCCCCGAGATTATCCTGCACATACACAGACAGAAAGGGTTTTGGTTTTGTGAAAATAAACATGAGCTTCGAAAAAGGCAATTATTTTGAAACCATAAGCACTAAGATCCCGATTTCATGAAAATACATTAACGTTAGTAAGTTTTGGCCGTCATCTTGGAGTTAGAAATTTCAATAGAGAATTTGAAATCAGCGCCCCCAAAACCCCTATATATTCATTTACATGGCAATCCGTTTAAGTTGATAATTTTCGGCCGCTCTCTTTACTTTCAAAATTTCGATGGTAGGCTCGAGATCAGCGACCCCGAAAGCATAACATAGCATGACAATCCTTTGAAATTGAGAATTTTCGGTAGCCAATCTGGATCTGCCATATTGACCATTTTGAAACCCATGTCATGAGGGATATTAAAAAAATATGTTATCCGCCTTATTGGATTTAGAATGACGTCACATAGTTTATCAGAATTTACTCGTCAAACCCTTTCATTTGATACCCATATCAAATGTAGTTGTGAAGCCAAAAATAAAACCAAAATGTCTGTAGATGGAATATTTATTTTTCTTGAAAATTATATACCCTATAGCACTCCCACGATTAAGACGAATCTAACGACACAAAATACATCAAGCCGTTTAGGCTACAGGACGTGACAAAGAAATTTACATACATACATACACACACACAAAAAGTATAAACCTTCTTCTGGAGTAGTCGGGTAAAAAGCATAGAAATATAAACGTAGCACGGAACGGCTGTATCGTGTAAAAACCCCGTACCACCACCTAAAGATAGCTACGCAGAGGAGTACAGCAACAGCGTGTATGAGGGAAGCTCAGAGGGAAATAATTTAGCTTTTCAGTGAATGGCAGCGTGTAAATAGATGTTAAGGGGGGCATAGATAGACATTATAGCAGGATTTTCGCAAATTTTGAATTCTAAGCCCCCTTCTGATTATGTCTTCATATTTGCGCCTACACTGCGCGCCCAATACGAGCACAGCCAATTCTCACAAATCAGGTAATATGGTACGCTAAATTTGACTTACAGCCGTTCCGTGCTTAGTTTTAAGTTTATATTATATTTCCATGGTAAAAAGGCATCCCAATAAAAATATACTTCACGGGGAAAAGTCACCGATGTTTCCTCTCGTCATAACGTTCATAAGATAGAACGAGACAAGAAACCAGGTAAGGAAGCTCGAAAGTTTCTTTCATTATCGAGCACATAAGTTAGTGGACGATTCATTTGTGTGTGGCCTTACGACTACGAAGAGAAACAAATAGGAATACATAGCTCACACTGACCCATTTGTGATCAGCCATCAAATGTCATTTAGCTCCACTTGGCCCCACACATTCATTTTTATATTAGCTGCGTATGACACCGTAAACGCGTTTTTCTCGAAACGGTGTTTTCAGAGTCGATGAGGAAAATTTCTCCGAAACGACTGGATCGATTGTCTTCAAATGTTTACACAATCTTCTTAGATACTCAGGTAATGAACGAAGGAATAACGTTTTTGACAATAACTTCCAGTTTTTCAAGTCACTTTAAAGTGCAAGTTTTGTCGAAAAAAACTATTTTTTTTTGGGAAGGCGCCATTTTGTCAAAAATCAAAATTTTGACGATTCCTTCGTTCATTACCTGTATTAATCAATCCTGAAAATAAATCATCCGGGCTTCTTGATTTCAGATAATTTGGACCAGAGATATATTCCACACCGTCATAAACTTTTTTGCGGAGGTCCTTCAGGAGATCATCTACAGGAACAAAGGAACTCAATATTTTTAAAAACGAATTGCGGGATATTATAGTATACTAATTTCTCTAAATGTATATATTTTTTATGTATTTTTATAATAAAATGCCACTTCACAAAAAATTCTGGAAAAAACACGTTTTTTTACACCTACAACTAGACATAACCCCTTAAAGGCAAAATTAAAACCAAACAAACATGCAACAAACAAGGTGCGTATTTTTCATCAAGTCAGATTCAAAAAATTTTACATTGAATGGGAAGTTATTATTAGTAATTGCCTGTAGAGAGATTTTGAGAAAATTGTATCAATTTTCCATGATTTTTGCTCACGTAAACTTCAAAAAATAATAAAAAAAAATCAGTTCAAAATATGAAATTTTGCATGAGATAAAATCATGAAAATTTTATTTGCTTTTCCCAATGTTAAAATTAATTGTGATAGGAAACTGTTTATAAGTTCCTATTCAATGGAAAATTGTCTGACTCTGAATCCAATGGAAAAAGCAACTATTGTAGGCGGGGAGTCTGGATTCTTGAAAGCCCCGCGGATTTGAAAATGTTTAATGAAAAATAATAGTTCACACTTAGCCGAATAAGAAAAGCTCGGTCGGCGTGGATTTAATTGGCCGAAAATATGTTTAAATAAATTATGTATTACTAAATGGCCATATGTTTTCCCGTCATCGCGGATTTTATTCAATCATATATCATGTGACGCGAAATTTCATAAACATTAAGAAAACATCTGGCCGACCAATGTTTTTTAGCCAGAAAGGTCCCGCAAACCTATTTAAAGGATGTGATAGGGGGTAAAATTTCTTTGTTATCACGGTTTTTATTTTACGTGTTTTAATGTCAATTTCAAAAATATCTTGGAATGCGTGCTTAGAAACAGCCGGAAGTATCGCGCATACCAGTTTTATAGTAGATATAGATAGTATAATGCTCAACTATATGCTGTGGAAGGAACTCCCATACAAACTTTTATCCCCTAATTTACATCCTTAGAGGGTCAATTACAAACAATGCTTTCTTATTGCGTGTCTAGGCGCTATGTTAGATCATGAAAAGAACCCACTGTCCGAATTTAGTGTTTCTAGCTTCAGTAGTAACGGCTCTGCGTTGATGAGTCAGTCAATCAGGACTTCTCTCTTTAATGGTTTAGATTTAAGAAACCTATCATTTCTGTCGAATATAATTTGCACAATCCATGAAATGACGATGTAAGTTAGCCTCGTATTTCTAACTCAATGTCATTCATTTCAAAAACTTATCATCCATTACAAGAGCATCTGGTGTTTCATAACACCTCAGACCCACCCAACAAGGGATAGCTGTTTTTCCAGCTAAGCCCACCCAATTAAAGTGCACTCAGGAATGCAGCTAACTCCAGGCAAGACTTTCGTTTTCGAAATTTTCACCTGTATTTTCACTTTTGTTTTAAAAGGTATCTGAAGCATGGCTTTTACCTTAAACGAGTTTGAACTTTACCACTCTTCTGCGTTAGCGCAAACAAATCGCAGCGAAGGTCGACTGTTATCGGCCGAAATTCAACGATTAATGACTTTTACCGAATGCCTGGTACCTCAGACGTTTTTCGCAATCACTCTAATTCTGTCAAGGAGAAAGTAAATTAAACCAGTGGCCGCGAATTACCCGCCTATAGGTAATTATGCAGAGAGAAGAATGTGTGCTAGCGTACGTAGCCGTCTCGTTACCTTTTGCGCCCAAAAGCCCGATCGCTCCATGAATGAGTGATCTCTTTGGCCGTTTTCATTAGTAACTTTTATTTTTATGTCCATCTGCACCGCGATTTAAAAACTGAGGCATTTCGCAATATTTTCACCGCACACGGGATGGAAGACGGGGCGCAGTAAGACTGTAACGTGTTGAAAGTGAGACGACACGGAATTTGTATTTGCTTAGCAAATGACTGCAGGTACCTTCGCGAGCTGTGACTCTGGCGCAAGTGTAATGCAAGCTGCGTTCCCTAAATATCCGACGTGATTGCTTAGCTAACTGGCAATTAGTTTCGTGCACGCAACGCGCGTTACTTCGCATGCGTAAGTCACTTAAGTGCATTTTCATTTATTGAAAACTCATAATGGGCTGCGGCTCATTGTGGGGTTCCTTTACCCGGCCGCCTCTTTCAAAGTCATGAACAAAAGCGATTTGCGGTTACATACTCGTACATATGTTAGTCGAGAAATCAAAAATAAAAAAGGAAAGGCGCGGTGCGTTG
Source organism: Neoitamus cyanurus (assembly GCA_947538895.1). NCBI lineage: Eukaryota > Metazoa > Arthropoda > Insecta > Diptera > Asilidae > Neoitamus > Neoitamus cyanurus. The sequence goes on along the minus strand of OX384541.1, from coordinate 32,449,996 downwards.
GCATGATCATGCGCAGTTTCGCATCTACTGGCTAATCACAGTCAGGTTACGTGCAATTTGGCCATTTTCATTTGCTCTACTGCAAAGAATGCAGCCATCGGCCATGGCAGCCCACTCCAAGAATGGACGGGGTTTAGTGACTCAACAAGACAATTCGTTGCATTTTGCGAAAGTGAAAACGCTCGTTAGGGGCTAGGGGTGGGCCAGAGTCGTGAGATTCGCTATTATTTGAAAAGATTGTCTAATGGTTTAATTTGAGTAATTTATTAATGCTCTTCCCTTGCATGCTGCTTTCGTAGGTTGGGCAGAAGCTCGAGAGCTGAGCTTATTAGAATAATTACGGCTTCATAACTCTGCTTTAGACGAGGCGAGGGTAGCACCGGGGAAAGCTAGGAACTCGAAAAACTAGCAAAAATGTTTCCAATTGCTTTCAAATTTTGCACATTTTTGGAACATTTCACGCTTTCTCAATTTCATTTCGCCCTCTTCTTATCAGTTCCTCTTTTAGGAAGGCTGAAGGCAGGTGGCACATCAAAATCTTCTAGGCGCCCTTACATATAAAAAGGCAATAAATATGGAAAGAAGATCAACACATCACGCACTTTTACTCAAAACTTAAGCCTCCATAGCGCTTGAATCGTATATCGTATTTCTATGGGTATGCAGATTAAATGAGCTTAAAGTCATCAGGTCATTTAATTTGCATAATCTAACGAGCCCAATAGTGAGGAGCGAACAAAGGAATGTATTTTTCTGAAAAGCAGTAGTGAATTATTCAGTTGAAATACATAATACATTCAGTGAAAGTTATTAATTTCAAATTTCTTCGCCGTAAAAGCAGAGTATTAACCTCTAGGTCGAAAACAGTCATTAACTTCTTCAGACTGTAAATATTCCTTCTTTTACGTTATTTGTGGTAATGAGAAAAGCTTTACACACTTTACCTCGTAATTTGGCGAATTTCATCTCTTCGTATTTTCATAAAATGCACTGGCATGACGTCTCAGTTAAAATTGTTCAAAAGCTACTACTCGTACGTAATAATCTGTTCCTAAATTGAAATCAATTAGAATAGGTATTGGTGATTGTCAAAATGTTAGACTAGCGAAAAATAAGGGAAAAAATATTAAAAAAATGTTTAAAAACAACACCTTCATAAATGTATTAAAGAGAATGAAAGCTCAGACGAAATTTAATTTACATATATAGAGGTCTAAAAACGTTGATCGTGAAATAGTAATTGGGGAATGCGGTTTTGAATATTAAATATTATTTTGTATATCTTCTATATGCAGTATAGTGAATAGGGTGTTTCATATATCGGCTTGACCGATTTGAATAATTTCTTTTTGTTTTGTTCGCTATAATACAGAGGTGGTTTAAAAATATAATATTCGGGTAATCCCAATGGAAAAGCCGGAAAATCGAAAACATCGAAATTTGCGTTTTGTATAGGTAGCGGATTTTCCAACTTCAAGAAATGTTTATGAAAAAGGGGAATTGAAGGTTTTCGGGGTCGCTGATCTCGAGCCTGCATTCAAAATTTTGGAATTCACGATTTTGGATCCAATATGGCGACCGAAAAAGTTAAACTTCAATGGATAGCCCTGAATTTCCGAACTAGAGGGTTTTTGGGTTCACTGATTTCGAATCTGCTATCAAAACTTCCAAATATGAGACACCACCCCCACCCCACTGGGAGATATAGGAGAGGTAGTGTAGTAGGGAAGTGGTGTGAAATGAAAAAACTGAATTTAAAAATACTGTTGGAAAATATTCTTAGGAAATTTGCCAGCCGAGCGGCTAGCTGACAAATCTCGGGGACAAAAAGTTACGAAGAATTCAAAGACGGGCTCGAAACGCAGACTCAGGCCTGAAAGTCCGTGTGTTGTCCGCTGCACTACCGAAGGTTTTTCCAGAAGCGCTCGATAGGAGGGAGCAAATCTTGCTACAGGGCCATAGTTCCGGAAACATTAAAACAAACTGGCTCGGGTTCAATTTATTTCTTTTTGAACAGACAACATAAATCGGACGGAATACTAAATCGAGTCCAAAGACCTTAGCCGTACCGTCAACGTTATCGCTGGCACACTCAGTACGACTGGTCCATCGCTCTCTTCTGAAGATCAACTCTCATGCCGTTTTCGGAAACGCCGGGGGGTTAGCCCAGATGTTGAGGACTGAAAAAGAAAATTTGAAATATCTCGATAATTATTGAATGAATGAAAGCGCCTTCAAGAGTAGTATAATCACGTATCTAAATATATGAACATTTACTTAATGAATAATAGTTTTTTAGTGAAATGGAATAAAGTGTAAAAGAGGTACGAGTTTACTCTTTAGTTCATTGCGAAAAGATGGGTGCAGGTTAGGCTGTCAAAATAATTTTAGAGAATAAAAAACACTCGGGGAAATGTGTATGCTAAATTTGGGATCAAAATATTAATAAATGTAGAAACTGTGGTTGTGTACATTGGAAACTTTTTGAGGGCGGCAAAAATTTACCCCTGCCGATTGGAAATAGTAAATAAAAAAAATTTAATTGTTTATAGTAAAAAAAGGATTAGGAATAGTTGAAAGTGATATATGGAGTGTATTGCGACGAATTTATGCTTGATTTAATGTGACCACCCCCACTCCGCTTACAAATTTAATATGATCCCGAGAAACTCCGGGTCCGGTCAAACTAGTTATTAATAAATTAGGGATGCACATTATTATTTTGTTTTTATCCTTTGAAATACCCCACGCAGCGTTATAAAATTCACGCAAAAAAAACACTATTATCTCAATGTGCTCTCCACAAATGCCACTACTGCTAATCTATCTCTACCACTGCAGGTACAGTCACTTGCGAATGTGAAAAATGCTCTAAAATTTCCTAAAATTCGTGTTTCTCCCACATTTTTCGAAATTCATGTAAGAAATACACTTCGTTTTAAATTACCTATCCTGCCCAATTGCCTTTCAAAAGACGTACAACATGTACTGGTAGAGAAAGGATATACTAATTTATACGTAGAAAACGTTTTGCAAAATTTTACCAAAAATCTGCATTTTACACAAAATTTATAATAACTCAAATTAAATCAAAATGCTTTTCTAATATTTTGCAACAAGATGGGAATTTCAATAAAAATTAAAAAAAGGTGGTAAGTACATGAAATTCGAAATATTTACCTGTTTCCATAACGGCCAGTTTGACATAAATCATGTATAGAGAATTTTTTTAGATAATATACATAGATCTCTGGACATTTTAATATTGGCTTTTCGGCATAACAATAATAAATAAGTGATAAAAGGGATGAAAACGCTAGTTAAATTTTTCAGTGTATTTTTATTGAATTTCTAGGTTTACGAGAGGAGGTAAGTCGATCTTAAGTGAGGTATGTAGTGTAGATATAAAAACTTAAAAACATTGTTGATACTTATATTTTGAGTATTATTAAGTGGAAAGTATGTAGGTACATATATATAGAAGAAATTCCCGCTGTTTTAAATTCAACTTTTTGCGGTCTCTCTACCCTTAGCCTAGACCTTACCCAAGAAAACAATCGATGGCTACCCAAAATGCACAGTTGCGCATATTTTAAACTGAACTAAAATGCAATACAGAGAACTAGTTTATTAGTCGCTGAAATATTTCATAACAACACTTTGTGGGGTTCCTGGCAAATGTTTTGACTGGGTAATTTCTGCACCATACTCTTACTCCTACGAGTACATACTTAACGTGCCTCTGTCTAACTAAATAACAATCAAAAACTGCTGATATTTGTAATAACACCATCGATTTCTGATAATAAATGTCTACACTCACTGACAAGGTTTACGAGGACTTGTTTAGAAGCAAATTGCTACAAGCCAGTAGCACTGCCTCTAAAAACTTCCAATTACTTCAGACATCAGAATAAAAATGAATCTGTATAATCGAAAACAAATCACGGCTAGTACTTGCCCAAGGCATCGGGTACTACATGAAACCATTTGGACTAGTAACTAGCTGACGGCAGCCAACGTCAACTTTTTTCCAATTTGATTGCAAATCAATTTAATAACACAAGGTAATTTTTCCAAAGACATTCCTATGAATTTCAAAGACAATACGTTTCGTTATTATTCATAAGGAGCATTTTCACATGATGAAAACAGATTGAGTGGGAGGAAATGTCAGGCATACCAAATTTTCAAGACCAATTGCCGTAGAATCAAATTTTTGGGCAAATTATATGAATTATCTAGCCTCACGACTCCGCGATAGAAAAGACAGGTTGCCATTGCAAAAATGAGTGATTTGCCCATAGCCTGTGGCGTCGCATTGCAAATGAGTAAAACGATCCTGTACTCAAGCAACCAATTTGTCAAAGAATCCTATAAGACGCCTGGAAAGTGCCTCGTTAAGCGAAGCATCTAAATAACAGCAATCCATCTATTCAAGTTCAGCCGCGGTACTTCTGAGCGACAGTGAATTAAAGCAATCTGCTGGGGAAGTTCAATCGGCCGAAGATAAATCGATTATCTCCCGTAAAATGACTCGTTATTAGCAGTAACGAAGTGGAACATCTTAAGGCGCTTATTTGGCACCGCACCATGCCCTCCCTAAATTAGTGGCGAAAAGAAAAGCATCAAGGCCCAATGCTTGGCGTTGGCTCAAGCCACATATGCAGATTGCAAGCCCCCGAAACATACCGCTCGCTGTGGTAATGGGAGATTACACGAGCGACACAATTGTTTTTGACTTTTGGAAGGTGTGGTCACGCAAGCCTATGGAAATGCGCACTTTTCCATTGTCCTACTACACTCTGGCCGGGGTTAATCTAGTCTCAGAAGTGAAAGCTATTTGCGGCATCGCGCTGCACTGAGACGGCTGTCTCGCGGCTCTGACACGGGGAAATTAATGATTCGGTTCGGAAGCTGTTAGCTTTAATCTCGACGGCAGGCAGTTTCTTCCAGTTTCATAATAGACGCAATAATGAACTCAAGGCAGCGCCTGATACCCACCTGGGGGAGGTAGGCGTGATGAATCACCGCCGGGTCACGCATAGCTGGAATCATTCCTAGATGACCTAGCGAGTTTGCGGAGACTATAGCTGCCCGCGCTGTTATGACGCTTTTGATTGTAATTGCCGTTCTCAAGCACGTCGGCAATTGTAAATCGTTTGCTATTTCTCGTTTTTGTTGCGTAGAGTTTCAGTTTTCCGAGATGCGTGCCGAAATCAGAGCAGAACCAGCCGTTTTCTACGATTTATAGTTTCTTCCGAGTCTTTTTTGTTGAATTAGAAATTTTATTCTGCAAGTATTGTTTTGTTACCCATAATTTAGACCTTTCTGTTGTACTTAAATTTGAGGAGCGAGGCACAAATACATACATATGTGCAAGTAGAGGTGGGTTTATTAATGCAATTTTTTTTCTTCTATAGCCTCCAACATCCATCCAACAGCAGCGAATGGAAAGCTTCCACTTTACCTGGGAGAGCGATGCCTTCCTTTTCGTATACCCATCAATTTCCTTTTTGTACAGGCATGTCCGCAGATAGAAGGCCTTCTATGAAAGGTGTGTACGTTATTGAGCGGAAGGGCTTCTATGACAAATACTATTGCAATTACATAGAAGGCCTTGCATATGAGGTGCTTATGGAATTAGTCGGAAATGAATAACTTATACACTTTATGAAGATATAGTAGTACTTCTGAATAAATTTTGTATCTACACTTTACACCGCAAAAAGTTCAGTGCAGGGCTGTAATTTATACTGTACAAAAATTCTTATCACAATCCAGTTACCCGTTATTTGCATTTAGTTCGCCTTTCTCTTTCGCTTTTTCCCTATTAATTTAAAAATATTCTAAAGACCGAAACCCTTCTTACCCCCTTCTCGGGGAAGATCTTCGCATTTTCGCCACTTGGATAAGACGTCAGGTACACAGGGCGAATCACATATAACACAATGGTGTACAGTAAATGCTATTACTGGCGGTATTACGACCATTCACTCCCTGTGGGGCCAGGTGGAAACAGGTTCTTGATAGACTTATGTTATTTCTGCTAGTTCAGTAGTGCTCTTAAATAAAATACCCCTAGTAGTTCCTGACGTCAGAATGATGTAGCCCCATGTAAAATTCCCATTGCTGAGCTAGTTCAAAGATCCGTATAATTGAACTAGTTCAAACTGCGTTTGTATACTTATTGCTGCTATTAGCAACAGTAGCGGAAAAATATGTTACTAAAAATTTGTCAATGCTGAAAGTAAACCTCTTTTCCACCTTGATCTCCTGTGACTGCAAATAAGCAATCTCACCGCTCAAATCCTGTTACATTGTACTCCCTTTACTTTGGGTAATATATACATATAACAGCATTTTACAAAGAACACTACGATAAAGTCAAAGGCTTTCATAAATGTATCAAACGAGAAATTGACCTAGTTCAAAATAAACTGAGTGTGTTACGACAATTAAACCAGTTCTCAGATGTCAAACGTAATGCCATGCTGTAGTATGTTTAGGGGATAAGGTTACGATTGCATAAAATAGTTCTGTCTAATAAGATGGATCGTCGTCTCAATCTGGAACACAATGAAACTACAATACAGGCAGGCAGGGTCTATGGAATAAGTGCATATCTTTATTATTTATAAGAATTGGAGTGACCCATAAGGTGCCCCGTTGATGCGAAAGACGCTCTACAACTCTAAGGAACGCCAAATTGTTTTTCACAGAAATGGATCGAACGTCAGCCAAACTCAAAAGCTCCTGGGTGAAGATCCCTTCTAGACCGTGTTAGAGCGGGACAAGAAACACAAGATGTGCGTTACAGTTTCATCGTCTTCTAGACACAGACCACATTTCGCCTCTTTAGACAGACCTTTCTAATGTTATTTTATGTATTTACATAGGTGATACCTTAACTCACGATAGGTAGCCTACCAACAACCTGAGATTCGCTTTGCTCAAGGCAGATTTCAGTGTAGGCATTGGGTCCGACAAGTTCTTTGACCTGACGAAGTCCAGGGGTATTTTTCGAGTCTAGAGGTTGTTTCCAATCCAAAATTATGACTTCAGGAATTTCCTGCTATTTTTGTTGACTGAATTGTATCATATTTGTCTGACCGTACTCAACGTGTTCGTTTTCGCGGTGCACTCCCTTATTCAATAGACGTACCACAAGATAGTCATATTAGTCCGTCGCTATTTATTATTTATATTACGGACTTAGCTATGATGACGATGCCAAAATATTTCTCATAATATTATCTGACGAGTGACGATCGTGGTTTTAAATTCTGACTTCGAAGCCTTTCATAAATGGTGTTCTACTATTTATCTTCCACTTAATGTCACTGTTTTTATTGTTGAAATAAACAACGATCTTCAAACAAGAAGACCGGAAACTTGTTCCCATGCTCAATAATTTTCAAAAGGTATTTCTTCATAAGATTTTTCTGTAAACACATTAACAGAAAAGTACAAAATAAGTTAATTTTTTGTTGCTTTTGTTGATATTATATTACTTTTTAATTCCAAATGATTTTCTCAAGATATATTTAATATTTCAAATTAAAAAGGCATTAGTTACCTCTGCAGTACAATTTTTTTTATTTGCATTGAACAATTTTACTTATTATTGATCTCTTATGAGTTCCAATCGAAAAGATTCATTAATTAATGTAAGGGAAACAATTGACGCGTTTTATTTGTTTGTATGTTGTCAATATGGGCTTTTACCGATGAAATCTTGTCTAGGTTCATGGCTAGAAACTTGGCTAATAAACGAAATCTCAACATCTCAATTTGCAACTGAAGAATATGAGATCTTCAGGAAAGATCGTTGTCCTATTGCTTCAGGATGTAGCAGAGGCGGCGGTGTTCTGATTGCAGTGCGCTCAAATATCTATAGTGAACATATCGCATTGTATAACAACGACAATTTAATAAAAAATCTTGCTTTTCGTGTCCGGTCAAAAGAATCATAATTGCTCTTCTACGTCTGCTACATTCCTCCAGCTTCAGATCATGAAGTATATAAAAAACATCTTACTGATATTGAATTCTTGTTATCTACGTCATTTGACAATTTAAATTTATATCAAATAAACTCACCCCTATTCAGTGGCGTAACTATAGGGCGGCAGGGCTGGCAAAATGCCACGGGCCCCCGACCCAAGAGGGCCCCGGCCCAAGAGCCCGCGCGCTCAGAAATAAATTTTTGACATTGTACCTCAGGCACAAGCAAAATAAAATACTCAGGTACAGTACCTGAGTATTTTATTTTGCTTGAAAAGTACATATATTTATAATTTTTTTAAAGTATCTGCTTAAAATCCATTAAAGTGAGACAACTAAAGACCATTATACAATTTCAAGTTAAGCGTTAAGCATTTCAACACATCCTAAACAAAAGATGCTGATCAATTTTAGAACGCATCCATTGGTTTCTACTTTTTTTTTACCGGTACGTAAAACAGAAACATTACTATATTGTTTCCAAGTCTGGCGTGAAACTTGAACGTACATGGCTATCCTATTCTTTAATACTTCAGAAAGCATATTGTGAACCGTGTTGGCTATTCGCAAATCGGGCATCTAAAAAAATACAAAATGTTTGGATGGAGGGCTATGACTACTGGAAACATATTGTAGACGCTATAGAAAGACACGAGACATCGAAAATTCATCTGAATTCTTGTCTTACGTATCAACAGTGGCGGCTGAATGGAACACTCGATGAAGAGCAAGAGTCCATAATCAAAAAAGAAAAATATTTTTGGCGCCAAGTACTTTCTAGCCTCCTTGATGTTACTCTGACACTTTCAACGTGTAATTTAGCCTTTCGTGGCCACAGAGAAAACGCAGATAGCAATGATCCAAGCTCCCAAGGAAACTTTTTGAGTATTGCTGAGTTAACATATTAGGAAAATACGACCCGATTTTACAAGAATTGTTAAGTAAACCGAAGGGCCAGATAAAATACTTAAGTCCAAAAATACAAAATTAACTAATTTCTGTCCTGGTTCTAAAAGTAGAAAGTGCTCTCATAAATGAAATAAATGCCGCACCATTCTACTCTATCATATTCGATACAACTCAAGATATTTCAAATATTGATCAAATGTGTGAACTTTACCGTTATTGTATGATCGAAAAAGATAGTAATGGGATCCCAAAGGCACTCGTCATTAAAGAGACATTTTTAGGATTTCATGAAGTTAAGGATCGAACTGCCTTAGCAATGTCCAAGCAAATTATTAAATCCATAAATGACAAAAATATCCCTCTAAATAAGTGTCGAGTAGAAGGATATGATGATGCTAACACAATGAAAGGGACTTATGGTGGAGTTCAAAAACTGATAAAAGATGTCGAGCCAAATGCCGTATATATTCACTGTGCTGCTCATAACTTAAATCTAGTACTCAATGATGCAGTGACAGAGGTTATTGATATGCAAATTTTTTTTTTTTGAGACAGTTCAACAAATTTGTAATTTTTTTGGGCATAGTATCAAGAGATCGAATATTTTATCAAGTTTTATATCTAATAAAGAAAGAGAGTCTTCAACTTCAATAACATTAAAAATTAGATGGGCAGGACGTTATGATGCTGTTTTTGCTTTGAAAGTTCGGTTTGTTGAAGTCCAAAAAGCGCCAACAAAAATAATTCTGTTAAATTGCAAATCAGATGAAAGAAATTAAGCTGTTTCACTCAAGAAGAAGATCGAAAACTACAATTTTATTATGTTATTGGTTTTCCATTGCAAAATTCTACAAACTACCGATGCAGCCTCTAAAGCACTTCAGTCTAAAGCCACCGATCTTTCAAATGCCTTAAAACGTTTGAAAATTTGCCTAGAAGAATTGGAAAGGTATCGACATGAATTTGTAAATTTAAAAATGGAAGCTAATAGTGTAGCAGAAAAATGGTCCATAACCCCTGAATTTTCTAAAACTCGTCAGAGAAAGGTAAAACGCCATTTTGACGAACTTTGTGAAGATGAGCGTCTCCAAGATCCGGAAAGTTTGTTCAAAGTGAACATATTTTATCGAGTATTGGACATCATTATTAATCAACTGAAATCGCGTTTCCTTCCGATGAATGAAATTGTTTCTAATTTCAGTGTTTTGCAGCCTTCAACTTTACAAATTTTAAATGACACAGATTTATTAAAAAAAGCTCTAGAATTTGTTTATATGTATAAAAAAGACATATCTGAATCATTTGCCAGGGAAATTCTCAGTTTTCGGTCCACTTTCAGAGACGAAATAGAAAAGTCTTCGTGTATTAGAGACCTTGCTGATTTATTATTAATAAAGAATCATTTTATGTCCTGCAGCTTTCCTGAAGTATGCACTGCATTAATGTTATTTGTTACAATTCTTGTGACTACAGCTAGTGCTGAACGATCATTTTCAAAACTAAAATTAATAAAAACCTATTTAAGAAACTCTATGGGACAAGACAGGTTATCTAACTTGGCTATTCTGTCTATTGAAAATTCTATGGCCCGATCTTTAAACTTTGGTGATGTTATAGACACTTTTGCGGAACAGAAAGCTCGAAGAAACGATTTTACTTAATAAATATCTTATTGAAATTAAATTGTTATTTAATTGTAAATGTATAAACCCATGCTCTTGAAAATAAAATTGTTATTAGTGTTGGATAACTACTTAAGTGGTTTATTAAAATTAAACTAAGTACAACGTGACGATTTTTACTGATAGGGCCCCATCAAAAGAATTTGCCACGGGCCCCAGATGGTATAGTTACGCTACTGCCCCTATTCTACGTAAAAGATTTTTACCAGATCTGCTAACCTCCATTGACGGGATGGTGGTGTAAGGTTCGGTGTTTCAGAAGACAGCGAAATTTAGACTTCAACGTTCCGAAAGCCCGTTCAATGCTATTTCTGGTTAACACGTGTTTCATATTAAATACTTTTTCGTGTTCCAGTTGCGGTTGGGAATAAGGCGTTAATAGCCATGGCTCTAAGGGATACCCGGAATCTCCTAAAAGCCAGCATTCCGTAATGCTCTGGAGTTGTTGCATCACAACTTTAACTCCGGACATTTGCCATATGACGCTGTAATGGCATGACCCCGGGAATCTCGCATTCACTGCCAGAAATTTCAGTTTTCCATGGCACACCTGAAAGTAGAAATGTTATATGTATTATAAAAGAATACCATTAATATCCTCACAGCCTCCACATTAATACTATAAATTCGTTTGCGATTCCTTTAGTGGCGCGGATGATGCACTTCGTCAGTTTCTGGAGGAGCTACCACAGCTATGTGCGTGCAGTCGATGAACCCAATGGTGTTCTCCAGCCCAAAAGTCGACAGAAACCCACTTTTTGCGGCATTTACATCATTTAGGGTTTGTGGGAACATAACTAAATGATGTGAATGGGCGACGATAAGCTCAGCTACGTGCTTTATGCATTGGGAAATCGAAGACTGGCTTAAATTTATAAGAATATGCCGTCCAGTAGTCTTTTGATAAGAGCCGTGAGCAAAGAAACTTAGAGCTGCAAGAACTCTAAGATGGAATGGTATAGTGGATTAATAATGCCCATCGTGCTCTTCCAACAAATCCATTAAATTTAAAGCTATCTTTTGTGGCATACGAAATTCCTTAATAAAGGCATTAAAGGGAATGCGAAAAGGGTCGCTGGCATCCCTTAATGACCAGAGGATTATTTTTTGATCTGAAATACTAAAATAAAAGAAATTAATACAAAAAACACGTATCTTAGTATTTTATACTAACTTTTCGGCCCTTCGTACTCTTTGTAAAACTGTTATTATGTACTATAAAATCAATGTTGATATCCATTTTATATATATTCGGCGACTTCAAACGAATAAAAATGAGAATATACTATAATACCGTACCGTACCTGACACAAGACAAGTAGCAATTAGCAGGTTAGCAGCACCTCTGTGAGGTGCTGTTAACTTAATAAACATTTAAGGTTACAACCGTCTGTTATCCTTCTAACCAGAATACGAAAATCTGTTAATTTAAGTCTCCAAGCAAGTTAGCAGATCAGCTGCAGTTAGCAGCTGTCAGTTCTGCTATGCAGAATAGTAATTTCTGCTATCTGAGTAGATAGCAGGTTAGCAGCTGTTAACTTTCACCTGGAATAGCGCCCTTACTTGATAACATTATTGCAAAAAAACTCTTTTTTCTATGCAAATCTATAATTTGTCCACAGCAGGATGGTTTTGTAAAAAACAGATCTACTCTCACCAGCCTAGTATTATTCACTAATTGTTGCTTTAATGACTTAGAAAAAGGCAATCAGGTTGACACAGTTTACACAGATTTTTCTTAAGCTTTTGATAAAGAAAACGTAACCATTTTAATAAAGAAACTTTACCATATGGGCATTCACTCTAGTTTTCTTCAATGGATCTCTTCTTACTTGACCCACAGCAAACAAATTGTAATGATGGATAACGTACGTTCTAGGATAATTGCTGCCGATTCGGGTGTACCGCAGGGTATTCATTGCGGCCCTATTTTATTCATCTTATTCATTAATGATATAGTCAAATATTTCTCATATACAAATTGCCTTATCTATGCGGATGCTTTAAAACTGTTTACCGTCATACATGATTTTTATGATTTCCTACGGTTACAAGAGGACTTAGATAAGTTATCCGAATGGTGTGTTACTAATGCGCTACACTTGAATATTTCTAAATGCCGGACTGTTTCATTTTACCGCTCAGCAACTCGAATGGTATTCAACTACTCCATAAATGGTCAGCTGTTGGAGCATGTCAATGAAATTACTGATTTAGGAATAATTTTGGATAGGAAAGTCTCCTTCTCTAAACATACTGACAATGTCATGTTTAAGGCAAATAAAACGCTTGGTTTCTTTCAGAGAAACACCAAAGAATTTATTAATATTTTTTGTTTAAAGGTATTATATTTGTCTTTCGTGAGATCACTTCTTGAGTATGATGCTATTATATGGAGTCCTAATTACGCTATACATATTAACAGAATTGAAGCTGTACAGACGTCCATTACCAGATTTTTATGCTATAAACTAAACTGATGGAAATCAGATATGCCTAGTTATGATTCAAGACGCCTGTTGCTTGGCTTAGCAACCCTTCAATATCGACGTGACTGCTGTTGCGCTTTGTTTATTAAAGATTTATTGTGCTGCGATATTCATTGTCCTGAATTTTGAATTTAATTAATTTTTATGCTTTGGAAAATCCTCTTCGCCCAAGAAATTTGTTATTAGCTCCCTCACATCGAACAAATTACGGACTTTGCGAAGTAATGATTAGATGTATAAATAAGTTTAATTTTTTCAATCTAGATTTCCCAATACCTAGATCAGAATTCAAATGTAAGCTAGCATACTTAGAAAATGTGAGGAATTAGGATTACCACTTGTAGTAGTCGTTCTTTCTAGTCTGTAAATTAATATGTAATTGATAGACTAAATAAATAAAAAAATATCCGCCAATATCTCGACACTGTGAAATTTTACGAACAATTTCACTTTTTCAGAGTGGCCTCCTATTAGACCTTCTAAAGATGCAGTCATTTTTTTCAGCGTTTATTACTTTATTTACCAAATCAAAATCTTGGCGCAACCAAATGTTAAAAACCATTTAACAGTTGGGAAAGTAAAACGCCTCAAACCGGTACACCAAAAGGGAAATTTTAATTGAATTACACAGGAAGCAAGCTTCAATCTTCTATTGATTGTCGCCTTGGTGGGCACAAACTCCTGACACACATAATTGCTATCGGCCGACGGCATACAAAATTATGTGCAAATTCGCACTCTACTTGTTGCGTATCATTTCCTATCAGTTTACATTACTTTCAGCTCACATAACTGAACTGGAACCCGTCTTAAATATCCTGCTCAGTTTCCCCGCGGTTTTGGCACCTAAGACAGAGCAACGTTCCAACTAGGAAGTTTTGCGCAACACTACTGGATATATCCAACGTTTGATGGACACACAGATGATTTTCGAGACACGTCTGAAATGCGCCTACAACCGGTCGCTAATTGCTCAATAGGACCAAACTAAAAAAGGTCGCATATTTGTTAGGAAGTTGGTAATTAATTATCTTGCGCATGTGCACTTCTTTGCGGGCATCTGGACCAAGGCACCTTTAAGATGTGTGTGCGCATGTCCCCTTGGTGGATGTTCATTGAATTATATTTTGGTTATATTTTCCACTGCGAGGTAGCACAAGTAGAAGCAGCACCATGTAGTGGAAACCATAATTTGATCAGCAAATGTTTTCCACCATCCGCAGCCAGCAACCTTACCACTCGGGGAGACGGCAAGCGAACCAAGCCGACGGAGCAGCAACAAACTTGGAGACCTCAAGCGGCAAGTACCTTTCTTTCTCTGGACGATTTCTTCAGTCCATAACGAGACGCGATCGAAAGATATTCAATTTTCCCGGGGTTCGTGGAGCGAGTACGTTTTCGGATTCGGTTTTCTTAGACAAATCGATTTATGCAAAACAGAGGATTAAGAAGATAGCAAAACCGTGAACGGTGAACAGGTGTGCTGGTCCAGAATTAAGTGAATGTCCAAGTGCGCCCGCTATGATAGTAGCCGGTCCGTGCCTCTGATTGTACCCCTTCGAATTCAAACTGGATTAAGAACCCAGCGAGTGCCCAGCCCGACCCACTTAGAAGGTTTGTCTAAACTATTTTCTCTCCCGTCAAACTGTATGAATTTGCCGCGAATTTTTGAACCGACGACGAAGCCAACCAGGAAAATGTGTCAGTAGCTGCACACCTTTCCGCTTCGCTGATCCTCTTCAGGGAAAATTTCTACACCGGAATCTATAGCACTCGAGAAATGCTCATAGAATCGGAGAAAAATAAAGATCCGATGCGGAATTAATTAGTCCTGAATGGAGACGCTCTTGCTGATTTTAATACGCCGCCGCATGTGTGGACTTTCCTACCGGACGAAACTTGAGATCGTTTACAGTCGGTCTCAGGTGGAATTGCTCCGATCGTGAAACAGAAGCCAATCTACATGATGTGCCCCATATTCCCTGCACTGCACGCAACATGAGTCTATTAGTTTCCTCTTGTATCGATTCGGTTTTGTTTTTCTTCGTTTTATTGGCGGAGGAATTTATTGCGGACAGTAATTACGAAATGAAAGTTTTTAATCTCACCCATCGAAGCAAGTGAATTTAATGTTTTCAAATAAGTCTACCTGCCGAGAAGCAAAGAAATTATTCGCTTTTTTATTAGGGGCTTCAGATCCGATTGTGGCAAGAGAGTTTCTGATTCGGATGATTTACTTGATCACATTATTTACTGTTTTTGTCTTCCTTTTATACAAACCTTTTTGTACGTTTGTTTCAAAGGAAATATTAAAAGGCTTTGAAATGGACTTTATTCTACCTCAATCAATATGGGTGCACAAATTGTTTTATTTTAGATATATAGTAAATTTTGTACTGTAGTCAATTACTATATTACATATTATGTTCTGTTACATATCATAAACATGTTTTAAAAGGCGTTACGTAGTTTTGAAGATTACTAGGATCGTATGAATAGTTTGGCAGCCATTTTATAATCATCCCTTCATATAATATTCAATTTTTGCAGCAATTGATTAACACAACCTTTTATTCAGATATTTATTTATAGTTAGTGCTCCGTACCAAATTGGAACACTTATGGCCTCACTTCGGTATCTGTCTGTAGGTATGGCTGTGACAATCTCCCAGAGCCAAACAGTACAAATTAGACACTTTTGGCATAATTTGGCATAATTAAAGCTTATTAAGCCACATACATATGTATATGCCTAATTCAGATAATTATGGGTAATTAAGGTTATGTAAAAAAATGAACAAAATTCAAACTTGGGGTGGATTGGGGTGTCTAATGCATCCAAGCTAGTGACCCACAGAAAGAAATCATAATTTTTTTTTAAATATTTGGTTAAAATTGGTTAAGAAAAAAATTCAAAACTGGGAAAATTGCCTTCTCCGTGCTTTCTTAAGTATTAAGTGGAAAAATCTGAAATAAATTTAGCAAGTGTATCATAACGTCAACATTGATAAAAAAGTAAAGGGAGCATTGTAAAGTGTAGTATTTCGAACAAATTAGAGATCAACTCTCAATTTTTTTTCAGTATCCTTAGTATCAAATTGCATTTGTACATTGCGCGAGACCCGACTCACCAGTGGCCGTTTTTTTATAAGGACTAATAATGGGAACAATTTTCGAACACTCTACATGGATAAATACATATAATTCCAAAAAGGAGTTCTGAAAAACATTAACTGCGTTTTTGTATGTCGACAATTATCCGTATGTTTAACTATTTTATACAGAAATTGAAGGAGTCTTTAGTGAAAAAATTAATAAATATTTAAATTTTTCCCCAGAGTAATGAATTCGCACAAATTTGTTTACATTTATTAACTGATACTTTTATGAAAACTGGCAAAATCCTATTGGAAAATTTAATTTAGCGTCCCCTGGGTTTTCATAGACACACTATTTCGTCGGCTTGTTTTCTTCAATGATCAGAACAACTTTGTTCTATTCAATGTATCGTTGTTCCAGAAAAAAGCACACAAAAAAGCGCAGCTATTGGTACAAACATGCATATGAGTGCTAGCTGTTTATGTGCATGAGTGTGTGTTTGGGTGGGGTGTACCCATACGTATATTTAAATATGTGTGTATTACTGTGTGATGTGTTTGCACGAATAAACCATTATAGATAGGTAGTGTCTATTTGCCCCTCATATGTGTCCGTGTGTCGAATTCCGCGAAATACATGGCATATCGGCACAAAACAACACAGGAAAGTAATTTATTTATAGATATTTTGTCTAAAAGGCAAATTTTCCTTTTAGGTGTTGTCTTGTGCCGACGTACTTAAAAATTCTTATATGAGTTTATTCTTTGGAAAGAAATGCAAAAAATAAAAGTAAAACCCGAATTTGTCAGACAAGTGTGTTTATTTATTTATTATTGTCATCAAGAATATTTAACCATTTCCTACAATTTACATAGACAAAAGCAACAAACATACATTCGCTCGAAAACGACGTAACATTTCCGCAAGCCTGGTGTAGTAGAGCCGTAATTATTTCAGCGGGGACGAGAATTAATATTGATTAACCTAAACGACTCGGAGAATCAATACCACTAGCAACGAAATTGTGGATGAATAAAACACCAGCAACTTTTCTATATTCTTAGTATAAGCGGAGAGTTCTACCATTTTAATCTACTTACTTTCAGTGGAGGCAGATTTAAAGGGTTACTCCAGAGTAAGTTGTGAAGAGCAAACCGAAGAAAACATTTTTGTGTTGCCTCAATTGCGTTTGGTATGCATGCACATCATAATCAGTTATCCAAGCTACTGAAACATATTCTAATGTTGGTCGTATACAAAGACACAAAATAAGGCCTTTGAGATAAAAGGATCAGTAATATCCTTCGTCCAACGCTTTGATGAACCCAAGGCTAGAATTGGCTCGATTAATTATATTTTGGATGTGGTCAGTGGTGTAGTCAAATTGTTACTTATTGATTAAGCCAAGGTCAAGGTGTCAAACCCTTACCATTACTATAAATAGCAGTAGGATTGCAAACTAATTCAGAACTGAGGTTTCATTATTATAGTATGATCGCTCACGCAGTGTTGTGTTGACTGTTGAGTTGCATACTCTCAAAAAACACTTTTGCTAAAAAACGAAAATTAATGGCCACAACTTAAGCTTAATTCACTGCAATCTTCTGGAACAAGCAAACAATTATAAACGTCAAGGGATTCTTAACTTACACACATTCAGTCATTTAAAAGCACGACTAGGATAATAATGTACGCGGAGCAATTAATATTGTCGGAGGGCTCACGCGTCACAGTTAACTGCCAACCATAAAAGCCCGAATACGAGCTTCATCTGGGGACCACTAGGGAAATTGAATTAGAACGACATCCATCACATCGTTCACGTTGAATGTCGGTTGGTATTAAATAGCTCCTCTCTTTTAAAATTCCCTAGAGCCCTATTTGTACTGCGACCGTTGTTATACACTTCAGCCATTTTAGGTAGAATAATTAAAAGTGCATTTTTTTATAGAACGCTTCGTTTTGTCGTTTTATGAAATGTATAAAAATGTTTTATAGCAAGTACCCCTGTCCGCGTCGCAAATTATTTGAGGTTGTGTTGGGAATATAAGTTATTCGCAAACATCGTCAATAAATTTTATTATGGGAATGGCAGATTCTCTTGGTCTCTCTACAGAGAAGCTTAGATACATTTTTTTCGTATATTGAACCGTTTTCGATGTATAAAGCGAACGAAGTATAACATGTACGGCTGCATTCATTTCCAGGCCATAATGGAAGTTTGTATTCGGGTGGGTTTATTTTAAATGGCTTCCCCGATAGGCTAATCCATGGTCCTTCGAAAAAAATTATAATTGGCCTTCGTTTATTTCATTGATTGATTATGATATGATTGCCTGCCCATGACAAATACAAGTTACACTTTGTTCTGCAGATGAAATATGAAATGCACAGGCTATAGGTAGGGGAATCCATTATAAGTTGGATACATCTATTGTTTTACCTTTTTTCCACAAAAGTGCTATTACTTTACACACTTCACATATCACAAATAATTTTAATGATATTCAGACACATATTATGTAACTTTCTTTAAGGGGGGAATACCAATTAGATGTAGGAAATGGTCACTTGATTTTCGGCGTGGATTGGGAAAAAACTATCAATGATAGAAAAATCAAATTTCGTACATAGGTTGTATGTAGTATTTCTAAAAACACAAAAAAAATTTTATTGCAAAATCTGCATTTGGCTTGTTGTTAGAAGCGTGCACAAAAGAGTCTGCAAATTCGCGGTGTGACAGATAGCACCTCAGGAAATTTTTCTAGAACAAAAACGGGATTACAAATAAGTTTCCTAATGTCATTTACTTGCCCTTTACGTTTTCAGTTTTTTCAAAAAAATGTTATTTTCTTTATAATTAAAAAAAAATCGATTTTTCATTTTTTTTCAGTTTTGCGAATTTGTTTTGCAAAAAACTCGTTCGTCAAGGGCAAGAGAATTGCATCGCATTGTAACCAGCGAAAAATCATGAAAATCGGTCCAGCTGTTTCTTCGCAACTTGTTTAAAGTTTTAGTTCAAAAAAATTTCTGTTTTTCATTCTTCGAAAAACACACCCAAAAATCGACGAAATGAGAAAGAAAGCCTTTATAAAATTCACGAAAAGTTTTTTATGACTCAGAAATGACTAATAGCATTCTATCAGCCTTGCGGCGCGGCGGAACGAAATCTGGGATTCGTACCATGAACGGGCGATACTCCATCGCTTAAAAAAATACCTAATTCGCAGAATTTCGGCTTCAAATTTCGTAGTTACATTTTCAAATAGTTATAGAATCCATTTCCGTAAAAAAAAATTAATTTTTTGAACCGGTCAATTGGTATTCCCCCCTTAATACAGAACGCCTACGGCATAGATTATACATACATACGAGTACATTCCTTTTTTAGGTAGATCAAATTATTCACACTAGAATCAAGTAAAAAAAACATTCTTTTTTTAGGTTAAAAACTATTTAATATCTCCCAGTTCGACAACGCAAAGCGATTTCATTCTAACTAAACAGTGGCGGACCGAAGACTATAGGAGCTGAAAGCCCCAGAAGCACAATGAATATTTTTTTTCTGTAAAATTAATACGAGCAACATTTTTTGAATACTTGTTGTCAAAATTAGGAGTCTTGAAAAAGCAGGGGGGATTTCTAGGACGAGTAAGCCGTTTGCAACTTTCTCGAGAAATAATCACTCAATCACGGAGAAAAGTGGATTCCTATTGATTGGTCTAAAATACAGCCACAAAAATATTTATAAATTATTGCCGAAAAAATGCTGAAAATCCGAAGTGCGCACCTATCCATCTTCCAGCGTGCTGTAAAGCATAGAGGTGCTATAGAAGCTTGTATTTTCTCTCCGTGTAGATATAAAATTTAGACAATGCTGCACTTATTTATAATATACTCCAAAAGCTAAAGCCCCCTGCTCCCACCCCTCTGCATAAACTTCAGATCCTAGATCCGCTGCTGCACCGAAAGGTTCACCTATAATGGGCATAGATATGTAAACTTAGGCGGCACTACAAACAAGAACATTTCAATGAGTCCAACCATAATGTACATATGTAAACTTTCGTTCAATTTGTTGATTTAAATTCGACCGAATCGATAAGGAAGAATGCCCATCTGTCAAAGATAGTGGAATTTTCCTCTTTGGGAGGTCAAATAATTCTTAAAAATATAATGGATGAAGCTGCCACTTGCTTTGTCAACAACGACAAATGGTTGAGTTTGCATTTACACATTATAGTCAGAGTTCAGTTTCGTTGAAATGTGACCGATGCAGTCATGCTTGCATATGCACATTTTAGTTGGGCTTAAGTTGTAAGAACGTTTAGTGGATGTCGTACGAACCAGAATTACCAAAATTGCAATAACAAAAGCCGTTAACATTTCAAATTGAATTTAAAACCACAATACAATAAATCACAATATTTGCTTGGATATCACCGAACCCAATTTATGCGTTTTGATTTCAAAGTTATCAATAGTATGAGGATGAACTCCCTTCCAAATAATGCTGTAGAAATGGTGATTATATAATGAGACACAAAGCACCAAAATATATAACATATTTCGCTAATTCGCACTATTGTTCCATACTTAATTTGAGCTAGAGTATTTTATAAGCAGCTATTCTGTAAAATTAATACAAATAGTCAAAATAATTATCTACCTCGCTAATTCATGAATTAACTGTCTAAAACTTGAATATTGTTGCGACGCGCATGAAGCAGTCAACAAGTTTATGCGCCCCACAAAAAATTTGTTCTGCATCCACCACTGATGTTGATCATATTTTGATTACAACTCCTATAGTCCTCTTTGACTAAAATGTGTCATCTGGCCCTGTTTCTATTGCAGAGCCTCTCCTCTACTAAGTAGGTAATTAAACTTATAAACATCTTTTTGTCTTTTCCTGAATGCCCGGTATTTTGTCACCGGAAACGCATCAAAAATACAATTATGTGGGATTCGTCAGTTTTTCTATCTGTTGTGTCCACAATGTGATAACAGTGAAAACAGAATAATTTGTTGTGCTTATGACAAACTCCAATTATGCCTGAATGTATGTATACATATTTCTCAATTTTGGTTACAATGCTTCCGCTTGTGCTGCGTAATTTTCTCTTCACTAGCAGGATTATCATGACCTAATTAAAGCACCCACAACACAACAAACAACTAGAAAGGGTAACGCAAGAGCAAAGAGATACCACAAAGTTTCATTTGCAAAATTAAGTAAAAATTGATTACACTCATAATATTGCATCCGATCTGAATGTGCCTAGCTGTGGCCCATGAAAACGCCAATCATCGTTTATAACAAACATTCATAACCATTCACTGCTGGAAAGATCCCTAATTACTTGGTAATTCTGCGGCTTAAATTATTATCCGTCATCAGGTCACGAAGTAATCACAGTTCGGGACCGATTTCTTTCATCAGAGCCAACTTCCATTCAGGCGCAATTATAAAATTTGCCTTGAACAGAAACAGCATTGAATTAAATTTCCATTAATAAGTGCTCAAACGAATTGAGCTTTTATTTAAGATTTAAGCGATAAATTGTGTTACAAATTTAAGAACGAATATTTCATGGGGTCAACAATAAGTTTAATTGGTTTGTTTATGTGTGAATGGCTCACATGTAGGAGCAAATGTAACTTGCATATTTATTTATAATTACAAGTATGGACATCATATGAACGGTTTATATTTAAAGTGGGTTAAACCTAGCTGTTTTCTTATTTTGAGATAGCAACTCACGCAGTTTACGTCTTTGCGGTCTTAAACATGCGTATAGGTATATTTATAACATAATAAATTGTAATTACTCGATATACTGGGGATAGCAGTCAGATAGTGAAACATTTGTTTTGTTTTACTTGTTGTAATGGTCATTTTATTGAGGTCGGAATAACATTTGCAACAAGCAATGTTTCACTTTCTGATTGCTATCCCCAATTAGTATATCGAGTAATTAGAATTAAATAAAATAGAATCAAGCATCGTACAAAATACACCCCATACATCATTTTCAACATTTTTTATTATACATTTACATTTATTAATATTTTCAACCCAAATTTAGCATACACATTGACCCGAGTGTTTTTTTATTTTCTAAAATTATTTTGACAGCCTAACCCGTACCCATCTTTTCGCAACAAAAATAAAAAGTAAACTCGTACCTCTTTTACACTTTATTCCACTTCACTGAAAAACTATAATATTATTCATTAAGTAAATGTTCATGCGTGATACGTGATTATACTACTCTTGAAGGCGCTTCCATTGAGCCCACCCACAATAATTACCGAGATATTTCAATTTGTCTCTTCATTCTCGACAAAGTCCATGCCTCCTTCATTTTCACGGGCAAATATTGTTTTTTTCGTTTTCTCCTAACGTTTTCTATTTTCGTTTTTCACATGTTTTTAGATATTTTCCAACAGTATTATTAAATTTAGTTTTTTTCATTTCACACCACCTCCCTACTGCATCCCCTCTCCTCTGTCTCCCAGTGGGGAGGGGGTGGTCTCATATTTAGAAATTTTAGTGACAGATTTGAAATCAGTAATCCCGAAAATTCCCTAGTGCGTATTTTCACGGAAATCTCTTGAAGTTTAACTTTTCAGTCGCCATATTGATCCGCCATTATGAATTCCAAAATTTTGGATGCAGGTTCGAGATCAGCGACCCCGAAAACCTCCAATTCGCTTCTTTCGATATTCGGGCTTTTTTCTTTGCGCTTCCCCGAATTTTGTTTTGTTTTTAACCACCCCTGTGTTATAGCGAACAAAACAAAACAAAACAAAATTGAAATCGGTCAACCCGAGTTTTAGCGAGACTAACGAACAGAAATTGTTTTATATATACACTAGCGGACCCGACAGACGTTGCCCTGCCCGACACCTGCCCCTACCTACACCAACTCCTTATTGCACCTCCTCTCCTATATCTCCCAAAAACCCAAACCAAAAACATAATTTTGTAATTTTCCGCGCAATATTCTTATTTTTTCATAAAAACTTATTCTTTCATAAGAACCTTCTCCTGACAATAACAAACACAACAAAAAAAGAATTAGCGAAATCGGTCCAGCCGTTCACGCGTGATGGCGTGACGAAGGGAAATAGGGATTCATCCTTATGTATATAGAAGATTACTCTGCTTCCTTAGCTATCGATTGGTGAAAAAATTATTCCAATTCATGCATACACTTTTCTTCCACAGCCGTTTCAATTTTGTCGGCACCCACCAAAAAAACCAAGTTTTCACTATTTTCACCAACTTTCACCAAGCCGGCCCAATTTCCTATAGTGCCTCTTCTTCCTACCCTTGAGATACACTTCTGGGAGGTGTCACCTCCCACCTCACAACAAAAACACGTTTTCATCAATAATTCCCACATTCCACACTTTTCACCAACCTTTCTTTCACCAACACATTCTACACTACCTCCCCTTTTCAACGATACCCATAACATGGCACACGCCACGGCAATATATGAAATTCATTACATTCATACCGACTGCAGCGCCATCTGTCGGGCTGATTTGTGAATCTAAACCATCCGGGGCGCCACCCAAACGCATACAAAAAAACTCATTCAAATCGGTCCAGCCGTTTAGGAGGAGTTCAGTGACAACACACGTACAGTAGAATTATATATATAAAGATATATAGATATTACCAAAAATACATAATCTTTTGAAAGCCTCAAGTGGAGTTATACAATTTTCAAAAAATATTGAAAGTACGTACTATGTCCATTTTGTGTTATTACTTAAACATAAAAGATTAAGCTTTTTATTTAAATTTACACAAGAACATTTATGGGCTTATAAATCACAATTATTTTCAAGACAATTTCTTTAAATGATTAGGTACATATACATATTAGAGGATTTTAAAAGTGATAGAAATGACATGAATATACAGCATTTACAAAATCAACCATTTTAACGACAAGGGCAACCAAATAAAGAGCAAGCAAATTAAAATCAAGTGCAATCAAACGAAATTTTCTAGATGAAACTTGGCAGAAAGTGATTCTCACAAGTGAGAAACATCAATTTTATTACTGTTATCAAATGAATTATTAAAAATTGAAACAAAATGTTAAACATATTAAATTCATTAAATTTTGTATGTGGGGATTATTGGAGTTACTGATTCCGAATATGGTGCCCAATATTTGTAATTAAAGATGGAAGCTTCAATATGGCTGCCTCAAATAATAAACTACTTTACATTTTCATGAAAGTTGGTATGTGGAGGCTTATAAAGTCGCTGATTGCAAATATGGTGCCAGATTGTACAGATTAAAAATTGTGGCGTCAATCATCATTTATTATTGTGTTGCGTAAAAAAAGTTTCACTTCTAACGCGCGTATCGACCACACACATTTCTTTTCTAGAAACATCAGTTAATAAATATTCTGGCTAAGTGATTAGATTCTAAGCCACACAAATATTTAAGGAGGACCTAGTCTCGAAAATATTTGTTTAAATTGTAATATAAATTGAACTGAGCAATATGGTGGTCGGAAAACTGAGAAGATACATGAAACAAGATATGATTGCCGGCCGGGCAGTACATGCCAGGTTGCTTTCGCACGTGCAATAAAGTACAATTCTATTTGCATCTTGCTCTATCTTTATGAGAAGCCACATTGGTTCCCTCATATATACATACATAACATATATTATCATACCATATCGCGTAATCTTCAAAAAGAACCTGAGATCTGTTAACAAATATTCACATACACAATATGGCTGCAAGTTTGGTAAACAATGTAAATATCGGCATTCATTAAGTGAGTCGGTTCGTCCTTGGAGTAATAATGCTCTATGAAAGGTTTGGTACTCGATATCTGAGCGACTTTACTCTGGTCGATTAAGACTTCGGAGCTAAAATCCTCAAACGAGTAGAGAGTTGTAGGTACCTGAATTCCTTTTCCCACCACTTCCCAATTTGTAAACTTTTCCTTAATTGTAAATATCAGAGAACTAACGTCCTTAGATTTTACTGTAGTAGATGTTCGAGTTCCAAACGAAATAATTATTGAGCCTAATCAAATCAACGAACATTTTAATATAGTAATGCAAAAATTCTATAATCAGTTTTAAAATGTGGGATTAATAGAAGGGTGGCTGCTTATTATAAACCCTAAAAGTTGGGACTGTAGAGGGTAGACATAATAAATATTAAAATAATAAATAATGAAAAATAAATATCACAAAATAAATTTCTTTTATTTTCACAAATGACAGCCTCAAAGATGGCGAGGGCGGGTCCGCCGGAATGGGATGAGTCGTATCTATGTATCCCCACTTTGGCTTATAAGAAAAACAAAATATATTCTTAATCAGTAAGAATGACACATTCGGCTTGCAAAAATAAAATAGTTCTAACAAAATCTGAAAATTTAAAATGATTTGGATTTGGAATTGCGGAATTTTCAATTTTTTTCGATAGTTTGTTACTTAAAAACATTGTGAAGTTTTCAAAATAATGGTATAATAATGCTAGGGGCGACAGTCAATAGTCTACAGAGAAAATTGTTATTTCAGTCCAGTAGTTTTGTTTTTATCCCTTCCAGTATATTTTATTATTATTATTATATTAATTAAAGCCTTTTCAAAATAAAAATTTTACGAAAATATTTCCTGATTTTGTATTGGTAGGAAGGCTAAAAAATGCAACATTTTCAATAATTTTTTTTTCAGGCCCTGTATAAGATATTACAATGATTTTTTTTAAATTTTATTTGAAGCTTATAAAATACAAAAATACTTGGTTTTTTTTTATTTTAATTTTTTAACAACTATCCAGGAGGCGCCAAAGTCGAAGCCTCAAAAAAATTCTGTCCCATGGCGGACAGTTAATCTCAGGATTGGTGCTCTGAAGAATAAAAAAAACACGGCATCTTTAAAAGAAAGGTCCCTTACGAGGCAATCTACCACAATTTGCCAAAAAAAGAAAAAGAAAAAAAATGGCGGATGTTTGAAAAAACTGTTGTGATAAACTTTTTTGGCAAAATGTGGTAGATTGGCTTACAAAACATCTCAATGAACAAAATAATATCAAAAACATTGGAATCGGTCGAGTAGTTTCGGAGATTAACTGTCCGCCATTTGAAAAAAAATAGTTTCGAGAAAAACGCGTTTGAAGTTTTTACTCGCTAATACACAACACTTCTATTAATAAACGAACAAGCACTGAGAACACGTGTAAAATACGTTTGAGAATACGTTATAATGCCAGTTATACCTGAAGTAAACTAAACACCGGTATCTTGGAGAAAAAAGATACAGAATAGATACCACGTGATCTAAGAGCTGCCTGCACTGAGTCAGCTCTCTACTACCTTAACTGTTATTTGGTCAATGTTTTGCCTATTTAATAGCAAGTGTTATACCTTTTTGAATAGCTAAAGAGACGTAGAAGTTTTTCAAATTATTTGCAGAATAAGTTCCATAAATTTTTTTTCAAAAAAAGGGCTTTAGTGAAAATTCTTTAATTCTAACCGTTGTCGAGCAGTCTTTTTAAGCTGTTAGTAGTAGGTTCAGTTTTTGTTAATCATTTTTAATAATTGACATGATACATCAAAAAAACGGACACTAGGAGCTCTAATCCGAACAAAATCGATAAAAAAGCCAAAAAATAAAGGATTTTTTAAAAAATCTTTAAAATTCAATATCTCCATAACGGTTAAATTTCGGACACCATATTACAGAATGAAATCCATCAGAAATGACCTGAATAATAACGTCCCTTAATATTCAGTACGACTTTCCCTGTAACCCTGTATATGGAGTGTGGAAGCGCGCGCACACTTTCACGAATTTCACTATGTTAGAATTCGAATTTTTGGTTAAAAATTTTTGGGGGTGATTTTTAAAAATAATAAAGATTGAGAAAATGAAAAAAAAATGGATTTTTTAAATTTACAAGGTGGTCACCTACCTTAACAAAATTATACCGATTTGAAGATACTATAAGACCAGAAATTGTTACAAATAAAATTACATCATATCAATAAGTAACTAAATTTATCAATAACTCGATTCTTTTCTACAATACACTTAAACCAATTTCAATACAAGCGGCTTATAAGCATAAAAAACCATGCAAAATAAATTATAGAAATAGGCCTCAAGTTAGTTTTACCCGTTTGCTATACGTACGATTCGTAAAACGTGCACTTTCCATTCAGCTGATTTCTTTTTTTAAATGAATAATTATTTTATTTAACTTTATTAATTCTCTCTTCCTATTAACTCGTCCGAGGGTCTGTTTAAAAGAAGTTGCATTGCCACAATAAGAAGTATTTTCAATTCAGCTCATGTTTATTTGAGCATATTTAAGTTTTTCTATTTTAGCTTTGCCAAATGTGCGCACATACATACACAGTACCTTATTTGAGAAATAAAAGTAGATCTATATATGAATACATTTTTGAATTTTATTCCATTGCGTCGAAATTTATGTAAGGCACTGATCTGGTAAAATTGGCATCAAGCGCGAATTCTGCAATTTCATTTTCACGGAAGTACAAAAAGCAAAGCAACCTTGACTATGTTGTAACTCCGGGGAGGTACAGTTTTGTCTATTTATTTGCCTCATTCAACTGCAATAACGTTCATAATTAAATGGAACGCTTAGAACCGGAGCAACTGCTCTGACTCATAGTGCTCTCGCTCGACTCACGGAACCCGGCCAGGTACGGGTGTGTGATCTCGCGCAGATCTATACCTGCGGTATATCTGCATCACATGAAATTCCACTCCAATTCAATCAGAAACTCGTTGCTCGGGTGCATAACAACTTTCAAACGGTGTTATCGACTTTTTGTTAGCATTATCCACCACACGCTC
Source organism: Neoitamus cyanurus (assembly GCA_947538895.1). Lineage (NCBI taxonomy): Eukaryota > Metazoa > Arthropoda > Insecta > Diptera > Asilidae > Neoitamus > Neoitamus cyanurus. The sequence continues at coordinate 32,421,923 of OX384541.1, read as the reverse complement.
AGAAAACCAATGGAAATCACCGCTGTCCGAGCTGGCGAGCATGTATGAAAATTCATTTTCACCTCATTTTCACTACTTCCACCTGAAATTTGAGCGGAATTGAATAAAACTTCTTATGGTGGAGCAGTCCCAAAATTCTATCTATGCCTATACCAACAGTATTGATCAGTGTTCCACAACTGTTTTTTGAACAAACTTTTCCACAAGGCATTATTGCTTCCTGCGAAACATTGGGAATCTTTATTTACCTCTCACACCCTTTTCCAAGGTCACAATAATTAATACTGCTTATTATCATATCAACCGAAAAGACAGATTTGGGTCAGGTGGTATTTTCGTACTTTACTTTCACTTTGTGCAGTTTAAAAAGTTTTAATGTTGTCAACTGGTTCTTAAGTTAGTTAAACGCGTCGTACCTTCCATTTTTTTTTTCAGTTTAGTGGACATGGTTGTCAGATGTGTGCAATTTACCTTTCATTGTAAATCTGGTTTTGGAATAATACAAAATGCCTCAAAATCCAACAGTCAGTTCACTTTTTGGCTTGCGTAACCCCAAAATACATTGCTGAGACCCCTTCACTGAATTGTTTTTGAAACTGGTTATCTGCTCTTTTATTGCTTTTTAAGGCGTAATTGGATTGTACGATAATATGATGAGATAGGAAAAAGGCAGTGATTAAGTAAATATTTTGCTAGATTGCCGTATTTATAAAATTCCCTTCTATAGGATACGAATGCGTATAGCTTCCCGGGATTTCATCACTAATTGATTGTGTTGCTTTCTAAAAATTGTAACTTATTTTGAAAGTGATCATTTAACTAATACTTGTTGTATACTACATGTACTATTATTTGCCCTTCTTTTAAGATTTATTTTGATAGCAACGTACATATGTGTGCAATCTAGTTTGACTACAATTCATATTTTTATTAAAGGAAAGTACGCACGCGGGAAAATCAACCAATGTCAAAAATTAAAGCAATTTAAAGCTGCCATTTAACAATACAGAGAAATTAAAACATCTGGAATAATTTGAGTTAATCTAGACCCCCTCATGAGGATCCCATGCAATTTGTTTATAAATTTTCTCGGCTTCTGTTAAAGCTGCGACAAAAGTCATGGTAACAGAATAGAGGGCGGTTCGAGAACTACAACTTTTCTTATTCCTACTTTTGTCGTAACTGTCAAGGGAGCCCGGGAGGAGGGACAACCGGTGCAAACATTGTTTTTCCATTTTCTGGGCTGTTTTTGCAACTACGACGAAAGTGATGATACCAGCGTATAGGGCGCTTCAAGTATTGCAAGTTTGCTTATGATTTTTGTCGGTACTAGTACTGTCACGGTTGACCGCAGGAGCGTATGTGTACATATTAGTATTTTTGATGTTTAAAATCGTGATACCTCAGGAATGGTGATTCGTATAAAAAAAGTATATGAACCATTTTCGTAGACAATTACAAGATCTACAACTTTTGTATGAGGTATTTTTACTATAACACTTACCGTTTACGCGAAATATGCGAAAAATCGATATCGTTGATCTTTGACCTTGAATAACATTTTTAGCGCAAGTCGGATCGGTGGGGACTTTTGATATTTAAGGGGGGAGATACCTTTAGAACGGGTGAAATCAGTCAAGAATTTTTTTTCAAGGTGATGAAATAATGTGATCACTTATTAATTTTGACATCTTTTTGATACATTATTAAAGTGTAAAAAAACATGTGATTTTTTTTGTCGATTACTGATATATTAAAGGGAAGGATAAACCTATAAAATAATAAAAAAATTAAAAATTAAAATTTATATCGGCTATTTAATCAAATGTACAGATTTTTGGCTATTTTTCAACAGTTTTGACCCAAAAAAAAATTATTTATTAACCCGATGTCTTTAAACTTTTAGGTACATCCTTCCGATAGCACTATAAAGAGAAACCTCTGAATATTTCAGCCTAATCGGTTAATAACTTTTTGAGTTTCAGAACGAGCAGTTTCTAAAAATACAGTTTCGAGATAATCGCGTTCAAAGTTTCGATACGGTATAGCTATAAGTTAAAGTGACTTTCTGATCAATCGGTGATTTCGGATCCATACAATAAACCTTCGGCCTCCTCAAAAACCTGATTATCTTCGCTGCTGCTGTTTTCGAGCTGTACGAGCTGCTTTTGTTTCGGAAAGACTCATCCGGTTCTGTTTCACTATTCGTGCCTCATCGGTATTTTCGGCGAAAACTTTACAATAGGTGCCAACAATTATACCCAGCTCGTTCAAACGTTTCACAATTGAGGTGTAGCCTTCATTAAATATACCAGCAGCAATGAAAGCTGAAATTTCAACAATTTTTAGCCCAGAATTGAGGTGCTTCGGACATGTTCGCCAAATTGTCGCATTGAAACTTTCGTTGGCATTCTGGGTATGGCCACCCAAGCATCTTTACAGTAAATCATCTCTGGACAAATCTTCGTAAATTGGTAGAAGATGTTGTTTTATGTCGTCGCCAAGTAATGGAGTACTATCTTCAAGTTATGAGACAAAAGAATACACAAACGTACTGTGAAAAGGCATTGCTCCGACCCAAGCTCTCCGACTACCTGGTTAATGACGGTATGCGGGCTCTGAAGTTTTTGACAATAACTCCATTTATATTCAATATTTCGATTTTTTCTTTTAATTGTATATTTTTAACATATTATATATTCGAATTATGAAAAAAAAAATAATTCAATTTTTTGAAAGTTCTAAAGGTATCTCCTCCCTTAATTTGTAATGATGTATTTAAGGTCTGTGCAAATTTTTAGCTCTGTGGGAATTTTGTCTAGGTTTGGACTTTTTTGTGTCTATTTTGGCTGGACTAATAAGCTCTCATTTGATATCATACACAAAGGTCGTGGAAACTAACCATTGTTTAGTCAGATGACTTACACTTACAAAAGTTTCCCCTAAAAGTCCGAATTAAATTTTTTGTACACGGTGGTGTTTGGCTAAGAGGTTCACAACTTTGTTTTGAGATTTTTCAAGACTGGGAAATAAAAAACGATTGTTTGTACAATATGCATATATTTCCTATTTCACTCCAGTCGTTATGAATCTGCAACATTTATGAAATATTGAGAGCAGAATGCAGATGAAGTATTTTTAAAACAGCTGTAGTTGGTACCTTTTCGCGCTCCTATATGACTCATTATTCAAATGGTGTTTTATATGTTTTGTGTAGTCCAACATTAATAAAATAAAAATACGAGTGTGCTTTAGACCACACGACTGAAGTAAAACTTCTTTAGCTACATCTACTGTGTGATACAGACAATAGGCCTGCAATGTGTCCCCTCTCAACTTCCGTTCGCCTGGCCCGATCACACTTTTCGTAACGCCCTCGTCACGCATTCACCAGCTTACTCCCCAAGTCAAGCGTGCGTAAAGAAGTTTTACTTCAATAAAAACTTGTAGCAATTGTCGAATTATGTAAAGAGGAAAACGTATAGCAAAGATGACACATGTATAAATATTTCACGATGTCTAAACACTTTCTTCCCCATAAAAGTGGCAGTCATGTAATTACGACGAAACCATGATATTATTCTTCAATACAAATAACCTAGTTCTACGCTTTCAACATTTCCTAATCATAACACTTCTGTTGAAAAGCAAGAAATGAACTGTAATTAACTCTTAACCTGGTTTATCTGTACAATTGTAAATATCACGGCACAAAACTCGTTTTCACCTGAATAAGAACTTAATTGCAAACGCTTCATTTCCTGCCAAGGTGCGTCTGCGTACGTAATGCCAGAAGCAGCCTTACAAGAAATCTCAATGAAACCAAAAACAACCAATAATTGCGGTCAATTTTGAAACGACTTGCGCCGTTAGAAATAAAAAGTAGAAAATGAAAATTTTCCCGATGGCACACTGAGGTGCATCGCGTCGGTGATACGTAAAAGCGACTGTCCACAATTTCGTTAAAATTTATGTGCATTTACGTATTGCAAGAGCAACGCATCTTCAGGCATTGTTGTTGTGCTACGCCAGTCTCTGGAAAATGTCGATGAACAAGAAAAATGAGTTCTTGTTTGAAATCCGATTCGAAAGTGATAGTCACGGATGATATGCATATACACATATTGATGTGCTGCCAGCCGGTGGCACAGTTTGGTGTGGTAAAATTTCAATTATTTTGTGCCGGAGGTGATTCTGCAATCAAATAATTGCCTGCAATGTTTGTCTAGTTTTGAACGAAAGAACCGGTGTGAAGTTGAACAGCCCTAAAATAATTGCATGAAGCAAGCTACTGTACCTGTTTCTGTTTATGAAACTCCAAGATGACAACATAATTATTTCCTCCAAGGTTTATGTGTTACTGAATTACATGTAGGATGTAACGGAAATGAAATGCCGATCAAGTGACTGGACATTGGACAACTTGGGATTTAGAGTACAGGCCGGAAAAATATTTAATAATTTCTTATCAAACAGAATATGCACCACGAAAATTGGTAATGGGATATATAGTGAGACTACAATTACCAAGCAGGGGTGCTAAAGGTGTCGATATTGGGAGCTACCCTTTAGGTACTCCCTCTATATATAGAATATTAAAGAAGCCAAGTTAACAGCAAGCTACTATATTCCATTACTACTATATTCGGGAAATAACGCGACACAACTAAAGGATGGCCCATTTAAAAATTGGAATTTCTTTGAATTGAACATTTACTTGAAAGGTTGTTTTATGTCATTTATTTATGAAAAACAATTTCGGTCAAATGACCACCACGGCTAACTTGGCAGTAGCCCATTCGGTCCACCCAATTTTTGAGTACATTTTCGATTGTTTCGGGCCTTATGTCAGCAATAGAAGCTTGAATCTTACTTGAGGTCTTGAATTGTTTTTGGTTTGTTGGCGTAACATTTATCTTTCACCCCTCCCCAAAGATAATACTTCTACGGCGTCAAATCGCAGCTTCTTACCGGCCAAATCACATCACCATTTTTGCTGATTATGCGATTTCCGAAGATAGGGCGCAAAAGATCGATTGTGGCGTTCGCTGTATGGTTCGGATGGTCAACCGGCTTTAGCTGGTGTACCAATTGAACTTCATATGACTTCATGGCAAGGTCTTTACGCAGAATTCGCATCAAAGAAGTGCATGGAATGTCCACTTGTTGAGAACGATGACGAGTTGATGTTGATGGTTGCTCACGCACACTTTGAGCAACAGCAGCAATGTTTTCAATTAAGCGCACCGGACGAGTACGTACACGGCTTGGCTTATCCACCAACATTCCAGTTTCACGAGCTCGCTTCACGAATTGATCCACAAATTGGATTTTCGGAAGTTTTTTTTTTCTCAAATTTTTTTTTTCAAATTTCTCACAGTTTGAGTAGAAGACTCACTATTTTGGAAATAAGTTTTTAATGTTTCACAACTTTCTTCAAGCGAATACCGTCCCATTTCGTAAATACCAAACCTTAAACTAAATTTCTGTCAAGTCGAGAATGACATATATGTAATCAACTAAACTTCGAATTGCCGGTAGTTCAAATTCCAAACACTAGATGGACCACCCTTTACAAGACACGATAAATGAGAGTACAAAACCCTACTTGGACTAGTTATATAGAAACAGACTGACAATAAACACATGTATAAGGAGGTATAATGAGGGGACGACGATACTTTAGCTCACGCATGTGAAACTTAAACTTAATATACAACGCTTTTATCTTTTTTATAAGAAAAATAGAAAAACAGCTCTTCGCTAATATACCTACCAACCTTTGGTTGGCTGCGAAGAAAACCCAAGCCTAGATAAAAAAAAATCAGTAGTGGGATTGACTTAAGAACCTATAAGAAACGACAAAAAGAGTAAATTGATGAGGCAAAAATCAATACCACTACAAGGCAAACTAATACTAAAACAAGTCCACTGAATTTGCGATTCTTCAATAAATATGCATTATTTCTCGATTTTCTTATTAACAATAATAATGCCATAATACGCCGTTTTCCCCCAAGTAAACAAAAATTTTGACAGCTGAGTTGCAAATCTTCTCTCATAAGGCGGAATTGACTTTCGGATGAGCAGTAGAATATACCTTACTCACGTACACGAACTTTACACGGTATTGCCGTTCCTTATATGTTCTTAGTTCGTTGGATTGAATAGAGTGATGGTGAGAGTGGATGAGAGGAGGAACACAAAAAACATTTGAAAATAAGTTTGATGATGATAGAATGGCACGATAATTAAATGCTTTATTGCTGGTCCAAGCCTTGTAACTAGAAGATTTAGAATCAGCGACCCAAAAAACACCTATATTCATTTACATTCATTTACATGGATATCATATGAAGTTGAGAGTTTCCAGTCGCCGCTATTTTCAATTTCCAAATTTCGATAGTGGATTCGAGATCAACTACCTCGAAAATATGTAATGACCCGTTTTTATATTAATCCTTTAAAGTTGAACTTTTTCGATTACCTCATTGTCGAATGCTTTTTCCGACCTCACCGATATTCATCAACTATCTAATATCTAGTGAAGCGCACAACGTATGTTAGGGTGGCGAAATTAATGAAAAGATAGGTAACAGTTTAAACGTAAGTAATGACTGTGAAGTGCAATAGAGAAAATAACATTCCTTTGAATATAAAAAAAAGGCATTACCTCAAACAAGTAGAAACATGTAAAACATTACCAGCCACCTCAGTCCAAAAATTGCTAATTACTTTTAACTTCCCAGCTTCCTAAAAGAAAGCGATGGTGTTACATTTTAAGTGGTTTAAATTAAGATAATAATCAGTTAAGCAGATTAAACCGAATCCGAGAAAATTTCGCATAAAACTTTTGCAACTTTATGCATCTGCCGTGTAATCACAGCGATAAGGAAAACTGGCAAATCCGCTCCAGATCAGATCGGTTTTATGGCTTTCAGAGAAAGTATTAGTTAGAGATCTTGCTCATGTGCGAGTTCAATGTTTTTCATCAATTAGCCAAGTTATCTGGTTTTACGAAAGCCAGGAGGAGATCAGCGCCTTTTTAATTCACACCTAACTCGACTCGTAAACATAAGTGTCGGAAGCAATTATTTCCATAGGCGCACTATCCCGCTTTTTAGCCTATTTTGCTGGAGAGTACGATGTAATCACTTACGTCCACACAAATTTGCAAAAAGAGGTGTTTGTGTATATATGCAATTTATTTGCCATCAAGTCAGGATTTCAGGCGGATAGCGAATTAAATCAATTGCCTCGCTGGCAAATTAAAAAAAATTACATCTTACTGATTAGTGGGTACCATACAGGGGGCTAATTTAAACCATTCGGAAATTTTACTATTTATTTTCACTTCGAACAAGGGAAACTATGGCGAAGTGGAAAGAGGAACGGAGCTTGTCACGGAAATTAAGTATTGCAGCAAGTAAAATCGTTGAACATTGTTAGCAAATAACCACCCGCTGGCTCCCTGCATTTTGATGCCACGACTCTTACGCGTGATGATAAATTAATTATGCAGTCTTTTGTATTGTGCAAATCTCTCGGCCTTAATTAGACGATTTATCATTCAGATCAGATCGTGACCGGAGACTCTGTCTCCTTTCATTTGGAATTCTGTAATGAAAAGGATATGAGCTTCAGAGAATTACAACAAACGCCTAATATGAGTTGGTAAATTAGTAAATTGTAACCAGTGAGGGTTTCGAAAAATTTGTGTTAGTTGGCCAATTCAACTTTTTTTTTTTGATTATCGTAGGAGAGGTTACGTGAGGCTGCTTTGACTGCTCTATCTTCAAACGCAATTTAGGCCTCATTTTGGGCTCATTGTATTATGTGATACTAATACCACTCCAGGGTCGTTGGTGGGGTGGAAACTGTTCTCACTCATTCGTGTGGGATTCGAACCCGGGACCTCTGGAACAGTAGTCCACAGTTCTCACCATTCACCTACAGATAGCCTTGGCTATAAAGCGCCACTTTACAATTAATGTATTTCGTGTTTAAATTCAAAGTGGTCACATAAAAAATTAAAACTTTCAAATTAAATAGAATATGTTCGCATTTGATTTCAAAGTGCGAAATTCTTGGAGTGAGTGTATAATATGTTTTTTTGTTATATCGTCATCCAATTTATTGTATTCGTAACCAACGTAAACCAACAATTGCATATTCAAGTTTTGAAATTATGTAGCATTTGGTTTGTTTGGCATAATCTCACTGATCTCTATAAAGTACTGGATAATGGCTAGAGGAGTTGGGGGAGCGTGCCGCCATCCCCTTTCTTGCAAAATGCGACTGTGCACCCGAAAGCACTCCCTGGTTGCTGAAAATTGGCCCTGCCGCGGCATGCCGTACAGAACATGAGTGTGCTTAAATTATGCACAAAATCAGGGTAGGTCTGGAGCAAATATTTCGAGCTACAAGACCTTGATTGGAGCAGCAATTTAAGCCCATTTTGTTACGAACCCTATAAATGGAGGCCCCGCAGCTCAGAAATTTCACTCTGACGTAACTTTTTTTCATGCCGACGTCCGAAGCAATAGCATGCGTTCTGTTGCTCAGGAGACAAAAGTGGGGCAAGGTCGGTCGAATTCGGGAGTTGTGGTCTTTTAAGTGAACGAGGAGCTAATTTTCGCAGTTTTTCACACTTTAGAAGCGATTTCCTGGGGCTACAGGTATTTCCGCGCAGAAAGGGCCACCGTCCCTCGAAGCCAGCATCATTTTCCAACTTCATAGAGCTCTTCTACACTGTATCCGAAATGTTAAAGAGTGATTGGATGAAAATTTCAGTAATTATTGGATTGGTATGGATAGCAATGGCGCATTCTTTGGTGTCATCCATCGGAACAAGCTATTCGTCGAACTTTGGAATATTATACCACATACTCTCTGCATGAAGCAACAACACCACTACGTCATCGAAATATGCATGCTGATACAAATATTACCGCTGTAAACGAAGGTGCGCAACAGGATCTAAATTTATCGATTCGTCGGTCGCAGCTATTGAGACTCCACTCCGTCCACTACGTGAAGAAAAAACAACCGTTTGAGATCCAGTTGGTGTAGGAATTAGAGCCACAAGACCATGGTTTACGTCCTTCATTCGCTGATTGGGCTCTAGACCAGTTGGAAGCTGACCCATTATTTTATTACAAATTTGTGTTCAGTGACGAGGGTTAGATTAATGGCTATGTTAATAAGCAAAATTGTCGCTTCTGGAGTAAGACATATCCAGAGGAGACTCTAAGGATCCTATTTTTTCCACACAAATGTAGAGTTTGCTGCGGTTTAGACCTTCGTGGCGTTATAATCATTGGAGATCATCTCCGGACCATGATCAATGAAAACATGGACGTACTTGATCCTGGTGAGATATTGATTCAGCAGGATGACGCTACATGCCGCACAGATACCTAAACCGGCGATAATATAATTTATGGCTCTGTAAGTTGGCCCGCACAGTCATATGATCTAACGCCTCTCGAATATTTCCAATGGGGTTATGTACAGCTATTGGCTTATGTTTATGCTGAAAAAGTAGCAACAATTGACAACTTGTTTTTCACGATACACGGCCGAATGTGCCATATGACCGAAGTCATTTTTAAATATTAATTATTAATTAACCGATATTTTGAATAAAAAGTGAACTTTTGTGTTTTTTTATATTTAAAGTTCTAAAGGGTTTAAAAAGACATTTTTGATGAATATTTAGGGTATTCGTTTCACTCCGTAATTCGTCGTATGATTCGTAGATTTCGCAAATGTATTTTACGAAACTTCGTAGGCTTTTATTTGTTAGGATATTTACGAACGCATCGTAGAAGTAGGGAAAACAAGTAACCTGATTGTTAAAAATATGTGTGATCGTGTAAAATTGAAAACTAGATTTTTTTAAACCATCCTAATGGTGGAGAGCCTTCTAAGTTCTATTCTAATATATTTAATATGCAAAATTGTAAATAATTTAACCCTGTAAAAAAAAGTGTGATAGTGGAATAATGTTTCACCAAGTGTTCGTTTGTGTGCCTAACCTTAACTAAACTTAGATACATAAAAGACCACAAAAGGTAAGAATTTGATATACAATTGACAACGTTAATTTAACTGCCTGGCGCCTTGGTGGGTTCGTTATCTTTCCTGTCAATATTCGGTGGGAAAATTCCTCGCAATTAATTTTAAGGAATTCATATGGGACACTGCTCGCCGCGCCTGGCTACAATCGTGTTAGCTACGATCCACGCTAATTTGATTTTTAATTGTTCGTAAGTTGCCGTGATCATGCAAATTCAAATGATATGCAGAAACCAACCTGATTCGCAGATTTATTGCAGCCACCTGTGTTGCTTGGCAATGTTCACAATGAACCCACCGAGAGGAAGATGGTAGGAATAACCGGCTAATAGCATGAGTACTCTAGGCGCTTCATTGAGGAGTGCTCGCCGCAATGGAAGACGCACCACTTCAGATGCCCATGACACTAAAAAAAAGCCTCAATGGGTTAGAATTGTACTCGAGCTCGAATCGAGGCGGAAGTAGGCGGAATTTCATTGCGAATATCGAAGCGTAGTGATAATTGCGAAGTTTCACTTTCCTCACCACACTCGCCATGATACCGATACGCTCTGATCAGGATTGATCGATGGGCGGATAAGTGGCTCATTACCGCACCTAGCCCGGGGTAAAAGCGATCTTTAGCATCTCGATCAGATCTTGTATTTGTCTGATGTGATGACTCTCTTCCAATATCGCCCCGAGCGACGCAACATGGTCCACAGGTGAGAGAAAGTGTTTTGAGTTCGACATCTTCGCGTCTTCCGTGTTTGTCTGTTCCGTTGAACTTGCCATTGATTATCACTTGCCGTCGAATTGGTGATGAGTTTTTTTTTGTCTCTATGCCGATTGCGTTAGGTAAGGTGTCGATTCCGACAAGCTCGTCTGCATCGTGCAGTAGTTCCCCTAGCCAAGATCAAGGTTGTGGCAAGTGCACCTTCGGTTTCACTTTTCGCCGGTCTGCGGAACTCGAGGCCGCTATGTAGGCCAACGAAAGGGCCTGGACTGCGACAGGTTTTCAGTTTTCATTTGAATTATGCGCTGGGTGACGGTCGCCGGCCACCGCTTTTTTTCGAAATTAAAAAGTTATCAGGTTGGGAAAAGCTGCATTAAAAACGGATTCGCTGCGAAAGAAAGTGTCTCTGTTTGTTTTCTGTGAGGCATTTAACGCGTCGCGAGAGATCCGTATTTTCTCTTTTTTTGGAATTTTTTCTTTATGGGTGGGCGGATATGTTGAACAGATGTCACGGTCGGAGAAGCGCCGTGTTATACATTGAATATCTCTACCGCATGCCGTGCGGCTACTACCGTGGCTGTAGACAAAATTCGCAATTTCTTGAAACGTTTCATTAAAAAAGCTGAATGGAGACCTATAGACAGCCGGTTGCATAACCGAAGATGTTTACGTTATAGTCGAAATATTTCGCGCTTGTTATAAGAATGCGGCGGATTTTTTTTTAGTTTTAATCATTTTCAGTACTAATAAATAATTCTAGTAAATAACTATACAAATGTTCACAAATGAAAAATATGAAAAAACTAAAATTGTTGGTAAATTGGTTTCGCAGCTGCGCACGGGGTCATTGAAATGAGAAAACTTTCTTTTTTATAGGTAGATAGCCGAATAAATTTCAGCAAATTTCTGAAATTATTTAAATACGAGGTTGCTGGTTTTAGTTAGCAGCACTTCGAAAGGTATTGAATAGAAAGTTTTTTATATCTTTATTGAAAGACCATAAACATAAAAAGAACAACATTCAACATTTGTCGTATTCATAACAAATCCGCTGAAGTTCCCGGGGTCAGCCAGTACAAAATAATGTAAAGTATCAGTAGTAAAAATATTATACCAGTGGTTTGTCGATGAATTTGTTCACAAATATTGTTTTTTTATTACTCGACAACAAACCAAAGATCGAAGAAGCTAGAAGTAAGGGTTATGATTTTAGTTATCTAAATATATGTATGCATGTAGGTATGTACATACATATGTTAGGATATTTGCACTAAAGCCTAAACAGCAGAACGGATTTTAACTAATTCGTTCGAAAACTTCAAAATGCCATAGGCCGCCACATTGACTTGGCTGCAAACTTTTTCCATCACAATCATTTTAACTGTGTTGGTATCGAATGATGATGTTGTTTTAGCTGTGATGTTTGGGAAACTATCTTGCTAATATTTAAACTACTACGACTTGGATTTTCCAATGATATTGTTCTTTGGATCAAGTCATATCCCACGAGCCGATCTTTCAAAGTTAAATTTTTCTCAACCTTTCCTGATGCTATTCCTGTTCTGTCTAGCATTCCACAAGGTAGTCATCTTGATCCCTTGCTGTTCATTCTTTTCATTAACGACCTGTTTCCTCTTATACGTAACGCACATGTTTTAGCATATGCTGATGACTTAAAAATCTTTAGGTCAATCGAGTGTTTATAAAACACTTATAGCCTACAAGTAGACTTTATTATTTTTGCGGAATGGAGTTCTAAATATCATATAACTTTAAATGTGAGTAAGTGCAAATTTACATATATCATTTAATCGGCAAAGCACTATTTTCGAATACTCGTACAAAATTCATGACAAGCCTCTGTCTCGCCAGAATAATGTTGTGGATCCTGGCTTGACTATTGATGTAAAATTTAATTTTGGACGGCACATTGAGAATATAATCAATTGATCTAACTCAACACTTGATTGCTTCATAAAGCGTTGATCTAAAGATCTTTCTGACCCCTAATTTTATTTTGTACTTTTGTCTGTCCTATGTTAGAATACGCTTCTGTAGTGTGGATGCCGTATTACAACGTGCATATAAAACGTATCGAAACAGAAGAAAAGAGGTTCCTGCGTTTCGCTCTTCGGCATTTACCTTGGACAGATCCTAGCAAACTTCCTCCTTATTAGGACAGATTGAAATTGTTAAGTTTGACATCCCTGTTCAAGCATAGAAAGGTTGCAGGTGGTATATTCTTGGATGATATCATTGCTGGTGATGTGGACTCTAATCTCTCTAATATATTAATTTTGTGAAGCATTCGATTCAGTGAAGCATGGAATCCTTCTGCATAAGTTGAAGTGCCATTTTGGTTTTTCTCCTTCTCCACATACACTGATTCAAAATTACCTATAGCTAACCGATGTCAACTTGTTCAAATCTGGTGTCCCACAGCGTTCTATCTTGGAACCCTTGTTATTTGCGATATACATTGACGACCTAGTGTACTATATGTAAGTACATATATGCTGATAATGTGTAATTTTATTTGTCCGCTGCAAACAACGAGCTGAGTGCATGTGTCAGTGGGCTTTGTGTAATAACCTAATACTAAATCCTTGAAAATCTCAAGCTATTGTAATGAATAAAAAGAAAATTGACACGACTGAACTGTCTTCAGTTTAACTATGTGATGTTGTGGTGCCTTTTTTCCAACAAAATTAAGAGGTTGGGTGTAGTAATACATTACAACATGTCATGGTTGGATCACGTGAACCCATTGTATGGTATAATTGTGGGGCTCATCAGACAATGGTGGTTGTCTTGGAACCAGTTGTGTAATTATGCTGTTAATTAAATAATTATTCCGATTATGTATATTCTGGCAAGGATGCTACCACATTTAAAACATTCAAACAACATTTTATTTTCGTAAATGTGTTTATTGATTTTAAATTCTTGGAAATAGAACGCCTATCTTTCTATGTGATTTTGTTAGACCGTTGCCGTCGACAAGAACAAATAACCGTTTAATACCAAAATTTATATATTATCAATATCAACATTCATACTTTGTGTAAGATACAAGGCTGTAGAGCAATTTGCTTACCGCAAAAACTGAGCGAGAATTAAGGCAAAGCTATAGAATTCTAATACTTACTTGATTAGTCGAAATGTTTTCATGAGTTAGTATTTTTTTTATTATTCTTATTGTGTTTGTTATTTAAAACTAAACTTATCCTAAATCTCTGTAGATTTTCCTGAACACTGGCACATGAGGTTTTTGGAGTCGCACCTAAACCACTGAAATGATTTAAATAAAAGATCTGTTGATCGGTTGGGTGCGATCACCCGAGAATTACAGGTTAAAATCATTTTCTGATAATTTTCTAATGGCGATCTTACAACTGGAGGAATTCCAAAATAAAGGTGACGAGCCTCGGTTCTCTATGTTTAAGCTATAATAGATCCTACTAATTTATAATGCAAGAAATTACAGAATATGTATTTATCAGGATGTGTGCTTATAGGACCTTAAGTGCTAAGCACATTTCATTCTAGCGGGTGTTATAGGCTAAAACTGTTTCTTGAATTCCTAGTAAAACTAGTAAAATTAAAATAAAAGGTTTGAATCAGCAAAACTAAAACCGACATAATTGTTAAATCAACATAGTCCAGGAAACGGATCAAGATAGTTACGTTAAAGGGTGCCCGTAAATGAAGCATTTTCAATGATGTTTGTTCAACTCCTTTTACATTTACGATACACCCAAAAAATAATCACTGCGACACTAATGGGCTTCTTCTTTATACGTACGGAATCGTAAAAGCAATGAAATTTCGTCAAAATGTTAACAAAGAATTATCGCCTGTTCCTTTTTGCCTACACTGTTCGTCCAAAAGTTTGTAATTTTATGCACCCCAACAGTGTTGCATACTACGAGTTTTTAGAACAACACGACATATAAGAGCCTCTCAAGTGAACGTTAATTGAAAACAATCGTTAAAAATTAGTGAAACATTACATCAGTACAATTTGCCTTTTACTTTCGTCAGAGTAACAAGAACTGACAGAGGTTGAATGCTCGGCATAATTACAAATGGTCTCCTCGTAGCAGTCTAGTTGCACACCTACAACTTCTTGGGCGTTTCGTAAGATGCGGTCAGCGAAGTTCATTAAGCCATACTCATTATGTAGCTCACGTTTCAACTATTAAAAGTGGTTTAAGCGTCCCACGTCGAGGCGGCGAGCAGCACCCCAGACAATTCCGAATTCCCTGAGTTTTACCATGGAGCTGAGCTGAGCTAAGCAGAGATAATCTTTGTGTTTAAAGGTCTTTTGTTATTTCAGAGAAAATTTTCAAATTACAAGACCAACGTGCGTGGAACTCAGAAAAGCATAAACCCGATGTAAATTGCCACCATAATTCAATTTGCGGCCATGCACGTGCTCTTTGATGTGGTGGCGCACGTCAAGAAGTGTATAATTTTCAGCTTTCCCCGCTTAAGAAGTGTTACCAGGAAACGTACAGCCTTTTATTTATATTTGCATTGAATCGGGATTTTATCATGGCAATGGCATAGTTCCTGCAACACTAAAACTTCCTAAACATAGCTCGTTCTGTTTTCTTTGCTCTGTTTATTTCCACGGCTATTAAAGGTATCATAAATATTTCTCGCAATTGTGTCGTATTGAGTTCTCCTTCATGAAAGAATTTTTTGTTGTTATGTTGCTACATACATGTGTACATATAAAAAACTCTGCAGAACGTAGAATTAGACAAACTAGCTTTTATGACCGGCTTCGCACGGTGTAAAACAATTTACTAGTGAGGATCTTCCATTCCATCGGCATTTCAGTGGTAACACCCAAGTTGTGTAAACTTGTGTTTTTTTAAACCGAAGTTCTCCAGGTATCCGGAGTTCGCATACTATGTACATATATACTATGCTTCCCCTTATCTACGCAGCCCTCGACGTATGCTGTTCCACTTTATTTTGGGGGAGTCCGGTTCGGAGCTCCTTATTTGATATCCAGAGCTACCCTGAGGCCGAGGGTCCCGGGGTTTCCGCCGACCCTAAACCTCAGGAAGTTCTACTATTCATCACCTGTGGACCTGCCTGGTAGCTGACTCATATTTAGAAAAATACACGGAAAAAAAAGATCAGTAAAATCAAGCACGAAGCTTTTATTACAAGGAATATAAGAATGACAATGATTTAAAGCCAATGTGAAGTGTTCTTGAAATAATTGAAAATTTCTCGTAACAACAGGAGATGAATGTACAAGGAAATATGTGTTAATCATTCATAATCATAGAAATCATCATTTAAAGAAGCGTAGTTCTTGACCCTACTCTAAAGTGCATAAAACAATCGAGTTCTGCTGACAATAATTCATTGCTTCAGACATTTCAAGCGTTGTTTATAACAATAATACTTATTCAACACTTTGTCCAAAGAATTCTGTTATCCGGTATCCGAGGCTCTATTTCAGAGCTTCTCAATTTTGGTCCGAACTAGATTCGAACCGTGGATTCGAGGAGATAAGCCCTTACCAATGCTCTATTACGTCCGCTCCGTTTAGCTAACAGCATAAATTAGTGATTTTGTTCCGAACTAGATTCAAAACAGAGATTCCGAGGTGATAGTTCGACGTTCTCACCAGTGGGATATTGATACGTAAGACTGTTTTATTTTACCCAATTGCAATTGTGTATTGAAGTAAGAGACTATTTAGTTCTTGCTTTAAGATCAATTTTCATGTTTCTATCGTTGCTATGGATCTTGAAATAAGAGAAGTCACTTTTTCTTCTTTAAAGGAGGTTTTCTAGTCTAGAATTTTGAAAAAATCGATTTTTCTTCATATTCTTAAAGATCAGACCTTCAAAAATATATCCTCCAAAGGAATCTTTAAAATTTCAAATGTTTACAGAGTTATAGCTATTTTAGTGACACAGCGAGTAAACCGGACCTGCCACAGCGAATCGAACAATAGACGGTAGACGTTCCCTGACTACCTGAGGGTAATTGGGAGTGTGATGTAAGTACAGACTGCCTACAACTTTGCTCAAATCTTTAAACGCGTTTTTCTCGAAACTACTTTTTCTAATACGTCTGACATGATTTCTCAAGTTCTAATGAACCGATTAACTTGAAATTTGGCATGGAACTTCTTTATAAATGCCTCTATCGTTGAAACTATAATTATGGAAATATTTTGTTTTTTACTATTTTTAAAAAATTTAAAACTTTAAAAACAAGGCCAAAAAATCACTTTTTTTTCAAACAGCCGCCATTTTGTGAAAAAAAAATTTTTTTTTTCATTTCCGTAGCTCAGACGATAACGACATTCTTACTGATTACGAATCTTTTTTTTTAATGTCACCAGAAGGGTTGGAATCATGTCAACAAGGACGTACCCTTATTTTTCACCCCCTAATTTTCCAACCTGCAATTTTTTCAATTCTCACATTTTTTTTTCTTTTTTTTTGTATTGTTAAAATATTCATAAATGTCTAATAAAAAAATGGCTAGTAAAGAGATTCTTAGTTTTTTGTATCGAATTTTATAAACCACCTAAAATTTGTACTCCTAGACTAGAATACCCCCTTAAGAGAAAATTGCTTATTTGAAGAAATATCGAATTTTCATGCACGTAAGAACTACTATTCTTAATTTTACAAAACTATTTCTTTCAGTGTAGTTTATTGCATACTTTCTATAAAATAACGTGACAACTTTCTACGGCAGACAAAATGGCCGATAACAGTGTTGTCAACCAAATAAAAATATTTACTACATGTAGGTACTCGTAGTAGGTAGCTCTGTGTGAAATCATAGTTTTCATAGACAAAAAAACATTATTTAGTTTTTTTAAAATATTTTTCTATATATAAAGCTGTAGGTTATTATTAAATTAGAGACAATAAATGGAATTTCAAAAATTATGTCATTTTCCCCTTTTACATGGAATGCCCCATATATAGAAACCTTTGTAGAAGTCACTCAAACTGCTACTGATAAACTTCCAGCTAAAGTTCTTTAATGCTCAGAATTACCAAATTCTCACAAACATTCGAATAAACCACGAATATGTATCTATGTACATATGCTGGTGCTAGCTCCAATTTATCAAAAATCAACAACCAAACAGCACGTGCGTAATTTCGAAGTATTTACTTATGCACCTAATACTCTAAACAAAAATTGTAGCAGGTAAAATGAAAGGAATTTGTTAGATAGGAGAACTATAGTAGTAAGGGAAGCGTAGGCACACACAAAGACGATAATTCATATGGTTCGGCAATTCAAATCCATCCACAGCATTATTTTAGCTTTCAACGGCAAATGGAAAGTGCAGGTAAATGTGGTCAACATTTATCAAATGTTCATAGAGCATGTAGGCAAGCATGAAAGTTCAGCGAATATTTACGGTTCCGCAATTTGTTAAATGGCTCACATACCCAAGGGATCCATTCAAATCAGCGTTTCTGACATGAAAATTGCATAAAAAAAGACGATGCGGACACGACCCATAAACCCTCCGAATTCGGGTTAAGAAATTTACAGTCTACTTTTATCCTCATTGACCCACAGCAGATTCGAACAAAATGAACTCGCCAAGATTTGAGAAATTCATTAATTAGCACCAAGCATAGGCCTGAGCATTTCTGCTTGACTGACTTCAATGGAGTGGAATCCACCGGCCCCAGATCGATATCTCCATGGAGGGAACTCGAAATGGTATCAAGCTCCATATTACCAAATCGCGAGGTGAATGAACCTCTTGCTCGCCGCGGACAAGGAGGCGCAGTGTATATTAGGCGCTCGGTGTCAGCGCAGTAATGACACATTAAATTGCCCCGCTCGCGGTGAGTGAGCACCTTTGCGTAATTTCTCGTAACCGCCGATGTGCGTCTAATGCAGATCAGTGTGGCAGAAACTGCACCGTGATCCGTGATGCCCCGGATATTTCTTAAATTTCAGTTTTCAATTTCTACGGCGGATTGTGGAGCTACGGCCTACGTTGCGTTCTTCGGAAGACAAACGACTTGGTCGGCCGGCTGTCGGTCTGTACATACATATGTACCTGGTGCAACAGCTGAAGCTGAGGACCAGCTCTTCGAGGACTGTGGGTACTGGGTGCTGGGCAGTAGGCTGCCAAGTTTTTAAGGCGAACTCGAACTAGTCCACGAACGTTGCAGAGAGCGAATTGTTAAGTGCAATTTCCAGGGCAATTTTCGCAATTGGTATTTCTCAAGCACAATGAAATTTCTGACAGTTTAAGATAACAGCATGCATAAAAGCGGGCTGGACCGGTTGTTTCACACCACTTTGCAATATTATATAACACATGCCAATTGTGATACTTTTTCTAGAAAGGTACGAAATATATAAAAAGACAACACCGCCGGCGATGGCTTGAACTCGTAATCGACAAATTGACTATCCATTTTTTAAAAATCCGCAATTACACACATACGAGTATATGTGGCAATGGCATGGTTACCTGTTTTTTTTTATTTCAAACAAGCAGAGGAAATGTATACGCAACTATAAGTTGGTCAAAGAAAGATATTATAGTACATAATAACAAGGTCTGATATTATCGGAAACCTTGTCAAATGCAGCTAGGCCTCGAGCTATTATTGTTTCGTACCGGAATTTTTACAACTTTTTAACAGTAATAGCAGTAGTATGCCAATTAAGTTTTCGGAGCAACACTTGACCATTCATTCTATAAAGAAATAGATCTAAAGCTAGGGTTTAACATTAGCGGGTGCATATGGCAGTGGTGCAGTCCCGGATTAGCCACGTAGCAAATGTGGGCCCCGCGATTTGGGTGCCTCGCGCCTGTGTGCAAAAATTACTTTATAGATACTAAGATAGGTATGATATAGATACTATTTACCACAACTTCTTAAAGTGAGCGCTGGCCACACCATATACATTATATTGATGCAAGTTGACAACACCATGATACTTACAGGGAATCCCTTAATATTGTATTCAAGCTGTTCATATAACCAGTGATTTAAAAAAAAAATATGTGTGCGTCAAAGGACGCTTGGTGTGTAGCGTGTGCCACAATGAACTGGGGGCCTAATTGTAGAAGGGTTTTAGCTAAGCATAAGCATACATTCGCAAGGGGAAAGATATAAGTCGCTTGGGTGGAGGGTGAAGTAAACCGCCATTGGGTTATTTTGGTGTGGAACTGTCGGTAAAACTTACACCACTGTGTCGGTTTTTGTCATTTCACACCCCAAGCAGTCAGGACCGTTATGTAATGTAACGAGACGATAGAAGCTTCGCTTCGGCATTCTCGCTCGACTCATCAGTAAGAAAAACAAATATAGTAAGTTAAATACATACTTTGACCACCTTTATATGTATTCGAGGAACACGGACACGGACAGGCAATTCCGAAGCTTGCAGAGCGACCCGTGTACCCGTGTAAGCAAAAGATTACACAGAAAAGTCGAGTGCAAATAGACGCTCCCATATGAAAGAACCATCTGGAGATAAAATTGTTTTTCTGTTTGTGGACGATTTTTTAAATTGTGGTACAGTTTCGCAGTTGTTACGTTTCTTTGGTTTATTTATTATCCTAAACTTTAATACCTGAAGCAAACCAAGGGCCTCTTGTTCGCATTTGCTACAGAGTACAGGCCCCGCGCTGGCTTAATCCAGCACTGCAGTGGTGGAATGTGATTATTGATCTTTTATTTCTGAAAGATTATATATATTAATGCTGTTCCACGCCTTGTTGTGCTCCTGCACCTTGAAATTCAAAGCAGTCGTCGGTTACAGCCAGGTCCTACTCCAGAAGGAAATGTGTTTCCGAAATTTTATTTTTTCATTTTGTGCACCCCTATAGGATGTGCCATATCCTCAGTTTTTCCATATTCATAGTGGAAAGTTGATTATTTGCCCATTTATCGTAACTCTGCATGGGCCCAAAATGGAGTCGCTGCCGCCGGAGAGGTTTGACATTTATCTTTTAAATCTTTTAGAAATCAGTTTCTATTGAATTTTACTATAGCCCACGACGATGCAATATGCTATTATAATAGCAGGTAGCAGCGCTACTATTGTATGGACCTGGAATTGCTGATTAAGTATAAGTTGCAAGTTGCAATACATTCCATTCAACTCATTGTTCTCATAAAAAAATAACTTTAAATGCGATTTCCAGAAAATCACTTTTATAAAACGTGATCATTCTACAGTTTGAACCGTTTATTATATTTAAACAATTTTTTTCACTTTAAAGTAAACTGTTTTCGTGGGGCCTTATACCACAAAAATTAAATTTTTTTTTCAAATTAGTATTTGCATCCTTCATTGTAGGATGTAAAAAGCATTTGAAAGGAAGACAATTTTTCTTAAAAAGCCTTTAAGTTATTCAATTTTCAACATTTTTGGACAGAAATTTTATGTATAATAGTTTAATATAAAATATAATTTGTTTGAAATTGAGCTGAGGTATGATGGTTAGTAGTATAGTGAGCAAACCGTGCAGGCTCCAGAGCCACAACCGTTATTCATCTATACTTTCGCACCAAACCATTTTAAATTAATGTACAAGGTATAGAGAATAATGAGCAATAAAAAAACTCCGGACATCTCTTTTCTTTCATAATAAAAAAAATAATGAAAAGTGCCCTTTTTCGCACAATACAGGCTTCTGAAGTTGTGGCCCCCGCCTCTCTTCTGAATTCTTGTCGACAAATCTACGCTTAATAGCATCAAAACACCAATTGAATTTAAGTTCTCACTAAGAGTGGCCTATTTTCGAAATTCGCACTTGGTTTGGTGAGGTGTTTCATGAAAAGGTCGAAGTTCTGCTGACTAAAAGGGTCGATACACTAACGTGTTATATGCCCTACGTGGATTCTAAGAAATTTCGGAAAAATTCCATTTCGATAGGATAATTGGTAGTCGGCGTGTCGTGTCCAATCCCTTAAGAGATTTCGTTTCGAAAAAATCCGGACTAAGATTTTCGCTTTTTTAATCGGATAAAAGTGCAAATTTCTATAAAATGATTTGGAGTCATATTTTTCAAAACGCACGATACGAATAATACTCCCTCCGCGGGAGTCAGGTCTTGTCCACCCCCACTCTAGAGCCTTCGCGTTGAAGTCTCCAGCCACCAAAGCTCCACCATTCATGCCGCGGACCGCGACCTTCAGGCCATCCGGCTATCGGCTCGTTTAGGGTCAAGTATAGTAACTGACCTGCCGTAGGCACCGTCGTCGCTCCTCACCCAAGCGAAGCCAGTGTCAAGGGCGTCGCTATAAAATGCATGCTAATCCCCGTCTCTCAGAACAATATCAGCGCTCTATTCGTGACGGTTCTGATGTAGCAGATCGAGGCTGTCCTGCTTCTATGCATGTTGGCCTCTTTCTTTGGCTTCGCTTAGGGTTTGGCCAAAACACTCCACACGTGTCAAGTATGAACGATGACATCATCTGAAAGAATTTAGTCAGTGGGGTTTTAAAACGAGATAAATCATTGTAAATTAAATCCCTTTTTCCTTACAGGAAAAAATGTTACTAAGTAACGTACTACGCACAGCTCTGTGCTTATCAGTGGCAGTAACAGCAGAACGATGGTCTCGTCAATTACCAAATTCAGGACCCGAAACAGACGCAACCAACGATTGGGTTCCACTATCACAACAAACAGACAGATCGAACAACGCAAGAGTTCTTAACTACCGGCCAGATCAGTACGAAAAAAATGGATACATTTTGAACACTGATCAAACGCAGCTCCAAAGGAGAATACCTGTTGGTCAACCCTTCCAAGCACAAGGTTTTAAAGCTCCAACTAAGCCAGAACCAAAGGCGTTCCACCACGGTCGCCCACATCCCCAGCGTCCAACATCTGAATCATTTTTCAAATTTGAAATGCCGTTTTTCGGTAATGATGGATCTCAAAACGAAGCTATACCAACTGTTCAAGCTGACTACCAAATTCAGCACACGGTGCCCCAACAAACTTTTGTAACTTCGCCCCTCTTCAGTCAGAAGCCAGTTTTCCCACCAGAATTCCACCCCAACTATCAAACGCAATTTCAGCCATTAACGCAACAACGGCCGATCCAGCAAAATTATGTTCAGGACGTTCAGCAACAAATTAAAGAGAAGCATGTGGAACAGAGACCGGGTTTGGAGACACAGCAAACACAAGGGATACCACCCTTTATTGGGCAACAATCTTATGATGCAGCAAAACCGACAGCTTTTCAGGCACAGTTGTCTTACAGCAATCAGGCTCAATTGTCGCCATCAGTCGCCCAAGAAGAAGTTCAACTGCTGTATGTGCCTTACGATGCTCTGTACCCGCAACGACCAGAGCAGATAACATACGATGGTGCCAGATTCAATTTGATACCGCAACCAGTAAATCCTGCTCATATTAACAACTTTTATACACCAGAGCCCCTGACGAACTCCGATCCAAATTTATTTGCCACATCAACAATTGCGACAGTCTCGTCTTCAACACCAGGTCCAAGTACAACCCCTATGTCATTCTTAAATCCACACTTTACTTCTTCCCAGAAGCCAAAGGGAAGACCTAAACCACATCAACCCCCATTAGCTATGTTTATGCAAAAGGTCTCGAGCAACCCCAGCACGGTGGTTGATGTTGTGAAAGCACTCAGTAGTTCCAAATCGATAGCAGTAATAGACGCGCCTACAAAGACAGCTCCTCCACTTTTTGTTGGCCCAGCTGGTCTCCCATCTCCTAATGGCTATGCGAAATTCGAATTGCCTTACTTATCTAGCATTAACCGCAACAATATTGACTTTTTAAGGGAAGTTCCCTTCTTCGTAGCACCCCAGAGTTATAGAGCTCCTTCAGATTTTAATAAAATTTCATTACCTGAACCACATGTGGGTTCAATTGTGGTAAATAAGCACTTGCAAGGTGTTCATGCTACCCAAATTGCACAGAATTATCAACCAGTTCCATCTACAACAAGACAACCTGCTCATCTTCTTAGGGAGATGTTCGCTACTCCTATGATGGAAGACTCCCTAAAATATCACACTAGTTCGCCAACACTAAGAACAACGGCCAGGCCCACAAAGCTTAGATACCAATTTGGAACAGCATATAGCGAATTGCCTGCTGCAAATCAGAATTATAGGCAAGAGGTCAAAAAGGCACCAGTTCAGCCTCAAATTCAAGCTCAAGAACATCACAATTACTATCAACAGCAGTACATCCAAGAAATTCAATCGTCAACAACACCTGAACCGCGACCAAGTCCAAACTATGGTGAAATCCATCATAATACAAAAGAGCATTTGCAAGAAACTTATAACTACAATCCGCAATTACAGCAAATAACTTCTGTACGTCCAACTATCGCCGAAAGTGAACAAGGCGGTAATCCGTATTATAAAGAAATCCATCCAGCAACATCCCTGCGCCCAACTACTCTCCGGCCGAAGGAACACTTGGTTCAAAATGAATACTTTCAGGATCAGTACGACCAGGAGTTTGTTCCAATCACTTCCATTCGGCCAACTTTAAAAACTCAAGACGTACCTCAATTAGAGCAGTACAATCACGAAGCTTTCCCTGTTACATCATTGAGGCCAACTACTATTCGAAGTAGACCTCAATATATCGAACAATCTACTCAAAAGCCTCAGATTAATACCTCGAAGAGGCCCTCCTTGCAAGCCCAGCATCAAAGCCAAAATGACTTTTATAAGGGTTCTTCAGAGACGCCATCTTTCATACACAGTCAGCATGAAACCCATAACGACTTCCACAAGGATACTTCAGAAAGTCCGTCCTTAATACAAAGCCAGCATCAACACGAAAATGACTTCTATAGGGAACAATATAACTACCACACCACTCCGTCCACTACACCAAAATCTACCCGCACGAAACAGCGTCAAGGACAAATAAAATTCAACAGGGCGCAGTACAACGAAGAACTGCAATCTGAAATTTCTGATGCAAAGGACTACCGCGAACAAATGCAATACCTCAGTGGAAATTATAAGCAAGAGGATCACCCATCAACAACAAGAGCGCCTACCCCAAGAACAAAGACTGTCGATCGTGGGAGAAGCAACTACAATAAGCGACCAGTAGAGATATCCACTCAGTCAACATATGGCCACTTCAAACCGATGCCAAACAACGTAGTTAACGAAGAATACTTCAAAGTCCAGCCGCTCAAGACAAGTTCCTCGACAAGTACTTCAACTAGTACTACGACCACGACAACAGAACCTCCCCTTCAGCAACACTCCAGTGAAGAGATTTCCCAACCACAATATGCCCAACTATCAGAAGCAGCACCTACTATTGAAATCAAACCGATTTCCGACTACTATCATCACAAAGTGAACCCACAGCCTTCTTACTACGCTAACAAAGATGAAGAGGAACACCAAATGAAAACGTACTTCCGACAACAAGATGCATTTAAAAACCGTCAGAGCACCACAACTCCCGTTCCCCTTTATGAAAATGTCCAATATACCCCAATCTCCCTTGACTATGCCAGTCCCTTGCATAACGTTCCATCCACAACAAAATCATACTATGAAGAGTCTACTCGGACAAAACCTAAAGATAGAATAACATTCTTTGCGCCAACACCGCACAATGAAAACGAACAATCTGTTGCTGCAGAAGCTCCAGATCTACCAATTCAACATCCAACTGTTGAATACCATCATGAACCTGAGCAGCATCAACCACAAACTGAAGCAGTTACAGAAAGCACTACTAAGTATTCCACAACTCCGTCAATCATACATCACAGCTCTACAGAAAGGCGACGCCCTATCCACAAACATCATATTCCCACAAACCATAGAGCAAATTACAACAACGAAGTCGTGTTTAATCACGATATCGAAACCCCCAAGGAACAAGAAAAAGAGCAAGAACTTGAGTACGAACCCAACCCATACGAACTACCGTCAGAACTCCCACCGCTGACACCAAATCTCCCTGGCCTGGTGAACGCTTTGATTGAAAAGGATAAAGAGAATGCGATAGAAAAAGGTACAACTGAAATGGAACCTCCGACTACCACATCAAGTACCACACTCCGATCTACAAGGCGACCTATAAATCGAGGAAGACGCCCTACGGTTTCAAGAACTCATTCTTCAGCTGGATATTCTTCAAATTATGAAATAACGACTCTCCGCCCGATAACTCGTGCTCGACGGCCCTACAACACTAGGAACAGCTACAGTAGCCAGACAAACCAAACATATGTTTCAACTACAGCAAGACCTATCGTCAGGAACCCAAACAGAGTTCGTTACAACCCATCTCCCGAAGAAAGGCGCCAATACCGACCAAGGACCAGAGTTCACTCCAAAAAGGTTACCAAAGAAGAAGACAACTTGGACTATCAACGAGATGTCCTAAAGCAGAACTATCCCGTATTTAAACCGACTAGATCTACCCCAACCATAGCAAGTACATCTACTACCACGTCCACAACTGAACTACCAACTGATGCTCCAGAAGTGATTATCACAATAACACCAAGTTCTGGTGGTGGGAGTAACAAGGAACACTTTTCCGGATTTTTAGAGCCACTTCAGATCGCCCAGGAGTACCAACAAAGGCATGATAATTACGGACCAGGATATTTTCCCAATGAAGAAGAAATAGTTCCAACTGAAGCTTTGGTGGAGAAGAACGAAATTCATGAGCTTCACCCAATTTACACGACGACGACTACCACAACTCCCGAACTGCCAATAGAAACTACCCGAAAGCCATTGTTTAAACGGAGGGGTCCGAAACCAACTCGAACAACCACTGAAGCTGCTCCCACAACAACCTTTGTGAATGAAGAGCGGTACACTGAAAAGAGTCCAGGAAAATATACTGAGAAGCCAACGGAAAGATTTACTGTAAGAAAAAACTTTTTTTGTGCTGTAGTTCTTGAAAATATATTTTTCCATTTCTTTTTCTTTTGTAGATCCGTCCTAGGGTCAGACCGCAGCGGCCGGAACGCCCAAAAGTTGTGAAGATTCGTGGGAGAATACGTAAGCCCACTCCTCCAACCCACCCAGCCTCTACTACCACTATTGCGTCGGAAAAGAAAACTCCGCAAAACGGTTATCAGCAACTGAACAGATTCAATCAGGACTTCTATGAGGAAGATTATAGAGACGAGGTAAATATATTCTGATTGGTATTCAATAATAATATAACTGGAAATGCCTGATTTACATAATTATAATTTATAAAGCAGCCCAACAGCGCAGCTAGGTTTAATGTTGGGTAAAATGTCAATGGATCAATATTCATTTTCTTAACAGATCAATTAAATATTGGCAGAAAATCCGAATTCATTCAGTAACTAGATACGAGTGCGATTGCTCCGATTTATCTCAAAACAGTGATGAATCTTACAAGGTATTATACCATAAATCAGGGGAAGTTGTTCGAATGATGTATGTTTCTGAGTAGTTGAAATTATACATTTTTCCTTATAAGATAAGAAGTTTTACATTCCAAGATACAAGTTAAGTTTGGTTAAGTAAAATTTTAAACATAACAATTTCTGGTTAAACAATTCACCATTATTTTTTGCAGAGCGAATTTTTTGCAAAAATATGAAAATTTAAACATCTTGAAAGGCTTCAACTTTTGAACAACATATGTAGTGGGGGTGTTCAAGAAACCATTAAAGGGCACGTGTCAGATCCACTCCACAATAATAAATATCCAATAATACATACCTAAAAATTGACATATATTTTCACGGCACTGTTTACTTTCTATTCATATTCACTTTTACCCGACAACGCAAGAACGAGTGGTAATGTGTTTTGGTGGCATGTTTGTTTGTTGTTACGTAGGGCTAGCTGAGCCGATTTCAATATTTTTTAAGCCAAAATTGCGGACATGATTTGAACAAAAACTGCAGCCAAAACGTTTTTTTTTTATCATAATTTGATACCCAAATTATGGATGATGAAGACGCGAGTAAAACCTATTAGATTATTTTTGTTTTCGTTTAAATAAAGGTACTGTGTTAAATTTAATTGGAAAAGAAATATTAACCTAAATTGATCTGCAATGTAAATCTATATCTTCTATATATTTTTTTATGTATATAAAAATGAATGTTTGTTTGTATGTCCTTTATAGAATCGTAAACTATGCATTTGATCATGTGATGATATTTAGGAAAGTTGTTGTGCATGAGCCCACGAAGGTTTCTGAGTTGGTACGACCAATTTTCGACAGATGGCGCCACTGTCATTCCAATGAATTTCATATATTGCCGTGACAATTGCCATGTTATGGGTATCGTTGGAAAGGGGAGGTAGTGTAGAATGTGTTGGTAAAAGAAAGGCTGGTTAAAAGTCTGAAATGTGGGAATTATTGGTGAAAACGTGTTTTTGTTGTGGGGGATGGGTGGGGGCTGACACCCCCCAGAAGTGTATCTCAGGGGTAAGAAGAAGAGGCACTATAGGAAATAGGGCCGGGTTGGTGAAAGTTGGTGAAAATATTGAAAACTTGTTTTTTTCGGTGGGTGCCGACAAAATTGAAACGGCTGTGGAAGAAAAGTATATGCATAAATTGGAATAATTTTTTCACCAATCGATAGCTAAGGAAGCAGAGTAATCTATATATATAGAAATGAATCCCTATTTCCCTTGGTCACGCCATCACGCGTGAACGGCTGGACCGATTTCGCTAATTATTTTTTTGTTGTGTGTGTTGTTGTCAGGAGAAGGTTCTTATGAAAGAAAAAATTAAGAATATTGCGCGGAAAATTAGATAATTATGTTTTTGGTTTGGGTTTTTGGGGTCACTGATTTTGAATCTGGCATCAAAATTTTGGAAATCAAGATGCTGGATCAATTTGGCGACCGAAAAGTTAAAGCTCAAGGG
Source organism: Neoitamus cyanurus (assembly GCA_947538895.1). Classification (NCBI taxonomy): domain Eukaryota; kingdom Metazoa; phylum Arthropoda; class Insecta; order Diptera; family Asilidae; genus Neoitamus; species Neoitamus cyanurus. The sequence continues at coordinate 32,393,221 of OX384541.1, read as the reverse complement.
ATTTCCCTGAAACTCCGCGCTTGGGGATTTTCGGGATCACTGATTTCGAATCTGTTATTCAAATTTCCAAATATGAGACCCCCCGCTGGGAAATATAGGAGAGGGGGTGCAATAAGGAGGTGGTGTAAAATGAGGAAAACTAAATTTAATAATACTTTACAGTTTACAGTTAATAAAGTATTAGGAATAGGTGAAAGTGATGTATGGGGTGTATTGTGTACGAATTTATGGTTGATTTAATGAGACCACCTCCACCCCGCTGGGTCACATAGGAGGGGCGGTTGTGCAGTAGGGAGGCGTTGTAAAATTAAGGAATACAAATTTAACAGTATATCCCGGTAGTAAGCTAGTACTATATAAAAATGAATTGCTGTGCGGCACGTCTCGCTAAAATTCAAAAACGGCTTGACCGATTTCGATACTTTATTTTTGTTTTGTTCGCTATAATACAGGGGAGATTCGGGAAACCCCAAAGGAAAAGCCGGAAAATCGAAAAAAAACCAAATTTCCGTTTTGTATAGGAAGCGAATTTTCCAACTTCAAAAAATCTTTATGAAAAAGGCAATTGGAGGTTTTCGAGGTCGCAGATCTCGAGCTTGCATTCAAAATTTTGGAATTCAAGATATCGGATCCAATATGGCGACCGAAAAAGTCAAACTTCAAGGGATTTCACTGAATATCCGAACTTTTGTTTTTGGTTTGGGTTTTTGGGGTTACTGATTTTGAATCTGCCATCAAAATTTTGGAAATCAAGATGGTGGATCAATATGGCGACCGAAAAGTTAAACTTCAAGAGATTTCCCTGAAAATCCGCACTAGGGAATTTTCGGGATCGCTGATTTCGAATCTGCTATTCAAATTTCCAAATATGAGACCACCCTCACCCCGCTGGGAGATATAGGAGAGGGGTGCAATAAGGAGGTGGTGTAAAATGAAGAAAACTAAATTTAATCATAATGTTGGAAAATATCTAAAACATGTGCAAAACGCAAATAGGAAAACGCTGGGTCACATAGCAGAGGCGGTGGTGCAGTAGGGAGGCGTTGCAAAATTAAGGAATACAAATTTAATAGTAGGTATCCCGGGAAACGCCGGGTCCGGGTAAGCTAGTATATAATAAAATCTACTTTTAAACTTATGAAATGATTGTTATTAGGAATTTACAGAAAATCTTTGATGGATTTTATTATCATTGTGTGGACTGCTTTACATTATATAACTTTATTCACACATCGAATGCTGTCGGGCATGATGAAATGAACCCTTGTTTGTTAAAATTACTGCTGCCATTAACTTTGCCATTCCTATTACACATCATTAATATGTGCTTAAGTCCTCTCGCTTTCCTAATGTATGGAAAATTACTAAAGTGACACCAGTTGGAAAAACAAACAATCTCCTTACAGTTTATCTGACTATCATTCTATAAGTATTCTGTTTTTTGCCTAAAACTTCGAAAAGGTAATGTCTTCTCAGATGCAGTAGTATTTAAATGAGAATAACTTAATGTCACCGTTTCAGTCGAGCTTTCGAGTTGGTCAGAAATGATAGGGGTGAGAGATCTCACATAGCCGAACAAGAAATCGTATGACGGGGGGAATTTCAACTGTTTTTGAGTTACAGGGTGATTAATAAATTCGGGATGCACATAATTATTTTATTTTTATCTTTTGATATTATTAACGCCAGTAACCCAAACCTACGAATACTCCCTGGGAGTAGTTAACAATTTTAGTACCTCTTCTGTTGTTGTTGTGAAACGCACTCTTTCTTATAGTTCCGTAGTTACCATGTAATGAACTATATGGCTAGATTGGAAAATTTTTAAATATACGACAAAAACTGTTTATAACTTTCTCTTAAACTTTTTATCGTTTGTTAAAAATAGAACTTTAATATTCTTATACATAATATGCTATTTGGTAGGCAAGGATAAAAAAAATAAAAAAAATTTCGGTAGGAACCCACTCTAAAAAATAGCAATAGATTTACAAAGCATGCATCGTGGTTCTGTCTGAGCTGGTGTTTTGGAACGGAACCCTATAGACGCAAGCGCAGTGTTACTGCACTGATGTTTTTTAAATAGTAAGAACTGCAAGAGTTAAAAGAAGACTCTCGCAAAACGTGGGACTAAAAATATAAAAACATCTTCTTCAAAAAATGCAATTTTGCATCATTTTAAATAAATGCTGACAGTGGTCCCCTACATTAGCTTTAACAGCTTACATTGAGCGTAAATAAAACTATGTACAAGTATTAAACATCATTTCACTTTAGATTACGCCAAATAGTCAACATCAAGGAGCAAATTATAACTTAGAAACACAAGAATCGCAATGGTCACCTTCCCTTTCAAACCTTAACGGCTTTAGACCGGTTCACCCCGAAGAGAGATCTAAATTTGGCGAAAAACCGCAACAATTTGAAGACGAACCGGAAATTGTGACCGCTGGCCCTGGATCAAGTTCAGCAGGAAGGCGAAACACTTTCTCAGTAAAAGTATCAGCTGGATTTGGTCCATCTTCTTATGGTTCTTCGAAGAAAGAAGAACATAAAGATGAAAAAAGGTATTTCTGTTTTGTTTTGCATTTGAAGGACTTGAAATGACTTTGCAATTTTTAGTAGTTCGACGGAAACCTCATTTTCAGACTTATTAGAAGAGGTGATGTCTGGTGTAGAAAGCACCTACAAAAATCAACAGGAAGAGCCAGAGGAAGACGATTCAAGAAAACCGAAACAAGGAAGAAGAAAAGGTGCATGGAAGAGGGTACGAGTAACTCCAGTGGACGCTCTCGAGGCGGCTGAATCACAAAATATAGGGACACAGATCTACAATGCGATTTTTGCTTCCAATGAGCAAGATAAGGTGGACAGAAGCAGTGAAGACAGGACAACAGTTCCTAATTTCGACAGCACTGCTGACTCCTTTGAAGTGACCACGTTGAATCCTATAAAGACTAATTTCGAAATAGAGCCACATTACACCGAAATGCCAAACCCCTCGGAAGAAACAACAGTATATTCTGATCCGAAGATAAACAGAACGGACAAATCAACTTCTAAAGCAACAGACTTAGCGGCTACTACCTTGGAGCAGAGTATAGACAAAGGTCCTGATGAGTACATAGACGCTACTGAGTATGACACCTTGGATGCTGTGACAGACACCATAACGCGAAGATCAGATGAAGAAGCCACTGAGGACCTGGAGTCTCAACCAAGCCTATTCGACGAGGTGAAGAAGCAGTTAAGTAACCTGTTTACCGTTGAGGAGGAGAAAGATGAGAGTGATCCCATCAAGTCTAATTTTCAACCCAGAAAGCAAGAATACACCAGCATACAAAGGATAAGAGCGGTGAGCGAGAACAGTGATAATAAAATTAAGGACACAGAGAAGAAACCAGATGAGGTTACAGTGTCTCCATTCCATAAAAACCTCATGGAGACTGTGGTTTACGCCACATCAACGTCAACGGAAATCTCCCACGAGACGGAGATTTGCTACAGAGGGCGATGTGTAAAAACAGCGAAGAAACTGTAAGAATCCGTAAAATAAGTTCATTAATGTTTTCTACTTTGCATAAGTTCAAAACCGACTCTACTTTTGCGCATTTCTCGGGTGAATGAAGAACATTCGGTTATTGTACAGGATTGAAATCTTCGACTTTCCTCAGTAATTTATTTCTATTTTGTTTGATGGTTTGGAAGTATTATCATTGAAAAATCATCGGAGTTTGCGGTTTGCAGCTTATTTCAATACTTTGTATCCACGCTGCTTCTTTTCCATAATGTTTTAAGGAGCTGTAAATTCGTATCATTTGTTTCGTTAATTTATTAATACTTTAGTTCTAATTTAAAACTATTTAATGTATTTTAATTTTAATGTTACTTTAGGAGATTTAAGGATGTATTTATGATAACACTGCGCTGTAAAGTACCCATCTTTTCTAGGAATCATCAATAAAAACGGTTGATTTAAATCAGTTGATTCATTCTTTAACCTACCCTGCCACATTTCTCTAATATTATCGTATCAATGAAATTGATTACAACTGTACGGATATCACTCTCCTGCCGTTTGATGTTAAAGCTTCAGTATCATAAAACTGTTCAAATTCATGATGCAGGAAATTTTACTTAACTGAGCAGACCTGCAAGTTGGCCATCTTAATAAGTTTCTGATATTGTTATTTTGCCAACAAATTTAAAACAAAAAAGGTGTTAAAAAGTATTAAATAAATTAAACATTGGATTCCTCTGCTGCTATTTACAACCTCACTAAGTTTTTGTTTTACTATCGGCTCTTTCTTTCTCTGGCGGAGTGAAGAGGGCGGGGCGCACAAAACTAACTTGTTTTCCTTTCCCCGAGTGGGTTAGCAAATAAAAGCTAAATAAAAAGAAAGTAAATAAATCAAACATAAAAATAGTTTTTTATTAAAGTGTGTACTAATGTAAATATGTCAAGAGGAACTTTGAACAGCAAAATTAAAAATCAGGTATTCAGAAAAATTTCAATTCCAAAAACTAACCTAAAACAACTACGTAAACTCATAAGCTCAAACAGAAAATCAAAATTGCACATGGCTATACAATATATATGTTTATCTATTTTATTTTGTCAGCGGGTTATTCTACCACTGCAAAACGGTGCATTTCTCAGCTAAGTTCTTTTTGTGCCAACGTCCATGTTCGCAGTAGTCTGTTTTTTTTCCCCGGGAGGTTGGTCGTGTGTCACTTGGACCTGCCATTTTGACAAACAACGCTAGTAAACAAATGCCGATCACAACAAAGAGTGGTAGCCAGAGCAATCAGTGTTAATTTTGAGTCTCTCAAGAGTGCATATCACGATCTTCTAGTAAATTGGCAAATTAGTTCAATTGTCTTTTGGCTAAAAGTTCAATGGCAACAACTCCGCCTCGTATTATGACGTTCCGGCCATCGTGGGAGGAATTCCAAAATTTTTCGGGCTATGTTGAGTACATGGAATCCCGGGGGGCTCATAAGGCTGGGTTGGTAAAAGTCATCCCACCAGCTGAATGGGTTCCCCGCAAAAGCGGCTACGACATTGAGGAGATAAACATGACGATACCGTCGCCAATTTGCCAAGTGGTTTCCGGTAAACAAGGTGAGTACCAGCAATTGAACATCCAGAAGCGACCGATGACCGTTAGGCAGTTCAGAGACCTGGCTAATTCGGGGAGGTACCAAACACCGAAGCACTTCGATTATGAGGATCTGGAGCGGAAGTATTGGAAGAACGTGACTTATATAGCCCCCATATATGGGGCTGATGTGGGAGGCACTCTGACGGACCCTGAATGTGATGCCTGGAACATAAACCGACTGGGAACAATCCTCGATTACGTGAACAAAGACTACGGCATCGAAATAGACGGGGTCAACACAGCATACCTCTATTTTGGAATGTGGAAGACCACTTTCGCCTGGCACACTGAGGACATGGACCTTTACTCTATAAACTACCTCCACTTTGGGGCACCAAAAACTTGGTATGCAATTCCGCCCGAGCACGGCAGGAAATTAGAAAAGCTAGCCAATCGGATATTCAATGAAAACTATCAGGTGTGCAACGCACATCTACGGCATAAAATGACCCTGATAAGCCCACAGGTCCTGCGGCAGAACAATATACCTTTTAACAAAATTACGCAGGAGCCAGGGGAGTTCATGATAACCTTTCCTTTCGGATATCACGCTGGCTTCAATCACGGGTTCAACGCCGCTGAGTCCACAAATTTTGCAACCCCTCGATGGATTGAGTACGGGAAGCGGGCATCGCAATGTCATTGTCGAAAGGATATGGTAAAAATATCCATGGAAACTTTTATCAAACGGTTCCAGCCAGAAAAGTATGAAATGTGGCTTAAAGGAGAGGACTTCGGGTCACATCCCGAGGAGCCCGAAAAAGTATACGCAGCACCTCCGCCGACACTAAACTGCTACACTCAAGGGTAAGTTTAATTGTTTCCTACTTCTTAGAATGTAAGTCCCCAGTTTGCGGAAGTTAGTCCCATTTGTGGTGGTGGTCGATATTTGCATACCTGTTGAACTCAACTTGTGCCTACGTGACCAGAAGCGCGTGCACATGCTCACTGCTTAGATGAGAAGGACGCAAAGTTCTTGGAACGATTTAATGTTTGTCGTTTTTATGATTACTATTTCAATACAGTTGCAAAGGAGTTGTAACTATTTTTTTATGGTTACTGTTTTTGCACATTTGTAAAGGTTCATAACAAACCCTCATTGCACTTATTTTGAAGTCTTTAAAATGTGCTTCTTAACATGGTGCTCCTAATTTGACCTGAATATAGGTACATGCTTCGGGGAATTCTATAAAACATCTTTAGCCAAATGGATTTCCCATTCTCAGAAGAAATTCCTTTACCTGTTCCTTCAAGAACTGCCTGTGACTACGCATACATGAAAGTCTCAAATCAGGACAAAAAACCGGTTATAGGCTAAATTCAATTGTTGGTTTTTTTTCATATGACCATGTACTTATTTAGTTATGTTAGCATTCATCTTTAGACCTTATTTTGCGCATGATTTGGCTATTTTGATTAGAATCAGATCATTGTAGATTCTTAATGTTGCTAGCTATATTCATCTGCTTATCTGATATTATATATGTACCATCTTTCCGACCTCAGCTTCTCCCAGTTCCTCTAGAGCTTCGCTAATAATGCATTCTGAATACACGTTCGGGAAAGTATGCATCCTTAGCTTACGACTCTCAATATTTTTATGTTTCTTGTTATTCCATCGAATGTATTTACCGCGGCTGATTGGTTCCATTCTAATACAACTGTTCAATGATTTTTATGTTTTTCGAATCTAAATTTTGTTCTTATAATCTTATTGTGTACATGCTGTTGAAAGCTTTTACAAAATCGATGAAACAAACATACACATTTACAATGATGTCCAAGCAACTCTCATCTTCATGTATTCCTCGGGAGTTTAGAAAACAGTATTACGTTAAACTTATATCTGCCTGTTGGTCCGACGTTTATTGCATTCTGTTGCATTATTCTTTTTTTGGGAGAGCTATAAAATTTAATATTAGCCATTCATTAGGTATCTCTGCTTTCTCATATGTGGAATTGAATATATCTAAAAGCATTTTGTTGCTGTCGTCATTTAAAAATTTCAGTCTTTGGGGATTATGTCCTTCCCAACTGATGATCTGTTTTTTGCGCGTTTGATGGCTTTATAGACTTCATCCACTTTAATTTATATTCCGCTTTTTTTTTGACTCGTTGGTTAGGTTCTGGTATATCGTTATCAAATATTAGGTCCGCAACTAAGTTCCCGCTGTTTTTCAATAGATGGCTCCAGTAGTAAGAGTTGGTCGATTATAGCATTACTAAAACGTCATGAACCAAGCTTAGACATATGGTAAGCAAGCCGCTTTGATACATTTGTGATTTTGTTTTTGGAACATATACTTTTGGTTGTGTGAAAATGTCTGATTATGTGCCAAATAATCGTCATTTGCGGGGAAGTGTTGCTTTTCGTTTTTCATTCGAAGAAAACGGCGGCTCAAGCGCATCGAGAACTCCAAAAAGTTTACGGAGATGCTGCTCTAAGTGAAACAACGTGCCGTGATTGGTTCCGTCGCTTCAAAGACGGTGATTTTGATGTTGACGACCGTTCGCGTGAAGGAAGGCCGAAAATCTTCGAAAACGCTGAAAAGACGTTGAAACCGAACGAAACGATCACTGGGGAACGGTATCGAACTCAATTGATGCGATTGAGCCGAGCACTGCGCGAAAAGCGGCCACAATACGATCAGGGCACGAAAAAGTGATTTTACAGCACGACAACGATCGGCCTCACGTTGCCAAACCCGTCAAAACCTACTTAGAAACACTCAAATGGGAAGTCCTACCCCACCCGCTATATTCCCAAGATATTGCGCCGTCCGATTATCACTTATTCCGTTCGATGGCACATGCTCTGACTAATCAGGAGTTCCGTTCATATGACGACATCGTAAATTGGCTTGATTCATGGATAACCTCAAAAGACGAACACTTCTACCGTGACGGTATTCGAGCTCTGCCAGAAAGATGGGAAAAGGTTGTCGCTAGCGATGGGCAGTACTTTGAATAACTCATTTGTAACCATTTTTTCATAATAAAGTTTTATATTCATAAAAAAAAACAGCGAGAACTTAGTTGCGGACCTAATAGTTTTTTAATATGTTCTTCCCATTTATATAATATTTTGTCAGGGTCAAGTATTATAGATTCCTGAAGTTCCGTCTTTTGCCAATCCTGTTTCTTGTTTAATGGAAATGTTTCATCTGTGAACTATCATGTTTTTTCTCAAAATCCATTTAAGTTTTCCTTTTGGCAACAACGAACGAAATCCATCAATTCGACAATAAAATTTATCACTTAAAAAAATTACGAACATCTGTCTAATATTTTAAAAAGTTGGTTTCGGTTTCATATAATTTCGGTTACGTTACGTTCATTCTTTTTGGAGCATTTTATCGTCAGATAAATGCTCGTTCTATGTGTTTAGCTTAAATACACTCATTCTAAAAGAGCTAATCAATGAATTGCATTTTCATTCCTTTACGACTTAATTTCTTGCAGAAAACCAGAAATTGACACAACCCACCAAAAGCGTAGTTGCAGCACATCATCATCAGAACCAATGCAGAAAAAACAAAAGACAAATGCTTCGGCGAAATCAGCCATCCACAATTTCAATGCAATCGCGATCGTTCGACTGAAAAAGATCTGGAACCAGCTGGAGCCAGGCGGAGTCGTAAAGAACCTACTCAAGGACGGTGTCATGAAGAACGACAAACGAATGCGGTTTCAGACCAAAACAATCAACCTTGAAGACGAGGATTAGTATTTTTCTTTCCCCCCGACCCTGTGTGTACCTGTGTTTAGCGTGTTTTCATTTGGTCATATATCCCATTTATAATTCAAAATCAAAACATCAGTCTCATTTCTAGCAAGTACAACAAAGGAACCCCTTTCATTTTCACGAGCGATGTTCCTTCACCTTTTGTCATTTTACATATATTTTAAATCGATGTGATTATTTTTAGTTATATCATGGAGTCTCGTTGTCGCGGCTCCATCAAATTAGTCTAATTACATAGAAATATTTTTATTTAATAGGAGAAAGTAGGCTATACAAAAATGCAAAAGTGATAATGATGCTTTTGTAAAGCCAAATAAAAAACTTGAACTGACGTTTATATAAATTATCTTTTATTTTCCAAGTAACTTGCTGTGTTCAATAAACCAAGTTAATGACATCACTGAGTTTTACTTCTTAGCAAATAGCCACTTTGTAGACTTTTTTAAAATAGGTCTATTAATTACATGATTTTTGGGAAATTTCAGAAATTTTTTTTTCACTTTCGCAAGTGACTAAAGCTGCAGTGGTAGAGGTAGATGAACTTTGGTGGCATTTTTGGAAATGACATTAAGATAGTAGTTGTTTGGCGTGAGTTTGATGTCGCTGCGTTGACTAAATCAAAATATAAAAATAGAATAATAACGCGCATCCCGAAGTTATGAATCACCCTGTAACCCCCAAAAGGTTGAAATTGCCCCGTCCCCCCGCCATATAATTTATTGTTTGTATAGATTAGATCTATCACTTCATTCATTTTGGCAGACGTTAGGTGAAACACCATGTACAACGTTTTGTTAATATATATTTAAACGAAATTAAATTGCTCCAAAAACTTTTTGTACTTTTCTTTTTGGATTTGAAATCTACGGAAGAAATGCAATTCAAATTTGCTATTTGTAATTGTAGGAAAGTAAAAAACATCAAAAATGTTGACTAATTGAATGTGTATTTCCTGTTAAGTTATGCGGAAAATTTGGAGATCGTCTTAAACACAATGGCCACATCACCACGACTTTAAAAACTTGGCCCGTCAGCGAATTCACCAACACCGCCAATGATTATTTTGCAGAACTTTGCAAAATTGAATCTTGGACCGAAGCATTGCCTTTCTTTTTTACTCAACTTCGAACAACTCTTGTTAGCCTTTATTTGGAGCAAACATGAAGCAACAAAACGGGTTGAATAGCAACTTAACTAAAGAACTAAAACTACAACCGGGTTTGGATAAGTTCTCTGGTTATTTGCCTAAATAAAACAGTAGGTATGTTGTCGAAGTAATACTGTAAATTGTTCTCTATTCAAAGCTTTGTTGATTTCAAAGTACATAGTAACCAGGTTAATCGATTAAACGGCAGTTTTGTAAAAATTTGTACGGGGCTAATCGTTGTTGTAAAAAATGTATTGGGGACTTAGTGAGGCGCTCGATTTGTGCAATGAATATATGAAACACATAGGGCAAGATCCAGGCGAACTGAATATTCTTTTATTCGGAAGCTGCGATCCCAGACATATTCTGATGACGCTGGCAAAGTCGTATCAGCACAACGTAAAATTGAATTTCTTTGTGGTGGACGGAGTAATTGAAATTGTCGCCAGGAATATCTTGCTCCTTGCTATAGCTTTAGAACATCCAGAGAATATGAGCTTAAAGTCAAAAACGCATCTTTTCATGGACGTGTACGGGAACACCCTTCTACGACCGTCCTCCTTCAACTATATAACCAGCAAGGCAGAAACAATGAGAAGACTTGTCACGGATCCGGAAAAGTTGGAATTAATCGCGCCTATGTTGAATATCGATGGCATAAAATATCGTGAACGGGATGGTTTGGAAGAGGCATTTAATTTCATACTACCGCGGGAAGGACACACCTTCAAAATTAATGAGTATTGGGAAGGAAGACTGCGCCAGATGTTGGGCACGCGGTACGATCACAGGAATGGTGCTTTTGATTGGGATCTACAAATGAAGCTAAAAGATAACGGGGCGACACAAATTTGTTCCCAGGAATATAAACACTGGAGGAATACAGGAATCGCTTTTCTGTTTCCGGAATATGAATACAGCCAGCCCAATAAAACTTTAGCAGCCGGCCTCGTTCGAAATGGTAATAAATACTTGCACCGTGGATACATTGGAGACGTCGAAGTAGGCCCGTATTGCACATTTGGGTTAAAAACAAGACAAGCAAAAATGTCTGAGTCGTTCCACGGAACCAACTCTTACAGGGCCACAGATGTAACCGAACGGAATCTGTATGAGATTTTATACGAAATTCAAGAGAAAACTGAATATGTCCACGACGATAAAAATACCCATAAGTATGGTGGGGTTATTCTGGACACAGGAAAGAATCTCCCCAGTTGTAGTGAAGCTAGTCTGGATCTAAAAGAATACGACAAGCCTCTTGTGGCCACACCAAATCTGAAGGTATATTTGCTCTCCCTTGATGACATAATATCAATGCAAGAGGGAAATAGGCTTAAGAACATGTTTGATGTGGTCTTTGTCGCATCTAATTACTTTGCTTTTTTAAAGGAAGGATTTCAAAGTATTTTTCGCAATAAGACTTTGGTATTGTTCGAAACTAAGCTCTACTCCCTTTGGAAAAAGGAGGCTATAAGCGACTTTCTCGAGAAAATAAAGAGTTATGCGGGGAAGCTTAATTTAAAGAATGTTACAAATTTTAATATAAATTTAAACTATTCTGTAGTGAAATTCAAGAACGGCTGCCCAGAATAAAATTCCACCTTACTTCTAATTTTTGTTATCTTTCTTAATCCATGTTTCCCACTCTTCCTGTGAACGGAATGCAGTACTTGGTTTGAAGCATAAGCTATTTGGAAATAAAAGATCAGCTTGGACTTGTTGGCATTTATTATGGTGTCTATAACTTCCTTCTAAACCTATTTCCGCTTCCCCAAGAATCAATATCAAAGGAAAACTTTTCGGCTCGTTTCCTTAAAACGCGATTTTCCACATTTTCGTCATCACACTGTTCCTCGCTGGAAGAAACAACTAATTTTCTTTTTGGGACATGCCTTAAAGCATATCTCCAATCGCCTGTTGCCTTTACATCAAGCATGATATTGAGCACCTGATTTATAGTAAGAGATTTTCCAGATCCAGGTCCCCATTGCAAGTACCGGTCCAAAGGAAGTTGCGCCATTCTAAGGCCCAATCTTTTCGCTTTAGCCAAAGACAGAGGTTCGTTGTTTATCTGCCAATATAATTAAGAAAAATGACCGGGCACAATATAATAATTTTAGTTAAGCCAACCTTATCAACCATTGCTCCAATAATGTATATATCATCCGGATTGTAACTCAACAGCTCAGTTCTACAATGAGGAGTCAGGTAGACCAAACGCTCTTTCGGAAATATCTCAGTGTAGCATTTTTCGTGTAAGTGAAGAGGAAACGCCGCATCTCTCATTGTTGGGATGTTCTTCTCAAGGTAATACATTGTGTTCCCATTTAAATTAGCGTTACAATAGTGCATATCAAAAGGGTTCTTGTGCATACGATTCTCAGCAAAAGTTATCATCAATTGCTTGGCAGCATTAACGGCTTCACGTTTGGTCATGTGCTGATCGTAGGAGCAGTCAAGGATAATTTTCTGCCCGAACTTCATGGCATTTATTAACCTGTAATGATTTTTAGATTATCAAAAGAGAACCTTGCATAGATGCCATGCGCTTAAAAACTAGTAAACATTTCTTTATTGGTAAATTCAAATCCGCATCCATGCGCACATGATGCGGCATCAGCATCGACAAAAGTTCAAAAATGCATTTACTCATCATATGGTGCGTCAAAAATTTAATTTAGCATCACATGCGCACCTAATGTGTCAAAACAGAGCAGCGTGCGCAACATGATTGTCAATGATGTAGGACTATTTTACGAATTACTTATTATTCTTATATTTCTATAGAGCTGTGCCCCTGCATACATTGAATCTATCATGAAATGACACGGAAACTGGCTCTTTTACTTATTTCCACAGAGTAATATACAGGGTGTTTCATATATTGCATGTAGAAATGGAGAAATGGGTGGGGTCTGGGGTGATAAATTTCACCCAGGCAAACAAACAATTGTATTGCAGGAGGGTAAATCTCAACCGTTTTTGAGTAATCGGGTGATTCATAAATTCGGTATGCACATTATTATATTTTCATATTTTGATCTACTTAACCCAACGTCCTTTCCACAAATGTTGACCAACCTCTACCACTGCAAGTGCAGTGCAGTCACTTGCGAAATGTTCTGAAATGTTTTAAAATTTACGCGTTTCCCACGTTTTTCCGAAATTCATGTAATTAATACAAATCAGATCAAAATGCAGATTTCTTCAACATTCAGCAAAAGGTGTCGGAAACAAAAACTGTATCAGCGATCGGTGCAAAGTTTAATGAACAATTTATCATCCAACAATAGACCACACCAACCTGTTGTTTTGCCAAAGATTCATCGTGGTGTCGTAAATCCTGAGCATAATGCTAGTGTTTGCAAGGCTATAGATAATATGCTCATTCTGTTCGGCCTCCAGCTTCCCCGCTTCCTTCCATTCAGCCGTCTTTTCTCGCTTTTCAAGTTTCTTACGTTCATCATTCTCCTTCCTTTTTTCTATTTGCCACAAATAGCTATAATATTTCACTCTTCCTGACCGGGACTGTAAGGAAAGCAAATGTTCCCACTGTTCTTTCTTAACAAGAGCCGGATCTGGGGCTCTACGTCCTTCCTGCCGCATTACATCCATTTCCAGTTCCAACACTTTTAACTTCTTTTCTCTATCGAAAGGTTCACTTATTTTCGAATGCTCCCCTGACGAGCCGCTTATTTCTAACTCGACTCCAGGATCCTTAAACGGGTTTGATGAAAACATCCTGCAGAACCCATTCCCAGTTGAATTCCACATTCGCTTTATTGGCACTTGATTATGGCTCAAGGCCAGGTACCGAAATCTCAAAACTCTTTTCAGCATTTTATTCGAATTTTAGCAACGACAACTCATTCTTAGCTCCTTCAAGTTTTCCACAATTTCACTGAAATAAGCTCGACATAACCCAATGAACAACCATAACCTAATTTCGCTGCGACACACTGAAATGTCATTTATCGTAAGTATAAACCAGAGACACTTAGTGAAGCCCACCGATCTATAGTATAACTGGATAGCGGATGGGCTTGAATTGCTGTGCGCACAGTCGCAATCTTTTTGGTGGCAGAATTTCAGATGTTTACGTTTGTTGCGAGTCGGTGATTTTCATTATTGAAGTATGTGCAGTGCAATTTTAATTACATTCTTTAATGTGATGTAATATTAGCAATGGTGCATACGTGTGTGTATTGCGGTGAGCACTGGGTTTCCAAAAATCATCGAAAAATTTACAGGTAAATATTAACATACAATTACATATTACCTAAGAAACCATCAGAACTTCTTATTAGTAATTGTATTCATTTAAATTAATATTATGAATTCTCTTTATTAATTCCCGCTCGAAAATCCGATAAAAGTGTAGACCTACATTACTGCATTCCGGAATTCTGCCACCAAACAAATTACAAAATGGTTCACTGCGCACGAGCCGTATTACAGTAAATAGAGCGCGTTCGCTATCTAGTTATACTATATATCAGTGATGAGGACCATTTAAGTTTGGCTTATGTAGGGAATAGCTGTGTTGGTTCAATCGCTTTGAAATTTTGCAGGTGGCTTCCTATAGGCCTCAAACTAAGGCATGTTAATTATTTAGGGCGGCTGGGCCCTAGTTTGCGAAATATTCAACTTTTAATTTTGACGAAACGTCAAAATCAAAAGTTGCATATTTCGAACAAATCTTCCACTTTCACTGGAATTACAGGTAGCCACCTGCAATTACACTCCCTATTACCCACTTTTTTTCAATTCACTGCACTCTAAACCCTGAAAGAAAATTAATATTAATAAAATATTAAATTGATAACTCTTACCTGTCAAGAGACTGTCCATTGTTTATAATTTATATGTTCTTTTCTTACATTGCAGGTGGCACCCCTGCAATTTGCAGATGGCTCCCTCTGGAATTTCGCTAGTCCCTTTTAGATTTGTTAAGAAACATTTTCATTCAAGAATTTCATTATTATTGTTAAATATTTGCAAAATACATATTATATTATTTACCTTTTACAAAATGTCTATTACAACTTGCGTTCTTTTGAAAAATATCTACTGACTGAGTATTTACCTTTTACAAATTGTCTATTACAACTTGCGTTCTTTTGAAAAATATTTTGCAAATATTTAACAATAGTAATGAAATTCTTGAATAAAAATGTTTCTTAACAAATCTAAAAGGGACTAGCGAAATTCCAGAGGGAGCCATCTGCAAATTGCAGAGGTGCCACCTGCAATGTAAGAAAAGAACATATAAAATATAAACAATGGACAGACTTGACAGGTAAGAGTTTCCAATTAAATATTTCATTAATATTATTTTTTTTCCAGGGTTTAGAGTGCAGTGAATTGAAAAAAAGTGGGTAATAGGGAGTGTAATTGCAGGTGGCTACCTGTAATTCCAGTGAAAGTGGAAGATTTGTCCGAAATATGCAACTTTTGATTTTGACGTTTCGTCAAAATTAAAAGTTGAATATTTCGCAAACTAGGGCCCAGCCGCCCTAAATAATTAACATGCCTTAGTTTGAGGCCTATAGGAAGCCACCTGCAAAACATCAAAGCGAACGGACCAACACAGCTGATCCCTACATGTTCCAAAACTGAAATACCAATAACTAGAATTCACTCAGGATTGCAGTTATAAAAACACACAAAAAAATCTTTCCATATAGAAATATATTCATTCAGATTATAACAACAATTTGTGTTTAATAGAAATTGTGATATCACTTTTATTAAGGTGAATACTGCTAAGCTCGTTAACTGACAAAAATTAGGTAGAAGAAGGTTATAAACAAAGTGCTGTCATAACGTCTACGTCAACTGCCAATTCAATTTTCTCTAAAAGCAACTGTTGACTCACGGTGAAAATGCTTAAACCAAAGGCTCTGGTACAGGTTCTAAGCCAGGCAAACACCGGGGGAATAGAAAATACCTTGTAAGCAAATTGATCTCTAAACTACTCCCATGCAGTCCCTGTTTTTTCAAGGCTTCTGAGTCAAGAAGGCTCTCTGCTCGCCTACTCTGGATACGGAGACCGAGATGCTCGGGTAACAGCAGCCATTGCAAGCAATGTATGGGCTGCCTATGAGAAACACGGCAGGAATGCGTTTCGGGAAGACCGCCTTAAATTTGTTCTTCTAGACTGTGAAAGTGGACATGTCGTCATAACTCAAGTAAGTGCTTCATGTCCCGTCTTTGATGATTTTAAAAACATATGATGCCTTTCATGAAGGTAGCGAGCTTGCTTCTATGCCTTTATGCCAAGGAGAACGTTTGTATGGGAATGCTAAAAGAAAAGGCAGCGGCTTTGGCCACTTATCTTGAAGGTCCTCTGAAGGAAATTGCATCGTCATAATTAGCCTTTTCTTTATTTTGTGATACACATATGTATGTTATCTGTCTCAGAAGTATATTGAATAAAATATGTTTACACCATATGCATAATTCATAATTCATCGTACATTTACGTGCTGCACTTTTTAGCGCTATGGAGTATTATTTTAGATACCAAGGCTGAATACCTGTTAATTTTGTAAAGGGTGGTCCATTGGGCACGCATTTAATTTTAAAATTATACACAGTAGGTGATTATTTAATTGGGAAATTCTTATAGATTTATAAAGCAGACATGTTAAGATTATTATGGAATATGATATGATTGTAGCGGTTGTGTTGGTATACCCTGACCGAAAACTTTTCCCAAGTCAGTTCGCTAAATTTCAGCAATAAAGCTTCCGTACCTAATGGGCCACCATATATATCAGCCGAAAGATAACTAACGATAAAATATAAAAATATCTTTAAAATTAAACCAAATTATCTGTTCGGTGGAGTTTGCTTAGGTTCAGGTAGTAAGGAAACGTTCCTTTAAAAAAAAATAAGCTAATTATATAGAACAAACAACGTACATTTATCTAAATTATAATATCCTATCCCAAGGTTCTCCCTTTCTACTTCTCTTTTTAACACGTTTAACTATCCCTTCGTTCTCAAACTACAAGTCATAGATGCGGTGAATACGTACATATTCGTGGACGACGCTACTGACCCTTATAACGAAGCCAGCATCCTAAGAGCCCCGGACATAATATAGTGCCATATCTGCAGCGCAAAATTCTCCCCAACAAGGCCGAAATAATTGCTTTCACCAGAAGGAGAAAACATGTATGTATAACCCACATATAGAACGAATGAAAAAATTGCGTTAATGATACTCATGATGTAGCCGCAATAATTACAAAAATTCAATTTAGTAAAATTGGTTACAGTTTTTGCACATTTCAGAAATTCTAAAGAAGCCATAAGTGGGTCTCGTCGTACCCTTTCATTCAATTAATATCTATATTACGACGTTGTAAAGGAAAAGATAAGCAGCCATATTGGATTTATAATGACGTCACATTTATTATCGTAAATTGTTATTCAAACCTTTTCATTTGATACCCATGTCAAGGGGTTGTGCAGAAAATCATAATCCAGCAACTTAGGTCCTGTAATTTAACACCTCGCTCGACCTGTGTTGCCTCTGCATTTGGCTCATTGAGGCGTCCGCTCGCCCGGGGACTCATTATGCGTTTGCATAGTTGCATGATGCTGTTTATAATATCTATTGCCCAATCTCCATAGAAAGCCAGACCGCAATCAAGCCAACCAAAATAGCTGCAGCTATTTCATTTGCAATGAGTACGTATACACGACAGTCCCAAATCAGGCCTAGAAACCGGTTGTAGGCCAAAATCACGGCTGCTCATGTAAACGACACAAAGTGGACTAGGAAATTTACCCTTGTGTGCTATAAGTGTGCTAGTAAGATTTGTGGCATTTGAGGGATCGAGCACACACATTCAGATATATCAAGCCTAGGCCCAATTCAATCGGGGCTAGGCCAAAGTTGGGACTTGCCCGTTTACACGGAAAAATAGTCGCGCCGTTGTTTTTCTATGTAGGTGAGGGCGTTGAGGCATAAATCGCTGGTTCGGGTGAACAAAGTCGAGCGAGCGATTACTTTTATATTTTTTATGGAAACCGAATTGCTCAGAGGATTGTAAGGGCTGTTACTACTCGAGTACTCCTGAACTCAATTACTCGAGTATTTGAGTACTCGAGTTCAAAGATCCGAGTTTGAGTAAAGGAGTTTTGAGTACTCGAGTACTCGAGTACTTGCGAGCAAAGAGATCCGAGAACTCGAGTACTCGAGTACTCATTTCAGGAGTATTCGAGTATTAGAGTTTGGGAGTATTCAAGTATTTGAGTATTTGAGTCCTGTAGGTTTTTCAGTTTTGTCGCCGAGCTGTCGCCGCCCTGCGGAACTTTCTGCCCCCGTCTCTTTGTGTCGTCGAAGTGAGCGTGCGTCGCAGTGCAATTTGCCAAGGCAACAGAACGTCGGCGTACAGAAAGTCAAGAAAATTCCTTAATATACCAGCAGCCTCTGCTACATCGGAACGAGTGTTTTCTACAGCAGGAAATATAGTAAGCTCCAGCAGAAGTTGCTTAAATCCCGATAATGTTAACATTCTTGTATTTCTTTTCCAAAATAAAGATTTAGTTTTCTGTAATTAACCGTAAATTATAATGAATTATAAAGTCTACAATTTATTAATTTGTTTTTCTTACTTCTTAATGCATTAAACCTACAGGACTCAAATACTTGAATACTCCCAAACTCTAATATTCGAATACTCCTGAAATGAGTACTCGAGTTCTCGGATCTCTTTGCTCTCAAGTACTCGAGTACTCAAAACTCCTTTACTCAAACTCGGATCTTTGAACTCGAGTACTCAAATACTCCTACTTGGGAGTACTCAAATACTCAATTATCCGAGTCATTCTTAGAGCCCTAGATTGTACTCGCCTGACCAATATTAGCGCCTATCTGGGGAAACCTCGTGGAGAAATACGATCACTGGATCATAATAGCTGGATCAAAGAGTGCAACTGCTACAGGGAAGGTGACAACATTAATAGTAAAAGTGACCGCCTGCTGTAGATTATTTGTTCTTAGGTCATTTTTCATCAGTTGTAATACCACACTAGGAGCATAATAAAATAAAAACATAAAAATGAACCCTTCTGGTTTCACTTATTACCAGCATTAATTATAGAACCTCAAAGTTTCACTCTACCAAAGGTAAGGCCTCTGGGTTCAGGTTAACAATTTTTCAGGACTGGTGAACTCCAAAGAGCAGAAAAGCGGAAAGCATTCACTTCGACATAATGAACCCAGATCAATATTTTCGACACTTTAATTAATTCATCAATAAAAGGAAAAGAATGAATGCGAATCTCATTTTTTTATTTATAATTCAAACGGTTTATAATTGTATTAAGGAAAAGTTCTAACTAAACAAAAGCAATTTATCTCTTTTGAAGTACAAAAGTGTCCTCTACTATGTAATGATATATAATATCTGTAACAACCGCAGCCATTTCGACTTCTTAAGATACCATCTCACTTGGTCGTATCCGAAGAATAACCGGAGCACTGGTGCATGGCAAAAATCGAATCTCTGTTACTACAGCCGTAACAAGTTCTGGCGGAGTCACGTCATAGTTCAAGTTCAAAGGGTACAGAGATGGATAGGATTTCCAGTTAGTAAGTCGGCAGTCCTTCGTCTTCGAAATTAGATTATTAGGATCTCCCAGCTCATTATAAACAATGGCATCGGTCTGTACACGTTCGCTAAATTTGTGCGTTTCACAGCATACCAGGACAGGAACGTTGAAAGATTTCGCCACCAACGCCACTTGAGCGGTTCCAGTCCGTGACATTACAAAGCCATTTGCTAGAATAGCATGAGCCCCGAGAAGTACCTTTGTTACTTCGGGCATTATGAATCCGACGGCATTTATTAGAACACAGGTACACGAGATTCCTTTCAATACCAAACGGCGGAGGAGCTCTTGGCCTTCACAGTACGGTCGAGAATCAACGACAACTACCCGGAAATTGACTTGCCTGCGGTGGGCTTCTTCCAGAATGTAATTAATTAGCGACGAACTAAAATACATATATAAAATTGCGGAAACATCAATGGATGTTGGGTTTACCATCCGTATGTGAGAATAACATCGCCATTTGTTATTTTGCCTTGAACGTAGTAACTGATTCCCTGCGCAGCCTTCTCAATTTGATCCTTGATGTAATTATCTATGAGTTCTACAAGTTCCTTCTTGAGCTATTTGAATGAATTAAATAAAAACAGACAATCAACTTGTTTAAATCATTCACTCTTACATCGGACTCTAGTTGATTTGGAGGCAGTTTTGTAAGGACCATTTTGATGTACCTGTAAGCATTGTAAACCGAAACCGCGAGTGGCCTGCACTTTTGGAGGTGATCCACACAGTTCTTTACAGTCGCCTCAAGACCTCTCGCAAATTCTTTTTTAGGTGGAGTCTCGTAGTCTTGAATAACCTAAATATTAAATTTAATTTAGAAGAAAATAAAAACACTTCAAAAACCCGCCCACCGTCTTCAGAGCATCTAAGAAAGCTAAGCATCGCGCATTTGAGCCTACAACTGTTCGCTTGGCGTACTGCTCCCCCAGCTTGACCATGGCGGGGTGTATTTGTTGATTGTTCACGAAAAAGTTCTGCTCACCGATTTTCGCTTGCAAGTGGTTAAAGAGTTTCACTTTAAAAGTTCGGGGCTTATTTGGGGATGTAACTATGGGGTTTTTTTCCACTTTCCGTGGTTCCAAAATAGCTGCTTCCTTCTTCTGAGGAGTGTCGATTTTTGCCTTTGTTGCAGGTTGTTGTTTTCCAACTAAGAGTTTTGATTTAGCTGCACGTTGGGCTTCTTGAATTGCACGTCGCTCTGCTTTTGTTGTAGGTTTTTTCTGTAGTAAAATATAAGATTAAAAGTAAAATAGTAGATAGCCGAAACATATGTATGTACACTTATGTGATGCATTAGGGTGGCACCTAGTGTAACAGCTCAAAGAACAACACTTATTTCAAACATTTTATTTTTAGACTAACTATATTTTTATGATATTTTAATGAATTGGGCCTTATAGAACATCTATATATAAAAATGCTTACCACGCTGCCATTTTGTACCGAAAAAATTAATAATTTTTTTTTTTAGAACTTTAAAAATGTTCTTTAGTGCCCAAGTCATTAAAATATCATAAAAATATAGTTAGTCTAAAAATAAAATGTTTGAAATAAGCGGTTTTTTTTAGCTGTTACCTCTGTACCTATGTTAATAATATATTATATATATATATTTAAAAAGTTATAATTAATATTAAGCCATGTTTATTCATAAATCAAATCTCCACGATTTCTAATCTAATTTTCTTTCGTCACGTGATGTTTCCACTTAATCGCATTAATTCGTATGAGAGACAACATGTTCCTTATAAATGAGAATGGCATACAGTACTTGTGAGACATTAAATTAGTTAAAAGGAAAAAATTTGCAATCCACTCACCTTTTCTTCCTCTAGTACTGGGGTTATTGCATGTTCACGTGACGGCACTTTATCCTCAACCTTTTGTTTGGTCGTTCCAACAGGATCCATCTTCTCCACCGAATCTGGAACACCGGGCTCATCTCCACTTTTTCCCTTCAACTTTCCAGTCTTTTTCGCTAATTTTTTTGCCTCTCTTTCAGCTAAAACTGCTTCCCGTGATTTATCAACTTTTTCATCTTTACTCGAAGCTACTTCAACCGTTGTGCTTTTAACGTCTTCTACTTGCTGATTTATCGTTTCTTTCGATTTATTACTAATACTAAGGTTTGTAGTAGCTGAAGCTGAATCATTTACAACCTTTTCATTCTTATCGCTTGAAGTACTTACAGTTAAGTTTGCGTTAACTGTACCATCGCCTTTTGTCTTTTTTGCTTGCAATTTAGCTAATCTCTTAGCTTCTCGAGCGGCGAGAACATCTTCTCGACTCTTATCTTTTTGTGTGGCATCCATTTGAGGTACAGGTAAAGAAATATTATTAAGGACTGAACCTGTAAGATTTGTGTGTAAACAATCAGTACTCTCTTCCTTATGTTGACCCGTATTTGGTTCTTCGAAATTTTGTTCTACCTGCGTTGGTGTAGTTTTCGGAGTAGGCGGAGTTTTCTTATTGGATTGTGACTTTTCTCTTTTAGAGAACTGAGAGTCACATTCGTCTAAGCTAGCGCATTCAACCGACGATTTTTTCTCAAGTATATGTTTTTTTAATGCTGCAATAAGAGCTTGATTGTCTGCAATACCGATCGCCAACGGTTTGCTCCCGGAAACTTTTTGACTTTCAGTTGCGATATACTCAGAAGAAATTTCCTGAGTCCCAGGTTTCTTCTTTTTATTTTTCCTCTTTTTCTTCTTTTCCTGATCTTGTTGTTGATCTTCTAACTCTTCTCCCCCGTTTACCTTGTTTGATAAGCCGAGTGGATGTTTAATATTAGAGTTCGATTTGGGCTTCTGATTTGATGGTTTTTTATTGTTTTCTATCTTTTTCTGTTGAGCATTAACAGATGCACATGAGATTTGAGTAATCTTTTTGGGGTCTTCAATACCTTCTACCTTCTTTTGAACCTCCACCTTATTTTTTATAGCTTTTCCGTCTTCAACCGGAGACTTCTTCTTTTTGTTATTGTTGGAATTTTTCTTCTTTTGCTGGCTTATATCTTTTTCTTCAGGAATAACACCTTCCTTACCAACTGTATTTTGTGGCTGTGTGTTTGACTGTTTGCGTTTACCTCCTTCAGACGCGGCTATTTTTGTCGTATTATTACTCTGTGAATCAGTCTTTTCTACAGTATGTTTTTTTATACTGGCAAAAGACTTTGAGGTTGTTTTTGCTTTAATTTGATCAGCAACCACATTTAATACTGATCCCTTCTTATTTTCAACGCTCTGCCCCTTCAAAGCTTGAAAGGTTGTTGAAATCAAATTATCCGACTTCTCGTCATTTGATTCCGTAGGTTTCGTTTTATTGTTCCGCTTCTTCTTCTTCTTCTCCTTTTCCTCAGACAAATTCCCGGATTTTTCGTCGTTTTCTTTGTTTACTGAGGGTGTAGGCTCTGAGTTATTATACCCAGTTTCAGCTGCCTTCGGTTTTTTCGGCTTACGTTTCTTCTTTTTTAATGGCGAAGTATCGGTGTTCACACTCTAAATTAAAGATTAACATCATTTTTAGAATAATGAATAAAGTGCAAATATGAAAGCATAAAACCAAAATAGGTTGAATTACATAGGCACTGCATAATGTATTACTACTAAACTAATAATAACAATAAATACAAACAAAAACTAACAAAAATTTCGTTTGCTATATTCACGCCAACGCCCCACTTCGATTTTATTTTTTTTCAGCTTAACGTTTGTTTTTTAAGAATTCTAACAGCGCTGTGGTTATTTGGCACAAGCGAAATTTCTGCTAAAAAAAATGAACGGATTTTTTTAAATTCCGACTACGACTAAAAATATAAATATATAAGCGAAAAAAGATAACGAGCGATATATTTAGCAAGTAAATAAGCGAGATATTTAGCAGTCATTCACGGGCCTCTTCTATAGCTAAAGCAAAATCTTTCGGCAAATGTGTCGCAGACTGCTAAAGCAAGCGAGGTATTTATCAATGTAATCATTACTAGCGAGGAACCGACCCATATACCGAAAAATTGTTCATTCAACTCTAGAACGGGTCCCTGATAAATGATGTAAAAAAGCATCTACTATATTCCACTATTGCGCCTTGTAACAAACGAAGTTAAAATACAAAAGGGGGTAAGAAAGGAGTGCATTATTTTTCCTGCCCTTCTCAATGTACGTATATGCGAAATAAATCATGATAGAGGCTTTAGACGGAACGGAAGTGAGGATTGCATCAAATTAAATGGAAATTATATCAAAAACTTTAGATATGCAGAAGATGCTGCCCACTTAGTTGACAGTGTAGTGTAGAAGCCCTTTATTAGTTAACAATATTCATCGGTGCAATCTGAGATATGGTCCAAACATAAATATCAAGAAAACAAAATTTATGATTTTTTCCAAAAACTTGGATGTAAACACTTTACTTAAGATAGAAGAGGTAGAAATTGTGGGAACTTTAAATATTTAGACTCTTTAATCGATTCGTCAGTGTTACATATAGTCGATTCTTCTATACGGGTCCGACCATTGGATAATGGCGCTTCATTCCTCTTGAATTGTTGCCATATAGTCATAATATGTCAAATTGAAATTTGAAAATCTGCACCGAATGAATACGAACAGACAAGTGCGAAACATTATTAAAGTTGGAAGACTAAAATACTTCGGCCACATGATGAGTAAAAACAAATATGAAATTATCTAGCTTTCCTTTTAAAGGGGTCATAAACGGTAGGAGAAGCAGAGAAAGGACTAAAACCTGGCTGAATAAGGAGTAGTTCAACTGCTCTTCATCCAATCTATTACATCACATACAAGTGATTATAGCTAACCTTTAAAGTACAACGGCAGTAAACGTCTTAAATATTTTTGTCAGTATCAGATTACAAATAGAAAAAATATTCATAGAAAATTACGGGTCCATAATAGGTCTGTTCGTTGACTGATCATCATGAACGTAGATCACAAAATATAAAGAGATCCGCGTCTGGTTGAGCACGAAATCAGATCAGATCCAAGTATATCAACTTAGATCACACACTGACAAATATACTAATGCCCTTATCTAATTTGATCTACAAAAATTTTTGGATCAGAAAATATCAAGAATGTTCAACCAAGATCAGGCTCAACGAACGTGGAGCAGATCAGTTAAGATCAGAAAAGAGCAAACCCAGTTCTCATCGAACGCGGATCTTCTCTGATCTAGATCAATCTAGATTAGTTAACGAACAGACCTACTGTCATTACTCTTTTCTGATCTGCTTCAATTGTCTGGAGAGAACTTTTAGACAGACGCCCCCTCAACAGCATCTGCATACATCAATCACACCTCTTGGTCAACAATTCATCCACGACTTGTAAAATTCTTGGTCATTTGATACTTTAACCCGACCAATAAGCCACGAATGTGACGCCCTCTGGCTTGAGGGTTTTAACGTAAAAACAACATTATTTTGTGAATTTTTAAATATTATGTAGTAATAGTGATAGTAAAATAAAAATTCACTTAAAAAACTGTTTTGGGTGTGTTGCTATTAATTTTTGTAAAAAAAATGGGAGGAAAACATCATGAGAAATACTTAGCGTGTGAAAGTAATAATGATGACTTCTTAGTTACATAATTTTAAGCTACCATAGGACAATAACAGGTTAAAATTAAATTGTATATATATTATTTATATTTCCACCCCGTAACACTATTCCAACTCCTTCATATTCCAAGTTACACATCGACATTTCATCTCTTCAACCACAATGCTTGAGTATTCTTTCGGCTTCTAGCAAAAAATTGTGAGATTGGAAAGAATAACGGTACCAAGGTCAAAAGATAAGGTCTTAATTGTCGGCGTGAAGAATTTTTGTACTAAAAGAGGAATAGTCTTACAATTAGATATGGCATAGCTGATTTCAAACACATTGACTACGTATATGCGAGTCAGAAATTGTGACTGAAAACCGATTTCCAGGCAGAAATTGTAGCCGACCGCATAAACGGTACAAATTTGACCTGGGATATTTGCGTTCGTGAACTATGCATGTGTGTCATGGCACCTCTACTGTGTTTTTTTACACATATATTCAAAAAAATCACGCCTATGTCCAATTCAATCGTAGCCAGGAAGGATTTCTAACACCCGTTTATACGACAAAGTCATTATTGCGAATTTAGTAATTCCAGATGGCGAATCCAACATAATAATAATAGTGAAATGTGATTCATAGGAGCTAATAATACTTTAAACTTTAACTTTTAGTTGTGTTGTAGGGTAATCGGATTATTTTGTATTATTATTTTATTTATGTTGCAATTTTTCAATCTATCGCCTGTTTCCGTTGAAGATTACATATTCATTGAGATTTGAAAGTCGTACTCAAATTTTAAGGCCTCAAGTTATGGATATCTCCCCAAAAATCACATTCGATGTTACAAGTTTTTTCCTTGGTTTCGAAACCATATAGACATTTTACATCTCATTATATGGTGAATTTGACAAAGTGAACTTGATTGAACCACTAAGGTCAAAACCGATGAGTATCCCTTTACATTTAAAATATATTTAAAGCCGGTAGTAAGCAGAGAAATATAATATGCACAATGAAAAAGGTATTAAAGTTAAGAATGGGTAAGGTAAATTTAAAATTGTATTAGTTGCCTCCAAAAATAGACTTTTATTTAAAGGATCAAATCTAAGAAATCATGCCATGCTGGAATTGAAAGAAAGATTATTACTATCAACAGTTAGGGTGCAATAATCAGGAATAGCATTAGTGCTGTAAACTAAAATAAAGAGAGTACTATGAAGGTAATTATTGAAGAAAGTACCTCCGGTTTCGGATCGTCTGCAGTATGAGAATTGACCAACATTGCGAGCTACAAATGACTTTCGTCAGACAAGAATTAAATATCTAAAATGTTCGAGTGCACTGAATCTCCAGAATCATAGAACCCCTACCTACCGGCTGCCCAAAATAGAATATATGACTTATTTACCTTCTTTCTTATGAAATTATCTCAAAAACCACAACTTTATGCCAACTGTGAATGTTCACCATTAAATGTTGTAATGTCAAAATTTGACAAATTTGAACGTAACTCCGAAAAACACGTCAGTGCCATATCTCAAGTTTTAACTTTACTTTTAAAATATTGCGTTATAAAGTAATTCTTTTAATAAATCTGTGAAGTCCTTGGTTGAAAACAAATAATGAAAGCTAGTAAGTATTACACATATTAAAATATGCAAATTTCTTTTAACCCATGAAGATTTTTTTCGGACTAATTTGGGCGAAAAGCCAGGCCAACTTCATGCATATTATCATTATTATCCAAACAGTACAACTGTCAAAAATGCCTTCCAGGAATTCGCTACTAATCTAATTTTTCAAACGATTGTTCCTGCTCGTCTAGTGAGATATTTCTTTTAAGCAATGAAAGTTTGCTACCGTTATATTTATATATTTCTATGGAGTGTCTTAATAATCCATGTGCTTGCCAACAGTGGCGAAGTAGTCGAAAGCCGCACTGTGAAAAAACAACTGAACAATTCCTCGCCGACTGTTGACCACCCGCCACAATTGCAACAGCAAGAGCGTCCGAAAGAGACTGCTGATGCCGCAAAAAATAAAACCGATGGCTTGTCTGCAACACACACTGTAGTTGGGCGGCCCAGTGATGATTATGAAATTCCAGACTCCTTCCGGATCGGTTTCTACATCTTCATAGGACTGGGCTTACTAGCTATTTTCTTTATGGTTTTCAGATCTTACAAGTATAATGCACACATCTTCACTTTCTCATATATCTAAACAACCTTTTAATTGATACTTCTTTACAGTTTGCGCTTATCGAGAGCTGAAAGACGTTACGGAGTCCAGGGAGACCGAAGTGCCCAAGAGCTGACTCCTCTTCCAATTGCCATCGAAGATAACGATAGCGACAACGAGGACCAGACATTATTCGAAATAAACAGACAGGCGAGGGTGTCGTAAACCCCGCTACAACTAACAATGTAACGAGATGTGATATTAATACGAAGAAGTTTTTATTTTCAACAGATGTTTCTATTTCGTAACCTCGACTAGACTAACTTATATGCTCTCACTTCAAGGTGATCCGGTGCTTCCATCGAAGCTTTAGATCTGTACGCATTGCGTGGCTTTGGGGAATTTATTTTTAAATTGCCTTGAACTGGTTTCTGAGATGATCAGCATTTTTGTACATTCTGAGCAATATTGCGGTTATTTCACTCAGTGGTTGTACAGCAGAATATCTTTTTAATTTCTTTATGCTAATAATGGATAATTGTCCAGCGTTAGTTTGGGTATATTGGCACTACAATCAGCTGAGTCGTATTTCACATCATTCATAGTTCAAACATTATATGCAGAGTGGGGTAAAATGTTCCAAAAGTAAACGAACGCCGATATGTAATGATTTTTCCTAATTTATATAACTTCTTTTTAAAGATTGATACATATATTACAGACTAAAAATTAGAAAAACTCTGCAGAACACTATACTGTAATATTTTGTTCCATTATATCCAATTAAAAAATGCTGTTATAGTTGTCAATTTCTGGACATTTGTCAGCACAATTTTACCCACAGAAAATATGCTGGGTAAAAACCAAGTCTAGAATATAAAGAGACCGAACTGTGTTCCCTTTGTATGTATAGGCAGCGATGGAACGTATATGATCGGCGCTTCATGGCGCTGCGAGCGCACATTTCGGTTGCAAATGTTCTACTGCGCAGATGATGTTTGGATTAGTGAGAATCTGTGTCGACCGTATTTCTAGTATTCTTGATATAAACAAACAATACGTTTAAGGTCCTTTTACACAAATCATCACCTGCGCAGCTCCATAGTGCACATGCAGCGCCACGAAGCGACGACCATATACGTCCTCTCTGTATGACCTGCACTGTAGTAGTCATTCGTATGCAAATAAGAAAAGTACAAGAAACAAAAGGACTTGCTAAATTTCGATTGGATTTCTGCGAGAGCGACCTGCAGATCAAATTTGATCTTGATCTTCTTTTGAAAACTATATAACGCTTTTTCGGCTTTACTAAATGTTTTAGACGTCTGGAAATAATTTCCAATAGAAGCGTGTAGTGATATTTCTGTTTTTCATGAGATACTGTCGTTTTCCATTTGAGGAAATAAATGCGTAAAAGTCTGTGCACAACTCTGCTGTATTATTATTCGCTCCGCCGCAAAAATGTGCACGAAAAATAATATCTCTAAAGAGAAAACGACATAGATTACGTATACACGACAGTGTAATCAAGACTAGAAACCGATTATTAGCCAAAATCAGGGTTGCTCGTGTAAACGACACAAAGTGGACTAGGAAATATCAGGATGAAAATGCATCGCTCATGTACTGCCCCATCCTGTCTCTATAATCTAAGGTGCTTTGGTGCTATCCTGTTTCTTTATAATCTAAGGTATCAGCTGATAGCTTGACTATATATTCGCAGACTTCGGCAAAATATTCCATAATGAATCGCAAATTCGCTCTCGCAAGGGTCGTTTTATGGTGTTCCATAATAATTCAATTCATTCAATTAAACTTCATTTTTGGAAGTTTGTCTTTGTCGATACGGATCATAAGATAAATTGGACGTACTTAGTATGTTTGAAAACAGTTGTTTGGGGAAAAATATTCTTTTAAAATAATAAAAAATAATCTTTTGAAATTTTTCATACGGTGATTTCTCCCTTCACTGGACTGATAATTTCTCGTAATTTAAATTCGAAACAAAAAGAAAGTCATATTCATAAGAAATACAGCAAATTATGTACTTAGTTTCTATTTTCTGTCAGCTATAAGAGAAACGGTTTTGAAATAATCGGTACAAATGGGTCACCATATGTGTGTGTATTTTAGTTTTAAATTTATGAAACTTATCAAAGCTACTCGATGCCGTACAACTTCAGCGTCCTGTCCATACTTGTAGAAGCCAAATACTGTGCATGTTTTCCGAATCGCACCCCTGTGGCCAAAGCGGTGTGATCATTGAACACTTTCAAATCCTGCCACTGCTTGCACAAGTAAATCCTTCGAAAAAATCAATTTGTTAAATCAAGTTTTGTAAATCTGTGTTCGGAAATACCTAACGTCAGTTCCAGCAATGGCTAGATATGTTCCGCTCTGGTCAAAGCATAGATCTTTAATTTCATATCCGTCGTCCAGTTGAATTGTTTTGAAATTCTTTAATTTCCTTAAATCCCACAATTTGACGCAGGCATCATCGGCAGCAGTAGCAAGATAGTAACCATTTTCAGAGAATGAAATTGCTGAAATAGGACCAGTATGGCCAGGGAAATTTGCTACGTTGCTCTGCTCTTTCAAGTCCCAAATTTTGACTTGAGAATCGTCGGTACCTGTACCGAAGATCAGCCCGTCAGGATGAAATTGAGCTGTAGTCAAGCCAACCTCAGCTGTATCAATTACCTGAAAGTAAGTCCATGTTAAAAAGAACAATTTCCCGGTTATTTTTAAACAAACTTTAGTCAAAAGTCGTCCAGTTCTGATATCGGAGAAAGCCCAGTGTTTGTCAGAAGAAGTTGAAAGCACATAATCGCCTGTTGGATGTAAGGACAGTCCAGTTACCGGCCCATCGTGATACCGAAGTAGCAGTTGTGTTTGGCAGCTGGAAATTTTTGTAAGATCTTATAAAATCCTGAAATTGTCTAAGAGTTTACATACTTTGGAACATTCCAGATGCGAATGGTTGTGTCGGGGGAACCTGTAATCACTGTGTCTTCGTCGGGATGGTATATTACTTTCGTTACCTTTTTTGTGTGACCTTTCAAGATTGCAACCACTTGCTCGGTGTCTTTGTTGAATACCGTGGCATTCTTATCATTTCCTCCAGTCAAAATTTTGCTGTGGTCCGCACTATTAATATCGAGGGCAAGGATGCCAGGAATTGATGCCGAATGTAGACCCTGATATATGGGAAACATATCATATAATAAAATTTAGCAATTAATAATATTATAGTATTTTTATATATTACAAATAGTACTTAAAAAAAGGAAACTAAGAAAACCATCTCTTTAGATTTCTAAAGGTTTGCCATCAACTGCTTTGTATATACTACATCTTCTCAAAAATTTCTTCTGAGTTCTCTAATTTGCTCATTTGCTATTATTAAATTTTCAGCTTCGCGTAAGTAGTTTGTTTCTTAGTTTCTTCAGTGGCACATTCCTTAACGAATATAATTTCCTTGTAGTAAATCCTATCACCGACACTGCTATAAGAGGTTGCAACATTTGTTTTGCATTTTCTTAAAGTATATACTTTCAAGAATATGTAAACTAAAAATTATGTGTAATTTCCAGAATCAAAAACGTTATTCCGTTTTTAGTATCTACTAAAGGAGAGCCCACCCTGGGACTTTAACGCCAGAAGTGGCAACAATTTTTTTAGATTTGTTATAGCATAATGAACCTATCATCCCCAAACCAATGCACTCCATATTTTGCGGTCGCCTCTCCGCCTATATGGGCTGTAATCGGAAGCATGAATGACCACCATTTGCGCATTTTGCAACTTGCGGACTGGAGACTTAACCTTTTGCCGCAGAGAAAAATATTATACAGGGTTTGGGAGTTACAAGGCGATTCATAAATTCGATATGCACATTATTTTATTTTTATTATGTGACTTTATCTTTTTCAAATATGGAATTGAATGAGGAAAATGCGATTAGTTTGTTGGAGATGTACAGTGACCGCCCAATTCTGTGGGATACCACCACCTCCTGAGCAATGTGGACATGCCAAGAACCCAACGATGCCGACAGAAATTACCACTCGGCCTTGCCGATCGGCATGGTGTGGACGCGGCTTAACAGAATGAAAGCAGCGAATGAGAAACAGCAACCAGGAAAGTAAAGGAAAACGGGCAACAGTGGTCCAATGGCGTCGGATAATAAAACGTGATTTTTCTTAAAGCTTGAAAGGAGTGTATCGTTTTTTATTATGGACGCAAAAAAAATCGCCCTGCGGAGAAAAATGTTATTGATTATATTATAATGAAGGTAATTATTCGGTTTCGATGAAATTTAAATATGTCATAAAGGGCGTTATTCTAACAAACTTTTGTTTTAAACATATGGTGCGCGAAAAAAGATACAAGGAGGACTTTCTTCCGAATAATTATAATCATTTTAATGATAACTTTTTTTCCATTGAGCGATTTTCATGTCTTTTGACGCAGTAGTTTTACATACACAAAACATCATTCAAGCATAATTTCAACTGTCAATGTACTTGGATAAGACATACAAAAACGTCCATTCTCTTTTGACGTTCGTCGATTGGTTTGATTTTTTTAAAGAGTATGGTATTCGGCAATGCAAATACCGAGCTCCTTTTATGTTGGAGGATGACACTGATACCTAATATCGGCGCTGTTTATCTGCTAGCTACCAATGCCCAAATAATAACAATTTCAAATTTAGCTCACGTTTACCAGAGCAATTAGTAAAGCTTTGCCTCGTTAACTTTTGCCAAATTGTGCCTATACATACATATGTATGTATATATCGACATAACTTCCAATTTGGAGGTAAAACAATTCTTATTTACTCAATTCCTTCACTGTAGGAGATATGAGGAGATAAGGGCTGGTTATCCGTCACTGGCCCTGCGGCCTCCTTGAAGAAATTTTTGACTCCTCCATCTAGTGACAGAATACAGATCCTGGCTGGATTTATAATTGAAACGGGTATCATGATTTGAAATTGAAAACTACTTGCGATACTAAGACCTCCTTCAGTTTTGCAGGTATCCTTACTTGGGTTGTTTGTTCTGTGTAGGTGGTTTGTTGTAGTAAAGTTATGACGGTTGCTTCATCACTAGTTGTAAAAAGTAATTTTAGATGACGATAAATTTTGACGACTGATAGATGTAAACCCGGCTCACTACCTAAATTCATATTTAGACTTTTTCTGGATTTTTATTTAATGTATCGTGGTATCTCATTTGATCTGGCTGTAGTTGTGGCGAAGCGCTGGCCACATTTTTTGGAGAGAACTTCTACTGGATTGTCCCTGAAGTTTTAAACCAATAAAAAACCAACTGCGACGTGGAGTGGATGGACAAGACGATCATGGTCTTATGTTTTTTTACTGGGCTATTAAGTCACGAATGTGACACCCTCCTTTGAGGGTAAATTTAAAAAACAACAACCATGAATTCAAAATGATTTTGGTATTTCTAATAGAACTAGACGTTTTGTATCAAGCCACTAAGCAGTACTTACCGGATGAGATGCAACTGTAAGGAATGTCTTGATTTGATCCTGGGTAAGCAACTCTTCTGGCACAGTACGACCCCGTTTCTTTCGCTCCTGTGTGAGAACCGTGGCTTTATCCTGTAATTTCTGAATGACTTCTGCACTCATTCCAGCTTGTTCTATGGGTTGTGTGGCTACACCAGCAGCTTCAGCAGCAATAGCGGGTTGCGGTATGGCCGACGGAGCAGCTGTAATTCCTGCTTGCGGTTTCAGAGTTGCTAGCGCTTCTCGGGCCGCTGTAACCTCTTTGTTGAGCCTAGCAATAACACGACAAGCGGCATCATGCTGGTACAAAGCGTGGCTCAATTCCTGTCTAGCTGTCTGCAATTGCTGTCTTTGGGTAAACGTATGCAGCATTAAGGCATCCCATTCATCTTGCATAGTCTTGAGAGTTGCTGGTATACTTGTAGCGCTTGGAGGTTTGGGTTTAACTATCGGAGGTGTTTTTATTTCTATGAGGTCCTCCACTTTCAAGTCTTTGCCATTGATAGGGTCGCAACCATTTTCCAAAATGTATTTCTCAATAATCCGCCTTTCAAATACAGCACCCGATACTGGTGATACAACTGGTTGGTCAGGAACCTCGCTTGTTACTAGAAAAAGAGTTCTTTAGTAGAATGCCGGAGAATATAACCTCAAAGTGCGCTTGGTTTTTTTTTCTCGTGATATTTAGTGAAAATTGACGAAAGGGACAAATTTCCGATACTTACTTGCGCAAATCAGTGCCATTTCAATAATATTCTGCCTAATCTTCTGAAAAATATTAGCGAAAACCACTGCAACAGAGAAAACTAATCACGTATACACCGCTCGTTTCCTGAAGTTTTGGCCCGATAGCTGACATTTCTGTATGTCAGCAGCTGATTCGACCAGTTTTGTTTCTCTGAATCGAGAATATTAATAAAAGTAGGTGAAATTATTGTAATCTTTTTTTTCCAAGGTAAACGGATATGAAAACGGGGTGAACTTAAAAACCAAACGTTTTAATTTAAAAATTAATAAATGTTATGTTTTTTTTCGGAATTGCAGCTGTTATTTTGGTCTAACATAGGGGGTATTATTTTTGTGGTGAAAATTTTAAATTTCGGAGTTAAGAACGTCAACTCGTTGCCAAAAAAGTAAATGTGCGCGAGTGCTGTTGGATTTTTCCTTCCTCAAAAATTTTGTGCAGATATGAATGCTAGCAATAAGGACTTAAAATAGAAGTAATTGGATTGGAAAGTTAGAAAATATGTTATGTAGAATGGTGTGATGTGACGGATTGTAGTATACCACTTAATCTGAACTGATGCTCTACATTTTTTGCAAATTGCTAGATTTCATCAGTAAATTTATCCCTTGGCAATGGGATATGACATTTTTTCCCATCTTAGCTTCATCCTCGTTCAGACAAATTCAAGAAATGGAGTCAATGCAGCAAGATGATCAGATCGATGGGCAGCAAATGTACGTGTTCCAGCCATATAAACTCAAGAGGACACGCCGTAATGCACTTAAGTGGCCAGCACCAAGGAGCGGACACAGGGCTGTTTGCACGGAATCTAACTTATATTGCTTAGGAGGTTTTAATCCCGGCCCAGGAGAGCACCGGGCTAGACGTAGACATAGAAGAGTCACGTCCTTATTCCAAGAGCTATGGGCGTTCAACTTTGCAACAAAAAAGTGGCGGCTTTGCCTCAATTACCACGCAAAAGACATGCCTGAGGAGCTAGCTTCTAACGCTATCGCTGCAATAAATGATTTAGTAATTGTAGGTTTAAAAGATTAGCAAGCTCACATGTCCACTAACCATAACTATATTTCAGGCTTACGGGGGTACTGGATACCCTTTTGGCGAGGCCTGTTCCAACCAATGTTATGTATTTAGTACGAAGCGTCCTTCAGTAGCTAGGCTTAAGGTCGAAGGAGATATGCCGACGCCACAGTATGGTCCGGCAATTGTCCTTCACAACAACTATCTCTACACTATAGGAGGAACCACAGGGTTTGAATACTCATGTGATGTTCATCGCTTAGATTTAATTACAAGACGTTGGGAGACTGTGTACCTATGCAGACCAGAACGAGACGATCCTCTCGGTCGATATAGACATGAGGTGGTTTACACTGGAAAACTTGTTTATATTCTAGGTGGCGGGACAGCGCAAATCGCATTCGATCTAGTAAATCTCCCCGTGTTCGATATAGAAAAGAATTGTTGGTCGTACGTTGAAACAAAAGCCGACCCAAGTTTTAAAAACACGAGTGGTTACCCAGAACCCCGAAGGTGCCACTCCTGCATTCAGTATAACACTGACAATGGCATTGATGCCGTTATTGCAGGAGGATGTCGGGAGAATAACAAGTACTACGACGATATATGGAAATTGAACTTTAAAACCTTGCAGTGGACATTCTTGCCAACTGCTAAACTTCCTTATCCTATTTACTTTCACTCTGCTGCCACGCCTGGAAACGGCTGCATGTACGTATTCGGCGGCATTGAGTATCGGCAGAATAACCTGTTTAGAACTAATGATCTCTACAAGATGTGGACAACAATTCCTAAACTAAGTGAAATCTGTTGGGATGCCCTTTGCCACTATAACCGTAACTTAGACGAATTCTCCAAAGAGGAACTTGTGCGGTACGGCATACCAATGAAATTTGTTAATAGAATCCTCGATAATGGGAATGCAATCCAGCGCTCGTCTTAAGAACAATTGAGTTTCTAGTGCATACTAAGTGAAGTTTTAAGTATAAAATTTTAAAATAAAAACCTTGTATTCATTATGATTATTTCTGATTTGTTTCTTAGAAGTAGAACACCAGGCCTTATTTTTAGGTAAAACCAAGTACATAGCTTGCTTTGAGTTAAGTCGGAACAAAACATTCAACTTTAAGGTCCATGTCTATATTCGTGACTCCATTCCTTACATAATAACAAATCACAATGGGTTCATCTCAGGTTTCGAAATTCTTATTATAAAAAGTGTGACTATCAAGTTCATCAGTCTACAGAAACCACTAAACCGATTAATCTAATTTTTAAACTATTCGTTTGAAGTCAAGAAATTTAGTTCCACTTAGTGTCTTCAATTCCTACCCAATAATCCGCCGAGGGTGAATATTTGTTTCAATTGGATGGAGCTCCTTGCCATACAGCTCTGATAAGACTCACTTGGATGGGATCAAATGATATTCACATATATCTTGGTATTCCCACAGTCCAGACTAGTCACAATAGAGTTTCTATGGGTTTTAAAGAAAAATAAGCTGAGTCGAAATACCCCAGGGAGCCTATCAGAACTGAAGGACAAAATAAAGGGAATTTGGGCTACGATTATCGGGAAGGACTGCATAAAAATTTGGGAACTATGCTGCAATGTACGAATGCAGCCCTCTTCAACGGATACGCCCGGAGAGCTTTTGTATTTTCCTCAATGAGCTCATCATTTTTCGCTGTTTTCATGCTAGGCGAACTTTTTATTGTTGAAAACTGTTTTGTTTGCCTTTTTTTGAGCAATGAAAAAAATTTTTGTTGCATTAACTTTGCAATGATTATCAGAACTTTCCAAAGAATTAAGAGTTATCATTCATTTTTATAATGAATGGGTAAGATTTTGAGCAGCAGACTGCTTTTTCGTTGAAATAGTATTAACCATTTCAGATGGTCAACTATTAGTGGTGGGGGTAGCATAATTAGAATTCGCTAATTTTGTGAAGTGTCGGTCTTGTACAGGCAAATCTTTCTACAATAGCATGGCCGTGCACTGGCCTTTTTTTGCATGTGTGAGTGGTCTGAAAAGGGAAATTTACTCGGAATCTATAAAAGCTAATGAAAAGTGTTTTTACATAATGCAACTTTAGAGGGTTTAGTTCCTTATAAGAGAAAAATACATTCCTGACAAATTTGCAGTGATTTTGCGAATTGTGTCGGTTGTAAGTTCTCTCGCAATGGATACACATTATTCCACAATACTACACCTTACTCCTATGAGTTATCCCATATTTCGGATTTAACTATAATAATATTCAAAATGTTATAAAAATTACAGGAAATCATCCTTCTTATCAACAATACTTTTATTAAATACTTGAGAGCTTAAGCAGATATATCTTAGTAATAATAGATAAAGCATAACGCGCATCAGAACAGAATTTACGGTAGGTTCTCGCCCTCCTATTCATTTTACATAAAATTTAGCTTATGAATTAATGATTTTATTTATTATAATATAAGCAATAACTTTTTTCTCCATCGGGCGACTTTTTTACACTTATTGATACTTTGATACACTAATGACGTTTTACCTTATCTTTCAGACGTTTCATTTTGTTAGAAATAGATCGTTATAAACAAGTAATTTGTGAGAGCAAGAAAACAATTTGGGGGGAGATGCTATGAAAATTGAAACGCTTCTACAGGGTGCATGATTTTATTTTGAACAATTTCTATTTTCCAGCAAGGCACAAAACTTATTTCCTGATAATTGTCCCTCGCAAAGCCATACACCAAACGCCTTATATGATGCGTACCCATCATTTTTAAAACGAAAGAGCAGCTATTTACTTGCATTTTATAATGTTCCGAACTTCTCAAGTCAAGGGGAAATCTCGCAACAAAATAACACGACCCTACACTGGCTCTCTAAATGCGTGAGCGCCGCACACAGTCGCTGAAAATCGTTACAAATCACCTAAAAATACACAGTAAAAAAATGAGAGTGACCGCGTATGTATATATAAACAACGTGTGCGCTACCTGCGTCTCCCCCTTCTTCATTCGCATTGTTCCTATGCTTTATGGGGTTATACGCAGTTGGGAGGCTAAAAAAAACAGTTTTTATTATCAATTACAAGAGATGGTAATTCAAATAGAGACTATTTTTAAGAATACTATAGCGTGTCGATCATGTAAAAATATTAATGTGCACTGCTCCTGTAGATGATGTCCCGAACGACCTCTAAAAAAAGCGCTTGGCGGTGATCTCCATTTCGGCGGTTTGGATTGGATTATCTGAAATTAAAAAATATGGTGGTTTCTTTTACAGGATAGATTAATGCAGGTATTGAACGAAGAAATAATAAAAATTGTGATTTTTGACAAAATGGCGTCTATTTAAAAAAAAATGTTCGCTTTTGACTGAAATTGTCGCACCAAATTGTTAAAAATAAATAGTAGTAATTTTCTAAATCTTATTCCTTCGTTCAAAACCTGAGGAATATATCTAAGAAGATTGTGTAAAAATTTGAGAACTATCGGTTGAGCTATTTCTGAGAAATCGAGATTGAGACTTTGAAAATACCGTTTTGAGAAAAACGCGTTTAAAGTTTCAGAAGTAGTTTACACATAGTTGAAATTTTTTTTCTTCAACTTACATGGTATCATCTATTCCAGGGCCATAAGAGGGACGTTCTGCAGTATTGGTATCTTCTAATAAGTCCAGCTGGTGTTGTCGTCGACCCATTCTTCCTTCTCGCGTGCTCCCATGCGCTCTCGCGTCTGAGATCACACACGCTCCGCGTCCTCTTTTTCGACATAAGCATGAGCTACGGTGCCTAATGAAAGTCCTAATGCACTCATAAAGTACAATAATGATTTTCTACCTTCATTAAACATTCCAGCTGTAATGTAAGCCGCTATTTCAATAACTTTAGAGCTATATGGAACAATTTTTGGAGTTATTTTCCATATTAACTGATTATAACTCTCATTATTGTTTTGTGTAAATCCGCCAACACACCTTTCCTATAATTTTACGTTGCTAAGGTATTCATAAATTGGATATATAGCTTCAGCAACATCAGCTGGTAAAGTTGGATAATCATGGGTGTAAGAAGATAATGTGTCTGTTGCTAGCGCTTGCTGCCAACTACACCATGAATCTTCTCCACCTGGGCACATTTCGTGTTGAATTGTGAATTTTCGTGTTCTTATCAGTCGAACAATAGTGATAATATGTTCAGAATCCCAGAATATGTTTTTGAATCGCCATCACCTACATACATATATAGTTTCTATAACGAACTTTGAATTTTTCTATTGAACGCTGAAACAAGCATCTTTGTGTTCATTATATCAATAATTACTCAATTCACTCTTCAGTACCTTTTTTAGGTTTCCAAACCTCACACTATTCACAGTATGAACTTTTTACAATCATATCAATGATTTTTCCAGTGTAATATCCAATCAATGATGTCACTCCATACAAAGAATTGAACCCTCGCTTCTTCCAGGTTCTGTTAATTCTTCATTATTTTCATCACCTTGGTTTTCAGCAGTCGCTTCTTTTTCCTCGGTACAGGCCCAAACAGTTTTTCAGCTGCTACTTTCACGCAAGAGTGAATGTTGTCAATAATCAAATCATAAGTGTTTTACGCTAAAAAAGCAGGCATGTCCATCAAGCCACAAAATTTAGCTTCGCCTTTTAATCCTAGTCCCACAATTCTCATCACAAATATAAATCGTCTGTTTATTTCGTAAGAATGCTTCACAAAAGGACTGGAGTTTATAACACGATTTTCACACTTATCACACACTACAACGATTTTGAAACCAAATCCACGGGGAGAAGCAGTTTCAAATTTTATTTTTCCGTCGCAAGAGTTACATTTCACATAATCACTTATCGCAGCAAATACAGTAATGAAATTTAAAATTCTATATTCAATGGAAGGATTACGTGAAACTAAAATCTCTTTCTGCATTTTGAATTTTTTAGCGGATGCACTAAAACTACTCTTATCCGTCTCAGCAGTCTTTGAATTAAAAACCTGTGTTCTCTTTTTAAGTCTAGAAATTTGGATTTTTTCGGTACTTCTACGTAATCTTGAACATTTACGGGGCATTTTTATAACTTTTAAATAA
Organism: Neoitamus cyanurus; assembly: GCA_947538895.1. Lineage (NCBI taxonomy): Eukaryota > Metazoa > Arthropoda > Insecta > Diptera > Asilidae > Neoitamus > Neoitamus cyanurus. The sequence goes on along the minus strand of OX384541.1, from coordinate 32,353,368 downwards.
AATTTACTACAATATCAAACAAAAAATCACAAAAAACAAACGACTTTATAACGTGGCTGACGAAATACTTTCATTTTAGGTTATAATAACTGAATGTGACCTTGAAGTGTTTAGTGGTCCTATCCTATTATACTTGCCTTCTACGAGAAAACACAATAGAAAAAGGAACCTCAGGTAGCGCGTGCAGGGAGTGCAGCTGCTACTCCGGTTCTTACTCTACCTGCTTTCAAACATTCTGACGTGGCCTTACAAATTTAGGTATGTATATCTCCTTAAATATTTATCGGATTGTCTTCAAATTTTCGGAGAATATACTTAAATATAATAATAATAATAGAGAGAATTAGAAATCGCCTGAAAACTCCATAGTAAAAAAACGCTGCATTTTGTATCTGACACTGTACATGCTGTACGTGAGAAATTTTTGCCGGCTATGGTTCTCTCTCTTAATTGCTTACGGGAATATGATGGCACTCGTTCATTTCTGTTTTAACTAATGGGAAATTTTTCTGGATGTCTTTTTCAGACATTGCATACTAGTGAGACATTTGCAGGCGTATTAGAGTGTGTTCTTGTTGATAGATATTCTTTGAAAAAGGCCACATAATTGCCTAGGAAATAATTTCCATATACATATTCTTGAAGAGCTCGCCAAATTTCCTTAAAAGTGAAGAATTCTTCGATTCGCATTTCTTCTCCGTATAACTATGTTGCTATCCCTCTTTAAAAATGTTCGCTTTTATTCGAAATTTACGAACCCTCGTAAAATTGTTTACTGGGTTTGTACCGTTTGTACGAACAGTCACAATTTCTGCCTGGAAACCGGTTTTTAGTCACGATTTGTTATGCCTGCTCTCCAATGGGCATGCCAACGACAAACCGACCACGAACCATGCTGCTGCCTTTTCCTTCTCATTATAAAATGCGTGTCCCTTCTCGCTCGTGTTTTGGTCGACATGCTCTAACTTTTCCTTTGTGTTAGTTAAACCATTTGAGTTGCCGCATTTAATTCAGCACTTTTTAGCAGTGGTTCGGACCCTAGATACGTATTTAGTACTTGAAAATTGTCAAACTTCAAGCAAAAGTGAGCTTAAGCTCAAGTAAATATTGTGTAAAAGTGTGTAGAAACGAAGAAATGAAATTTATTAAGCAGCTAGTTCTGCTAAATTAGCTAATTGTTAAAAATAAATAAAATAAAATTTAGTTCGTTTCTTTGCATTTCACCGATCACAACAAACAGAGCTTTCTGACTGTTCACATCTACATTGATAGAATTATGTACGAACGCATTTTGTCAGCCAACTGGTCGGTTGTCGGCATTCCCATTGGAGAGCGGACATTACTGTCGCATATACGTAGTCATTGCGTATGGAATATAGATATGGGTTAAGGGTTTGCAGGCTCTAATGATTGATACGTTGTATGATATGTGAGAATACAGTGGGATCCGTTGACTGATTTAAAATTGTTTTTCTTTAGAGTCTATATAGTAAACGTAAGTAAGTAAGTAAGTAAGAAAGTGTTGGGAGCGTACGGTGTTGATAAGGGGTGGGGTGCTTCACGATTCCTGTACCAGAAAACCCTAGTGTGACTAAGATCATATCATATACATGTACGTACGATTGCTGCCCCCATATGAAAAGCCATCTGTGAACAAATTCTGTGCGTCTATGGGCGATGGGCTGTCAGAATACTCAAGATGGGAAACATGTCGAAACCCAATGGCACAACCGTAGAGCACCACGGAACCACGCGGGCGCATGGCCAGCGAAGGCACCGCTGACACTTCTAGTTCTAGTTAGGCCGTTCTCCGTTTCAGCCTTAAAAAGGGATTCGATGTTGTTCAGTGAGAAGCTATCGCGACAGGAAATTGTGCAAAAATGGTTAACGTCAAGTACATTTGATAACTGAGCAGCCGCCACCTAGCTAAAATGCATCAAACGCTTTATTTACTTTAATTATTTAAAAAATCTGTGATAGTGTCATAATCGTCGTGACAGTCCCTGGGAAATTTTAACCATTTTTCTTGAAAATCCCCAAAATCTCGAAGTGGTCTTGCTATCGTTGGAATTAGTTGCGAGGATGGACACCGGGAAAAAGCGAGTCTACAGGGTCGTTCTAACAGGAGGTGAGTGCTAGCTAACAGTGTACTCTAGGTCAAATGGGAATCTGATCCTGCAGATCAGATTCCTAATCCCTGGTGGGAATCGTACGGGTAGTAAACCTTCAGACGTGAGTGAGAGCCACATGGTTTGCCAGTATGCCAGTGCCAGCATTGATATAACAACGTGCTCTTGCTGTCGGCCTGCACAACTTGCACTTAAGAAATGCAAATTAGGAGATGAACCCATTACCCCCGGACCAAGGCCATATTTTTGGGAGATTATCTGTAGAATACCGAAAAAGCTGAGCCGCGGGTATTTTCAGTGATTTCCCGAATCTCACGCGGAGGCCGGTCGTACATCGTTCACCCGGCAATTTTAGACGTTGCCATCTAACGGCACTGCTTTGTAGGAGCTTTTGCGTGTTTTATCTTTTTTAAGCGTTGACAAAATCGTCTTTACAGATCTCGTGACGTCGCCTTGATCGCGAGCCAGAAATCCGCGTGAAAACAATTGTCAGAGTCAGCAGCCGTATTACATCAGTAAGATCGAATCGCTGCCTCTGGACGGGTATCTTTTTGAGCTCTAGGTGTACAACACAATATTTAGCGCAGTAGCGCTGACCTGGAAACCAAAAATTGAATCGCGAAACATTTATATAAGTATTTGCACCGGGCTGTATCCTAGACAACTTCCGTATTTGGATTTTAAAGACTTAGAAACGTTTAAAATCTAATACTTAAGCATATTTTTTTTACTTTAAGGTGGTTATTGATGGAGTAGGTGTACTATCTGATATGCATATTATGTACTTGTGCCAACTATTAGGCAGAGTATTCAAGATAGTAACTGATAGAGTACGGTGGTCATATCGACTAGTTCCGTATAATACCGAGTTTACAGACACTTCTCCTATGTAGCTTATTGTAGTAGAATACCTAATCGGGCGACAATATTCAAGCAGTCTACTTTAGTGTCCTATTTTTGTGGAATTGTGTATAAATAAATACTCTCTCTACTAAATTCATTAGGTTAAAGCAATGTGACTAAATATATACATATACTATACTAGGTATCCCATTACTAAATGTAAGTTAAGCTTTACTAAAAATAGTTATAAATAATGTAAACATGCAATGGTTTTAAGGCTGATCCATTCATACCTTATACATTTTCTCTTAAGCTATTGTTTAAATATATGACGTGGTATACTCTTATGTAGACCATTGTATAAGTGGTTTACTATACATCATATTAATATAATTAAAGGCTTATTAAATAGTGAAGACTGCAAGTTTTCAACTGGGCAACCTTTTAGGCTTCGCTGATGTCTAAATTCTGAATTTAGAGTACATTTCGATTCTCTACCCTAAAGCGGCCGAAAGTTAGAGCAAAATTCGACAGTGCCGCCATCTGTTCTCAATTTCGTAATTAAATAAATATACTAGCTGCGTTCAACGAACTAAGAACATATAAGAAACGACAATACTGTGTACGTGAGTGAGGCAAATTCTACTGCACATCCGAATGTCAATTCTGAGAGAAGATTTACAACTCGGCTGTCAAAATTTTGGTTTACTCATTGACAAAGGCAATTTTTTATCACGACATACAGACTGAAAAACGCAATTACAAGTACATTTGAAGTGATAATATGGTATAATAAGACCTCTTGTTACTAAAAAATCGGGAAATAATGCCTATTCATTCAAAAATTGGTACTACAGTGGACTTGTTTTTGGGTTAGTTTTCCTTGTAGTAGCATTTGTTTTTGCCTCATAAATTTACTCTAGCTGCCTTCGGCTTGCCACTGCCTCAGTGAGCTGACGCACTTTGAAATCAGCTGTCAAATTGATTTGCTCAGATTCGGCTCAGTGAGCGTGGCTGTGCAAGAAAACCGGTGAGAAGTGATTTGATTTTCAATTTTGTTTTCAAAATATTAGAGGGGTTGATACTGAACAGCGAATCTGATACAGATTCTTCAGATTAGAATTACTGTACTAATCTCATGTCATGTCAAACTCTAACTACCCATCATGTATAAATGCCAGACGAACTGAGCTGAGCCAACTGAGAACAGAATTAGCTCGCTCATCGCTGAGGTAACTCAGTTCTGGCTCAGAAAACACTAGCGACTTAGCGACGCCATCCGAAAAAAGAGGAACATTAGGAGTGAGAGACACGGTGCAGCTTCGTGAGCAACTGAGCAAACTGAGCCGGCAAACTCCTCACTGAGGCAGTGGCGAGTTGAACGTATCTACTAGATCACTCCAAATTTCGAGCAATACTGAGATTCTGTTAATATTTTTTCTCTAACTTGCGCTCTAAGTTAGACGGATTTCATTCACATGTGAATTGTCTTATGAGAGATTGAAAAATAATAACGAGAGTATGAATTTATTTAATATGCTTCTCATAAATGTGAATTGCAATATTTGCTGCTATTGTTTAATTATATTTGATTGTATTTACTTTAAAAGGAAAAGAAATTGTAGTCATAAATATGGGATCAAGAGTATAAAATAATCGCACAAATATTTCTGGGAATCTCAGGTTGTTGGTAGGCTACACATATATCTGGCCGTCATGGGCTGTCTAATATGAGACGGAGTGTCTGGAATATGATGAAGGTATAACATACACCTGTTCTAGCACGGTGTAGAAGAAGGATTTTCATCCAGGAACTTTTGAGCTCGGATAATATCCGATTCCCTTTTGTGAAAGTCTTTTCTTCTTGCTTTGGCACATAATACCGTCAGGTCGCAGAGCCCACCATATGGGGCACCCCAAATCTTATAAATACTAATAAGGGTCTGTGGTAAATAGAACGTACTTCGCCTCATTACGCCTTCTGGCTTCCTCATATTTTGAGGCATTTTCATTTAAGTCAAAATTAGGTACATAATAGTAAAATTTTACATTGCTATTCTAATATCTCACAATTTAGTTTATAAAATTATGAAGGTCCCAATTTTCCTTAAAGCGAGACAATTACATATTTATATGTTTGTACTTACTTTTGGCGTCCAACAACCTAACGTGAATTACTACTTAAAAGTGTAACTGTTTGATGACTGAGTGTTATTAAAATACTTCTTGAATTCTTTTAAATACCCGCAGTCGGCATCCGAAAAATGGTTATGAACAATTACATAGGTTCGAAAGAAAATAAAATAAAAACGCATTATCCTTTACTAGGCATTCTACATTTGTATATGAGAGAAGAAAATCAGTGTCAGCATCATATTTGAAATCAGGAACCCCAAAACCCTCATGTCCCATATGTATATTGTTAGTATTTTGAGTCCGTCATATTGAGTATTTAACATTTGCGCCAATTCTCGCGTCAGTGTATTTTCTTTGGTCAATATGCGGAGAGTTTTTGATTCGGTATTAAACGTGTGGTTAGCAAGACAGCATCGAACATTACCTAACATTTTACTCGCATTTGCTGGCTGCCGCTGATAGATTTATAACTGGATTCATTGCGTTGATGAAAACTTGCATTATTGATCACAACCAATTTATTATGTAAATGGCAAACTCTCTAAATGCATAAAATGATTATATGAGGTCCTAATTAGACTTATCGTGCAATTGGATTAAATATACAGACGATGGATGAAACATCATAAATTAATATTTTTGCACTGAAGAATCCAATCAGTGATACAAATAATTTGTGATGTAAATCAGGACCAAATCTATGAGTGAAGTGCAATAGCCTATACTATACTATATAACAGAAAATTTATTTTGATTTATATAAACGCTATGTCAACGATACGAATGTGCCTTTATCGGATAAAAATTGGAGAATTGGATATTTAACACTTAGCACCTGATTAAAACTAAATTATTTGGCTTGTAAATTATCGCATCTCTTTCTATTTGAAATAAGCAAATTTGAAAATTATAAAACGCTTGTGTCCATGTTGTGCTCAAAGTTACTACATGTGTAATCGCTAATAATTTTCCGAGGTTTATTTCGAAAACCGTATATGTACAACTTGAGCCTGAACTAAGAATAGTCCCTGGACCTTCTAAAATATTTATCAGAGCGATGTTTTACTATCGTCAATTATTGAGAAAATTCGGTTTTTCTTTTCATATAAAAAACTTCGAAAAATTGGTTTTTTAAATTTGAAAGTTCATACTTTTTAAACGGCTCGGGGTAGATGGCCTCTTTAATGACAGAGTATACCATGAACATTTTTTTGTCGGATTTTTGTTTTTGTCTTAGAAAAATAGAGGAAACCTTCTTCTTTAAATCGCCGGTTCGTTTACTTAGACATGTGCTAAACATGCGCACCTTCGGAAAACATCGATGTTTGGGCCGTGATCATAACTTTAAACTCATTTAAGTGCGCGACGCTTTTTAAAAATTACAAAAATTGGCACTTTATGTCGAAATTTGGCTAACAATAAGTCATTCACACTAAAGGTGAAAGTCAAGTCACACACAATTTGAAATTGAATCAAAAATTGAGATACTATTAAATGGAGAAGATAAACAGTTCCCTGCACTTAATTTTGCTTTCAATATTATCTATTGTACGTGCTTATGAACGTAATCTACTTAAGGAATGTTTGAGTAAGCCAAAGTGTTTCCCCGAGTTTTTTACCACATTTTTTGGAGTCATTTAAATAAGCGGAAGAGTTATTATCAGCTGTACTCTAAGTGGCATGTATTGGCTAATCACAATCATATCAGGATATTGTAAGAATCATATCTCAACAATCTCAGCCACATCTGATGTATTGTAGGTGTCATGCCAGCATTAAGAGACTCAGTTTTAGATCTTATATGCGTAGAATAGTAAAAGAGTAGACTATCATTTAATCGCAAATTGGCGAAAGTTCTAATTACCAAAAACAAAAAGCGCAGGCCAAGACCAAGATGCATTGTTAATTTGCGCTAGTGTAGTTCCACTAGCACTGCGTGGGCACTCGGAATATCAACAAATTATTAATACATATCCGATAAATTTCTCGCAGTGAACAAAATTTCCCGATTCTTTGAATGTGAAAAATGTTTTTTTTACTGATATCATTAACACCAGGTTAACATTTCGAGTAAGTTGTAACTTATAGCTTTAAATATTCGTGTTCTAAGTACCTAGCTAACCTAAATCAATGCCTACACATTCACGAAACTCCAAACCAATTCGCATATTTGGCACTTCCGTGTATTTTGCGTTGTATACTACCGAAAGGATTGGATTGATTCATTGAAACATTTCGAATATATTGTATTCACTAGATGCATATATTACAAATTATTGGCATTAGATGACACATCCGTAAGTCCCAAACTTTAAAAAGCTGTTTCCTAATTATGACTTTACAGGTTCGGTTTTGGCGTGGAGTAGATGATATAACAGTACTTGTTTTCAGGTGGTGACAATAAACCAAACGCCGGTTTGGTATCTGTTAATATGTATTGCACCGAGTAAACTATCTGAAGGCAAGAAGATAATAATAATAAAGAATAACAAAACGAACCGTGGGAAAGTCTTGTTACTGATAAGTTAAATGTAATTAAATCTTGCACAATACAAATATTAAACATCTTTGAACTTTCGCATGTTAATCGGCCTATGAATTAGATTAATTAGCTTACAATCTCTGGCTCTGAAGCTGAAGGAGAAAAAGTCTTATCGCAAATAAATACTTTCGCTTGAAGAAAACTTTTATGCGTTCAGTTGATGTGTTTGATTATTTCTGGCCGAGCTTTATTTGTATATGTACTGTCGAAATAAGTGCTAAAAATAAAAATTTGTTGAGTATGTATTACGTTCACAATACCTCGAAGCAAAATATATTTTTGTTATAAAAGTGAATTTCTTGACGCTTCAGCAGCTTGCTAATTTAGTTTGGTTAGCTAAAGGTGAAGCTCATATCAAGTAATTAGTATGCGAAGTTAAAAAAAGAGACAAACAATTCACTTCACACGATTGTTGCGTTGTTCTTCTACAAGAGTTTTTTTTATATTTAAAGGCGTCTAATGGCATCGTGAAGGACAAGGTTTTATTTACTACAAATATACATCGCTTCCGTTTTATTTGTATTCTAATGCCATTGATGTGGTGTTTTCACGGTATCTTGAATTCTAAAATTACGAACTTCAAAATATCCGTAATCCAAAATTTAGAGTTCTAATCTTATATACATCTTTGTTGTTTATTCTTTTGAAGAATTTGTTGAAAAGACAAAGTTTGCCAGTTTCTCAAAAATGGAAAGCATTCTCATAATTTTCTTTTAAACAATTGTGTACTAAGTCCGGAAATAAATCATTATTATTATTTTATATTATTCTATGAGTCCAAGTCTATTCAAAATAGCATATTCTCCGTCTTTAATAGAGGATACCCTGGTAATTAGAACTAGGATATTTTTTAAGAAGAAATGTATGTCTTTTAATTTTTTTATTGCACAAATTCTTTGAATTATAAAGGGGTATAATACATTGTTTGTCTATTTGCTTTCTAGAAGTGTCCCATAACCCCCAAATTCAAATTACGTGCGATTCATTGCAATAAAAAATTTTTTTCCATGATTTTTTAGAAATGTATTTTTTTCATAGTTCCTAATGATTTCGATGAAACTCATGGATAGAGGTTTTCTCGGGTCCAGAAATCGATCTGCCAGGGGGTCATTTTCAGACTTTTAAACTAAAAAATGACAACGTGGCAGCGACACAGGAGCTTGTTATTTTTTATTAAAAAAATTAAACTACTTAACATTAGATGGCTGCATCGACGATTTCAATGAAATTTTTAACTGTGGGAAAAAATCACTAGCTAGGTCTCATCTATGGGCGAATTTATGAAAGAAGAGAGTTCCAATAGTGGAATTTTTTTACATCTATGTAAAATCTTTTACATTTTAATAAAAGTTGGAACGTGGGGGCTTTATGGTAGCTGAATTGAAATAGTGTGCTTAATTTTAAAAGTTAAAAGTTGATGGCAGTTCCATTAAAGTTTAAAGAATTATGATTTATTTAGGTTATTTTTTTGTATATAATTAATTTGTAAGCTTGTTATAAAGTAGAATTTCAAACATTGGCAGAGTGGCCATCAAACAGCAGTTGTAGACAGCATTTTATTTGTAAAGTCTACCACATATAAAGCGTATAATTTTGTGGGCGTGATCGAACCGAGAAATATGTATGAGTATGCCATTATAACCAAACTTTTTATTATATTATAGATAAAATGAAAACTATTTGAAGACATAAATAAATAAGCAATTAATTTTTAATGTTTTTTGCCTTCTAGGACCTTGTGGTGGCAAGACAACTGGCCAGTCTCGATTGTGCACATTTTTTGAAAACTTGGGATGGAAGGTAATTAATTCAATTAAGCAATTACAAATCTTGTTTATTTAAACACATTAGCGTGTGCGAAATCAGGTGTTAATTTCAATGTTGAAAATGAAACTGATGCATAAAGTGCTTATTGTGGCTGCGTCGCGATTTTATCTTTTCGGTTTCGGGAAGCATGCAAGCTGTATTCACTCGTTTTGTTATTTAGAAACTCTCAAATTCTTATTAAAACACATAAATTGCAAGATGTTTTCCTCGCTTTCATTTTCAACGTTACTTGAGACATACTGTCCTTGATAAATTAAATTTAGGCGGGAATTAATAATAAAAACAAGGCGAAATAAAAGTTTAAATTTAAACTCGAGGCTCGTCGGCGAATTAATTTGATTTTTTAATTTATCTAGTTTTAATAAAAAAAACAAGCAACCTTAATAAATAAACTCCGTAGTGTGCAAAGGCCTATAATTATCTTGAAACGCGTATGCTGGTTTAATCATATGTAGTTTTCAGAAAAAATATAAGTTTTTTTTCTTAAATACAAATTTCGAAAATGAGTTATTCGTATAAGTTAATAATCGTCAGCTTCTCTATGTTACGACATTACAACGTTAATTTTAAAAGTGCTTGTGTTACAAAATTACTCATGTAGTCTGGAGAACAATATAATTGTGCAATTTCGAAATATTCGATTCAATAGCGTGAACCTTTGTATCGACTGCACATTCTGGTCTTAAGAAATTTCGCACACGATCTGAATAAATTTTTCTTTTGCTTAAAATTGAAATATTTTGACAAAAAATATTCGTTTGACTAAATCAAACCCACAAAAAATACTCATATGTGTTTTCAATAGGTGTTTCGGGTGCCTGAAACTGCCACTGTACTTTTAAGGTAAATTTATATTTTTGCCTATTTGTATAATTCAAAATTCATTGAAATTGCGTACAATGAAATTTTCAATATTTATTTTTCTCTACTTTTACAGTGGCGGCGTTAAATTTTCAGATTTAACTGAAGAAGAAGGTATGTAAATTTTAAAGTTTTGCCTGCATTTAAGTTAAATAATTAATGTTGTCATAAATTCATCAAATGCTAGTCATATTTGTTTTAGTGTTTCATAACAAACGTGTATTTTGTTTCCTTATATTTTGATAAGTTGAGAGTCAATGCGAGTGGATAATTTTTTTTTTAATATTACAGGATTATAGTCATTATCTACTGTAAATTTTTTTATAGAATGTTTATCTAATTAATAAAAATATGTATTAAATAAATAATATATAACAAAAACATGTAGGACACATCAAATTCATATTCTTGCTATTTTGCCTCAATCGTGCTAATTCAAAATAATATTGTCAATCAATCAGGCAGGTCCAATGCGTTAATTAGTTGCTTTGTTTGGAAAATTTGCCACTGAGTGTTATTGATTTTCTATTTTATTCACAAAGAATATCGATGACAATCACACTATTGGTCTGCAATTCGCTTATTTGAAGATGCATTACCCAGATCAATAAATTTGTATATTGTTGAAAATTTGTACGGAAAGAGGGGGCAAAAGGGGTAGATAGTGTTATATAAGAAAACTATAAACACCTTTTTGTTAAAAAACCTTCATTATCATAACTTAGAAACAAAGATAAAAAGTGTTGAATTTCAGTAGAAATGAAAAATCAAAACAAGGGCAAGATCAGGTACTTAATTATAAATCAACTTCACTATAAATGAGTAATATAATAAATAAATTTATGTTATTTTGTCTTTCCTTCTTTATTTCCTCTCTTAGTCGATTGCTACAAATGCGAATATTTATTAAATCCCTCTCGTTTTTTTTTTTAATTTAAACCATTAGTAAAAATTGTGTAAATTGAGTACATATTATAAAGTCTTCCCCATCTTGTCCCAAAGGGCTAGAATTTACTTAATGGGAAATAATTTCAAAGTTGGTGTAAACATGTAAGCTTTTTGTGACGCTGGCATTAAATTTCGAGCTGCCAAAAAATTATTAGCAGATAAAGTACATGTGTACGTCTTGCAAAGCAGTTTTCGAAAGTACGATTTTTTCTAACTATCTCTTTCACGGCTGCGTTGGTGCGATTAAAAACAGATGTGGTAAGGGCCAAGGGGATCGACAACGATTTAAAAATCATACCTGTTGTTTTTAGATTTCGAGAAAATTAATTTGTCTTATCTTGCTATCAGCAGTATTGCAGTGGACATGAGTGCAAGGAATGCTTATTTTTCTAGATTATACAAAAAATGTGTTATTTTGAATGCTAATACAATATATGTAAGGTCAGCAGATCCACTATCGTGACTGTACATTCTCAACATTAAGGTGGATTTCTAGTGTGAAAGTCTATTTTTAATACCTGATTTTGCGAATTTTTTCTGGGAAAAGTAAGATCAATACAATTAAGACACTTTGCGTCTTTTAATCAAAGTACAAAAAATATACATTTAAAATTAAAACAACCAAATATGAGGGCGCTGCAGGGCCCTAATATCGCGAAAAATTTGAATCTAGTCACGACGAGAATCACATGTCTGCCGAACATTTTAAGCCTAAATTTGTTTAATTTTAACAATTTTTACATATCCAAGTAACTACTGCAACTCCAAAATAGTTTCGAGAAAAACGCTTTTGAAGTTTTGAAAGATTCGGAAAATGCCCGCGGCAAGACCGATAGGCCTTCATAAAATTGAGTACAACTCATTTTCTAGAGCAAAAATGATAAAAAGCTTTGCATAGAGTTATTATTTTCTTTGCTTTGCTTTCAGATATCGAAAAATTCAAACAAAAAAAACAATTTTTTTAAGCAAACAGACTAGAAATCCCATTAAGGGATTTTTATGGAAATGGGTATAAAGTAAAGGATAAAACCGCGTTGAAAATCTTCGAAACTGGCAAAGCAAATAAGAACAAATATTGTAGAGCTGAGTTTTTGCGCTTTCTTCGCAAATGTGCATTCCATATTGGAGTTTGTTAGCACAGGTAGGCATATTTTATTTCAATTTTGTTTAATTTTCTTCATTGTCTTCGTCGGTTAGCTCTTCTTCACTCCCTGGATTATATAACGCGAAGTTGGGGCACTTGCACTGAGTACCAAGTTAAATTTCTAAGCACGGAAGCTTATGAGACATTCGTAGTATCAGGTACCATTTGGTACCAGCACTATATGATACTTTGTACCCGAGTTTACAGAATTTAGCGTTTTGTTACGGCTAATACCGCAAGCTTTTATTGATTTCATTATAAAAATAAAATTCGTTTTAACAACATTCTAAGGAATTCACTTATGATCATTACAAAAATACGTAATATTCTTACAAGCTTTTATTTAATTGGCCCTGGTATGTTTGCTACACATTTTGCAATCAAAATTTCAACTAGTTCTGATTAAGCTCGAACTTTGAAATTGTGCACACGAGTACAAGTCCGGTGACAATGCAATATAGTATATCCATTATCATTCTAAATCCAATATGGCAGACGCCGCAAGATGGCGAATTTCCTTTTTCTTCACAACCCCCTTGATTTGGGTATCAAAGGAAAATTTTGGACCAGTAGAATATGATTTTCTATATGACGTCATTAAAATTAAAACTCAAATTACAAAAAAAAGACAGTAACTAAAGACTAAACAGTAAGTAATAAATAAAGTTTTTTTCATCACACGTGCAGGGTAAGTGGTACTTTACCGCACGGGTTTCCATGCGGTAAATCATCAATTAACCACGGTGCGGTAAGTAGCCGATTGCCCACGATGACTATTAACGCACTCGCCGCCATCGTGGGCAATCGGCTACTTAGCGCACCGTGGTTAATTTATGAGTTACCGAATGGAAACCTGTGCGGTAAAGTACCTACTACTTACCCCGCACTCGTGGTGAAAAGTAGCATACGTAACTCGGACGGTAAGTAGCCGAGTGCCCATGATGGCTCTTAACGCACTCGCTTCGCTCGTGCGTCTAACACCGCCATCGTGGGCAATCGGCTACTTACCGTCCTTGTATCGTAATATACTATTAAAACATGCTTTTATTTAAGTCAAATGTACTAAAAAATAAAATAAGGATAACCAATCAATTACCAACCTACTTATGAAATTTTAAGAACTTTCGGAATTGCACTAATTGTAACCAATTTTATTAAAATAAATTATTTTATTAACCCGGCGGGAGTGTGGTGACAAAATGTTACAAAGAGTATGTTGCAGGGTATGACATCCCCGCGCACAAAATTGACTCTAAAACTTATTTACCAAATAGATAGCTTTAAAGTTAATGTGTTTTATTGTAATAGACAATATGATAATTTAATTTTAATGAAACACCAGTGGCAGTTTAATACTTTTTATATTATAATCGAAAACAACAAAATTACTTAACTTTTCAAATAAAAATATACACGCTTTCAAAAAAGCTACCAAAAAAATAAAAAACAGTCTTCAGGAACAAAAAACCTACCCAACCTCATAAAACATGAAATCAAGAACTATATAAATTAAAAAAACTTGATATAAATTTTAAGAACATCTTAGGAACTTGGCATACGTCAGCTATGTGGCAGGGTTTTACGTACCCGAGCGTTGTTAGCAAGCGTGTAACTCGAGCGCAGGCTACCGCGTTACTGCAATCACGCCACTATCCCCTCCCGCATCCCTTTAATTCCAGCTTCTCAAAACAACAAAACGTTTGAATAACTAAATAAAAAAATACACGCATAAAAGTAACAGGGTGGGTATGTCACACCCGGCCACACTCTCGCCGGGTTAATTGCGATTACATGATGATGTTGAGTTTTCACACTAGTAGGTATGTGTGTATATTGAGTTTTCATCCCACACAAGAAACTTTTATGTAAAGTACCTAATCGCAATTGATACAAATATTTATTTTAGTAAAATTGGTTACAGTTAGTGCAATTCCAAAAGTTCTTAAAATTTCATAAGTAGATAATGAATAGGTTATATTTATTTATCTTAATTTTTTAGTACATTTGACTTAAATAAAAACTGGCTTTCAAAGTGTGAAAACTGAAACAATTCAAATGGAGCAAAATATTATTGGATTGATAAAATAATGTAATCCTTTAAAAATGCCCGTCCAAGGACATTTTTAGAATATACCATAATATGTAATGTTTGTAAAATTTCTAGTTGTCAGAATTGCATGATACCTGGCACTTGAGGATCTGATTGCAGGTATCTTTGGTATCGTTGTTGCTATCAAAAGATTGATAAATGAGGCTTGGTACCTGAGTCTCTAAATGTAGCACGGTCTTGAGCAACGCAACTCAATTTTTACACATTTCCATTATTTTCCGTAACCCATTTCGCAATTGCAGGAAACGCATTTGAAAATGAGATTCGGAGTGATAAAAACTGTAGTGTCTATGTTTCGTCTTTCTTAGCAGTGTCCTCAAGCAGCTGAAAATATTGGTGATAGTGGTAGCAACATAATTGGATTGGCTAATAAACTTAATAAAGGAGATATATCTTATGATTTTTTCTTTGGTTCATAACTGTTAAAATAGGGACAAAGTCTTTCAAATCTTTCCAATTAATCAATAATACTTAAAAATCTATCTTTTACCGACGTTACCTAAGGCTCCAGAGATTGATTTGAAATTGGATTGTATGAATGAAAAATGAATTCCTCATTGCTTCAATGATGCAAATATTTTTAATTAATATGTATTTTCGCTCAAAGCTTGATTTTAGTGTGAAAATTCGATGCGATTAAAAAATATCTCCTTTGTTGATTTTGCCAAAACGTCATATGAGCTGCGTTCTTGAGCGCGTTTTTCCAGTACAGGCTGGGTTAAGCCCTCCCTTGTATCGACTTAAATAAATAAATAATGCGATAAGTGAGTAAAGCGTAAAGTAAGTGCGAGTGAGTAAAGCACTTGAAGCCAATCTGAGGAGGAATTTCAAACCTATTTGAAAGCGGCGTTTATGTAATCGAAGTGTTTAATAGAAGCTATTGTCCGTTTGTCCTTTTGTTTGTTCCCCACCATCATTACACAAAAACTTATGAACCAATTAATCCTAGATTGTATAAAATATGTATGAAATTGTATGCGGAAATTTTTTTTCCAACTCAAAATAATATGTTTCTGTATGAGTCAGTTGAGCTATCAAAATACGCATGTCTGATTAAAAAAAGTTATATATTATATCTTTAAACTTCCTACATCCGTGCGTCAGTTCCACAGATCGATTTGCTTTACGGGACTGATTAAAAACACACGTTTTTCTAATTTTCTGCTTAAAAACACATGCTTTTCTTTAACCTTACCTATTCACCTTTTCTTAAGTACTTAAGATTAACACGATATTATCAAATTATGTGAATTTTCAAATAATTTGAGTAAATTTACGAATTTTTTTGTCACGATTTCACAGACTGACGCGTATATTACTGTTATGAAAAATACGTGGGTATAGGAAGGTTAAAAAATGACCGTGTATTTCATTATTATATTATATTATACACGAGAGAAGTAAATTTTTTATCGATAAGCGACTCTGAACACATAAAAGAATTCGTTTTCATAGCAATCCTTTCAAGTTGAAAATTTTCGGTCGGCAATTGGATCCCCCATCTTTATAAATACTCCTTCGATAGTATATTAAAGATCAGCGAGCCCGAAAACATAAAAACTCCTGATTTTATAGCAATACTCTGTTGATTATTTTCAGTCACCTTCTTGACTAGAGACGAGATCAGCGACCTCGAAAACATACAGGCACCCATTTTCATACCAATTCTTTGAAGCAGATTCCTAATCAGTGACCCCAGAAACATTATAGTACTCAATACAATCCTTTGAAGTTGATTTTAATTTCCATTTCGATAGTAGATTCGAGATCACCGAAAACATAGTAGGACCCGTTTTCGCAGCAATCTGTTGAAGTCGAGTATTTTTGGTCCCCACTTTGTTAATTCGATTTTTATTCACCTCAGTGAGCCTCCATATAATCAAACAATTGAAGGGGGATTAGACACTGTGAAGGGGGATTAGACACTGAGAAGGGGGATTAGACACTGTGACTAATTTTCTTCAGCGGATCTATTCTCGGGGCTGAATGTTTTTAGAAAATGCCAAAAATATGCATTTTTTCCTAGTCGTTATTAATTTACGCTAATTGGTTAATAATTAGTACTAACTAATAATACTTCATAATCCGTAGGTTGTCCGTTATCTACAAAATTATTTGTATACCTCAGTGCCCCTTAAAAAAAATGTACTTGGGTGCTGTCCTACCTTGCCTAAATGATAATACTTTTATCATATATAATACATTATGTGTTTTTGTTCATTTTTTGGCTTTTTTTTCAGCTATCCTGTCAAATGACGTTTATTATGCTTATACTATAGTCCTTTTAGATGGACAATTTACAATATAAGAGTAGAAAATTTCATTGTTTTCAGGCAATTTCTTAGTAATTCATAGTAGAATGACGAATTGCTGTTATTCTTTCGTTTACATTTTTTTAATACTATTCTGCACTCGTTACTCGAATATTATATATTTTTTTTAAGTAAATCATAAAATAATTCAGCCTTTTTAAAATGGCCGTTTTGGAATGGCAGCAAATTAAAGTTGTAACCTCTTAGCTAAACACTCTGTACTTTTAAAATACTTAAATTCTCTTATTTCATATAATTGCAGCTATCTAACTTCGCAAGCAATTTAACCATCTTAAGACTATATTGTGAATAAATTTTTTTCCGCAATTCAAAAGAAAAGATGACTACTTCAATTCTTCACATGCGTCACAAAAAATTTGCAACGAAAATCGTATCCAAATATGTACCCTGGTACCCCTGGACCTCTCTCGGTTCACTGTATCCTTTCCTTTTTTCTCTTAGAGTTTAGTAATATAAAAGCGTTCGTTTTAATTTTTTTCAGTGAAATTCTAGATTTGGTCTGCGTCGCCGTGAATTTGTTTTATCTCTAAATGAGCTCTGGTTTTCTCGTATCTCGTATACAAAATGTGCTTGGAAACAAAAACTCATATCATTAACAGTATGCATGCTGCCTAGTTCGACTGGTCCAAGGTTTGGGTTATAGGGTCTTTTCTATATAGGCTAGATGGCGAGGAGGTAAAAAAAAAAAGTGTATTATTCGGGCACAGGCGAGATTATTGTTGGAATCGCTTCGTTTTAGGGTGTAGTTCAACCCCCTAAGTTAACTTACAAATTGTTGGTGTGCTTGATTTTATAATTAACTATTAGTGACGAGAAAATAGTGTTTTTTTCTCTATTTCCTTTAATATCTCCGTTCCTATTGACTTTTAGTATAGCATATGCATTGAGAAAGTTGTTCCTTATGAAATTTCCTAAAATATGAGCCCTGACAGAGGTCGCTAAGTGCAATTGTTAACTTGCAAATAACCCCGAAAGTTAAAAAAACACGTTTTTTTCACTATTTTTTTACTAAAAAATGACCGCACACAGATGGCTGAAAATTCTCAAAAATGATGTGTATGTGGATCCAAACATCCATGAATAATTTTAGCGTCATCGGTCAATTACTTCTCGAGTAATTAACGATCACTTTTTTTTTTTTTCTTAATTGCAACTTGCGCCATTTTTTTCACAAACGGGTTTCGCTGGTCGGACCAAGCCAGAAAAATCACAAATCCATTCAACTTTAGTATCCCGTTGGAATTTTTGGGAAAAATTAATTCTAACCGATTTTATAACGATTTCTTTTTGGTATAAAAATTTTTGTTTTTAAGGAAAGCATTTTAGGAACATGAAGTAGGATGTGAGTATTCTGAGCAAAATATTATATAAAGAATTAATTTTTCCCAAAAATTCCAAATCATTTTTGAGAATTTTCAGCCATCTGTGTGCGGTCATTTTTTAGTAAAAAAATAGTGAAAAAAACGTGTTGTTTTAACTTTCGGGGCTATTTGGAAGTTAACAATTGCACTTAGCGACCTCTGTCAGGGCTCATATTTTAGGAAATTTCATAAGGAACAACTTTCTCAATGCATATGCTATACTAAAAGTCAATAGGAACGGAGATATTAAAGGAAATAGAGAAAAAAACACTATTTTCGTCACTAATAGTTAACTATAAAATCAAGCACACCAACAATTTGTAAGCAAACTTAGGGGGTTGAACTACACCCTAAAACGAAGCGATTCCAACATTAATCTCGCCTGTGCCCGAAAAATACACCCAAAATTCCTCGCCGTCTAGCCTAATACTTAAGAATCATCTCGAAGGAACCTATGTTTGCTTATCGAAAATTGCATCAAAATCGGTAACTAATTACAGGTTATCTCCAAGCTTAAAGAAATGTACAGGTTGAATGCATTCATACTCTATTTTAATAAAGGTTACTAGAATAATAAGTACACTGTTCGATCAAGTTGAAGGTATGACCTTCCCCTGAGCCTATGCAATTAATCGGTTATTGACGCCAGGTAAAGAATATGTAAAAAAGAGATTTTCAATCATTCTTGTAAAGAATACATCTAGAATAGTTGTCATCCAGGAATAGCATTTCTAAGGCATGCATGTTACATTACATGTTGCGTGAGAATCGCGATGAATTTAAGCATGAACAATTCCGTACGTGAATTTCCTTCACACGTCACTGTTTGGAATATAATTTGGGAGACATCAGCTAATTTGCTAATGGCTTTTCATTTGCGGGCTGACAAGTTTTATTATTGATAAAACATGTTTACTTTTCAAAACATCGCAAGAGAATTTTTTCAAAATAAAACCTGGGTATTAGACATTATGTATATTGTTACGTAAAGTTTGCCTCAAATCTCTTCAATATTTTTGGCATTTTTAAAATATGCACAAACAAAAACGAGGAAACATACGGGTGTAGACAAGTTTTTATTGTAATGGAAAAAGCTTTTGCAATTATCGCATAACTGTATTTTTTCCTAAATTTAGCGCACAAGGTTATAAAGAACACACGGGTTTCTTAGACATTACAAGCGCGTAAATGGTGGTGTAATTTAATTTAAACGGCTTAGTGAATGATTCATGATGTCTTATGAGTTCGTTACCTACACCTGAACAATTATTGCACTTTGAAGCAAAACGCTCGCAACGAAATTGTGCAACATTAAATCGGCTTTATTGGAAACCTTCTGTTATTTATATGGATTTCCCCGTCTGGCTGCCGGTTAACATTGTTCGTAATCAATTCAGCAGCACTGCAAATGTCGCATGCATTTCCGTTGCATAAATCGGAAAAACTTTTCGTTCAATGCCATCTCCCTCAATTTTTAAATTAAGAGACACTGGCATTCGTATGAATTCTGTATTCGTGATACAAAGTAATTATCAGAAATTGCCTGCTATCTCGACTGTTTTATTCATATTAATTCAGGTAAACAAGTTGTCGCAGTTCAAGACAAGTTGTAATAATAACAATAATTGAGCGAACCCCGCGAGGCACGAGTAACTGTAGAAGATAACGAACGTACTTTCTCTGGGAAAGCAATAATTCGTTCAGCGCTAGGAAATGTGGGCATACTTAAGCAAATTTTATCGATATATACTTTGGAAATGAGGTGCTTGTTTTTAGATTAAAATTTATTGTTTACTTTCTGTTCTAAGTGGACTCTTTGTAAGTTTTTACTTAACAATGAATTATACCAGACTGTGGTAAATATTCAGGTTTATAGGGGTGGTTTCATCTTCCAGTCTAATGTTGATTGTGTTATTTTGACATATTTTTGTGAAAATTATCCTTTGCAAAGCTTTTATGGGTAATAAATCTTATTTGTAAGTCATATAGTACATTAAGCACACGCTATTATGCCACTCGCTTTGCTATTTTTCTGGCAATAAAATGGAAAGTCTTTTTCTCCTTGAGTAGGTGTGGGTAAAAATGAATGTTGTTAACAAGAGCAATAATTTTTTTTTCTAGGAGGATTGATCATGATTTATATTAAACTAGCAGACCCGTCGAGGCCGTGTGCGGCTTTTTCCAGACATGTAAATTAAAACTGTTGCACAATCAAAGAAACTGTTTCAAACAGTTTTATATTTTTCCCGCAGGAATTCAAAATATTCCCGGGATAAAAAGTGACCTAAATCAGGAACGATAAAATAGCATAGCAGATTTAAAATCGATGACTCAAAAACCCCCTTTATATACGTTTATAAGGAAAGTCCTTTTAGTTGAGTATCTTCGGCTGCCATGTTGGATCTGCCATCTTTAATTTCCAAATTTCGGTAGTAGTTTCGGGATCAACAACCCCGAAAACATAAAAGAATCCGTTTTCATGGCAGCCCTTTGAAATGGAACCTTTTCGGTCGCCATATTGGATCCGCCATCTCGACAATTTCCTATAGTCTAAAACCTGGGAGAACATATTTATGAACTAAACAAAAAGCATGTGAATGGGATCAGTGGTTCTAGAGTTATAAGGTCCCTAACGGAAAGGCGGACAGAGAGACGTTACGTCCGGGAATTGATTTACTAATATCATTAATTCTCAACTCCTATAAGCGATAGGGAAATATCTAATACACATAAACCCTTCTCGATAAATACAGATCGTAACAGCCAAACTGCATTCAAATCCGTTTAGTAGTTACGGAGAAAATTAGGCACAGACAAACAGACGCGGCGACAAGACACGTTGAGTCACCATACTGAAGCATTAATTACTAAGTTCATGGAACGTTTGGAATTTTTAACTTTATATGGTTCTCTATGCCTTACTGTTCTCATTTACAATAGATTTTTTCAATTCTTCAAAATTCAAAAAATTGTATTTCACACTAGAATGTCCGGCATGAATACCTTAGATGCCTACATGGGGTCAAAATAACTCTCATATAATCGTGACTTAAAATAGTGATATAATAATAATATTTTGTGGTGCAGTGACAAAATAACGCAAAATATATAACATGGTTTATACTACTCTCTGAAAGTCCTTCCGGTGGCCGTTGCAGAAAAATTCTACGATACATTTTTTCGGTTTCCTTATCCTTATGACTGAACAGGTCATCGGCTGGCGCTTGTCCGGATCGTGTAATACGGGCCACTCTAAATATTATTATTTTTACGAATATTACGACGCATTGTACTTTTATTTGTTGTTATGTGTGTATGATTGCCAATGTACACGAATTACTTCATCAGAAATACTAAGGTATGTACAGCTGTACTACAGGGAATCAATATGACTCCATTGCGCATGGAGGGTAAAGATGAAGAAAATATAGGTCAAAAACGGGCGAATACTAATGTTAGTGATACTATTATTTTTATCCACATAAATTAGTAAAGTCGCGAGAGTGTTTTTCGTAAAACCACTATGCCAAAGCGCGCATCGGGCATTCTAGTATTAATTAAGCCTTTTGTTTAACTAAAAATATGAATGTTATTTTTGAAAGAGGATTTCTTTATCTTTTGTTAGCAAGTTCCATGTTTAAAAATATTGTTCTATTCCTACTTATTGTGGCAGTAAAAACAACTTTCCTAGAAATAGCGAAACAATTGGTTACTAATTATGTATATGCGCCAAGCGTTTAAATAAAATAAATACAAATTCAAAAAATTATCTGTAGTGCAACTCTTTGTTTTCTTTTTTGATGTAATCGACGAACAATTAGATCGACGAAACTCTGCGTAGCTGGGTGTGTGGTTCTATAGTCCCACTGAAAGGCAGGCAAATGTTATAATGTTATTTCGAAACGGTAATACACCTTGGGCTCAAATTAAAGGTCCCCCTTGCAGATTCTAATTTCCATCTGAACGATATCTCTAAGCCCCCGTTTATTTGCCCAAAAACCTCAGACAAAATCTGCCTTTTGGAATTGAAAGGCTATGTATATATTATAATAACTTTAAAATATCGAGTTTTTGTGTATAGTAGTACTTTCAATTGTACTCCTTTTGTGTTTTTTTACTACTTGTGGAATATTTGGAATGGATGAAAGCTACCTTAGTACATATATACTACCAAATTCGAAAATTGTAATTTTTGTGGTCTTGAGCGTCTCAACACATTCGGAAACCTTAAAATATGCCGGCTATACAGTTCAATTTTCGTGCAAACAGCCCGGACGTAATGTAATAAAAAGCAAATACTACAGCTTGTGTGTATAAATGTAAATTGAATAGCTTAAAAATTCCAATGTGCAAGTAAATTAAATGTGAACGCATTCCTGTGATATGTCGTTTAAATATCGCACTTATATTTTTCTACCACCATATTCAATTTTTTTAAATGTTTTCATTCACAGCTTTTGCGTGGAATTTACTTTTGTGTAGTTACTTTACATTTTCAAGTTTCCTACCTTTTTCATATCAGCCATTGTCCTAAAGACAAAGAATAACTTAGAATATTCATGGATATACAAGCGACTAAATGTAGCGGCGTACGCTCTGTAGTATTGTTCTTAAAACTTTAAAAGTGGTTTTCCCGAAACGACTTTAATATCCAGAACTCGGGTGATAAAAACGTGCAGGGAAAGTTCGACTAACCCTGGACATCGACTGGAGTTTTTCCAATGTTTTCTATACAGACGGCTCGAAAACCTCTACCGGTACGGGCGCTAGATGATGTTTGAGCAACGAAATCAAATACTCATATCCTCTCGGAGATTTTGCGTCGGTTTTCCAAGCGGAAGTATTTGTCTTTCTGAGTACGACAAACTGGATAATTGATCAGAGATGGCGTGAAAAGAAGATTGGTATCTGCTGCGACAGTAAAGCTGCGCTTGCAGCACTACGAAACCCTATCACCCGCTCGAAAATTGTCCTGGAATGTAAGAAACGACTGCAGTCGGTAGCTCGCTACAATGCAGTCTCTCTTTATGGGTTCCTAGTCATCAAGGCATCGAGGGCAATGACAACTCCGATAGCCTAGCAAAAGAAGGCGCGAAATGTAGTCCCTTTGGACCGGAACTACAGATTGGCGTGAACTCTGCAACAGTGAAAAACTGGATAAATGCACAGAGATGGTCCGTGTTACAGGCTTGCAAACTAGAGTAGAGGACTATTTGTCTGAGTGCTCGGAGCTCCGCTCCCCCCTCTCCCAAATATATAATATATAATCCTGGACATGCTTAAACTGGCAAACGAGTACGTTGTTATGAATATAAAACGTATGTTAGGAAATACCCACACAGATTATAAACAAATGAAATTTAATGAAGGCGTGAGTACACAACGAGTTTTGTTTCCGCTAAAAAATCATGCCAGACAAAATACTCTACCCTGCAGTGAGTCCTATCCCAATTGGTTCAGCCGTTCCCGAAGTCCATACAAACAGACAGACAAAAAGTAGCATAAATCATATCCGATAAAATACTCCACCTAAATTGGTCCTAGGGTCTATAAACTGAGTAAATTTCATATTAATAGCATCAGTAGTTTTCGAGTTAAATCCATTCGTACAGACAGGCAGATGAATATTAAATAAAATATAGTAATGGAATATTCAAACGAAAATCGGATATAAAAGATGAAAATTCTAAAATCACACACAGCCACTTCAAATTTAAATATTTGTATTGATAATTGGGAATGCGAAACCTGCTATTTTTTGTGTTTTTTACTAATCTAAAATTTTAGGAAGTTTGAATTTTTGTTTTAGCTAAAACGATGTACTCTTCGGTAGAATCGTAGTCAGTTCGACAAATCTCATTTTTAATAGGAAAAAGTTACTGAAATTGGACTTACATTTGTACCTCTAAGATACATTTCAATTTTAAACAATATGTGGGTCCAGGTGACCCCGTGCGGTGCTCTAGGGTTAAGTTGAGAAAACAGTTATGTTATCATTCAAAACAGCATTTTATGGGATATAAGGCAAATTATTGAATGTTGGAATCCAAAAAATACCAGTGCGTTGATTTGCAGAATTATGAGTTGTGAGAATTTAATCACAGTAACGTTGGAAAGTGGCCGCTCAAAATCCAGTGGTCTAAAACTTACCAAAACTGGCTAGTCTAGCCGTGTCCATTCAACACGGCTTAAAATGGCTCAGTTTGGACGATTTCAGCTACTTGTAAAAGCTCATTGAACGACTACAAGCTGTCGGCAGTCGACTGTAGTCAGTTATTGAACCTAATAATAAATAATAATAATCCATCGGGGTTCGTGTAATGACGCCTTGCTTATTTTGACAATAAATTTGGTATTTAAAAATGTGTAAACTTTATAAATTTTAAATTATGACATAAGATTAGTTAAGGGGGTAGTCTCATGTCCGAGCTTAAATTTTGAAGGTTTTTAAAGATTTTTTTGTGTGTAGAAAATGAAATGCAATCTTCTTGTGATAATTATATGTTATTATTAAACTATTGAACAATACAAAAACATTTCTTTTAAATAAAAAAAGAAATTTGTTAAGGTCATTTTGGTGAGGCGAAGTAGGTCTCTTCAAAAAGAAGTAGGTGGCTCGCCCCCCTGATTGCTCCTTTCCCAATCATCTGAAATCAAAATTCCAAAAAGATTATTATTCAGTAGGGTTGTCATACTGGCCCGTAGCAGATTTAAAAGATTTGAGTGAAAAATAGCAAAATGGCGGCCTTGTAAAAAAAATTTTACAAAATCGACGGTTTTTTTCGGTTTAAAATCGATATAAAACAGAAAGAAATCGATAAAAACATCTAATTCTGCTACCCGCCAGAACCATTCATGTTTGTAATAATATGTGAAAATTTCAGCCCAATCGGTCCAATAGTTTTTCTTTAATCATCCGTGCCGACGAAAAAAAAGTAGTTTCGAGAAAAACGCGTTTAAAGTTTAGAGAAAAAATTTTCATATATGCAGATGCAGGGTGCACTCTCCCCTATTATATGTTGTAACTTTAAAATGACGTAGTGTATCGGTCTCAAATTTTTACAGTATATTCTCAACTTATTTAACTTTGAGAAAATGCAAAAAAAAAAAGATATTTTGAAGATCGAACATGAAACTACCCCCTTAAGCACTTATTTTAAATCTTAAAAGTATTACTACACAAATCTTTAACTCCGTTCATAAAGTGCATAGCTGCAAATTAACAGCGTCGAATCTAATATATTAAAATATCCAAAAGTTCCATAATCTGTAAAGTTGGGAATTGACTTTACCGTCATAAACATTTTTCAATTTTGAATTTGAATGTCATTTTCTAAAAGGTATTACTTTTTCTAAAATTTCTTATGTGGCATTCTTTCTTTTAGAAAAGCGTAATTTCATTCGAAAAGATTTTATTTAAGCTTACTACAAGAATTGCAGCATTGTTTACAAACCAACACAATTTCACGCGTTATTACCGCTAGTTATTTGAGTTCTTGAAATTTAAACCCAACCAGGCGCGTCTCCCTTTTTCTGAATTAAATATTCAGGTGTTTACATTTTTGGTGACATTGGCTTATGTGTACACGTGATTTAACGCCTTTTGTTTTCACGATGTCTACAATTTTTTAAAAGCTTCATGTGAATTTATAACTTAACAGATAAATGTGCGCTTTCATAAGTATGTATATGTTGTTTTATGTTATATTTCAATGCTAATGGATTTCTTATTACAATTGTATGCATCACTGCTGCTTAACTGAAATCGCCACCCACTTCACTTATACTTAATTTTTTTACAAATTATTGAAAGCGTTTATTGATGTCACTTACTATTACTGTACATACATAGCTCCAAAAGAAAGGAGTCATCATAAAAGGAAATTATCCCAGTTTGAAAATGGCGATACGGAACACAGTCTTATTGATTTGACGGCTTCCTGTCCGCGATGTTTAGCTGCTGCTGTTGAAAAGCCTGGCAGTGAAGGTGAGTTTATCACCAAAAAATAAAAGACAAAGAAAAAAAGGAAAATGATGCCGCAAACAATCAATGCTGAAATGAATTTTGTTGCGAGAAGCTTAAAAGCTTCATTCTGCAAGATGCTGAGTGTGTCCTACCAAATAACCCTTAACATCCTGCACCATCTCTGCCATCCATCATGCTGCTATCATCCCTTGTTTGTTATATGAATTCTGTTTGAAATTCCTGCCCAACGTGCAGTTTCAATGGCACCCAGTAACTGAAAGAGCACCACAACCGGTCTGCGAACTCTTACCATTAATCAAAAATAGAACTCGGATATGTGCCAATTATCTTCCAACTGCAAAAAAGATTTTTCTATTTTTCTCTAACTCACGTGACGCTGATTACGTGTGTACTGATATGGTGTTTTTTCTTATTGCTGCGGAAATTTTGAAATTACACGGAAAGCAGATCCATAGGCGCCTTTTCTTTTCTCACATTGTTACTAACTAAATTAGTTTTTAGTAATTTGCTGGTTGAATTTTCTCGGGTATATGGTAATTTCATTTCTGCGGGTTTGCAATAGAAACTGTTACGTAAATATAACACTGTGAATGCTGTGTTGTGAGTTCTTTTATGGGACTTGAATGATGTTGTTTGTACTGCTCTTTTTAAAATAAATAAGAAGAAATTGTTTTTTCATTTTTATCACGCTCAGCACTCACTTGAATAATAACATGTTATTCTCAGCTTTTTTTCTAATATTATGACATGTAATTTTGTTTACAAATAACTCTGAGTTATTCCGCAGCAATTTCTCGTTGCCTCGTAAATTGACTAAATAATTTAATGCGATAAGCAAAGCAATAGAGAAGCGTAGAATGAAACCACCAATTGTTTATTAGAAAATTGTAATTTACCGCAATTTTCCGCTTTAGTAATAATAATAGTAATGAATAAAGTTTGTTTTCCTTTTGAACCATAAATAATTGAGACTAATTTCCTTACTATTCAGATAAATTAATCTTTGACAACATTTAACTATAACCATGACCTTGTAAGTAGGTAAACTATGAGGGTTCTGTCGCAAAATTCTATATATGGGGGTCTAAAACTACAAAATGGTAATCAAAAAGCTTTGCCAGCTGAAGAAGATAGGTAGTATGACGTCATCGGGACACAAATATAGACACAATGTCTTTGTCTGATGCAGACACAAATACAAACACGTTTATAGCTGGCAGAGCTTTTAGGTTACCATTTCGTAGTTTTAGAACCCCATATAAAAATACATCGACTTTTGTGACAGAGCTGTAATAGCTTACCTACTCCTGTAATATTATACTTTTGATGAGTTAAATAGGGGAAAAGAGCAAGGCAGTTAGTTTAATATTTTGAAAAGTAAACTTGCATTAGCACAGCTGTACGATTTTTACGCATATTTCGTATTAAGAATTTTTGTACCTAGACATCTAAGCACTCTTTACTACTTAAAAAGTTAACTCGACAATTTATTTTAATACAAGCGGTTACATAAATCAGCAAGACTTTGGTGAAGAACAATTGATTTAATACCTTTTTTTTATTCAAAAACGAATACGGAGACAATGCTTGCAAGAAATAGAGTCAAAATGTAAAAAAATTGTTTTTTTTTTACCATTTTTGGATTTGTCAAAAAAAAATGGAGCGCCAAAGAAATTCTTGACGCATTTCAAATGGAACCTAAAACTCTCTGGTTAAAAAATACAACAAAGGAGATCAGATATTTTGGGTCTGATTTTGTTTTTGCGTCATCAATGAGATGTGGTGTGTTTAGTAGCTCAGACAGACAGCACAAAACCATGGAAAGGTCGAGATATGCAAACGGATACATTCATTAAAAATTAGAGGAACACCCTTTTAAACAAACGTGCGCGAAAGCCAAAACAAAAAACAACATTCGTTATGTTACAAAGGATTAAACACCTAAATAGTATTTGGGATGATGCACAGTGGACAGAATTTCAAAATAATCGGAAAACTAGACAAACGCGCGAACGTAAAAATTGAAAGGTGATTCGCAAGTTCTTGAACTCAAACCTCGATCTAAAATTTCGAAAAAAAAATGGCGGACCGCAAGTAATCTTTTGCATCACTCCGATTCGACAAATTGGCATGAAAGTCGGTAAATGTTCGTTTTCGATGTTACTGATTACAAGTCTTGAGTCAACATTTTTAAAAAACAAAATGGCAGACCGAAAGTGACTATTTGTGTTACTAAAAGGCATCCAATTTTGATTGCAATCGGTAAATGTACGGTTTTGAAGTCTTATTTAAAATTTCGAAGAACAAAATGCCGCATATGTAGTTACATACTTCCTTAATTGAAAGTTCTTCTGTATATTGTGCATTCATAAGAATTTTCAATATGTTTTTTGATAAATTAGAATTATTAGAATAATGCAAAAATTTAAAGCAAACAAGTACTAACAAGCAATTAGCTAAATTAGATAAAGCTAGTGCTACTTTATTTTTTGCAACCGTGCACTCCGTTTACTGTCTACTTCATTTTTTCATCTCGTAATTGACTTTGTTATTTCCTGTTACAAAAATTAATTTAGAAGTAATCTCACGTTTGCAGTCACACCACGTTGAATGGTAAAAATGCAAAAAATGTAACATTTTAGAATTGCTCATATCTTCCAATAAAGATTATTAAGAAACAAGATAAATATTGCACTGATAATTAAAGAGACGATCAAATTTACGGCAATATCCACACTGGTATTAATACTCAACGGATGGTTCACGTAAGTTTTGTATACATTTTTGTATAAATAAAAAAATCAGGAAAATTACAAAGTTAATTGAGCCCAAAAACAAACCTTTTTTTTTTTGTTAATTTCCCACAGCTCATGAGCATTGCTTATGACCGCTGACTGGTTCTTTCCATAATTGTGGTAATATTTATGTTTATTTTTCCGATTCTATTTTTAGCGACTGATGATATTTCAAACAAACATTTGCATTCGAATCAATACCTTCAGATTTCGTTAACATTACGATCCACGAAACAAGGAGGGTGGAATTTAGCCCAGACTTTTGAGTCAACGTATCTCGAACTAGTATTTTGAACTTCTTGGCCATATTCATTAAAAACCTATAAGTATTTTAGTATATCAGGCAGAACATTTTGACTTTGTGTTTTGAACAAATTACGAAATAGCCAAGTTTTTGTACGCATAATGAAATGAGGGGGGAAAATCGAAAAATGTCGTTGTGTCTCACTTTCGTACTCCATTTTTTCATTATGTTAGTAGGTTTTGTAAAAACGACACCCATAGCCTCTATATTTTTCAGGGGGATCTATTGACATATACTACGTTTACATAAGTTTTGTTTTTAAAAACAGTATGAAAAATTACTAAAGCAACCATACAAATTCAAATGCATATCAAGATAAAATAATTTCTCGAAATTCCAAAGTGACCCAGCTGTGATTCAATTTTATAAAGCTGAATATATTTTATGAAATATTTAATTTGACTCGGCGAAAAAATCAATTAACAAACAATAAAAGAACAGCCCTAAGTCGCTGAAGGTACTAATGATGATGAACTAAACTTGAGTTCAAATAAAAATAATAGTCAGTGAGGCAAATCCAGACGATTAATTGGTAAAGAAACCACATTTTATTTCTATTTAATAAATTTTAAATAAATACACCGCTGGCTTAGAGTAAATACATAGTAAACAAATTTTTTTTTTTTAAGTTAACTAAAGTTGCAAAAAATATATATCAGTACTGGTCATCAAGCTAATGTGCTATTCTATATATGTATCTAGTATATCTATCTAACAAAACGTTTTAAGTCGTGCTTAAGCTACATCATTTATAATGTGACTAAATGAGAATATGTTAGAAAATATTTTAAGCCATTAATTGGCAAACATTAATTGTTATCATTTTATCGAAAGGATATTGGAAGCAGGCTGTTTTGTATATCTGTATAGTGCTAGAAATTAACGAGCGGTCTTTACATTATGACATTAAATTAAAATTAAAATGTCACAATGATTTATTGTTGAGATATTTTGCTAGCAATGAGATATACATATGTTACAAAACAATTAGAGCAATACAAAAATACAAAAATGAGTTTGGATTGAGTTTTAAATAAAATAACTTTTACAGGCACAACAAATCCGACAAAGAAATTAATTTTGTCGTGTTGTGGCAATTGTCATCGATTACTCGATACGCGTTTGTAACAGTTATTTCGATTCAATCTAGCCGGGACAGCGACATTCGATCCATCGATCTAATTTTACTCCAATCTGCGTATATATGGGATTGAATACAGATTTAATCTAGATTCGATCTTGCATTTATACGTAGTAATAGTTTCAATTTTATTTTTTGGAGAATATGGGATATGTAAAGTTATTTTTAGTTTATTTTTATTGTTTGCCTAGTTCTTTGAAAACATAGTTTATGCAATTTTTTTTCTTTCGATATTTTTTTCATCCCTAATTTTTATCGAAAGAGAAATTTTATCCGATTATAATATCGCCCTATAGAATATTTAAAACACTTAGGTACTATATATATTGTCAATAATAGGAAAGCTATTAAGCAAAATGTTCACCCAACCGTCCAAAATATATTTCAAATACAGGAAATTAAAAAAGAAAGAACATTTAATTCTTGCATTAACTTCGCATTTATCTTTTACTTTTTAACATTTTAAAATAGAAATAAAAAAAAATAAAAAAAAAATAGAATAAATAAAATAAAATGGCCGCCATATCGAATGGTAAAAAAAAAATGCTAAACGGCCGAACTATGATCTATTGAATATCACCTGTTTTGCACCGAGCAATCACCCATCTGAATAAATATGTGATTGTTTTTCCTTGATCGTGGTCCCATGCCCAGCTTCTGCAGTGGCTCCCGTATGCATACAATGCTTTTTGTTCCGTGGCCATGACGTTGCAAGCTTTTAATTCATTCTGTGCTGAATTGTGTCAATTGAGTACATCATTATCAATAGTAATAAATTATTTTAAGATAAGATTGTACTAAGCGTATCTAATGAAGGACACCCCACCGTTTGCTTACGGAATCATTATTCACTCTTTATCAAATATGCTTCTTTTTTATGTTGCAATGTTATTACATTAGGTATGTAAGCAACAAAATGGGAAATGTTTACTTTCGTGTTTTTCTTAGAAGCAGATGCCTTTTACTTATATTTATACATATATATTCCTGCTCAAGGGTCTCTAGCATCCGTTATCTTTATGTTCTAGCATCAGACAGGAAAATATATTTTGCTTATAAAAATTTACTGCAATAATTTAATCGCTGTAAATGGTTTATTGACTCAGGACGAAAAAATTGCTAGCATATGAATACAGATAATTCTTATTTGTCATACATCGTACGAAGCCGGTTAGCTCATCTAATTTACTGTTTTTGTAGTTCTTTTCGAATATGCAATAGAACAAACTTGATTAAATTATTAAAATTTAATTATATCAATTTTATTTTATTATTTATTTATTATTGCCTTGTGAGATTTTCAGTGTCGCAATAGAAAATCAAAGATCAGAATATAAAGAGTTTTAGTTGCATTATACATAACTTCATTTTATGCTTCTATCCTATCACCTAAACCTTGAACCCAATGATAGACGCTTTACTATGTCGAATACTTATGGAATAAATTCCTTTTATATTTTCAGCTTACAAGTTCCAAGAGAATTTGATTCGCACCATGATCCAAATTGAGAACACATATTTCGAATTAGGTCAGTCATGCAACCGAAATTGTTTAATAATTTGCGATCGAGGTGTTATGGATGCAAGCGCATGTAGAATACCATTTACATTGCATTTGATTTATTTTAAGAGCAAATTACTTATTCAGATATATCGAGAGAAAAATGGGAAAAAATGATGTCTACTAACAACTGGAATGCCATCGAGCTCAGGGATAATAGGTACAATCAAATTTTACACCTTGTTTCCGCAGCTAATGGAGCGGAGGATTTTTACACAACAGAAGTAAGTTTATGGCATATGCGATTTTCCAAAATTTCTGAAGTTAATTTAATTAATTTATATTTTAGGATCATGCTTGCCGCTCGGAAGGTGTCGGTCTGGCTCGTGAACTAGACTACAAAGCTGCTGCAGCTTGGGTGGGACACCCATATTTTGATGTGATAGACAATTCAACCGATTTTGACACTAAAATGAACAGAATGATCGAAAGCGTTTGTCAGAAATTAGGCATTGATATCGGCGATAGACTTAAAACATCATCGAGGAAACTCAAATTCCTTGGTAAATATTGCGGATTGAGTTCAATTTTGAAATTTTAGTTTAAGAATTGTATATTTTACTCAATAATAATATTGCATATTACCCTTAAGAACAGTACTCTGTTTTGAGCTGTTGTACAAATATTTGAGTCGTCACTGGAGTGTACAGGCTCTTTAATTGAACCAGAAGCGACGCTAACGCATTCATGGTAGTTATGAATACCTAACATACTTAATTATATAAAATCTGTTACAATGTCCAGTGCGAGTTGTAATTTAGTGTAGACACCTGTTGAAATTACAGGAATAGATAATAGTAATCATACAATTGAGCTAATATCGTTTTTGCATAGATAGTTATTTGATAGTGAAACAGATATGGCATATTGTATGTTCTTGGTTTATGAAACTATGAAATCTGAATTCGCATTCCACAATGGGATCTGTTATAAAATAAATAAAGAACCCAATATATAACGCTAATCAGGACATCTTCCTTTTTGTAATATACACGTGAAAATTTAGATTTAGGATTTCATTACACTCCCATTTAACCACTTAACTTGTATTCCTCTAGATATGTCTCCAGGTTAGGGAACAGATAAAAGTTTAGCGGAGCAAAATCATGCAAGGGTGGGTGTGGTAACAATTCCTCTCACAGTTATAAATTGTTGTCATCGACTCAACCGACGTGTTAACCCGCTCATTATCCTCATAAAACAACACTTTCTTAATTTCCTGATTATGGTCCAACATTTTTCTCAATATTCACTTAAAATCCAAAGAACACATGTCAGTTCTTTGAAAAAAAGGGGTTCTAACCCGATAAAGAGCGAACTTAAGAAACAACACTAAACTGTATAATCGATAGCATTAACATATATTATCACCTAAACTAGTGGTAAACATTTTCGTTGTTTTTGTTATGATGCACGTTCCTCAAAAGATGTCCAAAACGATCCGATTGTAGTTTAAGATTTTGAATAAAATTTTCAGCTTTTCATATACTACCATATCTAATTTGCAAACCATTATTTGCATTTAATTTACGCACAGGGCCAAATGAGCTGCCTGGTCCTGAGGAGGGCAGATGTAAAGTTAAAGTATTCAAGCACATTTTTTCCCTTTCTGTGTACGGGAATGGCCTTAATGACCCAATCTTTGGTGCCTTCTCAATTATTCAACGCAAAAACCTATTGAAGAATATTGCAGCAATTATTCATTCCCGTTTCAAAAGTTTAACAAACTAATTACAACGAAACCAATTACGATACGTTCAGGTAGGTGTTATGGCATGGTGTGTACCCAGTTCCTCTGCGTAGGGTGTAGACAAAATTTAACCTTTTGGAAGGAAATTGTACTCTATTTGGTCACTCCATTTCCATTGTACCTTTGCATATTTTTAGTTTTGTTTGAGCCAATTAAAACGGATGTGCTTTAATGAAGTGTACTTCTTTTCTGTTTCAGTTGCCGGACTACCACCAGATTTAGAATTTCCACCGTTTCAAGACTTTGATGTTGTGCATCATTATCTACAGTCCTCAGGACCAAAAGTTCAAGCACGGCTTCGCAAGAGAGGTCAGAAGAATCACTGGAGCTATATTCATACAATACGTCGGCCGCATGTGCACGGTCAGTCCATTGAAGTTAAGACACAGTTGACCCATCGAGACTACATGAATTTACTGGCCCAGAGGGACGATGCTCACTTTACAATTTACAAAAAGCGAAGATGTTTCCTAATCAACAACCAGTATTTTCAGCTGGACATCTACAAGGAGCCCAGTCATCCGAGGTATTTTCTCCTAAACTGCTGACATGCTTATCTTGTTTGAATAACAAAATATTTTTCCTAATAGGTGTAAAGGACTGATATTATTAGAAACATATTCCTCGCTAACAGGTGATGCCCTAAAGAGTTGTTTGCCAAAATTCTTGAACATTGTGAAAGAAGCTACCGGAGACCCAGACTACTCTATGTTTAACTTATCCCTTAAAGAAGATTGGAGTATCACAAAAAAGTTTTGCCGATCGCTTCATGGTAAGGAAGCAAAAAAATACATAGATGATGAAAGTGACTGAATTTTGTATGGAAAGATTTACTAATCATCAGTTTTTCCGTGCTTGGTCTATGATGTCTCTTAGTACCTTTGGATGTATAGTTATATTTTAACTTCTCGTTAATTTTTGATCATGATATTTTCGGGGTATGCATGTGCATGTTCAATGAATGTGTCTGTGTTGTTGTTTGGTCTCGCTTTTTTTGAGTTTTTTATTTTAATTTTTTCATAATGACATTAAGTGAGAAGACAATAATGATATATTTATATGGTTAAAACGATTATCAAGAATCATACACGTCCTCTCTCTAAATATATAACATAACGAAATATGTTTTATTTCAGTGAACAAAGTGTGTGTTACTGTTCATCAGTAATGCAGCGATTAATGGGTAATTCTGAATATTTAGTAGAACGCTAAATGAAATATTCATAGAAACTATTAAGATATTCTTTAGTTTTTCATGTCTCAGTCATATACATATTTAGCTTCAGTATGCTAGAATAATTTCCATTGCATTTGCATACAAGTTCTTGCAAAGACCGACAATTGACATGATATTAAGTTTTCTCAGCTTAATTTGTTTTAAACAGCGTGGATAATTACCAAATTATGACATAACAGCTTAATGAAGAAAACATTTTTTCCGGAATAATGTAAGCTGTAAAACAATACGTATGTTGAATTAGTCGATTTGGTGAAAGGAACTTATTGTTTCGAATAGAATTGCTATATTGTAGACAATTTTTTATTGACTGTCGAAGCATTTGCATAACCCCTAACCTTTTGAAAAAAGTATCGGTCAATTTCAGTGACTTTTGAATCTGATATGACTCAATTAAATTTTACTCCCTTTACCATAATTGCCAACAAGAAATCAAAAACGAATTCATCTAATTAAAGCGGAGGCCATTATTTGCAAAACCACAATTAATTTAAAATTTTTAATGTTTCAATTGTCTCATCAGAACTTGTGAAAGGCAGAGAGATACCATGGAAAAGTTTTATCGTCAAATTGTATGCATATCGCACTTATTGTAGTAGATCACTTCTCTTCATTTTTAAATCATCTTTCCACGCTTGAGGGAGTTCACTCATTTTGGGTCTAATTTTTTCGCAAGTAAATATGTTTTATTTGAATGTTCTTGTAGAGTCGATTTCAGAAAAATTCAGTGCGAAACACGTCTCTCTCGCTATACTCAGTAACTTATCGATATGCCGCTTTAAGATGCAACATGAAAGCATCACCAGGGCCCTTACTCCTAAAAACGAAATGCTACTCTGTAACACGATATCATCTAGTTTACTTTTGTAGAGCCAATTGTTCCTTGGTGCTCGACTTTCGTGTAGACGTTAGTGGGTGACGTTTTGAGGGTGAACCTTTGAGAGGTGAAGGAAAATTATAGTAAGACAGAATAATTACAGTTTTAGTTATTATATTTTTCTATTAATTATTATTACCTATTGCTTAATAAAAAGGACGCAGGTAAGAACACCATTTCCGCACCTATGAGAGGCACCGAAGGTCTTTTTCTATTGAACATACAAATATTTTTTTTTCCTTCGTATCTCCTCTTACACATAGAGAAATAGAGAGCCGTGATTCTGATTCAATTTTGTTGTTGTAAATTTCCTCTAATATACGTGGACAGTGTTCCTTATTTAGTCCCGGCAACACAGGTAATGTAGCACATCTCTAGATTTAAGTTGTCGATACGAACTTTCAAATATTTCATCAATGCCAGTGAGTCGCTAGTATAGAGATATGGAATTGACGAATAGAGAACATGTTTTTGTTCGTCTCAAGTTTCTTAGGTTTTTACCATACTATTGCGCCAAAACACGCAAAAATAAACGAAATCATATATAAAAGAACGATAAAGAAAAACTCAGAATTAACAGGGATTTAAAATCAAGGGATATACTACTCAAGGCCGTCACACCAAGTAAAGGGTGTATAAACCACCAAATACTGTAATTTTAAAGCAAATAAACTACCCAGTTCTAAAAGTATAAACTGAGTGTTAAAAGCAAAGTATTTTTACTGTTAATGGCGACAGCTCTGTTATTAGTTTTTATTTAGTTGCATGTAGAACAGCGTTCATTGTATTAAATCCTTTTTACTATATTACTATAATTAGAATACTGTGGTTAAAGGGTAAGGATAGTAACTTTCTTCAAGAATATAGTGCTTAACTCTACCATGCGATTTCCTTTTTAAGAAGAGTACTTTCATTTGGGTTGGTGGTTAAGGTCCTAATTTTTGTTTGTTTTACCAATTTCATCAATTAACAATAATAAAGTACACAAATTATAATAATTTGCTATCGTTTTTGTGTAATTGCTGCTGAGAATCATTTTAAATTAAAATATCAATAAACCTTTAAATTCCTGAATAAAACTAGACTAGCGACTTTTAAAATCGAACGAACGAAATCGTAAACAATCTTTTGAATAAATATCAGAAGAGTATAAATAAACTGAATCTCAATAAAAGTAAAGGTGAGCAAGAAAGAACTTAAAGATACTATATTTACCAACAAATTCACCTATTTCCAATTTACCACACACCCTTGTAGGCAGAGATTCATTGTGAATTCTCTTACCCATGTCATTCATTTATTTCTTGCCTTAATTTATTCTAACAGAAGAATACACATTTGGACAACCCTAGTTGCAATTGAAAAAAAATACAAATAACACGTGCAGCACACATAACATAGCATGGGTACACAACAACAAAACATGAGAAAGATTGAGAATTAAAGGTTTCATCTCTCACTCTCGCATTCCGTCCTTTGTCCTAGGTCATTTTTGTTTCTTACAATTCGACATTTTTAAGAGTACTTAGGTTTTTGTATAAAATGTTATCTTCCTCCTTTTATCGCTTTAAGTGTTTTTGATGTTACATTGCGCCTTGTACGTGAATCGCGATGTAAAAAACAGTTGTTCCAATGCTTTTAGTGCGGAACTAGCGTTATACATAAGTCTACGTCATTCAAATATTTTTTAAATAAATAAAAAGTTTTGTATCTTTTAAAAACACTATGATAGACAATAATGCAAGGAACAATGTGCCAAGTAATTTTCGAAATATGATTGGCACCGTTTTTCAAAACACTATTTTGAATAAAGCGGATATGCAATTGTAAGCATAATTTAAATTGAATTTCGCTCAACCACCCTTCTATAATTTCGTTGAAATATTCAGGGAGTGTAGGATTATACAACGGGGAAGGAAAATTATGTGTCAATATTCGTAGATATAGTGTATTATATACCATTAATAATGAAGACATATCAGTTAAATAGGCCTGATCCATGTTCAATAAGACCATAATTTTCATCTGTAGCTACCGCAATAGCGGCTATTTCGTGTTGTACGCTGTACAAGAGCTCCTACACAGTCTGTGGAGTACTCGCGTTCACTTTTCCCAGAGACCCAGAGCAAATAGCCCAACGGTGTCAGGACGCACAATCTTACCCCCCTGGACTTTGGTGTTTCGTAAAATCATTCGGTTTTGAAGCTTGGTCCTCAAAAAGTTAAGTGTTTCGCCTCCAGAAACAACACACGTTTATCTTTGCACGATGAAATGGTATTGTGTCAGCTATATTAGGTGATGTACAGAAGTAGCAGTAACAGCTAATTTCGTATTTTAAAATTATCCGATTTCTAAAAATTCCGTTTCTGGGTGATCACAGATAAAAACCATGGAAAAACTAGTGAGAATATAATTGGGTGCAAAAGCCTACCAACCACCCTAGTGTGAGCAGCCTCTAATAGACTATTAGTTGGTTGTACGTCTTCCAAATCGGAAGCGGCTCCTGCTTATTAAATATAATAATATAATATCAATCGCACTTTTGGAATATCGCAAATCATAATTCGGGTACATAACACATAGCAGGCTAACCTGTGAACACTAAAATTAATTGAAATACGACGAAACTGACACTATAGTAAAAGAGGATTCAGATTAGGAAGAGAGTTGGTGCATTCTGAAAATCGTTGTGTTTTTATTGTTTCATGTTGTAACGAAGTTTTTTTCTAGTTTTGTAAATTTTGCTTTAAATAATTTTATCTTAAAATCATGTCATATTTCTTAACATATTATAGTATTTTGATTCTTTGAAAGTATTCTCATTCAACATGTATTTTTGTCATTAATTAAATGCATGATTTTATTTGCTTTGTATAGGTAAAATCGATTAGGCTCTCATTCTAATATAATAATACATATGTGAAACATGTGGATACTGGTTCTTGTGCCATTTTCAGCCCACACAGTGAGGGCTTTCTAAGTTAAGTCATCTAGAAAATTTTGGTAGTAGGTAGGTAACGCAGTAACGCATTATATCACCCTATAGCTAAAACATCCAAAGGCATGTTGGGAATTGGCAATTTCATTACTAACTGTCATAAATCAAATTATCGCCAGTGTTTTTAAAAAAAAAAATTCCAACAAATGTTTATTTCTAGACCAAGAGGAAGCTGACTTTAAAGCAAAAGCAAAAGCAAAAGCAAATGGAGTACCTAATAAAAAACTGTTGAATGGTAAAGCTAAGGGATAAGTTAAGTAAGCAGATCTTTTAAAAATGTTTCAAATTGTACATTAGACACAATGCCGTTTTGTTTTTAGTCGCGTTAAGTTTTAGAAAAAGGAAAAAATCGTCCTTATAGGGTTTTATTTTGAAACTCTCCCATTTTAAATGTCATAAATTGCTTGTTTCACCTTTAATACTTCAACGTTTCTTTATAAATAAGAATAAATTAAAACGTTTGTAGAAAACTCGTAGGTCTCTTCACACCTCCCATTTCCTGCAATAGACATCAACAATTCTGTTCAATGAAAGCCAAAGGTAGGCATAATATCCTGATTCTTATTGCTGTGCATTTTATTGCATTGTATAAGTACTGCCTTTGACCTCTTTTAGATCTCGCAGTATTAAATGTTATTGTAGTAGACATCTCTTCAATTGTTGTAGATAAGATTCAATTTAATAAAATAATAACACCAAAGAAACGGCATACTGAATGGAAATCAAATATCAAATATGATCGTACTTAAAGCGCTTTAATATATTTTCGAGTCACAGAGAAATATATTTTTTACTACTAATTTTCTCAAGTGATTGCGTGTAATGTAATTCAAGGTATATAATAAAGTGTTAAGGAACGAAATTTTGCTGTTTTTATTTTGTCTTCAGCCTTTACTATGTTAAACATTATTATAAAAGAACTTGTTCAGAACAAAAAAATAAACACTCTTGTGTCACTTTTTCCTCCTAGGGTTGCCGACAGTGAGTCTTAAAGGAATACTCCACAACTTTGCTTGTTCCAGATTTTCTAAATCTCCATCGCTCAGGAAAAATGTGCAGAGCTGAAGTTCCAGATTTTATAGCCCTGTGAAGGAATTTGGAGGGGTGAATATGGGCCCTTATTCTGGTTCTCACGTCACATGCCATGTGAGGTGAGTCTACAGATTCGGTATTCTCGTTGTCACTTTGGGTGACTTCTGTCGGTCACCTACAATTTGATAGCGACTAAAATGGTCACTTGGATCGGCTTCAAGTGACAACGAGAATACCGTGACTCTCGATATTTTTCATTCCGAGACACTAACAAAACTTTTCAATATTATTTGGCGATTCCTTTCCTGTTCGTCTTCATCATCAGTATCGCTGAACCACAGTTCATTTGAACTCATCTTTCAGTTCAATTTGGCAAATATTAACTTGTTTTGCCTCAAACAACTAAACTTTAAATGTCAAAACAATCGATACTCGAATTGCTCTCACGGCATAAATTCTCACGTCACGCGACAATGGGAATACCACATGTGACGTGAGGTGACACGACAGTGAGGTTTGTCACGGGAGTGAGGTGAGAACCGGAATAAGGCCCATGGTCTAGAACTGGGGTGGAACCATGTATCTTGTTGCTGTTTTGTAGTCGACCTTCTGCAGAAGGCACCACGGTTGTGGGTTATATGGTCTCGGCAAGCATACCATATGACCAAGTCATCCAGACGTCGACAGGACACCTCATCGTTAGTATGTAATGAAGGGCTGGCCCACATTTCGGATCCGTCAACCGTTTAGTGGAGCGTATCAGCCCTTGTCTCGTCTGCAATGACTGGAACTACATCCAGAAAAATGTTTGTCTTGCTCTGACAAATTACTTCTTAATAACGTATCTATTTCTAACAAAATGAAACGGTTGGTCCGGTTAACTGTACCAAGATAAGGAAAAACGTCACCGAGTGTCCCTTCTTGTTGGATAGATATTCTTTGCTCGAAACAAGTAGCATGGCTTGACCCAAAGAAATATAATCGAATATGGAACGGTTGTAGGCCAGATGTAGCGTTTATTATATTGGTCATTCATTTTGGCCGTAAATATGAAGACAGAAATAAGAGGGGGCTTTTAAAACAAAGTTTTCCGAAGCTCTTCCGATAACGTCTATGCCTCCTCTTATATTCAATTTACACATTGCCATTCCCTCGACAAGCGTTGGTGGGAGATTCAGCGTCCTTCTTGCACGCTGTTATGCTGCCTTTAGGTGGTTGCTCGTGTACTGGGTTTTTACATAATACAGCCGTTCCGTGTTAGCTTATATTTCAATGTTCTGATCCCAGCTATTAAACATGTATTGACTTATCGCGG
Organism: Neoitamus cyanurus; assembly: GCA_947538895.1. Classification (NCBI taxonomy): domain Eukaryota; kingdom Metazoa; phylum Arthropoda; class Insecta; order Diptera; family Asilidae; genus Neoitamus; species Neoitamus cyanurus. Next base: position 32,312,137 of record OX384541.1, on the reverse strand, counting down.
AACAATTTACATGCTGCCACCTGAGGTTAGTAAGAGTACAATGTAGAATAGTTATACAGACACTTCCAGCATGGCAGCCTAAACTCACAAAATTTAGTGCTTTAGACTTTAGATGATATATGTATATATATAAAGATAGATCAGTAGATATTGAGAGATATTGACTACGTTGAGCAGAGAATTTAGTAGAAATGCAGGAAAGGCTATCAGGAGATGTTAAAAAAATAAATACTAAAAATACAATAAAAAGAAATTCTATTCAAAAAATAACACGTCAGTATAACATTATTGCTTTTATTGCAAGTTTTGTGGTTGTGATGGTCTCACTTTAACTTATTGATTTGGTTTATTAGTCGGCTAAGCGCCCAATGAACCCGCATTATGATGAAGTAGCCAAAGATTAAAGCTGCTAAAGACACAAAGGTCGCTATGCCTTCATATATGAAGCGCGGTGCGAAGATTTTCCACACCATCAGATGCCGACAGTGGATTGTGCAAGCCATCATAGCACAGAAAACCTGGTAAAATATCTTGATTAATACTTTGTCAATAAAATAATAACTTTAATTTACCTTTACACCCTGAAGCATAAAAATTTGAACTGCGACCTTAAACAACGACCCGATGAATAGATTGAAGTGCTCATAGAGGACTAGCTCGCCTCGCGTGATATCGAACTCTGTTACATTGCCTAGATCTTTCTTATGAATTACTGTTGTGCGAACTTCCAGTTCGGATTTTTTCTTCATATTTTGGCGACCGAGAGGTGGGTATAGAGCGAAAATAGAAAACATCTCAGAACTGAGTAACGGATAAAGCATAAAGAAAATTATATGCCCTCCGAACGTGTTCAAAATCACTAGTATTGCGGACAAGATATTTGAGTGGTCAAAATTTGCTGACCTCCCAACAAACGCTGCCTTCCAATCGATTTGGGACATTGTAGTCTGATGCGAAGTTGCAAAAAAGGAGAAATGCGCAAGAAGAAACCAAGCAGTGATGACAGTAAACGTTGGTTGCAAACAATGTTCTGAAAAATAGAGAAAAATTAAATTGAGTTTTTTACTTATGTTTTAATAACCCGAGCTGGGAAAAATTTTAAACAGTGCGAGGGTTGTTTGAAAAGTTTAGTCAATTTCCAAATTTCAATGACACTGCAATGCATTAAATGGCATATATGCTGAAAAGCGACTTCTGCAAAAGTTTTATTCAGATTTAAATAGGGAGGAATTATGAAAGTTGAATATTGAATACGAGGAAATGAAATTGCACGAATATTGTGAATTACGAAGAAAAAACTAGAGAAGATTTTATAAAAAGGAGGGAATATGAAATTAAAAGATAAGAATAAATTAGAAACCGAAGTTACGATTTCTACACCAAATGGTTCAAATGGTTATTAGCTTTTTCAATCGATTAGTTGAGCCAGAAAATTTTTGTAGGCCTGTAAAAATTTGTAGGTAACGTACACCAGATGGGCAGTGGTATAAGCAGAGACAAAAAGGCCAAAATTATCATATAATTAATTAGGTCATGTGGACTTCTTCAAAATATTAGCTCTAGCAGAAAGAACAAGCCTCTCAAAAGAATATGCATCAAGCTAGAAACCCAATACGTGATCATATTGCTTAAGTCTATAAAGAAAATTGAATACAGTTGTCCAGTAGCCACGAAAATTGTTGATCGTGCGTGGGTTGACCCTAAGTACCTGGGCTTAATCAAGTTTAGTGATTTACCCTGAACCACTCTGAAGAACGTTCCTGATCGATACAGTCCTCAAAAAATGCAAGACTTGTCCTAGTATATCTGGAACCGAAACATCGTCGTACAAAGCGGTCTCGCAGCTATGCCTGCATCTGAAACTAAACTCCTGCAGGGTGAATATTTTATTTGTTTCAAGATCAGATTAAATCTGTACCTCTAAAAACAAACATAGGATGCTAATATTAGGTGTGAGAAAAAGTAAGTTCCGTTTTCTAACGATGGCGTAACTCTTATTGTATGTATCACGTCTGAACCGGTTTCACATGTATTTCACAGGTCTAATGTCTGTGTCAGAATCCATTGTATCTCGATCAGTTAAAGTGTTTACAACAGAGTTTTTTTTTGCAATGAGTTAACTGAAAGGCAAGAAGAAAACCGAAAAACCAATTGTGAAATACTGCAGCAAAGGCCATCAAGAAAGGGTTTTTTACACAGGATTGTTACTGGGGATGAAAAGAAGGGCTGAACTGGGAAGTGTTACACCACCGTCCGATTACTATTTCTTCCGGTCGATGCAGTCAGCCCTTAGTGGAGAACGGCTTCATTCTTTTGAAAGTATCCAAATTTGGCTCAATAATTGGATCGCCTCGAAGGACGAGCAATTCTTTAGGGATGGAATCCGCAAGTTGCCGGAAAGATGGGCAAACTTCGTACATAGCTTCCGATGGAGCATACTTTCAATGATGTTCAAAATAGATATATTTTATAAATAAACATTTGTTTTTACCAAAAAAAAGGAACTTACTTTGTCCACCCCCTAATAGTTAAAAAAGCACTAGGACCTTTTGGAGATGCTTGTTTGGCTATAGGCAGAAGCTTCCTAATGACGTAATGCTATAGTTTAAACATGGCCGTAAATGGACCAAAATTCCGTACATCCAATAGAAGTCACCACGCAGGATAGCATTGAACAAAAATGCGTGCTGCCATAATGGAAGACCGCTCAGTGAAAGTGACAAAATTGTTGACACTGTAGATGATGAAAAACTGTGTACGCGATTCTTGGCTTTCAAGCAAAAACCCCACTTAGGGGGGCTTTCTATTTGGTCGATTTGAAAAAAATCTATTTTTATTGCAATCCTAATATCCATAAAAAGGTCCCCGTAAGAGGATTTGCCGTAATTCCTTCATTTACGGATTATAGAGCGGCAAGTGCTGGCCGGCGCAACGTGTCTGAAGTTGTAATTTGGTTCCAAAGCTTTAAATGCGTTTTTGCGTTTTTCTCGAAATTATGCTTTTCAAAACTATGCTCACGTTTGCTTTTTGTTCGACAGATTAAGCTGAAATACTGTTTACACATTATTTAAACAAATGATTATTGTTGGTCGCGAGCTTTTTTAGAAAAGAAATATATACAAATTATATTAACAATTAACACATGAAAAACCGACTTTTGTTTAAAGCCTGCCATTTTGATAACTTCTCGATTTTGAATAATAATAAAAATAACCGTTTTTGGAGGCCTCTAATGGCACGTGTGTCACGGCCGCCATTTTGTTTCTTTCGTTTTGAAAAATATTTTTTTGCACCACCTTTGTGTGAATAATAAATTGAAAAGAAACGCAATGCTCTATTTTTTTATTTTTTCCACAATTAATAAAATAAAAACACTAACTAAAACTTGGGACCAAAAATAAAGCCCCCTTAGCAAATCGATTATATTCCGGAACTTATACGAAAGTACTCATTCCTCAGCGAGAAGAACTTTTGGCCATCAATAATTATTTTGCAGAGGATGAAAAAATTTGAAATAATTTTTTTCCCAAAAGAATGCGTGTAACTGGCTTTTTTACCAAACAATTCAAACAACCTTCATATTTACAAATCACACTGAGCAACTAAAAAGAAAAACTGACTCAAAGAAATTGTTCATACGAGTTACAAAATATTTAACCCTTTACGAGCTACACCATATCAAACCATTTATACAAATTTTTTACTCACCCAAAAGTTTTGCTGTTTTAAATCTCAATGCAGAGTGGCCAACCAAGATCACTACCGATACGAATAAGCATATAAAAATCCCCAAAGCAGCTCTGGCATCCAGCAGAATAGTAACAAGTAACGTGAGAAAAACAACAAACGATATAAGTGTAGATGAGTATACTGTTGCCAGGCCACATACAATTGGTATATCATTGCTTTCATTCTTCAAGTCTCCCTCATACATGCGTTTCATTTTGTAGAATATTTCCGGTATAACCTTTCCAAAAGGATTCACCGATATAGTCCGTGACTTCTTGGGAAGTACGTAAGTCATGAGTGGACTCACAAACAATACTAAAAGTTGCAGTACAAAGAGTATGTACACGATCCAAGCTAAGGCGTCCAGATGAGCTTTTCGAATGTTTTTCATGGGTCTTGTAGAAAGTATCATATATCCGCCAGCGGATATTGCTCCAAGCGTTGGACCGTACCTTGCTAATATCACATTGATTTGGAATCCCGTCAAATTTCCACAAGAACGTAAATAAATGCGTGCCAAAGTAACATGCAAGCCTAAAGCTATTATCGAGATAAAATACATTGACGATTTGTATCCGGCCTTTTCAGCGAATCCAGTGATGTTGTTTGAGAAATCGAAGCAATTACTTTGTTCCTCTCTGCAGCGAAAAAGTAAATACGTGAATCGAAGTGACAAAATTGCTAATATTGCGGCAATGCCCAACTTAAAGTTGGCCGATTTAAGAACGGTGGTAATCTTAAATTTCACTCTTGGATCCAACTTGTAATTGATGAAGACATTCTGATACACCAGCAATACAAGAAGAGCCGCGAGAAGGTATACAAGAATTTTTTGCTCCTCTATGATGAAACTATTGGAAAAGTACACACACACCGAAAGGATGAAAATTATTCTCGTTGGCATGTTACTGAAACGCTTCACATGACTCCAGTTTGTGGCAATCTCCGGCCAGTTCTGAATGGTTAAAAGTACCAAAATGAAAGTGTTCAAAATACCCGTCGTAAATATCACACTATGTTGCTCAGATCGCATGCCCAAGTCTTTGTAGTACCTATACCCAAATACAGCTGCCGCAAAATTCACAGAGTATATGAGCTGTACAACATTTGTTGCAAAAATTCGCGGAAAGTCGAGCGCACGAGAGTTGTTGATCAACAAAAATGAAAAGAATATCGGAAGAAACGTTATAAGTAATCCCTGAGACATTTGGTTTGCGTCAAATTTCACCCAAATATTTCGACAAGTTAACAAAATTCCTCGCAGATATGAATTAAGGTCCACGATGAAACTTTTGAAGGCTGCTTCGTTATACATTGTGTTTACACGGTGAGTCAGTTCGAGGAATTTGTTTTCCATGTCGTCCATTTGATCAAAATCAAAAGTTCGTTTATTTTGCAAGGCATAGTGGCGGAAGTAATTAAAAATCTGCTTCGCATTTTGCCAGACATGTAACAGAAGACTTTGATGTTTTAACATATGGGGCACTGGAACGTCTGGAACTAGGTTTAAGTTAACAAGTCCAAGATTAGAGTATGGGATGGGAACTCCCAATATGGTAGCGAGCGTTGGCACTAAATCTATCTGAAATTTAAAATATGGAAAATGTTTCAGTATTTAAATTTAAGACTTAAGATTGTATTTTTTGAAAAAAGGTAACCATTAATTCAGTACCTGCTAAAAGTTTTCACATTTAAGTTTTTCAAGTATAACTATCATTCAAATGAATGAAATCTTTTAAAATGTTTCTCAATTTATATTTATGGAAAATTTGTTTTATTCACGATGTTTGATAACATATTTCATAATTTCTGAAACCTCTTCTTGGTGTTTTGGATTGATGTATACTGACCATGCCACTTCGCATTTTTAAATTTACTTAAAGCACTATAGCTAACAGGTCACAATACGAAATGGATGATCACCTGAACTGAAGAGCAAAAATTTTGTAGGTCAAAGCAAGTTTATGTTATTTGATGCTTGGCGTATAGCATGAATTTATTGTGTTTCCATGGACAGGGTTGAGTTTTGGTTGAGTTTCAAGGAAATCAGGGTAACCCTGTGATAATTTCATACATCTTGCAGTAACATTGTAGTTACATATACACGAAATTTTTAATATTTAATAACATAGTTAAAAAATTGCAACGTTAATGTTCTCAGCATTTGGTCTTTTGTGTCTCGAAATATATTAGTACAATTTTTAGATTTCAAATTAAATTATTTTTCTATAAGATACTGTTCGTTTAGTGAGTTGTGCTTATTACAATTACATTTCATGATTTCGAAGAAGAAAATTATGCTCAAAAAACCTAAAAGTGATTTCTGACCGTATACTTATATCTGTAACAGTTTGAAAAGGCTTAGGCAGATAAGTGTTCCATTACAACTACTACATTGCTATATTTGGTCAAAGATAGTTTTACTTTACACTTTACAAAATTTAGGAAAAGGAAAAGAGAGTAAGTACAATGAAAAATTGGACACCAACTAAACATTCAAACATTATTTTTTGATCAATTTTCCAAGAACATTATATTTTTAATATAAGGATTGGAGTGACCACTAATGCAAAAGACGCTCTGCTATCATAAGGAATGCCAAGAGGTCTTACACAAAAGAGGATTGAACGTCAGTCGAATTCAAAAGTTCTCGGCTGAAGATCGTTCTTTTAGATCTTACTAGAGCAGGACAGCAACACCAAGTGTGTGTTGTACTTTAATCGTCTTCTAGACATCGACGACGACCCGTCTTATAAGCCTGCAAACAATCTAATATTCGTTTTACTCAAGGCGGTAATTTCAGTGTAGACATGCATAGAATATCAAAAGCTCTACGACCTGGCGCAAGCACTTTGCATCCACCTCTTTTCTGATTTCACTCCGGCACAACCAATGAGATTTTCTCGAATTTTCGTTGCAGTGACATTTCCTGTTCCGACAGCTTTTTAAGGTCGTTGAGATCTCTATTTGTTATATGCTTACTGATATTACTCATTTACCAAAGCCAAACTCCTATATATTCATGCATAACCAGAAGAAAATAGTTCAGGACAATTAATTCCTCATAAAAAATATTCATGGAAGCGTGATGATGGATCATACATATCTTACCAAAAAAGAGGAAGGAATGATTGGTAAAATTTTATATGCAAAAGATAACGGGCCTAAAAACGCTTTTTAAATATTTTTGACTTACATAATATTTTCATTCGCGTTTGCTGAATATGGGAAAAATATTATGGTGTTTTGATGAAATTAAGTAATATTTAGTTAGAGTATATGTATAACTCCTTCTCCAGGTACATAGTAAAATATAATATGTATTCAACTATCCATTAGTCCTAAACCTTTTCACACTTTTTAAGAGATTAAGTAAAAGAGAGTGATGCAAAAATTGGAAGCATTATATAACCTATTGCTAAGATTTATGAAATTACCTGTTGCATTGTTGAATTGTTGGATCCAAAATCACTTGTAATAAATTTGTGCTTTGCGGAGTATGCAAAAATTAAGGCATTTACTTCGTCCTCAGACTCTCCACCATGGTCTCCAGACAAAGTCATCCCGTGATCGCCCATTACTAGAAGCATCGTATCATCGTCAAGTTTGCTCACTACTTCCCTATGGAGGAAAACCAATTTATCCCAAAATCGAAAAAAAATATTAACCTTACCTTATCACCTTATCCATTTCGGTAAGTTTCCTGCTCATTTCACTATGAAATGGTCCGTATTTGTGACCACAGTGATCTACTCCTAAAAAGTGCGCGATCAGGAGATCCCAATCCTTCTTTAGTAATTCCCTAGGCAAATAGTTCATAATTTCAGAATCGACGTAGTCAAGGTCAAATATGTCGAAGCTGGGGTATGAGTATTTTCGCTTAAATCTATTGGGATAGAGGTCGGTCCATGTACTGTCACCCAGGAAGACTGCTTGCATGTCATTTGATACGATCTAAGGAAGACGGCAGTTACAATTAGCGCTCATTTTCAAACAACTATCGAAATACCTGATCTATTATATTATCTTCGTTTATTTCAGGTGTAGCAAAATTTGATCCTATATCTATGAAAGTCGGCAGACTTCCAGTTGTTAGGCCTTTTAATCTTTGTAAGGTTGTTGTGGGGGGATCAGCGCGGAATTTCATTAAACGACTTTGTTCTGGATAACTGCTTAGTAATTCACTAAAAACACTTAACTTATTTTCATACGGCAGTGGATCTGTGAGGTTTGGCTTCTCGACACCAAACTCATATTTTAAGGCATCTATGACTAGAATTATTACTCTCGACTTCTTTGGAAGACACAAGTTTGAGGACGCATTTACATCTTTAAAAATTTCGTCGACTATTTCTTCATTCAAATAGTATTCCTGAAATGTAATAAAAATCATTATAATTGTTATTGTTCAGATATTTAATGATGACTCCGCGCGTTGATGCTCTGATGAACTGTTTAACCCTAACTAAACTATTCGGTACGAAAACTACCAATATTTTACAAAAATTATGATTTTAGTACGATTTGTTTGTGCAGGAAAAGCTTATCCTTGCATTACTACATCTTCATTTTCTTTTGGTTGGAAATATTTTAAACGAAATTACATACCATACAGGGAAAAGTAGAGAAAAGACCAAGGAATATTATGTGTTTCACTTTTCGAGCACATACCTCTCTCCATGGATCTTATTAGCGCAGATGGGGACAAAAGGGCCCAAGGCACTTTCCTAACAGCTATAACTTTGAAAGCTAGAACAAATTTTAGACACTTTGTGTAGATGAAACTATTTACTTTAAGACGGCACGTATATTAGAGTTTCGAAAAAAGCAATGTGTAGAGAATTGGATAAATTGTTTAAAACAAATTAGCTAATTCGAACAGAAAAACATATTTAAAGAAAGATTCTAATAAAAAAACATATCCTCTCGTAAAGAGACCATCGTGCCACCATAGTTTAGTATGATTTTCGGATAAATGTACGAGGCCCTCTTGAAAAAAAAACAAACTTTGATGACAAATCAATGGGCAGTGCCCATTTGCACCCCACGTTGACCGAATACCGCGAAATATATCGCACATCGGCACAAACGCAAATTTCAGTCCATAGATATTTTGTAAAAGGAAAATATGCAGTCAGTAGTCTTTAGCCCCCTCTAAAAACCCACGGTTCAAATTTTGGGTGCTTTTCAAGATATGCTGAGGACGTAGTCAAAGTCTAATTTTACTGGCCTATATTGGAAATTGAAATGATTGTTGATTCTTGACAGATTGTTGAAATAGTTATTGAATTTGGAAAAGGAATTAACTGTTTGATAAATTTGCGATTGGATTTGAATTAGTTACACTTGAAATGGAATTAGTTGTTCTTGATGTTGATTTGGTTCCTTTTGAAGTCCAAACAGCAAAAAGCCAAATTGCATATAAAGACGTTTCAACTTTGTTTGATACGACTTACATATGACTATTCCCTGGTCACAGCGAAAGCTAACTTTTGGGTGCCATGGGAAAATTGTGAGTACGACAGACATAATTTGATGCTTACTTTTTTGGAGTGGGTTCTACATAGTAGCCAGCATTACACCGGACTTCAAGGACACCTGACCCACCACCTCGCTTTACACTGGGCTAATCTTTCGTTCTTATTGAGCTAATTGAATAGGAGCTTCGAGCTTCGAGTAAGAAGGTTAAATTTACTATTTAGAACGTGACTATTTAAAAGCACTAAATTGTATCAAGCAAAAGGATTACGAACCCCGTTGATGTCTTCTGATAGGCGCCGGCACGAACTGGTGTCTTTTTGCGAAACGCGGGAAAGCAGAAAGCCTCCTGAGAACAAAAGTACCCCAGAGCTGATCATATAAGCAATCCAAATCAGAATGAAGAAATAATTCCATCCGTATCCCATTTTCAGCGCTGAAATGTGTTTACTCAACCAAGAAAGAGCATTATCCGACCCCGAGAAAGGTTAACGCTGAGCTGCGGTGGAGTAGGAAGTTGAATGAAATTATGCTTAAAATGTGTCTTACTCCTTACACAATGTGTGGCGTTTCTCAAAAAACCAGAAGTATTACTATTACTTCAGCATTTTAGACACAATTTAAAACAAGTCCGGCACATGACATATGTTTACGAACGGTGACAACCACCTTACTTTTCCAATTACGAGAATGAATAGATTCAAATGAAAAATTGTACTAGAATTGTTAATTCACAATTAATGGCAACTGGAAAGTATGTGATGGTTCTTGTACCGATGTTTTTATGGAAAAAGAAACAATCTTTTGCCGTTCGATTCTGTAAAGAGGTATAACTGCAGAGAACCAATAGTATTTTTGTGCAACTAGGGTGGAAACTAGCCGATTGCCCACGATGGCAGGGCTACTACCATCAAGGGCAATCGGCTAGTTTTCACCCGAGTTGCACACTTTAGGGCCTTTCGGTATCACGTTCTCACTTAGACAACTGAGACAAGATATTGAGCAACTGTCTCAGTTGTCTCAGTTTCGTAGGATAATTGGATACAAAGATATATATATATATATATATATATATCTCACAAAGTTATACGTATCTTAAAGAAAAGTAGTAAGGAAAAGTTTTTATGATATCTGAGGTACAGATGTTCAAAGCAATATATATACTTATTATATTACATTACATAGCCTTAACTACTCTGGTGACCATGTGATATTTACTCATGCCCGGCTTAAATAATTTATTTAGGTACCTCAAAGCATTAAAAGGATGTTTAACACGTGCGAGTATATAAAAAAAAGGGATTTCTTGAAGAAATATTATGAGTGTACGAGTCTTAACCGTCGAGTCGAGTGCTCCTCAGGTAGATTTCTAGAGCTCCTCAGTGCTATTGCAAGTGCAAGCGAGAAATGCATACTCCTGTCCAGTGATCAGTGATCAGTGATGGGACATGTACTCACTCCTTCTCATTGCGTTAATCGAGCGACCCAAATGCACTCAGGTATACGGCTCCCATGAAGGATTTCTTGAAGAATTGAATTGAAGAAGAAAGAAAATATTCTGAGTGCATTTCCATTTCAAGTACCCGTGCGTTATTCGAAGTCTCGCTTGCGTTCTTTAAAATTACCAATGGGTTATTCCCAACAGGCTTTACAGTGGGCAATCGGCGTGTTTCCACACGTAAACCCGTGCGGAATAGTAGTGGTTTCCGCGCACGTGTGATGAAAATATAATTTCGAAAAACTCTACTATTCACCACCACAGATAAGCAAAACCGTTATTGAACAAATTTTGAAATATAACAGCAGTCATTGGCTCAAATCAATCTTTTGAGTACAAAATGCAACAGCTTTTCTATTACTATGATTATTTTACGGAGTAATATCGGCTGGGTTAAATAAATAGAACGGTAGGGAGACACTTTTACTAATCCATTTTTACTAATCCACTTTTACTAAGCCGATTTTACTAAAGGACAATTTTACTAATGTACTTTTTTACTAATGGACCTTTTTACCAATGGACACTTTTACTAATGTACTTCCAATGGACATCAACATTAGTTTTCTTTTTACAATTTATTAGTAAAAGTGGGTTTTAGTAAAAAGAAGTATTAGTAAAATTGTCCTATTAGTAAAAGTGGATTAGTAAAAGTGTCGTAAAATCAAACAGAACATATAGCCCAGCCTGGCTGGGTTAAATAAACCGAACATACAGCCCAGCAAAATTAGTCATTTAACCGTGGGGTTTTTTTAGGGGTGAATGCTAGTTATTTGCAAATATGTTGTATATTTTCAATTTTTCGAGTAAAATAGTAAAGGATAAAGGGTCCTAACTTCTTCCGTATTGGGTACGTGTAGTAATGTTGAAATATAAACTTTTTTTTAAATACATACTCTTTTTCACATCATCGTGGGGTTACTCTAGCTAATACTAAATTGATTTTTGAAGTAAAACTTCTATACGCACGCTTGACTTGAGGAGTAAGCTGGTGAATGCGTTACGAAAATTGTGATCGGGCGAGGCAGAGCTTAAGAGTTTAAAACTTTTTGAGTGTGGCAACAGCGATAAAGAACCGCGCTCGCGTGCACGTGGACTTAAAGCTTCAAGTTTTTAGCACGGTACGGAGATAGGGGAACCCATAGAATCCGTGGGCGTTATCCGTTGCCGCACAGCTATTATTTGGCATTTCGAAAATCATATTTTATCGAGTGAGGAATAGCCCAGTAAAATTAGAGTTTGAAGCCTGAACAAGCTAAGCTGGATTTTTGTGGAGTCCCTTTACTTCGATGGCTTAAGCATATCCTGAAAAGTTGCCTAAATTTGAGCCAGGGGTTTTTCTTTTCTTGTGGGGTGAAAGGGGCTTAATTTTATTTTTTTTGTAAATATCTCGTAAAATAAAAATTTGTCGAGAAAACTAGTTATGAGAAAATTGTGGCCTCTGCAGTTTTGCACAAAAAAGGTCCTCACACTTTTTCATCGTTTTTGTGTAAAACGTGCAGTTTGTAACATTCTCTTGAAGTAAAACTTCTTTTTGTCACACGTGCGCCGAAAGTACCACTTTCGGTACCTCTTTTCGGGGCCGAAAGTAGCCCTTTTCTGACCTCTGCGAGAGCGGGCTGTAAAGTAACTCGAGCGGGCAGTAAAGTTCTTTACAGCCCGCTCGAAACAAAGAATTGCGCAATCTGTGTGTATGACAGAGCTGGGAAAACTCGGCGCACTCGTGACAAAAAGTACGGTACGTTCCTCGGGCAGAGAAGGCTTTTACCGGACTCGAGCGTGACCTCACTCGCCTTCGGCTCGTTCGGCCATCTCCGCTCTCGTCCGGTAAAAGCCTCCTTTCTGCCCTTGGTACGTAATGTACTATTATGCCTGCTCTCCAATGGGCATGCCATCGACAAACCGACCACGAACCATGCTGCTGCCTTTTCCTTCTCATTGTAAAATGCGTGTCCCTTCTCGCTCGTGTTTTGGTCGACATGCTCTAACTTTTCCTTTGTGTTAGTTAAACCATTTGAGTTGCCGCATTTAATTCAGCACTTTTTAGCAGTGGTTCGGGCCCTAGATACGTATTTAGTACTTGAAAATTGTCAAACTTCAAGCAAAAGTGAGCTTAAGCTCAAGTAAATATTGTGTAAAAGTGTGTAGAAACGAAGAAATGGAATTTATTAAGCAGCTAGTTCTGCTAAATTAGCTAATTGTTAAAAATAAATAAAATAAAACTTAGTTCGTTTCTTTGCATTTCACCGATCACAACAAACAGAGCTTTCTGACTGTTCACATCTACATTGATAGAATTATGTACGAACGCATTTTGTCAGCCAACTGGTTGGTTGACGGCATTCCCATTGGAGAACGGGCATTACGCACGCTTGACTTGGGGAGTAAGCTGGTGAATGCCTGACGAGAGCGTTACGAAAAGTGTGATCGGGCGAGGCGAACGGAAGTTGAGAGAAGACAGTGCAGGTCTATTGTCTGTATCACACTGTAGGAGCAAGAGAGAGAGATATTTGTAGAAAATTAATATATTATGTATAGATGGAGCTAAAGAAGTTTTACTTCAGTCGTGTGGCCTAAAGCACACTCGTATTTTTTTTTATTGCATTTCGATGTGAATAAGGCCTACTAGAAATATCACATAAAGAAACGAACATGCATGTATTGTAAAAGAAAATGGTGATAGTTTTAAAAGTGCAATCTCCTCGATTAATAATGGAATACAAGATATGGGTGGGGTAGAAGGGGTGCCTTTAGTTTCTATCCCTGTTCTTTCTGTTCAGTGACACAATACCGCCTAGGGCGGGATAACTTATCTGCGAAATTAAATTTTACTTACAATTCTGGGCGCGAGCGTGGAAATCTGCTCGGTATCGGAATTTTTCCCAACATTACCGGCCCACGCAAAAGTTATTAAGAATTTAAATCGCCTGTCTTTGTCTACCTCTCATTAAGGTCAGGCGAACGGAAGGATAACCATTGTAATTGTTGTGAACCTCAGCTACGTAGCCGCTCGCCTGATCCCTTTAGCGAGTAGAACAAATTTATTTTTAGAATGGGTCCGTTAGAGTTAGTATCGTATTTCAGTTGCTAGCCCGAAGAATACTTTGCCGCAGTCAAAGTTAACCTAATATAAAGTTAGGAAGCAGAGGAGATTTCCGATTGTTTTCCATAAACAACTTAAAGGGAGAAAAGGAAAGGGATTTATTTTTTTTTTTTTTTATTTTAGATGAACAAGTACAAAGGTAGACCTACTGCCCTGCTCTAGTTATGCGCGCTCGGTAGCGGAGACCATATGGCGCTTAAAAGGAAAGGGATAATACTTAAGGAAAAACAAAAAACCAAATGCTCTAAGAAACTTTAAATTGCAAGAAACAAAAGGGCCTTTCGGTAGCACGTTCTCACTGAGACAACTGAGACAAGATATTGAGCAACTGTCTCAGTTGGGTAGGATAATTGGATTAATCAGCTGATTTTGGCATCGAATTTGTCTGGTGGTCGTTTCCACACGGCACGACTAGCCAAGGCACACTTTCAATGCTAAAATCCTAGGTTTAGAAAGTGTCTTGGCTGATCGTGTCGTGTTTACCAGAATAAGGCCCATTATATATGATTATGCCGATTTCCATAGGCACTTTCGCTTGGAAAATAAATAAAATTAAATTAAAGATTATTCTGAGGGCTGCTCAAGGGCTGTCGCAACACACAACCTATAACTGAGACAAATGAGACACAGAAAATCCATCTCAGATGGCTCAGTTGTTCAAAGGCTGCGTTAAATTTTGTTGCTCAATGTGAAAGTGAGACGATGTGCGAGAACACGCCGTCTCAGTGAGCCAACTCAGAATATCGCAGTTGTCTCACTGAGAACGTGGTTGCCGAAAGGCCCTAAAAAATGCCCTGCGGAAAGTTATAAAGGACGGAATGCTATGGAAACACTTATAAATTTGTATAATACAAGATCTGAGAGCGAAACAAGAGGTTCGTTATCAGATCAGATAGACATTTCCCATGTTGTTTCTGTTATTTCTCATTGTTTTGTTGTAAGAAGCATATGCTATTTGAGCAGCACGTTGTTGCTTGCAATTATTCTATTTCATTGAAGAAATTAGGGTTACCTAATGTTTACATAAAATTTCAAATTGATTGATCAATCAACGTTCTTATGTGAGCGTTCATTGAAAAAGGTATCAAAAATGAGTGAAAATAAGTTAGCAGTTTCTTTGAAATGTGTTGTGGAAAATTGTAGGTCGATGAGTCCGGAGGTAAAAATGTTTAAATTTCCGAAAGTTGAAATTAAATTTTCCAAAATATCCATGGTATTTAGCGTTATTTGTTTATATTTACTTGTAAAATATTTAAACAAAATTTGGATAAATATATTTAATTTACTTAATCAATTTTGTCAATGCATGTAGGAAAGCATTTATCATTCTAATATAAAAGTTTTTAAAACAAGAATATTTTTCCCTGGCAACCCTAATTTGTCTCTCAATATATGCAGAACTTTTTATCTTACCCAGCAAACACATAGAAATACAAACTAAGCACGGAACGGCTATATCGTGTATGAACCCTGTACATGAGCGACCACCTCAATGGGACCTACCTAGAGGAGAACAGCAACAGCATTTATGAGGGAGAGCTAAATAAGAATCAGGCCAAGCTGGGCCAAGCGGTGAATGGTAGCGTGTAAATAGATGTTAAGGGGGGCATAGACATTAAGGCAGGAACTTCAGAAAATTTTGAATTGTATGCCCCCTTCTGATTATGGCTTCATATTTACGCCTGCACTGAGCGACCATACGAACACAGCCTATTCTAACACATCAGGAAATGTGGTACGCTAAATCTGGGTTACAGCCGTTCCGTGCTTAGTTCATATTTCCATGAGCAAACATTACGACTCGAGAACGAAACGAAAGCGATTCGTTGAAACGAAGTGTAGCTTCGACATCGTATTCGCTTTCGAACTGATATCGAACAGAAAAAGACTAAAGGGGAACGCTATATCGATTCGCTGCAACGATTCGAGATCGACTACTAACAGAGATTCGTTAATGACTCAACGACGTTTCGATATCAGCAAACATTAAGACTCGAGAATGAACCGAAAAGAATTCGGGTTGGCTTCGATATTGCATTCGTTTTCGAACTAATATAGAATAGAAAACGACTAAAACGTAGCGCTATATCGATTCGATATCGGTTGTTAATAGCGATTCGATACCGCCTCATAATAATGAGTCGGATACAGGCTCATATACTAAAAGACTAAACAAAAGCTAGACTGAGATTCTTACTCATCCAGGATTTTAAAGATGTGTGGTACGCTGATACTTTTCTGATGTATATGAAAAAGATAAAATTATTTACGAATGTTTCTTTCTCATACAAAACACACATTTTAGCATGCTTTGCTCCCGTGCTCTATGGCTCCGTGAAGGGCCATAAACCTACATTCGTAATTTCTTTCTCTATTACCAATCACAGTCGCAATGAAAGGAGTTCAACTTAGGGGTCATTCCGTTTGGGACACAGAACAATATGGTGATATGTATTTCAGAGTTTGTTTGAGCAGACAATAAAATTGAGGATTGACGTGTTGAAACCATCACATCTGAAAAAAACGACGAAATTTCTTAATCATTGTGAGTGCTGCTATCGTATGTATCTTACCCAGGCCACAAAACTAAAAATTTAAATTACACTGTTTTTTTTAAAATTCACTATTTTATTCCGATGCTGCCAATTAGAAGTTTCGAAATATAAACCGAGATTGAAACCGATCGATTGTACAGATTTGTTTTATGCATACACGCCAATTCAAAAAAAACTTTTGGGACAAAGCGCGTTTAAAGTACAAGTGGCAGATCGTTTTAATGGGACTGGGCCTGCTCTCTTTGAAAAAGCTGTAAAAGTTGAAATAGAAAATTTCTTACCAAAATTGTATCATGTTTTTGAAAATAAAAAATTCCCGGATTGTATTAATACAATGACAGAATTTCATACCAAGCCGATGATCCATGATATAAAAATGAGATTCACTGAAAAATGACAATTGCAATGGTGGCAATGACAACCGCTGGTTCGATGACGGTAAGGAATAGCAACGCAACAAACACTTCGTCTACTCATATATCTTTTCTTTATTCGCATTACTTATGCAAATTATAAGTTGTAAAACAAGTTGAGTAACTAAAAGTGAACAACACCTTTGAATTGTTTACATAGTTTTTATTAACAATTAAATGTAGAAAATAAAAGTAACAACTAAAATGTCCCTATTATAAATCTTTACTTTCATTATTCATTACTCTAAAATTTATAAGTCTTTAAGCATTGTGCTAGTTGTAAACGTTATTTTTATGCAAAAGGAAATTATACTCGTCTACGTTTTGGATAACTTTTGTTTTTTCATAATGTTAATTTCAATTAGCTCCACTAATCTTGCTCTGATTGGTTTTATAAATCTTCTTTAAAAATAGACCAGCTAGATAGAAAAATAAGTGAAGGAAGAATATATTTCGTATATGTTACAAAAATAGATCATGAGGACTTTCGTTAAATACTTCTGTTGTTTCCTTGATTTTCTCTTCTTACACGTTTACTCTTAAGATTGCTGACATGTTTCGATTTTGTTGTTTGAGCTTCTTCATTTACTTCTATCTTCAATTTTGAACAAAATTCCTAAAGTGCAAAAAACTGTCGAGATCAACTCATATTTTTATATTATTGTTGTCCAAAAGTTTCGGAATTATTCATGAATTAATGAGATGGTTCTAAAAATCAAAAGTACAAGTTTAGTGTTAAATGGATTTTTCTTTTTAATGCATTCGTGTATCTATCACAATAGACAAGCTACTGAGATATAATACTTATACATATGAATATATGAAGTTGAGGCACTACTGCTGCTGGGTAAGTTAGCCTATGTGTTTTTGGTCAACCATAAACTGACAGAAGTTCTTACTGATTAATATCCAGCCACTTTGAAACATTACGAGAAAACAAGATCCAACTTTCCTCGAATAAAGATCAGTGTAAGTATTGGCGAACTATGGGTTTCAAAATTGTGTAACTAGATCGATTTTACTTTCATAAGCGGTGATAGATGAGCGATTGAGCGCGATCAGATTTGAAACAATTTTATGTAATTAAAGATTTTGTGCAAACTCAGTTGACCCATAACAGTAATCGTTGCGTTAGGGTTTTTAGGTTTTATTTATAAATTGAATTATTAAAGTTAACAAATATTTACTTCGTAGTAAAATATAATCACAAGATGAAAAGCAAATAGTTACATTTAAAACATTAACACTGTTTGCTCACCGATCACTGATCCTAAACTCGCCGCTCTTCAAAGTTATGTCGATCTAGAGCATACTAGGGGAATGTTTGCGCATTTACCAGTTTATTACCCTCAAAAAGAGCATTGGAACGGGATAACAACAAAAGTATTAGTTAAGGTAAACAATGAGAGTAAGAACATGTCGATTATATTGTATATTGCTATGTTTTAGGATTTAACATGTGGGATTAAATCCTAAACCCACAAAACGCATAATTCAATCAGTAAGGTTTCTTTAAAAAATATTAGAAGTTCGGCTGGATATTCACATCTAACAATTCAATTGGCTAACAGTCCGATTTCAATGTCAGGAATGTTAAAATCCTTTCGATAGACAGACAGAAGCACAACTCATTTGTTGTTCCCAAATGGAAAAAGTTAATTTAATGATCATTACAAACATAACCATAAATCACACAAGCATTTTCGTCTTACGGCCTTCCTAACACAATGAAATTTCCTTAATGTCCTATTGACATGTGTACTGTGAGCAGTACAAATTGTATTATTGGGAGTTTTATCATATACAAAACAATATCTACAAAAAAGAGGCCAGAATATGATTTTACTTTACTTTCTTAGAATCTACCACTATTATTGCTGAGTATTATATTTATATAAATTGTTTGTTTCTTATAATACAGGAAATCAGTTGCTTTCTAACTCTTTGGAACTTGCTAAATATACCTGTTTGTACCATCAATAATTGCTAAAAAGCTGTGCTCTAACATACGAACTTTTGTATTATATTAACTACGCACTGGGAAATGAAGACGTAATGTTACTAGCTGATTATGTTCGATACATTGCGAGTCTTAGATGTTGACTAAAATGGCAAAAAAAGGACAACACACAAAATATATATATTTAGTTGAGAAATAGCTTTTTACAGTCATTTTATATTCATGAATGCAAATGTTTAAACTTAAAAAAATACTTGAAGTAAGGCATGCGAAGTCTCTATCATTCGGTAAGATAGTATGCGACTTGATTCAACATTCTTAAGAGATTTTTTTATCATATAATAACTATAAAATATATGCGGCTTTTAACAATTTGTGCTGTATTAAGGAAAGAAGGAATCGTACAGTAGGTTATAATAATTAAAATGGTTCATTAATTGCACTAGCAAAGGCGCATACAAATCAACACCCACAACAGCAGATCGTATCTTATTGTTAGACATAACTAATACAGACACCTTGTTTGGTTCAATGTGCCATTCATTATTTTTACTTATGGAGAGATGCAAAATTAAAATACATAAATCCTTCAGCATTTGAATAATTGTAAAGTTTTCCAATACTGGTAAAATATTGAAACACAAAAATATTGCAGGAGTACATAGGCACTGTGAGGCTATAAAAATCAATTAGCGAATATGTTGTAGCAGGTAGCTAAATAATCATGTTCCATTGATTTAACATATTCTGAACTGTAGAACAAAACATTGTTATTTAAAAGAAAACAGTTTTTAGGTGGGACACGTACGTGTCCTGAATATTAAAACAGGCTTCCATCTGGAGATCGTCACAATCATCCCAAATGGAAAAAAAAACAATACTTCTTTGAAGTTTGAAAGTGTTTTCAGTTAAACATACAAAAATACTGAACGCAAGTTTAAAAAAGTTTCAAGTTTACAACTCGCAACAAAAACGGCTGTAGTCCTGTTACTTTTACAAATTAAAATAAAGTTGGGAAGTTGAGAAATGTATTTAAACAAAATTGGTATTTTGGCGATGTCACAGTATCTATTCCCTAATAAAACACATAATGTAGCTTTGCAATAAACCCTGACCTTCAAAACCCCACCATATTCCAATACATTTTCTAAAACCCCAAATCTACGCACAGCGCCTGGTTGAACTCAGTCAGACCCGTATTCGGTACATTGATCTAGTCGTGCCGATCAAGCCGAAATATAAAATAAGACCTAGTTGTTTATATCATTGGTGATATTTGAAAAGAGTAACAGACAATTTTAAAGGTCAACCCCTAAAAACTATCATTTTCAATACCAAGAAATAATAATGATCATAAAATTAGACCTTAATAACTGTCTAATTCGATAAAAAAATATAAAAAGTCATCTGCATGATCAAATCTATACCTTCACACTTTTATTATACCGTATGGCTAGGTAAGATAAAATAACTATAAAAAATATTTATAGTCAATCGTATTCTACTGGTCGAAACCATCGATCGAATCTTCGGGTGTACGCCATATTGGATTTACTATATTGCATTGACACCAAACTTATACACGTGTGTACAATTTCGAAGCCCTAGCTTAATCAGTCTGATATTGCGAGATATGTAGCAGACAGACAACAAAGCACCTTTAATAAAAACTTGTAAAAACGTTGTGGAAAAAGTTGTGTGTTTGTATTTTGTAAATTGTATTTCGAGTGAGCCGTTTTAAATATTTGTTCCCGAAATCATAATTATTGAATTATAGCTACTATTTTATCTTCATTGTCCAACTTGTATTATACCATCTTGAAGTATTCCTACGGCTTAAGGTATCGCTAATGGTGAGATGGCGACGCGTACAACTCGGCTCCATATTTTACAAAATAATTCAGATCTGTTTAGGTATTGAATAATAAGAAATTATCACTGCAAACAACTTACACAGGATTGAAAGAAAGACACTTAACTTGCCATTTATCTAATTATCCCCATTACTTTTTCTTATCTACCAGATACGGGCTGACCATACATACGATGCGATGCAGCTGTTGCCCACCTCTAGTTGAAAAATGAAAACAATCGGTAATTGTTCCTTGAAATGGCAACGGAAATTCGAAATTTTTATAGTTAAAAGTTATAGAATATTTGACTCCTTTTTGGAATCAAATAACATTATCCGGTGCGAAGTGAATAGTTTGTATGTCAGAAATATTCGCACAGATCTCCAACAAACAATGGAGGCAATGCATAGTAAAAACTAAAAACTAAAACTGCAACGAAGGAAATGTAAATTTCGTTATTCTCGTATCTTATTAAATCTTGTAAAATAAACCTAATATGCGTTTTTACTTCGCTTTGATTCAACGCGACTTAGAATTTTTAATATTCTTTCTCTATAAAAAATATATTTAAAAAATGCTTTAACATTTGCCTTTATAACGAAGATATCGCTTTGGTGGTCACAATATTTAGTGTTAGTTGTAAATAAAAACTACTCAACAATTTTTCTCTACTATATTATTTCCCATATAAAAAAGATGTTTTCACTTAATGTATTAAGTTACAGGGAATACTTCGCGAATTCGTCTTCAGCAATTATGTTATAACTGAAACCCGTCAAAGCAGCAAAAGCACCAGTAAAAATGTAAAAACAAAATTGAGTGTACGTATAACTATTCAAGTAATAGAAATCTAAAAACTTTTATTAGTGTTAATTTATCTCAGAAATGAATGGAGTTAGGAATACTAGATGCAATCAAGAGGACTGGATACATAACAAAATAAATGTTTTTAAATGGGAGAAACGCCTTCGATAGGATTTACGGAAACAATGATTATAATAATCATACGTTTTTAAATCCAGAAGTCTTATACGTTATACTGGTAATTTCTCACTCAACATTTTCCCGCAAATTTACATCAAGTTTGGAGGGTACGGATATTATATCAGTATCAGTATCAAATAGTTGAAAATTAGACTTCATGTTTCAAATTTTAATTAGTTATTTTTAGTTTATAATAAAAGCATTAATGCAAGGAATGAGTATAGAAATTGGATGCTTTTCGACAACCGGATGTAAGAAATTAAAAAAATTGTTTCCTTTATCAGATATTAAAAAAAAATACTTAAAAATATTTATTAACAAAATTATTTTGTTGTACATACTATACTTCGAATAGCTTAATGACGAAAGTCATCCAAACTCACCAATTGTTTTCACCTTTTTTTTCTCTAATTGTGAAAACTAGATAGATAGATAATAAAATAGAAAGTTCAAGAACCGTTGTTTTCCGGTTGTGTCGCTTGTGCAGTGTAATTGAGGGACTTTCATATAAATACTATGAATAGAATTAAGTCATTGTCAATTGTGATTAATTGAGAAAACCCATAACAAAAAAAAACAATTGGCGAAATTCAAACTCACAACCGGGGCAGGCACAACATTAGTCAAGGCTCTACCATATTAGTCAAGGTTCTACAATTAATACTGGTGTCTCTGCTTTCTACAATGAGCTAATGTTCAATTGCCCAACTTGCGACAAGTGGTAACCTGAAAACTACGCCGATGGCGACTAATCATCAATCAAAAGTTTTCGCCCAAATGTCTCGTGTGACTTAAGGTGTTCTGGTAAATAACCGATTCAATTATAATATAAACTTGTACAAATATGATCGGAAAAATCTACAACAAAAACATTATGAAATTTAGCGCCGAACCGATTGGAATCAGATTAAAGGCTTTACAATCTCCAGGGAAAAAATTATTTTTCTAACTTCTATCTATCAGGTCGCAGTGCCCACCATATGCGCCACCCCAATCCTTATAATAAAATATTTCTATCTACTGATAACTAGACTGCGGATTTTATGCAACTTTATTATTTATACCTATTGCGGAGACTCTCATGATGCGACTTTGAAAAATGCATGATGTCAAAATCAACTGGTCTTAACCGACTTAAAGAATAGTTTCCGTTCAAATGTTATTTATATACATGTATACACACATATACATATGTGTATTTCATTAAATTGCATATAATCCGCAGTCTACTGATAACTAATAAACATAAAAACTGTCTCACGAAGATTCAAGTGCAAACTTGAACACTCTTTATATAAATAAAGGAGGAAACCTGGCTTACCAGGCTCGAACATTGAGATTTTAGTTTTCATCGTTAGTAGAATTTTAGCTCGTCAATTTAAGGAGCTAAGTTCGAAGTATTTTTGTAATTATACAGCAAACATGCATAATGTATGATTGTACCTTAAGTTTTATATACTAAATAAACTATGACATTATAAAAATAAATGGTCTAAAAACTTTTTATATAATTAAATCAAAATGATTTCATCAAAACCATCACTTTTTCAAATTCCCATAATTTGAATACATTTTTTTCTTTTTATAAACTAAAATATCGCAAAAAGATTAAAAACAATTTTGTTTAACGGTTCCAAACTTTCCACACAACTCCGCTGAAGAGACGTGAACATAATTCATTAAATACTTAATGTTGAAATCATTTTTGAACAAATTTGTGTGTGTGCCGTACGTAGCTATTGTGGAATCTTTAGGGGGAATTACGAATTTCATGTTTATCAAACTATAAAATCCGCATTCACATTCCCGTCGACGAATTCCATAATAGACGCAATTGCACAATAAATGTACGTTAAATTTTTGGAGAAATCAGCTGAACATATTGTCCAACACAATTTGCCAAAAGTTATTTTTTCCCAGCGACATAAACAAGGTTCTGTTCTGTTCTTAATCAACCAAATAATTTTACTATTATATTTTCTTGGAAAAATGATCGTTCTTAAATTTACAAATCCAATGACGAACAAAGATACAAGCTGCAGTTCAAGTTGTTAATAGTCGTATTAACCTATAGACATGGTGTCCCTTCTAACCTTGTTCAATTGTTAATAGCTGACAATAGATAACAAATTACTAACTAAAAAGAAATTTAAGCAATTAACTATTTGATTTTTAGTCACAGAAAATAATTGTTGACCTTTCTTCTTGAGATCCAGGTGTATGTCGTATTTATTTTAAATAATATTTATGTAAATTAAGAAAGTAGATAAGTGTGTTACCTTTAAACATTACATTTGTGCATATATTTTTACAATTTGTTTACAGAAATGGAAAAATTTGAAAATGTCATTCAGAAAAAAATCAAAATCTATTAAAATATGAAATGTGTATGCACCTTCCGCCCCATTCTTTTTTTGGATTTTTTGCGATCACTTTTGTCTACTGCCAGCCCTTTATGATTGATCAAGGTTAGAAAGGACACGAAGAAATATAATTGTATAGAGAGAAATTATTTCCGGAATAATATTTGCACAAAAAAATTTATAAGAGATAATGCACAACATGGTCTTAGGAATGGATATAATAGAAGTTAAATCGAATAATCTCATTGCTTAATTTAACTTCTATAATGACGGAATATTCTCCTCTCTTTTAATGTTAAAAGCCGTTTCATTGGACACAATTTCTTTTATGTATGTGTTCCCTCTTAAGATTGCATATAAAATTACTATAGAAAATGGAACAAATATGACAACCCGCGTCTAAGTGACTAAAGCGCAAAATGAATCTACTTTGTTGAAACAAAAAAGATGGCAATAGCTATACATCTCATTACACATGAATTTTCCATAAAACTTGATTTTGCTCAAACATAGGAAATGTTGCGTCATAGTTACAAGTCATGAAAGTATTTGTTTTCACTTGAAAAGTACACAACTAAAGAACTCACTTGTTGCAACAGGCTCCTTATTAAGTCATTTACACATAAAAACACCCAAAAAGACATACAAAATTATCACAAAAAATCTTTATATAATATTTACAATACATCTAGACAACTGAGCGTGTCAGCTTCAAAATAAATCGAGTTTCCAACAAAACGCAGAACGATACATTATCTAAATTTTTCTAGCTGCCATGTATAAAAATCAAACACAGTTCGACTAGCAATGAATATCGATATGCTGTTAGTCAGCAGTTTATTTTCTAGTTGTCGAATGGCAACTTGAAGTGAAATGCGTGGAAGGTCCAGTACTAAACTCTACTTTCATTAAATTCAGTTAGCAGTTATCGTTTTTTCTTCTTCATTTGTTCATCTATTATAGGTATATTTTCAACTGAAAGTATCTAATTTCCACAAAAAACTTCACTAAATTTCAGTTAGGAGTCTGGGGTCTCATGAGTGACAGTTTCCCTTCTTATTTACAACCAATTTCTACCGATCGTTTCTTATTCCTCATACACTTCAGTAACCTTTGTTTAAAAATCTTAAATTGCCCACACCTACAGCCTACAATTCCATTTAAAAAATAACACTGCAAAAACTTGATAAATTCTCTTCGATATAAACTTCGTAAAATTTCTTTTCTTTTGTTGATTTTCACATACAATGCTATTTAGTGTTGACTTTCTCTTGAGACATTAACTGAATTTTAACATCAAACCAATCAATTACAAAAGGTATAGCTTGCCCGTCCATTCTTGTCTGTCAATTGAAAATTCTCTTCATTGTTATTAAGCGTTTTGCTGTCAAAGTTCGATAAATTACATCAGAAGAAAGCTTTCAATTTAAAAAAAAACTAAAAGTTATATTTGCACTTTGAATGAATTTAGGTTTACCAATGATGAACCTTACATTTTTAGCAACAATCTATAAAGAAAACAATACATTAAGGTTAGAATCACATTAACGTAAACATTTTATTTTTATACACTTTCTACTACTTTAACAAACTTAAATAAAAAATCACATGAAACTAACTACATACTTATAGTATTAACAGTTGTGCTGCAACAGCACCATTATAATTTCCTTTTTATTAGATTTCTGCTTGACGATGATGTTTTTTTTAAAAAGAGATATCCATAATAGAACTATCTATTCAGCAGACTACTGACCCAAACGTATAATTACTCTGCTTAAATGACTGAAATAAGTAATTAAAAATATGGAAAGAAATTTCAATAGGTGGGCAAGAAAATTGTTCTTTGATTCGATCAAGAATTAAGGCGCCTTCATTGAATTGAGACGTTATTCAATAGTGTTTAGCTTCTAGCTTCTTCTTAGCACAAAACAAATAGAGAGCTTTACTTTGAGAAAAAGACTGTAGATCAACATTTCGATTATTTACGATTACGATATCCGGATTTTGAAATTTGGATTCGAATCAAACTGTTAATCCAAGTTTTCTTTCTTCACTAAGTACATGCTTTACGCTTCAGCTCGCGTGGTACAGACGTTCAGATATTCAGTTGTTTTTTCTTGTAAATTTAGTCCCTGTTAACTGAATGTTATGTTTATTTAATAAAGTTAAATAACTCCAAGTATATTCTTTTCAACGGAATACCCTTTTGTTTTGTTTCCTTATGAACACCTTTCTAACCTGAATTTCCAATTGGCTGGATAACCGATATTATACTGTATGATGTGAATGGGTTACCATTGGCTTCGAATTTTATGGATGCACCAGTGTGACTCGGATGAATTATTTAATTTCTTTTTTTGTTTTGAAAAAGTTAAATACAACCACTGTGCGAATCCATAGGTGATTATCGTTGGTTGGTGTTTCGAATAAACAAAAAAAAGTTTTTAAATCAAAAGCTACCCGTACATAATAAAGAAGCAATCCTATTTGTGCCATAGTTTATTGCATCTACATGCCACTTTGTGATATATTACGATCAAGTATGACCCAATCATTGGACCTCCTAACTTCTAAGGACCAAATCCTTTTAATAAAGCACAAAACAAAAATTTTCATTACAGCATCAAAGCAACTCTTTATTAAAGACCAATGCCAGAAAATATTGAAGTGCAATAACGTACATAAATAAACATATAAAATAATTAAAATTTTTTTTTATGTCGCTTTCATTGGATCCGTGAAATAAAATGAAGTAAATTTTAAAAATATGATCTAACTTGTCGGTCCAACGATAGCACCATTATAAAAAAAAGTTCAAACTTCACATTATTTCGGTTCTAGTTTATACCTATCTTTCCATATTTTTTCACCGCTTCAATGATGCAATCATAACTTTTACTTGGTTCAAGGGAAAGTAAATTGGAGATTGTTTTTGTTACATCTAATGTTAGGTCAATTCATTCACACTCATCATTCTTGTTCATTGGCGATGCTGGACTCGGTTCAAACATGTCAAAGAGTTGTCCAAATAAATCGATTTCTATTTATCAAAGTTTATTCACCTATTTGAGAGAAAAACTAACATTCTGTATATATTGATTTTGAAAGAGTGGTGTAATTATAGTCATAAAAAACGTGAATATTTATTTCCCCACCGACTTCTAATCTTAACCCGAAAAAAAGCCACACGCACACACACCTTCCACGGCTGCAGCAACAACTCTGTTATGGGACAGGTGGAATATTTAGGAGGGGAGAATGTAGTCATAACCTGTTTTTTTGGTTTTTTAGAATTGAACTGGCACGATTGAGAAATTTTACAGGGATATACACGCAGTTTTTGTTGGTCATTTATAAATATCAAATCTGTAGTCATCGACATAAAACCTTTTTAGTACTATTACTGTATAGTACTAGTTATAGCGCTCTATTGTGAGATTAGCTTTTATAAGACGCAACTTGGCAATCGATTAAAAACATATCGTCACGTCGCATAAAAACCTTTATGATAATGTTTTTTTAGTGTTTCGTGCCAAAAATTTAAAAATCGGTTATCATGTCAATAGGATTGCCTTTGCTACAAAGTGGTAATGGAGGAAGCTATGACACCAATTGAGTACAACTTTGAACATTCATTAGCTAAATATTACCAAGATAAGGCGTTGCGAACATCATCGAGGCAAACAACCTTCTTATCTCAAAATGTACTTAAGATACCAAAATTGTTTTTATTTTTCGTTTAACTATACTATACGATATGAGCCATCATTTAGAATTTGTTACATAATTTAAAGTCTAGCGCTTTTAAAAGGATGTGCTTATTTGGACCATGCGTTTCACCGTGTAAAGTCAAAATGTCTATTGGCTTAATATTTTCTTTGTACAAAATATCCATGGACTGAAATTTGCCTTTTGCACCGATGTGGGGACGGACACACGTGGGGTGTAAATAGGCACTGACCCAAGTCCGTGTCACACGGACTTTACACGGTGAAACGCATGGTCTAAATAAGCATAAGTCTCCCTACTCAACCATTTTTAAATGTAAGAATTCGTGTAACAAATACAGTTTATTTTTATTCTAGGTTCTAGATCTTATCAATCACAGATTAGAATATAAAAATTTCGCATAACCCCTTTTACATATACCTAAGCCCTATCGTAGAAGTCGAACTTGACCGACTACACTAGCGCCAACATTGACTTTGCTAGTATAGTCGACGAACATCAACTTCCTTAATAGGACCCAATAATCAACCTGTAAAAGTTTAAATATTATTTTCGGTTCTGGGTCGAGGCAATCAATACATATACTCTGTAGATACAAGTTTGTATCTTTTTTTGATTTATGAGCTAGAAAGCGCTGATAGACGAGCAGAGTGACGGATGGACGGACAATGTAGATCGACTAACAGAGTTCCCCTTCGGGTACAGAATACTGTCTGTCACAGCCCTTTTTCTCAGTTTGATTGCAAGCCCAGTTCCACTCAATTACATACAAGTACGTCTTGTTGTGTTATCATCATCTTCGCTATTTCTATTCACTTCGTTTGTATTGATTTTGTTTTGCATGGCAGATTGAGTCTAAGAAATATATCTGGTGACTTTTGTTCGTAGAACTAATAAGTCACTGATAATGGGATCATCTGATTTACTTCTCATTTGAATTCTCTATTTGTTTAATGCTTAGTCAGTCTTGGATATGAGGAGGGTAGGATGCGCCATGTGACTTGTTTCAAGTTAAGTCGAATCGACCTTAGTAACTGAATTGCATGTAAAATTCGCAAGATAAATTATACATGAAATTCAGTCATTTCAAGTCGTGTTTACTAAACTCGAAGGAGATACATAATTCCATCACAGTTCAAGACATTCGAAACAACTCGATGTAATCCACAAGAGCAAATTGTGCAATTCAGTTCCACTGAACAGACAGTTTCACAACTAATAATAAGACAAGATGTTCAGCATAAGAAGTGCATGGACCGGAATTGTCCAATTTTGTGAATTTCAAATGCTATTATAATAAAATTAAATTTCAAATAATCAAAAATATAATAATATAGTAACGAGAAACTAACAAATTATATATGTTTGGGAAGACGGAATGTGCATAGACATGTTGAAAATTAATTTATTCACACTTTGAATGTGTGCACTAAATCCACGCTACCTTTCCTTATACAAATCGGTACGGATTTGGTTTTTGCTCGAATTCGATTTTCCTCACATCCTTCGATTTCTACACATCCATATCGCTAAATTGTGGACTGCCAGAGTTGTTTTTATCAATTTAATTTTTCAAGTTTTACTTTTAATCATAAATTTAATAGAAAAACCTTAAGGTTGCAAAAAACAAACCAAATATACATAAAATGCAAGTGCTTTTCAGGATGAAATTAAAATGAATGCGATTAAATTTTAGAATTTCTTTTCATTTTCTAGTCACATCAACTTTCCTTCGTAAAATTGATTTCGATTTACAACATCAGTTGCAATAAAACATATATTACAAACATATTTTTTACATTAATGTGATTCTGCTAAATAGAATTATAAACTATGAAAATGACAACATGAAATAATTACTATGAACAGATCTTACTTTAAATTAATAAAACTATTGCAATGCCTGCGAAATAAAAAAAAGAACAATCCATTTGCGTATCCAGTTGGTATCCGCTGACATAGGCATATCATCACACATTCCACAAGGAAAACATTTAAGCATATTAGAAATGATTTATTTTCATAACTTTCAGCAAATTACAATAATTTTTATAAATTATAAACAAAAACAGTAAAATAACTGGACGAATTCTCAATGTTCTAGGGGTCAATAAAATATGTGTGATCTTATTCTGCCTTTGGTTTATTCATTACACAAAAACGACTTGAACAGGGCGACAATGCATCTCATCACTATACCTTTGTGGTTCTCACTTGATTATTTTCTTTAAGTCACAGCATTCTATATAAAAAGAAAGTGAACAAAATGTTTACTCTTTTAATTCTTTAAGAATTTAAAGCATTTTTCTTTACATTAGTAATTCATTATTAATATACTTAATCTTAGAGCTGACGACATTAACGTCCTAAAAATTAAATAACAAAACCTTCAGTTTCAATAAAATTGTAAAATTACATACATGAAATAATGACCAAAAATACATACAAAAGTTCTGTTCGCTACAGCAGCCTCAGAACTAACTAAATAGTGCGCATACTTGCATTAGTTGTTTTGTATTATACAGAAATTATACAAGAAAGCAATGTCCAATTTAGTAGGAAACCTAAATAAAGCGTCTTGTGCTACCGGCTGCCGCCATAAATTATTATAAAAAATAACTTTATTCAGGTTCAAAGCACACAGCTATGATTCTCCTAAGCAAATTAAAGATTTTAACGGTTTTCGACGTATTTATGTATAGATATGCACAGTGCAAACAAGAAATTCAGACGGTTAGGCAAAAAATTTGAATCAAAACAATCTTTGGATTTTATGAAGTATCACATAAGTTGTGAGATGTATAGCTTTATATACCATAGATCTTTATGGATTGGGAAATTCATTAAATTGCGTCGTGATATGTTGCAATAAATCTCCGATGAGAACTTATTAACCATGACAAAATGTATTCGGTGTCCAGGTCAAAACATAATTCTTATTACAAAATACTAACAACTAACAGCCGCGTTATGTTTCCAAGAATAAGTTCAGCCCAATTTCAACTTATTTCAAGAGGACAGGGGGATAATCTTATACAGGATTTTGAACAATTCCTTTCAAATAATTTGATTCTCTGTTAACAATTCTGTGCATAGGTTCGTAGGGCCATAAAATTGTAAAATAGTTAATTTGTAAGCGAATGGGCAATATAACCCGCGTTACGGGCTCTGCTGTGTGCAGACTCACGATTTTTTCAAGTAATGTTACTTAATTTTGAATAATTTGATTTCATAAAAAAGGGATGTTTGGATTCACTCCATAATTTTATTTTACCAACGAACTCGCAATTGCGTAATAGATTGTAAGAATGCAAATTATACATCATGTAGGATACAGAGAAAATAAGACCAAAACGGGGCGGAAAATCGTCTTTACCCAGGGTAGTTTTCCGAATTCGTCCCTGATAGCAAGTACAGGTGGACAGCAATTTCCAAAATTAAATCACGTAATTTTATTTATTTATTTATAAGGTTTGGGTTAACCCATATGGTGGGCACTGCATGTTATTTTATATATATGTGCATATGCAACAATCTCTGAACTAATTTAATCATGAAAAATTACCAAAAATTACCCGTAAAAAGTCAGAAAGCCATATTACCCAGAATTAGACTACCACTGTATTCGTTTAATTATTTTAGTTTGTTTCCTTCATACATGATATTCCTCATAATTGTTCGTAATCTGGTAGAAACGTTTGTGAGTCATTTGTGGTCAGTTTATTATATAAATCTTTTATATTTTATTACGGATCGTTCAATTAATAAAGCAAGTCGTATATGATCACATACATAATTGATTTAAAAAATCACTAGAAAGTTGACATTTGTCCATCAGTTGGTGGATGCACACTCTGGTTAGGCCTTAAAACGTGAGCAGTGAAGCTTTTTCCATATATCGCGAAAAGTAGGCGGTTTTGAATTAGTATAAGAGTTCTTCCATCCGTCGCAGTTTGTATATACAATACGGAAAAACCAAGGTAAAGAAATATCGGAACCCCAATTAGTCTATTGTACTCTGTCCTAACATTGTTAACTTATAGTTATAGACAGTTTTCTGTATGCATAAGGAACTATTTATTTTTTTTAAATAATTATGACCTTCACAATACATCTAACATGAATAGCATAATCTGTATTCCCCTCTAAGGCGTATAATATCAAATCCAGAAAGGCGCAATCAACATATTCTTACGATTACGCAAGCTGGGATAATTTTTTCCTCAATATTCCAGAAACACAGTTTAAAATATTAGAACTAAAATGATTGGGCCTGGGAAGTCCATGCAATTTTAAATGCTAATATAATCGCGAGGTATGAAAATATCCTTCTGATGGAAATGTTATATGGAAAAAAACCAATAGTTTGTCAGTTATAAACATTTATAAAAATGTGGACGATTGTAAGTTTATTGTGGCTCTAGGAGAACCTTGATCATTCAGAAAGAATTTATGCTTCACTTCCCTAGCCGCTAATACGACCACAAATTGCCCAGCAGTTTATCGTTTTAATAACTAGTGTTGTACTGGGCACTCGCGACTTTTTCGTAAACATATACACAGAAACACCCGAGCGTTACTATTCCATCAATTCATTGTAGCGCGCCCAGAGTTTGAGCCAAAGATCCATACGCTTGATTTTTAACCGACTTCTTTCCAAATTCGTTAAATAACTTTTACTCAGTTCTTTCCCGGGAGTTCTCCATTTATGTGCTATCTAATGCTGTTGGACTTCGATTATCAGGCGACATGCGGTGTCATCAGTCGGTCACCCATCCATCATTCAACCATGCCCATCCAATGCTGCTCGACTTCGGTGATCAGACGAGAACCGGTATCGTAGCAAGTTAGCACGAGATAAGCTCAATCCGAACACACCCAAGTGTTACCTTCCACAAATTTACTATAGACCGAAAAATTCCAAGGGCCCAATATACTCTAAATGTTTACACATCAAAAAGCCCTCTTCATTTCCTATATGCAAACTAATAAATAACTTGTGATATCGTTTCGAAATTACATTAATGAATTGTCCGAATAGAGTGGGAGAGGGTACTCTTTCTATTCTGACAATTCATTGAAGTAATTTCGCTACGAGTTTTTGGCATCTTTCTTCAGTTTATATGAAGAGAATAAAATGTAGTACAATTCCATATATTTTTCATAATATAATATATGCTGACACGAACTAGTATTATATTTTTGAACTCATTTTTCCACTAAGGCTACTAGAACATCCCCCCGAGAATTTTTCTCTTTCCATTTATTTTTTTAACACAATTGGACTTTTACAAATTGAAAATGTATAATTAGTCGTCACGCACAAAAATTAGACTAAATAAAACACCAATGAGACTAGCAAAATATACTATGAGAGTTTTAAAAACTAAAGTATGTACGTACATATGATATTTTATGATTTTGCAGAAATGGAAGGATGGAAATGAACTTTATCTAGTATCAACCATTTATGTTTATGACAAACTCTTTATAGAAAATATGGATAGCGTATAGACTTTTAAACTTAAAAATAATTTTTTGAACTATCCCTGCGATCCTAACGTGCACAAAACGTTCCATTTGAGCCATGTTTTTGCACTTCATTTAATCCAAAAGATATTCCAAGGTATTCTAAGGTTAAGGGGTAAATTAAAGCCAAAAAAAATCCATAATGGAAGCTTCTCAGAGTGAAGAGGCAGAAAAATGTATCTCTGCTTTACATGATAAAACTGACAAGTTCCTTCTCTTCAATAAACCAAAGCTTCGAGAACTACCAGAGATTACTATGCTTCTTACGACATGTCTTTAGCAAAACTTACAAAGCCAAAACATTTTCTCTGCCAAAGCGCAGCGCTAACGAGGCGTATATTGGTCCCCATAGTAGAAGTATTTTCACTGCCTAATTATATCCCAAGTCAAATGAAGAACCTAACTTGGGATGGAACTAATGAAATTCATATGCCCTTTATTTAAGTAACTAACTAAGGCTTGCATTGCATGTGGACTTTATGATAGGTTGAACTTTTTTTTTAGCGTACTGTAAATGAAAATTGATCACTAAACAATACGAAAATAGTCACGCGAACTACCAATTCTATAGATTATAGAAAGCACATGAGGCGTAGCGTCTAGGTAAAGTGTACCCATAAAATGTTAATTCCACACAATGGGTGCAGTGTAGTTATTTGATTTGAAATTAAAAAAAAAGGAACAGTGAAATGGTAAAATGCGTTAGCACAGCACAAAGTATGCATTTCGAAACTACATATGTATTACTTTATTAAAAAGTGTTATTCATCACAAATTTTTTATAAAGACGTTCTCTATTCTTATATTTCCACCTTATTTTAATTATACTCATTCCATTATGGTTCTAAGCCATATTTCATATATTGCACTTTTCTATCTATCTACTATTATTTCATAGTTCCCTAAGAAAATATTTATCCAGGTTAGCGTAAAATAGTTTGATATGCAGGCAGGCAAAGAAATGCCTTTCGCATGATTTTTCCTGCAATTAGGCCGATAACATAATCCAAGGGTTATTACAAAGTCCATCTTTGCCAATAAAAGCATTTTACTTCTATCACCTCGTTTAGTTTAATTCAATTATGTAATCAAGTAGTGATAGCGATGTGCAACTTATAATTCTGAATTATGACCACTCGGAAGTCAACCAGGTAAAAGTCACCATGTGGTTGGGCGCAAATCCTGCCGTTGAACTCGACATCAAAGTTCGCGTAGAGCACAAACACATAAAAATAAGAACCACAGTAGCAACTACAAGTGTAACTTAGTTTTTAATTCGCAATTTGGGGATTTTTATAATAATCAAAATAAAAAGCTCTCAAAACTAACTAATTACTTCACTTCAAGGACTGGAACTCAAATTTTGATTTATCTTATCGATCTGAGCATGGATAGAAAAATAAAGTTTAGCTGTGCAACGCTACATTTTCCTAAATCCTACCTAAGAGCGAAAATCAATCTCCTTATGGCAAATATTGAAACGACTTTGAATGGTGTTTTTAGCATAGTCGTTTGTACTCCAATTTGACTCAAGGTGCAGTAGCAGATACGCTTCATAACCAAGTTGTGGTTTTGAAATTAACTTCTGCTTATCGTCATTTACTTGAAATTGAAACTACCTATTCATAAAAACAAGCAACCATTAAATAGACTAATCACCCCTTAAAATCAGACAACAAACAATAGAAGAATTTTTCGATAGTCGCTATGGTTCCCATATTACAGGTTGGTATAACAAAATAAAATCAGTTGTAATGACAATGACGAAACACTTATTGTAAATATGTGTTTCTCCATATGCAGTGGCCTGTAAGTTGGTTTTACAAGGTGTATATAAAAATCACAACATATCATGCCAACAATCTTTATGAAGCTATTTAGAAGAGATTGCAAGTCTGTTGCCATTTGATGAAATGAAATACGTAAAAAATAATTAACAAAAAAAAAACACCTTAAAAACGATAAAAACCGTCAACAATTATCTCATTATAAATATTCATGATCATAAAATCAAATACATAAAAACAGAAAAGTAAACAGTCGAGTAAAATTGGCTAAATTTGTTTCCGTTTAGAGGGAATTCGTACTTCGTTGCACCATATACATAAATATGTCGAACAAATCTCGACAATGTGTTATTTTAGCAGGAAAGTCTTGAATTTCTAATGTTGGGTTCCCTAAATTAAAATTTGAGTAATTATACAAGTCAATTAAAATAATTTCTATGCGTTTGTATTGCTAAACGGCTTCTGTTGTGTTTTTGCATCTTCCTCCTGTTTCCTTTGTGTGTTTCAGTTATACTCTTACTTTCAAGGGTTCTTATATGTGTATTTTAATTTAGCGGTAATTTATTAGTAGACATGACGACGACAATATGACAATATTTTGTGTGATGTTGAATGATGTTATCTGAAAATAAATATAGTTAGTTGGAAAACATTTTGAAATTTCTAGAAATCTTTTAAACTATTATATTATATATTTCTTATTATTAATTTTATGTGATTAAGAGTTTTTTACTAAAAGTGTAAAAACTATATTTGTATTCTCTGACTATTTACCCCTAAATGTGCCAAACATAAAAATATTCAAAAATACGGTATTTACAGATTTTTTATTTCAAATTAGAAACCAAGTCGACAACATGCTATTTACTACAAGTGCCTAGAAGTGGCTGGAAGGGGGAATATTCCAAATTCGGAATACGGCCATCATTATAAAATGGCAAAAGGATTTTTCATGTGGTGATTTGAAAAATTGTTCTCATTTATATCTTTTTTTATGATCAGTTGTACTCATACAACTTGTAGGGAAATACGAAATCTTGTGTACCAAAACAAGTTTCATAGACAGCAGGGTAAACAATAAAGAAACGAGAGAACAAATAGTGAAACATTTGTGTAAAAGATTATATGAAGTTCTAAAATAAAATAAAAAACACAGTAATCAATAAAAGTAAATAGTATATATTAACAAACATACCTATAAAAGTTCATATTGACGCAGATGCATTCTTTGTATTATATCTCGGCAATCATTGAACACCCGTTTTATATTTTCTGTATCTACAGCACACGTAAAGTGAGGATAACAGTAATGTTTGCCATCACCGCTGGCCGTTGAAATACGCTATATTAGCAACAATAATTAGTAAATCAATAACGCGACCTAACAGTGAAATACTTACCAGAAATTCATCACGAATAAAATATTTAGCTCTAATTACTTCTGGATCGTCACCAGGTTCTATAAGTGCGTCATCTGAAAAGTACGTCAAAATTAATACTGTCGTCACAACAAAAGCTGACTTGTTATTACTTGGCGTTTGATATCTATTAAATTCAGCAAAATAATCAGACAATTTACTTTTGCCAGCTTTTATTTTTTCTGCTAACAAATCTTGCTTATTAAGAAATAATATTACTGAGATTGTACGCAACCATCTGTAAAGCAGAAGTGTTAATAACCCAGTTGAATATAATTTCCCTGTTCCCCTTACCTATTATTCCAAATACTTTTAAATAAATCAAGTGACTCCCGTAGTCGGTTTTGGGTAGGATCTTCACGTAAAACCATATTATAACTAGAACAGGCAGTTACGAAAATAATTGCAGTTACATCATTAAAACACTGAATCCACTTCCGTCGCTCATCACGTTGTCCACCGACATCAAACATACTGTGAATTTTAAGTTGTAAATGATATTTTTTGTCTTAGTAATCTTTCATTGAATGCTTACTGGAAGTTAACCTTATCCACCTGGAATCTTGTTTCGAATATTCCCGAGGTCAAGACACGACATCGTAGGATATCCTGTTCATTTGGTGTATAGTCAGGTTGTTTTATTATACTCACACGGTCTAAGAAACTGCGAAGAATAGAACGGTGAAAAGAATGTATCAGATATCATTAAGTGAACACAAATGAGGAAACAAATAATCTAAGAATGTAAAAATCTTGATCTTACAGTATAAACCGTATAGTATAGTATTCAAAACAAAATAAGTGCAATTTACATTTGATGTTGTAAATAATATCCACTAACGTTACAATTCAACATTACTTATAATTAAGATAGTATTTATTTATATAATAAAACAAAGGAAATTCTTTGTGTTGATCACGTCATTAGCTTCACTTACTATTAAATTAAGAACAAAAACACGAACAAGTGCGCTTTTGATTTGCGTGTCAAAGGTTACGTACCATCAACCGTCTTGATTGCTATGGTCCATTAAGAAAAAAATAGTATGCGAGCAACATTTCAAGAATATAACATTTTCAGATTAAATAAAACTATTTTCGAATTGAATGAAACATCAGAATAGCAAATTTGATTTGAATTATTTTATTAATTTTTTTTTCTTTAAATAATTCAAAAATACAACAAAGTATTCATGTAAAAATAAAACGTTTGAAACAACACATAACTTCTTATTGCCGAATTGTATTTGCAAAAGTAACTGTCATCAAACGGACTGATTTCATTTTCTATTTACTTGGTGATACTATAAAGACCTTGGCGGTGAGAGATAAAGAAAAAATATGGGTCTAATGACAAATCTCCATAGAAAACCAAACCACGACCAAAACAAAAAAACCATTTGGCTGAATTTTGAATTATACGATTTATTTTCATAGGAAAATTCATTCATTCAATTTGAACTATTATTATCATTTTATTGTGGACTTCTAAACTACAATTGTCTCTAAGTTCCGTACCGGAATTATTTGAATAAAGCCACGCAAAAAATTAACGAAATCCGTTTTTAATAATTTTTTGAAATCTATAATAATATAAATAAAATAAATGAATTATTTTGATGTCGTACTAACAAAAGGAGCTTTGGTTAAATCAAATTGGTAATTCCGAGATATAATAATCATCAGTATCAATCAAGTATTCCGTCAAAATAGCTAGTGGCAACGTAATTATAAAATTTATTGAAACTTAATCCTTAATTTTCTCTGGTTCTTGATGCATTATAAAAATGATAGTAGACAATTTTATAATACTACAGAAGTAACAAGAAAGTACTTTACACATTCGGAGCTCGATAGTTCTAGTGTTAAAGTAGTCTCTTTCATATAATAACAGGCGCTCGCAAGGATACAAGTAATCATAACTAAGATAGCATTCGGTCTGTCTGTTCAATTTACATAAATATTCCAAAACACATGACCCAGAAATTTTTTTTCAAAAAATTTAATATTTGGATAAAAGATATTAACATAGCCAAAAATCAAAATAAGTCAATTTTTGTCTTTTTAGTTTCTTGGACACCTTCCTCTAATGGAAACAAACCACTTGGACTAATGGAAACAAACCACTTTCAAAGTTCCAAGTATCTACATAAAAAGTCTACAAGGCATTACATTTTCTCACTTAAACGAAACCACGTAAAAGATAATAATAATTGTAATTCTTGCGCAGCCTGTTCAAACATTGCGCAATATTTTGTCATAAAATTGATGTTAAGCTCCCCACAGACATACGAGTAACTCAGAAGAATTATAACGTACGGTCTTACTCGTTTCAATTTTTCTCCCTCTGTGGGTAATTGACTAGCCGATCCTGGGAGCCATTTGAATATCAGAGTAAACTTGATATTGTACGAGCCGTTTTCATTAATGAAACATTTCATGTTTACGTACTATTATCTGTTCAAACTCCGTAACTTCACTACATATTATAAAACAAAGTCCCCAGTCGCGCTTTTCTGTGTCTATGCGCAATTTTCTACGTAGCTAATGAACGGGTTTTGTTCCGATTTGCACGATTAGACAGACTGAAGCACGAGGAAGTTTTAGATGAATGTATTTCTCTATCACTTATATAAGCTGAGCATTAACGGTATTAGTGAATCAAGTCAAAGAAAAAATTTGCCGGGATAGGCTGGAATATGCTATGGCACTTTTAGGCATTTCCATGTAAATGAACATATAGGGGTTTTTGGGGTCGCTGATTTCGAATCTGCCATCGATAATTGTAAATTCAATGACGAACGAAAATTCTCTACTTTAAAGGATTGCTATGAGAACAGGCTCATTTATGTTTTCCGATCTACTATCGCAATGGAATTTGGAGATGGCGGATCCAAT
The DNA here is from genome assembly GCA_947538895.1 of Neoitamus cyanurus. NCBI lineage: Eukaryota > Metazoa > Arthropoda > Insecta > Diptera > Asilidae > Neoitamus > Neoitamus cyanurus. The sequence continues at coordinate 32,272,837 of OX384541.1, read as the reverse complement.
ATGGCGGACCACAATTCTCAACTTCAAAGGATTTCCGTATAAATGAATATAAAGGGTTTTTGGGGTTGCTTAATTAAAACCTCCAAATTTCATATTTTGGGTTCCTGCGAGAAAAATTAAACCGTCTAAGTAAGTGGTTAATTAGCTTTTAGATGGCCCCATAAGTGTTCAATGATGTTTATGACCTAGACAGATTACAGCAATTGAACTAGTTCTAGACGTCACGTTTGACATCTGATAACTGACTCAACTCGCTGTAACACGCTCAATTCATTTTGAACTAGCTCAGTTTCTCGTATGACACTTTGTAGGCGTTTTATAAAAAGCTTTAAAGTTACCGGTCCTAACTGTTTTCTGCGCTTTTCTTTGTAAAATACCATTGGACAAGAAGTTTCATTTTAGCATTGACATATTTTTCCGCCACTGATGCTAACAAACTCACTTGAAGCCAGTTCAATTGTGTGGATCTATGAACTAGTTCAGCAATCGGGTACGTTATTTTGACTTCAGGAACTACATATGTAATTCAAGGACTCTAGTCTCTCTAGCTAAGACATTAGATCGGTACGTTTGAGCAAGCCTTGACCTAAACGTGACATTGGCTACAGCGAGATGTGTCATAGTGACTTCAGCCGCGTTTGGTGGAAATTATCCCACATAAACACAAAATTTAATCCTATACGTTTTATATAGTTTAATAGAGTTTTCTATCGATCATTCTTGTAACTGCTGCAAATAGCAATGTTTATTCTTAAATTAAAAAAGCGTTATATTTACGAATATATGTTATGTATATAACAATAGACGCGAGGCATATTAATAATAAATAACTTTAAGTAAGAAAGGAAATATCAACTCAACCTGCCATCATTTACAATGGGACGAAATAATAAAATTACTGAACAGTGGGTAGTTTTTCATATATTCTAAAACTCGTTTACGTAACTGTTAGAAGTGTTTGGATTCGATTAAAATTAATGTAAAGCATTTTTTGAACAAAAAAGATGGTACTCTAATGTTGTTTTGCTTATTATATAAGAATATAAAAAAAATCTGATAAACGGAAAAAATATATACTAACTATTTAGCACAGTCAATTAATTGATATTCATTTGATCTTTCATATGTTTGTTGAACACCACGATCTTTCCACAGTTCCTCTGTATGTTCATAGAATTCTGGAGGGTAGTTAAAATCAGGACCTGGAAAGAAATGCTTAAAAATATAGAATATGCGTAAATAATCTTTTTGAAGCATTACTTGAAGCATAATCTTGAATATATTCAACTCTAGCCTCATTCTCTTTTTTTTCTAATGCTACAGGTGGATTTAGAGTACTCATGGCGCCAGTAATTGTCTAAAATTGTAAATCATACTGATCAACAAGAGATGATATGTGAACTAACTTACCAGAATCGCATCGCGTATATTTTTCTTAATGTCATCAATTTTCTGTTTCCGTTCCGGCTCTGAGAACCCATTGACGTGCAGAATGCGCATCTGTTTAACGATCGTTGATTTTCCGGACTCACCAGCGCCAAGCAACAGCAATCTATGCGTTGCCCTATAAACTTGTTTATCTTTTTGTAACTGTTTTGTAATTGCATCACTGCGACGTTTCTGACTTTTTGAGTCCTCTGAACCACTGGCAGCATCCGTTTGTTTAGAGCCGGCTGAACCAAAGCAGCCCATAGCAGCCCAGGGGGCCCACCAACAGGTGGCTCCGCCCTCCGGTGATGCGTCGGGAGACTCCGCCCCCCTTGTTTCACCGTTACGAGCCAGCCTAAATTTTCGGTCGATATTTGTTTTGGTTAATCTTAAGAGTTATACGACGCCGTTTTGTTGCTATTTTTATCTCCGGTCGAAAGAAAAATATGATGCGTCTACAGCTAGGTAAGAGATTCCTTGTAATTGCTCAGCAGAAAAGGAGCTTCGCTTTTAGGAACTTAGTTCCTATCCTTTTCTGCCTTCGGTTTGTTGATTGAGAGTCCGTTTGAGGTTATCTTTCGAGTACTGCAGTAGGTACCTCATCCACTTATCGCCTGGATTTATGTTGTTAACTGGTGTTACTCATTTTTATTAATCACCACTCTCTTCGTTGACAGTATTTAACAGCAAAACCTGCAACAAAATTTACTTTGTTTAGAAATTTGAATTTTTCAAATGTAAAAAAATAGTTTTCAACTGTTGTCACACTAAAATGAAAAAGTCGAAATTCAATTCGCCTAGGAAAATAAACGCTTAAGCTATATTTTTAAGAATTGCATCAAAATATAAACTTGTATTGCCACCTAGTGGTAGAAATGCGTTGTCTCATTTTAGGTTATGGGCCCAGCCCCATGTTTTTTAGTTTAAAAAGAAGTTTATTTTTTTAATCACGAAATTTCTGACAAACTACTTTGGAACAGTTCTCTATCGATACATGTGTTGGGGGCTCCACAAGCGGCTTAGCTTTGTGGATTGAAACTGGGCATACCTTATCGAATTCGGTTGGCCCTCACAATTTTAACTAGGGGCCTTATTCATAAATACAATTGAACTAGTGTTGTAAATACAGTATATTCCATGTTGGATGTCAGTAATTTCACTGACTTCTAGGTTTGTGTGTTTCATTTGATGTAGATTCGATTGTGAGTTTACTGTATTTACGGCAGTAGTCCAATCGAATTTGGGAACAAGCCCCCAGCTTGTAGCATGATATTATCTACAGGTAAGGCTAATGCAAGTCTTTAAACCGGAATTGAAAACCTCTCTAATGTTCGTTTTATGGATAACTGTCCTTACGCAGTCGCAGTTTTTTTAAATCAAAGATCGCGATTTTTAAAATCAAAATCAAAATTCGTTGTTCTTGCATGGCGTGGAAGCAAGTTTGGGACTGTCTTCTTAACGATGTTTAGTCCCCCTATCTAACTCACGAAATTCCAGAAGTTTCTGTATCAGATGCATGGATGGGAAATCGTCTTGTTTCGCATTTCCATTGGAATGTTTGCATGCAATTCAGCTAAAATAAAATAAATGAGCAGATTCGTCTCGTATTTAACCCTTGATTGGATTTTTGCTTCAACATCTAATTAGCTATTAAACTCGTTTTGGTTAAATCGTCTTCTTTCGTTAGTAATTTATACGACTACTAGCGGACCCGACAGACGTTGCCCTGCCCGACACCTGCCCCTACCTACACCAACTCCTTATTGCACCCCCTCTCCTATATCTCCCAAAAACCCAAACCAAAAACATAATTTTGTAATTTTCCGCGCAATATTCTTATTTTTTCATAAAAACTTATTCTTTCATAAGAACCTTCTCCTGACAATAACAAACACAACAAAAAAAGAATTAGCGAAATCGGTCCAGCCGTTCACGCGTGATGGCGTGACGAAGGGAAATAGGGATTCATCCTTATATATATAGAAGATTACTCTGCTTCCTTAGCTATCGATTGGTGAAAAAATTATTCCAATTCATGCATACACTTTTCTTCCACAGCCGTTTCAATTTTGTCGGCACCCACCAAAAAAACCAAGTTTTCACTATTTTCACCAACTTTCACCAACCCGGCCCAATTTCCTATAGTGCTTCTTCTTCCTACCCTTGAGATACACTTCTGGGAGGTGTCACCCCCCACCCCACAACAAAAACACGTTTTCATCAATAATTCCCACATTCCACACTTTTCACCCACCTTTCTTTCACCAACACATTCTACACTACCTCCCCTTTCCAACGATACCCATAACATGGCACACGCCACGGCAATATATGAAATTCATTACATTCATACCGACTGCAGCGCCATCTGCCGGGCTGATTTGTGAATCTAAACCATCCGGGGCGCCACCCAAACACATATAAAAAAACTCATTCAAATCGGTCCAGCCGTTTAGGAGGAGTTCAGTGACAACACACGTACAGTAGAATTATATATATAAAGAAGATAAATCGTATTCGTATAAATCAAAAGGCACCGGTTTTTTCTTTAGCTTAACTTATTTAAAATACTTTAGCTTACTGGCTAAGAACAAGTCAGTGACATGTTGAGCCTGAGCGGCAACCGGCATCGCCTCAGCTAAGAGGAGCTGTTATCTAACTTGCAACTGTTATCTAGCTTCCAACTAATCCTATAACTATATCTAGCTATAATACAACTTGAAAATCAGAAGGTGACTCCTTTTCTACCAACGCATTGTTTACGATCTTAACTGCTCCCACCCATTACCATCTGTAAATACTGGACTCTGACGATAAAAGCATTCGATATTATCGGTATCGAGACGGCTTTTCACGTGCTCAGACCTCAATATGTCCCTCTAGTACTTTAATATTGTAAATATTGGTGTCTTGATTATAAATGTGATGCCATCAGCTAGCATAGACCCCATTTACACGATCTAACTTTTGTTGTATGAAAATTCGAAAACTAGCATGAGAGAGGTGGAAAGGATGGACAGAATTCGAGGAGTCGATAGCCAACACTACACTTCTTCCGCAAGCAGGTACATACATAGGTGCTAGCATAGCAGTATCATAATCTTGAAACTGTGAGAGATAGTCCTAGTTTGGAGTAACTGCGTGACTATAGAACTTTATTTCTGTACTTCAGTAGTACACAATCCCTAATCTCAGACCGTTTTCTGAAAAAAACACGTTTACATTCACTTTATTTTCCACGGGATTTGCAGAGTATGCGTTGACCCATTCGCGATATTCAGTGTTAAACCAGTTGAGCAGTTCAACCATCATCAAATCCTTCAAGCAGGGCTCGTCTCCCGTATATGATTTGGAAAGTATTCCTTTTTGAATAGAACGGACCTTGCTCATAGCAGTCAATTTTAGACCTTCAACAGTAACTAATTTTCTGCCTATTTTAACCAAGGTAGTGTTTGTAGTGCATTACCGCATATCGGATGCTAGTTCTATACTTAGCAGGAATTTATTGCTGGTATCCAAGACGCGGGGAAAGGAGGTACGGTCCAAAAATCCTTTCTTTAAGGACGAACTCGAAGAAGGCATATCCTTTTGATCCGATCTGCCAAATTCTCTCTTTTAACAATTCTAAATGACGTTTCTATTTGCAGTGAAATTTGCATCATTCTAAAAAAGAGGGAAATTCTCAAATGTCCCATGTTGTCGATAAAACTCTCTCCTGTTCCCGATAAAAAGCAGGAACTTGAGTTTTGTATGAGGAGAGTAGTGGCAAGTTCTATATGAAACATTAAAAGAACACGGCTAAAGTTGACTTCACTGAGAGTGGCTGCAATATCTACAATAAGGATGGTCATTTAGTGGCTGTGGCTAGTGTGGTCAATGGATTGTATAAGCTGAGAATGCTTGAACCATTGGCGGCCTCTACAGTGTCTGGCAACGTGTGGCATCGTAGATTGGGGCACATAAACAGCAACTATTTGAACAAAATGACATAAGCTGTAGAAGGCATGAACTTAGATGCAAAGGTTAATATATCCAAGTCATCATGCTCAACTTGTTGTGAAGGTCAACAATGTCGATTTCCATTTAATCATGTTGGTTCCGGAAGTAAACAAATACTTGAAGTAGTGCACACAGACATTTGTGGGCCTATGGAAGTACAATCAATTGGAGGTTCTAGATATTCTTTATTGTCGATTATTATTCAAGAATGATATTCGACTATTTCCTTAAACACAAAAACGAAGCCTTGACCCGTTTCAGAGAGTTTAAAGCGAAGGCAGAAAATCAAACTGGCCATAGAATCAAAACTATAAGAACTGACAATGGCCTAGAGTTTTGTAATAAGGAGTTTGAATCGTACTTGCAAAAGGAAGGAAATAATCATCAAAGGACAAACCCCTACACTCCAGAGCAGAACGGATTGTGCGAAAGATGTAATCGTACTATACGTACGCAGATTTAGGCAAGGAATTTTCGGCCGAAGCAACAAACACAGCAGTTTACTTACAGAATCGCATTGTAGCAACTGAATTGGAAGAGAAAACGCCTTATGAAATCTGGACAGGAACCAAACCTCAGGTGAATCATTTGAGAATCTTTGGCAGCAAAGTTATGGTCCATATTGCATAGCAAAAAAGGCAGAAATAGGATAAGAAGTCCTTGGAACACATATTAGTTGGCTATCCAGAAAACGTAAAAGGGTAGAGTCTACAATCCCGTAACTAGAATTATAACAACTAGCAGAGATGTCATAGTTATGGAGTATGAGAAGAACACTGCGCATTGTAACCAGTGGATGACACCAAATCTGTTGGAAATATATCAGACTCAGAGGAGCAAGGCGATACAGAAGAGGACGATACATTCACTACAATTGAACTCTTGGATGAAACTTATGTACCAAACTAAAGTGACTATGAAGATAGTGAAGAGACACCTGCTTTACCCAGTCCAAGACCCGTAAGAAAGAAAAAAGAAAGGTATGGTTTTTCAAACAGGTGCATCAGTGAAGAAACCTTTGATGATGTGGATTACTTAATTCTAGAAGAGGCGTTGAAGGAACTTGAAAAAGAACAGCGGTTGAAGGCTGTAAGTGAAGAAATACAGTATTTTGAAGATAATTGTGCATGGGAGCTAGTCGATACTCCAGCTACCAGCTCTATAGTGAAATGCAAGTGGGTCCTTAAAAAGAAAGATGACAGCGAGAACAATATTCGTTTTCGTGCAAGGCTTGCGGCAAATGCAAAATGCAAAAAGAAGGTGTGGACTATGTTGAAACTTTTTCACCCGTGGTGCGACGCACAGCTCTTAGACTTTTGTTTGCATTCGCCGTTCAGTTGAATCTAGATATAACGCATTTAGATGTAACTACTGCATTTCTTAATGGAGACCTCGAAGAGACTATATATATGCAGAAACCTGATATTTTTCCAAATTCTTGACGGGAAGGTTCTTAGATTAAAAAAGGCAATATATGGGCTAAAGCAATCCTCAAGGGCTTGGTACAAAAGGTTGATGATAGTCTTATTAGTATTGGCTATAAGAGATCTAAAATTGAGTCCTGTTTGTATACGAAAAGTATAATAAATGCAATTGTAACCCTGTATGTAGACTATTTTTTTGTATTTTCTAATGACGTTTCAGAAACAGATATTTTGGCTTCACATTTCAAACACAAAGGTTTAGGAGAAATTAAACAATGTCTAGCAATGAGTGTGAATGTAGTAATAAAGCTAATGGAGTTATAACATCAAGTCAAGAAAACTATAATATAATATGTAAATCAATTTTTAAAGATATTTAATATGATGGAATGTTAAACAGGTGACACCCCTATGGAAGCTTAGTTGAATATAACTAAAAAAAAATTTAATGTAAGTATAATTTCCTTATCAACAGCTAGTTGGTAGTTTGATGTATCTAGCCGTATTAACTAGACCAGAAATAACTTTTTCTGTTGCATTTTTAAGCCAGTTCAATAACTGTTATGATACAGAACATTGGTCGTATGCTAAACGGGTCTCAAAATATTTAAAGAAAACAAAACATTTTGGTTTGACATATACTAGAAATGGTAATTCAAAATTGGAGGGCTTTGTTGATGCCGATTAGGGAAACAATCTTGTAGCTAGAAAGTCATATACGGGCTTATGTTTTGCTTTGTCTGGTGGTGCGATTTCATGGGCATCAAAGAAGCAGAAGACCATCGCTCTCTCAAGTACAGAAGCCGAGTATATGAGCATCACAGAAGCATGTAGAGCGGCAATATATGTATTTACGCCGCTTGGTATGTGAAATAACAGGAGAATTGTACACTATTTATGTATTTAATGATAACTAAGGTGCACTGAAGCTGTCTGCGTATAATTTATTTCATAATCGTACAAACTATATTGACGAGCGTTTTCATTTATGTCGCGACTGCGATTTATTAACTACAAGTTTATACAATGTAAAACATTATTATTTCTTAGAAGTATTCATTGATTATATAGGCGATAACGTTGTATCACAGGTGTAATGAATTTTATTTTAATAAGTGGGAGTGTTAACAATTGTGTCAAAATATAAACTTGTATTGCCACCTAGTGGTAGAAATGCGTATCATAAGTCTGAATAAAGAATTATTCATTCACTTGACACCGCACGCGTTGTTTCATTTTATATATAACAAATTTTATAAAGGCATTATACTGATGTTCAGTTATGGTATATTTGTTGTAGAAAGTTCTGCTTAGAGTATTTAAGTATGTTTGTCGCCATAATCGATCCTCTATCTACATAGAATTACAGTACCTGGACAATATATTTCAAACCAGCAACTGAAAACCCCCTTATTTTGAAATATCTATCCACTACATACAATTTCTTATACATAGCGAATTTATTTCCACGTTATTCTTTTTCTCAATTGTAAGAATCTCATCAAAGGCGACTGAGATGATTTCAGATAATTCAAAACGGATAACCATATACCATAATCCACACAGTGTTCCAATTGTAATGTATATGAAGGGTGCAGGAAAAGACATTTACTACTAAAGCTAAAAGTTTGCTGCTGTAAAAGATAATCTAAATGAACTTTTAGTAGCTTTTGCAAGACAAAGAAAATTAAATCAACAAATCTTAACAATACAAAAAAGTGTTTCCCCAATATGTGAAATATACTTCAAATAATTCCAAAAAAGTGAATTTCGCACAAAAAAATTTCATTGTAAGTCCAAAAAAGGAGAAGAAGTTTTATTATGTCGAACCAATTTAATCTGGAGTATCATAAGGCGATATTTCCATTAGACTCTATCACGGACTAATTTTTTTAGAATGAGCTAATCTACCGAAAAATGCTTGCGGGACGTCCACTGAATACATTTTCAAAGACTGCAAATCGTTGTATTGAGCTGAAGATATTGATATCTCGTAATAAAAAGAATGGCCACAAAGAATATCTTAAAGTACATATTAAAATTTTCTCTTGATTACAATGTCAAATCCCTTTGGTCGGACGTTCTGTTTTGACCCCGTATATATGCTTCAATTAGTGGTCTGTGAAGATAAGCTCAGTGGGGCAGTAAAATCCTTTCTTTCGTCACTTTAAAATCGTAGGTATGTATACAATTTTTTTGCTATTCTACAAGAGGTTGAATAACTAATCAGTGACCCCTTAACTAAATTATTTAGGTTTTGTGTGGTTTTCTCTATATTAGTCAACGTAAATTCGAAGTGTCCATCAATTAAAACAAACTTGGAGAAAATAGCTAACTATCACCCTATTACGCTGACTAGCCTGCTGGAAACACTGGGGGAATTCATCCGATCAAAATATCTGCGAAAAGCCATGCCCATAGGCCTTTTTGAGAAAACCGAAAATGTTCACTTTATCAGATTTTCTTAAATTCTAGTCATTATGCCCAAATATTAATTGAATAAGTCAATTTTTCGTTTTCAGACAATTTTCCCAGGCATTGCCCACTTACCTTGAGGCGACGTGGGAAGATGTTTCTTTAATCTTTCTCCCCATTTATTCCTATTTATATTAATTATTTTACAGGTTTATGGTATACTAAATAAATAAATAAAGTTGGAAAGGAGGTACGGTCCAAAAATCCTTTCTTTAAGGACGAACTCGAAGAAGGCATATCCTTTTGATCCGATCTGCCAAATTCTCTCTTTTAACAATTCTAAATGACGTTTCTATTTGCAGTGAAATTTGCATCATTCTAAAAAAGAGGGAAATTCTCAAATGTCCCATGTTGTCGATAAAACTCTCTCCTGTTCCCGATAAAAAGCAGGAACTTGAGTTTTGTATGAGGAGAGTAGTGGCAAGTTCTATATGAAACATTAAAAGAACACGGCTAAAGTTGACTTCACTGAGAGTGGCTGCAATATCTACAATAAGGATGGTCATTTAGTGGCTGTGGCTAGTGTGGTCAATGGATTGTATAAGCTGAGAATGCTTGAACCATTGGCGGCCTCTACAGTGTCTGGCAACGTGTGGCATCGTAGATTGGGGCACATAAACAGCAACTATTTGAACAAAATGACATAAGCTGTAGAAGGCATGAACTTAGATGCAAAGGTTAATATATCCAAGTCATCATGCTCAACTTGTTGTGAAGGTCAACAATGTCGATTTCCATTTAATCATGTTGGTTCCGGAAGTAAACAAATACTTGAAGTAGTGCACACAGACATTTGTGGGCCTATGGAAGTACAATCAATTGGAGGTTCTAGATATTCTTTATTGTCGATTATTATTCAAGAATGATATTCGACTATTTCCTTAAACACAAAAACGAAGCCTTGACCCGTTTCAGAGAGTTTAAAGCGAAGGCAGAAAATCAAACTGGCCATAGAATCAAAACTATAAGAACTGACAATGGCCTAGAGTTTTGTAATAAGGAGTTTGAATCGTACTTGCAAAAGGAAGGAAATAATCATCAAAGGACAAACCCCTACACTCCAGAGCAGAACGGATTGTGCGAAAGATGTAATCGTACTATACGTACGCAGATTTAGGCAAGGAATTTTCGGCCGAAGCAACAAACACAGCAGTTTACTTACAGAATCGCATTGTAGCAACTGAATTGGAAGAGAAAACGCCTTATGAAATCTGGACAGGAACCAAACCTCAGGTGAATCATTTGAGAATCTTTGGCAGCAAAGTTATGGTCCATATTGCATAGCAAAAAAGGCAGAAATAGGATAAGAAGTCCTTGGAACACATATTAGTTGGCTATCCAGAAAACGTAAAAGGGTAGAGTCTACAATCCCGTAACTAGAATTATAACAACTAGCAGAGATGTCATAGTTATGGAGTATGAGAAGAACACTGCGCATTGTAACCAGTGGATGACACCAAATCTGTTGGAAATATATCAGACTCAGAGGAGCAAGGCGATACAGAAGAGGACGATACATTCACTACAATTGAACTCTTGGATGAAACTTATGTACCAAACTAAAGTGACTATGAAGATAGTGAAGAGACACCTGCTTTACCCAGTCCAAGACCCGTAAGAAAGAAAAAAGAAAGGTATGGTTTTTCAAACAGGTGCATCAGTGAAGAAACCTTTGATGATGTGGATTACTTAATTCTAGAAGAGGCGTTGAAGGAACTTGAAAAAGAACAGCGGTTGAAGGCTGTAAGTGAAGAAATACAGTATTTTGAAGATAATTGTGCATGGGAGCTAGTCGATACTCCAGCTACCAGCTCTATAGTGAAATGCAAGTGGGTCCTTAAAAAGAAAGATGACAGCGAGAACAATATTCGTTTTCGTGCAAGGCTTGCGGCAAATGCAAAATGCAAAAAGAAGGTGTGGACTATGTTGAAACTTTTTCACCCGTGGTGCGACGCACAGCTCTTAGACTTTTGTTTGCATTCGCCGTTCAGTTGAATCTAGATATAACGCATTTAGATGTAACTACTGCATTTCTTAATGGAGACCTCGAAGAGACTATATATATGCAGAAACCTGATATTTTTCCAAATTCTTGACGGGAAGGTTCTTAGATTAAAAAAGGCAATATATGGGCTAAAGCAATCCTCAAGGGCTTGGTACAAAAGGTTGATGATAGTCTTATTAGTATTGGCTATAAGAGATCTAAAATTGAGTCCTGTTTGTATACGAAAAGTATAATAAATGCAATTGTAACCCTGTATGTAGACTATTTTTTTGTATTTTCTAATGACGTTTCAGAAACAGATATTTTGGCTTCACATTTCAAACACAAAGGTTTAGGAGAAATTAAACAATGTCTAGCAATGAGTGTGAATGTAGTAATAAAGCTAATGGAGTTATAACATCAAGTCAAGAAAACTATAATATAATATGTAAATCAATTTTTAAAGATATTTAATATGATGGAATGTTAAACAGGTGACACCCCTATGGAAGCTTAGTTGAATATAACTAAAAAAAAATTTAATGTAAGTATAATTTCCTTATCAACAGCTAGTTGGTAGTTTGATGTATCTAGCCGTATTAACTAGACCAGAAATAACTTTTTCTGTTGCATTTTTAAGCCAGTTCAATAACTGTTATGATACAGAACATTGGTCGTATGCTAAACGGGTCTCAAAATATTTAAAGAAAACAAAACATTTTGGTTTGACATATACTAGAAATGGTAATTCAAAATTGGAGGGCTTTGTTGATGCCGATTAGGGAAACAATCTTGTAGCTAGAAAGTCATATACGGGCTTATGTTTTGCTTTGTCTGGTGGTGCGATTTCATGGGCATCAAAGAAGCAGAAGACCATCGCTCTCTCAAGTACAGAAGCCGAGTATATGAGCATCACAGAAGCATGTAGAGCGGCAATATATGTATTTACGCCGCTTGGTATGTGAAATAACAGGAGAATTGTACACTATTTATGTATTTAATGATAACTAAGGTGCACTGAAGCTGTCTGCGTATAATTTATTTCATAATCGTACAAACTATATTGACGAGCGTTTTCATTTATGTCGCGACTGCGATTTATTAACTACAAGTTTATACAATGTAAAACATTATTATTTCTTAGAAGTATTCATTGATTATATAGGCGATAACGTTGTATCACAGGTGTAATGAATTTTATTTTAATAAGTGGGAGTGTTAACAATTGTGTCAAAATATAAACTTGTATTGCCACCTAGTGGTAGAAATGCGTATCATAAGTCTGAATAAAGAATTATTCATTCACTTGACACCGCACGCGTTGTTTCATTTTATATATAACAAATTTTATAAAGGCATTATACTGATGTTCAGTTATGGTATATTTGTTGTAGAAAGTTCTGCTTAGAGTATTTAAGTATGTTTGTCGCCATAATCGATCCTCTATCTACATAGAATTACAGTACCTGGACAATATATTTCAAACCAGCAACTGAAAACCCCCTTATTTTGAAATATCTATCCACTACATACAATTTCTTATACATAGCGAATTTATTTCCACGTTATTCTTTTTCTCAATTGTAAGAATCTCATCAAAGGCGACTGAGATGATTTCAGATAATTCAAAACGGATAACCATATACCATAATCCACACAGTGTTCCAATTGTAATGTATATGAAGGGTGCAGGAAAAGACATTTACTACTAAAGCTAAAAGTTTGCTGCTGTAAAAGATAATCTAAATGAACTTTTAGTAGCTTTTGCAAGACAAAGAAAATTAAATCAACAAATCTTAACAATACAAAAAAGTGTTTCCCCAATATGTGAAATATACTTCAAATAATTCCAAAAAAGTGAATTTCGCACAAAAAAATTTCATTGTAAGTCCAAAAAAGGAGAAGAAGTTTTATTATGTCGAACCAATTTAATCTGGAGTATCATAAGGCGATATTTCCATTAGACTCTATCACGGACTAATTTTTTTAGAATGAGCTAATCTACCGAAAAATGCTTGCGGGACGTCCACTGAATACATTTTCAAAGACTGCAAATCGTTGTATTGAGCTGAAGATATTGATATCTCGTAATAAAAAGAATGGCCACAAAGAATATCTTAAAGTACATATTAAAATTTTCTCTTGATTACAATGTCAAATCCCTTTGGTCGGACGTTCTGTTTTGACCCCGTATATATGCTTCAATTAGTGGTCTGTGAAGATAAGCTCAGTGGGGCAGTAAAATCCTTTCTTTCGTCACTTTAAAATCGTAGGTATGTATACAATTTTTTTGCTATTCTACAAGAGGTTGAATAACTAATCAGTGACCCCTTAACTAAATTATTTAGGTTTTGTGTGGTTTTCTCTATATTAGTCAACGTAAATTCGAAGTGTCCATCAATTAAAACAAACTTGGAGAAAATAGCTAACTATCACCCTATTACGCTGACTAGCCTGCTGGAAACACTGGGGGAATTCATCCGATCAAAATATCTGCGAAAAGCCATGCCCATAGGCCTTTTTGAGAAAACCGAAAATGTTCACTTTATCAGATTTTCTTAAATTCTAGTCATTATGCCCAAATATTAATTGAATAAGTCAATTTTTCGTTTTCAGACAATTTTCCCAGGCATTGCCCACTTACCTTGAGGCGACGTGGGAAGATGTTTCTTTAATCTTTCTCCCCATTTATTCCTATTTATATTAATTATTTTACAGGTTTATGGTATACTAAATAAAGAAAGTTGTGCGTGGCTATGAAATGTTTTATTATTCTACCCTTACAATTTTTTCACTTTTAAAAATTGTTGGGGTTATAGCAATTACGGTAGCTATGCGTAAAACGTTAAATGGAGGTACGGCACCTACGCCTAAAACGTTAAACGCAGGTACTATGTAATCAAAGAACAGCGCGCGGGAAATCTTCAGACAATTATTTTAATATTTTGCAGCAGACAAATTTCAATCTATAGAATATTTAGTAAAGGGCAAATATTCAGTCAGCAGATATTTTGCGCAGACAGTTTATTGATTATTTAATTTAATTAAATAATGAATAAACAATAATAAATTAAATAATTTAACGTTTTACGCGTAGACACCGTACCTGAATATAAGCACCTTCTTTAAAAATTTCCAATGTTTGGGCGCAATAAAATACGCTGGAAAAAAAATACATATTCTAAATCATATACAATTATATATTCCCAATAAAATCTCGAGGCAAATAATGCTCCTTTAAAAACTGTATATATTGAAATAATGACAATAGGCCCTCTACTTTCATCATATAAACAATAACTATTGTACATACATTAATGCTAAATGATGATAGAAGAATTTACTAATTGGTATAAGTATATACCGATTTTGCTTTACAACAAGAAGTCAGCACGCAAAAACGTGTGCAAGGTATGACATACATATACCTTTGCAAGCAAGTTTTCGTAAAATTTTCCATACGTGCCTACTCTTCTTGAGCAAGCATAGGCCTGCTGATTTTATTAACACAGAATATTTAGATACGAATTTATAATGCCGAACTAAAAATAGGCTTAAAGAAAACTTAAAGGTCACGATGGAGTCTGCTACATTTGTAACAATGTACAACAAAAGTTCATTTCCCTCTTTCGGCACTCATTCATTATTTATAAGAGTATGAACTTACCGCAGATTTAGTAAAGTAGATCGTGGCATACATTATTAAGTAATCTATTGTTAGACGCATATTTTCATATAAAAAATATCTTACATCTTGGAATGCACTGAACATTTCGCGTCGAAGATGTCGTCTTAATTGAACTGAATTGAAAACGCAACACGTATATGAAATTTACGAGTGGGCACCTTTTCAAGATGGTTCTTTGAGCAAATATGATAACACCCTTTTACAATAATTGTATGCTCACAATAGTGTTTTCTGTATTTTTTTACGTAAAGATTCTAAAAAGTTTAAAAGAGTAACGCTCATCACTCACCGCAATATTACGCCGCTCATACCTACATGCATGCTATGTCAGCCCACAAACGCAAAAATTCGTAAAAATTTTTTTCATTTTGTTTCGTTTTGCCTGCTAGCTAAGTGAGGTATAACATGGTTCCCCGTTCCTATTACCTGTCTGCTTTGGACATGTAGATACACTGCCCAAATGATTTTTTCTGGGGCTTAAGCTGGAAGATACTGTTGCAAAAAGTGCATTTTGCAATAAATAAATGCATTTGTCCGGTTTTGCCCGATCAGATACTAACGCAAGATGGCACGACTTCTGATTTTCCTGCCGTGAAAGAGGAGATCGTTGGACGAGTCGGATCGAGTGTGTGCGGGCGATAAGGCGATAACGACGTCTAACCGATTGTTGTACCAAATGAACAAACAAACATTAAATTGAATTTTAAAACTCGAGCTGGTATGTGTTTTCCTTAATGTGTCCGGAACTACGGCCCTGTAGCAAGCTTTGCTCCCTCCTATCGAGCGCTTCTACAAAACCTTCGGTAGTGGAGCGGGAAACACACGGACTTCCACGTCTGAGTCTGAGTTCGCGATTCGAGCCCCCTTCAATTCCTTTTTGAACATTTCCGTCACCGAGAGTTATCAGCTAGCCGCTCGGCTGGCAAAGTACGTAGCAATACATAATGTTTGTGTGAATTGTTTTTACTGCTTGGAATATCAACAGCATCACAACAAATATGAACTACAAAAATCAAAAAAAAAAGAAAACTAGATTCGGCGTTTTCAAAAATATATTCATATTCATATACCTTTCCTACAAGTAAATTTGATAATTTGATTATTATCATGCTTACATGACTCGCTAGATACAGAAACTCGACATGGGTTTCTCCTTTGTCCATAGACTCTAGTACACCCTTCATTCATTATAGGCTAATTAAGTGCCCAACTGTCAATTTAATTGCTCTTATATTTTAAAAAAAAACATGTTCTGCTTGAACTTTTTTTTAATGTTTTTTAAAATAAGAGAGCATTTAATTTGTCACTTGGGAATTTTATTAGCCTGTAATGAGCCCTTAATTTTCTGTGTATAAAATTTGGGTTCTGCCCATTTTGTTCTGCTAACTTTAGACATCTAAAATCTGTACGGACACTTAAAATAATTATTATAACTTCTAGCAGTTCTAGGAAGAGGTTCATAAAGTCCGTAATCAGTCCTGTGGTTATTTACATATATTAAGTTGTGTGCTTTTGTCACACGGAGGCGAGTGTTCACATTCATTGACAGAGCCTAAAGGCCAAACCAAATAAGCATACCGTTTCGTACGGAAGCCCATGCAAACTTGCGATTACACACAAAACCTATCCCCAAACCATGATTGGAATAGTCGTTCGTTTCGTCAAGTTTCGGCAAGTCTGTTTTGCTATGCAAGGTACGATCTGGAGCGTATGCATTTTCCGAAAGTTTGATTAATGTCGCACAAATCGCAGGGATTTATCAAACTCTGACAGCCTGTTAAATATGCATAAGCTTCCGTTCGTTCAGTTTTGGCAGGTTTCCGTACGGAACGGTATGCACATTATGGTTTGGCCTTAAAGCCAAATCGCTACGATTAGTGTATTATTAGAGCGCACAACATTAATCAAACTTTCAAAAAAATGTAAATCCTCATCCATTGTCCCCGTTTTCAGCTGTTGTCATTTTGCATATGCAAGATCTTACAGACTTGCCGAAACTTGACGAAACGAAAGACTATTCCAATTATGGCCTGCGGATAGTTGTTGTGTGTAATCACAAGTTTGCATGCGCTTCCGTACGGAGCGGTATGCACATTATGGTTGGCCTGAAGAGAGGTGAGTCAATATTGTGAGATACCAGATCGTGGGAAAATATTACCTCAAAAACACAACCTATGCTTGCATATTTAAAATTTTCAACCTATATTCTCGTAAGAGGATCATAGGATGTAAAACAGAAAAAGCATAAATCGGGGGAACGTAAATCTCGGGATTACTACTCCAAAATGGGACGGACAAAAACACAAAACAAG
Organism: Neoitamus cyanurus; assembly: GCA_947538895.1. Taxonomy (NCBI): domain Eukaryota; kingdom Metazoa; phylum Arthropoda; class Insecta; order Diptera; family Asilidae; genus Neoitamus; species Neoitamus cyanurus. The sequence continues at coordinate 32,255,527 of OX384541.1, read as the reverse complement.
GTTTTTAGCACATACGGGCCATCAAGCTCTTCAGCCAACACTTAATAAAATCATACCATAGATACAACAATAATATGAGGCACTAAAGTCTGCTTACAATACAGAATTAAACAAGGTCAATAACTTTGACACAACGAGATAAATAATTTCCTTCATCGTAAGATGATTTCCTGCTAAAATAGTGGAACACTTATTTGTGGTCAGACTCGATTGACTTTTTAAACACCACTCGGAGAAAGTGGAAAGATCCGATTGCATAATTAATGCATCATTATGATCAACAATAGTTTTAAAAGTGGAAAAAGATCGTTCACAAAAAAAGTGAAAAGTAGAGGACCAAAGTGACTTTCCTGAGGAACACCCTAGCAAACTTGAACAACATCAGAAAAATGTGAGGAAAATGTCACTCTAAATGAGCGATGAAAAAGGTAGCACTTGATCCATTGGACAAAATGAGAAAGGGAACCTCCACTTTAAAAATAAGTACTTTATGAGAAACTTTGTCAAAAGCTTTGATAAAATCAGTATAAAAACAATGCACCTGGTTCCGATTTATTAGCTCATTCAGACAAAAACTTAAGAATTCCATCAGATTAGTCACGGTTCTTCCTTTAACAAATCCATGCTGTTTAGATGACAATATTGAACGAGAACAATATTGAATTCACGGAATTAGTGAAAGCTTTGCAATTGGTCTATAGATTTCAACTACATCCTTTCTGCCTGCCCTTTTTTATGAATAGGCACAACATAAAAATATCGTCACAACACATGAAGACAAAGATAAATTAAATAAAAATGTTGAAGGTTCAACAAGTGACAAAGAACACTTACGTAAAACAATGCCAGGGACTTCATCAGGAGAATCCGAATAGTCTTCGTTAAGATTATCTATATAATTTAAAATCGTGTGAGGGTCGAGAAGAATAAGATTATAAGGGATGTTAGGAAGACAAGTCATAAGGTTAAAATATTCTAAGTCTAAATCACCAAACACCAAAATAGTCGGCCAAGAAATTCGAAACAACGAGCGGATCGTGAATAGATTCGTTGTCATGGCAAAAACGGACGGATAGTTGCATGTCTTCCGTTTGTTACTAACAAAATTCCAGAACTCTTTAGGATTGGACTTTAAGGATGTTTTCATTCGATCCATATATTGACAATATATGGACCGTTTATTATGAAAGTGGTGTAAGTCCATTTTTTTAACATGGCATGTTAACACCTTCTACAGTTTATTCTTCACGTGTAGATCGCCTTTAGGTGACTCTAAAAAAATGGACTTGCACCACTTCCATAATAAATAATTCATATACTATTTGAGTTAATTTTTTTTTAAAAAGCAGATTTTTTTAATATTCCGTAAAAGCTTTTATATTTATTTATTTATTTATTTATTAATAATAATATACGCCAATCGGCTTTATACACTTTGTTAACAAATGAAAAACGCGTACGAAGACGCCAAACATCAAATCAAATCAAATATCAAATCAAATCAAAATTTAGAGAATTAAAACTAAAACAAAAATAATCAAGCGCTATAACAGAACTTAATATCGGTATTAATAACATAATATATCATAAGAGATCCTTATAATCAATTTTTATTAGCTACAAACGCTTAACACTCCTCGCAAAACACTGGTATCTGCCTCCAAAGTACTCTAACAAATTGCTATAATCATTTACCGACCTGGAGATACGGTTCACAGGACCATTCTGAACATATGACTTAACAGAATTCGAACTAGTTAAAACACGATTCAACCTCAGACCCCGTCGGGGAACACACACAGAAAAAGACTCCAGCAGTTCTGGAGAATCTATAAGGCCATTTATAATTTTATAAAAAAGACAGAGATCAGCTCGAGTTCTCCGATCAGCAAGTTTGCTGAGGTTAAATCGTGCATACACATCATCAGCATGACTAGAACTACCATCGGAAAATACCCGGTGTGCCAAATATTTACAGAATTTGTATTGCACTCTCTCGACTTTATTAACATAGGTGTCGTAATATGGAGACCAAACAACCGTACAATATTCAAGAATAGGCCTCACGAGTGCCATGAACAGGTTCACAAGTGTTTGTGGATTTCTGAAATCCTTACCCACCCTAAAAATACAGCCCAATACCCTGAACGCTTTCACTGTAACATAGTCCACGTGCCTGATGAAATCAAGCTTGTTATCCACCAGTACACCAAGGTCTTTAATAACTTTGTAACTTTTATATGTAAAAAAAATTTGTATATTCTTTCTCTACGTGGACATGTTGTACCTTTTTGGAAATATAAGATGGGCAATTTAATAAAAAAAAAGAGGCGCATTAATTATAGGAATTTTGGAGAAAATGTGGAAGAAAAGTGAAGTTTATGAAATTTTAAAGCATATTTTCACTTTTGCAAGTAACTGTACTTGCTGTGGTAAAGGTATATCAACATTGGTAACACTTTTGGTAAGAACATTGACTACACGACAGTCCCAAATCAGGACTAGAAACCGGTTGTAGATCAAAATCACGCCTGCTCGTGTAAACGACACGAAGTGGACTAGGAAATTTTCCCTTGTGTGCTATCTATGTAAGATTTGTGACATTTGAGGGTTCGAGTTTGTTGCGCACACACATACAGATATATCAGGCCTAGGCCCAATTCAATCGGGGCAAGGCCAAAGTTGGGACTTGCCCGTTTACACCTCAAAGATAATCGCGACTTTGGGCTACGCTAGGCCAAAGTCGCGACTTTGGATATCGTGAATACGTAGTCATTGAGATAGTAATTGCTTGGCGTTAGTTTGATCTCGCTGCAGGGAGTAGATCAGAAGATACAAATAAAACAATAATGTGCACACCGAATTTATTAATCGTAACTGTAACTTGAAAACGGTTGAGATTGCCCCTCTCATACAATATTTTGCTTGTCTAGATGAGATCTACCACCCCTCTAATTTCTGCATGCATTATCCGAAACCCCGTGTATAGGATTCTAGATTTTTCATCATAAAGGTACCTTAATACAGTATTTCCTCAGGAAAACCAGTTATTTTTGAAAAACAAAAATCGGTCAAAACATCTAAGTTTTCATATTTGCAGACAATACTTCACAACAAATAAAGATAAATAAAACACTGATAGCAATGAGGGTTTCCTATCAAAAACTATGTTAATAGGGTGCATATTTTCTGAATTACAGAGTGGTTGATGAAAAGTTACCCTGAAAACTTAGTCTCGTTTTTTCCGATAACAGCGATTTTTGCATAATAATGTGCATATGCAAATCCCAATGTATTCTTAACCTACACGTGTTTCAATTTAATGCCGGGTTAACATTTACTCCCCGTACATGAATTTATGTGAGCAATTTATAATTAGAACTTCGAAAGTTTTGTGTTTATTCAGAGATTTCGCAGTAAAGTAACACTCATAAGACCAAGGTTTTAACTACTTGCCCCATTACCCACTTTTAATTTCCAGGTAAAATAATAAGTTTTGCTTTAGCTACAATGGTGTAGACAACCTCCACATGCTTCTTGGCAAAATCCAAAAATTGATGCTTAGAATCCGTAGATTCTACCCGAGCATAAGTATTGTTTAATTTACGACACATGCGGCGTTTGGTATACTTCTTACCAGAAAGAATGTTGGAATTTAATAACAGTGTATAGGAGTACTACTTACATATATGTATGTATAAAAGAGCTTTTTATTCAAAGCCCTCCGTTCAGTTTGTGAACATTAGTAGAAATAAAATAAAAAATAGAAATGAAAAGACAAAAGAGCGCGTAAAAAAATAAATTTCTATTTCTGCCTCTCAAATGTCATAATACAAAAGAAAAAAAAATAAATATTTTCCCTCTTTTAGAGCGCGACAAAATATAAATAAAATTTTACTTTCACGAATACTTTTCCAGCCATCATAGAGTGCATAAATCTAAAAATATTTGAACGTCTGATTCACTTTCGCAAATTTCTTTTTTCATTATCATGTAATGAAACAGCTTATTTCAAATTGATTTTTAACGGACTCATGCAGAAGCATGATTTATTTTAAAATATCATTTATCCAATACGTGGAAGACAAGCCTAAGTGCAAACGCAATGTCTACATTATGAATTCTGCGGACATAGGAACATTGTAAAACAAAAATCATTCCCAATAACACTCCCATAAAATTTTAAAAGTAAATACCGAGAATCAAACGAACGTGCGCCGCGTCGAAAAGAAAATAGGTTACTAATTTTGTCACTTGGGCTATCTGATCAAAGTGATCGAATGTAGAATAACAAATGAGAGTTGAGTATAAATGTTCGGCTAGAATTGCTTCATTACCAAAAACATAATTCATGCATAAAAATAGAAATAAATGAATTATTTAAATTATCATTTTCATTATTATTCAAATAAATATAAAACAGCAGTCACGAACACGATTTCTTAGTTGCACAATACAATTCACAAATTAACTACTTTTTAAAAGCAGGGTTGGTGAATTATCTTGGTAAAAAACTATATATTATTATGATGTTCTGTAGTTGTTTTTGGTTTAGTTGTGTATTTTATTTTAATCCTTAGACTGCATATAGGGTGTATTATATCATAAACGATATAATGCAATCATTCATTTTGCTTTTTTTGCCTTAATAATATTTTTTCAAAAATATCACGGGTGCTATGTTAAAGAGCATCAATTTTACTACGGAACACGTCTCTACATATTAAAACACTACGATGTATTCTACCCCCAGTGTGCTCCTAGGCTCACGGCGGAGGTGTGTATTTTTTCGTTGACGTTATTTTCGGGACTCCTTAAAAAATATAAAAAAGCTATCCGTATAGAATAACTCTGATGTCTGTGACATCAGGTATCTCGGAATTCACTGAACTAATTTGAATGAAAATATCACCAAAATATGCAGAGATATTTCTCGCCAACACCTCAAGCCAAAAGAGGGTAACCCACAACGATATAATAATAATAATTTAAATAATTTAATAAAATAATGCAGATCTATATATTAATACGCTAACATAAATCCGTTCGGTACCGTTTTTGTGCCAGTCCTTTCTACACGAATTTGAATTATTTGCCGTAAAGGCGGCAAAAATGTTATAATTTTATTACTACAATTACCACTACCATTTCAACTTTATTTACTATTAACTATAGGTCGAATTACGACCACTGGGAGATACTAGTACGTATAATTTTGAATATATTTTAAAATACAGAGGTAAAATGAATTTGTAAGAAAAATTAATCATCGTTTGTCTAAATGTATTGTCAGACATACTCCAGCCAACATTTTTGCCAGCAAGAGAGCAATCGTTAATTCCTTAGAATTATAAAACAACATTTCCTGATATTGCAGAAGCTACATACATTATAATGTTTGGCAAGATATTATAATACGTTATTTATCTTTCTGTAGCCTGATTTTCAGCGAAAAGTACACACAGGAATTAATAATGCAGGGTTATTTCCCTCAACTGTATTAATTTCAAATATCTGTGTCCAATTTTAAAGGTCATAGTGGAATTACCGCCGAGGAACACAGAAATTATTGCCAAAAAATGTTTTTCAATGTCCTAAAAAAACGTTTCACCAGATTTCCCCCAAAAGCCTTAACTTATCTTCTATCGCCCACTTTCATGAAATTATTAAATCAAATTAATGCCCTCTTGGAGCCTTCATTAAAACTTGATTTTCCTAGTATACCCACCCCCACTTTACAGGAGCTACACCAGTACCACATTGCCTTATAAAACTCCCGGTGATGTCTGTAATTCAAGCTGAACCCTTAAAAACTAAAACGATTCAAGGTATTCAGTGATAAAACATTAACTTAGCGGGATCCGGTACTCACCCCTATTTAACGATGGAAAAGGCAAGAAATCTAACAATAGAGAATTAGGGCATATTTTGTGCCATATAAAACTACAGCTGGTTCCTGAGTAGAGAATAATTTACTTACTAGATATAGGTACACTGAAGTAATCCCACATTTCCAATTGATACTCTTTTGGTTATATCCTCTGACTTGTATCTGTCCCTCTTCGTCAGACTCCTAAGGGTACTTATCTGGTTGTAGCATTTCCTTTTTGTTTCAGAGAATGTGTACTTCTCACAAGAGAAATCGAAAAATTCCACCAGACCGTGCGCCAAGGGAAAACCAGAGATGTATCGATTTTCCCCTCCGCGATACTATGATTTCCTTCCTGCTCTTTATTATCAAGCTGCAGCAGTTTTCATTTGTAATTCCTTGAGTTCCCTTTTGTTAAACAACTTTACTGCACACTGCAGAAATTAATCCCAGAAAACTTGAACCCAATCAGATTTCGCTATATCCCGGGTATTATAGTCTGTAGTCCTGCAGAATTTCTTATTAAGAATTTAGTTACTAATTTGAAATGTTTTATATGCATTTATATTTTTAAAGATCTATCGTAGATGTCTTTCATTTTCCACTGACCAATTCAATAACGTGGACAATAGAATCCTCAGGGATACAGCAGGTTATTACCACTCTTCCTACTAATAAAACAGACATGCTTTTCAGGACAGAATTATTTCATGCATTGGCGGAAAATGAAGCTTTATGGTTACTAACGGGGCTGAATCTGTACATGATATTTTAATTTATTTTTGAAGTGAAAACTTCTTTAGGCGCGTTTAGCACTTTTTGTGGGCACTGAATTAAACTGAGCCGTCACGCTCGGCTGATTAACGCTCATTCGGGTGAAGTCGGCTCGAGTCGACTAAAGGTAGAAACCCAATGTACGCTTTCGGCGCTTTGAAAGCGCCAGCCGCTTTGTCGGCTTTTGTCGCTTTATGTCATATTGAACGCTTTATCTGCGGCAAGACCCAGTGTAAGCTTTGCTTGCTTTACCCAATGTACGCTTTCGGCGCTTTAAAAGCGCCAGCCGCTTTGTCGGCCATAAACCTATAGTTTCATTTTTAGAGTATGATGATGCAGATGAAGGCCACTCAGGACAAAAATCACTAGAGTAATTTATACACAATTATAATTAAGGACATTATAAATGTTATTACTTTGTCAATATACAACGCAAAAAAAATTGTATTTGGTATTATTAATTTCACCTTTTGAAGTTTTCACTTCTGTCGTGTGGTCTTAAGCACACACAATTTTAAATTATAATAACGGTGGATATTGGGCCTGATTCTGGTTGTCACCTCACTTGACGTTAAAAACTTATGGGTGAATTGCCCGTTTTGATTCCAATAAGATAATTTCTTCGTTATTTAGTTATAAAATGTGACCTCACGAAAAGTGACAAGGACATCAAACTCACGCAAAAGAAACAATGTACTTTTCTAAAATGACACCTCTGACTACGTATAAATATACGATATCTAGTCGCGACTTTGGCCTACCGTAGCCCAAAGTCGCGAGTTTCTTTACCGTATAAACGGGCAAGTCCCGACTTTGGGCTAGCCCGGATTGAGTCGGGTGTAGGCCTGATATTTCCTGGTCCACTTGGGTCGTTTATGGGCCATTCTCATTTTGGCGTATTTTTTGTATGCATTTGTATTACAAAATGAAATACTTTTATTATTTCTGGAATTCCTATCTACAATTCATTGAAGTAGTTTATAATAATAGGATCTTTATTAAAACTTACACAATATAAATATAATCGTTAAGAAAGTGACGAAAACGTCGTGTGCAAAATCTATTTACGATGATTAGACTAAAATAAAATAACTTTATCAACGGCGAATAAATTATATTATTTTATATTTATATTATTTTACCATAAAACATAGAATAAACTGTCTAAATAACACCAAATAATTAAAACATCAACAGAATAATGGATTCTAAATATTTAGCTGTTTTGTGCATGGAAAAATTGTCACCTCCATGGATCAACTTATTGAACGCAGCCATAGTTCATTAAATCAGTAAACACAGTTTCTGAACGAATACAGACAACAAACACAACGCCATCTTAAAAGTATATGACAGTTTGTCATTCCTGGGATAATTATTTTGGAGTGAAGACCCGTACGGCAAGTTTTTTTAAGAATTAGCATGCTGTTTTGGTCACTTCCGTGGATTACGTATTACATTATCCACGGAGGTGACTTAAATGTCCATATATATGTATGAAAACTACAGTGAAAATAGCTAAGCACATAAGTGCTACATAATGTAAGATAAAATATCTTTCATTTGAGACTACTTTGGATCAAATAAAAAAACATTTTCTTTTTTTCAAATTTTAAGTCCGTTTTTGAGAATGACCCTTATACGAGCTGCCCTGATTTTGATATACAACCGGTTTCTAGTCCTGATTTGGTTCTGTCGTGTATACATAGAGCACGTATACGTGACAGTCCCAAATCAGGACTAGAAACCGGTTGTAGGCCAAAATCACGGCTGCTCGTGTAAACGACACAAAGTGGGCTAGGAAATTTTCCCTTGTGTGCTATCTGTGTGCGAATAAGATTTGTATCATTTGAGGGATCGAGCACACACATACAGATATATCAGGCCTAGGCCCAATTCAATCGGGGCTAGGCCAAAATTGGGATTTGCCCGTATACACGGCAATGATAATCGCGACTTTGGGATACGCTAGGCCAAAGTCGCGACGTTGGATATCGTGTATACGTAGTCATAGTCAATGTTGATCTACCTCTGCAACTGCAGGTACAGTCCCTTGCGAAAGTGAAAAAATGTTCTGGGGTCTATTCTGGGATCCGATTCACGTAATAAGTTCCACGGAGCTTTCATTTCGCTCATACTCAAAATATTCACTTCAGGCGCATATGCGAATAGGTAGGAACCGGCAGTTCCGCATAAGTAACCGAACATGTGGAACATTCGCACTAAACGATATTATATACACATATATAATATTTATATAGAAGAATACGATATTTGCAATGCAAACGTTTCACGTGAATCGGATCTCAGAATAGCCCCTCTAAAATTTCCCAAAATTCACGTATCTCCCACATTTTCTCCGAAAATCATGTCATCAATACACCTCTTTTTTATTTTTATTGAATTGCCCATCTTGTTGCCTTTTCAAAGAGGTATAATAGGTCGAAGTAGAGAAAGGATTGTATAAATTTATACGTGGACATCTTTTTAAATTAAATTAACACCGATGCTTTTTCTCAAATTAAAAATTGTTTACAGTTAATGGTACCTAATACGTTACAAACGTTTAATTTGAAAATTTGTTTTTTTAAAAAGGGTCTAAACATTTTTACCTTTTAATAAAAAAAAAATTGGCCCATGAGTGTTTTTGGGTTGCTGATATCTAATATGATATGGTGTCAAATTTTTCTAGATGGCCGAATCAAAATAAATTCTTTAGATTTTGCTTAAAGTTTGCATATGATGCCAATTTAAAAAATCAAGATGGTGGATATGGCGAAATATAATGATTTAAGAATAGCGAAAAGCCATGGATAACTTTTAAATCATTGGTGTGGTTGGTGGATAAATAAGAACTTTTTTAAATTTTAAACTTATCTTACTCCATTCTAGCTTAACCTACCTATCTCATCTACATATATCTTTAATTACCTATCCTATTCTAACGCTGTGCCCAGATTGTTCCCGATCCGAACGGTGTAGAAAAATTCGGAATCGAAATTGTGCCTATACTACAGCCGATCCGAACCATTTCAATCAAATAGAATTCTTATTAACAATTTATTGGCTTGAATTAATAACAGCAACAAAATATTAATTTCCTCATTATATGGTACATGCATTCGTACAAGTGATTTCCGACCGGAAAAATCAATCTGGATTGAATGGGCCGATTCGGTTCGGTTCGGGCCCAGTCTAGACACAGCATTAGAGTAGGATTGGTAATTAAAGATATATGTAGATAAGATAGGTAGGTTAAGCTAGAATAGAGTAAGATAAATTTAAAATAAATTTTAAACATTTTTTTCAAAAACGAAAGAGGAAAAGGATAGAGATAATTCTTGAACATCCCCGTAGGATTAATAGAATAAGCGTAGAACAAATAATAAGCATATAGCCTATAGGGTAGAAATGAAATATTGCAACACATTCAAATAAATGCAAAACAGAAAAGCGAAAATCGCTCCGTGTGTTTGTTCGTCGGCAAGTGGACGGGTTTTTATTTTTCTGGACGGGTGAGCTTAGTTTTCAGGAATGAATAAGAGAAAACTAAAACTATAATCGAGGAGATAAGGATTCAAGGAATTTCGCGACTTAATATTATAAATTATTTTCATTATCTAATAATATTTTTGTTTGTTACTTACCCTTAAAAACAATAGTAATATATCCTTTACAAATGGTAAGAGAGTTACTTTTATCCTTTTCAGCGTCAGTAGTGCAACATTTAACTTAATTGTATTAATGGAAACTTTGTGCGATTTGCGTTTTCAAATCAGTTGTCGTGCGTGTAATAATATAAAACCACTTTTTCACATTTACGGTCACTATGTGCGCGCTTTATTCCTTAAGAAAACTAAAAACACCCTTTCATTAACAAACAACTTTTGAACTTCCCCTATAAGAAAACAATATAACTGTTATTTCGAGCTTAAGCAGTTTTTTTGTGTATTATAGTTAGAAAATGCGTCGCTTCTATTCCTAATAACCCAATAAGTGCATTCAACAAAATATGAGGGTTTGTCCAACAATATAGATCACCGCAATCACAAAATGTTTTGAAACCTAGGAAATATTTAGAATTGTTCAAAAATGTTGACTGATAATTCCCAGATCAATGTCGAATTTTAGAAGCTACAACCATTATGAAATAGCACCGAAAAACGAGGTTGAAACCGTCACCTTTCTTCGGTTAGAATTTAAAAATCTAATATTTTGACAAAGTTTTGATGCCGCGTTTTTTAATATGACCAGATCGGGACCAGGAAATTTATAGTAGTTATTGAAAAAATATGCAAAAAAGGGAAATGTTACATTTTCAATTGTCCCTTGATTTTAAAACATTTCTAAATAAGTCGTCATTTCCATAAATAATTGCCTAGCCTGCCCAAAATAATGATTGCTTCACTCATTTATGTAAATGTCAGGAAGTTCATAAAAATTGACAAAATCAAATATTATTTATTCGGAAAAATAGCTACGTATACATGATAAACAATATCTGAATTCTTTTGTGCGCCTTGTTCTGAAACAACCATACATTGAACAGAACAAATTTGCTCTGCTGATTGAACAGAACATGCCGTTCACCTAGTATATCTATTAAAGCCAAGATGAAGCTAAATTCAATTGATGAAAGGTCTTTGTCAGTTTTCATAAAAACATCAGCTAATACATAGATGTAAACAAATCGACATTTGTAATGAAGTTAATTGTGGGAATTCAGTACTCTGCATGAATTAATCTTGTTCACCAAAGTCTTCTTTCGTTTCTCTATAAAACGGTTCCACACGGATAATTCACACACAACTAATAAATTTTTTCATAATTTCTAAAGACGTTCCAATTTTCCAATATTATTTAAAAATGTTTTCAATAAATACATGTGATTTTGGAGTAGTTCAGAAGCCTTACGGAAAAGTAAACTTGGTTCTCTCGAATCAAATTTCTTTCAATCATTCTAACCAGATAATGCAGTTTTTTATTATATCTCTCCTATACTGCTTCGGTTACAGAAGTTACACTGGATCAAGCACCCCTAAATGACCCAAATGCCATGACAACTACAAACCGCCCGAGAATAGCACTACCTGGCGCATCCTGCACACAACCCAAACATAAAGTTAATATTACAAAATCAGAAAATTTATTGAGCTATTGCGTTTCTTTACATTTTAACATGAACAAATAAACTATTAAGGAAAATAATATGACATATTTTAGTGTACAAGGAAAATGATGTGATTGTTATATTTCCCTAAAGTAGACAAGCTTGATTCATTAGAAATGTATCGGCTCGAAGTTGTACTTTTCTGGATCCCAGGTGATGATGATGAAGTAGTTTTCTACCTAACGAAACAAGAACCATATTTTTCTTTATTAGTTAAGTACTATAAATGCCGTGGATTGCTATTTCCTGCAACAATAAATAACTATTACTAACTAACGCTTTTAAAATATCCTTACAAAAATATTGCGGCCATTCAAAATATTCAACGAAATCGTAAAATGTTTAAAATTCTAGGTCGTCTTATTGGATCAATACGGTTTTTGCTGTCTTCGAAAGTTGTATCTTGTCATTCCATAACCTCTTACATAGATATTATAAATTGTTCTTCATCTGACAAAATTTGGTTTCATTTAATGATACCTATTTCATAGTATCCGCCAACTCGAAATTGTCTTTTTATAAGTTGGATTGCTAGAATTTTCAACTGAGATGATATTAATATTTTTCAGCGGCCCTTTTTTATTACTGTAATCTACATAAAATGAGAAATTTTTACGATTTTCGTAGTAGATCTTTTAATGTGTATGACAATAAAATCAGAACCCCAAACTTGCTTACATTTTTAATAAAAATTTATTAAATTATATTAGCTGCTTTCTTCTGTCAACCTTATACATTGAAGAAAACAAATTTGTTCTAATCATTGAGAACAAGCTGTTCCTCCGCTATCGCGCCCGTGGCTTGTGTTTATATGTGTATAAATATGTGATCTATTGGTATGAAAATGTAATAATCCATTCCCAGTATGAAATAGTGCAAGCCTTTTTGCGGTAATCAAATAATTCTGTATAAAAAATATATGCAATGTAAATGGCTAAATGTGTAATATATAAGATGTGACGAGGTGACTAGATAATGACTTAACGATTTTCAATCAGAGGTTCAAGCATGTTTCATCTTGCTTTATTGTAAGGCCAATTGTAGGTACTTACCACCCTATGAAATCCTGTGTAAATGTAATCAATTTTGTAATTGGTAAAGTGAGAGGTTGCCCTTCACAAAAGACATTACAGAACCGATTCGGTAACGATTACATTTCCTACTGGGTGTTGCTACTAATGCTATGACCAAATAATTCCTTGTTTCCCCATGTATTATCTTCCAGTAGTATCAGCGGTTCACATCATTACAAATATTGCTTATGGCTCTTTTGCTTCATGTTTCCGCGGCATATGTCCAGAGGCAAAGTTTTTTTATAAAGGTTAGGTATTTCAAGTTCATGGAAATTAAACGAGGAAGATGGGCTTACATACATACATATATAATATTACTTGTATCTTTCTCCCTGAGGTTTACGGACAATATATGCAAAAAAAAAGTTTCTCAAAATAACTCCCTTTATGGCCTTATTTGAATTTCATAAAAAAAATTGGGGAAGGGCAATTTGGTAAACTTGCCCAGATATTAGAAAGTTTATCGGTTTATTATATTATAAAGGGTGGTCCAAACATAGACGAAAAATAAAAAATTAAAGGGGGCTGTTAAATCTATAAAGATGTACGTTCGGTGGCTTTGTATACTTCTCGAGATTTTCACGATGTTTTGATTTTTTTTTCGAGTTCCTACTCTGACCGATTTAGTTCCCTTTTTTTTTTTTATTTTATAGGTCACTTATCATAGGGTAGGTAATATTAAATTAATTACTATTTTTATATTAGTTATCAACATAATAATAAATGATATCTCAACACAGCGCAGGATTTCCATTTCTCGAAAGTTTAAGCAGTCATATAAAAACAGACATTTACGAAACGTAACGCTTTCAAAAAACATTTCTTGATTGTGAAGACCCATTACAAGTGGAGAAGATTTAAGTGACAATTCGTATGTTAGATGTAGTGCGATTAATACTGCAATGCAGATAGATGAAATTAACGTTAATGACATATGATTCCAACAAAGTGGTGCGATCTGCCACACAGCACACGAAACAATGACATTATAGCCAAACCAAACCAAACTCCAGATTGTCTCCTTTTGAAGACTAAAACTGAACGCTAAGTTGGGGCTTAGCCTGTTTGGATATCTTCTTCTGCAGTTTTTTGAAAATAAGGTATATGTGAACCACCCTGTGATTATTTAATATCTGATGGAAGAAAACGAACATTATTTCGTGCAATCCAGACGTCAGTACTCAAAAATTTCTCAAAATGTATACACCCAAAACCGGGTTGGCGATTAGACTTACACTTTAGTCACGCCTAATGTCAACAATTACACAATAGGTCTGTTTGCGTACTTCTGTCTAAACAATTTCTCTGGCAAAAACTGCATGCATAGAGAGGGCAAATGTAAACGAATGTGGATATGAAATAAATGTTTCCTAATTTGCATTATTTCTTTTTACAGATTGATACATGGAAACACACCAATGTAATATTTTGATCCATTTTGCTCAACTAGAAAATGCTATTATAGCTATCAATTGCTTACATTTAGCAGCACAATCTTACCCACAGAAAATTTGCTGGGTAAAAACTTTATGAATTTCTCCTCTTGGGGAAAGGAAACTTCCCAGTTCAAAAAGTACGCCACGCGTTTTGACGTAAAGTTTCATAAAACTTAAAGTACGATAAAAACCCTCTTACAAATCAATAAAAATGTCAGTAGAAGTTCTCCATATTGCCACTAAGACCAAATACGTCTATCAACAACATCAAAGATGAATTATATTTACATGACGAGAAAACATCTACAACCTTTTCAGGAATATTCAGGAAACTACAGAACACAAATTTATAATACAAATTGTTTCGATACCGTGAAAAAGCCCTTTGAAATGATATCTCACATGCTAGAATACCAAAGTATTAATGTGTTGGAATAGATACCAAACTTTAACTCCAGATTTCCATAGAAAAATATTGTTGAATTCTGGCCTCTTATAACATTTTAAATTTGGTAAAACAGATCCTACGATATAAGCGAATGAAAACTTTGGGTTTCACTAACTAATATGTAGAAGATTCGGGTGACTGACAATAGTATTTTGTTCAAGGGTTAAATGGACTCATACTAAAAATATCTAAAGCTCAGCTTGATTGTAACATGGGGCTATTGTTGACCATCGGTCGTTCAATAAAATCTGATCCGGAGAATTAAGGCAATTTGTAGGCGGATGTCCGTCAAACTTTCCTACAAAGAATTCAGTATGTCCATTTAACCCGCGACTGGGCCCATTAAATTTAAAAGTTTGAACTGACTTAAAAATTGATTGGCGTTAGTAAAATTGAGATGATGAAAAATTCCCACTAAAGAATGAAACTGCTGAAGAATGTAGGACGTCCAGTCCACTCTAGCACTTTAGTATAATCTGTATGGTCTTGCTTCCAATTAATTTTTGTATTTCCAACAATATCTTACTTAGATGCGAATCTCCTACCAACATCCTTCGTAAATTGAATTTCTGCGCGTTTTTTTTTCATTTCACCCCACTGTTCCTTTACCCTTCTGCACTTTTCAGTTGAAATTAACTAAATACAAGATAAAGGCGACCTCTTTGGCGCAGAGCAACGGAATATTTTTTGGAGAAATCTCTTGGCAGGCGATGTGTTAATTTCGTTATCATAAATTCATCAAATCTATGTTTAGTAGAAGCTCGGGAAAAATAAATCTGGCAAGTTTCTACGATATATGTGATTGAGAAGCCCGGGCCGGATATTGCCAAAGTGTATATATTTAATTGAGAATATTGACCAATTGTAAAAGGATATCTAAAACCTATGGTGAAAAATTAATGCCGCCCATTAATTGCCTTTTCATAATTAATCACAAATTTGCCAATTTCCCCCCGAAAGTTTTAATGAATACGAACCGAAAATAAACACTGGACGGCAGAAATTAGCCAAGGCAGTCGCTGTAAAAGCCTGCTAATAGGGGAACTGGGCGAAAGTGTAACTCATTTGTCTGCTTGACAAAAAGTTATGTTTAAAGAACTGAGTAGAGCAAAAGCACGGGCGGTCTCCCTCAAGAACCGTTGGCCTAAACAAAAGCAATGAGCTAAGTAAATGGTTAGGAATTTTTGTAGTAATTCGTCTGCAAAGAATTTTTGGTGACAGCATGCCAGGGTATTGCTATGATAATAGTAGCTCCGTTGTGACCAATAAGTGCGACAGTATGACTGTATGAATTCAATTCACACAGCCGAAATTTCGACCACCACAGCTGTGGGGCTCGCTTTGCGCATTCAAATATCCGAGGCAAAAGCACTCCTCGCTCAACAAATCCCATCGCTGTGTGCGGTACTGTTCGCATATCGATACAATTTGGCTACAATAAATTAGTAGTCAAGAGATTTGACTGCGTTCCTCCACAGAAGGAAGTTCAAGAATCTTTTCTTTTTATCTTCTTGAGCTCATTCCGGGCCATAGGGCCAATTTGTGACCCAGCACTGCTGATTTGAAGAAGCCGCTGAATGCACACAGAACGGTTCAAACTAAGCCCTGCTGCTGTGTCCCAATAATCACCAACAATCAATAAATTCCTCCTAATTATTTATCAGGCACAACAGAAGAGCACTCGGCCTGTACCCTCTGACGGGGGAATACATGCTTTTTCTCTGGACCAAGTGGAGCTCCGTTGCCTGGGTCCTTCCAAACTACGATCGGGTTAAGTCAGCACTTCCTGAACAACATGCAACCGCTAGTAATTCACAGGTATCGCTTCAAAACACTTTAGCAATCGATTGCGATCCAAATCACTCGATTCACTCGACGAAATGTCTTATTAGGGAAAATGTCAAATTTGTTAGGCCTGAGGACTCCGAGCAGAGCACACTCGGACGACATTCTGAAATTACTTAGGCACCACAGGAAGCATGAGGCACCAACTTTCGCAGTAGTTTTCTCGAGCACTGGTCGGCTATTTTACTTCCATAACTTTTTTCTCTACAATAGGGAAATAGCTCATTCACTTTTTCTTCGGTCCGGCAAAACAAAATAAAATGGCAATTTGCGCGAAACGGGCTCGTCAAACGCTCAAAATATATTACTTTTTGATGCAATTTTCGCTCCAGCAGCAAATCGAGAACTTTGCACTCGTTTTAAGGAATTTTCCTTCTGGAAATCTACAATTTTTCGTATATGAATAGTCGCGAATTTCGGGAAAATTTACGAGAGAACTAACATGGCCGACAATCACCGACAACGACGACAATCTTCATGCTGGTGTAGAGTAGAGAAAGTTGGAAGATTTTTTTATCAGCCACTTCGAGTTCTCGAGTGCAGCGGCGGGCTAGAGCGAGTGTGGCGCCGCGAGCGGGCTGAGAGGCGAGAGCGATAGCCCAACTCCTACAACTCTGGTGTGAACTGTGTGATAATTTTAGCCACAGTGATCTTTATCATCGGCGGCTAATGCGCGGGTGGAAGCATATGCTATTTTCATAGAGCAAATGTCGGATAAATCGCCGATAGCTGCACTTGCCCCCGGTGTTCCGCTTATCGAAATGCGACCGGGGGCCATCGCCGTTTTTCAGTACGTCCTCTGTTTGAATTCGCTTCGCGGTGCGACGAGAATCGAGATGCGCCCCAACCCCAACTTTTTAAGCTCATGCTGCTCTCTTATTAGAATTAGATGAACATATCAAATCGACAGAGCTTTTTTCCCCTTTCGCTTTTACTTTTGGCTGGTTTAAGTTTGTGGCTACGGCGAAGTGTTTTTAGAGCGAAGAAGCGCAATTCTATTTAAACGTGTGATACGAATTAATGGCGAGATGTCTAACGTAATAAAATCCATTTCTGCCAACATCAACGGAAAAACGAAAGAGAAGAGCGATGCTAACGCAATCGGGGAGGTTCTTGTTATTCAGGCCTCAATTTTTGGGAACGGGGTTCGAAACATTTTGCTGTGCTAATTAACGGAAAAATAATGAAAAAATTCTATCTCGACCCGTTTTCGAGATATAGGGCAATTCGCGAACCACCTAACGTTCGTAACTTTTAGGAAAATTCTATTATATATTATAATTTCCCTTTTATAAACTGCCGGTGGAGTTAATTTTCCTTTTACAAACTACCGGTGGAGCACAGCAAAATGTTTCGAACCCCGTTCCCAAAAATTGGGGCCTGAGTAACAAGAATCGTGCCACGCAATCCTTCGAAATGGTCAAAATCCCTCTAGATTAAATGTAGGAATACTCACGGACTCGCAAGCCACTTTCAAACCTTTTTCGGTCATTGTTTCGTCCAAACTGGTAGAATAATGACGTGACCGACTATCCGATTTAGAGCATCACCTGTTTACCACTCTATTTTGGGTTTCAGGACATAAGGAACATAGGGGGAAAGGAGCAGGCGAAAGGATTGAACAGTGCAGGTACAACTCCCAACGAATCCCTAAGATAGCCAGTGCATGCTTCCCTGGGATCCGTTAAGAGAAGAATTCAAATAGTTAATAAGAGGTGGGTGGATCTCGGAACATGTCAAGTTTCCAAACTGGCATGACCTATCTAAGAACGTTGGCCTTCTCAGGGCACTCGAATGGAGATTTCCAGAATAGTGGCTTCATTAATCCATAGAGCGCATGCAGCTAATGCCATAGACAAATAAATATAAAGATTTACCACTTCGAACAGGCAAAACGCGACCAAAATTGAGAGCTCTACAGTGATCCCTTCACATGTGCTGCGGCGGCAATAAGCGAGCTCGAAACAGGCGAAGCCGCAGTTGCTCAGCGTGGCCTGCTTTTCGTATGCTGTGCAGTGCAGGGCGAATTTCAAGAAAAAATACCAAAGAAACAACGCAACTGAGGGTTCGTACGATAGCTGCGCTGAAGGGGCCACGGTGCTTTTCTAGATGTATCACGACACCTTGCACCTGTTAGTTTCGAATTATTTTCTTCGATTTCGGCGTTTATACATCAAAAGACAAATACCTTCATATTCCTTAAATGATTTTTAGAGCTAAATACGTCTCGCCGTCCTTGCCTAGGCGAAACCCCAAGAGCAGACAGTGCAGGATAATCAATCGCCGCCAAGTTTATGAAAAATATACTCTCATTTTCCCTTACTGTTGCTAGAGCTGAAAGTGTCTTCTTCCGCGTTCTTACCAAAGCGAAATCAAGTAGGTATCAACATGGTATCAGGCAGCACAGGATATATTTTTGAATGAAGATCATGAATTAAAGGACCCTGCATCACAGGGAAATTTGTTTATCCTATCCTACTTGCACTGGAGGGTTCTCGCCTTTACCTACATCTTTAGATTGAAATTCGTTAAACGAGATAAAGGAAAGATGCGAAGCCCCACAACTCTTGTGTTGTTTCCCTTTTCAGCATAGCCGCTGCCATTGTTCTGTATCCGTCACTATGAAAGCATTGCCTTTAAATAACGACTTCCCACCGGCTGTTCTGTTTCTGGCTTTACATTTTGCGCTAGAATGACTAGAAATTCAGATGGATGAAACAGATAATAATAAAGAATGTATGTAGGTAATTTGGCGTTTTATATTGATAAACTAAACTTCCTCCATATTTAAAATATCTCAATTAGCAATTTTCGCGGCAATATCAAAATCTAAAGAAATCAAATTTTGAAAGGAAACAACACAATACTAATTTGTAAAAAAGATATCTACTTTAAGTAATCAATTCCGCATTCTTAAAAATTGCATTTCAGATAATCCTCACATTAAATTCATTAAAAATCCTCGATTGTGCAAATTTTTCATATTTCGCGTACTAGCTCTAAACAGTAGAAAATCTACAGCCAGCCAGCCCACGAATCATTTGTTTATTTATTGCCTTCACCCTATGCTCAAGCAAGGCAGCGCAGCAATCGTACAAACCCTCAAGGCGGAACCAGAATCAAAGAATATTCTATCAACAAGAACGGACACTCTAATACGCCTGCTAATGCCTAACTTATAGTATGCTGTTGTATGCCGATTAGCTAAAACAGAAACGAACGAATACCATTATATTCCTGTAAGTAATTTAGAGAATGAGCCATAATCGGCAAAAATTCCTCAAGTACGACATGTACAGTGTGATATACAAAATGCAGCAGTTTTTACAATGGAGTTTTAAAGGTGATTTCTAACTCTCTCTATTACCATGATATCTTAGTGCTACCTCTCCTCAGGGTCATAAAGCATAGGGACAATGCTATTGAAGAAGGGGGAACGCAACGCAGGTAGCGCACACGTAGTTGATAAATACGTACGCACGCGGTTGCTCCCATTTTTTCACTCTGCATTTTAAAGGGGATTTCTAACGATTCATAGCGACTGTATGCGGCGCTAACGTGGCTAGAGAGCTAGCATTGGGTGGTGTTATTTTATTAAGAGATTTGACTTGACTTGAAAAGTTCGGAACATTATGAAATGCAATTAAGTAAATAGCAGTTCTTTCGTTTTAAAAAGGATGGGTGTGGCATTGCGAGAAACAATTTTCAGGAAATAAGATTTGTACCTTGCTGGAAAATAGAAATTGTTCAAAATAAAACCATGCACCCTCTAGAAGCGTTACAATTTTCATAGCATCTCCTCCATAAATTTTTGTTTTGCTCTTACATATTACTTGTTTATAACTATCTATTTCCAACAAAATGAAACGTCTGGTCCGGTTAACGGTACCCAAGGTCGCTAAAAGATAAGGAAAAACGTCACGAGCGTCCCTTCTTGTTCATAGCCATTCTTACAGCATCGAGTTGCACGATTTTGTGTTGCATGTACACACACACACTGAGACGCCAGAATAGGAACTGGTTTTAATTTGGACGCTAACGCCAGACTCGACGCCACATTAGCTGCGTTCGACTTGCCACTTGCCACTGCCTCTGTGAGCCGGCTCACTTTGAAATCAGCTGTCAAATTGACTTGCTCAGTTTCGGCTCACTGAGCGTGGCTGTGCAAGAAAAACGCTTAGAAGTGATATGATATTTCAGTTATGTTCTCAAAATGGCTAGAGGGGTTGATTCTGATAGAGATTGCTCAGAGAAGAAATACTGTACTAATCTCACGTGATGTCAATATCTAGCAATCCATCATGTATAAATGTCAGAGGAATTGAGGTGAGCCAACTGAGAACAAAATTAGTTGGCTCAGGTAACTCAGTTCTGACTCAGAAAACACTAGCGACGCCATTCGGAAAAAGAGGAACATTAGGAGCGAGAAAAACGGTGTAGCTCAGCGAGAAACTGAGCAAACAGCCGGCTCACTCACTACGTATACCCGATATACAAAGTCGCGACTTTGGCCTAGCGTAGCCCAAAGTCGCAATTATCTTTGCCGTGTATACGGTCAAGTCCCAACTTTGGCCTAGCCCCGATTGAATTGGTCCTAGGTCTGATATATCTGTATGTGTGTGCTATATCCCTCAAATGACACAACCCAGCAGGAAATTGGAGATTGCGTGAAATTGTACATCGATGATTTCATGCATGACTAAGGTATGTATGCCAATTCTGAGGACATAGCCATGCTAACAGGAAGGCATAGGAGTTTGTTTGTTTCAAGTGAGCTGAAGTTTTATTGGGGTTTTGTTGTTTCATGCGCTTCTCAGTAATCCAAATCTTCTTCTTTTTGTATTTTTGTGATGACCCCATACATTCCGTGGTCATGCAGAAAGGCATGCATGACTTTCCAATGACATCGCCGTGAGAAATGTCATCGATGTTGGAATGAGTATACATGCCCTTTTATTGATGACTTCCTCGATGCCGTCATGTGTAAATTTCCTGCTGGGAAATCTTAATCGCACACCGATAGCACACAAGGGCAAATTTCTTAGCCCACTTTGTGTCGTTTACACGAGCAGCCTTGATTTTGGCCTACAACCGGTTTCTAGTTCTGATTTGGGACTGTCGTCTATACGTACTCACTGAGGCAGTGGCGAGTCGAACGCAGCTATGATGGGTGAGGCTTCCGTTGCCTGTTTTATTCTTTCTCGGAATATATCCTGCACAGCGCGCGAAAAGCAGGCCGCGCTGAGCAACTGTGACTCTCTGACTTTATTTGTCTATGTTAATGCCTACTCTCCAATGAGTAGACCGACCATCAACCAGTTGGCTGATAAAATACGTTCGTACACATTCCTATCAATGGTAGATGTTACTTGTCAGAGAGTTCTGTTTGCTTTGATCGGAAATAAGTTTTTATTTCGTAATACAGTCACTGGTAGAGGCACTGGTCAGAAATAGAATTAACGAATAAAATCGAAACGAATTTAATAGCTGAATTATTTGCAAAATTCCTATTGGAATCCTGTATATAAAATTCAGCCATTTCAAGTTGTTTCAACAAACAGGAAACGAGATACATAATTCCACCTTGTCAAGGTTATTACCTAGTGTATTGCATAGCCTTACATTTCAGGAAAGATACAGGCTACCTGTGGATAGCCATATACGCACGATACACACAACATACATTATTTTGTTGAAGGAGTGCTATCAAATGATTTAAGGTTTTGTTAAAATATGAAATTAATGGTCGCAACAAAATTCTAGATCCTTATTAATTGTTTTATATAGTCAAACCCTTATTTCATTGGACTAAAAATAACAATGGACGTAAATTTAACAATTTCCCTGTAACACTGTACTTAATATGTATGTATGGATCTAGGTTCCAAACTACTACTAAAACCTGCTGAATTTAACGTAGTTTAACTAACCCTAACGAGAGCAAAGTAAGAGCATGCCCACCAAAACAAAAGCGAGACGGGAGAATCATATTACAATGAGAAAGAGAAGGTCGCAGCATTTTGGTTGGTTGATCTGCTCATTGGAGAGATTATACATACCTACATTTAATAATTTTTTGTCTTTCCGTTTGTTTGTCGGAGCTAATCTCTGGAAGGGCTGGTACGATTTCTATGGGAGTGTCACTGGCAGGTAGAGTATTTTTTTAGCGTGATTTAGTTTACTTTTTGTGTATCTATCAGTTTGTCCGGGATAATCTCGGTAACGACTAAGCCTATTTAAATGGGACCTTTACTGGAGCTAAAGTAGAGTATTTTGTCGTTTAGCATTTAAGCTACCACGGAAATAGTTTGAGAAACAGTTTCATGGATTTTGCAGCAGTTTTACCGCGCATGAATTGGAAATATTTTGTTCATTCTGCAACGGTTTTAATTTACAAGTATGGAAAATCCGAGCAAAGTTTGGACGGATCTGCTAGTATGCAATGTACAAATAAATAGTTTTCGTAATCAACTAGCCACCTCCAGCTTCTCGTTCATGAAGTTGCATCTAAATTTGTTGAATGTTCTTACTTTTATGATGGAATTCCTACCAGTTGATATTCGGCGCTCAGTCAGGCGGTGCCTTTTTAAGAGGGCGTGACTTGCATTTAAGTTCATAGGCATAGCATTTGTTCTTGTTTTGTTTTGCTTTAGTGATGTTTTTTTATTTCTCTTTTATTTTAAAGTTTTTGCTTCTTTTGTTGATTTGATTAAATTATAGAGTAGTATAGGTTCAATCTCGAATCATTCTTCAAAGTCGACACTTATTTTCAAGCGGCGGTCAGTTCTACAATGCCTTCCATATGCTACGTTTTAGCTATTACGTTTATTTACAATTTATTTATAATTTTTCCGGGCGAATCCAGACAGCAAGCACCCTTGCGATTCAACATTAGTATTTAGCCAATTTCTGACAAACTTAAGGTTAAATGTTACTCCATTCATTTTGTTATGCTTTTTAGGGTTCCATAGTCTGCTAGGAAACCTTATAGGACTCTAATCTGTGCTTATAGTTTCGCTCTGGCCATCTGTCTGCATCTCTAATCTTCTCATTTATATACATATTAAAATTTAGTATACGGACGTAGTAGATGGATGACCGC
The DNA here is from genome assembly GCA_947538895.1 of Neoitamus cyanurus. Classification (NCBI taxonomy): domain Eukaryota; kingdom Metazoa; phylum Arthropoda; class Insecta; order Diptera; family Asilidae; genus Neoitamus; species Neoitamus cyanurus. The sequence continues at coordinate 32,231,810 of OX384541.1, read as the reverse complement.
AAAAAAAAATGAGATCTTTGCAAACACATTTTCTTGGACTTCCCTCCCATAGAGTTTACAGTTTTCACACCATATGTGTTTATGGAATTCGGTATTAGGTTTTCGCATAGAAAGAATTTATTCTCAATCAGGAAATATGAGCTACAACGCAGGATAAATTATATTATTTAGTAAAAGTAAAATAAGTGTTTTATTAAAATAATTTTATTGTTAAGTAAGAAATATAAGGCATAATATTGAAAGCAAAATTACCAAATAACAACTTTCATTGAGACAAAATAAAAACAAATACTATTCTTGTCAGAAATTAGCTGTGGCTTCAATTTATTATGTCTGCAGTTCGAGTGAACATGTTAAAATGCATTATCAGAATATCAACGTCATCGCTCACATTGCGCTCATAGTTTCGGTAACACATAGGAGTTCCTGGTTCAACAATAACAAATTTTGACCTCTCATCACAGAATTCATTTATTTGGTTTAGAATCAGTTTCTGGGTGCGTGGTTGTTTCGGCCACCCTTTCTGTCCCGTCTACTTGCTTCTTAGGTGCATCAGCGTCCACTGACCATAATTTGATGATATCCTTCTTATTAATTTTACCCATTGCATTCCTTGGCAATTCACCCATTACCATCAATACAGATGGCATGGAGTACGTAGGAAGCTTTTCTGAACAGAATACTTTTAACGATTCTAAGTCCAGCTCTGCATTGTCCCTAAGTACAACTGTAGCTGCGATTTTTTGGCCCCATGTGATGTCTTCTAATCCCACAATAGCCACGTCTTTAATGTTGGGGTGATTTAGGAGCTGTGTTTCTATTTCTAAGGCTGATACCTTATACCCTCCAGTCTTAATAATATCAACGCTTGATCTGCCGAGTATTTTAAAATTTCCATCGTAGCTTGCAACGTCACCTGTTTTGAAAAAGCCCTCGTCAAACTCGCTATTTGTCTCATTGGGTCGGTTGAAGTATTCCTTAAATACGTTTGGGCCTTTTACCTGCAATTCGCCAACTACAGGCGAACTTTGCTTGCTGCTTTCATACAATGGAATGTCTGCCTTACACCAGAACCCCTTGTTGGTCTCTCCTTTGCTCTGATACAGAGTTTTGCCTTGGCCATCAACTATTCGAACTTCAACACCAGGCAATGGTTCGCCAACCGTTCCGGGTTTTCTTGCGCGACTCTTATCTTCTACATAAGGATTACTCAATGCCATTCCAATTTCCGTCATACCATACCTCTCCAATAACCTATGCCCAGAAATCTCAAACCACCGGTCAAATACGGTAACAGGAAGTGGCGCGGAGCCCGATATCATCAACCGGATATTTTTCTTACAGTGATTCTCGATGTATTCCACCATTCTGGAATTCTTAGCGAATATTTTGTCGTATTCTTCAATTAGGAAGTTGTAGATAGTGGGGACGGCCATGAACATGTTCACGCGATCTTTGGCAGGAGTATTAATTCCAAGTAAGGCGCTCCAAGCATTGTGACTATCAAAGCGATCGTGCATAACAATTTTTGCGCCCACGCTGAGGGGACACAAGAGTGCGTTAACGCAGCCATGTACGTGATTTAACGGAAGAACGTGCAGAAGGCAATCTTTGTTTGAAAATTGCCAGGCATCAGTTAAGCAATTAACCTGAGAGCTAACATTTTTATGCGAGAGGACAACTCCTTTGGGGCTACCAGTAGTCCCTGAGGTGTACAAGATCATGGCATTCGATTTCGTATAAAAGTCAGAACTCAAAGTACTTTCAATCACCAAGTGCTGGCTAAATTGTAGAACATTTTCGACCTTTGGGTCCAACCAGGACACTTGAGAATCAACTTCGGGAATGAATGCGTGGTCGATTACGATTAGAATTTTTTCCAGACTTTCGGCAATGGGTTGCAGAGCAGATTCGTATTCAGGTGTTGTGATAATTAAGTTTGCTTTCGAGTCAGTGATGAAGTACTTGAGAAGTTCAGGGGGATGTCGAGTGCTCAATGGAACTGCTACTTGGCCAGATATCCAACAAGCCCATTGAGCTATTGGGTAGATGGCATCATTAGGACACAAAAAGGCGACTCGGGAGTTTGATCCACTTCCTTAAGAATTGAGATTTGGTTAATTTTGAAATAGTTAAGATGTATTCATATATACCACAAAAGTTTGATATTTGGAAGGAAAGTTTCTTTGCTGCCATATAAAGTCGGATGTATGAATATTCACCCAATTCGTCCTTCAGTGCTGCTTTATGCCCGTAAAGTAGAGCCTTTTTGAAAACTGGAACAACATCTCCGGCTTTTTCCTCTTCAGCGAAGGTACTTTTTAGTTTTAAGAGTATCTCATTCTCGTCTTCTATAGTAAATTTTTTCAACTGCAAATAAAGATGAAATATAAATATCGTTAATTAATAATCCGATCCATCAAAAAAGCTGATAGGAAAATTAAATTTTCAACATAATCTTTCTTTAGAGTTAAGAATTTACGTAGAACGTGGATTCATTCAAAGGGCAATATTTCTTGCTCTGACTCTACAAGCTATTTCACATAAGGTGTGACAAAATAAGAGGAGTGATAGATCTCACCTAGGCATACAAAAAAGCACTAAATGAAACCTCAACCGTTTGGGAGTTACAGAGTGATTCATAAATTTGGCAATTTCATGGTATACACAATGCACATTATTATGATCTATTCAACGCAGCGGTATCAAACTTACGCCAAAAACTATATCAATGTCCTTTTCACAAAAAATACTAGAATAATGGCCTTAACCCGTCTACCCAGTTGGCATCTAATAGACAAAAGCTGTTAACAGTTTGTACATTTTTAATTTAAAAAGTAATAAACAGGCTAAGCTCATACTAAACCCGCAGATACTATAATAAAGAGAGATACTTTAAAGGTAAGACACAAAAAGACAATAGATAAATTACTTCAGCAAAGAGGGAATAAAGGGAAGTTTAGCCATTCAATACATCTTGTACTTACAACTTGGTAAGGATCGTGGCGCTGAAGAGCGGAGCTCAAAATTCGGACAGCAGTAGAATAGCCAGGAAATGGAAAAAAAATCTTCTTCCTCTCCCCCCAAATTACAAAGTGAGCAGCGGACAGTACCTTCTTTGCGCTTTGGGGTGTGGTTAAGGGAAGGAAAAGAAGGAGGGCAAGGTTGTTGGCTTGTATTATAGGAATTGGAATTTTTAATATTATAAATAAAGAATTCTTTAAATACCATTTTACACGTACTAGCGATATATGCACTGTTTATTTTTGGAGGGGTATGTGGGTGGTGTAATATGTCGGAGTGGTGGTTTTTTTGAAGAGATATATGATTTTTAAATTGGAAAATGCAAAATGTGTTAAGGCAAACTGATTATTTAATAATTTAAGGGTGATAAAGGGGGCGGCGGGAAGAATTCCGTTTGTGGTCAAATCGATTAGATATTACATATAGGGCCTGATTCTGGTTGTCACCTCACTTTCCGTGACGTGACATCTTATAGCTGAATATCGAAGAAATATTCTTATTGGAATCAAAACAGGCAATTCAGCTATAAGCTGTCACGTCACGGAAAGTGACATACTCTAGGTCAGCTACGGAAAAATGTTTTCACATAGTGCAACTCTAGAACGTTTAGCTTCTTATAAGTAAAAAATATCTTACGTTTCTAACAAATTTCGCACGGAAAATGCCGCACATTCAGCTGTATGCCGTCAGTGGTGTTGGGTTAAAACTCAAATATTTTATATATTTCGTTCGGAAAGATCTTCAAATGTTTAGTGATTTGGGAAGAGAACCTCTCAGGCTAACATTCAGCAGAAGATAACTTTTCGATTCAAGCCACAGTAAATTTCTTTTGAACTTTGCTTCTTCCGCTGTAAGAGCCAATGCATTTATTTCTAGATTTCAGACCACTTTGGCCAATAGCTGCATGCGTGCGCTGAACCACTTCACGGCTTGTAATTGTAGAAGTAGTCCTTTATACCAAAATATAATTCACTAGCATTTTCATGAAATATTCAAGATTCACTAAACAAATTTTCCCATATGCCACAAATTATGGTGAAATTCAGTAAAACCACTTTATTACAACGAATCAACCAGCACTTGCAAGTCTATCAAACTACGCTATAGCGCGCCACACATTACTATCGCATTTGCTTCATGTGCAGTTCTGAAGTGCATTAGAAAACTCTATGGTGCAAAAACGTAAACAAAACCAATCTGGTGTGAAGCATCTATTAAACGAAAAATCACAGAGGCGGGCATAACTGCATCTTAAAAAGAGAGTGAACTTTCTTTGTGTAGCATTTCTATATTTTTCAGCACACGTGCGGGGTAAGTGGTACCTTACCGCACGGGTTTCCATGCGGTAAGTCATCAATTAACCACGGTGCGCTAAGGAGCCGATTGCCCACGATGGCTATAAACGAACTCGCTTCGCTCGTGCGTCTAACACCGCCATCGTGGGCAATCGGCTCCTTAGCGCACCGTGGTTAATTTATGAGTCACCGAATGGAAACATGTACGGTAACGTACCTACTGCTTACCCCGCACTCGTGCTGAAAAATAGCATACGTAACTCGGGCGGTAAGTAGCCGAGTGCCCATGATGGCTGTTAACGCACTCGCTTCGCTCGTGCGTCAACACCGCCATCGTGGGCAATCGGCTACTTACCGCCCTTGTATCGTAATATACTATTAAGTATGAATCAAGACGTATGACAACCCTAATCTGGCCTTACAACTTTAGTCTGAAACATTTTTTACTAAAAGGCACAAGGAAGGAATCGCCAAGAAAGATTATATCTTCTATAGTTTTTTTAGACTAGTAAAATCCTTTATTCAAAATTATATTGAGACTAAAATAATAGACATCTGAAGTATAAAGCAGTGCAAAAAAAGAAAAGGAGCTACCTTCCCGATTTATGTCTGATATTTTTAAATCATGGAGATGTAGATGATACAAGGTGTCGGGGATTGATATCAATGAGCTATATAGTTTCACAAAATTTCGGATCTCAATACCTCTCCAAGGTAGGTCTGGGAGCTGTCTGGCTGTAAAGGGCAATTGCATCGAAGCCCGAATGTAGTATCTAGATTCCTTCTACAACTTTTAGTTCAGACACAAAATTCTGTATATGCATGTGAAGCTCTTCTTGTAAACATAATTCAACACTTTGTATTCTCTTATGTTAAACCACAATGAATTTGTTTACATTTGCTACGCGACTGTTATCACCTTTAAGTGACTATTTGGGGCGCAAATATTTAGCGTTGCGTTCTCGGGAGAGTAAAAACAAAATGATGTAATCCCCCGAAATTCTTAAGGTCAAAAAGGACAAGCTTACCTTGTCCTTCTCATCCTGAGTCTTAGTGCTGGTCGAAAAGCCCTTGAAGCCATCATGCGTTGCAGAAGGGAAATTGTCCTTCAGCAAGTACAATCCACGCACGGACCTACGAACTGTGGATAAACCTAGGCCGATGCGCAATAAAGCAGATGACATTACAGAAATAAGATTTCCTTTGGAATATTGCTGGGTTAATTAGCTGCAAATAAATAAGCTAAGGTGATTGACGGTTTACCGAAGATTTTACGTCAATTGTTTGCCGGTATAAGGCAAATTGGCGGGGGTCGTAAGGCTACTTACTTGTGCAGTATTCACTTTCGAATTGGATCAAATGCCTTGCTGACTATAGTAGAGATCGACAAATCGAATTTCAATTTCTTCTCAACGGATTTTCCTAATTTCCCTCGAGTTACTCCTTCTCGAACCAATGTCAGAACGCCAGATGACACTTATGACAGCTCATTCGCGAATTAGAACCATTGCCCACTGCACTGCATCCATTGACCTTAGAAGTTTAAATAGGAGTGGTGTTTTTTTTCTCCCATATTGGCTGCCCTGTTTGTGTATAGTTAGGTAGAAAACTTGTGCGAAATCCAAGGCAAAGAAAAAGGGATGGAACAGATTCGTTATTCGTTTACAAAATCTAACTTAGAAATGACGGCTTAAGTTGTCGAGTGTCGTTGTCGCAAAACAATACTTTCCCAAAAATTAGCTTGTTTTAACACCAACAATTGAAAAAAATCAAAGTCAATCTCGTCGCGTTTTCGGGATATAAAATAATTCAGAGTGGCTATTCGCATCGTCCTTGCTTTGTACAATCGAAATTTGCGCTCATGTACATGGTAAATAATTTTTAAAACATCGACAAAATAATTCGTAAGAAAAATTTGCCTTTCTTAAAAAATATCTTCTGACAGAATATTTTCCTTTTACAAAATTTTCAATTTTTGGTGTTAAAACAAACGAAAACAAGCTAATTTTGGGAAAGTATTGTTTTCCGATAACAATACTTTCCTAATTCACTCGTTCCGACCATAAATGGAACATTTCCACAAAGTTTTAGGACAATTCCAAAAACGGCACTCGACAACTTGTTCCGAAATGACTGAATATGTTCATTTGGGGAGATTCTTGTTTCCTTGGCCCCGCTGTTTGGGAACGGGGTTCGAAACATTTTGCTGTGCTAATTAACGGAAAAATAATGAAAAAATTCTATCTCGACCCGTTTTCGAGATATAGGGCAAACTAGTTCATACTTGACGAGCCACCTTAATTGGGAAAACTTTAACTTTTAGGAAAATTCTATTATATTATTATAATTTCCCTTTTGCAAACTGCCGGTGCAGTTAATTTTCCTTTTACAAAGGAATGCAAAGCACAGCAAAATGTTTCGAACACCGTTCCCAAAAAGCGCGGCCAAGGATACAAGAATCGTGCCGTTCATTTTTCTGAATGTTATCGATTGAAATTTGCCTTTTACAAAATATGTACGGACTGAAAATTTGTGAAAATTTGAATAATTTCCAAATTTAATTTTTCGGAAAGTACTTACATATTCATTCGTTTCGACACTAAAGGAATGTTTCTACAAAACTTCATTAACATCCAAAAAAACAGGCGAACTTGACTTGTTTCATATTTCGAATTGTTCGAATACTTGTAAATAGGTAATCATTTGGGACCTATTGTGTAATCCGTCGGCGAGAATGTGAATGCGAATTTGATTTTCTCAGTTTCCCGATGTATAAAATTCGCATTTGATTTCGCGCTGACAGATTCCACAATAGGCTCCATTATTACTTTTAACTTGTGCACCGAGATTCTATGCTTATCGCACCCGAAGACTGAAGAATAAACATTAAGCCTGACCAGGCTTTTTGAATAATGCCGAATAATAAAAATAGATCGATTTATTCATGCTACATACTTCGATTACATACATATTTGTGTTATTAATTTTATTAACTTGGTTTTTAAAAAGTGTCATATATTTAATTATTTTCTCTAAACTAAATCGAATTGCAAAACATCGATTTTTACGCAAAACAAGTAAAGAAGTAATAAAATCAAATTTTAAGGAAATGTATGCCGATGCGTTATTGAACACATGATTTAAGTCCGGTAAAATTTTATGCGTTTTTGCATCTATCCGTACATATGCACTAACATAACATATATACCTAAAGACTTTTCCAAGCTATACATAAGTTGTAGTTAAAACATTTTCAATAAAAGACTCAAAATATGTATATAATGAAAAGAATTCGAAAATAAAACACTGTCTTTTCGAAGAGATATTATATTTGCAACCACGTACACAATTTTATTGTTTCATAACTCTTACCGTATAATTACAGTATGTACTTTGAATGGAACAAATAAATTCCAAAAAGATACACTGAAAGAGAATACAGCCAGATTAAATTATCTCTAGATCCATTTGCTCCTAAATGAAAGACATTAAAAGTGAAATTGCTTTCACTTCGTTTCTTCTCCCATCAATAAAGGGGCCAGGCTAGAAATTGACACATTTTTAATTGCCCTCTTACGTTCACACAAATTGTTCTAAGAGTTTTTAGTTGGTCTATAAAAAATCATTTCTTCACATTCACAATTGTTCGAACAAATCACTTACAACAGGATCAACTATGCATGCGCATTTCATTTTTACATAATCCTTCATAGAATTTGCATTTTCTCAAGATCAATTATACCATATTATTCGTATTTATAAAGTGGGTCTTCTCTTATAAATTTAGCTCTCTCTCCTTACGATTTAGCTTGTCTACTTCTAAAAGGAATATCATGTACGCCTCCTGTGGAGATCGTGCACAAAAATCTATTCGTTTGGATTTACTGTTCACAATTTAAAATTATGTTGGTTACTCGTTGCATCTTCACAGCTGGATCAAGTAGTTCGGTAAAGAAAATATTACAGACTAACAACAGGGAAGAATATATATTTTTTGCATGCAGGAACTGAAGACAAACGACTGCAACAAAGGTAAAATAAATATGAAAAACTTGCATACGAGAAGATCATTCGATAATATATTCGATTCGATACTGTAACCAATGGCAATATAGTGTACACAGCTAAAGGCTTGGTCATTGGCAGCATACCAAAGGATACAAAATCTAAAATCCACTTTTCTTGAGCCAGCGTGAGACTCCTCCAGGTCCAGGTATGCGAGACTTAGTTACTTGAAATTTTGACCACTCTTCTTTTATGCTATTTCCCAGGCTTTTAGGGATGTTATCAAACATAGCTCGATAGGAAAAGAACTGAGAACTTAAGGAGTTTAGATTGACTTTCGTATCACGAACAATAAGGCGAATCAGCCGGAGTGTATGCTTGTCGTGTTGTGTTGCGAACAAATATTGCCTAGAATACTTTTATTGCTGTGGGAAAAATCCTGAAATATTGTGAATTTAAAACTCAAGAGCAGGAAATTATAGCTAACTAACTGGGGGGTGTTTTCGAATGAAGTATTATATTATAATTGTTGTGTGTAATCTGCTTTTTCCAATGAGTGTTTAGATAGCTATTGTACACTGAGCGAAATTCAAGATTTTGATCTTATCAAATATTTCTTAAACTAAAACTCCACTTTTAAGTGAAGGTGAAAACTATTTCACTTCAAATTCAGAATTTGCAAATTCGAAAATAATGACTTGTTTTGTTTTAACAACTCAAAGTCATTTATTTCTGCAAAACATCCATAGTTCTGGCAACACAATACGAAAAAGCTTTCGGGAAATAATAAAATTTCATTGCCTATATAACACAACAATTTCAATGTCGACCTACTGACCTGAGCAACGACATCAATAAGAATAAAAAAACTGATCATGCTGTATTCCCAAGCGTTCCGTGATCCAAAAACTGTCCGCGCTCAGTGCTGGTGAACTTCGGAGATCACTGATCAAACGGAATCCGGTGAAACAAAGCAGCAAACCACAAATTCCCCAAATTGATGAACAGCGGATAAGACAAATTTAACATCGCGATGGGATTAGCCTATCAGACCAGCGGTATGCGCGTCTTACTGTCGTCCAAGAGAACCAAGTTCAATCCTCGCTTGGGCCAGACTAGTGTTTTAAAATTTAGATTTTACAAACAGAGTTTTTGAGTATACGAGGTTTCACACAAAAACCGCCTCGACGTTTTTATAAAAATTGCTGGTCTTTTGCTATCTATGTAAATATTTAAAAAATATTTCACTCAGCGATTATAAGTTAGCGGGTATCGAACGTGAATTTATTGATGCACAATGACGCACAACAGGTATTACTGAATCGTGATTCTAAAGAGAGCCTGGAAAGAGCTAGAGGTTATCACTGCTTCTGCGGAAGGATTAATGTATGAACCAAAAATAGAAGCTTTAAAGGTAATATAAGAATATCACGCTGACGTAATATTTTTTTTATTTTGCGTTTTTCCCGAAACAGTGTTTTGTAAACTCATGAAACTATTATCTTGGAAACTACTTGACTGATTTTATTCAAATTTACATCACATCTTCTTCATAAATATCAAAGTAGTTCAGGTTATTGATTTAAATGATTTTTTAAATGAAGTTTTGTTTTTTAACAGAAAATCCGACGATTGCATTCATGTGGCTCTTATTTGCACAAACATATTTTCTAATGTTCTCCACTATGCTACTTTGTAGCTTTTAAATACATCACTCACAAGAAAATAATTTCTCTTGTTTTTATTATAGCCGAACGTTGATGACTTTATAAGTACCCTGTTCCACCGTCTGCAAGGGTGACGGCAACGGCGCTCAGTTCAACAGCTTATAACTATGCCATTTTTAAATTTTTCAATATATTCCAAATAATAATTAATTTTTATATCTACGTTAAATATAATAGCTTCCTAAAAAAAATTTTATCTTTGCTGCCATTTTAATTAAAAATTGCAACATTTGAAATGGAAACGTTTCAAACGAATTTCAAACGTTTCTTCATCTTGAAAAAAAATTTATGTCACTTACGTAAAATAACTATTTTACAGATTACAGTTCTTTTTTCTTAGTGTCACATATATTTATGTATACTTCATTTTGAACTTGGGGGAAATATGCGTCACGAAATGTTTAAAAATCCATTCGTTATTCGATGAATATGTTTCTTATTTGCATTGCAACTTTGCACGACCTGTTTGCAATAGGTCTAAGGCTAAGGTATTGCGTGATTGCAAAAGTATTGCAACTTCTCCTCCTGTAGAATTGTTTTTGAAGCGCAGGAAAAAACGCAACTTTACAACAAATTGTGAGAACTAAATTAAAATAATACTTTCAAATAATTTTGCGTCAATAAAGAGTGTTGCGAAAATCCCAAAAAAAGGCGAAATATTTTATATAAATTTTAAAAGTTATCAATTTAAAATGGAAAAGCTGATTGTGAAAAAATTGAGTTTCGCCCTTGTATTTTAAGACTTGTTAAGCAACAAAATTAAATATTAAACCTAGCGTGTATATATATTATGACTCTTTTGGTTCCTAATTTAATAGAACAAGCATAAGAGTTTTCAGAACCACCACAGGTGTGAAACTATTTACTACGACATTGTTTCTGTCAGTCCATTAAAAAAAAGTAGAAAAACAAATATTTTGTGAACTTCTATAAAATCATAATTTTTTTGCAAAACCAAAAAATTAAATATGTTACTTACCTAGATATTTTTTTAACCTAAAAGATTCCAGATAGAGAAATTTCCACACTGGATTGGAAAGAGTACGACTTCAGTACTAGATTTCTGGTCCCCTATTTCCTGGAAACACTTTCTAAAATTACAAACCGTACAGGAATCAGTTACGCACCCAGCTACAGGACAAAGGGGTCTGATTTTGGAAAAAATTTCCACTAGCGTCGAAACTACTTTCAAATCACAAGTGGGGTTGTCGTTCGTTCGAATCGCATCGAGTATTTACGGCTCAAAAAACGAGCCGCACGAAAAGCTACAAAATGTGAATTGCCAACCTTGCAATTGAAAAAATGTTCTGTTTATTCCAATCAGTTTTATGGTAAAACAATCAACTTCATATCTACATAAAAAGAGAACCAAAAATAAAAATTTATATCGAAACCGATATATTTCCGCCCGTTATTATGCAATTCTTATAATATTTGTCAGTACGCCAAAATTCCCGTTCAAGCGCGTGTTTTTTTTAAATGGATGGATATAATGATATGTGGTTTCAACAGGACGGTGCGACCTGTCACACCACACGCAAACCAAGTTTGCCAGGACGTTTCATCATCCTTTTGAAGATTAAAATTGACCGTCGAGAAGTTTTAACCTGTTTGGGCATTTTTCTCTGGAGTTCTTTGTAAAGTAAGGTTAATATGAACCACCCTGAGACGATTCAAGAATTCAAAGGAGAAATCCATCGCCGCATTCGTTCGCATTGCATCGATACCACAAACACAAAAGTTTTCAATCTACACTGAATTGAACTCTACTCTTTGAACCTCACTGGTATTTCTTTACTTCTTTGTTCCTTCCCTAACGAAAATCTATCTCAAATTCCAACATATTCTCTAATGGACTAGGTATTACTTAATGCAGAGTTTTCTTTTGTTTTCTGGAATTCGAATCATATGGCTGAATCAATGTATAAATTCCAATCGAAATTTGAACTTATTCAGCTCAGAATTTAGCCATATGATTCAAATTCGAGCTAACAATATTGTAATAGAGAATAAGGCGCCTGATGATAAAGTCCTTTTAAGTGTTTCTTAAAAAAAAGTAACGAGCATTAACTAAGAGTGTTGTGGTTTACACATTTTACATTTCATCATATTTTTCACTTACTTAGTTCACCAAAACTATACATTTTTTAATAGGAATAGAAAACCATTGCTGCCAGAAGTGTAACACACAGCATGTTCAGTTATTCGCTTGAAACGAAATAAGAGATAAAAAGGAAGTAACAGGGTTGATAAATAATAACAGTTAATCCAGTTTGCAGCTACAACTACACTACAGAAATAATAGGCCGTATTTTAATATCATATATTATTATTGACTCTTTATCTGATATAATGAACTCCGAGTTTATTGTTCTGTCTTAACACATTAGTCGACAACATAAATTCGATATATTACACATAAATCCAAAGCGAATAGAATTCTCTCGTACGTTTAGTGGGATTTTACGACTTAGTTACAACTTATAGACATCCTAGTCAATGTCTTAGCTAGCAGTCACAATTAAAAGTGAAAAAGGAAATCGTTCACCAGTCGCTGAGGCGTCTCTTACGTGATTTTAAAAATTTATTACAATTTACTTCTTCCGGTGATATCTTCAAAAATTTAGTAAAAAGCTACTTTATAAAATAACTATGTCGTAATTGTTACAATGTTTTTGCCGCTCAATAATCTGTATATATATTTATTTTATTTATAACTTTAACTACAATATTGCGCAACACTTTCTCTAGATATTGTCATATGAACTTGATATCTCTCTACATGCTTCGAATGTTTAATTTATGTGTACTCTTTGATTTATATCATGGAAGTACTTGTTTAAGTTATCTATAGTATGTTTTGTATGCTGCTTGATGTGATGTGCTGTGATTTACTCATAGGAAAAAAATTATAATTTGAAAATGGAAAATGAACGAAATGATAATCCCCTTAGTGCTTCCCATGGAGTGTTCCGACTTACCCAACACAAAAACAAAATGGCTGTGAAAGTCATGTTCGCATCAATTATTACTTATCGCAGATAATGCATGATATTCCGACTAAAAAGAGAAGGAGAAGTTGACGATATGAACCATAGTACGTATTATGGGAAACACAGTTTATGATGAATGTGTCGGATTGTAAATTCCATCATGGTTACCAGTAAAATTATTTCCAAGTTTACAGACATTCATGCAAGACGAAAAGTCTGAGAGCGAATCACAATAAAGGAACAGTTGTTTTGCTAAATTAATTAAATTCAGAGCAACTGAAACCGAAACTTACAAAAGGGCAATGGTAAAGATTTTAGGACCTCAGTTTTTCGAGTGGTGGTCGATACTGCAATTGCAGGGAAGTTTTGTATTTATGAAAACGTCCTATGTTTCTTAATTTTTTGTTCTATATAGGTACATAGGTTTTATTGCTTTTCTAAATTTATTTTAATTGAAAAAACAAACTTGTTTTGTAATTTTGCAGTTACTATACAAGGCCATTTCGAAATTACTAAATATGACTTTAAAGTTTTTGTTACGATTTTCGAGTTGTGAAAGTTCTACAAAATGTTTTTTTTTTAGTTTGTAAATATTTCGTTTTGTAGATTTTGTTAGTGTCCGAACGTAAGAAATTTTGAGGTCCTTTTTGAGCAATCTCCTTCTCAGGCAGTAACCCATATTCGGTATCTCTCTCGACTAAATCCTCACATTTTACTTGAGTTATACAATACAATGCTTCATGCTTGGTAAAGAATTCAAATCGATAAAGTTATTAGCAAACAAGATAAAATAAATTTACGAATTTTTTTACGTATTATGCGGTAAATTGGTAAAATGAACATACAGCCCCTGTGGCACTATTATTTATTTCGAAACCAGTCGGTATGACACATATTTGATATAACTTGTGGTCGGAAGATTTTTTTTTCGATTGTAAACGAGTTTAGCACGATGATAGTTTATTTGTCGAAATACATTTATAGGAAATGATTCGTCACTTGATTGAATGTTTTCAGCAAAAGGACTCTGCAGTTAACTTGACAACAAGATCGCGTTCAGATTGAACAGGAGTAAACATTACACGGCAGTGTTCAAGAACCAGACCCCATTCAATTTCACACACTTTACGCACGTTAATTTTTCAAGAATACATTCGCTCGATAATTAAAGTAGAGTACCACTTCCAAATTACACTGTGTGCCCGATAAAAGTCATTCCCTGCTTTCTGTATTGGTGATATCTTAAAAAATTATCAACTTAAATTTTAATTTTCTAAATTTCTAAAATTAAGTGAGAACTTTCGCAACGTTTTTACACATCACATATAAATAGATCTTTCGCGTGCGTGAATTCAAACTGAAGCTTCTATCTTGTGCATATTCTATGAACACTGAGTAAAGTGTGTAAGTCACTTAACATTCAGATCTTAGGGTCAATTTACACTTGTAATTTGGTTTTGTATAGCGGATGAATTCATGCGCAGTGAAAGATTTTTGGCCGGCATTTCATCCAAAGTAAGATTGACGACTATTTTTATTTTTGATGAAACAAGTGGATATACATTCCAAGTACGATGTGCAAATCCGCGTTTAAGGCCAATTTACACTTTTGATGTGCATCACAGAGGAATTCGACCACAGTGTGTAAAGTGTGTAAATTTTTTTCATCCGCATTCCATCCAAAGTGTATAGTACAAATAATTGAGGAACTGTTTCTACTTTTGTAATCTCGTGCAAAAGCGGAGCAAAAAATATATTTATGATAATGACTAACCAAATCAGGAATAAATATAATCCTGTAATAAAATTCAAGTATCTGCCAGCGGAATGGAAAAATAGCATGAATAATTTCAAAGAAACAAAATATTTATGTCTAAACAACTTGCTTCAAAGAACCGAGTACATACTCTTATGTGCTTGAATCAGATTTCAAATTAAAACAAAAATACACTTTTTATCCCCTCAGACATTATCCTTCCCATTAACTATATATTTTTATAAAAAAACAGACAACAATTTAGATTTCAGGTTAATTAAAAGATAAAAATTAAATCCAACAAATACATCAGTACGTAATATAAATATGTTTGAATTAATTGGACTTTTTAGTAACACCATTACACGAGTTTGGAGAGGACGTTGTAAATTGCAAATTTTTATGGTATTACTCTCCTAATTTCGAAAACAGTATAAGTGAGGGCTAATCTTAATATTTCGATACTGACACTCACTATTTTCACATTTGTCGACATTTTAGGAACTAGTGAAATGCAGTGAACCATTGAAAGGTGTAAATATCTCCGGCTTTCATCGTTCACTTTCACTGAATGCATCTTCTATGCACATTCAAAGTGCAAGGTGTAAATTCGCCCTTAGGCTTTGAAATTGATTTTATTAAGCTGACCCCGGTCTAAATTTGTCGATTTTTTATAATGTATGCTAACATTTTAGACTATACTTCGTAAAAATATAGATTTTGCAAGTAAATAGTCCACTCGAGGGCAGACAGTAGTGAAAGGAGACTTTGAATGCGTTTTTCTCAAAATGAGTTTTGAGTGAGCGGACGCTACGATAAAAAATTCTACATTCTACTTGCCATGCGTGTCGCCATGACGTCATGTAGAATTAATAACTATCTGCTTTCTTATTTCACATAAATTTTTGTGAAAACAAACACTTTCAACTTTAACTTCTAAGGGATCCCACTGTGACAGTACATATTTTCAAAAATATATAAAATAAATTTCAAGTCAATAATCATGCGCACAAGTGATACGCCCATCTTCGTGTACTTAAACGCGTTTTTCTCGAAACGATTTTTCGAAATTCATAAAGCAGCGTTTACATGGGGATAGTAATTTGGCCAGTCTATAGTGATTACTTAATGAGCACGTCAAGCTAAACTGGCAAACTTTTTACACGTGAATGGTTGTTTCAACGAAGAAACCAAACACATCTCATAGCGTGATTATTAAATTTTCAGAACAAACTTCAAAATTATGTCGCGAGAAGTTTTTTCGGCGGCAATAGGTATCATAACAGAAATTAGTATTAAATAGGGAATAAGAAGAAAAAGACAATGGGTTCCCGATTGGATTGAAAAACGCTCAACATTTGGAGTATCTTATACTTTTTTAAAAGAAATGTGTGCGACTTATGGAAAAACTTGAATATGGATGATGATCATTTTAATTTTTTGTTGCAAAGGGTCGCATAATAAATGACACTAATATATACATAGGCGTAAAGCAATAACTCCTATGGGGACGAATTATAAGTCATTCTGTGATACTTGGGAAATGGCGATAGTTTCTGCAGTTCCTTACTTGGCCATTTCACAAATATACGAATATAACATGTTATACTAAATTACGGAGATGTAACCGAAAAAGTTCAAATTATTATTTGCCAGTTCTACTCATCGCATTAAAAGTTGAAATGATCCAACTTCAGTGAGATTGTCTCACTAACTGAAATTGTAGATTTTGGACATGCGCTTAACACTTACAGCGCAATCTCACTTATATTACTTGGTTAACTTACTGTGCCCATGTAAACGCCGCTTGACACTAGCTACAATTGTTCGATTTTAATTTTTAAATAACGCGATAAGTAAAGCGATGAGTTAGCTAATGCTACGCCAGTTAAGGCCCCCAATATGTAGGTGTTTACTAATAACTTACTTTTTCCTAAATCCTTAATAAATATTTTAGTTCCCAATATATGTCGAAGAAAGACCTTTATTAAGTCTTTTACAGTGGGGTATCCTTTCAAATGATCGCTAAATGGGTTTTTTGCATGTATTGGAGATAAGACTTAAGACACTTAACTCATATATGTTATTTTAATATAATTTTTGGTTTTTCTTTGCAGACGATTCCATGACAAGTTGACGGCCGTTGACCGGTAAAATGTTACTAATCGTTCAAAGATGGTAAAGTATTCATATAAATAATAAGACAATTATTTGTATTAACAATATTTTAACACCAAAAGGATATGCCAGTACTGACCAAATAGCTTTAAATTTTTTTTAGGGTCCGAATAAATCTTGAAAATCAATTATTTTTCGAACATCTCGACCAGAGGGTTCCCATAATAAAAGGAAAATTTGTATTCGAGTAACGAATTAGCATAATATTTTGGTAGCGACACACATGTGAATGTTTCTATTTAATCTTTTTCCAAATAAAAATTGATTCAGTACTGCCGTTAGCCAAAGAGTTGTTAATAATTTAGGAAAAATAGATAAAACTAGAATTTTGGTGCTATCTTGAGTTCTTACGAAGGAGTCAGCTTTGCAAGGTACCATTGCTTCCATTCATTTTTAATTCACTATGATAATGACAGAAATCAAAGGAAGAAACAACAATATTCCTAAGATGCATGGACATAAGTTCTTTTGAGAACCAAATGGGAAAAAAAAGATGGTTTCAGTTAAGAGCTGAGATTCACACCCAGCCAAAGGACTGTGCCTACAAAAAGAATTCCAATTTAATAAATGTAAAAATTTGCTACCTTGAAAAATAGTAGCCATATCATATTGCATAATATAAGTATTATGTTTATGACTTATAATGTATACCTGTATGCATTAAAGTTTGAAATAAAGATCCTAAATTCGGTTTCAACCAAAACGAACCCATTACATAAAAATGTTAACAATGTATGAATACATTACATGGTGTAACCTGACAAAAATAAGGTAAAACAACAAAAGGAAAAACGGCATTTTTAATAGTTTTCTACGTCTTTATTACTTCATCTCATCTCTCAAATCAAAATCAAATAATCTTTAAAAATAAACTTTTGAACTTAATAACTTAAAGCTTAAGGTAAAACAAACGGAAATTATATCAATGATTAAATTAATCCACATGATACAAATATAAATACAGTATAATATTATATATAAATCGTGTCTCTATATATTTGTTAAATTAGTTAGCACTATTGGTTTGTTACGAATTCATACTTAAATAAATACTTCTGCTTATCAGCTTTGTCCTTCGTGTATATAAGTATAATTGTCCTACAGTCGTCCTCCTGCTTAAACCGAATTAGTAATCTCATGACCGTGTCTCAGGCCTCTGAATATATTTCTCATACGTGAAGTGAACAAATTAGGAGAAGGAGAGTATATATGAACAGAATACTGCGCCGGCGGACAGACAGCTCTGTCGACTAAGGCTGGAAACTATTCAAGATATCATTTTAGGTCTAGGTACTTTACACTGGCTAGTTTGCGTAACAACAATAAATAAGTACATTTCCACGATTTTTCCTTTTGTATTTATAAATATAAAAGACAATTATTATCAATTCTGCGCCCAACTTCAGCTGCGTGTCAGGCACACAAATATATAATATATATAAAATGCAGTAGAAAGAATCACGTTTTTTCGTAAATAAAGAACTCATGCACTACATTGATTAATTGTTAAAGTTCTTTATTTTCCATAATTTTTTGGCCGTTTCACGGATTTCCTCTGATGAAATTTGCATTTCCTGACTCCATTCAATCAAATCACTCACTTCGTCCTAAACACGATTTCCGTTATTCGTTTCGAATCGTATTTGTAAGGTGTCAATTCAGAAACAAAAAACAAAAATGAACAAAATTGAATTTACAAAATATTACAAAAAGGAAAATGAAATTGAGGGCTTTTTGTGTTTGGATCTTTAGCGTGTTGCGTTATATCAACGTTTAATTGAAAATAACTTGTTAACTTCAATAATTTTTACTAAGGAGCAAATTGTGACACCTGCCTTCCTTTTTTGTTATTTGTTTTGCCTTAGGACAAGACGTCGCAGCTGCAACTTCCTTGGTCCTAGCCATATGACCATGAGACATTGAGGTCCTCTTGAGCTTGATCAGCTGTAGTAGTGATAGTAGTGATAGAGATTAGAAAAAACGCCACAAGTATTTCCTTCCTTTTCTATGTATTGGATTTTGCTATGATCGCTTGAAATATGGAACAATCGTCGCTATTTATTTCAGTACGCAATTGGTGCATATTAAGGTAGAAAAAATTTCCTGACTCAATCGGTGACGCATTGTATGTAATATTATTTTTCATTTTGTTCCGGAATGACATAATAAACATGTCTGTGAATTGTCTAGATTAAATAAAAGTATAACTACTGATGCACGTGTGTAAATTATAACATTTTCTATCCGAGCTACATTATCATGCGGAACAATATGCGGCCGTTTCTCTGCGTAGAGACGGTATTCCGGAATCCGTTTTCCGGTATTCCCCTATTTGTTAAACTAGTCTCAACTCATTCGGGGTATAACGACTGGCAGGATGAATGCAGATTATCGACACGAAAAAATATGAAAATGTAAAATACCAATTGTGCACCTAGGGCCCAATATTTGTCAGTTAGACAGGTGCAACTATTGCGGCAATAGCGTCAACGAAGAATATAAGGGGATCTTCCCAATTTTCGAGGAAGCGGAACTCATATGAGCGTATGTTAGTGATTGAATAAAATAATTTCTCCGCTTGAAATTGTCAATCCTCGTAAAACAAATAACACATGAAACGATGCCGTTCCGCGGATAAATAGACCGATCACCGAATAAGTGCATAGCATCCGCTGTGCATTATTACATCCGACATATTTAAACTCGTTCCGGAACTGATCTAAGCATGCACACCCAAGGACTCGTACACTTCCTATGATCTTAAATGTGCAAAATTCAAATTGGAGTTATATCCTTAGAAAAAGTAAAAAAAATAAATAAATAAATAAAGCTTGGTATTGCACAACATGCAAACCACAAAGTGCGAGTCGAACCCGCAAACGAAGGGTTCCGTTCCATCGTACAAGATATAACACTATGTACTTTTTAAATACTTTTGTAAAAGAAACAAGAGAGGCGCTATAACATATTCTAATTTTTTTTTTCTAATTTGCATGGAAGCCATTTTGATCATCCCCATCTAGTTTTTCATTATTTGTTGTTATAGAGGCAAGATAAATACACACTCTGTGAACATTTCAACTCTCTACCTATTCATGGTCATGAGAAACAGCCCGCTGACAGACGGACAGCGGAGGCTTAGTAATAGGGTCCCTTAGGGCACCCTTCGGGTACGGAACCCTAAAAAGAGATAAATCTGTTACTAATGGCTCTTGAATCTGAACATGTAAAGCGAAATCACCAAAAAAATAAATATTGTTATAAATTTCTTGAGAATCATCTGAGACTGGACTAAACCAAACATTTTACGTGCTTTTTAAATTTACACAGAACATAAAATATTTCCCACGATTCTTATACATCAGTAATACGAAATAGCAGCAATAAGGGGATAGGCTTTGGCACTTTGAATGCATAAAAATTGTTATAATTTAACATTAATAAAACTCCCAATAGGCCATTATTCCGACTAAACTAGCAAATATTTATAAACAAAAATTTTTAAAAATTGAGCTATCATGCCGAAAAGTGTGCGTTTCGTTATTGGTGTCTAAAACAATGCGACTAGATACGCTGCATCCAGTACATACGTGCACTCATATTGTTCATATTTTCTGGTTAATTTTGTAAGTTAATTAAATTTCCCTATACATACTCGAGTATAAATTAAAAAAAGAGAAACATGTGAAGAAGTATATCTCATTAATGCGCAATGTGGAATAGCTTCTTTTTTCAACAGGATGTCTGAGTTGGCTTATAATTTGTTATATACCTTAAGTCCCTTCAAGGGTACTTTCATCTCGCCGACGAAAAAAATTACATACATGCACGGCCTTTGGCAAACCAGCTCGAGAGGAGGGAGCGAAACCACCTCGCAGCGAAAATTTATTACGAAAATACTCTAATTTCGTGATGCCATAATATAATCGTTTTCATAGCGCTTTTGCAATACTTTGTGATATTTTGTAAAATAAGTGTAAACAGTTACGCACCCAAAATCTCGCTTCGAATTGTTGTCAACGGTACGCAGGTGCCAATCTTTTGCTCCTTTTAAGAGCTGTTATAAGTATAAAAACGGGTAGGACGTTATTTTCAATTAACCGACGATACTCATGTACATAGTATAAATATTCTTATGAATGGTTAAACTAAAAACACAACTAAACATATGGAATTTTTGTTTCCTTAATGAATACCAATAAGCGATTGTTGTGCTCACAATGGGAGGCGATTTTAGTAAGTTAGTATTGTTACGAACGAAACTATGATTAATACAAAAAAGGTAGTAAATGAACTAAACGAAGGGTAATTACGAATCATAGCTAGAGCTTAAGCGATCTCCACTTGGAGACGGTGGACTTGAAACCGAACTAGAATTGTTGCTAGCGACACTATGCCTTGATCCAGATTGCATATCAACGACCTTTGGAACGAAAATTACAAAAAAACATAAAATAAATATTATTAAAAATAAATGTTTTGTGATAACAAATTTGAATAAATGATTGATGTGGTTTGCTGTATTGTGTGGTTACGCGGGTAAACGTGGACAATGGAAATAACCAAATTTTACCAAAAGCATAACTTCCGCTTTAATACTATAGGAATTGTTTTAGGATCTAATTTGGAACTTGATTCGAACCTACCCTCTTAGTTGCTGATTTGATATCAAATTTTTTGAGATTTTGAGGAGCTACTTTTTGCATTCGCTTTTTATGCTAGTTTAGTTTAAAACGTTACGTAAAAATGGAAGACACAGACGATTTGTTCCAAATTAGATGCACTGACAATCAGCAATATTACCAGACCTTTGCCTACAGGGAACTCACCTTTAAAACGTCGTGCAACGATGACATACTGCCTAAAGGACTAGGAGAGCGTGGTAATGAGGGAGGTTGCTCTCTAGGACGCGTAGGTGCAATCCTCTTAGCACCTGTGATTCATACCAATTAAAGCAATAACAAAGTTAAGTCAGTGAAAAAGATATTACCATTGTAAGGAGGCAGAACTGGTCGAGGTGGTGCCCTTGGTGGGGCTGGGGCATGCCTTACTGAAACCCGTTGACTTGTTTGGTCTGCTGTTTCTATAGTTGTTGGTAGGTCCAGTAGCCGTTGGTTTTTAATCCCATCACCGGGACCCATGTGTGAGATGTGATTGAAATTTGTTGGAGCAGAAATCATTTTTGAACGCCTGTCCGTACTACTGCTGCGGCAACTTAATTAATTTTTTTGGTTTTAAATGAATGAAAGGTTTGACTTACGTTCTTATAGTCCTATTTCCTTCTCTCATCGAAAATCTTCTCTTAGGCTTCACGCGGCCATCACGTTCGCAATTATGTGTATTAAGTAACTCTCCTGCGATCACGGGAAATATTTATAAATAACAAGTTTTAAAATAGCAGCAGTCATATTTCTTACTTGTATGCATATTAGCCAAGTATATAGCGATAGGCGAATCATTTACAAAAGTAAGTGCCAGATTTCCTTGGTTGCTGAGCGGCCGGGATCGCTTCAAACCAATGGATTGCACCCACTCAGCTGTTTGTGTGTTAAAAACGTCCAAATGCGTTTCTGAAAAGACTAGAAGATGCCCATCGCAATACGCTGCAAAGAAAGTTTAATTAGAAAACTCAAAAATTGCAGTCAGCAAAATTCTTACTTATTGCAGTTGGTACGGCTGGATACATAATTTCTCTATCACGTGATTTTCTTCCCTGTAAGTCCACGTAAATAGCTAAGGTTTGGAACACTAACAAATATTCCCCAAAGCCATTGCTACCCTGTCCCTGTATTTCAACTACCCGACAAGCGTCTACCCCGGAATAGTTTAAAAAGGCGCATAACTGATTCTCCGGATGAACAAGAGCTAGATAAATGTGATAACTAAAATTAGTAGCATTCAGTTTAACACATTAAGCTCATACTTACACATGGCCTGGGCTTCTCCTTGCAGGAAGTATGCTGTGAAACCACTCTGGTGGCCCACGGCTAATCTCATATCGGTTAAAATCTGTAAACTCTGCACTGGATATGCTACTGTGAACTCGCACATTTTGTGATGTCTGATCCGATTTCTGTTGATTTCATACACGATTATTTGCGACTGATTGTTAGGACGTTTAAGCGCAATCACAATGCAAAATACTATTTGTGGAATTCGTCGAATAACGCCTGTACAAGCGGTGATGCAATTTTTGGATTCGGCTACCTTAATCCATTCGACATCGGTAGCTTCAAGTGCTCTAATTGGCAGTAAGCGTACATGACGTTGCTTACCACACAGAACGACTAGAATCTGTTCTTCAACTATGTGCCACAGTTGAATAATTTTTTTACTCTCACCAATTCGGGCGATTTCTGTAAACATTTACGTGAAATAAGTTTTTTGTTGCCGAAATACATTTAGCAATTAGTAATAATAAATACAATTAAACAAAAAAAATCACTAATCTAAACAGGAAAAGGAGGTTTAATCAAAATCGAATATAATGCTTTCCAAGGCCATTTATAGGCTAAAACGCATTTATGAAACCGCGAATATACTTCTAAATTAATGAGTTAGGTAAATTGCGAAGTATGCATCTTGTGCGGACGCGGATGCTTCATTATTATTATTATGATAATATGGCATTTAACCATTCCTTAAAATTTTCGTATAACTGCTAAATGATGTAGTAAATTGCATATGTACGTAATATAGGAATTTTGAAAAGTAAATTTTTTTTTCTTAGTTTAATATAATACAATATATGTAGACAAATATGTGTTTTGAGTTACCGATGCTCAAAAAACACCTCGTATGTCTTGCTTGCAACGTAAACACATAGGTATTATTTGTCAACGTGTAGTTCCCCATCAATGGTTTTTGGCACTCTTTTATTTTGAATGGATATCCTTTACTTCAAAGTATTCCCGTATATTTCCAATGGTAAGCTAATAGCAAAAGGCTTTTTCGAACGTAGAAATGTTTTATTAATTTTTCCTAGAAATAATACATTCTACAAATTGATCGTTTGTAGTTATAACAAATAAAATTTCTGTTTGAATGTGAAGAACTTTAATTTTGCATCGTTCGCAATTTCGGTCTGTCAAATATTTAGTCAGTCATATGTCGTAGTGGTTATATGAGCACATAGATATTTACGAAAATGTTGCTGTGCAATTCGGGAGAATGATTATAAATTGTGAAGACCCACAACACAAATGGGGTAAACCTCACAGTTATAATTCGTGTGTTCATTTTGGGTGTATGAACGTCCGTCACGGCTGGATTGGATAGAATGGACGTAAATTACATATGGTTTCAACAGGACGGCGTGACCTGCCACACCGTACGCGAAATCGTTATTGAAAACCAAGTTCCCAGACCGGGTCATCTCTCGTTTTGGAAACCAAAAGTGGCCGCCGAGAAGTTGCAATTTGACCTGATTGGACTTTTCTTCTGGGGTTTTTTGAAAAGTAATATGAACCACCCTGAGACGATTCAACAACTCAAGGAAGAATTCAAACGCTACATTCGTGAAATCCAGTCATCCTTAATACATAACTTATTTTAATATAATAATCAAAACCTGCCAACGGAGACACAGTGTCCATTTGACTGTCAATTTATTTCATGCCTAAAGTCAACAATTACACGTTATAAGTCAATAAAAATGTCGAAGAATTCCATTTAAACGTTTGTTTTTTTAATTCAAGTTTAATTTCTTGTTGAAGCACCCTCGGTTACACAAGTACTGGTTGCACATTGTCGTGTCCAGTTAATGTAATAATAAAATCACACATCCGCTTACAACTAAGTAGTTATCACTCTGATTGCTACCGAATGCGCGCCTAAATCTATATTATTTACTTTTCAATATCTTATGTCGACCGTGGGTTAAACGAATATTTAATGGCATTCCATTCAAATTAATAACTATTTTAAGAGTAAGTTCGGAATAGTTTAAATTTTAAAGGGTGTAGCAATTTTTGCAATGGCACACCTAATTCGAGCGAACGGTGCCTTTCGATGGGAAAAAAAACTAACTGAATCTCTGAAGCACCACATGCAACGAGTAAAGTAACCTTGTCCTCATTTGACTGTATCATAACTAAACCTACTAGAAGTGAAAAGCCTTACCACTTTGATCCAAATCTAAACAGAAGAGTCCGTCCTCTGTTCCGAGTAATATTCGATCTGGATCAATGATTAGAGCACTCAAAGCACTCCTTATTACAGACAAAGAGCTGTCTAGCACCTCACGAACACGGAAGATGGCTGTGTTTGGTAAATTATTTCGCTTCAATATCCTATGAAGTTCGCTTAGAGCAACGACCCATTTCGTCTTCTCAGATTCGGTGTCAGCCAGCATAAGCGTATGTGATGAAGGGCCGCCGTCAATCAACGATGTTTTTATCTGTGTAAATAAAGTTTTTTTTCAGTAAAACTTCGGCGAAGGTTTATGAGAGCAATTACCCTAAATATACATGGAACATCCTTTTTCGCAGCATGAATAACGTCACTCTCCCTTACACTGGTAACCGCAAATTCAGGGTCCCTCATGTCTAATACTTGAGACACATTCACGCTTGGCAGAGCACTGCGATCTGCTGTTATGTCATATAGGAATAACTTAAAGTCACAAACTACAACAAATTGTCGAACCCATCCTCGTTTGACTGCACCCATTTTGGGTACTTTAACATACCCTTCGTAGGCTGTACCTATGCCTCGGGTGGGATCAATGCCCAGAGGCCGTTTTGTTTGGTCTGATGGGACGGGACACGTCGTAGGAACTTTTTGGCAGCACACTGTATGACACGCGAATCCACACAGTTCGCATACCACCCCCTGTCGGGTTAAACCAACCATAAGCGACGTGCAATGATTGCACTTTGTTGGACTACTGAATGTTCGCACCAGAAATTGGTGAATCTTTTGTTTTGGCTGAACTGAGCTGTGTACGCTGTGCTGATCCATAGAATTATCACTAAGATTGCTTTTCGAACTGGAAAGACTATGCGCCCGATTGTCTTCGATGTCACCTTCTTCGCTCTCCATCGAGTAGCCCGAATGCTGCAAGATCATTTGCTGCTGCTGTTGGTTTTGGAGTTGCTGTTGCTGAGACAGAATCTGCTGGTTGTGGATATTGTTTGAAGACGAAGATGTCGACGAGAGATTTTGCGTGTTTTGTTGATGCGGCGAAAATTGGGATATAGAATTAGAAGAAGGGTGCTGGGAAAGTGGAACAATCATTTATTGATGTGTTATGTCAAGAAAAACAATTTAGGATTTCAATCTTACCATAGTTCCCCCCAATGTCGACACAGTATGCGTTGTTGAGCCAGTCCCACCAACGCTTCCAGCATCTCCACCTTTCGAAACTCCTCCAGATTCTTTTAGAAAATGATCTAAGTATGACATTTGAGATGAAGGTCTCTCTAGAACTACGGTCGCAACCATATTTTTTCACAACAGATTCCAATTCAATCAAGTCGGAGCATGGTGGGTGTGCGATAGGCGATAGCATAGGCCGGTTTTACAGCGTTATTTTGTTTTAAAGCAATCACCATTATCCAACAGGTGATCGAAGTTTTTGAGTTGACATATTTCACATTGCACATGAATTGGAAGGAACACATGATTTACGCAAAATATGAAGCGTTTGCAGCAGGGCAGATGTAAAGTACAGCAACAGCGAATCACACAGAAAAAGACAAACAGAAAATTTGTTAGATCATTAAGGTTGTTAAGTGTTTGAATAATTTTTTGTAAAAAAACATTTTTAAAAATGGAGGAAATTAGTAAAACGTACAAAACATATGAACAGTAACTCTTTTTACTTCTGTAATGATTAGTTCTATACTACGGCCTTATGCATGAAATGTTTGCAAGGATGAACCTGATTAAATTTGATAGTAAAGTTCACTGTAAAAGACCGTTCCGGTCCAATATAAACATATGCGTACTTTGCAGAAAGAAAAAGCACCACTTGTCTATGTGAACGTGTGTATGTTACACGCACATACCATACTTTGACGATGTTGATTTTGGTTTAGCTTCTAAAAACGCTCGAAAATCTTAGTTAAGTTACATCTATAGTAGAGAGAAGGAAATGCATTTCACTTGAAATTTAAAATGAACAGCACATTTATCTAATACTGAATATGTAAAAAAAATAGGATAGTCGATAATATAATATAATATATAAGTCAGAAATATCCTTTATCGTTAACTTAACTTAAATCGAAACACATACTGAAATTTTCTTTATTTTAATTTTTCATATTCAAGTTTTCAGAGCAGTCACGTCTGAACAGCTATGTAAAATTTGTGCAAAATTGATCTAGTGCGTGGTTTACCCTAAGGACAAATTTTCCAATAACTCTATCCTTGTCGGGCACAGAAATCAAAAATACTTTACTCATAATTAGTCTCCTTTAATTGTTTGGAACAATAATGCTTACTATACATGAAGCTCTTCCGGAAACACAGACAAGTTTTAGAGAATCACGTACTGCTGTAAAATACGTAATTTCCTTGATATGTTGTGTTAATCTAGACACTCGGTTTGAACATTTTCTGGGGGTCAGAACACTAGACGTAATCATTGCTTGGATCAAATTAATGTTGAAAAAGCATCTGATCTGCCACATACTTTATTTTATTTTTAAAATAAAAGTCCAAAATGTAAGCCTAGCGCAATTACCTGCGTCGGATTTTTTAAAATATAAGTGTGCAGATCAGTAATCAGCCCACGTAGTAGTAAAAAGCCTGAACTGTATAGCCTAAATATATATATACTCGTATATAAATATTGGAAGATATTGGTATTTCGATATATCGACATTTTCTGGATGATTCTACGTTACTTCATTTCTATATCATTTGGATTTTATTTTGAACGTCCTTTAATTTTCTTTGATAATTGTCTAAAAACATACGGGTCTAAAATGATCCCATAAAACCTTTTGGCACTATTGAGACACAAATACCACAACATAACTATAAAGTCAAGCTATCCAAAACATGACAAAATTCATAGCAATTTATGTTAAACATGTGGATTCTTGGTGACACTGTACAAGCA
The DNA here is from genome assembly GCA_947538895.1 of Neoitamus cyanurus. Taxonomy (NCBI): domain Eukaryota; kingdom Metazoa; phylum Arthropoda; class Insecta; order Diptera; family Asilidae; genus Neoitamus; species Neoitamus cyanurus. Next base: position 32,203,761 of record OX384541.1, on the reverse strand, counting down.
ATAGAGCACAACAATTCGGTATATTGAAAACCAAAATCTAAATTGGGTATTGATAAATATATAATACATTACTGTAATGTTAAAAATAAAAAATAAAAATCAATTGCGATGCTAAAATTGGATAAGCACAAGGTATATAAGATTACGTTAACAATAAAGAAATGATAATAAAACTATTGCGCAATGTGACTTGTCAAAAAAGAAGAGAAATAAGACACTATTATTATCAAAGTCTAAAACATTATCAATTTAAGGTTGTCTGGAAGATATAAAGTGGTAATAATAATAAATTAAATATATTATCACAGTAATTACCAAAAAACAAGGCATTGCAGCAATTAGACTAACGCACTATTCAATTAAGTTTTTTTTTATTCAAAACTTTTGTAACTAAGTTTTACGTTATGGTATGCACAATAGTTCTTTGAGCTTTTCGAGCGTTTTTTAAGCATTGTAATGGCAACAAGATGAAATTGCAGCATAATTTATAGATAATTATCATTACATTATGTACCAAGTAAGAACTAATCATTTTTCTTATCAACTCATTCGGATGCAAAGTGCCGAAAAGAACTAGAAATCCCATTATCTCTTCTTTCAGCAATAGGCATGTTGGCACAAACAATCTAAACTGAATAGCGCACGAATTTTATGAAAAAGTAAAATTTTGTAATTCCAACTCAAAACAACGTTTTTTAGTCAATAAGTTATTGAAAGCTTTGATGTCAATCAATTAATTAACATAAAATAGTCAAGAACAGATAAAGCAAAAACTACAAGAAAAGTTATTGAACTCTGAATTTAAAAAATATATTTCGAACGAACCATTTATGGCTTTGTTTAACCACGTGTTGATAGATTTTCCAGAAACAGTGCGTGCTTTTTCAATTTGTTAAGTAACAACATGATTTTTTTATTTATTTATTCGATAGATGAGATTTAACAAAAAAATTTGGTGATGATGGAGAAAACACACGAACAAAACTATTTATTAAAACAAAACATATATGTGACAAGCCATTAATTAGATACGTTGATCTAGACTAAATTTTAATATATAAAAAATTTACTTAAGATTATGAAATGAAGTATTATGCATACACACTCTGTTAAAATGCTAAGTTTCAGTAGATAAATGTTCAGTCACACTTCTAATTTCATTCATATGAATAGAGAGATTACAATTTAAATAAATCTTCTGTTAATTATCTGCAACCATTTATGCAATGCGTTAAAATATTTTATTTTTTTTATTATTTTTGATTCGTATGGACACTTTGAAGAATAATATCGCCTACGTTTCGAACGGATTTGATTTCTTCCGGGTTCCATAATTGGGGTGAATACATAGATCTGAAATGTTGATACTAATTGCAAAAAAAACAAAAAGTTATTCTAAATGTCAGCTTGTGCCAAGTGGAACCGAACTATAATTTACCTATTGTATTTTCCTTTAAAAATAAAGGATTGTAAGGGATTTTGTATATTTTTGAAGTCAATTCTTATGCTTATTTCAATTTCACATTTGTGTATATGCTATAGGGAAACATTTATTCCGTGCTGATTTTGTTTAAATCATGGTACCTACTTAATGATTTCTCAAGATTTCATTAAAAAATTTCCAGAGTGGGCAGTCAATTTTATTTATACAGTCTATATTCCTGCTTATTGAGTACAGTACTTTTTGACTTATGCTACGATCGGACGGACAGATAGATAAATGGGATTCTCCTATGTATTATTATTTAGTATAACTAATTACGAAATTGCCTCAACTAAATTGTCCTATCCTGTCTCTCTGTAATATAAGGGACCTCATTAGGACACCTAACCAACTAGATTAACTGTTATTACGTAACCAATTCCATTTCAAACGCTATGCAAATTTGCACAAATTAGTATATTTCACAGCGATGAGTTTAACTAATTTATTCATTTCAGAGATTTTATGTCCTTAAAACTTCATAACGCACCGCGGCTTTTCCAACCGATATATATGAATGATTAGCCTCGTGTAGGTCTAGAGAAATTATCAATAGAGATTAAAATCGCTTTCTCATATCAACTCAGTAGTTCAATACGGCTAGCGTATCAAAGAAGAGAAGGACAGTGTGCCATTTTGCTGTAAATGTCATGAACAACTATCGAAATTATATGTATTTATTTAGAGTGAATAATTCCTCTATAATTTAGTCAAACAACCAAACCACACACAAATCAGCTTTGTTAGTAAACAATTCAAAGACTCCATGTTATTGCTTACAAACTTAAATCTACTGCACCTAACACAAAACAAGAACTATTAAGTTTTATGAAGTGACGTGAGGGAAGTAAATAAAAGTTTTCGTCTCCAACAATAATTGATTTATCAATAAAAAAATAACAGCAACAGTAAAACGTACCGTAACAAAGGAGAAAGTAACAATTTTATAATAAACAAACTAAGAGATTAACAAATGATCTTTGAGCCTTAAAATACAACAGAATAAGAAGAGAATATAACAATAGATAAAGACCTACTTTTACAACAAATCATTTTCATCACTTATAACCCATTTAATCTAAACACGCTGATGTCATTCTAGAAAGGATTCTTGAAAACACTCGTCGACCTACTACAGTTCAATAGTTCAATATTTGTATTCTCAAAAAAGCATGAAATTAAAGATTTTTCGGAGTCAACTAGCTTGCGTACATTCAACTCATCCTGAAAAATTGTGCAGGAAAATATTACTTAGAAAATTGTGTAATTTTTTACGCTCATCCGCAAAATCTTTGAATTTCTTACTTTTCCACAAGTTTATTTATAATTTCTGTTCCTTTTAGACTTTTTCTTGCGGCAATTCTTACCCCTATTGGTAGGAACAATAATTTCATTACAAATATTAAGAAGCCTTGGACAACTGCAAGTGTGATGTGAATAGGATTTGAGCATATTTAAGTGTTCCCTTTGAAGAGATGTTGTTGTTTGTGTTGAACGTGAACAACGCGTATTTTTCGGATTCAAATTTATTTGCAATAATTTAAAATTTCTTATATCTGAAAATATATTAAAAGGAATAAGGAGAAGAAAAATATTTTGTAGAGAAACATAATATTTGAGTAGAAACAAGCTAAAAACATATTACTGAAGAAAGACAGAGATCTTATTTGTGCTATCAGATCAGTTAACAACTGCCAATGATTTTTCTGCTATGACTTAACACAATTTGTTAATTGAGAGAGACTCATTTATTTTATTAGTAGAAGCTTTTAAATGGATCGTAAAAGTGACATTCATCCACATAAACTTTACGATCTGATTTCCGCAAAAGCAAACTGATAGCACTTTATTTTTAAGTTTTTAAACACAAGACGAAAATTAATCAATTTAGATTGGACGTAAGCACAACACAACACATACAACAACAGGTGTGAATGATGTTATTTTATTAATCTGAAACATAACTGCGACAACAGTGTAGAATCCGACTTGTCTACCTAGTTCGATAAACATCCAGGGAGTTAAAACTAACATAGTTTTGTATTTCTATGGATCTTTGTGGAAACTGTGGTTCATAAACCGAGCCAAACTCAAATGACATTTTTTATTAGTTACAGAAACATATGAGTATACAAATACAGATTAAAATGTAAGATCGACAAAGAAGTTTGAACGATCTGTCGAACAACGAAATTCTTCATTTATGATGCGGCACTCCTTGCATATATTTAATACCCACAAACCAAGAACATATTGAGCATTATTAGATTTAAATTCTGAGGTATAAATATCGCTATCGATTATCATCAATCACTGTAAAATAATAGTTGCACCCAAAACTCATTGGTGAAATGGCTGTCTGAAATCTATAACGTCATTCAATTTTTTGTTTTTATTTTATTATGGTTTGATTGTACGATCAATTTTATTGTTGCATTGCCTTCTATTATATCTAGTCCCATTCCTGAAAACAAGACGAAGAAACAGCTCTACGTCTCGAATACTAGGACAACTTTAGAATTAGTGTAATTAATCAGCGAGCGAGAAATAAATGAGCAAAATGCGTTTTAACAATAGATCCCTGAGCTTAATTATCTTTGTAATAATGATTTAACAGATGGCGTGGATGTTACCAATTGATGGTAGTTTCAATAAGCCGGCGCCACATTCCATACAAGTTGTGAAACAATCGCTTTATAGCATATAAGTCCAGAAACAGAAAGGCCAATTGACTTCACTTGTAACTTCACTATGGATTACTTTGTTTAGAGTTATTTGTGAACTGTATATCAATAATCCACAAACACTTCATCCTTTGAAAGACAATATTTGAGCTGCCATAGATGTTATTTATCTATTTTTATTGCGAAAAGTTATCGAAAATGTTGGGTTTCGAATGATTGCCTATAAACAAAACCGTGATAGTATATGAACTTTATTGTATTCCACTTGCAGATTCGGTAAAGATTTTCGATATTTGCTGAGAAAATTTTATTTAAAAAAAAAATTTCCACGCTAACTGCTGGGTTACCTTTTATAAAAGGTCAATTTAAGTTTGACACGTATTTGTGAATCTAATTGAGAAAATAGAACTGGAAATAATTAAACTCCAATCAAACAACAAATCACACATCCATTTCTTTTCATTATAAAAGTAAGCAAACGCTGCTTTTTTAAAGTTTTAAAACTGTTATTGCCAAAATGATTAAGTTATGGAAATGTTTTGATTATAATGTAATGTATACGAGGAGCAATGAAAAATTCACGATCAATAAATCTGATGTTTATAAACATTAATTGCTAAGTTTAAAATACGTATCTTCATGATAAGGCTATAAAGTAAAATATATTGCACATCTAATAGTATACATGTTACGGCCGATGGGTTCAATGTGGCATTTTGTAAAATGACTGGGCGCTGTATAGACGGCTGATATTTTCCTTTCACAAAATGTCTATTGAGTAAAGATATTTAACGATGCCCGGTTATTTTAATAAATACCCACGTAAGTCAGATTGGCCGTAACATATATATATATATATATGTATATATCGCCATTTTGGTTTTTCATTATTTGTTGTTATAGCGGCACAAGAAATACACTGTGAAAATTTCAACTCTCTCCCTATTATGGTTCATGAGATACAGCCCGGTCCAGTACAGTAATAGGGCGCTGATTTTTGGTCAACTGTCGTACGTTTCGAAATTGGACGAGTATATGACAAGTTTAATATAAAAACATAAATCCGGTAGAGCAGGCTATGTGGAGTTAACAAATTTCAGCACTGTTACCGTCAATTACTGAGAGCTATTGTCGTAGGAAGATTTCGATATAGAGCACATGGGATTCCAATTGCTGCAAGAATTCCCAAAGCAACCATTTAAATGATATTGTTTTCCGTATAAAATCGCATAGTCCAAGTAATATAAAGAAATTAATTATTTTATCGAAATCGGATTCTTAATATGTACTTATTTCCTGTTCTTTATCGTGAATATTTTACTCTCCTCTAGTATATGTCACTTTAACGTAGTTTTGAATTTGATGTCCAAATGAGAAATTTAGTTTGAAATGTGTTTATATCAATAGTTGAATTTTGAAAGCAAGCGCAAACTTACTATTTGTGCACACAGATTAAAAGAGATATGTTATGCGACTTCATAACGATACTGCATATTAAATAATGTTGTTTCTTTACTTTATATAAAGCTTGCGACTGCAGTCATCACACAAGACCTATACTTGCCAAACCTCGTACCAAAAGGCTTCTTCTTCGCTCTGAAGCTGAAATTAGCAATGAGATTTCGACACTTTAAATCTATTTAGAACGTTCAAAAAAGTTCTACGGATATATTGAGTGCTATTCCCACAAAAATCCAACTGATCTTTGTCATCATACAAAATACAAAAAAAAAACACTAAACAAATGAAAAGAGATTTTTTTTAATGCTTATAATCATTAAAACGGTTTGTAAGTAATTTTCATTTGATAAGTGAATAATGAACGGCCTAAACAATCTTGTGGTCTAAATTTCCCATTAAAAAAATATGAACAATGAAATTTTATGGCAATAAATGATTAGTTGCAGTGATATAAAATTTTGAAAATTCTCGAGGGTTTACAGATAAACAACGAGGTACAAAAATAAACAAAATTATTTTTAATAATGTACACAACTGCAACGATCGATGCAATATATGTTGACTCTCAGAAACCACTAATGAAAGTTAATAATCTTGTGAATTATTATGAGGCAATGGAGAGCAGTGTAATTTATTGTCGTTTAAAAATATCAAAACAGACAAAAGTATGAATTAAAATCAAAATACTGCGCAATGGACAAAAATTAGTATAAAAATGCAAAATAGTCGGAGTTACGAACCACTTTTGCCACAAGAAATATATACTTAGCAAATGTACGAACATTTCTCGACACTATCACAAGTACGATCGTACAAAGTACAGTAGTAAACCCCAAACACAAGAAGTAACACCCACCCAAACAGATAAGTTACGTCGCACATTACGTTGATCCTTTCGCGCAATACCACCGCTGTGTTCATCACGATAAGGCGAAGGAGTGTATTCGTCTCGGAAGTTACTTGAATCTCTCACAAATGTACTACTGTATTCAACCATGTAGTTTGCAGAATCGATATCATTTGAACCACTTTGAAAATTTGAAGATGTGCGACTGCTGCCAGGAAATTTTTGTTGAATTAGTTGCTCAGTGTACAACTCTTCGTTTACTAAACAGCTACCTTCGCTCAATAAGTCGTAGGAATTAGCAGTAACTTCAATAATCGGCTCTTTGCAGCGTGCGATCTCTTCGTCTTTGAATTTTTTCGTTCCGATTACGTCTTCGCAGTAATCGTTACTAGGTAGATGGTCTACCAGGTTGCTACTTTCATCTGAATCGTCTGATTGATTCGTATACTTTTTAATAAGTTCTTTTTCAAATTCAGTTAATTCATTGTTATTGTCATCCTCGTATTGTTTGATTTCATTTTCGAGAATATTCTGAATAAACTTTTCCTCATCAAAAATCGATGGAACTAATTCGATAATATTCTGATCTTCAACTCCTTTTTCGGTGACCTCAAGGTCCGAATACCTATCTTCCTCCTCCCTCCTCTTCTTCGCAAAATCTTTACGTTGATAAAAGCTCCTCTTTGAGGAGGACTTAACCACCCCGTCTTGCTGGTTTGACTGAGTAACATCAGCGTCTTTAACAAAAGTACAAAATATTTCATCATCTTGTAGTACATCGTCAGCCAATGCTGTTGTTTTCGTCTTACACAAAGCTTAAGAGAAAACAATACCAAAATTTGAACTCAAGAAAAATAACATTGGTTTGTTTAGGGGAAAAATTGGGAAAGGGGGACGAAATATCAATCACAAAACCTAAAAATCATTTGCAAGTAACATTACCGTAACGTTATTAGTACCAGATATCAACGTGCTTTTGGTGCTTTGTAAGGTCATTTGTTTTGAGTTGAAAAATCGTTGTTTTGACTGTCTTTGCGTTGTGTGAGTTTTTATGTTGCACACGATAAAATGCTGTGAAATTGTGCCTACAATACGCAAAACATTAGAGTGAAACATGCAACAGCATGAATGATCTCAGATTATTCACTTTTTGCTAAGAAATCTAAATTTAAAACAAAGCCGTTGGTATTTGAAGATGTCTGCTTTGGAGTAAAACTGACAGAAAACATCAGTTATTGGGAATAGATCAACTTGAACAAGAGCGAAAAGAGATAAACAGATCATATAGTCCACTAAATGCTAAATAACTCTTAAATCATATTCCATTTTATATCACAACTAGTCAATAATCACAACGTAAGTGAGTTTTGTCAGTCCTACTCCTGAGAGCGAAAATGATTAGGTAGGGAAATTTCTTAACAAAGGAAAGTATAGGGCAAAAAGGAGGATAACTTTAAGGTGTTCCCAACAAATGTAAACACTTTTTAATTGACCATAATGCTACAGTTTCATTAAATCTAAACGTTCAGGGAAAAAATATTTCATTAGAATCGATAAAAGCGTTGACCTTGAGCTTTTATGAAAGTTCTCTACTACCTTCTAGATGCGTAAAAGGTTTAGGTACTTTCATCATAGAAAGCGGAATATATTTATTTATATAATATATTATATTATACTTCTACAATTTCCTCAAAATTACGCATTGAACTTTGAACACGATTAGTTAAAAAATTATAATTTTGTAAATGTACTTATTTTATGGAAAATAAATCGTACTGCCGACTAAAGGAAGAAAAAGTGTATTCCACCATTGTAATGTTTTTTTACACCACGTTGAAAAAATTGAAAAAATTAAAAAAAGTGAAATAAAAGGATATTTTAGAAATTGAAAGGCTTTAAGCGCAAAAATTTACACACATCAGTAAACTACTCGACTCATACAAATTATTGGAACTACCAATGCACGGACTAATCTATTGAGTCTGGCCAGTAGGCCTGTTATTGTATTTCAGACGGTTTATTTATTATTTTTACCGTTTTCGGCGCTTAAGGCCTTGTTAAAACCTATTTCTAACCTGAAACCTTATTGCATTTATATTTTATTCTTCAATGCCTCTTTCCCTTCTGTCTCAATGTCCGATTATAGTTGGGGTAGGTCTGTCAATAATGGCGCAAAAGCGAGTGATTTACAAATTTAAGTCTACTTTATTACTCCTATATCTTTTTTTCGGTCTTCTAACTTTTGCTCTAAATTTGTGGCTTGAATTCAAGGAAATTACTATAATTCCACTATTATAAAAATCGCTTAGCTTAAATTCTTTTACGTTTTAGTCGAAATATATGTATACTTTCAAGTGAAAGGAAATAAATATAATCTCGTTAGCTTGTTTTGTTCACATACATACATAATTTGTGGAATTTCTAAAAGCAATCTTAAAGTGAGCAAAAGTGAAGTATATTGCAGCGTGAAACAAAATATTACTTTTAAATAGTTGTAATTAAACATAATTAATAATTTTATCGTTACTGATATGAACTGCCAGTTAATCATTCATTTCACGTACACAATAATTTTTTTCCGGCAAGACAAAATATAGGCTTTTCTTTTATCAATTTTAATGAAATATGTCTTTTCCCCGAATAGTAATAATAGGATCTACACTTAAATATGAATCCCGATGGTGTGCGAACAAAAGTCAAAGCCAGCGACTAAATTCGTTAAGGAACTATAATGGGAATTTGGACAGTATTGAAATTATAAGAAATTTTAAAATTTAACGTTGAAACCCAAAAAGACGAAGTATTTTCGCTTAGGAGGCATTCTTTGTTTCATAAAGTTCTACAGTCAGTTCTTACAATGATGTCTATTAACTAAGTTGTCTTATACAATTTCTTACATTACATAAAATATCTAGGTACATTGAGAAAATTCAGCATTTTATCAGTGTGCTTTAAGTAAGGACTGCTACACTTCCCCGTATAAAATATATTAAATCTCGAAAAGAATAAGAGTTTATTTCACTCTGAACCACAATAACTACGAATAACAAATAAGAAGAAGCGAAACACTTGCTAACATAACAAATGAAACAAATTACATTCAGATAAAAGATTATAAAAGGAGACGAGCTACATGTTAACCTCCTCCCGATAAGAATTGATCAAATTGAAAAAGTCAACATAAAATCAATCACCAAACATCGAGTAGAATATATTCGAGGGCTTCGAATATTAATTGGTACAGAAAATTAAGGTAAATAAGAGAAAATTTTTTAGACTTACATCCTTCACTCGACTCAAGACGTTGCTGAAGGTCCCGAATCTGGTTCTCTTTTCGCTTAAGTTCATGTCCGAAGGAGTCGCATCGCTGCCGAGCTTCGCGAAGGTCTCTGCAATATTAAAAAATGCACTTGAGTATAGGAAAACGTTAAAAGAAAAAAGGCTTCTTACTTTTGCGCAGCGACCAAATCAGCCCTGGTACGACTCAATTCTTCGGAAATAGCTGCCTTCGCTTGTATTTCGCTCTGAAGCGAACTTTGCAGGTTGAGTAACTCCATTTTATCAAGCTTTTGCGATCTTCTATTTCGCCAATTTTTGTCGGAGTTGCTTTGATGGAGAGAGCCTAAAATTCGCAGAATAAATATCTTGTGTACATTTACTGTATGTTCGAGCTACCTGCATGCTTAAGATATTCAAGCTCTTCAGTCATCTTGCTTGCAAGTGCCTGCAAATAACTACGCGCATCCTTTTCATCAGACACCCACTGAATAATTTCAGCCATTTGCCGCTCCCACTGACTGATAGCTTGTCGCTTACTCCTAGAATCATATTTTCATTTTTATTTTGAATTGGATGCGTCTCATTATTGAAATTACCTTAACTCTTCGTAATCATTCTCAACTTGCAGCTGTTGTGCCTGCATTCTTCTGCTGTTATCGGAAAGCAGTTCAACTTCAGTTAAAAACTTCCTCTTTTCTTCGAGCCACATGTTCTTCTCCCTCTCGTATCGCTTTCTTAGTTCAGAAATTGTTTCTTCTGAGTCGGTTAGAGATTCAAGCCGGCTGGAATCGAACTTTTCACGAGTCTGTTGAAGTTCTCTGTACAAAATATCACGGTGCTTTTCTGCTTCATTCAGTTGCTCCCGTAAGGATGCAACCTCAATATTGAATCGTGACTGTTGCTGATTCAGTTTTTCACTGTATTGTACTTCAATTCGATCGATTTCTAACCGTGATGAGTCTGACGACAGTCCCAACGATGAGGACGATCCCAAGTCTGAAGTACTTCTTGTACGAACTTCAGCTTGTAATTGACGACAATACTCCTCTGAACGTTCACGGAGTTTTCGTTCCTTTGTTACATCAGCTATGGCATCTTCGATTCTTGATTCTATTTCTCGTCGATTTTTGTCGGCTTTTCGAAGATCATTGCGCAGATTGTCGATTTTTTGCATTGCTATTTCCAGTTCTTCTTCTTTATCACGGACCTAGTGTTTTAGAAAACAGTTATTTTGATTTGTCACATTATTACCAGCTGCGTATAAAAGAGAACAAAAAAAAGAATGTGGCGGACATCGAGGATGGGGCCCACGAATGAGAATTTTCGCGGCACCGAAGGCGTAAATCCACCTAATTTTCTATACCTCTTTGTAAAGCATTCCAAACTCCTCGATTGAACAGAGAAGTCAGGCCAAAGTAAGAGGATGAAGGAGATCAATTATGAAAATCTTCCCCGACGAGGCTTGAACCCGGCACCTTTGCGTTACAAGGCAACTAGAGAACCAATACCCTACAAACTACCTGAAGGTAACTGTTTCATTAAATGCTGGGTTATAGAGCCTGCTCAGCTGAATTCGTAAATTCATTTAAACATTTATACTTGTTTCGAATAACTTTAATTATTAATAATACGGACATTAGCTTTATACTCAAAACTTGTACTGTTAGTTTTTACTAAAAATCGAATGGCTCGGATGTTTCCAGCTCCACAAGATATATTGGAGCAATTTAGTAATCCTAGTTATATTTTTGAAAATGCATATTCCTAATTTCTAAAAATATTAGTTCTCAATTTGTTGAAAAATTTGCAAGGTTTTAAAACACTTATTGAAATCCGACTATTTTCAAAATGAAATGTTAATATAGAAAGAGATAACGACTTTATTTGAACGTTAATACATATACCAATTTCTTTAATTTCTTAATATCGAAATGCACTGAAAAAGTCTTCTTTAAGAAAGCCTATTATTTTTTCTTCTGCAGGTTTTTGCATTGATGTTTTCTTTTTCTGGATGGGTGAATGAAATTATCTCTTATCCATTAGGGATAATTGTCTCAAATACTCAATTCCGAAATCACTTTCCCTTTACATGATGCGAAGAATAACCGTTTACTTTTCTTTGACAAAATAAAAGCCACTAATATTAATAAGAAGAGTTTTTAAAATAAGGTTAATAAGATCAGGCAAAAGGGATTAAAAGAAATAATTTAGTTTACCTAACATTTAAAACTACTAAGTACACATAAAATGTATAACGAAGTTATTAAAACTACCTTACCTGTCTCGACAGTTTCTGCTTTTGACACCTCAACTCCGACAACTTATCTGTAACTTCAGAATATTCGGTCATGGCTAGCTTTCTCTGGCTGAGTGCATCCTTAAGTTCGATGTCTTGAAGTTTCAATCTCTCGAATGCATCAGCTTTTTCCTTAAGAGTATCCTCCTTTTCCTGCTTCATCGTTCGGATTTGTCGTTCGAGTTCTTTAACCTTTGCCTCAAGTTGTCCATCCACAGAATCCACACCAGATGTTGAATTTGTTTTTGTCTGAATGTCTTGACGTTCAAAATTCTTTATTTGATTCTCTAGCTCACAGTTTCGCTTAGTTAGAACATTAATTTCATCCTGCAACCGTCTCGTACTATCCGGGCTCATGCGCTTCTCTTCGGGAACCGATGATATATTGTTTGTTTTCACATCTTCAGCTTCGCTCATTATATCCAAAGACCGAGATATCTTACCAACATCAGATAAGCAACTATTTTGAGTGAATGTAAAACCTATAAAAGGCAAATGCAGCCCTGAGAAGGCCGGATTGGCAGTTGGTGGTACAGCGTCAGGTAAACGTAGGTCATTATCGTCCACATCAAAATTTGATGTGTCCGTTGGACTTGAAACTTCTGGTATATAAGGCGCTTGACCAAGTCGTATAGTTTCCCAGTCGATGCCCTCGAACCAAGGGTGTGACTGCATAAAAGAATTACAAAATGTTCTCAAAAACCTAAACAAATATTTTTACCTTAAAATCTTCAATCCCATTCTGCCCAAGTCTATACTCTGGTGAACATATTAGCCGCCTCATGAGATCCTTTGCGTTATCTGACACTTGAAATTCTCCTCCGTCGTCCGGTGGGAAGTCGAAACAGTTTTTATGGTTCATAATTTTACCATATGTCTCCACGAGACTTTCAGCATAGAACGGTGTTTCTCCATACAACATTTCATACATACATACACCTAGGGACCACCAATCGCATTCTGGGCCATAACGTCCTTGCCCATCTTCCATTGCACGCAAAATTTCCGGCGATATATAGTCTGGAGTACCGACAGCAACATTTGACTGAACAGTTCCGCCAGGGCCCAATTTTAGGCAAGAGCCAAAGTCTGCCAAACGTATGTGGCCACTGGCATCCAGCACAAGATTATCGGGCTTAATATCACGATGGACGTACTTAAGCTCATGAATGCTGTTGATGGCCAAAATCATTTCCGCAATGTAAAACTTAGCCATATCTTCAGGAAGTCGATCCTCAAATTTGCTAAGCAAAGTCAGAAGATCACCGCCGCAGTAATAGTCCATTACTAGGTACTGCAAAAAAGTTGTTTTGAAAGGCGGAGTTGTAATAGAAAGACAAATCTTACAAGATTGGTTTCATCTTGAAAAGCGTAGTGTAAATTTGTAATCCATCTACGGTCGCCAAAAACAAGAACATCCCGTTCTTCTCGAAAACACGCCGTTTCTGCACGTTTCAACATTTCCCATTTGTTGAGAATTTTCATGGCAAAAATTTGATTTGTTGTTATCATCCGAACGACGCAAACTTCTCCAAATGCCCCGCGGCCAATGACCTTGAGTACTTCGAAGTCATCTCGAGATAAACGTAGCTGCTTTATTAATTGTATAACAGGCTTAACTGTGGGGAGAAAACAGTTATAATTTCTATTCAATTCATAAAAGCAAACAATACTGCTTACCTAATTCTATAAAATCTGAAACAGTCTTTTCTCGACGCAATGATGAATTACAACATTCATCATACAGCACCAGTAGACAATCGAGCAAAGCTTCAATTGATATCGATTTACCTGGATTTGATGGTAACTCTGTGGTACCATCTCCGCATCCAAGGAAGATATTTGATCCATTTTCTAAAATTAAAGATTCTAGCTGTCGTTGACGCTTTAAACCAGAAACAGACACTGAAATTAGAAAGAGAGACAAATAATTTAAAATATAAATATATAAAATGTTACATAAAGGGAGACAAATAATTTAAAATTTAATTAACAAAATATTAAATTTTAAGTCGTATTTGAGATTATGGCACAACTTTGTTGGTGAAGAATAACTTCACCGCGGTGCACATTGCTCATTTACAAACTTAATTATACTGAAAGGTTAGACAAGACAAGAGCTACAAAAGGGCTGTACTACACTATGTAAGTACCACTTGAGAGTTCCCTAAACACGAAAATTATTACGGGGAACAAGAGCTCTTATATATGGCATTAAAATTGGGGTTACAGCCAGTGAATAGCGTGTGTACGAAGCACATTCTTTTACCCTTTTTATAGTTAAAGAGGGACTTCGCGAGTTCTGGATTTTTTCGTAAAGTGCTGATCCTTTAAAATTATTCCCCATATGCTAGTATGCACCAAATTAAATTAACAGAAAATTTTCATAGCATAGCTAGGGTTTCTCGCTCTCCTCTCCGTTCCCGTCTTACCTAATATTTACTGGTATAAATCATTTTGACTGTTTAGAAATGTTTTCTCAAAATTATAATGACGGATTATAAAGGAAATGTGTAAGAGTATATTTAAATTAACAAATTACCGAATCTTTGAGTATTTTATCTGATTGTGGATCTTTTACTCTGGTCTTATACTGTGAATCAGAAAGCCAAACAACTAGCTCGAGAAAGATTTTAAAATATTTATGCACTTTTCATCTGATATGATTTAGAGGTAGACATTAAATACCAGGTTAATTAGTGGAATGTCATAAGGAAATGATCTCGGAGTCCAATTGCTTTGAATAAATTAACATAAAACATTTTAGACAAAATAAACTAAACTTTTTACCACTTTCTTTGTGCTCTTTATTTATTAAGTTTTTTGTAGTAATAAGTCGAGTTATTGATGGTTTTTATTTTCGAACCCTCAGAAACAGTATCGATTTTAATGAGATTTCTTTAATAAGTTGATTATATGTATTATATTATTTGAAATCAGAAACATCCTAGCTGCTAGACGAAATTATTTATGTCATATAAACAATAAAGACAACAACTGTTCAACTTTTTTTCGCAAATAGTTAATCAAAAGCGTATTTCTTAATAAGTGAAAACACGATGGGAAAGGTTAATAAACAATAATTATTCAATCTGATTAGAGCTTATTTCAGTTATATTGGTATACATTTTAGCAAAATTTTAGCTCTTCAACTTCAATATTATCAGTTCTACAGTAGTTCATTTCTTGAATTTTTTCCACGTCAATCAATCACTATTGATAAATTTTTGCATAATAATTTAAAATACTATTATTTAAAAGCACAACAATTGAGAGCTCGACACTTGCATTTTTTCCCCTTTTACAACAAGGTTTGATTCCGAATTTCATATACGCTCACATCGCGTATAAGATAATAAACGTTTGTTGTTTTATAACTAATTATTCAATCGTGACTCAACTTTTGCTGCTTATTTAAGATATATTGAGCTAACAATTCTGCAAGTTTTGGTTGTTTAAGTATATTTGCAATACTGCAGGAATTTTTCGCTGGATATTCTGTGGTAGGTTCCTTGAAACGATTTAATGTATATGTAGGTATAATATATAATATAAAATTACGAAAATTAATAAGAAATCAAACTTTTTTATTTGTTTATTATAAATATGAAATATCCGATTCTAAAAAAAAAATATAAGTAATATGAAAAAAACATACTTAAGCCTTCACTGCAAACAAGTTATGGTTTATTGTATCCGCCAGTTTTAAATTCTAAATTTCGATAGTATATTTGAGATCAGCGACCCAAAAAAATATGGATTCGACACTAATATCGCTTGTTTTCGGTTATTTTTACATGACATTCCCTTCCAACACCACTCCTAGTGGTGCAAGGGATGTCTTACCCCCACAGTATTTTTTTCCAGACTGTAAGTCGTATGTGTACCAACCTTGGTGGAAATTGCGCACGGCATTCCAGAGTTATGGTGGGACATACATATACAAACCATACCCTGATTTAAGGAAATAGTATATTACGATACAAGGGCGGTAAGTAGCCGATTGCCCACGATGGCGGTGTTAGACGCACGAGCAAAGCGAGTGCGTTAATAGCCATCGTGGGTAATCGGCTACTTACCGCACCGTGGTTAATTGATGATTTACCGCATGGAAACCCGTGCGGTAAGGTACCACTTACCCCGCACGTGTGCTGAAATAGTATATTACGATACAAGGGCGGTAAGTAGCCGATTGCCCACGATGGCGGTGTTGACGCACGAGCGAAGCGAGTGCGTTAACAGCCATCATGGGCACTCGGCTACTTACCGCCCGAGTTACGTATGCTATTTTTCAGCACGAGTGCGGGGTAAGCAGTAGGTACGTTACCGCACATGTTTCCATTCGGTGACTCATAAATTAACCACGGTGCGCTAAGGAGCCGATTGCCCACGATGGCGGTGTTAGACGCACGAGCGAAGCGAGTTCGTTTATAGCCATCGTGGGCAATCGGCTCCTTAGCGCACCGTGGTTAATTGATGACTTACCGCATGGAAACCCGTGCGGTAAGGTACCACTTACCCCGCACGTGTGCTGAAAAAACATTTTACTTCTTAAAATGCGATGGAAAATTGTATTCTGCATCTCTGAAGTTTAGTTTACACGTATTTCAGGATTTTGCTGAAAAAATTTGGTTCTCAAAATATCCACATTTGAATTTTTTTTGCTGGATTTTCTCTAAACCCCGTGAACTTGAAATTCATTATTTCCAGTTCTACTGATCAGATCGAGGTCGGTCTTTTTTTATTTTACACTTTGTTACGTCATCTTTCAAATATTATTAAACAAATTAATTCCAATTGCAAACAAATGAAAAATAGGAACAAAGGTACTTAGCCGGTTTCTTTGGAATTGCGCTAAAACCTTATGGAAATGTTCCATTTATGGTCGGAACGAGTGAATTAGGTAAGTATAAGTTCCCGCAAATAATACTTTCCCAAAAATTAGTTTGTTTTAGCTTGTTTTAACACCAAAAATTGAAAATTTTGTTAAAGGAAAATCATCTGTCAGAAGATATTTTTTATGAAAGGTAAATTTTTATTACGGATTCTTTCGTACCGATGTTTAAAAAGTTATTTGCCATGTACATGAGCAAAAATTTCGATTGTACAAAGCAAGGACGATGCGAATTGCCACTCTGAATAATTTTATATAATATATCGAAAACAGACCTTCAAAGTCAATTGATTTTTGCAATTTTTGGTGTTAAAACAAGTTAATTTTTGGGAAAGTATTATTTGCGGGAACTTATGCTTACCTAATTCACTCGTTCCGACCATAAATGGAACATTTCCATAAGGTTTTAGGGCAATTCCAAAAAAACCGGCTAAGTACCTTTAAGCCGTAAAATAATAACAATTAATTGTTTAAACAGCTTTTTCATGGTCGGCCCCCAAAGTGGAATTAATTTAAATAAATACCATTTATCCTCCTATCTACAAAACCCATTTTACAAAAAAGTGCGGACTTTGTTCGATCGGTACTTATTACATGTTTTCGAGCGAAAGTCACACAGCGCCCTCAGACGCACCAATTTTCTACTTGTAAATGTTTACCATGTTCAATCACAGTTTGAAAATACTTGTTACTTACATTTAAGGATAAAAATCAATGCACATAATCCAAAAAAGAACAAACAAGTGATCAAGTGATTCCGGTTAGCATTAAGCTGAAAGCATTACAATATTTGGAACATGAGGAAATGTAATAAATAGTATCGAATTACGATGTAGAGAAATAAAAAATAAAAGTAATAGAATAAATTCAAGGGACTAAAAAATACTCTACAATACCATGACCCATCTCCTCATTAATAAAATTTAAAAAAATTGCTGACTTGGGCAATATAACATGAGAAAATATTGTATAATGTTCGGTAACCTTCTTTCTTTAGACAGAAGGAAAGTATACGTCGAGGCATTTTCACGTTTCAACATTTGTTGCTCTGAAAGTGTGTAGGAAAAAACATAAAATTCACTGTGCAATTCAAATGTAAATTGACAATGGCATTAACAATCCGAATGTAAATTTCTAATGACAACATTCTCACGATTGCCATTAAGATGATATCACATTTTCTCTTACTTCATATAAGCTTTATCTTAAATAGACCAAGACATGAATATCTTTCTTCAGTACCTCGGACTCGTAAATTGCAGATATAGGTGCTGATTGCTACAGATTCTCTGCTTGAGGGGATTAATAAGAAAATCAGATATGTATGATCCTCATTTAAATTATGAAAATAAATCAATGTGTGTTTCGATTCAGTTGATTTGTAGGAAAGTATTTCTAAGCTTTTCCTCATCCCCATAAATTACCCTCTAATTTGGAAATATCTATTAACCTCTTCATGGTAGACTTTTTAGAAGTTTGAAAGAGAGAGTTTGAGAAGAATTATCAATGTTTTACCTCAATAATTTAATAATTTTGAATAGTTTAACTCGAAGATTTAAGAAGAACCAGTAAACGAACGTACGTACATATGATATACATATATGGGTCATTCTCATTTTTGCGTATTTTTTTTGTGCATTTGTATTAAAAAATGAAACACTTTTATTATTTCTGGAATTCCTATCTACAATTCAATGAAGTAGTTTATATTAATAGGATCTTTATTAAAACTTACACAATATAAATATTTATTTTTTTGAATTATCGTTAAGAAAGTGACGAAAACGTCACCTCCATGTCGTGTCCAAAATCCATTTACGATGATATAGACTAAAATAAAATAACTTTATCAACGGTGAATAAATTAATTTATATTATTTTACCATAAAACATAGAATAAACTGTCTAAATAACACCAAATATTTAAGACATCGACAGAATAATGGATTCTAAATATTTCGTGACTTTTGTGCATGGAAAAATTGTCACCTCCATGGATCAACTTATTGAACGCAGCCATAATTCATTAAATCAGTAAACACAGTTTCTGAACGAATACAGACAACAAACACAACGCCATCTTGAAAGTTTTTGACAGTTTGTCATTCCTTGGATAATTATTTTGGAGTGAAGACCCGTACAGCAATTTTTTTTTAAAATTAGCATGCTATTTTGGTCACTTCTGTGGATTACGTATGTAAAAGTATTTGTTTAATTAAGGTCTATCACATATCGTAAAATGATGGGCCATTATAGCCGCTATCTTGGTATTTCGTCGTTGATTGTAATCTGTATTTGAGTATTTAACGTGGATCTGTGTCACTTCCGTGGAGGGGTATTTTAATTTTTCCCTTTTTTTTCTGAAAACTACAGTGAAAATAGCTAAGCACATAAGTACTACATAATGTAAGATAAAATATCTTTCATTTGAGACTACTTTGGATCAAATAAAAAAATATTTTCTTTTTTTCAAATTTTAAGTCCGTTTTTGAGAATGGCCCATATACAATATGTTACAGCGCAACAACAAATTCATGTAAGGTGATTCGGTAATATTGATTCATAATCACTCTCACTCTAGGACCGTCCTTTTACACTACATACTTCGATTAGTTTCGCGAATTTACATAGGTACTTAAATGTTTGGAAGTGAAAAAGAAATACCAGAATCGATAATGCCAAAATATTTGGAAAACGGAATATAATAATATTAAAAAAAACTGATAGGTTATTCAACGTTATCAATTCAATCAAGTAATTAAGTTAAAATGATTTATTAAAATTTGAAGTAGAAAAAAAACAGCGATTTTAAGAGAGCAAAGTCGGGCGGCCCAAGTTGCTTAAATCCAGGTAGCTGTGATGCCCATTAGATGAATAGACGTATTATGTATATTGTAACTATGTGATTAGCACCTGTTTAGACCTAATATTCATATTTTTTATTTATTACCTCTATTCGTTCGTCAAATTTTAAACGCGTTTTAATCGAAACCATGTTTTCGAAGTTGGTAAACATGATTGGGGAAAAAATATTCAACTGATTTTAAAAAATCAATGTTTTACGGATTTGTAATAAATTTCTGCAGGCATTGAATTAAATTAAATAGAATGGGGGCCACTTCTCGAAAGATTTCTTTCTGATCATCCATTACTTTAATTTTGGAGGTTCGCCATTTTGTTAAATCTTGACCGAATCAAAAATATCTAATTCAATGCCTAAATCTAAGTGTCTAGAGTAAAACCTATTATACATATAACAAACGTTTGTCAACAAGAAAAATATTTTTGTAAACTATTAGTATATATATTTCAAATAAAAAAAAAGAACTCAATATCATGCGTAGTTTATGAGAAAAAAATTCCTGAAAAGGCCTTCATTTTCATGATTTGGAGTGACTACCCCTTTCAACAATTCCGAAAACATTAAAAATTGAGGGGTTATTTTGGTATTGATGCCTTCTATCAGAATTTTCGCTTTGGACTCCTATCGATGACGGACCCTGTATAAGCCATAAATAAATTCAATGTTTAAGTTGCAATTATTTTATATTATTATATGTTTAAAAAATTTCATTCAATTGTTCTTCAAAAAAAAAGAAAAATTGGGTCAATTTGATTAATTATATAACTTCTTATCATATCACTACATTTTCACTTAAAAACGGACATTTCAAACTTAAGGGCAGGGTAAAGTATTAATTTTTTTTTTTTCGAATTTTTTTATTCGATTTTCTAAATGAAGAACCTTTCAAAAATATTGTGTGAAAATTTGAGACGGATCGTAGCAAAACTAACGAAGATACAGCAGTTTAAGCAACTCACTTATGAACGTTTTACTCTAAATTTTTTAGTGTTTAAAACTTCAAGGCGTTTTTCCCACAACTCATGTTTTCAAAGTCGGTGCCCCTCATAAGTTCAAAACTACTACACCGATTCTTTTGAAATTTTGGACACTATTGCTGTACATAATTTACGAGGTAACACGGGAGAGTTTTTTTCAAATTTGTTAATATTTTTTATGTTATAATAACAAATTATCCGATTTTTTTGACAAAAATCGCGTTTTTCACTTCAAAGTGTTCCCAAAAATTTAAAAATTTAAATTTCGAAAAACCGCTCCCGCGTTACCTGGGGAAAGCGATTATCTAACGACAAAAAATTTCCTTTTTGATTTGAGATGATCCAGCACAGAGTTATGAGGGGCACCGCAATTCTATTTTTTTCTGAGACGCTTCCAAATAATGGCTGCCATTGCCTTATTTTTCAATATTTCTACATGAAAATTTTACAAAATATTCTTCAAATGTTCTACTTTGATGTACCATTAGCTTAAATGAATAGATTTTAACTGAGTTGTCGAAAAAAAATTCACAAAAATGTGGCTTTTTTTGTACGAATTAACCTTACCCTCCCCTTAATGTGTTTTATATATTTTTAGTAAAGAGTAACAGTAATGTCTGTAGTGGATGGCTTCCATTAAACTT
This sequence comes from Neoitamus cyanurus, assembly GCA_947538895.1. NCBI lineage: Eukaryota > Metazoa > Arthropoda > Insecta > Diptera > Asilidae > Neoitamus > Neoitamus cyanurus. The sequence goes on along the minus strand of OX384541.1, from coordinate 32,182,333 downwards.
TATTTTATAACATCATTACTTTAGTGTGTTACGTGACTTGAGTACTTTTTACGCATCGAATGCATTTAACCCATTTAGACCTTATATCGTGTACACTTACGTCAAACAAATATTTCAAATCGGCCTTAAAATACATTTTTGGTGATTCGTCAAATTAAATATGTAAACATCGCCAGACAAATTTTATTGTATTTTCAGTCGTCGTGTATAATTTAATTTCTAACCACTGACAACAACGACGTTTTTTATGAGTTCGACTTATATGTTTATGTCTATCTTTGTAGCTTTACAATAGAAGGTTGGATTTCCTTCATTAATAAAATTTAATTATTTTATTTTATTTTATTTAATAAAAATCCTACGTTAATTACCTGGCATTTCGATTGATTTGGTTTGATTCCTTATATCTGACATCATTCGCTGTTGGGAGGATAAGGGGTAGCTTTGTGCAGTAAATTGATCATAATAATTTTTGAGATTCAATTTATACTCAAACTTATAAGGTATGTTAGTTTTCGTTTGCACAAAAGTATTTCGATTTAGTTGCTGCTCCACTACCACATCTCGCAGTGAAAAGAATCACTTGTGATGATTGCGTATCTGAAAATAGGCAAAAATTAGGTTATTATTTAGCTACAAATGGACACAAAGAAAATTAAGCAACGGGAACAACAATAAAGAATTTTTGTTGATGTAGCAAATGGTTCACGTCTAAATCTCTCGACAGAAATAAAAATAGTTCATTGTACGAGCTTCATAAACACGCAGTACGCTTTATTCTTGTTTTATTCAGTTCACTGCAGAGTTGACTTTTAAAAAAATTATGTATTGAAACAATATTATCGAGTTGTTAAAAATCTCCGAATAGATTATGAATGAGAGCCCGGAAAAATTTGGATTCCAAGAAGTTTAGGACTACAAATCATTGGAAAAGTCGGACATTAATATAAATAAATTCGAAACCCAATTTGCTGGGAACTGTTGTCAGTGTATCCGAAGACACTCGAAATAGATTTGTGACACATTTTGCAAAGAGCGCAGATCCACTTAAAAATCAAGTCAAACGATCTCGCGTTGTAATAATTTCATGGTTTAATAGCACCGAAAACGCCGTCACATCTTATTTGCCTAAGATGAGAAGCGGATTCTCTATTCGAGGACTAATTTTGTTGGAATAGAAAGGTGATTCTAAATTTAGGACAAATTTTCGCGAATGGTGTTGACATTTACGGATTTTGCTAAGTCATATTTAAAATTATATTGGCATTGACTCAATGAAGATGGGTTTATTAGATCTCTATTCTCTACCCTACATTAGTTACTAAAAGGTGACTTTTATTATTTAAACCAGCTTCTTCAGAAAAAGGTTCTGTTAATGTTTGGGCTGAATTTCGAACTCCAAGAAATAATTTTGTCTTTAAAAGAAGTAAAAATGTTAAAAAGAATTCTGGATCTCTTAAAATATGTTTAACAGATTAAAATATGTATGTTAAACAGATTCCATTCATACCTACTTTCTATTACCCTCCCGAACAAGCAACACATGTTCCTATACATGTTTTATAATAGATATTTGCGGACGAAAAACAATTTTGTTCCCAGACCCCATCTAGTTGGGACTAGGACTATTGGACATTCATACTAAAAAATTAATTCAGTCAAATTTTACTATATATCTCTTATCGGCATTAGTAGTGTGGGTGTAGGGTTTTACTCAGCCCTGACTTACACATTGCAATGCGGCGAAGCTCAATAGCTATCTACTACTAACTATCTGCTACCCGATGCAGGTGAAGGACACCCTAACCTACTAACTTTGTTAAATTTACCCACATTACTAATGTCGGGTTAAAAGATTTCTGCAGAAATTTTATTTAATTTCAATTAATGTATTAAACGATAGACGCCGTCTTATCGTCAGTTTCGAGATATTGTGGCCATTTATGTTCTAAAAAAACTGTTCGGTTAATTTAAGTGAAATCATACATAGGTACATACGTACGATAGTGCACGAAATAATTATATTTACCAAAAGTGATTTTTCAATAAATTAGCAGTAAAATTGAGGTTGAAACGAAATTTGTATTTGATTGTATTCGTATTTTAAAAACAATCACTAGGACCATTTTACTTAATTAATAAAATTGAAATTAAAAATTGGTCAATAGTTCAAAGCCATGAACGAAACAGTTTTATCAAACAAATATAAAACTAATTAGTGCGTCCGTCCTTATAGTTAGAGAGATGAGTGCAATAATGTGTGAGATGTTATCCATTGTCGAAATTTTTTTTTTGTAGATTATGCCCCCCTCTACAAATTATTATAATTGGCGCGTCTGAATTGTAAAGTTACAAAAGTACAAAACCAGCGAAGTCCATGGCATGGGCGATCGAACGCGAAACTTGGCAGGATGATTGTAATATTATTTCTTAATGAAGAGCTAAATAAAAAACCTCGTTCATTAAACTGCTTACTCGTTCTTTCTTACATAAATTCACTTGACACCTTAAAAACATTAAAATTTGTAGCTTGTATGTTATATTTACTTCGCACTAGTGGGTACACTTTGAAATAAGAACAGAGGATTTTCCCATGAAAACAAAAACCACTATTGTCATTAGGTGCAAATTGTTATGAAATAAGATTTAATAAATATGGTGTTTTTACCCGACTACGAAAAAAAGGAATAATGATTTTAAAACGTATGTATGAATCTTCCCTTACAACGCCCAAACTGCTACAGCAATTTAACAAATGAAATATCAATCGATTCGTGACTGAGTGTCATATAATAAAAACATTAAGTTCTGATTCTTTTAAAGGTTCCAAATCCTCAAAATTTCTGTTTACCGGCATGTGGAAATTTACTAAAATATTTATAGGTATTTATGTAATTGCCAACAAAAATTTCCCACCATCCTTATTATTTTCACCCGCTTAAAATAACGGAATATCAATCGCCCTGCTAATATCCGTGATGCTTGAAGTTCTAAAAACACACTTTTGTCAAAATATTATCAAGATATAAATTCTTTCTATAACTTAAATAATTACTTCAGAAATCACGCAATATAGATTTTTTTATCTTAAAGTGTTGCATACATTTTGTTTTAAAAAGCAGGAACATGTTCATGATCAATGTAATTAGAGTCAACCAAAGCCCATTACAGAACTGTTTATGTGTAAATGAAATTACGTTTAACTAGCTCTTTGGAATTTCTTAGCATTGTTAAGGACATGTTTTTCTTTTATATTAATTTTATATGGGAGTTGTTTTCAATGTAACACCGACTATACACGACAGCCACCGTTTGCTGTAGAGCGTCTGACGACGTTTATATACCGCAATTCAATTCAACTGAACAGTATGCCCGAATGACACATTGAACCACTTAATGGTGCAGTAGTAGCGTTGAGCCGTGGTGAAATAATAATATATTCCACATGGTATATTTTTGGGAACATTCCTATATTTTTTACGTAAGCGATTTTATCAATAATAAACTTAAATATACATAATCGTTTAATGATGTTAATTTATGATTTAATAATAACACAGATGTCCTTCAGCTCTAGGCTGTCAAAATAGAGTCAACCCTATTTGAGTAACTCACCCTGTAGGCATAATCATAAGATCGTTCGTATAGTAAACCACTGTAATAGTGAATACCTGCGATATTAGGGCCAGGGAGTTCTGATAAATGCAGTACTTTTATGCTATAGTTAGACATAAAATAAACCAATAGGGATCGACAACAATGGGCGGCATTTCAGAACCCTTGCAACGATTTTGAATACATTTTAAACCTATCGCATACCAAATGTAGTGATAGATAAGACAATGTGGCCAAGCGTTGCGCTAGGGCTAGATAATTATGCCAAACGTCTTTGTGTGCTCGGTTACCAAATGTAGTGCACGATTAAAAAAATATGAGAGATATTGTTTGTACCTGAAACTATCTACTTTAAGAAGGTTTATTTGTAAAACCGTAAAACACTATTTTTATCGTAGAGAAATGTTCAAATGTTCCCCTTCCAGTCCCTCAAAGATATGACAGGTAGAAGAAAAAATTGGGGTCTAAGCGACACCGTCTGCGCTCGATAGGAAAATATAGGCAAAGAATATGATATTGTAATTTAATACCAGGAATACTCCTTCACTTCCTCATTGTATATCTACTAAATTAATCCATTACTGAATTTTTCAAATTATTATTCAATTTTTAGAGTACGTTGTATTAATCTATGTATATTGTATGTAGGAAAGGTCTTGAATGCCTTTTTCTATCGACACACAGGAGAAAACTAAGCTAAAATCTCTAATTCGACTTATCAAGTTTTTAAAAAAAAAGCTGTTGAGTTGCTGCTTTGAATAAAAGCCCGTCCGCATACATAACTAAAAGCATACCTCCATTTCTCCTATAGCAAAATGACCATAACACTTTTAGAATATTCAAACAATTTATCACCAATACCAAGCCAAGTGGAACAAATTTATGGAAATAGAATCCAACAAATTTTCTTTGGCGCTCCGACAGGGAAATAAATACCTCATGCTTACTACCATTACATTTAACCAGCTAAAGTGAAATTTATTTTACCATTTCAAGAAGATTGCGTAACCGATGGCAACTTTTTTGCATTTTAACTTTTTCACCAAAAAGGTGTAATGCCGCCTACAGAGCACTGCTTGACTGGTTTTTTCGCAAACCACCGTCCGCCCTGAAGTTGAGGAACCTGAATATTCAATAAAACTATAAAACATTCAGCGGTTTAAAGAATACAAGCTGAACTGGCTGTTGTAATTTGTGCGCGTCGGCCGGCCGCGTATTTTTGTTTGTTTACTTAATATTTACTTAATGTTATCGTAAATATGCCTGCAGATGCAAAAGTACGACATTCATCATGTCTGCCAGCATGAAAAGATTATTTAGATGTTACTACAGAAATACGTTGCGACGGGGCTGTCATAATTTCGTCCAATTGCTCATTTATGTATACGCTACGTATGTAGCGCCTTATCATCAAAATAAAATGCTGAACTATAAAGAGAGGTGAAAACAGTTGAGCAACCCCGAAATAGCACTCACTCAGCTTATCAGTCCGTCGTCAAATTTATCAAACTCCACTTGGAGTAAGGCCGCACTCATTGAGATGCCAGGTTGTCTCGGGAATCTTAATTTGAATTTATTATACCGCTGAATGTGTATATTTTTGATAATTTACATGACAATTTTCGAAACGACAAACCAGAAAAAAATAATAAATAGTTCAAAGACTTTGTGTACGAGTAAGCTTTCAAAGATTCGATTGTAGAGGTTCAGTGCATTGCGTCCATGAGTTAGTCGACCTTGAAAAACAAGAAAGATTAATGAATTCAGGGGAGCTGAAGGTTTACGAAAGTTTTTATATTTGTAGGCCATCAATGAGGTGATTCTTGGAAGAAGCATAGGATAGTTCAGGCATAGTTTAATTAGAAATACCTGGGTTGGCAACCGTTTACAGGGGAAGTGTATTTCACGACGGGAGATTTTATTTAAATGAAAATTTTTGTTATATCCAGTAACATCGAAAAAAGTATAGTGTGTCGACATTCCATTAACTCGATTGCGAGCCTGCATTCACTCAAATACGCACTTTTATTTTTCTTACATTTCTTATGATTATAACCCGATAAATCATACGCATTCATATCCTAGAAGATATCGAAGAAAGCAGATCTATAATTACATACCAGGTGATACCTGAAACTTTCAAATACATATCTCGAATAATAAGCACTCTACGACAAAAATGTCCATAATCAAAATTTCATCATTCCGCCCGGGAAGTACATTAATGCTAAAATTAATCCTGCTCCCCCTCCTTGTAAATGGGGTGGAAGGTAACTTTGAAATTTTAAATATGAACCCCTATTTTTATTGCAGATTCAGATTCTACGGCTAAATATACGTAGGATTTGTCTGAAACATTTTTTTCGACTCATGATAGATGGCGCTGTACTCAACGAAATTTTCGAAGCTACTCCCGCCCATCTACATTGAGTAGGAAAGCGGATTAATTTTAACACTAATGTACTTCCCCCGCGGAATGATTAAATTTTGATTATGGACATTTTTCTCGTAGAGTGCTTATTATTCGAGATATTTGAAAGTTTCAGGTTAAAAAAACTCACCCGGTATAGTAGATTTTCTCCAAAATTAAGTAGACACATTAAATAATTCAACAAAATATGTTCGTCTGGAAATAAATAACTACTCCGGCGCCGAGAGTATCCTGGACTATTTGCTTTATAGTTAATTATTTATATGCCACATTTTTTTTCTTTAACTCACCGTATTGAGTTGGGATATCTTTAGTATTCTGTCTTAAAATGCAAATATTTTCAGACCTTTTGATTTTAAGTCTACAGTCACGAGATATTTGCTTACAAAGTCGTTATACGTTATATAGTAGAATACCTTCGAGTAAATACTCATAAGTACTTAGCATTTTTTAGTAATTGGCTCTGGCACAGAACCCATTTGACGTACCGCCGTGATCCAAACACATTTTTTTATATAACTTCTCAGATCCAATCGACAAGAGATACAATGTCTGCATATATATTCGTTATTAATCTACTACTAAAGAATTCTATTTGAAAATGTATACATAATTAGCTAATATTGCCAACAATGTGCATATATTTACGTACATAGGTTTTAATTTTTAAATGTTAGCTTAACGTTTAGTTATGACCAGTTACTTGTCCTCAATCAATCATATGCACCTTTGGCTAAAAATTTAGATTGACTTTGATCATTTTCACAATATGTGCACATTTTCAAATTGATCAATCAAAAATTTTCAAAAATTTCTTATTCTCTAAATAGTTAATTTGATTGCCATCCTTCACTGTTCTTACCAAAGCATTCTTTATAAGCTCGGGCGTAAAACCAAAACTTCAGCAGTAAATTAGAATTTGTACAGAAATTAATTAAAACTGCCTAAACCCATTTCAACTTTCCCAGATTGTTTTAGCTAAATCAAATTTTCCTGCAAAAGCGAAAATTCCCAGCCGCACACATTAATGCGGTGCTCGACAAAACGTAAGTTTAAAATAGAAAAACAGATATTCATGACCCTTTTCAGAAGTCGCTTGTTTCCCCTTTGCTTTTGAATATCCTTCTGTACCTACAATACTAACAGAGAGCAGAAGTGAGTGTAACTGGAGCGCGGAATACTTCAGAATTTAAAGTGTTTTCTATCCTCCGGTATTGCTGAATAAAGAAAAGCTCCACCAACTGCAAGGAATATTCACCTCATGCTATCTGCTCCAGCGGGGAAATTGCAGAAACAGCATTTCAATGATCTAAAGAGATCTTTTGCAGTAGTCCCAGCCGACCGTACCCGTACACCGTCGAGAACAGGTGGAGGAAACCGGGACAAGTGAAATTGCTGTCGCGCATGATATGCATGTAAATGTCGCTTACATTTTATCAAAACAATGGAATAATGCGAACACCCGCGCAAAACTCTGCCTCAAGCTGAGCCCACAATTAAATTCCAATGAAGGATACCTCCCCGATTCTCTAGGCACGTTTAGCTATTCTTCAAAAACTCGGAGAATTTGCTATTTATTTTCTAATTAGAGTAACACTTGATGGCGCTCATTAGAGCAGGCAGATAAAGCAATTCTTGTAAAATAGAACACTTGCACCCAAAACCGAAAGGCTTTATTAATAGCTCCAGTTGGAAGCGAACGCCACAATTTCATTCAGTTGATGTCGCAAATCAAATCAATTCAATTCAAGTTCAATGACACGAAAAGATGTTTGCCAAGGAAAGAGCAACGTCTCCGGCAGTATGTCAAGCACGTTTATGTGCTTTTTGTTTCTAAAACTTGAGTCGTTTCGCTTCCTTTCCTTCTATCCTTGCACAATAAGTGGGAAGCAGAATGGTTGTTTTTCGTTTCGAGCCAAGCCTTGGAGAGCTGCACTTATTTTAGGTGCACAGAAAGGCAATTGGCGAAAAGAGAAATTACTCAACTGATGAATAGTCATGGCATTTTTAGAATGCTCTCAGTCAATGATCTTTCGAAATGTCCACATTCCCATTCACTTCCGTATTTGTTTTCCGATTCCGATAGTGCAAAACACTTTTAAAAAGGGTCTTTTGTACATATATGTAAACCGGCTATGTAGCAATAGAGACAAAATGACATGATAGACATAAAATGACAATGGATACAAGTAAAGATTAACTTCCTTCTGGAATGCGAACATTACAGTTCACTTTTGTAATACACAATACATAACGGCTAACATCCAGTCTCCTAATTTCTATAATAAACATATTTTCAACGCAAAACTAAAAATATTGGTACGTGTTGCAGTTAATCTGTAATATTTCCCTCTTTATTTCTGGCATTACTGCAATACTTTAATTAAAGGAAATTGCAAATACAACAACTATCGATTCAAATAATTTATATAGTGTTATGCTACAGTATAATGTGTAGAAAGAAAAGGTAAAAAAATTCCTTTTATAAGCCACCGGAGATCGGTTGAATAGCGAAGGCGGCGAAATCGTTAATATTTCCGAGAAACATAACGAGTATCCTCCCTAATGTAGAGTGACAACAGCAAAGAGTATTTATTAACTCCGTCTATTGTCTAGTCAGATCTACTGTGCACAAATGCGGCTCATGGGGCAGCGCATAGGCTACGCAAGAAGTCGAAAAATTAACGAATTTCAGAAAAATTTCAAACAGGATCTTTTCGTATGAAAAGATGTTTTTCAAAGTTACTTAGAAATTCCGAATATTTTCCCCTCGATATCGGCCTTACCGAAAGAAAAAAATCAGTTTTTCGTCGATTTTTAAGCTTTCCTTCCTTCAACTTTATGTAAAAAAAAAAAATTGTAAAATAGCAAAAATAAAGCTCTTTAAATTTTCTAAAAAAAATGTAATATACATATTTTGCACATTTTCATATTCTCGGACTAAACTAGATTATCAAAATTGGAGCAAAATTACGCGATTTAAAGATCAATCTGCAGTACTGGGATATCTAAACAACCCTTTCAGAAATCCATAGTTTCTTCAATTAAAATAATCATTACTATCTTTAAAGTGTGTAAGTCATCAATAGTTGTGTCCGCGTTTTAGTTCTGGAAATAAATTCGGAGAGAGGCTTATGCGTCTCCCTTTTCAAGACCGTGATGCTGTAAGTTTTCCCCATGGGAATCGAGAACTATAATGAGAGAGCTAAGGTGTAAAGAGGAACAACGGTGACTTGTTAAAATGCCCCTTCATTCCCTCGCTTAAAACATCTTGCGTGTGGCAGTATTCGTTAAATATGTGAGGGGTGCTGAAAATTTAAAATTCCATGAAAACACAGTCCAATCAAATAATAAACAACCACGAAGGAAATTTGTTTTTTGAACGAGAAAAGGCCGTCATTTGTTTTATTTGTTTTCATGCACGTGCGCGAAAAACGCCGGGATTCAGTCGCTGGATATATAAATGACCTCACCCCTTCTAACTTTACAATAGAAGGATATAAAACTTTGAAATAAAATGTGAAAGCATTTTCAATGAAACATATAAAGGTCACATTAAAAGTATAAAATTTTGGAAATATGTATTTGAACATGTTTTCTTTTCAAACTTTGCTATGAAAAATCTAACGAATCAGAAACACAATTAACCAATTTTTTGTTAAATTTTCCCAAGATTTCAATATTCTACTTTACTCTCCTTCTGAAGAAACATTTAAAATTGCATATTCCATTTTTATATAATATCTTCTCAATTAAAATAGTTGAAAAAACAGCTTTCAAATCCCGATATATCCCGAGATTGAAAATAATGAAGCTTCTTATTTGGAGTATCGGTTCGTAATTTCGTAGTTTTGAACCATCAGCTTAGTCCAAGCTTTAAGCAACACAGATAGGATTTGGTGCATAGTACTGCTTTTCATATGGATCAATGTTAGTAGTCCCATAACACAGAAAATTACAAACAAATTCACAAGCCGAAACCTAATCAAGCCTACTAAAATTTGTTTGCTAATATTGCAGTCTAAAATGAAATGGGAAATCGTTTTTTTACATCAACACAGCGAATTTTGTTTTACTGTACATATAGTATTTTAAGGTATATTTATTGAGGTTTTAATAAAACATATTTGTCAAAGGAAAAAATTATCAAACTTCACACCATATTTCCCATTGCATTTATGAATGCGATCCCCTGCAGCCGAAACCAAAATCAAATGCGACTTAAACGCCAGAGTCCCAATTTCAAATCCGGCACGAGGAACATCATTTATAAAATTTTTTTTTTGCCATCTAGCGTTTCACCAGAAAATAATTATAAGTAGAAAACCGATGATACATAATTTAAAATAATCATGGCTATTGGAAAGGATAAAAGGGGTAGGATAGTGGTATAAGGTTTTAGATTTAAAATGGCGTTTTCATTATTTTTTTTCTCTAATAACAATCAGATATTGAATAAAACAATGAAATCATTTTGTTCCCAAGCGTTAATATCTCCACTTAAAATTCATTAGACCCAATTAATTGGAAGGGTTTCTATTATTGGGCAAAGTCATTAAAGAAAAACCGCTGTTGGACGGGCGCCAAAATAGGTGTACTAGCGAGGGGCACCTAGGGGATAAACCCTTTTATCGGAAAAAAATTAAGCCATTTCACAAAATTCTTACTACATTTACCACAAACAATCGACTCGAGCGGAAATCGAACCCGCGGCTTCTCGGTAAATAGTGCTATGCGCAGAACAAGAACGATGAGTGTGGGTGACGACTTTATGTTGTGGGCTCAATCATGTCTTCTGTTTAGTTATTGATCCTGGTCTTATCACAGTTAATATGAGAGAAAAAATATCTCGAATCTGAGATACTTGACGTATTTTTCACATACAATGACTTTTATTGCTATTCACGTACTATACCGATTTGTACAGGTTTTATTGGCTACCGCAAGAATAAAAGGTGCCAAAACTCTCATAGCCCTTTTAATAATACTACTGAAGGGCTAGCACCTGTTTGATATCTTTAAAAAGGTGGCAACTTTATTATTTACCATACATAATAAAGAATTTATAACAATAAATATTTGCAATAAAATTAAGTCTGTCCAAAGTTATGGTGTTGCCGCGAAAATCTTTCTTATATGTCGGTGCTACAGTGTGCATACTAGAAGCCGAAAATTACATAAGAAAACAAAAAATAAAAATCGCTTTTATTGAACATGACTGCGATTTTAGAAAACTTTATTAAATGTAAAAATGGTTAATATTTGAAAAGAGATTAATTTTCCATAACAAAATTGAACTCTTATTTTTAATTAAAAAAAAAAAAAAACGCATTTGTAACCTCTTAAACGATTACGTCGTTTCTGTTTAAATAGGTTACTATATAATCTTTAGGTAGCTAAGATAAGCAATATTAAATCAGGATTATATGATAACTTTATGGCAAATATTTAGAAATGGGGTGCCAGCCCTAATCGGCACCAAAAATGTTTTTAATCATCTAGGTGAGGAAGACCAAATTTCAGTCCGTAGGATATTTTGTAAAAGGAAAATATTCAGTAAGTAGACAAATTTTGGCTTTTTCAAAAAATATAAACAAAAGACTTTTCCCTACACTTCAGGCGAATGTGAGAATATCGACGATTTCGCATAAAAAACCGAAAATGTGGAATATTCACACTAAACGATGTCAGAATAGGACAATAAGATACTTGCAATGTGAATCGGATCTCAGAATAGTCCCATGTATGTTTTTTTTTTCTTTTTCAACATTTTTTCCTTTGCTGATTAACAATTTATCAAGTTCTGGTTGCACATCTTGCAAACTATTGCACTTCCTTACTGACTAGGGTACTGTTAACTTTTTCCTACGGAAACCAATGCCTACAAAAGAAGTCGCATTATTCATTCTTTGATCATCTGTTAGCTGGCATCTTATTAACATTTTAAACAACAGGAAACTCATTTTGTAGTAGTAACCGAGAAATATTTATATATCCATGGGCTAATCATGTAAGATGATGAACACAATTTCCGCATGATATCATGGACAATCAGCTTTTCATTATGTAGGTACGAACCTCTAATGTCAAATGTAGCTTACTGTAAAAGGCAAACTTTTTTCGGACGAACCCACCATTCATCAGAACTATTTCTTCCAACTATAGAGACTATTCAAAAGTGGGCCGATAAAAAAAGTAGTTAACTTGCCTCTATAGCAAAATTCCGTAAATTCTATACATCTACTCTTTTTGGAAGTGCCGAAATTGGTACAACATTTTTACTCTTACTCCAACCGGACGGCTTCACTTAGTATTCGACTCATGCTGGCCCGATTAACAAATAGGGAACTGGCATCCCATGAGTGTACAGCGTCAACGTCACACCGGAGACTCGTATGTGATCATCTGCTGACTATACCCATAAGATATTCATTCACGACGAAAAAGTGATCAAAGAGAAAAGAAAAAATGCTGAAGAAAATACAGCGGGTGACGAGATTTACGTAATGCATATTCTTCGGCTTGAGAGGATATCGCTCGTCCATAAAGGCATAGCAGGTTAACCAAGCGAAAGCTTTATTGCGGGGGCGTATCAAACAATCAGACAAACCAACAAAGCATGGTAATATTAAAAATAATATTAAATTTTTTTACGTAAAAATCGAAAATTAGTTTATCTACCTAAAAGGCTAAATAGACCAAAAAACCCAAACATTACCACTGAGTTGTAGCACACGCAACCACCACGCAAGTGACATAGAAAAGGTAACAGTAACGCGAATTCGCGACACGTATAAATAGACGAAATGAAAACAAATCTAAATACAATTCTTTTCCTTAATGCAATAGTTCAATTTTGGAGGTCGTTATCGGAATTTGCGCGTTTCCGGTGCGGTAAGCTTTAATCTTTTCTATACTTTACCTCTGATTTATGTTATTTTCTTAGCACTGGGCGCGATAGGTGATTTTATACTTTTTAATTGAAATGGTATTGAAAAAGGCAATTTGTTCCTGTAAAATATGTAAATTTCCTTTTAAAGTAACCAGAAAATGCGCCGCGTACCATTAGTGTCAATTTCATCAAGTGGCAAAAGGAATTGCAGTGGGCAATGGATGTAGGCCAATCGTAAGTGAATATCGAATAAGAATGAAATAGCAGAATTCTTGAATCATTAATCTACCACGTAACAACAAACAAATTTGAGCCGACTGCGATCAGCTTAAATAAACGTTAATAAGATTTCAGGCGAAAACACGTTACAGCCGTTTTAACTTTCAATAAGAAATGGGTAGCTTTACGCCAACTTGCTTCAAATTATTGCTATCTGCATCAATGAAGTCTTTCTCGAATATTACGATCGACAGCTAAGTGGGGTAATTTAATTGCGTAGAAAGCCATTAATCTTTAGCAATTTAGAATTCAAAGTACGGAAAAAGCAATAAGCAATTTAAGTCACCTCATAATGCAGTACTATTTTATTTGCGTTGAGCATCGAACAAGCTCGAACATGTAAAAGTTTCTAATAAAAGAATTTTTTTCTCTGGTATTCGTAATTTTTCTCTCACTTTACACAGAATTTTTTGTCCTTACTCATCCTGATATTCAGTGTACTGATATTTCTTGATGCATATGCAAAACATAGACTGTTTTGCCTATGTTTCCTGCTCGTACAGTTTTTAACATGGTTTGATCCTCTGTTTCAAAACTTTATAATATGTATGTTAACTTTGGTTTTAGTGTTGATGTATGGCTTGAGTATACTTTTTCGCGAAGGCTACTACGACCTTTTGCTGTAAAAGAGGGTGACACATGTATACAGTAGCCTTTGCGGAAAATTACGCTACACATAAAAATTTATTGAAACTTAGTTAGTACACCTAATAATTATTAAGATATAAAAATAACAAGAAACATTACAATAATACCTGACAAACCCAAAAGAAATATTCTATGCCGGCGGCTATACCTGGCCTCCCTGGCAAGCCACATTTCTACTTTTTATTCTCTAATTAATTTGGTGGAGTCATATACACTTTTCTTCTTAATATTATGCATGCTGAAATGTAAATCCGTTGCCAGCTCTTAGACTACAAGGTTGGAAAATATCAACATTTTTTATTTATTTAGGTATTATGACCGTAAAAGCTTAACAAATAGAAAAGTTCATTAAATTTCTTCGGTGCTATATGAATTGGGACAAAATACAAGAACCGGAAATGCCTAGGGAAGAGTTCTAAAATGGGTGATATAATATTGCTCTCACAGTATAGGTACATATTAGGATTAATGCTTTTGTATGTTTATCTCCAGCCTTACCGACTTGCAATTTTCCAATATTTATAATATATTCTACAAGATTCCACTTTTCTTCTGATATTTTTCCCATTTTTATATGACCCTTAGCGACCTCTGGAAATTGTTTCCCCATAAATCAGTTTTTTTTCAATTGTTGTAGAAAAATTAAAAACAGCTCATTGTACGAAAGAAATGAATAGGAACAAAGTTGTAGTAGTATTAAAAACCCTCAAAACTTTTTTTTAAATAGCCTTCTATCTTCAACGGTTGCAGTTATTTGAAAAAAAAATCACCAGTGACATATTTTCCAAAATGGCGGCGAACCCCACCACTCGATCTTCTCGAAAACTCACCAGTGTACCAACAAACATCCTCCTACAACGCCTCAAGAAATCGCCGACATTGCATAACTTTAAGATCGAAATGTATATAGCGACTGGACTATAGGTATAACAAGCCTACTACTAGTCCGCTTTGCAATTGGCCTCTAAAAATATGAGTCAGTAACGCAGCGTCAAGAAGCATTAAAAGTTCGGGACGACGATGTTCATTCAAGCCATAGTCATACATTAGGGCCTTTCGGCGAGACGGCGTGTTCTCACTTTCTCATTGAGCACCAAAAATGAACGCAGCCTTTGAGCAACTGAGCCATCTGAGATGGTTTTCCTGTGTCTCATTTGTCTCAGTTATATGTTGTTTGTTGTGATAGAACTTGAGTAGTCCTTAGAATAAACTTTTACTTTATTTTAATTGTTTTCCAAGCGAAAGTGCCTCTTCAAATCGGCATAATCATATATAATGGGTCTTATTCTGGTAAACACGACACGACTAACCAAGACACTTTCTAAACCTAGCATTGCAAGTGTGCCTTGGCTAGTCGTGCCGTGTGGAAACGACCACCAGAAAAATTCGATGCCAAAATCAGCTGATTAATCCAATTATCCTACCCAACTGAGACAGTTGCTCAATATCTTGTCTCAGTTGTCTCAGTGAGAACGTGCTACCGAAAGGCCCTATTATGGGACACGCTGTATAAAAGAGGAAGGCGCCGGATTGTAAATAAAATCTAACTGGCGTTTCCTTCAATAACATCAACTTAGATGCAACAACTTCATAACAACATCTATATATAAATTATATATATAATAAATTTTGGAAATCAAGATGCTGGATCAATATGGCGACCGAAAAGTTAAACTTCAAGGGATTTCCCTGAAAATTCGCGCTTGGGGATTTTCGGGATCACTGATTTCGAAACTGTTATTCAAATTTCCAAATATGAGACCACCCCCCGCTGGGAGATATATGAGACGGGGTGCAATAAGTAGGTGGTGTAAAATGAGGAAAACTAAATTTAATAATACTTTACAGTTTACAGTTAAAAACGTATTAGGAATAGGTGAAAGTGATGTATGGGGTGTATTGTGTACGAATTTATGGTTGATTTAATGAGACCACCCCCACCCCGCTGTGTCACATAGGAGAGGCGGTTGTGCAGTAGAGAGACATTGCAAAATTAAGGAATACAAATTTAATAGTACCCCGGGAAAAGCCGGGTCCGGGCAAGCTAGTATACAATAAATGAATCTAAAAGCTGGCTTCATAACGTAGGTTTGTTAGACGTTTGTTTTCATCTCCCTAAATATGACCAAAATTAAACGAAAAAAATACCATTCCTCCCCTATCTACGATGTTTTGAACGCAACAAATTTTAAATAATTCGTATGAAAATGTAAAAGGTAAATAATCAGCCCGTAGGCATTTTTAATCCTGCAAAAGTATTATTTATAAACTACATATGTATCTCGAAAATGGGTCGAGCACGAGTTTTTTCAATAATTTTCTGTTTATTAGGGCAACAAAGCCCACCCTCAAATTTAGGTTCGCGACTTATGGGTAGGTTTTAATAAAGTAAAATTGTCTTTAGTTATTTTTAGTAAGTTAAATAATTTTACAATTCCCCACATTATGACGTCCTCGCAACGTAAATTCCCCAAATTTCGCCTGAACACCCTATGCGTCAACAAGAAATACCTTGCCGAAATATTTCGCCGATATTTACGGTGGGCATGAACCGACAAGCGTTTTCCTACAGAGCCGCTCGAAGCACCTCCAAGTGAATGCTCCATTGAGTTATTTTTAACAATAAAATGTGGGCATAGTAAACTGTTCGGCCGCGCAGTCCAGAAGAAAACACCTAGTAAAAGCGAATGTCACACATCATGAATGTGACACACACGTTAACGTACATAAAAATAAGCGAGTGCAACAACCATACGTTCATTGCCGAGAAGAATTTTTCATCCCACCAATGTGCAGTGTAACACAACGTGAGAGGGAGAGAGACGAATGCGCCCAGCCGGCTGACACACGGAGGGCACCAAAAAGAGACACGACCACCATCGATTTTTCCGAGTTTTCCCATTTCTCTACATTGCTCTATTGCGGCCTCCGACCTGAGACTCGGCACTTTGTTTTAATTATCTGAATATATTAATCAGCGCTAACTCTACAATATCAGCCGTCTCTGGATTCTTTTATAAGGTCATCAAGTTTTAGACCTGTCATACAATCTCGCTCGGGGTGCACCAGGAAATTGCACTCTATTGGGCGAGCGATTTTCAATTTCCTAGTGCTCCGGGGGAGAGAGCGTCACTGTCCAAGCCTGAGGGGGAGAGCCGCCGAGAAGTGGCCAAATTTTTGCTGAAATCTATCAAAGCAAAGTAAGTAGTCCAAACCAATTAGGGGCTCTCAGCCGATGAACTGGAATCCTATATGCACCGGCTATGCTGCTCCTCGCCCTACCCGGTGCCCGGACCATCTGCGGTGTAAGCAACTTGTTTATGTAATTGCAAAATATTTGGCACAAAAACAAAAACTCCTCGAAAAATTGTTGCCCGAGTGGGTCAAGTGTGGAGCACTCCGGAGCCCGGAGTCCTACAGAATCAAACTTCGAAGTATTTAGCTTTTAATTATTGAATAAACGACTTTTCCATGTACACATATTCGGTCATACTATTTTCACTTTTTATTTCTTTCTTGTAATCCGCGGATTCCGCGCCCCCGCTGGAATAGATCCGGTTGCGCTTAACTTACCGCTATTTGAAACGGCACGGGGAAGGTTTGCGAACGCGTTTACATCACTGTCCCCATAAAAATTTTGTGACAACTTTGATTGTGCCCATTTGACAGCTTTCGCACTGCCGCCCATCGACGTCGCGAGCCAGAACAAGATGCACACAAGAAAGTTTGCCCAATTAAGATGCAGTTCACGGAAAAGAGACAGCTCCCAAGACCCCGAGCCGCGACCGGAGTGGCAGTGGAGCATTCGGAAATGAGTAAATACCCAAATTTGACGGACGGGACGGGATGGTGACAAAATCTTTTTTCTTCCCTTTTCTGCAGTCAGTTAGAATGGCAGATTTCTATTAATATTTTTACCTTGCTTCGCTAGCTTGCTTAAACCACGGCACGGTGATCGAGGCTTGATGAATCGACTGAGACTCGAGGAGTATCCAAAAAAAAAGAAAAAAAATCCGTGTTCGGAAACTAGCCCTGGGCACACTCGGCTGGGCTCAATTGAAGCACAATACCAAATACCACAATTCCTCTCGCATTTACGTTTTGTTTCAAAAACAATTAGCTCTGTACACTTCGAGTTAAATGGGAACTAGTAGAATCTCTCCCCTCTTGCCTGCTGCTCGGCACACTCTCCTCGTTCTCCTGCACAGATTTTCACAAAACTTTCTTGGGACAAGCAGTGCAGGGAGTATATTTTTCAATCGCACTTGCCCCCAACTGAGCCAAATAAAACCTTCTTTAGCACAATTGCGCTCTTAATCGAGTAGCACACGGCTGACCCAGCGCGGAGCGGACAATTTTCCGATTCACACGGCCATTATTAACACAGGAAAAATGTGGAAAACTTTCCCATATTTCCCAACCCGAAATCAATCTCCATACGAACAATTCGAGACACAAGGCGACTACTGCGGACGGCGATTGTAATTTCACTAGTGTTTGCGGAGGTGTTCATGGGAGATGTCCGCGCAGTTCTTCTTAGCGATGCCAGCGACACATAGTAATGGGAATTGCAACGTAGTGTGAATTCTTATTTACAAAATGTTTAATTTACATTTGCTTCTGAATTGAGTGAGATAACTTTACGTGGTTGTCGGGAGACGCGTCACAGCGAACTGCTAAAAGTTACAACTACTCAAGAATAAAGCAACGAGAAATATCTTCAGATGCAACAGACACGAAGGACTGATAAAACACAAGTAATTAAAAAACCAAAACCTGCATGAAAGAAAAACTAGGATAATAAGTAGAAGCTGCAGGTGATGATCAAAACAAATAGAAGATTATTAATGAAAATGTAGGAGATGACAATTCAGAACAGGAACCGAAACGATCTTAAGCGCCTCGGGAATTTTGTTAAAAACTCTAAATTTCGCAACTGGCCTCCTTCGATAATTAAATTTGACGATACTGCATCTGATCCACAATATATCAATCTATAGGTTCGCTAGATTCTTTAGTAGCTTTTTGATTAAGCATGACACTCTGTCGGACGATTATTTCTTATCTCCTTTGCAATATCTGTCCTGATTGTCCATTGTCACGTGTGGCACTTGCCTTGGAACATGCCCTGGCGGTTATTTTCAAGTCTTACCTGAAGGAGGATGGGGTACTTTCCCTGCATACTAGAAACACGCACATGTAGTTTCCATCTTTAAAAAAGACGACAAATGCGAAATGTGAAAAAGTGCCATCCAATTTGGATTCTGGAGTTCTCCGCCTTATTCTATTTCATAAAGAGGATGGGTTTATAAATGGGAAATCCATAATGAGCAACCTACTCATATTGCACCATTTTGGATAAGGAAATACAGGGCTCTATGTTGTCTTTGTTCTCATCATGTTCATCTGTTCTATGTAGTCTTCCCATATTCAGGTGTTCCACAAGAATCTATTCTCGGTCCGCTACTGTTTATATTATTTATTAACGACTAGACTACTGTCTTTTGTTATATCCTGATTTGTCTCGAAAACTATTCTTTGTAAATACCTGCCTGATCTGCAAGTTATGATGAATAACGTAATTTAGCAATTCCTTTTTTTCGAGTTGAATTGAAAACTCGACTGCAGGCACTGAATTTTTAAAAACAGCCTAAATCATCCTGAGCTTCCACAACTCCTTCAAATGGTTTCTTCACAATGAGTGCGCTCGTGCCAACTTTATTATACGACTGACTGAAAAATAAGAAAATTAAGTGATGGGAAAGGGAAATTTGCAAGAAAAGATATGTCCTATCATCGAAATGCCTTAAATATTTTGGCCTGTCCTCAGACAAAGCATTGCATAAAATTATGTCTGGTATTTTACATGTGCTTACTAATTTAAACCCGTAAATTGTAACTCGCCCTCAATTAGAACACTTTTAAAAGAAAAGAAAAAAGGCCCTTAGAGTCTATGTAATTCAGTTTAAAATAAAATTTTGAAACAGTAGAATTTTATAAATTTACAACTCCTGGTAATCTACCTGGTCTACAAGTACAATTCAAAGTCAATGCGATTGCTGGTGTAAAACCTTGTGTCCTCGCCCACTTTGCGCACAAACACCCCACGGGTGAAGTAACCTTCTTCAACCCAGTTCTGCATCTGCTCTGTTGGATATGGCCCATAGGTCTCCTCATCATCTTGCTTCCACTTGAATTCCCACTGGACGACATTTCTGTTCTCTTCCTTTTCTTCCGACTCTTCAGGCTTCTCAGATTCCTTGGCATCGGCCGGCGTGTCTTTAATGGAGTTCAGTTTCGACTTTTCCTTTCCATCAAAGTCGTCAGCGTACATATCCAGATCGGCAGTCTTGCACTGCTTGGAGTCATGCTGCTTGATTTTACGCTCGATCTGCTCGTACGTCTCGTCGTAAACGTCCATGTTTCCCAGCTTAGTGAGGATGTCGTTCGTTAGCTCAGTTAATTTTGTAATTACATCTGCATTCTCGAGAACAATGCCAGCCTTTTTCCTCCTATACCGCTCGGCCGAGGATAATTTCGCTGTATTTTTGCCCAGACGCTGCAGTGCCTTGTTTATAGTCTCCCTCGGTTGCATCAACTTCAAGATCTCCCTGTACGTTTCGATTTGGTTAAAATGCGTGTCCTCATCCTCTGAGTCACTGGAATCCGCAAGGCCACGGTTGGTTTTCTCGATGTACTTCTTGTCCGTTTTTACCTTGTGAAACAGTTATTGACGCATCGTCCCATTTTAGGAATTCGTGACGTTACCTTTACCCAATCAATGTTGTCTAGCCAGTTGTCTTTAATCTCCTTGGACTTGTCCCACTGAAAGTGCCCCTCTCGATCGAAGTGACCTTCCTCTAGCTCCTCCTTCATGTTGAACGGTGTTATTTTCACATCGCCTTCCATGCCAGAGACTCCGTCCTCCTCGCCCTCGATTTCCTCCTCATTCATAACATTATACCTGTAAAAAGGTTTTTACTGGAACCTGGGACCCGTAGGACACGACAAACCTTTCTTCGTCGGCACTGTCCTCTTCATCGGAATCTAAAGTGTGCTTTTTCGCGCGCTCTTCGAGCTTAGGACGCTGCACGTCAGGACTATCCAGATCCTCGAGATCAAACTCCTCAACTTTTCGTTTCGCCATCGTATAGAGCAAGATAAATCCCAATCCAATTACTTCTGATGCGTATGTTTTGATTTCTGTCTCCTACGCGAAGCGGTCAATTTGACGTTTGTCACATGGCAAGGCTGTGGCAGTGGATTCGTTTATACGGAAGGAATTATGGAATGAAAATTACAAAGAATCTTCTATGTGATTACAGCGCTGAGGATGTTTATAATACTTGCCTACTTTTAGGGAAAATATATAATATATGCCGGAACCTTTGTAAATTAAAAAACCCTGAATTTATAAAACTTTATTTCTAAAACAAACGAATTGTTTCCAGTCAAAATTATTATCACAATTTGCCAAAATGTTTTCAAAATTGCAAAATCAGTCGATAGTCAGTTGTAGCTTCTATAAAAGGAAGCTCGATACAAAGGAGCAGTTACAGCGATCTTATTGAACTCAGGAGGAACAGTTCCTATCCTAATGTTCTGATATCTCAGTCTTGGATGCACTACAGGAGCAGCAGTTTCCTTTGGTCCATCATTACTTGGTAATGCAATACTAGATGACGATGATGAAGCGGGCGGCGGATTCATACAGTACAATTTTATAGTTGCATCAGTGCAGGCTTCCTTGCAGCATTCATCGACAACCTGCCTTCGCATTCTCCGAGGTCGTGGGCCTACAGGTATGAACGGTATTTAATTAGTTTTGATATCAGTGAATTGTTGAGTCATGAAATCTTACTTAGAGAAATGTACCGCTGCATTGTGTTGAATCCGTTATTGCAGACTCTTGACAATCGCCTCGTCAGTTCCCGGCTGCATGTTTTCTTGGGAACTTCTTCATAACCAGTTGCACCGTATATGCCAACATTAAGGAACACAGTCCAAATAACGGCATTCAAAACAAACACCTTCATTTTGCTGTAATTAAAAACGAATAATTAATTGGTTACAATAGGACGACGACAGTCAACTTTTATGAATTGCATCATATATTTTAAAGGGTGTTCTTTTTATAGGTTTGTTTTTCGATTTGGCAACACTGTTTCTAGTGACAGTCAATTTGATGGCTGACAGATGATTTGTGCTCAGTACAGTATGTTTTCCCATTTGACCATGAGTACGTACAGTCCCAAATCAGGCCTAGAAACCCGTTGTAGGCCAAAATCACGGCTGCCCGTGTTAACGACACAAAAGTGGACTAGGAAATTTGCCCTTGTGTGCTATCTGTGTCCGAGTAAGAATTGTGACGGTTGGGAGCTCGAATACACACATACACATATATCAGGCCTAGGCCCAAATCAATCGGGGCTAGGCCGAAGTTGGGACTTGCCCGTATACACGGCAAAGATAATCGCGACTTTGGGCTACGCTAGGCCAAAGTCGTGACTTTGGATATCGTGTATACGCAGTCCATGAATGGACTTATGCCTTCCCCTTAATTCTGGATTGGAATAATGGATTCTTAAACCTGCAGAAAGCTGAGCTATAAGACTCAGCTTATGGTCATATGGTGTTCTGCACTGGACCACAAAAGGTACATCTGTGACGCCTTGAGTTAGGGCAAACTCAAATACAACAACAACAAGACTTAAGCCTGACCAACGCTTGCAAATTGTGCAAATTTATTTCGCAAATCGTGGTTATTATATAACACAACATTTTGTTCAGCTTTGGGGCTCATTTTCGGTTGAACGGCTACGTCAATAAACAAAATTGCTGAAATTGCAGATAACCCAGAAGAATTTTTTGAGACGCCGTTACATCTACTGGTAGCAATTCCGCGTACAAATTTGAAACGCCTTGACACGTATTCAACATGCACGAGCACAATGAAGTCGCAAATTGAAAAAGAGTCAACAAATTTATTCGAAAACATGATTTGTTCCAAAGATCTCCAACCTCGTGTGTTGATTTTGAATAATACACACAACGGGTGTTCCACCGTCTCTGATGTAGTCCTTTAAAGTTTTGATATGTATAATGTGTCTATATCTACTATAATACTCTTTCTAAAATAGTAATAAACAGAAATTGTTTGCTTTCGGCAGTACAAATTTTTCGAAATTGGAAAAAAGTATTTACGTAATTGACAAAATGAATTGCTCTTATTTTCAAAAGCTGTATTAAAAGAAAAAGAGGGAACTGGTCTGATAACAAATGCATTTGCTTTTTCTTCAAATCACAATATCATAAAGTTCATATCATTATGTCATGTATTTAAATAATTAAAATTAATATTTCAGGCCACAGCTTATCAACCTATTGGCCTTTCACAGAAACCATTTTTAAAAATGTTAATATTTACTTATTCTCCTTAATTTGCTTTTCAATCAACAGATTATGGTTAGATTAGGTTGTTCTGGCTGTCCCGGTCATCGAAAGACACACTAAGGCCAAATTGATGGGAATTAAACAAATTACTGGTATATTGGTGCATTTTTCCCAGCCTGCCAATTTGACACATGTATATGAAGTTATGTATGTATTTGTATACGTATAAGGAGAATATGACGGATTTGTTACAACGTTTACATTTGAAAAATAAAAATTTTGTTTTGTTGAATTACTCATATTGACAATGATCCCTTAAATTTGTCACAAGAGACCTTTAGGTCGTAGTGCCCACCTAATTAACTATATATATTAAAACATGATACTGAGTTCTTGTCAATTAACCCAGTCCTGTTAATTGTAAAAATTAAAGTGCGTCGAGAAAATAATTTCCCTCTTCGAAGTAATTTGGACATCCCTGTATTCAACAGGATTTTCAAAAGCCAGCGCGCTACTGCTTCAAAGGAGTGGGGATCAGTAGGCACTAGACGGATGACGGAAAGGGGAGAAAGATAATGGCGTTGTGCTCATTTGTTATAACGACGCATTTTCGCTTGCTTTGTAAGCCACTTTATGTTATTTTTAGTGCATTTTGGGTCATGCTGTCTAACCTTGCGACTGTTAATCACATAAGTCTTTCAGGTTATTTTTTTCTAAGAGGGGCCGTCACGGTACGGACCTAAAAGAACATGTTTTTTCATTGGCTTTTTAGACGCTTAGGACCCTTTTTCAAACAACCCTATTTCCCTATTTCACATACTTTTTTGATTGTAGGTTTTTTCTATTAATTGGTATAGGATTTTCTTAAAGGGGTAAGTTAAGGCAGAGGATTGTTTTTTAGAAAGACAAGATTTGTACACCTACGCTCTGAGTTTATTTTGATGACCTAGTTTAAAAATTAACTTTTTCAAGAATTTGTCTATACTTTTTTTAAAAATGTTACTCAAAAAAATAATGATGGCATTGAAAAAACACTTAGGACGAGATTGATATTTTTCATTGATATCGGATGAAAAGAAAGACAAGAAAAATGCATTTAAAGTTTGAAAACGTGATTGAAACAATACCAACAGCTTAAAAGAGGGATGAAATGAGACTGCCAGTTTGAAATGCGCCTGCACCAGGAATAAGAGCAGCTCTCTGGAGCCTCAGCAGCTAACCTATCAGCTATCCTTTTCTTTCGAAGGGCCTTTCTAGCATCCTGAGTAAGCACGTGAGCGGGCAGTTTGAGCTTTCTGAAATCACCCGCGCTCTTACGTTTTTGTTTTTGGCTTTTAACTCAGATGTGTACCCCTTAAGGGGTCCCTCCTTGCATGCAAATATTACAGAAATTCTATGTGAAATCGTAACACTGGAATTAAATTTCTTTGCTATTGCATAGGCTCCGGGGATCCCCATTACCAAGGTCGTAAAGCAAAGAATATGTTCCATTTAAGGGGGAACCCTACTGTACTGGTAAAAGAAGCAGAGATCTTTGATTTCATAATGTGTAAGAAAACTGTCAAAAAAGTCAAAAATCAAAAAGTGGACGAAATTATAGCCATTTACATCAGTGCAGGTAACGGGCGCGACTACTTCGTGTACTTGAACTTTGTAATTACGTTTTTTCCGAAACGACTTTTCTCGACCTGGCGGGATTCATAACTCTAGCCACAATTGATCTGCGAATAGTTACACACCCACAGTGTTTCAATAGGAAAAAGGTTTAAAAAACTTAAAAAAAGGGTGTAGAAATACATACAGTGTGTGCACACCTTTCACTTTTTCTATGATTTACACTTCCTATAACGAAAGGTTTATAAATGGCTAGGTACTTTGATAAATTTAAAAAAAAATTATTAATATTAATGTAGTTAAATCCAGGGCACATTTTGCATTTCGCAATTAATATTCCTTAAACTAACGAACGGAAGTCAGTCCTGAATATCAGTCCGAGTTTTAATTTCTATCTTACGGGAATCGGAATCCTTCAGATACGTTCAACTTTGAATTAATTGAAATATTAACTGTTTAAATTTAGGCAGCCGAAACAGATTTGAAATTACAAATTTCAGCAATTACATTGCTTGCAAACACTGAGCAATTTGTCGTGCATTTGCGATAGTTGATTAAAGAGTCCGTTTCCTTTATTCAACACAAAAAAGTTTCTGCCTACCTCTCGTTCAAACTATCCAGTGACAACGACAGCTTTCGCCGAATGTTCGAACCCCCCGAAACGCACAATGCACTAGTCCACTAGTTTACGGTAAAAGTTCTCCCGCTCCGAAATCATGCGCGTTTGCACTTTGCAGGCTCCGGAAGATGTTACACTATTAATGCGCGGACGCTGCAATCGGACTTAAATTGCTCATCCCCGTAAAGAAAGATGCTGCAGAGCCTCTGATGGTGGTGGGAGGTGTTATTTGCGCGGCTCTTGTGGTCCGCGCGATAATTAACGAATAAAACCGTAATCATAACGGAAATCGGCCAATAAATTCTCAGAATCGCATAAAATTGCATTAAACAGCACTCAATGATATTTGCAATAAATTATCGTCGGTGCGGCTCGAAGCATCACTCACTCTATTGAACTTTGGTGTGACGGCCGTCGCAGCGCCAGGCGTCAGGAGGCCTTCAGGGGTTGCTACTCGTTAATTATCTGAATCACACGGGATCACTGTTAAAAATAGAGCCGTCCCCAAATTGATTGCTAATATATTCCGCCGCCGCTTAATGTCATTTCAAGTTGAGTGTTTGCGAGACGAGACTACCTTATCGCCCGCCACACGTTGGTGCGGTGCAATAGCAACGGTTATCGGAACTGCACTTTTTTTCGGACGCCAAAATCAATTGACCTTGCTCGCAATCTTGGCAACTGACCGCCACTCAGTCTCGTACCTGCTTCTATGCACATACTGGTAAGATTTCATTATTTGGGTGATAAGGGGGATATTCAGGCAAATATAAAAAAAAGTTGCTGGTCGTTACTCACGCCTAGAGGGTAACGTACTTTCTCTGTAAAATATTTACTTACACTAGTCTTACTCCATTATTTTGAAGGATTGCACTTTAAAGTCTGAAATGCATGTGGTCCAAAGTCATAGCTATCTTTGCGGTATAAACGGGTCAGTTAGAAAACCTGCCTAGCTACGAGTGAATTGACCCTAGGCATGATTTCTTTGAATGTGTGTGTAAGAAAACCCAAAGAAGATGAGGTGTGATGGCACACATGCATACTACACGAACGCAAATTTCACAGGTCGAATTTGTGCCGTTTACACGGTCAGCTACAACCCAGCAAGAAATTTACTCATGAAGGCATCGACGAAGTCATCAATAAAAGGGCATGTAGCCATTCCAACATAGATGAAATTTCTCACGGCGATGTCATTGGAAAGACGTGCATGTCATCTAAGGGGTCATGTATGCTAATCCTTTTTTGCATTACTATGGAATGCAAGAATTCATCAATGTTTTTTTATTGATGCTTTCTTCGAAGTCTCTGGATTGGTGGATTGAATGCATTACAACAGCATCGCTGAAATCTTTGGTGGTGATGTAATCAGTGATTTCGTGCAATGAAGGGGGAACACTATTGTGACGGGCAAAACAAAGGCGAATTTTTTTTATACAGTTCTAATTTAATGTTTAAGGATCGGGTAGCGGAATATATTCGACTATATGTTCACACAATTTTATTTATAAATACACAAAGTTTATTAAGTTATGCACATTATCTCGGATTATTATTTATTAATAAAAATGTGTGGACATATTGTCGAACATATACTCTAAATATTCCCCTATTCGATCGCTACACATTATATTAAATACCTGTGCAAGAAGTTCGCGAAAATTCGTGTTTCTTCTACCCGTCACAGTTGAGTTCCCCCTTTAGGATCATATTCACGAAGCGCAAATAACATTTATAATTTTTTACATACCTCATGGCACAGATAATTTCAATATTACTAAGCACAAAATTAATTTATGCAAGATGAACCGCTGCTAAGTTGATAATTAAAATATCTACATAATGATTTCATATAAGTTTAAAAAATTGGACCTTTGGCAATTTTAACAATGCAGTCGCCAGTTAGGCGGACTCACAACCCCAATCCTTAAAACTTTATGTTGTCATCACAAAAATATAAAATGAGAAGATTTGGATTACTGAAAAGCATGAAAAAACAAAACCGCAGTAAAACTTCAGCTCACTTGAAACAAACAAACTCCTATGCCTTCCTGTTAGAATGACTAGGACCTCAAAATTGGCATACATACCTTAGTCCAGTGCCGGGCAAACTCGGCTCTTTTGACTCCCGACTGCTCCTCAGGTAGATTTCTGAACTCCTCCTTGCTACTGCAAGTGCGGCACACACGACACAGATTACCTCCTTTTCACTTCTTACTCACTCCTTGTCATTGCGTTAATGGAGCGACCCAAAAAGCACTCAGGTATACGGCTCCCATGAAGTCAAAGTTTGCCCGGCTCTAGTCATGCACGAAATCATCGATACACTATTTCACGCAATCTCCAATTTCCTGCTGGGTAGTGTCGTTTACACGGTCAGCTGCAATTTATGCCTGCAAACCGGTCTTCAGTCACGATTTGTGACTGTCGCATATACGTAGTCAATGGCTTAAGTCCGCCATCTTGAATTTGTAGAATCTAGTGCCCATTTCTTTGTGCCCCCGCAGCTTTGCACTTCCCGCAGTAGTGCGTAAAGGCCATAATGAAGCTGTCTCGAATATTGTGGGTCAAGGTTCTGCGATCCATTCTGTTATCGGATTTTGATGAGCTACATGAAACCGTATACTCAATCAAGTTTGATGCGGTCGACCCTGATAAGTGATAATATCTCACCTCGTTTCGTCCAGATCTTGCTTCCTTACACCTGGAAATATGTCCTGAATGTAGTGAACGCTTGTTCAAAAAGATTCAGATTTGGACTTCGAGGCAGCGTGTCGATGATCTTCATCCGGAATAAATTCCGGTAAAGCGAAAATCACTCAAATACAAAAAACACGCTAATTTCCATTGGCTGAAGAGCGGCCTCCTAGAAGCCCATATCTGAATATTTTAGACTACCGCTTATGGAATGTCTTAAAGGATAAGGGGTGATCTAAACCTCAACAAGTCAATTTTTAGTCAACAATTTAGTCAAAACCAGCAGCTTCGATTTCTTCTAAAGTTGTGCGTGGCAAAGATAGACAATTTCTGCCCGTTTAAAAAAAGCTCAAAGCTTAGGGAGGACATCTTGAAATTGTTTTTAATTTTGTTATATACATTCCAGCCTAAAAATAAAATACATACAGTTATATTTGGCTACCGTTTAGTCACTCTCTTTTAAGCAAGTTTACAAGAGGGACAGAACGTATGGCAGGACTACTTTCTACCGTGTCATAAAAAGTAATTTCAAAAATTTTAATGGTCTCAAAGTTGCACTTTACCGATTCGATAACCAACTCGCACTCGACCGTTTTGTGCATCCGGGTATGAAAAACTCGAAAACTTATTCCGGATTATTTCGGCATTTGAAAATAGGGAAATGTCCCGAAGGCGAAAAGGCACTACCTGGCCACCCTACACCAACATTATGTTAGCAACATGGAAATATGAACTAAAAGCACGGAATGGCTGTAAGCCAGATTTAGCGTACCACATTCCCTGATGTGTTAGAATTGGTTGTGTTCGTATGGTCGCTCAGTGCAGGCGTAAATATGAAGACATATTCAGAAGGGGGGCTTCGAATTCAAAATTTGCCGAAGTTCCTGCCATAATGTCTATGCCCTCCTTATAATCTATTTACACGCTGCCATTCACTAATAGCTATAATTCTTATTTAGCTCTTCCTCATACACGCTGTTGCTGTACTCCTCTACGCAGCTATCTTTAGGTGGCCGATACACGTTACAGCCGTTCCGTGCTTAGTTCATATTTCCATTGTTAGCATGTAAATTGAAATTATTGAAAAAGAACACACACCTTAATCAGTAGTGCCAAAAGGATAGCGAAGGCTCATCTTGTCTCTAGAAAATGATTTCTCTTAAGAAAAGCAGTCTGTTAGCGGAGGTCTTTTGTCGTTGAACAATTAGCATTGTGTCCTCATTCAGTTTCCCAAGATAACATGACTTGAGCAGATTTTTATCCTCCACATCTCTTACTGCGGCTCTTCTACTTGCCCTGGCCGTCACTCAAGCTGGAATACATTTCCTGTCTTTGACGTGCATATGAAAGCCTGGCAATTATTCGAAAAACTTTTGAGACTTGAAACTTATTCAACTTTGGGCTCATGGAGCGGAGGATGGGGCTGAATTCCCCCCGGGCTTGTACAGTAATTTTTTCCGATATGTGCGGTCCTTACGAAGGCGAGTGGATCGGTGGCTTTAAAATCTCAGCACTTAAAAATTTTAATCACGAGAAGTTGTGTGCACCTTTACAACTGTTCCCCCTATTCGCGCCGTTTCTCACGCGGTTTCATAGTAGCAGCACAAGTCCCAATGCGAATAGTAGCAGCTGTGGGCGATAAACAGAACCACATAAATCCAAGAATTTACTGGGCCAGCTCGAGAACAACAAGATGTAAACATTTACGATTCCCATAAACCTACCAGTGTATCTCTATACACGTACATACCTACGTGCGTCCAACACGTACCTCCTGTGATTTCGGGTGGCGGAAAACAGCACGCACGGCGAAAATAAAGCTTTTGTTTTTGCCAGGCAACTTCCGTCTGGTCGTTATGGCCATTATTTACGGCAACGTGAAGCGGGTGTTGATTGCAGCCATGATCGGAATTTATCTCATTAAATTAAATAGTCGCAGGCAATTACCAAATGAGCAGCTTTCACCCACCCATATCGAACGCTATAAAAATGGCGCACATTGTGGCTGGGATTCAGTCAGCAGAACAGAATCAATCTGGTGTGGCCTGCCGCCGGCGAAATCGATGTGGTCCAATTGAATGATGCTATTGCATTGCGCGCTTCTTTTCGCGGTATTCAAGGTTGTTTCCTACTATGCATGTAAAACGATCATTTTAACACATTTTCGGTATCAAGGTTTCTCTGGGGGACAATCTCGATTGCTCAGAACCTCCCGAACATACGGTAAGTAACAGATTTCTTGAAATGTAAGTATCTAATCCTTTTGGCTAAATGTTTGGCTTACACCTGTATTTCGGCTTCGCCTGAAAGTATACCGTTCTCCAGAAGGGGCCGATTGCATAGCCGGTCGTAGAAAACGTAAATTGGAAGGATCAATGACTACGTATGTATATGTGGCAGTCACAAATCATGCCTGAAAACCGAAATCATGCCTAGGCCCAATTCAATCGTAGCGCAGATTTCTAACTGGCATATACATATATATATATATAGGGTGGTCCATCTAGTGTTGGTAATTTGAAGTTTAGTTGATTATAGGGCATTCTCGACTTGACAGAAATTTAGTTTGAGATTTGACATTTACGAAATGGGACGGTATTCGCTTGAAGATAGTTGGGAAACATTAAAAACTTATTTCCAAAGTGATGAACTGTGAGTAATTTGAAAAAAAAATTTGACAAAAAAAAACCTCCAAAAACCCAATTTGTGGATCAATTCGTGAAGCGAGCTCGTGAAACTGCAATGTTGGTGGATAAGCCAACCCGTGTACGTACTCGTCCGGTGCGCTCAATCGAAAACATTGCTGCTGTTGCTCAAAGCGTGCGTGAGCAACCATCAACATCAACTCGTCATCGTTCTCAACAATTGGACATTGCACGCACTTCTTTGATGCGAATTTTGCGTAAGGACCTTGCCATGAAGCCATATAAAGTTCAATTGGTACAGCAACTAAAGCCGGTTGACCATCCGAACCATACAGCGAACGCCACAATCGATCTTTTGCGCCCTATCTTCGGAAATCGCATAATCAGCAAAAATGGTGATGTGATTTGGCCGGCAAGAAGCTGCGATTTGACGCTGGGCTATTATCTTTGGGGAGCGGTGAAGATAAGTGTTACGCCAACAAACCAGAAACAATTCAAGACCTCAAGTACGAGATTCAAGCTGCTATTGCTGACATAAGGCCCGAAACAATCGAAAATGTACTCAAAAATTGGGTGGACCGAATGGGCTACTGCCAAGTCAGCCGTGGTGGTCATTTGACCGAAATTGTTTTCCATAAATAAATGTGGGATCCCGAACTTGAAAAAACAAATCAAATTTAATTTCAAAATAACCGCTTTACCCGCCATCAATTTGCGACTATCCCACGACTCGAGAGTTAATATGTCCAGCTGGTCCATCCGCTGAAGCTGACCCGTTACCTTTTCCGGACATCTAAGACAAGCTAAGAGTAAAGTGCCGCTGTCGTTTAATTGAACGCGAATAATACTTACCTAAGTTAGTACAAGAAGAATAATACTTACGTAAAACCAGTGAATTAAACTAATTTGATTAAACTAATAACCAAAACCTATAACCAAAAGTGAATTTGATGCAAATTCTATTTGCACCTACATACTAAATCCGCTCCACTAAAAAACTACATAGGTGAAATAACTCCCCCCACATAAATGACATACAATAACCTCTCAAATAAATGTTCAACCATTGAAAAATATTGAGCCGTTTATTTTTCTATAACAAAAAGAAATTCCAATTTTTAAATGGGCCAACCTTTATATATACCTAGTCAATCTTTGGTGGGTCAAGATTGCCCAATTCAATTCTTCCAAATATTTTTTGACCGATTCTGCAACATGGGGCCTAGCATTGTCGTGTAGCAGAAGCGGAATGTTGTGCCCGTGTCCCATCTCAGCCGGTTTTCTTTTAATTTTTAAATTATTGAAAAATCAAGGATATTTCTCACGACGAAGTTCGCTTTCACCTCTCTGGCTTCGTAAACAAACAAAAATGTCGCGTCGGTGGCTCTGAGAATCCAAGAGAGATTGTTGAAAAACCTCTTCATTCACAACGAGTGGCATTTTGGTGCGATGTTTGGACTGGTGCCTGGTGGCGTGATTGGACCGTATTTTTTTAATCCTTGTCAGTGATTAGATTGCGTTATCGAACGATTCTAATTGATTATTTATGACCTCTATTCGACGCATTGGACTTGGATGATGTTTACTTCCAGCAGGATAGCGCTACATTCCACACAAGCTGTGAAACAATGGCTTCACTTTCTAGATTTAACACTTATATTGAGGGTATGATTTAACGCCTCTAGAGTTTTTTCTTTGAGGGTTTGTTAAGGATACTATGCCAATATTCCACTCCAAAATAAACTTGCGTTCCATTTGGGAACTACTCCTGTCTACTTTACACAACCTAATCGAACGCAATGCAGCTATTGTATTCAATGATGAATCGATGTACTTTGGAGATAAAAATAAAAGATAATTATTCGGAAAAGGGTCCTCCCCAGACTTCGATGAGTTGTCATAAATGAGGTCATTCTGAGACATACAAAACAAGAGATAAAGAAATTTTGTATATCTGAAACCTACGCCAACAGAAAACATAGGATAATATTCGCACATAGTATCAATAATGGTTTATGCATACCACAGATCACAGAGTAATATAAACACACACAAACCGCGCGCTGTAAATTTTCGTGGCGCCTACATTCCATGCATGATGAATAAAAAAATAAATTACATATGTACGGAATAAAATAATAAAAACAAATTCAAACAAATAATAATAAAAGTTTACTTCGAGAATTTATAGAATCTCCTGAACTGCTGCAGGAAGCCGAGCCTATTTAAAAAACCTGCTCTTGAAAAATGTTCTAATTACGCAAGGGAACGCCATCAACTCGAAATGAGAGGATTTCCACAACCAGTAAGTAATATTTTTATAATTATCATCAAAAATTTATGTGAAAAACTACTAAATGCACAAGGAAAAATACAATTCAAAAAGGTTGTCTCAACAAGAACTTCAATTTAAAAAACAGAGTCTAATTGTGTATTAGAAATTAAATAAAGTGTCAGTCCACTGCGGCTTCGTTGGCAGATGTGTATCCTTTTGACGAAATCATAACTTCTCGGCGGCCAGTTTTGGCCTTCAAAACTAGAGCTGACACGACCCAGGCACTTGGTTTGCAATAATATCATTATTTCGTATGCTATGTGGCATGTCGCGTTATCTTGTTGAAACCACATGTCATATAAGTCCATTCCATCTAATTCCGGGCAAACAAATTTGACACCTTGTAAACTTTTCTATATTTTCCTAATGGATTTTCACAGTTACCAAACGTCTATATAATGCATGTCCAAAGTTGAGGAAGATAAAAAATACAGTTTCATTTTCAAAGCAATTTTAAATGATTAGCAGTAGAAATTAAGATAATCACCTAAATTTAAACAAGGGAAAAAAGGCACGAGCTTTGGGTCAACGAGCAGTAATGCAAAATTATTTCGGTCAAAAAGCTCGAATTAGTGATATCATTATACCTATTAATTAACTTTGCTCTTTTTGCTTAAGGAAACCCCCAACAAAACGACCAAAAACAAGTGATTAGTATTAAAGTTCAACATTAAACAAATTGAAGAGATTAATTTGAATTCCATAATGCCAAAGAAAAACTGCCACCCCTTATTGCATGCTGTTTGCGCTCAGTGGAATTTACGCACATTATTTTTCTTACTTGGTGTTCTTGTGTTTATTTATTTATTTAAGCCAATAGATATCTGCGCCGCCTATTCATAATTATAAGCAATAATCATTAAATAGATTTAAGTTTATGGTTCAATATTTCCCAGCCTCCGTTTTACGTCACTCTTATTTAAATTTAAATCTATCCTGTCAAAATATTTGTTATAGGTGGCCATTAGGGAATCAATCGGGCCGTACGTCATGCAGGAAGTTCGATGAGTATCAATTTTTCAAATGTCATGCTTTCTAAGGTTTTTTGTTGTTGTCATACATTGACTAAAGCTCGGGACAATTCCCCTCGCCGTTAACAGCAAATGTCACTTTACCATCTCATCACACTACAATCAATCAATCAGTCTTTCCTCGTGACATAGCAAGGCAACTCCAAACGATTCTGTCAAGGTAAGTTGTTTAAAGCAAAGCGGAGAATTTTTTTTTAAATCGACACAATTCTTGATATATACATATGTATATAGGGTTTCCCAATAAGAACGTCCGAACTTTAAATTTGAATAAAACACACAACTTTCGAGCAAATTTGGTTCTGATTGCTTTATTTGAGAGAAAACTTTATGCGAT
Organism: Neoitamus cyanurus; assembly: GCA_947538895.1. Taxonomy (NCBI): domain Eukaryota; kingdom Metazoa; phylum Arthropoda; class Insecta; order Diptera; family Asilidae; genus Neoitamus; species Neoitamus cyanurus. Next base: position 32,147,797 of record OX384541.1, on the reverse strand, counting down.
TTATGATTTGAATAAAATATCGGCCAAATGGCCACCGCGGCTCCTCTTACACACGTTCATCCGCTCACGCAAACTTTCGATGACTCTGTGCAATATGTCGGCCGGTATCTCAGCTATGGTTTGACGAATATTGGCTTCCAATGCCTCAAGAGTTGTAGGATGGTTGCTGTAAACCTTCGACTTACTGTGGCCCCAAAGGAAATAATCTAAAGGCGTTACATCACACGATCTAGGCGGCCAAGCGATGGGATCATTTCTGAAAATTAACGACTCACCGAACTTACCGCGCAATAAGTCCATGTTAAGTCGGGAAGTGTGAGGCGGTGCACCGTCTTGTTGGAAATAAAGGGCGTCCGGATCAATTTCATCAAATTCCGGGAAAAAAAATCGGCCAACTTCGTGTTATAGCGGTTGCTATTAACGGTAACGGCATCTCCTGCCTTATTTCGAAAAAAAATAAAGTCCGATGATTCCGCCATACCATAATCTACACCAAATGGTCAATTTTTGAGCCACTCCAATAGCGGCAATTTTGCTTGTTGAGGAATCCATTCAGCCAGAAATGAGCCTCATCTGAGAAGATGATTTTGCGATGAAAATCACCGTCGGCTTTCAACATTTCCAGTGACCAATCAGCGAACTCACGACGATTATGATGGTCGGTTGGCTTGAGTTCTGGCGCCAATACCATCTTATAACGATGCAGACCCAAATCCAATCGCAAAATTCGCGAGGTTGTCATCCTGGAGATCCCTAACTCCTGAGAACGGCGCGGAACAGACGCATTTGAGTTTTCACGAACACTTGCTGCTTGAACGGTGGCAATATTTTATTCACTTTGGGCATTTCTTTGTCTTACAGGCACCTTTGTATCGAGAAGAGTGAATTCGCTTTCAAACTTTGTTATTATGTGTCTTATAGCGCGCTCAGAAGGAGCATTACGACAACCTTTTTTTGCACGAAGCGCTCTTACAGTACCGACAAGAGAATGCGAATTTGCGTAATAATTTTGGACAATTTTCAAGCGTTAGACCAAAGTGAAACGTGTCATGATAAAATCGCAAACCTTACTGAACATAACTGCACAGACCTGTCAAAAAACAAAAACAAATATGGCCGCCACGAGCTATCAAAATCAGGTCATCGCTATTGGGAAACCCTTTATTTATGAACAGAACAGTACAACACTCGTTTCTTTTCTGTCCTACATATAACGCTTTAATCCTCGTATTATGTTATGCATAAAAGATAATCATGCGTCATTTTGACTCACATGAGTAATGTTTCCATTTTGGCGGGACCTACCTTGCTGATACATACATCTGATGGTAGCTCCGAACGACCTGTGCGTCATTTTTACGTAGATTATCTTTCTCAGTTGACGATTCACTGAATTGCATTTCAAATAGGTCGTGCAGCTAATTAAGAACGAACTCTTTCTAGAGCTACGCAGTCGTTTTTTCGTGAATTTGTCGGTCTATTCATTGCTTTTATTAAAACTCTATAGTCATATAGTGTTTCTAATAGTAATAAATTAAGAAAAAAATGGGTCAAAAGAAATCATGTGATCCTAGGACTCGCGAAGTTATTGTGAAAATGTATAAGGACAAAAATTCTTATAGTCACATTGCAAAGACATTGAAATGTTTTAAAACTATGGTATTTAATGCGGTCCAATACTTTCTAAAAAACTTTACAACGAATAATGTCCCCCGGCAGCGTAGAGCCCGTATAACAACTGAGAGAGAAGACGAGGCGATCGTGCGCGAATCAAAAAAACATCCACACAAATCAGCTGGAGAAATTAAATCTTCGGTTTTTGGTGGAAATGGTTCTGCACCATCTATTGACACTATCAAACGACGTTTGCGAGAAGTTGGTTTATTTGGACGTGCAGGAAGAAGCCGTTGTTATCAAAACGAAATCGCTTGAAAAGGCTTGAATTTGCAAGAAAATATCGTGAGTGGACTGTCCAGCAATGGAAAAAAGTTTTGTTTTCGGACGAAGCAAAAATAAATATAGTATGGTCAGATGGCAGAGCATTTGTACGGCGACCTAGGAATTTAGTTCTAAGTACACTCGTCCCACACTCAGTTGGCTGCGGCTGTATTATGATATAGGGTGCTATGTCATGGCGTGGGGTTGCTCCAATTAAAAAAATTGAGGGACGTATGGACAAGTTCTAATACACTGACATCTTGCAGAGTACCATGCTTCCCTATGCGGACGATAATATGCCTGTGTGTTGGATCTTTAAGCAAGATAACAACCCCAAACACACAACGATTCATACAAAAAAATGGTTTGTCTATAATCTGGTCACATTATTGGACTGGCCTTCATGCAGCCCGGATCTCAATCCCATTGAGAATCTGTGGGAAGTTATAAAAAGTAAAGTCCCTATTAAAAATTTCAAATTTTGATGAAGTTTATAATGAAACTCAAACAGCGTGGGAAAGTATTCCAAAGAGCCATTGCGAGAAGATAGTGGAGTCTATGCCCCGACGATGCCAGGCGGTCATTGATAACAAAGGCTATCCTACTAAGTATTAATGTGAAAATACAAAATCATTAAAAAATATGAAATATTCCTCAACTGTTTGTTCTGTTCTTAATTATATGCACGACTGAAACCGTTTGGTTCAACAAGAACCGCTTATTTAATTAAAGTCACGTAAAATTGTACTTCTGAAGGCTTTACAAGTTTGAAGCTCCTTATAAAAATCACATACCTGAACAGAAAGCAATACTACTTAAATACGATAACTATTTATCTAAGATAACGATAAAAAATTTAAGTAGTTCCTAATTAGTTGCATGCAACTGTATGTAGTCCAAGCAAAGAAATTCTTCTATTGATGACATAATCAATATATTGCCCCAAATTCATAATGTGATCCACATGTGTTAAATGGGATCCACCTTATGCAATGTTATCGTTTATTTATTTATCAATGACGCTCAGGATGTAGTCACTAATTCCCAGGGTCCCCAGACGTTATCAAAATGTTCCTTGACAAGGTTGACTTAACTTACTTTATCCGAGCAACCAGTCAGGACGATTTTATCCTATTAAGGGGTAATTAAGTATGAAAAAAATTGTTTGTTATAATTTTAATTCAAAATGGCGGCGGCAGAGCCAATCTTTGAAATCGCCTTTTTTTTAAAACTCGTTCTCGCGAGTACGGATTTCTCGTAAAGTATAAGGGGTGGAACGAAAAACAAAAATATTTTATAATCTATATACTATTGCTTATGGAAGTACGTAGGATTTTTTATTTAAATCAATTTTTGAAGAAATGGTGCACTTTTGAAAAAATTAATTTTTTTTGCCCAAAAAGTAAGCAGTAATTTGTGTATAAAAAACAAAGTTTACGTTCAATAGAAAAACGGCTACGTACTTCCATAGAGAATATAATTGTGAAGCTACTGTCAAAATTTTAAATCGATCCATGCAACGGTGTTCAAGTAATCTGTCCTCCCAGTTTGAAAAATGTGGTTTCGAGAAAAACGCGATTAATTAAAGTTTTACGAGCACTTAAATCCTTGAAATTATTTTTGTCCTCTAATCTGCGATGCCTACACCATACATTAGGCCATCCGCGATGATGCTCGCTTCATCCTCTTCTTTCCTGGATGATTTTAAGGACAATCGGGCCTTTCAAAATTCCAGAGTGGTGTTACCCCGACCTCGTGGAAAATCCTATCAAAAGCTTTACTAAAGTCGGTGTAGACACAGCCTACCTTCTTACCTCTTTCCATTCTTTGGATGATTACTTATTTCAACTCTAAACTGAACAGTTACAGTGACAGTATTTACATTTGCTTTCAGTGTTTCGCTGAATGTGCATTCGAGGACATAGGGCTTTTGAATGGAAACAAAATACTCGACTTTCCCGCCGAAGAGTACCTCAAAAGTGTCCTCCCCCGAAAACACGCGTCATTTTTGCCAGTTTTTCAACATTCATTCGAAAAGTGCGTTGCGTATTGTAAGTTTGATTTTTTTATTATATTTTTAATTATTTTAGGACAATAAAGAAATGCGTATATTTGTTGCAGATAAAAATGGATACACTAACGAAACTCGCCAGAATGGGAACTCCCACTGCAGAGTCGTGCCTGGCCTATTGTTGGTGTGCATCAACGCGGACAGCTTCACCAACTGCCCTTCTGAATACTGGAACGATGTTGACTCCTGCACCAAGACAAAAGATTTCATTATGGATTGCAGTGTCTTGAAACGTCTTCCCAATGCTTCGGAAGAAGTGAATTAAAATAATTTATGAGATGTTTGCTTTTATACACTCGTTCAGTTTGGTTTGGGTAAATTCAACTTGCCTCATAGCGCACAATTGTTTGAGCAAGTAGACATATTTTGGGAAAATAAAAAATCACTATGAAATATTCTTTTAACTTAACTTTATATTGAGATATGTTATGTACATAAGACTTAAGATAACGTAGAGGTTGAAGTCCCACAGGTAGGACAAATTTTATCCCTTTGTCCAGTCTTAAAATATTTGTTTTGAAGAAAAAAAATGTTGTAAACATTCCAAGCATTGAAGAAGCTATTGCGCCGCCTAGAAATGTTTTTTTTTCGATGCCACGTTTTTTGGGCTGCTGGTATGTATTCTTATTTCAAAAATTTATTCGTAACAGATAGCGCTCTTGTCAAGTCTTGTTTTTGCGTTTGTTGAATTTATATATGGTTCCAGATTTTAGAAATTAAAAAAGGAGGACTTAATCACCATTTATCATTGTGTTGTAAAAGAAGGAGTTTCACTTTGGACATACGCATTCTGCGAATTTCTACACCTAATATATGATTCTGTCGCACTTTGAACTTTTAAAATTGAGTGCCATATTTATTTGTCGTATAAAAACAACGAAATCTATTATAGAACGTTGACAAAAATAACGCATAGTAGTGGTTTCAGTTTTGTTAACTGTTGAGGGGATAGACGAGTCGAAGTAAGGCCGCCGGTAGCAAAGTTAACATAATATAAAGTTCGGAAGCACAGGAAAAATCATGCTAAAATCTGTGTTTTGTACGAGAAAGCAACATACATAAAGCATTATATCTTTTGAGTTTGGATCCAGAATACAGAACATCAGTAAAAAGCAGGATGAATAAGAAAGACAAAAGGTCCTCCACAAATTGCAAGAAAAATTACGCATCCCAGAGAAAAAATTCTTGAATTAGAAGCATTTATTTTAGAATGCTTTCGTATGAAATTGAAAAATGTTACCTCCGAACTTACCGACTCACAATTTTCCAAACCATACTTCCAAGTAAAGACTCGTTGTAACTTAATTTCATTCATTTTCGCTAACTTTTTCAATGAACACTCGCATATAAGGCAACTCTAATATTTTCAATCAAACTGAGAATAATTGCAAGCAAACACGTGTTGCCGTGTAGCTCAAATATTATGAGATTCCAACGATAACAATGGGAAATCAAATATTACAGCAACAACATTAGAAATATCAATTTGATTGGTTAAACTCAAAAAAGTGGTTCCATTTCGCATTCCTTTCTATACAATTCTTCAATTTATTGTTTCTTACAATTTGAAATCAGTTTTTTGTTTTTTATTAAATACTAGCTTGCCCGGACCCGGCGTTTCCCGCGATACTATTAAATTTGTATTTCTTAATTTTACAACGCTTCTTTACTGCTCCACCGCCTCTCCTATGTGACCCAGCGTTTTACTATTTGCGTTTTAGATTTGTTTTAGATATTTTCCAACAGTATTATTAAATTTAGTTTTATTCATTTTACACCACCTCCTTATTGCACCCCCTCTCCTATATCTCCCAGCGGGGTGGGAGTGGTGTCATATTTGGAAATTTAAATAGCAGACTCGAAATCAGTGAACCCTAAAATTCCGTAGTGCGGATTTTCAGGGTAATCTCTTGAAGTTTAACTTTTCGGTCGCCATATTAATCCGCCATCACGAATTCCAAAATTTTGAATGCAAGCTCGAGATCTGCGACCGCGAAAACTTCCAATTGCCTTTTTCATAAAGATTCCTTGAAGTTGGAAAATTCGCTTCCTATACAAAACGGAAATTTAGATTTTTTCGATTTTCCGGCTTTTCCTTTGAGGTTTCCCGAATTTTCCTGTATTATAGCGAACAAAAAAAAAAAAAAACATTATTCAAATCGGTCAAGCCGTTTTTGAGTTTTAGCGAGACTAACGCACAGCAATTCATTTTTATATATATAGATTATCTCTTTCCTTTTCTTCCTTTAAGTGCCTAATGGAAAACAATCGGAAATCTCTTCTGCTTCCTGTGTTGATATCAGGTCACTTTTGCCAGTATGCCAGTTTCATTTAATTTATTACTCCCTTGGCGGAGGTTTTTTTAACTTACGAGACACATTTGGGAACTAATAGTGTGTTTACTTAAGAGGTTATTACCAGCTTAATTTTTTTGTTTCCATTTGTTTTCTATTGGCTTAAATAATGCCTAAACATCCCTCGAATCAAATCATACTTTGTAGAAAGGTGTATATAAATGTTAAAATGTCTCTAAACCATGTTTCTTGAAGCCACTTTTTAAATTTTTTTTAAACGCGTTTTACTCGGAACCACGTTTTAAAAATCGGCCGGCAGTAGAACTCGAACAGTTTTCATCCGATTGACTTCAAATTTTAACTGGACCTTTATTAATAAATTGTCTAACGAAGTACATACGATTATAGCGATTGTATATCAGGAAAAAAAAGTTAAGTCTAAGTCTAAAAATATAATCATGTGTACTTCGGTAGCAAAAATCATGTAGATAATGAAAAAATTTTTGGTTTTTTTTAAGTTACTTTGGACGAGACTTCTACTGCCGGCCGTGGAAGGACCTTTTTTAAATGGTAGTTTACGCGACGTACTGTATAGCCGCCATTTTGCAATATTTTTCAATGAAACAATTTTTTTTGGATTTCAAGAAGTTCTTAATCAAATTTAATATCATGCGTATAAAATTTATTTTAAATGTATTTATGAAAGATCATTAAAAACAACCCTAATTTTTGGGCAATAAGCTGGTAATAACCCCTTAAAAAACTTCATAAATATGGTGCAAGCTTTTGCAAAAATAAAGACTTTACTTTTTTAATTTTGGGCGTCACATTAAGCCCTGCCAAATATCCATCTATCCCTCCAACAGCGTCTTTCATTCAAAGAGATGCTCGGCGGAAACATCAATTTCACATCTTCAGTCGGAAAATAACCTACCGAAGACCCAGCCCACGTTATGATAAGTGCTAACATCACTGCTCCGTCGCAACGCATCGCAACTGCAAAATCTTTCCGAAACGCAGTCGATGCACGCTCTCTTAAGAATGACTCACTTTTCTTCCATTCCATTAATCTATTCCATTTCACGTCAGTGAGTTCAGTCAGTGTCAACTCAACCAACCACAACAAATCCTCTCTTCGAAAATCGACAGGCTCTTGCTTTTTTGTTCCCTTCTTAATGCAAACACAGCTACACGCCCACACTACTCATCTTATGGTTAAGTTTCCATTCCATTCCCTCCGTGTGCAATGCAATGTGTGCACGTGTGCAGCTTGCGTTGCGGCTTGGCGGCTTGCTTCTCCCTTCAATAATTTTACTCTATCTCAAACACATCAATAATTTCATCGCTATGCCGAGCCGATTGCCGCCATCGGAGAGGGAGAGAAGCAAAATTGATTTTAGAATTTGTTTTGTGCTTTGTTCTCTTTCAACCAAAAAATCCAAAATTCCAACTAGGAAGAGAGTGGTTTTCTTGACAGGAGCAGCAGTGTAGCTGCACGACTGCACTGCACTTGAGAGAACTGTTGCCATCTTGCAAAGTATGCTGAGTGCTGTAAATTTTTCAAATTCTATAATAAGAAGCAGCGGACTTAGGGAAGTTTTCAATAATTTTAGAACTTGTTTTATATATCGAAAACCGTGATTTCACCCCCGCCGTTTAACGTTTGAATGCGATTTTCTCAAGATTTTTACCAGACGCAACAACTTTGCTGTTGGCAATACTAATGTACTAACGATAATCTTCCTCTCTTCACCATCGAGAAAGCCTCTCGTGCGTCGCTTGAAGTTTGGGCGAACACTGTGATACGAAGAGTGCGAAGCGAACCGCGGTTGCTGGAAGGAACGAACCGCACTGAGTAGCATAGAATAAACCACGCCAATTCAGTCTGATTTGAGTTAATATGGCGGATGGTTTAAGGGTAGAACTGCGGCACTAAATTCCGGCTAAAGTCCTCTGAGCCCATCCAGTTCCAAAGCAGAAAAGTGTTTAAAAATAAAAGCGCGATCGGAGAAAGTGCGAATTAAGCGATTAAGCGGAGGTAACGAGCACGCAATCTGTTATCTATAGCGGCTAGTGGAACAATAGGCTGCTGGCGCGAGTGTGGGTGTGTTTATTTGTTGTGCTCTCAAGTGAAAACAGCGGCTGAGGAGAATGTGGCTGGGAATGGTCCTGGTCCACTAGATAATTGCTGTCATTGAAATAGTCCCTAATTTGGTGTATTCTTGTGACTTCTGTCGACTCCATGGAGGTAAAATCCGCAAAAGGGAATATCAGCCCGCTCCGGCCTCAGATGGCACTTGGACTTTTACTGCTGATAGCGGCGACGTTGGCTGGCAATTGCCAGGCGAGCCAAGGTAAGGCCAAGACGTTTATGGCGTTTTTTTTACTTTGTTGATACAAGTGCTGTACCCGCTATGTCAAGGTGCTGTGCATCAGATTTCGATAAAAGAGAAGCGCGTTCAACTGCTTCCTTCTGGTCCAGTAGCCAATTAGACCGGTTGACATCTCCGTCCCGAGTTTAATCGCCGTCAATCAATGCGAGGCAGACCCAATCAATTAATGCCTATCACTGTCCCGAGCAACCCCCGCCCTCCAACTTTCCTCGTGGGAAGAGTTCGTTTTCTCCACTTAAAGGCCCTCCTCAAGTGGAGTGCTTTAACCGCAAGCCCAAGATCGATATTCTTCAGTGGCGGACGGACCGGGGCCCACTCCTCCCTCCCTTCGCTTATTAAATTCCACTGGTTTTCTGGTATTTCAACCTCGCTGCTTGGCCATCTCCTTAAAGCAGACGCCAATTCTGACAAAAACGTGCAATTTTAATTCCCCAGAACTCTCGGACTGCAAACCGTGCGAAAACAGAAGTTCTGTGCGAATTTTACAGGGAATTGTACAGGAAATGCGGTTGCGACGAACTCCTGGTATGGGCCGCGGGACTCCTCCAATCCAAACTCCAATCAACCGCAACATTGGGCGACGGCGGTGGAGTGATGGTGGGAGTGACTGTGGGCAATGAATTTTTATTTGAATTATTTCCGGGCCGGGAAGGCAGCAGGCTCAGGGGCATCGTATGGTCGGTCTTTCTTGGATGAGAAAATTCAGGGCCAATGCACTGGTTTTTGTTCCTTGTAGCGTAATCGACGAAGGAACATTAAACGCCTTGTTGTGCTGCTTTGGCCGTCCGAGTGGGCACTAGGAAGGGAATATTCATTGCGTGCTCACGCTGCAGACCATCTCGCCCGTCCGTTTATTAATGATTCTTTTGAACAGTTTGCCATTCAGAGGTATTTCGTTTTGGGATTGCAATGAACAGCTTCCTTTCCGTTCTGGGCTGTTCGGTTGCGGATGCCCTTCCCACAGTAGTTTAATTATCTCAGCACATTAAGGGAGCAGTTATTTAGCAGAAATACACGAAAGGTCTCATTAATAATACATTGGGGCGCCCATCATGGCCTTCAATTCCCAATCGAACCCAGGGCAGCAGATCCCACTAATCCTAGAAAATATTACGGTCGGCCCTCTGATTCTAAGGCGAATTAGCTACTTTTCCGAAAACATATTAGAAAACATTTTTCTTGAATAGGTAAGGCCCTCCGAAGGTTCGTCGTGAAAAACATAAGTATTCCACGTACAAGATTGATACGATTCGAAATATTCTAAAGTGTGCTACCTTGGGACCGTAGCAGACGACCGGTGCGGTTGCGGCTGAATATTACTTCAAATAAGGCAGTGCATAAGAGCCTCCGTTTCTCCGTCCCCGTGTAAAAAATCCTCGATGAACCGTCGCCGTACCCGCAGAAAACTGTCGTCAGCTAAGGATCTTATTGATGCAATGACGATACCCGACAGGATTTTGACGTCCTGAGCTCGTAAGGGGTATTAGTTGGCCTCAATTTTGGGTCCTTCTATGGGCACCCAACTGATGGAGAGCAAATGTGATCATTAGGTCAGGCCTGATACAATGCACATCTACACACTTGGTAACCAATATCGTACGGTTTGACACCATTTGTGGGTTACACAAAAGGACGCGTGTATGTCCCCAATTCGGACTTTCCGCATGCGACATCTGTAACATTATGGTCGAGATGACGCCCGAAATATTTGAAAAATTTGAAAAAAATGTTGAGGAAAACGCATCGTTCACCATAGTTAATATTTACGGTGATCATACTCCATCAAATACAACATGAAAACTAGATCCATTAACGCCAAAACGAAATGTCTACTGTTCGAAGGTAATGTTGTGCATCTGGTGTGATCAGAAAGGCGTTGTTTATTATGAACTTCTTAAAAATCACTGGGGACTTTTATCTATTATACGTTTAAGCCAAGCTTTGAAGAAAAACGACGGTGACGGAATGCTAGATATAAGCGGATTCCGTTACACGACAACGCCATGCCCCACGTTGCAAAGATGATTAGGAGACGATTATAACATTTATGTTTCAACTCTGGGTATACATATGTATATATACTCTTATGTAATCTGTTTGTTGGTAAGCTTGTGGCGACCTCAACTTGCCCCTACTTTTGAACGGGGGTAAAATGAGAACTTGTGACCCAGCGTTTTCCTATTTGCGTTTTGCACATGTTTTAGATATTTTCCAACAGTATTATTAAATTTAGTTTTCTTCATTTTACACCACCTTCTTATTGCATCCCCTCTCCTATATCTCCCAGCGGGGTGGGGGTGGTCTCATATTTGGAAATTTGAAAAGCAGATTCGAAATCAATGATCCCGAAAATTTCCTAGTGCGGATTTTCAGGGAAATCCCCTGAAGTTTAACTTTTCGGTCGCCATATTGATCCACCATCTTGATTTCCAAAATTTTGATGGCAGATTCAAAATCAGTGACCCTAAAAATACCTCCCCTGTATTATAGCGAACAAAACAAAACAAAATTATCCAAATCAGTCAATCCGTTTTTGAGTTTTAGCGAGACTAACGCACCGCAATCCATTTTTATATATATTAAATTTGTCAGTCAACTATCAGTTCCGTCACTTCAAACCGTAGATTGAAGACACTCTGGGAGTTTTGTTTACTTATAAACGCAGCAGAGGCTTCAATTCGAGAGTTTCAATGCAGATTGTGACTGCCATATATAAACGTAGTCTATGACTGTGGTATTTGAGGCAACAATAGCTCTGTTCGCCTACCCAAATGCATGTAAAAACTTTCGAATGTTTTCACTAGAACATTCTCACGAACTCACGAATTGAGAGAGAATTTGCTTACGTTACATTTCTCCGAAGAAGTTATATTTAATATTTTCAGGTTTGGTTGTCCTTTGATGTAAAATGGAAAGTCCTTTGGAATAAGAAGGTCAATCAGCTATTGTGGTGGAATGTTCAGCAAACACCTTTGAACTTATAAAAGGGCGATTCTCTGTAAGCTCGTAATCGGCTGTCCTCAACGATTTTTTCAAAAAGTAATTTAATTGTTTTTTAAAAAATCACTCCCAATGAAACTTTAACCCCGAACCTTTACGGGCCCATTGTTTCTAGAACCATAACTATTTTAAGTTTTTTTCTAGACGTGATAGAAGCTCTAAAAACACAGTCCCCTGGCTGTCCCCATCACTGTATTCCCACCTAGAAATGAGATTTACGAAGAAGTTATTGAAACTACATACATTTGGCAGTTAATATCATAAAGAAAGATAATTAACTTATACTATTTTCGTAAAACAAGGTCTCAATTCGTATTTTATTTATTTAGTAATGTCCTGTAAACTTTGTCCCCAGAATCTCCAAACAGTCCCCTGCCAAAAAGTTAAAGCCATAATAAAAAAAAACTGTGATGTTTACAAACGTTTTTTTGAGTGAAACGAAACGCAATTGTTGTAAAGTTGGCAATGATGCTGAATGCGGCGGCGAGACGCCACTTTTTTTAGTGTCAGAGCGTCATTAGTGAGGTGAACACGCGTTTGGACCGCTACCACGAACAGTCCCCTGGCAAGTAATAATATTTATGTTAATTACTTTAATTATCTCTATATATAATTTATTGCTTTATTATTTATGTCTGAATTGATTGGTAGGTTTTAAAAAAACTATTTTACACCAGTTTTGTAAATATTGTGAAATTTACCCGAAATAAACAGTCCCCTGCCTGAAAATGCAGCAGGGGACTGTTCTACACAACAGGGGACTGCGTAATTTTGACAATTTATTTTGGAAGTATGGAAAAAGGGATAGGATTTTTTTCACAGGGTTTATTTAACAGTTATTGAAGTATGAAAAAAAATTGTTTGTTATAGTTTTAATACAAAATGGCGGCGGCAGAGCCAATCTTTGAAATCGCCTCCTCCTACTCGGGAGGACGGATTACTCGTGAAGTATAAGACGTGGAACGAAAAACAAAAATATTTTATAATCTATACACTATTGTAAAATGACTTTTTTCTAAGTACAACAGTCATCTGTCTCACTTAACAGCCCCCCTGCGACGTTCAAAACAGTCCCCTGATGCCTCAAACAGTCCCCTGTCATGATTTTTTGGAAAATCGCTAATAACTCGGAAAATACGTATAAATTCAGTGGGCCTCCTTATCTAACTAAAATAATAGTTAATTTTCTTCGAAATAGAACACGGTTTTTTGGCAAATGTTAAAAAAAATTGCCAGGACAGCATTTGTATGGGACCTGTACGAGCTTACAGAGAAATGCCCAAAAGCATAAAAAAATGTGATTTTAACGCTGGTTGGTTTTTCCTATGCACGTTTTTTTTTTTTTTTTTTTTATTTGCACTTTATTTTGTTTTTACGTAAGAATTAGATCATGTGTTGATCTCTAGCTTACAATATTTCAACTCTTAAATACTAATTGTTTTTCCTCGGGTAGCCAATGCTTCCGTGAGGTTTTGGTTGCAGCTTCCGGTTGATGACATCTGAGTGACGGATGGAGCCATCCTGTGGGTTGTGCACTAGATGATCCTTAGCAGTTCGTCTGGTTGGTATATTTTTTCTTAGTGCTACGCCTATAGTCCTTACAGCTGGTAGATGAAGTTGAGCCCCACTATAGCCGTTAGAACTATAAGGATTGCTTCCTGTTTAGTTGACACCACATCTACTGGGCTTATAACAATCGAGTTTATAACCTCGCCCGTGTTGTCCACTTTTTTCGTTTGAGTGTTACCCATTGCTTAATGTTGTCGATTGATTCGGGGTTCTCCTTGAGTCGGGTTTTTATGTTGTGGCAAGCAGCAGGGGGTCAGTTCTTTTCAGGCGAAGAAATTTCCTGGCATTTAGCAGATTTTTTGCTGATCTGTTAGGATGGTTGCGTAGTCTTTTGACATATCTTTTGCACACTTTCTTTGCTTCGTCAAAGACGGGGTCAATGTTTGCGTCGCGTTGGATTATCTTGTTGCTGATGTAGCGTGGTGCCCCGAGTATTGCCCTTATTATTTTAGTTTGCATGCGCTGGATGATTGCCAGGTTTGTTCTTTTTGCCGAGCCCCAGATTTGCAGTCCATATGCCCAGATTGGTTTCAATAGCGATTTGTAGATAATTACTTTTGTGCTTGCGTTTAATTTCGATTTGTGGTGTAGGAGCCAGTAGAGGTTCCGAAATTCTATTTTGAGTTGCTCCTTTTTTTCAAAATGTGAGATTTCCAATTTAGTTTTGCGTCTAAGTGGAGGCCGAGATATTTTACTGTTTTGACTTGAGTTATATTCTTATTGTTAATGATGATTGGTTTGCAGTTGGCTTTTCTGAGTGAGAATGTTATCTGCTCAGTTTTCTTCTCGTTAATTTTGATTCTCCAGGTTTTGGTCCATTCCATTATCTTGTTTGCCTGGGCTTGTAGCTCCCTTATAGCTGTGTTTGGGTTGCTGTGGGTATAGAGAATGGCGGTGTCATCTGCGAAGGTTGTTATTAGGAAGTCTTGGTCCGTTGGGAGGTCTGCGGTATATATCAAGTAAAGAACGGGTCCCATCACACTGCCTTGGGGGACTCCAGCCCTGATGGGGTAGGATTTGCTGGTGCTGTCCTTGTATTTGACTCTGAAGGAGCGGTCTTCTATCTATGCACGTAAAAACACTTTTCTTTTACGTTAATTGATCAATTGAGTAGCTAGTTGACTGTTCGCTGAGAGGGATTTTGCTCTCATGTTTTCTCTTTTCTCAATTGAAAGTTTTTACTAGAAAAGTACGCAAACAGAGCTAATAAGTTTTGCTTGCTACGCAATTTCTGAAATTTTTCAATTTATTATATCTCATAATAAGTCAACAAATTGCCGTTATCAGTTTGCAATTTCAACTTTCATAAAAAAGGGGCCGTTGCTCTCAGGATTTTCTACAGGATGCCCCGACGGCTCTAAATTGTAAAGTGCAAAGATATTTCTTGAGCACTTTCAGATGACTCACAAAGAAATTAAGTAGCTACCTCACCAGCATTTCGCTGACCATCTGTTCGCAATTTGGTAGTATAACTAAACATTGTATATTGCTTTCACTGCGCCAACTTAACCTGAAACGACGGGCTAAAAGGCAGTGGAGATAAAATAACAATTATAGAGGCAGTTCTCAATTGATAGATCAAGGTAATTTGGAGCAGCAATTTAATGTCGCTTCCAGTCCTCGCCCATTGCACTCCCAGAGTTAATTGAGCAAATGCAGGAATGAAATGAGAACACACAAGCCAAGCATTTCCCATATCTATTGCATAACCGCGTTAAAAACAGCGTTAATCTTAATTTCCCCAAGTAAATTTGCAGATGCAAAAAAGCAGCTAACTTTATTTGTGCGATAAACCAGGTAAGGTAAGAACAAGTTGCCGTCGTCATTGCGCTAAACTCTTCAAGTGAACGGACTGGTTGCTCGCAAAGAGGTCTTTTATCAGTGCGCTGAAACAAGTTCACCCGGGGAGAATTGCAAAAAGCCAGCCCAGAACTGCCATAAATAAAATGAAAAAGGAAAAAAGCCCGTGATGTGGCTATAGTAAAGCGTTGCTATCATAAGCAGCGAGTAAAAGCATCGCGCCCACACAAATATGTACCTATGTTACAAAACAAGTTAAAGTCGACGAGCCAAGGAAACATACGGGCATTTTGTCGCGGTTGTTCGCGGCTCACTTCGTTTATCTTCACTCCGCACGGCGAACATCCGTTCCGAAAATTAAAGCAAATCAAAGGCCGGTCCCGATGTAAGATGTCTCCTTCCCGTACCTTTGCGGCGAGGCACGTTGGTTGGGCGGAAAATGTAGAAAGCCCCCGCAGGAACGTCTTAAGACATTGTCGGCACCGTATCAATGATTTAGGCGAGAATTCAGCCCAGGCCAACACTTCTCCGGAAAACAACTTCCGTTCCGGCAGCGAAATCCATCGTCGTCAATAAAATCAAACGGCCGATTCGTGGACAGAATCAATGTCAGCCCAGGCCTGCACACATCAGCGCACGTACACTTAATTAGAGGCGTCTCAACCGGAGCAGGTAAGGTGCTCGTTTTGCACCTTGTGCACACGACTGTCGGGCAATTTGTAGTTTATCATGCCGAGACGGATAATCCGATATTATCGGGCTCATACATGAAGCCGGACAGACAATTATGTTCGGTTCCGAGATGTTCCCGTATCAGATCATTAAACTCGCTTTTTGATAAGCTATTTATACTTTTTGCGCCGCTGCAGGCCTGCTCACCTAGTCCATGGACAGAGACGAACTTGGTCCCAATCTCCCAAGCCCTCTGCGAACTGCCACTCGAGCTAGACAGCTTAAAATTCCTCATCTTAGCGCTTCGAGTTTAAAAGTTCCACGGCAGTTTATTTCTCTAGTTCTATGAGCGTCAGGCTTCCGTTTTGTTCTCCACGAGATCTTACATCCCGATTTGGTCATCTCGACTGCCTCAGGAGCTTAACCCTATCGACGTCGTCTTGAAGAGGTGAAACAAAAAAGTTCTTTGTCACCTCATTCCTTCGATGCAGCTTCTGGTTCTTGCGGGAATTCTAGCAAGACTTACGTACCTCTGCTTTTATAATGTTTCACCTCTGAATAAGAGTTTTGCGGGTTTTCAGTTTTTAGAGGACAGATTAGTAGAAAGAAGTAAATGCCAGACGGTGGATAGTTCTCAAGGATGATTTCTGTTTCCTTTTAGTACAAAGTCGGATCCAAGTTAGAGTTGACAAAAAATATGGAGTTTTTGTGTAGTCGCAAATCTTCGTGAAGATGGTTGTCCGAAAGGTAGCGAAGTAGTCTGTGGCTGGTTCCATTGCATTCGGATTATTACAAATATTCGTAACCAAAGGAAAAGTTTTCGGGGGAATGTTTTGGGTATTTAGTAGGAATAGGATCTATTTATTTTACTATTCTTCTGCAGAAGACTGTTTGAGGAAAAGGTTATTTTTGTTATGGCATAATGACATGTCCGAATTCGAAATGAAATATTTGTTTATTATATTATCTCGATGCAAGTTTTGCCGGTAGCTTGTTATTGCCGGCGACGAAGCGAGTGGTGATAAAATCGAGAAATGCGTTTTCTGTTTACAGCTTCTTGGGAATTAAATAATTTTCTTTACAAGAAGTGGTCCAATGCCTAGAAAGATTGGTAGTCAGTTGGTACAAGGTCGAGAGGCAGAGAGTTTCCAAGTAAAGCTCTTGTACATAGTTTGAGCAACGTTTCGTGTGACATTTGATCAAGCATTGTCCTACAAGAGGATTGGGCCGTCTCTATTCACCAATATCGGATGCTTAAAATTTAGTAGGCAAGGAATCCATCGATATTGATTTTCCAGGTCGCATACCATAGGAATGTGGATAACACCAACGCTGGATCCAAACAGACAGGACGTGTTTTCGCACTTCATATTCAATTCAACTATTGTCCCGAACGTTTGCGATTGTTTCATCAAACGTAACAATATATTTCCTAATTCACTCTAGTTAGGAGCATGGGCTTCCACAAAGCCTCTAATTTGAGGCCCTGCTTCCGTTTCTTGAATCCATCCATCTGTCCCTTATTAGAAAAAACGAACGCACTCTAGGAGTGGAAGCGTGAGGTGCGAGTGAGATTTGAACCCGGGACTTTTGGATCGGCAATCTAGCACCCTTTCCTAGACTTCTCGCGTCGCTAACACCAAACAATACGGTGCATACATGGTTTGCCTTTATGTCGTCGATTTTGCTTCTGACGCTCGTTTAAATCATGTTGAAACATACCAATCCAGCTTCTTAACTTTATCGATTTGCCACATTCTTACAAAATACTTCGAGTTGTCTGCGGTGCTTCATTAAGTCCATAACGGAACCCATGTTCGAAAATGAAGTGAATGGTTTTCAAAGTATAATTTGCATAAAGTAATTCGGCAGATAGTGACAAACCAAAACGAGCGTTTGAAAGGCTCATGAGGCTGATGACGTATACCTTTACAACAACAAAAATGGAGAAGGTAGTACCGCTGAGATTTTGACGTAAAAATGTCTTACCTAAACGGTAACTGTAGTATTCTACTACAATTTGTCGGACATGCTGTGATGAGGTGTGATGTAATGCGCTAAATATAAATCTTTGCTGTTTTTAATTTTATTATTTATTATTATTATTATATTTATTATTTGGGTATTAGTTAAAGGTGATTAAGGGGTTATATCCACTTGTAATTTTGAAAAAATCGAATTTTTTTTTTGGCATATTTTGAATGTACATATAGTTGAGAATATCGTCCGAAAATTTCACATTGATCCGGCAAATAGTTTCGGAGAAATTAGCGTATTTGTAAAGACGTCTCCGAGCGTTTGAAAGTAGTTTAAATGGTTCCCAAAACTTTAAACGCGTTTTTCTCGAAACGGTGTTTTCAAAGTCGGTGAGCAAAATTTCTCCAAAACGGCTGGAGCGATCGGCTTGAAATTTTCACACAATCTACTTAGATACTTGTATCAGGTAATGATCGAAGGAATAAGGTTTCTGACAATAATTTCTTAAGCCCCTTTAAACTGTGAATTTTCTTGAAAAAAACGATTTTTTTCTTTGGGAAGCCGCCATTTTGTCAAAAATCAAAATTTTGACTATTCCTTCGATCATTACCTGTATTCATCTATCCTCAAATTAAATCTTTTGGATTTTTTTATTTCAAATAATTTGGATCAGAGATATCTTGATCACCGCGCCAGACACCTTTTTGTGGAGGTCCTCTAGGAGATCTACTACAGGAACAACTGAACCGAATATTTTTGTAAATACATCGCGAATTCTTAAAATACATTAAATTCGCTATATGTACATTTATTCTATGTATTTATTTAATGAAAAGTCTCTTCACAAAAAATTCACAAAAAAACACGTTTTTTCGGACTTACAAGTGGATATAACCTCTTAAGTTTTTTTTCAACTTTCGTTAAGATTCCCTCCCCATACTGTGCCCGCAAAAAAAACAAGAGCTGTTAATGTGAAATATTACAGATATCGGGCATCAAAATTGGTACTTGAAGTAATTAGGCATTCCATATTTAATGAACAAATATTGTATTTGTTTATTGGACCGTATTCTTGATTCTGACGGAATTCCATTTCAATCAAAACGTAATGACTTTAGAATGTGCCAGGATGCTCTTCGTTTGACAAATACTCGAAACGTTACAGCATACTTTATTTCCTACATTTCGTACGAAATAATTTTCCGTTAAAATGAAGCATGCGATCTATTAATTTGTTTATTTGGTTTTTTTTTATTTGTTTACATATTTTGTTTTTTGTCTTCTGGTATCAACAATTTACAAAATAGTAATTTAAATATTTTCTATGCCAGAGGAAAGCCGTTAGCGTTAAAAAAAATGGAAGAGATAACCTTTACACAATCTGAACAAACAATGTAAAAAAATGTCATAACAAAGCAATATTTATATTTACGTATATCAACTAACGTGAAATTCGTACACATTTCATGCGTCATATTGAATCTGATAACGTTTGTTATTTTGTAGACCGGAAATGACCAAGAGGCATATTAAGTTCGGGGCAGAAACGAAATAAAGACGAAGCAAGTTTTTTTTTATTCACGGTGAAAATGAAGTTCGTAAGAACAATGTTTAGTTAAATATTTTTATATCAGTCATTCCATTCATTGATTACTTCAGTTTTTACATAAGTTCAAGGGTTTGTGTAAACATAATTTCCAGGTGTATTTGAAATTAAAAAAAATCATTTTGAGAAAAGTTAGTTTCACTTTGATGAACATTTATTAACTTAAATATCTAAAAAACCATTTTGCGTAGAAAAACGTATTTTTTTTTTCATTTTAATATGTAAAATTCATGAAAAACAATTTCTTCAAAATTTCGAATCTTTCATTTACTGTCAAGATATGAATTTTTTTTGGAGCTGCGTATGAGATTATGCAGCATGACCTCTTAAAGTTTGCTGCAAGTCTTTGAATTGTTTCGAACAACATGATTTTGTTAAATTGCCTGTTTTCGTTCCTTGTAACTATTTACCTGTAGATTTTTGAGGCATATCTTCCAAAGAAAAAATGTCTCAGAATAACATTTTAAATTTAATCGAAATTCGCCCCAAAAATTGAATTTGACATTTAGCTTGAAACGTTTGAGGGGATTTTTCCTGGCTTTATTATTTAATTTTGACTGAAACTGATATGCATACATATGTTTTATCAGTTATTGGTAGTGTGCGTGTGTGTAATGCTGGAAGAAAACAAAATCTGTTTATTTGTTTATTCACCTTACGAATTCAGATCTTGATCATTCATCTCTATTTTTTTTTTTGATGATGAGAAATATGAAATCTCAATATCTGTGAGTTTCGGGTGAACAAAACTTTATTTTCATTATCTATAATGTTAAAACGTACAACACTCTTCCTTTTGTCGAGTCCAAGATAAATTCTTTATTACTCAGTCCAACAAAAATTTACTGCAAAACAAATGATATGAATCATTTGGGCGGCATTTTTCTTTCTGTAGATTATGAGATCCGGAAATGAAAAAGCTTCATCATGTTCTAGAGAAACGGGGTCAGAGAGCACAAAGAGGTATTTTGGAAACCATATTATTCGTGTAATATAGAACCTGGCTCAAATGAGAAGTGAACCCTATACTATGATTATTACGTACATTAAAAGCTCCACTAGTTAATTAAAAAGCTTTACTAATGTCATGGTAAGGAATCGTTTTCAAACTTGAGGTGTTTCTTAAATATGCTAAATAATAACTAAGTTTATTGCACTGATCCACAGCAGAAAATAAATTATACATTGGATTGAAACTTATCAGCCGTTACCTATAGAACTATGTATGTATATATGAAATTATGGGGAAGGTGCTGTTTACTGGGTCATTTGAGATATATAAAAGTTTCTGTGGCGTATTATTAATGTGTAATGAAATTTTAGCAATGGGCAAAAACAATTATTTTTTAATGTTTAACATTATTTTGCTTAAAAATCTTATTTTATGGAGCATTACCATGCTCAAATTCGTAATCTATAGAAAAATTTGTATCGAACTCACCTATTGTTTAAATAACAATAAAATTCGTGATGATCTGATAACAAGTATAAAATATATTGTACACTAGGGGCGGTCACCCGCAACTAATTGCAGAATGAGCGAAAAAGTTTCATGCACGGAGACGGTTTTTAATTTTTCTTGCGGGAATCAAAACATTGTCGGAGTATAAATTGCCCTAAATCATGGGCGAAAAGGTACTCTACCTTCCAGTGAAAGACACATCAAAATCGGTTCAGCGGTTCCCGAAATTAGTCCGGACAAACAAACAGACAATAAAAAAAATATAAAAATATTTGGGTTTTGGTATCGTGCAAATAAAGATGAGCTTAGAAAAAGGTGGTTATGTCGCAGTCACAGACAGACATATTTATTTATATGTATAGATAAATCCATATATGCTCCTAAAACTGTTTGCAAATAAGATTTTGTCGATCTTCAAGATCAGGCCTCGCTCAGTGGAATTTTCCAGAAGGCATCCAGATGAGTGTTCATTAAACGGCGAAACACCTAAAAAGTTTACGACATATTTCGTGTAATATTCGCCAACTTTTGTAGAAACCATTTCTGTCGGCTAAAAATACTACACTGCCATGAAAACTTATTTAGTTAATTTACACATATCCATTAATTTTATGCTTTGATTGATTGTGCAATAGTGAATTAATTATCTGCTTGATTGATATCAATTATTTGAATTGGAAAATCCTATCGAACTGGAAGTCGTATCGTTTGAGATTAGGAGTACAAGTTGAAGTGTCATGTTTCATTCAAGACATATAATTAATTATTCCAGAATTATAATAAGCATGGAGAGACGTGGAGCAACATGCAGGGTCCAGGGTCCAGTGGTCACGCACACATGGAATAAATGGTTTCACAACCATTTTGGTAACCTTTTTAGGATGTTTGCATTTTAGGGGTACAAATAAATTCACGTTTTCATTTAAGTCGCATCAAAAGTCCTTATTGGTTAAACATTCTCAAAAACGACCATCCAAAAAAATGTCTAACTTTATGGAGCTTTCGTTTTCGTAATCTACGACAAAACAAAAGTTTGAATCAAACATCACTTGTTCCTTTATGAACTCCTTCCATTGTTGCCTCCCGGTTAGAAGTACGTACCTACAGATAACAAATTCTCTTTGTTGTGCTGTGCCTTGTTGTATAGATCTATATTTTCACTTCGAAGGTTCGTGGTCATTTTATTTTGTTTTGTCTTTATATTTCCCACTTTGACGGTTTCCCATTTGCTACAATGTAATCATTCACGAATTTGCCAGCTTGCTGGATTCTTTGTGCTATGTAAAACTTTGTTTGAAGTCGTTATCTAATAATGATACTTTTACCATATTCTGCGCTATCTTCTGGTCCCATTTCAAGCGAGGCTTTAGCTTTTCAAAAGGCTCCGTTTCTTTGGTTCGAAATTAGCACGAGCCAAAAGCGCAATTAACAGCTTTTTCCCGATAATGTTAAACGACGCCCTTCGGTAATTTGAAAAGCTATAAAATGAGCCGGCCCCTTTTGTGCGGCAAATGTTCCCAACACGGTGGGTTTTCGTGTGGCATCAGATAGCGCCTTCAGATTTTATTAGAAGCTATTAATCTTGAACTGTCCAGCGGAGCTGCTATAAAGTGAAATGGTCGACATTATAAACCTAAAAAGCGTTCGACTGCTCCACCGCACTGGCTATCATTTTGCTCCCTAATTTCCAATATTTTAAATAATGAGGGAAGCGTCGAACAGCTCTTCTTATGTCCTATTATGTATGTAAGAAGAGGCGTAGGCCGTAGGGGCTAGGAATTGCGCTAAGGTGCTGAGTCATCGGGTGAGAGAATCTCTCAAGCAAATATGCCGGGAATGTACTCCCTTTAATGCCCATTGTTCGGCCGTACGTAAGGTAATCTCGCTCGTTAGTTTAACGATTTCCACATTAAGCCGACAGCGAATTAGATTTCCATCTGAGCACACTTAGCGTGGCGTATGAATGCATTTGTAGGGCGGAATAAGAGCGCTGCACCGGGCCACACAATACTGAATTCGCGGCAGGCAGCAGCTGTACCCTCGGCATTGCCGATGGCAGAAAATTTCCTGAAACAAAAGTGCAATGGAAGCGTGCATAATTACAAATTTTGATTGAGATAAAGCGGCGCAGCCGCCTCACAATTTATCCGCGATTGCGAGCAGTTCCCCGTTTTGAAAACATCCCCAGTTGGGAAATAGTCATTGGTGCAATCCACGATATTGTCTGATTATATTCGTATTTATTTTTCCGATCACATTCGCAAAGAAGGTTGCGTAAATTCGTTTTTTTCTATGTGTTGTAAATGAAGAACCTACGGCTGAAAGTGTGCTTCGGCTTGGGCCAAGGATTACGCGAAGGTGGATTTCACTAGCCCAACTTTGACTGTTAAGGCTGGGTAAATATTAGAAAATTGTCCCAAACTTGAATTAAAAGTAGGTAAGGAACCGGGAGTTGGTACCGGAGAAATCTCTAATCAGAGATGGACGTAGCCTTGGACCACATTTGGTAACCTAATGTTCAACCAATCTCGGATTTGTTATAAAAATTGTCAATCAATTTTTGCATTCATTATGTAATGGTCATTGGTTTTCAAATTAAGTTAACCCCAGTTGGAAGAAGAAAACCCACCAGAGCGCTGCAGCCATGCATGTATGCCGAGGAAATTCAATTTATTTTAATAATCCCAAGACTTCTAGGAAGACCACTTAGGACGCTTCCAAATTGCAAGTTTGTCCTGTGGGCAAACTTCCTGGGGCATCATGAGAGTTTTGCTGATGGCACTCCCCCGGAGGCTCTCGCTCATCTCCATCAGATAGTCGTTAGTTGACATCACTCCGAAGAAGGCACGGGTCACACTCGTTGCGGCCCCATGTCGACACGCTATCTAGCAATAAAACCGAAGCCCATTCAATTTGAACAAATTTCTTCTGAGATTACCTAGAGATGGGCGCTGGGGTCCCGGAGTCCCAGTCCAGGCACAAAGCGATTTACGAGAAATTGTACACTCATGGTGCTTTGAAAGCGGCAGATTTGGGATGTAACAGTGTCGAGATGATTTCGATTGCACCGCCATCCCGGACGGGGACGCCTTTATGTGTGTGACAGATATTTATCCCTCCTCAGAGCCTCGACGAGTACGTCAACAGTGATTTAGTATCTTCGCTGCTGCACAAAGGAGTAACAATGCCAAATGGATCCATCCGATCCTTTGCCCACTTCAATTCTGACAAGATTTACTCGAGGAGTGATGGACACAACTAGTTCCTCTTCGTATTTCAATTATTTTACACTCGGAGAGAGCCACTTATACTCTTTGGAATATGCATAGTTATTTTTTTGACGACTTAGTGCTCTTGGGCAAGATATCTTGGTGGTGTAGCGCACAAGTGTGGTGAGGGCGAAAATGTTGTCTTATTATTATTTAAAGGGTTACATGGGTTTCACGGTTTCAAAAAATCGAATTTTTTATTGTCTTATTAAACATCTTATACAACATCTCTAGAATATTGTCCTGAATTTTCAAATCGATCGGAGTAATAGTTTCGGAGATAGAGCCTTGGGAAGTTGCGCGGCCAAGCCAATTGCTCCCAGTTTTATTGTCACTCAAAACTTTAAACGCGTTTTTCTCGAAACTGTGTTTTCAAAGTCGGTTGTCAAGATTTCTCGAGAACTACTCCACCGATCTTAATGAAAATGTACACAGGTCTTCGAGATACAATTTACAAGTACCTAAACGAAGGATTTCTTTCTTTTTAAATTACAATTAATTAAAAAAAAAAAATACGACAAATTTGAAGCGAAATTTTAATTTTTTGGTAAAAACGTCCGCCAAAAATCCAATTTTCATTTGTTTTTTTTCCTTCGTTCAGGTTCTAGTTTATAGTCTTAACTAAAACACGTATTTTTTTTCACTTTTTATGATCCTGCTAGGAGTTCTGCTGACAACGCGGACACACCTTCTTTCCGAGAGCTCGCCGGAAATGACGTCACAATGAAAAATTTCAGAAATCTTTTATCTAATGTGTATCTTTAAAACAATAAAAAGTTTGAATGAAAAATTTAATTTTTAATATGAAAAAAAAATTATTGAAAATAGGTCGTTCTTTCCCGGGGAAAACCCATGTTACCCCTTAATAAAAGTATTTTAAAAACAAAGCTCAATTAATAGTAAATTGTTTCTGGGAACGGTTCTATTTGATGGTGATAAAATTTACAGTGATTTGTCATATCCCATAATGCCTGCCTACGTAGGTACTTAACACAATTTCGCCCAAAGTGTGCGCTGCACCATTGATATAGCCGCTATTTTCGGTAATGTAGTTAGCATTTCAAGGAGAACTTTACATTTCACAGCTTACAATCTAATATTCATTTTCATACATACTTATGATGATTGATTTTGTGTGTTCCATGTTTTAGGTGTGAATTCAAAAACAAAAAATAATAAAATGCATATTCGGCATATTATTCTTTTATTACTGCAAATTCGTAAAAAGCATCGCAAACTCAATGAAATATTTGTGCCTTGTACTTGTACGAAGAAAACGCAATAAAGGAACGAACATCCCGAAAGTGGTTTATCAGGCGGTAGGCTCCATGTCGGAAATTTTAATCTTGAAGATGCAGCATGCTTGGAGCGGCTGGTCGGGGTTGATGATGATCAAATCAAGACATTAATTGAAAATATGATGATTGTAGGAATTCTTAAAATATCGCAAAGAGACGCCGTGAAGCATTTACACACAGTTGGGTACGCAAGTCATCTTGTACACAGCATAAAATATGGGAAAAAATGTTATGACGTGAATTCTGTTGCTGCTGATTGGCGTGGGTTTTATGTCGCTGCGTTAAGTAGATCAAAAGATTAAAATAATATAATAATGTGTATACCGAATTTATGCATCACCTTGTAACTCTCAAACGGTTGATCTTGATCCCGTCGTGCCATATAATTTCATTTTAGACCACTTTATACGAAACATCCTGTATACTTTCTATTTCATTAGTTGGAACACCTAACAATGACTTACGTATTCAGAAAACACTTTTTGGATAAATATTTTCTACTTAATTTGTTTTAATATTTATTTGATTTAATGCGTTCAATAAATCCCGGTAAAGTTTTTACATTTATGCTAATGTGTTGCACTTATCTGATTAAAAATTGAAATATGCAAGAGAACGGACCGTGATATACCCATTTTTTTACTGGGTAGGTATTGATATGGATTTTTGAGAGATATATCCTAGTAAAGGCAATTCTGTATTGTGTTGAGGTGGAAACATAGTATGAAGTTTTAAATTGAATTTTAGCGATGGGGCTTATATCCCATTAACTTTTTACCATGCTTTGTGCACGGATAGACATGTATCTCAGAATACGTGAGTGATTTTGAAAGTGTTTTGTTTTGTATGAATATTTCAGAGATACATAATATTCCACGTTGCAAGTTTACAGCACTCCTAATCGATTTATCGTATAAAAATGCAAAAATGTGCTCACTATTGGCACGCGAAAATATCTGCGCCTGTATGAAAGCAGCAGCGCAGAAATTGGTTTCAAATTTACGACTGGCCTTGAGCTCATGGAACCAATAAATTCCAAATGGGCTTATTTCCAGTTAAGCCGAATCCAATTCCACATCTGATTTCCTTTCTGCGCTTCGCTTCCACACCGCACCAGCAGCCATAATGTAATAATAAGGAATATAAGAACCACTTGGCACTTTCTGTCCTGAGCCCTTGGTTGAACACCACTTTTGAAGAATAATCGCATTGTTCTATCTTGCTTTGCTTTAAGTTAACCGGTTTCTTGAGGTGCCGCTTTGACCTCCATCACATCCTTAAAAAATCTTGAAAATTACGTGAACAGGCAGCAAAATCTTCTAAGCGGCTCGTTCTCGTACGTGTAGAACGTGTGAGGTGTAACGCCAAACAAGTTTAGGTCGTTACCATTTTTTAGGGCACGCTGCAGATCCATATAA
This sequence comes from Neoitamus cyanurus, assembly GCA_947538895.1. Classification (NCBI taxonomy): domain Eukaryota; kingdom Metazoa; phylum Arthropoda; class Insecta; order Diptera; family Asilidae; genus Neoitamus; species Neoitamus cyanurus. The sequence goes on along the minus strand of OX384541.1, from coordinate 32,121,030 downwards.
AGCAGTCGTGTCAAGATGAAAGCCCCCTAAGAACTTTTTGTCTTGTTATGGGGAACTCTTGTTTTATTAAGCCGCACTGCAAGAGAGTAAAGTAAAATGAGTCTCATGTGCCGGTTTCTTTATTTAAAAAAGATTTGTGGTTTCGCTGTATGGTAATAGCATCTCACGGGCCTGATCTGCCCTTTTGTTACGCAGTATGCAGTCCCCGCACAGAATTGTGTAGGCAGAGCAGTTCCCCGTATGCGCTGTATGTAAAACAATAAACCTTAGATCCCAATTGATTTTGTTTTATTTACGCGCGGTTTCGTTGGGAAAGGCGGTTTCACCGGAGGACGAACCGAGAGTGGGTATGTTCAAGTTCAGTGGCTTATGCTTGTTTTTTTATGTTCGTAAGCAAAGTCAAGCCAGTAGTTGCAATTTTGTTTACAACCGCAAACCGATCGATATTTTTACATTTGCTGATGAGAACTTTGCAGAGGTCGCAATGGCAAGTAATCTTTGTCTTCTGGGAGATCAATTCCGACTTCAATCACAGCAAAAAATAATGTCTATGAGGAATTTCTTCTATCACTGCGCTATTTGTGACAAAGTTAAGGGTTTGTAATGCTACTTCCAATTAACCGAATGAGGCCTTTGAGAACGCTGGCATCTGTGGATGTTCAGAAAACAAACTGTTGGAGTGATTTACAAATGTTCAATCGCTATCTGCTCTTATAATTAAAGTCCGGAGTACCAATAATAAACACTTCCTCCCACTCACTCCAGGTTGAAAACATCTCTTTAATTCTTCTAGTGGTGCTTTCTTAAGCATGTTCCATTTCAACTTTCCTTTTTAGCAAATTAAAAGTAATGGAATTGTAATTAAAAGAATTTAAGTGAACGGCAATTTAATGTTATGGAAAACATTACAAAACTTATGCAGTGTTCTTGACGTTTGTATTTGTTTTGTCGTAATAAAACCCTGCCAAAAAAGCCATGCCGCACAAAGCTAAATTAGCCACATTAAAACAAGAAGAAGTTAAAGGCATACTATAAACCAATCCCCCCATAATACGAATATCCTGATAACCCCCTATATTATGAATAATACACCCAGCACACTTGCTACAAAGAATGTAGACCCATATGCGGCATCTGAGATTGTGAAGGGGGCTTCTAGGTATTCGTATGCTTACTATGGAGAGTTTGGCCATTAGAAGTTAAACTAAAATTGTGTAAAAGAAGACTTGGCATATAAAGATAAGAGTATTTTTTAGAGTTTTTTTTTCGAATTGGCAACATTGTTTCTAATGACAGTCAATTTGACAGTTGACAGCTGATTTGCACTCAGTATATTTTGCAATTTCAATATGAATAGACTAACGCTTGAAGAAAACTTGCAAATTGTGCAAATTTATTTCGAAAATTGTGGTTATTTTTAACACAAAATGTTCTTCAGCGATGAGGCTCATTTTTGGTTGAATGACTACATCAATAAACAAAATTGCCGGATTTGGAGTGCAGAAAATCCAGAAGAACGACCCAGTTGCATCCACTAAAAGTCACTGTTTGGTGTGCTTTATGGGCTGGTGGAATCTTTGGCCCATATTTCTTCAAACATGATTCCGGCGTGAATGTTACAGTCAATGGAGAGCGCTATAGATCAATGATTACTGAGTTTTTCGTTGTCACAACTTAAAAAATATCTCCTGACAGATGATTTTCCTTTAACAAAATTTTACTCGGAATTATGGTTTTAGGAAAATAGGTTTCTGGGAAAAATGGATTTTGGGAAAAAAGGCTGTGAAAAAAAAATTGTGAAAACTGGTACCCAATCATTTTAGAGTCATATACACCAGAAAACGTTTTTTTTCTCTCATCATGTACAATATAATCGCATTCTGCCGATACGTCTTTTGGTCAAACTAATGCTCTTATCGCATTGTTCTTATGTCACGCTGGGTATGATCATGGAAGTTGGAGCAAAAGTGTTCTCTACACTCCCAACTAAGTTAGTCTCAGTCTTCTTACCTTGCTTGAGATGAGAACAAACAGAACTCTGACCATAAACGCGAAATATGTTATTGCATATTAAAAATATCTGTTATTGGAGACAACTCAGCAAACCCTCCCGCAATGTGTTCCAAAAAGTTATTTCGCTTTTTTCAAAACTAAAGCTTGTGGGAGAAGGTAGAAGGCCAATAAGGTGATCCAATTAATAAACCGTGTTACATATGATGTATGTATGTATTGCTTAAACAAAGTGGGTCGTGATGTCTTCAGTGTAGAATGAAGAAAAATATTAATGTAACAGGCGGGCTGAAAAGTTCGTAGGCTGACCCATAGATGGCTCTACTAGTATCAAATCCATATGATTTTTAGTTAGCCCTAACCTTTAAAAGACGTGTGTATAAATTTGACAGCTGTTGTATTATTAGTATCTGAGTTATAGCATTTTTAGTGAAAGAACTTTTGTTACTTTGAAAAATGGATAAAAAGGAATTTCGTGGGTTAATAAAGCATTGCTTTTTGGCGAAAAAAAATACTGTTGAAACCAAGGCTTGGCTTGATAAACATTATTTGGACTTTGCACCGTGGTTTGCTAAATTTAAACGAGGCGAAATGAGAACCGAGGACGATGCACGCAGTGGACGCCCCAAAGAGGCTATTACCGACGAAAACATCAAAAAAGTCCACAAAATAATTTTTGATAACGGTAAAGTGAAGTTGATTGAGATAGCTGAGACCCTAAAGATATCAAAGGAACGTGTTGGTCATATCGTAAATGAATATTTGGATATGCGAAAGCTCTGTACAAAGTGGGTGCCGCGATGGAGCTCAAAATCGACCAAAAACAACAACGCATCGATGATTCTAAGCAGTGTTTGGAGCTGTTCAATCGTAATAAATCCAAATTTTTGCGTCGATATGTGACGATGGATGAAACATGGCTCCATTATTTCACGCCGGATCCAATTCCACAGAAATTTCGCGCCGATGAAGAGGTAATCGCCGAAACTGAAGCCTATTTTGAGGCTAAAGACAAATCGTATTATAAAAATAGTATCGAAAAATTGTATGACCGCTGTAATCGTTGTATCGCTCTCGAAGGGAACTATATTGAATAATAAAATCAAATTCTATCAAAAAAATAATTTTTTCTATGCTAGCCTACGAACTTTTCAGTCCGCCTGTTATGTAGTTTAATTTTTCAGTAATGATACTATTTGAAGAGGAAATGAAAGAACACGGTATATTTTAAGTACTTTGATTTTTTTTTATTAAAGGTAAAGTCGAATTGTTTATGAAAGGTAAATTGGAACGAAACAACTTTTAATTCTCGAAAAATGTTTAAAAATTAATGATTTAAAAGCAATCAAATATGAGACCTTTGTGCGTAGATCTACCATCCACAAGAGTTTTATGTCCAAATATAAAATACAATTTCAGAAATCAAAGCAACTTCTCAGCTTATTATATTGAAAGCACATTTCACGACTGCTTCATTTATATCTTAATGGAAAGCAAAATAAGAACCCTCTACAGTCGTGAATCGCTCACCCGCTGCTCCTTATTTCAGCCAGAGGAACAGCGCCGGGTCGGGTGACATTGACAAATGATGCTGAATGTTTCGGAGGCAGCGCAAATGTAACAGCTAACAATCTACGAAGGCAATGAATTCGACATCTGGCATCGAAGACAATCTTGGTGTTGGAAGTTTTTTTTTAATGGAGATTTGAATATATGTGGCAGCTCTTGTGATTCTGACTGACGCTTTCAGGAATTTTTTTTTCCTTTTCCCACGCAAAAGAAAGTGAAAGGTGTAAAAATTGTGATTGCATTTTAAGGTTTTTCAAGGGGTTTTTGAGAACTTTGTTTAGACATGTCAGTGTATATTTGACATTGAGCACCTTGTTTATAGCATTTATTTGAAACAAAAGGCATACCGTTATCCTTGCAAGGTTGCATCGTAAACATTTAAATTGTTGTGATAAAAATCGGTACACTGGTCATGTATGTGCTTATGCCTTAATTTGGATTGATGATTAAATATTTGTAAAAAGGGCAGCTGGTTCAATGATCTCGAAGACGAGAGCATTTAGAGGAGAATTAATTGACATTAATGAACCATTTGATTGATTACTGCAATCGTTTTCTGATAGAATTAGTTTTCACTTCCCTCTATTTAGAGTTCAATTTCTATTCAATTCAAATATGTACAATGGTAGCGATCAACAACATTGTTAATTAAGCTCTATTTCCCTGAGAGAAACCTCCTATGTAAGCAAAGCGAGCAATATATGTATGTATCGAAGTGCTTAATTAATCAAGACTTATCTCACACTGTTATCGGCTTCACTTTCGTTTTCTAAGCTAGGAAACAACTTTTTAAAAAGATTTTTAAATGGAGTTAGTATATATTATGTATATTTGAATTCAGCAACACATAAGTATTCTGTTTAGCTATATTTTTTTATGAAGATTTTATAATTTTACGAACTCCTAATTCTAAGGGAGAGAGTACAAAAATAAAATGGTGGGCTGATAAGTAGTCGGGCTAGGCAAGAAAACACAACATTTTGGACAAAAGTCAATTTATTTCTCACCATAGTATGCTTTTAGCTCGATACGCTTGGTCCAATGATTCTCCAATTTTTGATGCTCTCCGAATAATACGATTTGTCAAGGTCTTCAAAATAGGCCCCGTTTCAGTGATGACCTCCTCATTCGACACTAAGCCATTTCTTCAAATTTGGAAACAGATAATAGTCGCAGGGACCCAAATCTGGAGAATATGGTGGATGAGGAACCAATTCGTAGCACAATTCATACAAAATTGCAATTGCGCGCCGGTGCATTGGCCGGGCTTTAAATCAGCGTCGAGATTGGCCCACAGCTCTTAATAATATTTTCCGGTGACCGTTCGCCCTTTTCGAGGTTTTATATATTATATACATACATGTATGTAGTATATATATAAAAATGAATTGATGTGCGGTACGTCTCGCTAAAACTCAAAAACGGCTTGACCGATTTCGATAATTTTTTTTTGTTTTGTTCGCTATAATACAGGGAGGAAAAAAGGAAATTCGGGAAACCCCAAAGAAAAAGCCGGAAAATGAAAAAATCGAAATTTCCGTTTTGTATAGGAAACGAATTTTCCAACTTCAAGGAATCTTTATGGAAAACGCAATTAGAGGTTTTCGGGGTCGCAGATCTCGAGCTTGCATTCAAAATTTTGGAATTCAAGATGTCGGATCCAATATGGCGACCAAAAAAGTTAAACTTCAAGGTATTTCCCTGAAAATCCGCACTAGGGAATTTTCGGGATCACTGATTTCGAATCTGCTATTCAAATTTCCAAATATAGACCACCCCCACCCGCTGGGAGATATAGAAGAGGGGGTGCAATAAGGAGCTGGTGTAAAATGAAGAAAACTAAATTTAATAATACTGTTGGAAAATATCTAAAACATGTGCAAAACGCAAATAGGAAAACGCTGGGTCACATAGGGGAGGCGGTGGTACAGTAGGGAGGCGTTGTAAAATTAAGGAATACAAATTTAATAGTATCCCGGGAAACGCCGGGTCCGGGCAAGCTAGTATTATAAATAATAACTAATAAATTAGTAGACAATATCTGTTTACGCATTACAAAGTTTCAATTTTTAACATGTAACATGACTAATTAGTGAAGTTGTTTTAAGTGAAGGAGTTATTATATTGTAGATATATTGTATTATAGCATATTCTTAATCTTATTAGCAAATAAGTTGGAAGGGCGATTGCTAAAGCTACTAGCACTTTTGTTTACATTATGCTAATTCCTTGCTAACAGTGGTGATTTGTGTATTAGGGCACGTGTAGTCAAAAATGATCCAACGACATGTGACTGATAGAGAACTCTGAATATATTGCATCTTTAGTATTTTGGTGAAAGACATACATTTTAAAGAAATACATATTTTATTTATTTATTTTAAGGTTCACTTTTCAATCAACATAAAAAATAATAAGTCAGTTTATCAATTTTAACGAATTTTTGGCATAGCAAATGATTAATTAACAAAATACAAGGATATAATTTCGCTCAGCACATCAAATGTTTGGCTTTCTCACATCATTGTAAAACCTAATCAGTGTAGAAGTATTTAAACGTAAGCACTTTGTAATTAATTCCACAGGACTATCGATCACATGAAATCGGAATGTTTATATCTATACCACGACAGGACAGAGCAGGGCAGTAAAATACGCGACGCTAAAACGGCCATGTTTAAATACCTCAAAAATATTTGCTCGACATATGGATTTATGGGCTATACCATTGAAATGACATGCCCGTTTATACTGTAGTGTCCTTTTTACCTCACCCCAACAACTGACAAATATTTGCTGCATTCAAAACAGGAAAGCAGTCTATAAAGTGAATTTGTTTGGCTGAATTCTGCCCTTGGTTCCAGCAACCGCTGCCATCAACCTCTGCAACATCTACAATAAAATTGAAACTACAAAGCTGAATCCTATGCTTTTCTAAAAGCTAAAATGACCTCCCCTGAATGCGACGGATGATTTTTTTTCCGATACGTTAAGCTAAAGGGCGGCATGTTTTATTTTTTTAAGGCAAACACAATTATCCTCGTCTGAGAAGCCCACAGTTGCCTCGTCTGTGTTGACACAGCTACTCCCGTTTACCCGGCGTATCCATTTTGGTGTATGCACGTAAGCGTACGTAAAGGTTGCTCCACAATGTAAGCTGGTAGGCTTTATGGGATTCTCCTTTTGTGAATCGCAAAGGGCTATTAGAAATGCAATTTAAAACTATAAATACTCTGCTTGATAGGCGCAATATTTCTGTATAAAGGGTTTTGTTTGAATTGCGCCGCTGGCTGACAATGCCTTAATTAACAGAATATAGCAATGAATGAGATAACATTCACGTCTAGCGAAATAGAGTAGAATCCGCACGGGTATTCATTCATAGAGTACCATTTTTGCCTCCATTTGGTTGCTATCGATTTTACTTTTTTCAATTTTATTGTAGTCGCATTGTATCTACCTTGAACGTACTGAATCCTAAAATATTTATTGATGTTCAGTGTGCAGCTGCAGATATTGTTGGAAGTCCGCAAATTAATATGGTTATCACCATGAAATTAACCTTATAAATCAAACCCTTTTATTATGTTAGGAATTACGAGTTGTATACTTTTAGCTGTGATTTTTTAAACTGTGTATGCTGAGTCCAAAATACGAGTTAGCTATACATACTCCAGTCTAATATTCCACATATGAGTAAATTGTTTTCAGTAAAAGATTTACTCAAATCAACCTTGATGCAATTCCAAACCATAAGAATTGAGAAAACTGCTATAAGAATAATGTAGGGAATAAGGGTACGCCCCAAAATCAACCTACTTAATCTCCTTAACGACAAAATCACCAGAACAGTGCAGATCTAGCACTCAATTTTTAAATTACTTCATCATAATACCTACTTAAAATCTACATCGTTGCTTGAACTTAACGTTGGCTGACGTTGCGTCTACTTCAAATACCCTTGATTAAAGCTTTCATTGTTAATTTTCGTCTTAAAAAACTTTGCCAATTATCTAATTGAAGGAATGATTAAAGAACTGAGAGACTCAATATTAGATTTGAATTCATCAAGGCAATTTCCAGACTGCCACTTCCAATGATGATCTGATTAATATGAGCAGACCTGTTGAGTTTCAACATTCTTGTTTTTCGTTTGCAAATAAGCTAATTATGAAATCATTGATTTCCCTTTCTATAATCATTATTATGCAAATTGAGAGCCTTTTCCCGATAAATACAAAAGCAGATGAAGATATGTAGAGTAGTAAGTATCTAATAAAATTTCCTGTTTCTGAGGAATTTGTACATAAAGAAACGTCTGTTTCCAGAAATCTGTCGTTATTGATTTGGGTACAAGTACAATAATGTACATTCGAATGTTCGCTTTGAGAAATATATTCCGTTCCCTTAATTTTTCCGTCCTTCCAAATTTAAGGTACACAAGAACCGCTACAAGTGGGTATGCTCTCAAGTTTATTCATCTATTTCTTCAAAGAAAAGAAATACTACAGGCTTCCATGTAAATGAAATTGGAAGAAAACAAAAATTATTTTTGTGTTCCATCTGAATAAGAAGTTATTGTTTTGTTTAGAAACATAGGTAGATATCTTTAAGGAGATATGCACAGTTAGGGCACAGGAAAAACGTTTTTTGTATTTTTTTTTAGAAGTCACCTAATTTCCTAACAATAATTTTAAAATTGGAAAGGCGTCGATGTTATATATGCATTTACCGAAAATAATAGAGCCCTTTCAAACGTCCCCTGAAAGAGATGTTTCATTGTAACCACTATTGCATGAAGTTAAAGTTAAAAACTAAAACTAGACAACGAAAAAGTAGAAGAAAGAACTAAAAGCGTTGAATAAACTAATCACACTAGATACTTATAAACTTGGTTCCTACTCCACAAAAAAACTTTGCAACTTTTCACTTTGAAATTTTTATATGCAAAGTTTTAACACCATGGAAATGTCTCTATGCGATTTGATGTGCTGCGGAACAGGAATTGCAAAGAAAATTGGAAAGTGAAAAGTCGAGAAGCCCATTAGGGCCCAGGATATAGTATTTTGCACATATAACCAAACGATAATTTGATATTTTCGAAGTCAGTTGGTGACAATCAATGATGTCATGTTCAGCCATGTCAAATGACGTTGTATAGCCGAATCCTCAGAAAAGTTAGGGTTTCTTGTATAGCCCTAACTATAATAGCCTTAAGACTCTAAGATTTGCTGTCAAATTCCCCTAAGTTTGGTTAAGTTTCTGTCGAATCTTAACGAATCTTAAGCTCACCTACAATGGTCTTAATGTATTTTTGACACTTGCAAAAAGTGAGATCTCAGTGGTTTACTAAAACTTGTTGTGCACAATGTCCGCACATTTTAGTGAAGAGCCACCAACCAATTTGTACACAAACGTCACTTTTGTCAAGTTTCTTTAAGATTTGTACGCTCCGGACCGTACCTTTAAGACTTGCCGAAAGATTTCGAAAATATTTCGAAAGTTAACGAAAGATTGGATAAGACTATTATAGTTGTCAGTGTGGGACTTCATATGATCGTACAAAATCTTAAGCGGTCTTAAGATCTCGTAAGGCTATTATAGTCAGGCCTTATAGGTTGCGATGATAATCTTGCTTCGTCTTCTGATCATCGGACCAGTTTTTCGACTCGAACCCGCTTTTTGTCAACTATGAGTGTTTTTATAATTCGCTAAAACGTTTAGAACTTTAGATTGCGAAAATTTCAACATTATTTGTGAAATTGCTGATCTAAATGTTTAATTTCTCTCTTTTAACTTCGTTAAAAATTATTTTTTAAAACACGCGTCCTACTAAACAATCCAAAGCAAACTAATAATTGACGGAAATCTGAAAAAAATTAACAGGAATAATTGTAAAATTTAACACGTTCGTTCGTTTGATTTTATTTTAATGTCGAATTGCAGATGACGATGATGAAGAGAAAACGTTTTTAATTAACCTGACAAAGATCTAATTTGAAGATGAAAACACAGTTTAGGATTCAAAACTGGTTTGATAGGAAACAGAAATCGGGTTAATCATTGAAACCAAATTTAAAATGAAACGTAAACATTTGTTTATAGTTCGAACCCATTTAATTTTCCGCCTTCATTATCGCCTTCAAATTTAAATTGGAACGCTTTTCATTCTAATGGGATTTCGCTTTGGATCATCTTGATTTTCTTGTCACGAGGGTATTTGTACATCAATGGTGAGATCTGTAGACTACTGTTCCAGAGGTCCCGGGTTCGAACCTCACACGAATAAGATTGGTTTTCTGCCTAAATGATCAGATTATACATACGTATCTGTTGCAACTTAATTAAGAAGTATCACATGTGTATTGCTAGTGTAACAAGCTAGAATATCTTGGGTTCGAATCCCATCTGGAACCACAGGAAAATCAGAAGACAACATCAAATATAAAACACCTTCGAAAACTATTAAAATCATATAATAAACTTTTTTGATTCGAAGCTTAATATCTTTAAAATCAAAATGGAGTTCCTTTGAAGCCAATATAATTTTAAATCATGCTCAACCCTTAACTGTAGTCGTGGGTTCAGTGGACTCATGTTCAATCTTTGAACGCGTGTAAAAAACACGGCGTGTGGCCCAGTGCCTCCCGCTCCTAGGTACCTTCTGTCAGTTAGCCGAAGCGCGCAGAGGGGATACTGACGGAAGGTATCTAGGAGCGGGAGGCGCTGGGGAACATGCCCTGTTTTTTTACACGCGTTCAAAGATTGAACGTGGGTCCACTGAACCCACGACTACAGTTAAGGGTTAAATTGAAAAGTTTTAGTACGCTGACTTTTTTTTTCGATATCGAGCGATAAGTTTTCAATTTTAAGTTGAAATTTTTACGATTTTACGTTGTTTTTTCTCTCAGTGTGCACATGTGTAAAAAAAGTAATGGAAAAATTGATGACGTGTATCCATAAAGAACGACAAGTTATTAATTTTTTTTGTCTATGAATTCATGTGTGGTTTTCAAGGGTTAGCATTTTCGCAGGCTTAACGTAAACTGCTCTCATATACTTACTTTAACCAAACCTGCGCCCCATGTGTCGAAGCAGTTTACACCTTCTCAACATTGTTTTTCTTTTAATAAAAAAGTATGTGCAACTCAAAAGATGACAAATTAAAGGCAACAAATTTTATATAGCTACCTGATTAATATGCGTCACAAAAATGGCAAAAGTGAGCTATATACGATTTTCGATCGCGACTGTAACTATCCTCGTTAAATACCTCAGCGCTCATATTCATATTACTCCTTCAGCCTAACACATTCCCTGAGTACTGTCGACTAATGTGAAGCGTATTTATGAGATAAGCGACCATCTTCTACGCTGAAGTTCATGGTTCGAGGTCGGTCCCGCGCCGAAAGTGCTTATTTCATCACTCCGCCAGCCAGTCGTATTCCCTTTTTCTGTTGACCATTGTCCGGCTTAGCCCAGTGCGCTAAGCGAGCGCCATTCACCGAAAAGTCGAGGTTCGAAGCATTAAAAAACCGTGAAAATCATGCATTCACGATAATGACTCGCTCAACGTAGCGTGGAGTAGCGTTGATCTCCTCTTAGCCTGCGTTTGGCTTAGAAAAACGATTTGTATACGACCGGCGCTAATGCCTTCTGCATCAACGTTTATTTAAGCATTTAAATGAATATATATATCTAAGTGAATATTTCTTGATCTTTCCCCAACTATTAAGATCCAGGCATGGTGGTTCTAACTAATCTGTTCAGCACTGCAACTATCTTTTCCCTGTACAAGCTGTACAAATAGTAAAGGAAAAAAGAACATTAATCATATTATTTTATTGGTCCTTTTAACTACGTTCCTGGCTTTTTTTTTAATAAAATTTCGCTTCCGCTCATTTGACAATTAATAATGATGGCATACAAAAGTCTGGTCCTCCCAAGGGTGTGATTAACGAAAGTTGTTGAAAGAATTGCAATTTCGATTGCAGTTGCGCCTGACCCTAACCCAATAATATTCGCACTTCGCATTTTAAATACCGAGTGCTTATACGAATCTGATTCCTTTCATGAATGAATGAATTCTTTTGGATCGATAAACCAATCGTCTTTCATTGAAGGGGGAACTTTGTTTACCATTAGGAACGAATTTTTAAAGCATTTCCAGAAAAAGGAAGCATGTCTAACTTTTGCTGGTCATGCGTTTAATGGGGAGAGGAACGTCTTCCCCTTGATTATGAAATACCCATCGATGGGAAATGTTGATCATCACATATGGGTACAAAGTATTAGATTTTAATGTGCCCTAACAGTTTAAATTTAAAAAAAAGTATGGGAAATAATCTCTAAAGCTTGCTGGAATTGAATTCAGGATCTTTGGTTCTTGCAATTACCAAAACAAAATATGTTTTTCTTTATCCAAGTATGAAAAATAATTAAAATTGCCGTCGGTATACACAGCTGCATAAAATAAGGTCCTCTTTTCGGTGGGGTTTGCGGCGGACTTCACTGCGGGCACAATTTTTACTCTGCAATATAATTAAAAAGAAACCTTCAATAACAGCTCGCAAATGGATTTATCTTTGAATTTTTTTTCATTGAGTAGTTCATATTTACTACTACTACTTTTTTCGGGAGAATTTTATATTTTTAACTTGGATTGCCCACAAAGTAAATAAATAAGAATCTAAAAAATCGTTGGTACTTCATTAGATAATAATACATTAGATCTGAGAACATGCACAAGTAATTAAATTGGATAACAATTTAGAGAAACGCCCACCAATATGAAAAACAATACGTATTGAGAAAATTACTTTTGATGCTTTACAAAACAAAGAAATCGGTGATGAAATCCGAGATAATGCTCCGAGAAGACGATTTTTCAGATTTTCGGGAGATACATATTTTAAGTTAGTAATCAATTCAGCGACACGAAACGAAAAACACTACGAATCCAAACAATTTATAATAAAGTAGTTTCATAATTTGACGCCAACAAAAATACAGATACCAGTAAATATATTTTCTTGTGTATAAAATAAATAAAGCTACAATATAAAAACAACGAAATATGTACCAACCGAAAACTTCCTCTTTTCTGCAAAAATTTTTGACTTGACACTACATACATATATCTCTTTAGGTGCTTTAGGTTTATCTATAATGGGCATAAGAAGAATAAGAATCGGATGTCTTAAGGGGTTATTACCAGCTTATTGCCCAAAAATAAGGGTTGTTTTAATGATTTTTCATAAATACATTTAAAATAAATTTTATAAGTATGATATACCTACCATTTTAGTACTTCTTGAACTACAAAAAAAAATTGTTTCATTAAAAATATTACAAGATGGCGGCTATACAGTAGGTCGCGTAAACTACCATTTAAAAAAGGTCCTTCCACGGCCGGCAGTAGAAGTCTCGTCCAAAGTAACTTAAAACAAAACCAAAAATTTTTTCATTTTCTACATGATTTTTGCTACTGAAGTACACATGATTATATTTTTATAATTTTTTGTTTTGGCAGTTGTTTGAAAAAAACCGTTTTTTTTTCGATGAAAAAAATGGAACTAAATAGCTTATAACTTTTTTTCCTGATATACAATCGCTTTCGTGTGTACTTCGTTAAATAATTTAATAATAAAGGTTCAGTTTAAATTTGAAGTCAATCGGATGAAAACTGTTCGAGTTCTACTGCCGGCCGATTTTTAAAACGTAGTTCCGAGAAATACGCGTTTAAAAAAAAAATTGAAAAAGTGGCTTCGAAAAAAATGGTTTAGAGACATTTTAACATTTAAATACACCTTTCTACAAAGTATGATTTGATTCGAGGGATGTTTAGGCATTATTTAAGCCAATAGAAAATAAATGGAAAAAGAAAAAAATAAGCTGGTAATAACCCCTTAACGAAACTAAACTTGACTACAATGTGCATAAGCAAATTTACGCAGTAGATGGCACCTTCGTTCCGTACTTTGTGCAACACTTATTATAACATTATTAGAATAATTTGACAATTTTAATACTCAAATATTTCCATTCTGCACTTCGATCGTAAACAAATTCTGACAGCTCAGCATTGTTGCGTATTCCTGACCCGAAAATTAGTGTAGAGCATAAGTTAACGAACTGCACACAAACTTAATGAAACTGTCCACGTGCACATTATGGGTAAAGGCCAAACCATAATGTGCGTATTGTGCATAAGTGAACGAACGGAAGCTTATGCATATTCGACAGACTGTCAGAGTGTGGTAAAAAACCGCTTTGTGTATGTTATGAGTGCACAACATTACTCAAACTTTCGAAAAAATGTACATCCTCATCCATTGTCCCCATTTTCAGCGGTTGTCTTTTTGCATATGCAAGGTACGATCTGGAGCAAAACAGACTTACCGAAATTTGACGAAACGTACGACTATTCCTATTATGGTTTGGGTATAGGTTTTGTGTGATCGCAAGTTTGCATGGGCTTCCGTACGGAACAATATGCACATTATGGTTTGGACTTTATCCCTATTTCTGTGTTTCCATCCAGAGTTAACTCTTCCTTGAATCGAGATAGAGTTCCTGGAAACTTGAGTTGAGTTGAGTTTCGTTAAACCCAGCTAAACTCCACCTAAGAGGCTGAGTTACGTAAATGTATTGGTAGATTGTTTATTTTTGTTTTGAAAAATAGCGTCCGGTAGTTTTTTTTTTTGATAGACGAAGAAATTTAGGGATTATTAAATGTTTAACTTTCCGTTTTTAATCGACTTGCCGTGGCTTTATTCCACCAAAGTATTGCACAAATTAGCAATCTTAGACAAAATTGGTATTTCTGCAAAAATGGCTGCTTTTAATTTTTTTAAAAATTGTCAGTACTCCTTCAACCCGTTAATTCGAAAATTAAGGGCATAGATAGCTTTTTAATCACTCTCTGCACTATTTTTTCTAAGACTAGAAAACACTGAATTAGGTACCAAATATAACCAACCAAGCTGCACAGAATAAACAAAGATTCTAAACTTTGCTATGTAACTTTGAAATAATTAATAATAATAATAAGATGCGTATTGAGTGATTTCTGTCGCCTGAAGCACCTTTTGTGTCCTACACTGGTTTCTGAGGTTATATCCTCCTTAGAGTCGAAAAATGCTGTTAATACAGCGTATGCAAAAGTGTATCGATCTTAAAAACATTGAAAAACAATTAAGCCGTTTATCAAATTGTAAATGTTGTTTTCCATATCATGTGCAGAAACTTTTGTAGCTTACGTACACTTAGTTGTCCATTCCTATCTACTTGCATCAACTTAAATTTTTAAAATGACGACTGATTACCATATGTTGTAGGTTTTATTAAACACTATAAATGTTAGGGACATCGCTTTATTTTTCCTGTGATCTGTATGGTATACTTCAGAATATTTGTAGATTTTTCAATTACCATCTTTTAAACGAAATTTGTTCAATAGTATCTGAAAAACTGGGCAATACTAAACAAAAACAAATTTTAGAATCCTTAAATGATGCCTTTTAGAGCACTCGTCGCGCCATTAAATAAACAATTTTGGACCATCTCATATAGACCCTATGTGCATCTTTTAGTTTCCTCGAAGAATAGACCACAATTAAAATGTCGAAAATTACAAAAGGTTCAGTGTTTTCTTTCGAGTTTTGGAACTCTAAAACTCTTTTGAACATCTTAACCAGAGTGACTCTTAAAACTTGCGAATATTTGTCCCCTAGTGAAATATGTAAATCAATCTCTGTATGCCCAATTAGTAAAAGTTAACGATGTCGCAAGACTTGTAATTGTTTATTCACTAATTGGTTACCACGGACTCGAATGAAAGTCGAATCATTATTTCGGCATTAAATGATCTTACTGGGACTGGTGCCCGTTTCCGGGGCGCAGTAATTTTATGACACTAAAGTAAGGATATTATGATTTTTCTTCTTGAATGCACAACGCACGATTGCTGGGACGTCTCACGTTGGAACCGGTTCGGCGATATGAAACCAGCCAGCTGAGGGTAAACTTATACTTCCTCTTCTGCATCATCGCGTTTTATGTATAATTTTGATAAGTGGAAATCGACTGAGTCACACATTGTGAGAACTCCCGCGCCTTTGTAACGGCCTTGCGATACTCAATAGCCGATAAAAATTTCACCTAATGTTTTCTATTAGGTGAGGGGGCGTCTAATTGCATGCTCATCCTCATGTCTCGAATGTTTCTTGCCGAGGTTTTTTATGTTTTATCGAATCGGTAGACCGGTCTGCGCAAAATGCGGTAAATGTAAAAGTTAAGACAAGAAAAGCGGCCCAACTCGACGGTATAATTAGATTAATGCTCAAGGGTAATTACGTGGAAAATATCAGTACGACACGCGATCCTGCTGGTCGAGTCGCGATCCGCGAAGGAATCAAGATTGCTACAATAGGAAAACGTGACACGGGAGAACCTATTTTGCATTCGCCGTCATAGTTTTCACGCTAATTTTCCGCCAATTTCTCTGTGAAAGTATCATGGTCACTGGAAGTTGCAGATATATTTCCTGGCCGAACGGCACACTTTTATCTGATCTCATAGTTTCCCGCCTCTTATCGCGAATAAGTTAGTTCGCTTATGCATAAATGGATGCTTCATAGCGGCTGCAGCTAAAGTGCCGTGTGACATACACCACAGCACGTCTGGAATATTTCATTTTTTTCTTTTCCTATCCACGACTTTCTTCTCACCAAATCGCATTGTTTATTGATGAGCTCTCCTCTGACTTATGGCTCTGGGGTACTTCTGAGTCTAGATTGCTCCGTTCCGTTTGCTGATGCTTCCAGATCTAATGAGCTCTGGGTACATAGCAGTTATTCAAATAATTTTGAGGTGATCAGATTAGTAACATGCCAGCATTTGCAAGTGACAGAAACTTTGATTAATCGCATTGACGATCGTGTATAGTTAACCCCGTCCATTTGCAAATTAAGAGCTGCGCACTTTGATCGAGATGTTCAATTTTCTAGATAAGTGTCGTCTTACGGACTTATTATTCCGTCCATTCTTTATGTGCATCTAACCTAATGAATCCACAAAAGGTGTCCTCTTGGAAATGGATCCATGTCTTTTTTATTTTTGTACGTCCATCCAGAAACTAACCACCAATAAAAACTGTAAGGGCCTTTCCAAAGTAAACTGATCTTCCCAATTTTTTTAGTTTAGTTTTTCCTACACCCCTCGAGAACAATAATTATTTTTGATATATGTATGTATGTAAGATAGTGAAAAGAATAACCTGAAATTCGAGAAGCCAGAGAGCTAGGGGACGCTTTTTAAGACTATTGTATTATTAAAGCGGGTTCTTTGTAACGTGGATATAAATAGGAGCAATTTAGCAAGTACTAAGTACTCGATTATGGCTTTACGCAGGTAGTGAATTGGCCTCGAATTTTATAACCAGATATCAATGACTATGAGCTGTAATAATAATAGTCCTTGAGCTAATGGATCAAAAAGTTTGATGATCTGCTGAACAAGTTTAACATCTTTTCGGTTAAATAGGTCCCCTGCGAAGTGATCCCGAGCGTCAGCCATGTTGGATCGGGGAAAGGTGGTAGTCTCGAAAAATTGGGCAATTTGAAATGACTTTGGATTTCTTAAATTGTTTGTACATATAGTTTTTAATGTATAAATAGGTTTGGTAATCGTCAGCAAATGCAAAAGTTGTTTGTTCTAGCAAGTTCTGTTGTGGCTTGAGAAGTTCAGAATTATTTTGTTCTAAAATTGTCTGTAATGTTTATGATTTTCGTGTTTTATCCAAAAAGTAAAACGGAGCTGGTTGCGTGGATTTTTATGCAGGTGAGTGCGCCGTAGTGCTGCAGTGAATTTAACAAATTTATTCGAATTTTGTTGGATTGCTTTTACTTGTCTCATTACGGCGGCCCCTGATTTTGCGCGTTTGGGTTATTGAATAAATCTCGTTCTAATATTTATTTTGTATTTTTATTGGGACGTGCAAATCATTTTAGGTATGATTAATAAAAGGAGCACTCTCAAGGTTCCCATCGGGGAAGACCCCGTGATTGCAAGGGTAAAAACGTCGCTCAGGGGCGCGCATTGGTTTCGGTGGTTGACTGTGTTTTTCCCAACGGACAAATGGCTGACGCTTTTCCAAGCATATAAACATAAAAACTACAAATTCACAAAAATTGAATTTTCCTCCTCATTATAATAATCGGCTGATGCATTTTTTCCCTATGATGGAGTGGCTGACGGTTACCATACCTATTTATACATTAAAAAAAACCTTATTTATGTACAAAAAATTTCAGCAGTCCGCGCATCGTTTGAAATTCTCCGATTTTTTCAAACCACTTTCTTTAAATAATGTTAAAAATCAAACTTTCTGCTGCTTGCAACTCCAAGGCCATCTGGTACTACTATCACGGCAATATTTTTTAGGCACCTTAAACCATTTTATGTTTAATTTATTAGAGCGGCAGATTTACTGATATACAGGGGGGCCGGAGAACTGACGTCCAAAAGTAAAAATACACAAAATTATAACGAACTATATCCGTAAAAAGTTATAATCAAAGAGACTATTGTGTATTGTTTAAAAGTACAATAAATTAATGTCAAAGGTTCGAAGAAGTTTTCTGTATACTATAATAATTTTGTTGAAAAGAATCAACAACATTTATAATTGTATAATATGTTTTTTCTCTTATTTTAAAAACTAAATAAGAAAATGTAAGCACAGCAAACACCTAGAACACCTTGAGTAGCCGACCGAGCGGCGACCGCTCTATTACTGTAGTGTCATTAACACTTTCTGCTACGCTTTTGGCTTAGAAATTTCGAACTTTATATACACTTAGATGTATGTACATTTGCTTCGAAGACATGTCACAAAATTATCGTCTTACATAAGCAAATTGGGGGGCTTTTTGAATAACGAACATTGGATGAAAAGTTTCCTCGGGATTTTGAGACGGTAGTAAACACAGAAATAGGACTAGGGGCGAGATATTAGGTTACATCTAGTAATTAACGATGAGATGCTTCACAGCCTGAAATAATGTATAGCAAATTACGGAGCCTCATCCTCATACATATGACCCAAAAATATATACTTATACGGGTATGTCGGAGTATGTATTAAAAACATATTTCTGAAGTTTATCATTTTCATCCCTCTCCCTGTTTAATTAAAATGTATGCGTGACCATATATTTGCTAAAGATAACAACATAGTACAGAATCGTAATGTATAGCAGGAAAAACGAAAGTCAAATTAATTTTAATAAATGACCGCAGGTCCTTTCATAGTAGACAACCCCAATTGTTCCATTAGAGACAAAGATTCACATACTCCCTAGCCTCATTACATTCGTTGTTAGCAGTCCATTTAGCAGGGGGACAATTAGCCAAGTATTGTGTATGTACGCAAGCTAACAGCACCATGAAGTAAGGATTGCATCCTTCAGCTGTAGGAGTTGCCTCAGTGGTCATCCTCTGGACTAAATATAACATAACATTTAAAAAAGTTAGTGTTGGGCTAATGTTCTACTAACATTTCGCTGTGCAGACTTCGAATGCGGTCGTCATTATGGGCACAAATTCTGGATAATCAGTCATATCTTTGGCTATGGATGCCTGAACCTTTGCCATGTCCACTTTACCATCGGTTATGACGTTAGTTGAATTTAAGAAGCATTCAGCAATGCACTAATAATAGTGTTAAATACTCGTTTTACTTCTCAGAAAAACAAAATTAAATTTCAAACTTACAGACGTTGGTCCTGATCGACACTTGGATTCAATTTCGTCCTTGTCTTCCCATTTCGGAATGTCGCAACATTTTTCTAATTTCTGAAATAAATCGGGATAATGAATAGGTACCTATTCGTAATTGGACGAAGACTATCGTACCTCTCCTGGTTCGATTTTCTTAGAACAGTCCGGAGCACCTGCCGCAATACACTACAAAATAAAATTTAATGTTAATGTTAATATTTTTAATTAATTTTAAAATATACTTACGAATATTGCAAGAGAAACTGTAACAACGATTAAGTTCTTCGACATTATAAACAATGACCACAAGTCTGCACAACTTCAGAATTCAAAATTAACTGTTGACTAAAACCGAAGTGGTAGAATTTATAGCGCCCGCGGCATCAATAATCTGTGCTTACTTTTTATACTTTTATCCACTATGCACAATTATAAAAATTGTTTAAACAAACA
Organism: Neoitamus cyanurus; assembly: GCA_947538895.1. Taxonomy (NCBI): domain Eukaryota; kingdom Metazoa; phylum Arthropoda; class Insecta; order Diptera; family Asilidae; genus Neoitamus; species Neoitamus cyanurus. Next base: position 32,101,215 of record OX384541.1, on the reverse strand, counting down.
ATAATTGATTCAGTTTTTTTGATTGGATAATTGAGTCCAACTGAGATAATTTTCAATGTCACACAAATTAAAGTTCAGAGAAATTTTAGATAATTGGCATTTTGTGGTTTATTCCCTCATTCATAAATGCGACTATTTTCCACATTTTGGTAAAAAAGGCTATCATCTTTTGCTTGTATATGGATGAGTGAGCCGTGTTGTTTATGCAAGACATAAATAGTGAAATTGTAGAGGTCACTCACGAAATACGGGTAGGTTGTTTTCAGGGTCTGGAGCTTTTTTATGATTGTGTTTTTATAATGTCATTTAATAACAAACTGTTTATGCAAAAATGTTGCCGTACCTTCGAAATAATTAGGATCGACATTTAATGGCATATTTTTGAGTCATAAAACACGTTATGGCGTGCAAAAGAAAAGGTTTTTTCTCGATTTCCAGTAGCCAGTATAAGAATGATTAAAATCATTTCTGAGATATATTGCTTGTTGGTTATAATGGTGGGGTTTTTAATGAAAATCCTTGTAATCATTGTAGCTTTCGTTAAGCGTAATTGTTTATTTGTTTTTTTTCTTATAATTTCTTTCAAAATTCAATTAAAAAAGTTAATATACTAGAATTACAATAACACCTTTGGTGAAACACAAAAACCATCGGCAAGACTGCATTATTTGCACGCGCACATTAGAGATTTCTTAAAAATATTTAGATAATTAACGTAACTACTTTTGTTTCTTCATTTGTAACGACTAAAAGATAACATAACGAAGGTGAGATATCTGTGTGTGCGAACAAAACGAAAAACTGCCATAAACACCTCCCTAGGAACAAATGAAGTTCATTTTGTCTAAAGGATAAATCACATCCACATACTGATATGGTGGAGTAGGTATCTTTTGAATGGTCGCAAAGTTAATGGAGCGACCTTTACAAATAACGGTTTGTACATGTCGGAGGTTGTACGGAGAGTTTTCGTAATGTATAAAGTGCCACCCCAGAGACGCATTCTATAAAAGTCTTAATCTGCCTTGGGACTAATAGAAAGCTCCAGTCACAAAAGATACCTCTTTTGATTGCGGTGCGAAATATGGAGCAACTGCTGTCCCTTCCGCCTTTTATTAAATATAAAATAAAGATAAATAAAGATCGAAAGTATCAAAATGTTTTTTTTCCGAACCATTAGCTTAGTAATAGCTTAAGGCAAACAAAAATATAATTTAGGCCATATTCATCACATAGCCCGATGTTAGTAATCCAACACAAATGCACAAAAGTGGTGCTTTATAACCTATAGTATATGTCAAAAGTTATGTGAAAATAATTATGTGCCACGATTTAGGATTCGTACTTTTTAGAAAAATCCTATTAAAACCGCTTTTTATTGGTTCGAGGCGAAAGCAAGTCTGCTTAGTATATTAGATTATTTGTTATCCCTTTAACTTTAAGCAACGTTCATGCATTTAACAAACCTGTTCGCAATAATGCAGTCGTATTGCCACGGCAGCCTACCTGACGCCTTGCACGTTGTTGTACCTACTTATGTAAACCTAGTAGACAACACATCGCTACTCAACAAACAACAAAATAAATTCGTGGAACGTTGAAATAATCTAATCTAATGTTTTTCAAGTTGTATTTGGCAATTACCTATCATTCACCTCATATCACAATTACTCCATATCGATGTTTACCTAGTATTAAGATATCAGGCGTCTGCAGAAATCGTTATTTACTTTTCGAAACAGACAGAGTGGCAACTTTGTGACAATGTATTTGTAGAGAAAGTCACGAGAATGACAACGAAGAATCTAAGAATATGAAAGAGTTGTATCATCGCCGATAAAAATTTGTTTTCTAATATACATTTGGAACAAAAAAATCGCCCCATCTCACAATGTTCACGTTTCTGAGGCATACCTCGAACAGAAAAGTTTCTATAGTTAAAGACAATTAACTGTAATAAGTATAAACCCTTGACTTATTAAAGAAATAAACCAACGGGTATAAGGACTCCACTTAGTGTTTTCAAGGAAATGCTTACCTACGTCCATAAAAAGCATTAAATAATATTTTGTCATAATTCAGTACCATGCAGGAACAAACAGGTATAAGGTAAATAATTTTTATTTTAATAACTGGTGTTACCACTCCTAGCTGTAATTGTCTCTTCCATGTGGTTTTCATGGAAACCCTACCGATGAAATCCTGGGGAATATTGTCCAATTCTTCTTCTCTTAGAGCGTCTCAACAGCAGGAGACCTATCCCGATCCTTCTTTTAAGTTCGGCCCATAGATTCAATGGGATTGGCGTTATGACTCTGCGTTGGCCACTCCAAAACGGGAATACCGATGTCTGGCTAACGAAGCTATTCGTCTAAAAAAACCTAATTTTAACCAACTAGTAACTGGGACGGGGTTTCGATCCCTCCTTGTGATCGTCTATGGCAGAGAAGCCAGTAAATTTTAAGACATTTTAACATTTTATAGAGTTTAAATTATCAGTAGAATCTGATACTCTCACTAACCAGTTACCAGATTCATTTTAAACACCATTCTGATGTTGAAAAATAAACTGCCCACGCCTTTTACATTTCCCTTAAGGCATAAGATATTACGCTTAATGAAGTAACCTATAAATATTTTCTCTCGAAAGTGGCAACAAATGCAAATTAAAGGCGCCATCATAAAACATAATAAAATTCAGATGTGGTCAAGTTTTCTGTGACAAAATTATATCACATTTTCGCCAGAGATCACAGCCTAACAAGCTTTTGAAATTTACCGAAGCTTTATCATCGCCCAGATGAAAGGGAGCTAAATTTAACTCCGGGTGACCGACTATCTCTGCAAAATGAATTTTATTACCATAAATAACGAAATAGTGCTGTCCATTAAGAAAAGGAATAGGAGACGTTTTTTATCTCTTCTTCGAATAATTATTTCTGAATACGAAATTGCACTTTTGTGTCTTTGTTAAGTAATAAAAGGTTACATTATGGACAGCAGTGTATCTTAGACAATTTTGTTTCTATTTAAAGGGTGTTTCTTTATCCAGATTTAACAAAAGATTTTTTTTTGTGTATAAATAAAATTATGTGGTGACTTTATTTTTAAAATATATGTATTTAAATTTTGGGAACGTTCCATGAAATTTTCGAAAAAAAAGGAAATATGTGCTATGCGGTGCACCTGTAATTTGTTTTGTCCTCTCTGCTCCTATTATAACCCCATTTCGAATTTTCTACTAAAGAAAGAAAATGAGATACGGTTATTTTCAGTCACAAAATTAGTTGTTTCTTAGTTAAATTGAATAATACCCTTCATCTAGTATTGTGGATTTTGGACATGGCCGAAACCGGTTCAAAAATGTCATAATTAGTTCTGTGGTACATAGAGTATATAGTGTCCTCTATTAGTTCGGGGAAGTGATGTTATGCTATTTCAGAAGATAAACAATTTAAAAAAATATATAGATGCATGGTCCGCACGAGCCATAGAAGTACATAACAGCAAAATTTCCTTTTATTAACTGGTATCTATCTTTTGGTTATAAATGACAGATACGATTTCGAACCAATCTCAGCCATGAGTAAGATTTATAATGACTGCTTTAATGTATTTGATTTTAATTCCGACAAAATTTCTTTGAAAGAACTTCTATTTGAATGCTAATTTAGATTTATATATTGTATTAGTTAGATTATTATATTACATTTTTTCTGAAGTGTTTATTTTTCTTATTTACATATGTTAGTTTTTCCTCTATTTCTTATTATTGTAATGATAGATGGTACAATGTACTTGTTGATAATGAAACAAAAGGGAATTTTTAGTAGGGTCCCTTAGTGGCGCATTTTCATGTCTTCGCTATCTTGCCAAAAGAAGTTTCACTTCAAAAAGTTTAATATTTTGTATTCGCCATATTGAAACCATTTCGATTTTGTTTTCTTAGGTTCCATATTTGCAATCAGCGACTCCAAAACCCTTACAACTACATACATACTTTTAGGAAAATCTGAAGTTGTTTAGTATTTTAAGTTCTATTCCTTGAATTTCTAAAATCGAGCACAATATATGAAATCAGTAACACCAAGAACCTCCATGTACCAACTTTCATAAACATCTAAACCAGTTAAGTATTTCGAGTACGCCATATTATAGCCTTCATCTTGAATTTGTAAAATTGGGCCCCATATTCGAAATCAGCGATCACGCGATATTTTATGAAAATTACTGTTTGTCACACACTATCAACTATACATCTTCGATCGTGACGCATTTTCGTGTCAATCGATTGCATTCACGACCCTACCAAAATAATCTTCATTATACAAATAAAAAAAGTCCTCTATGACACAAATCTGTTGTTTAATTCTTGAGATATCGGGGAGCCAGTTCTAAAACTGTTATTTTAAGCTGAGTCGGTTTTTTCAATAAAACTAATTCGCGTTCTACCATAAACATCTATGACTTGGGTAATTTTTGTAGTTTTTAAAAACACAAGCGTATTATTTTTAAAAGTATATACACCAATACCTCGCTTTGCGTCGTTTCGCTTTGCATTTTTTCGGAGTTGCGTCGCTGCTTGATTAGTACTAATTTTCACTGTGCCTCGTTAGATTTTCGAGGTTGCGTTGTTTTGGTTTTGGCTAATGAAGAAGATGACAGTGACCGTTCAATAGAAATCTCCGAAGAACAAAATTTAACCTCCAAACAAATTTCCAAAGCGATGTGTTTGATTGACGAAGCTATGGAGATTTTTTTAAAAAACGATCCTGACAGCGGAAGGAGTTTTAAAGTGTTCCAGGCGGTAGCTACGAATATCAATTGCTACAAGTAAATTTATTTTACGTTGAAAAAAACGAGCTGTTCAGCAAACATTGGACCAATTTTTTGTGAAAGAGAGCCGACTTACGACAACAGCCACTACTCATCAGACAGTGATTAATTTTAATTTTGTTTTTCATAAATTAATTGAATAGTTTATTTTGTTTTAATTGAATATGTTTTTTTTTGTTTTTTGTATGTAAGTAATAAAATTTTATATTATTTTTGTTTTTTAAATGTTTACTTTGTTCAATTTTCTTTTTAAAAAGTAGTATTTTCGTAACCCTGGAACCTATCTTCGATCTTTACATGGTTTGCTATAGAAAATCTTAATTCACTTTGCGTCGTTTCAATTTGCGTCGTGTTTTTTTGGAATGTAACCCCGACGCAAAGCGAGGTATTGGTGTACAATAATACTTCGTCTAGCATGTGGCTATGTTCCGCGGGTTTTTCTCAAATACGTATATGAAGTACAAGGGGGCGCAAAAGTCATATCGAAAGATGCTGTAATATTTGCAAATGACGGCAAATATCAGTTCTGCTTTCACATTTGTGAAGCAAACAGATACAAAATACACGCCAACAAGAATAATTGTATAACGCGGAATAATAGTTTCGATTTTTTTGCGGAATAAGTCGTCGGTGGTGTTGGCGCAGCGTGAATTTAGGTCCAGATTTCCCGGTCGTCCGACACCAACTTGACAAACACTACGGCGTTCAGCCGCTCGTCTAGAAGAATATGGGACAACGCTATGTGCTGCCAGGTCTGGCCGGCCCCGGAGCAACCGTTCAGCTGAGAATATCGCAGCTGAAGATCTCGCAGAGGATCCCGGAGTATCGACCAGACGTCGTTCCACGCAATTGGGCATCAATCGGCGGTCTTTACAGAGAATTTTGGTAAAAGACTTGAAGATGTTCCCTTACAAAATGCAGACAGTGTATGCCGTTGACCGCCAAGCGCATGTACCCTACGCTAAGCCATCCTGAATCTCGATCACGAGGAAGACAACTTTTCATCCAAAATCATCATGAGCAACTAGACTCATTTCCATCGCTGTGGAATCGTGAATAAGCAGAATTATCGCTTCTGGGGTACCGAAAATCCGCATATAACCTATGAATAGCCATTTCACCCGCTTAAAGTTACTGCATGGTGTGCTGTTTACGCTGGAGGCGTCATCGGGCCTTATTTTTTCGACGGCGAGCGCTACAGAGCCATGCTCAACGACTTTCTCCTTCCTCAATTGGATGAATTGGGACTGCAGAACATGTGGCTCCAACTGGATGGAGCAACGGCGCATACTGCACCAGCCACCACCGAAATTCTGAGGGCTGCATTTCTGGGTCGCTTAATCTCTCGTTTTGGTGATTTGCACTGGCCGGCAAGATTGCCTTATTTAACCGTTCCAGACTTCTTTCTGTGGGCTTTCTTGAAGTCACGAGTCTATGTCAACAGACCCAGACTCTTGAACCCCTCAAAGAGAATATCCGTCAAGAATGCGAGAAGCTAGTATCGTCGGAAGTTCTGGCAAGAGTGATGGAAAATGCCATAAATCGGGCCCGTATGGTCAACAATTCTGACGGCCGCCACTTGGCCGATATCATTTTCTCGACTTAGTGGACAAAAATTAAGGCATCAAATAAACACAATCCAAAACAGAACCAAAGTTTTTCATTCATACAAAAAAAATACAGCCAAAAAACATCGGGTGACAACTTTTGCGCCACCTTGTATATACGACTTTATACAATACACACAAAAAACAAAACAATACCACAAAAAACTGTTTTAATTAAAGAATAGTGAGAATCCGAAAATTTATGACATTCATATTGTTTTCAGCCCTGGAATTCACAATTGAGCCTTCAGACGTTGTGGTGCCAGAAGGGAATTCAGTTCTTTTGCAATGCGCCGGCGTAACGCATCCTGGAGCCTTAAAGGAAGGCAAGACGTCACCCAATATTCGGTGGCGGGGACCAGATGGCCAAGACTTAGGTATAGTCGGTGACACATTCAGGTAAGCTTAAAAGTTTGAATTGTTTTAGTTCAACAACATCTAATTATTGGCCTCTTTTTAAAGAACTCAGCTCAAGAATGGCTCATTATATATAAGTTCTGTGGAGGAAAACCGAGGCCTAACAGGTGCATATCAGTGTCTTCTCAATGTCGATGGCATTGGCACAATAGTCAGTAGGTCAGCAATTGTTTCGATAGCACGGTTGCCAGAAATCAATCAAGACTTCATAGAAATCTACTTAATACCTGGCCAAACTGCCTATTTTCGCTGCATGATCGGCTTTATACAATCGGGTGTGAAGCATAAAATTGAGTGGTTGAAAGACGACGCCCCACTGCACTACGATACAGCGCGAATGGTAATTCTCCCATCGGGTGCTCTCGAGATCGATGCAGTTGCAAGTTCCGATCGAGGCACTTACCAATGTAATGTGACCTCAGGGAGCATTTCTAGATTAAGTAGCAAATCAAATTTAAACATTAAGAAAGTTTCCAATGACGTGGAAAACTTCGCTGCGCCTTCATTTCTGGTTGGGCCATCGCCGCAAACGGTTAAGGAGGGGGACACCGTCACGCTCGATTGTGTTGCTAATGGTGTTCCCAAGCCGCAAATTAGATGGCTACGGAACGGTGAAGAAATTGATATGAAGTATGTCAAGAGTTCTTGGCTTCAGATGAAATATTTTGCTCACTGGCTTATATGATTTCAGTGATCTGGATACGCGGTTTTCAATAATCGGAACTGGATCGTTACAGATTTCCTCTGCGGAAGACATAGATTCAGGAAACTATCAATGCCGCGCTAGTAATACTGTTGATTCTTTGGATGCCCAAGCAACAGTACAAGTTCAAGTTCCTCCGAAATTCATTCAAAGCCCTGTCGACAAGGTTGCATATGAGAAAGAGGAATTGGAGCTGGAGTGCGCGATACGAGGGAAACCCAAGCCAGTCATTCAATGGCTTAAAAACGGCGACGTTATCACACCGAACGACTACATGCAAATTGTTGCTGGGTAAGGCGCAATGAGGGGATACCCAATCGCAAACTTAAAGTAACTATCGATTTCAGGCACAACTTGCGGATTTTAGGGCTATTGAACTCCGATGCCGGTATGTTTCAATGCGTGGGTATGAATCCTGCTGGAAGTGCTCAGGCTTCGGCGCGGCTTAAAATTATCCAGCCTGGTAAGCGTTACAGCCTATATCTATCGCTGCTCCTTCCCTCAAACCAAACACAAGTTCTTATTGAGTTGTTTCTCTTTATTTGCTTCTTGACATCGCACATCAATTGTTAACTGTTGACAACTTTATAAACACAATTTCTTACAATTTGCTTACCTCATTATATTAATAAAATCTTACTTTTAACACGATTTTTCGCAAATATTTGATACTTCATGATGCTACTACATAACATATGACTGCGACCTCTTTCTGTTGCTTTTCTTTTATTGCTTCATTTTAAAGTCTTTTTGTATTATTTTTCATTTATTTATTCTTTTCTTTCTTTACCGCCTTTTTTTTAAATCCCAGGTCAGTCAAAAAAACAGTCACAAACCACAAAATCCCTAAAAAGTTCAAAAAAGAATAAAAAATTGGATGAATCAGTTCGGACAAAGGCTTCAGATACTCGAATTTTGTCAAAAAGTGCCTTGGACAGTTTACTGTCCAAAGATAAGAGCAAAGATGAAAATTCTGAAAACGAATATGAAGAATACAGTGAAAATTATGAATACGACAACGATGACGATGAGAGTCCTGATGACGATGAAGAACTGATTCATCCCTTCAAACCCGGTGATGATCCTGATAAAATCCTCAATCTATGGAAAAACAAAAAACGAAACAAAATGAAAACAGAAGAAGCCGCAATGTCGCCTGTTCCCACGATCTCAAGAAAACTTCCTAATTTAGATGCAAACCAGTTAGCAACAGTTCCCGTCCCTGGGCCACCTAGAGATTTAGAAGCACAAATAGTTAAACCTCGTTTTGTCGCACTTAGTTGGATGGAACCCCTCAAAAATCCAGATGAAGTGATTTCCTACTCTGTATACTACAAGATGACAACTAGTGAAAGGTAAGTGTTAGATAAATTTATTTGTGGACACTTCTACCAGAAAAGCTTAGCTGTGGTTTAAAAAAAATCGGTTGCCACCAAAATTATTGTGTTTCTGATCATTCTTCTTACAAAAACTGTATTAAATAAGAAATGTTGATATTCATGAAATTTTTGGCTGAACTAAAATGTGTCGGTATCCGCAGTTATTTATTATATTATAGTTTATTTTAATTTTAAAATGTTGTAAAAATCTGCCTGATAACCAGAAGTATTTTCAAACGGATAACATTTCTTTAAGTTTTATTTATGTACTCTACAGTGTCTACTAAAGTTAGGAATGAAAAAATAGTAAAAGTAGTAATAGAAAAATTTCCGATTATTTGTGGGTTTGTCAAAAAATTATGGACGAATCGTTCGGGAAAGGGGTGTTTTCAAGTAGTCGTGATTTTGTTGATTTGTAGTACAAACCTGTAAAACCATAATTCACTTACAATTAATTAGGATTAGGGGCTATATAGGGGGTTAAGAAAATCTCTACATGTTTTTATGTTGGGGGTAGGGGGGTAAAACTCATTCTTACGTAATATTTTGTAAATCGATATTTAATATTAGGAATCTAATTCCATTTTGGGTTCCGAATGGTCTTCTACATTTTATAGTGTACAATGTAATTTGAATCCTATAATAACTATAGGTTTTAGTGCAATTGATCTTTTTCTATAATAACATTTTATTATTTGGAAGAACTATATAGAATCTTACGTAAGAAAGGGGAGGGGAGTTTGAGAATTCTTATGTATCCTTACATGGGGGTAGGGGGAGTCAAAAGGCACCAAAATTGTCCTTACGTAATTAATGAATGGCCCCTTATCGGCGACCAGAGCTGTAATTATTTTTTTTTTTTGAACTAATTCCCATTCCTTGGAATTGAAATTGTTTAATCCCATTCTTTTGAATTAGTAATTTGAATATACAAAATTAATTAAGTTTTAAAGTAATGATAAAAGGAATGCAATTCCGTCAGAAATAAGAAAGGAATTTGGAATGAACTGAAAAGGAAATATGCAGGGGGCAAAAGATGATCAATGCCTATAATACTCAACTGAATGCGCAGCAAAACAAACACAGATAAAATCAGGTCGTGCCTGAAGGCGGCAGTTTAGGATCCCACTAGGTCAGACAAATCAAATCAAAATATGTAATTACAATAACCGCCAAAAATCACATACATATGTAGCTTCTATATTAGTTCGACAGTTTTTTGCGCAGAATGTAACGATTGTTGGAAATAATGAACATTTTCTACTCTCCAAAAGCGCCCCCTTTTTCCCTAATGCAGAAATAGATTACTTAAAATTATGAATAATAATTTAGGATTTTTTACTTTAATTGTTACAAGATTTACACGAAAACGTGATGTCACTGCTAGTTAGAATGAAGAGGAATGATTTTATTTTATTTTACTAAATACACAATAGTACCCCTGGTAAAATATCGCGTTTAAAAAAGATTATGATCAAAATGATGAGAACATCCCAACTGTTAAGTGCACAACAATTGTTAACTATAATACCTAATGCAATTTCAACATGTAATACAATCAGCTTTAAATCTTTTTTTACATTTTCAGAGAGCGAAAAATAACAACAAAATCTCGAGATGACCAACAAGTTAACATACAATCTCTACTGCCAGGAAAAACATATCAGTTCCGTGTAGTTGGAAATAGTAATCATGGTCCAGGAGATTCCTCTGAAGTAAATTCTTTGTTAATTTCAGTTTCATTTATCATTTATGACATAACCATTGGTTTTCTTTTAAAAAGGTCTTGGAAGTGAGCACTCAACCGGAAGAAAATATTGCAGGACCTCCGATAAACGTTGAAGGTTTTGCAATCAGTCATAAGGAAATTGGGCTCAAATGGGAACCTCCTTCGACTACTAACGGTATCATATCAAAATACAGGATCTATTATGCTGAGGTTAGATTTCCATCTGTTTGCATTTTATACGTCAGAAAGCTAAATAAAATTTTCCTGAAGGACGATAGTGGAACTGAAATGTACACTGATAGCAATACTGTGGAAACAATCCTTACAGAGTTGCGACCTTTCACAGAATATACAATATCAATTGTGCCTTTCAATCAAAATGGTATGGGTGATCCTTCGAATGAAGTAAAAATAAAAACTTTCTCATCCACTCCGTCCGAACCACCAAGCAACGTTACTTTGGAAGTAACTAGCTCTACGGTATGTCACCCTACAAATGATGAAACTTATCAAGGATAATAATAAATGCCTTTTAAAAAATAGTCTATAACAGTGCATTGGGAACCACCCTCTCCAGAAGAACGAAATGGTCAAATTACAGGTTATAAAATACGCTATCGGAAGTTAAGGGAATCACCACAGGTGAAAACAACTCCTGCAAATGTGCGCCACTTTGAGCTGGATAATTTAGACCCCAGGTCGGAGTATCAAGTCAAAATAGCTGCAATGACGGTGAATGGCTCAGGACCATTCACAGAATGGCATCGAATTGTGACATACGAAAATGACTTGGACGAGACTCAAGTACCTGGTAAGCCTAGGTGGATTACAGGTGAGAAATTGTTCGTTAGTCTATCTTCTTAAATTATAAGTAAAATAATTTAGTGCGAGCTGGGGCAGAAAGTATAGCTCTACACTGGGCGCCTCCAATGCAACAGGAGATCAAAATTCGCAACTACATATTAGGATGGGGGAAAGGCATTCCCGACGAAAATACGCAAGAGTTAAATGAAAACACTCGATACTTCGAATTAAAAAGTCTAGAACCCAATAGTGAGTACGTGCTGTCTTTGAGAGCCAGAAACGTAAAAGGTGATGGCCCACCGGTGTATGATAATGTTAAGACAAGAGAAGATGAACCTTTAGATGTCCCTGCTTCACTTGAAGTTCCTGTTGGACTACGAGCAATTACCATGTCCTCCAGTACTATTGTTGTGTACTGGACTGATACCACACTAAGTAAAAGTCAACAAGTAACAGACAATCGCCATTACACAGTAAGATATGGACCACTTAATTCTAGCAGATATCGATATCACAATACTTCAGACCTTAACTGTATGATCACAGACCTTAAGTCTAATACGCAGTACGAATTCACTGTAAAAGTTGTAAAGGGACGCAGAGAATCGCCTTGGTCAATGGCCGTTTTGAACTCTACGCTGCCAAGTTCACAGGTTTCAGCTCCTAGGGATTTGAACATACGTATGGATGAAAATAATCCATTAAACGCAATTGTGACTTGGCAGTCTCCTAAACATAATTCCGATCATGTAACAGGTTATATTGTGTACTACACAACGGACACTGCTAAAAGGGACCGAGACTGGTCTGTTGAACCGGTGATGGGCGATGCAAATTTACTCGTTATTAAAAATTTAAAGCCTTTCACAACTTACTACTTCAAAGTGCAAACCCGAAGTCCAAAGGGAAATGCTCCATATTCCACACTGGTGTCTCACGCAACTGGAGCACCACCCGATTTAAACGCCATTACAGCTGGATTAACTAATCAAATGATTATTTACTTAATCGTCGGCGTTATTGCAGCAACCAAGATTATAGCTTTGACAGTGATTGTGGTGCTTTGCAGGAGAAAGCAACCCAACTCGCCAGATCATAACAAGAAAAGGTAACTATTTTCGTCCATTTTTAGTTAATAGGCATTTTTAATACTGCAAATCTTTAGTTATCAGAAGAACAATGCCGGAATACCGAAGCCGCCTGATTTGTGGATCCATCACGATCAAATGGAGTTGAAAAACATCGAGAAGGCGTTACACAATAGTACACCTGGTAAAATATCTCATCTAAAACATCTTACTGAGACGATTAATTTGTAAGAAATTGTTGTAGGTTGCAGTGACGGAGCCTCTAGTAGTGGAGCGATGACGTTGCCGCGATCAGTTGTTCACGATTATGATTCAGAGCCAACGGTGCCTCATGTAACGAATTCATTGGATAAAAGATCTTATGTTCCTGGATATATGAGTAAGAAATAGAATATAGTGATCAAATTAGAACTGACTAAAGTTATTTTGTATTGTAGCGAATTCGATGAATTCTACTGCGGAAAGGCCTCAGTATCCCCGAACTCAATATAGTATGTCGAGTAGAGGTCATATTGATACGGCTTTATCTCAACAGAGTTTATCTCAGCCTCAAGCGAATTCATTAGCTCAAACACCAGAGCATCCGTATGCTTATGACTCGATGCCTTCAAATTATAGGTTAGTTAACATTTATTTCAGTTCATTTTTTTCATTCTTAAATTTCATTTGTCTAAGAAGTGCAGTCGTTATACCATCAACAAACACATAATGAAATCGACTGAAGTGGCTAGTGTGGTCAGAAGATTTTTAGTTGTCTTGTTTTTCATTTTCGTAAAATATAATATTTCAAAAATATTTCTTGAAAATTTGGAATTGATTACCGAATCAATTTGAAATTTTGAAAATTGTTGGTGATATATTATCATAAATGTGGGCCCCTTGTAGAGCAGTGAGTATAAGTGGTGTGAGTCGGTGAGCACTATATTTCTGAAACCATTCAGTCGAATAATATAAAATTTTGCCATTATCTTTTAGATGTAAAGAACTAGTTCTCTTAATTGAATGTTTTGTTTTTTAAACCATACTTTTTTTATTGTTTTTTTGTTTGTTTTGTTTCATAAAATCGATCACTTTCAATGGCTCGTCATTTTGTGCGATTTTAAGTCGAATTTATTGGTTTTCTTCCGAGGTTGCAGCAAAGCATTTGTTGTTAAATATCCTTTAACCCTTTTGCGTATAACTCCGTGAAAAGTATTTATTGTTTAATGAAACGTTTACAGAATATTTATGGAATTTGGAAATAGTATTTTTGATAATTAGTAAATAATTAATTGCATCCGTACAAAAGATACTCTTCACTCTTCAAAAGATATACTTCATCCGTCTGTCACTGGCGATTATCCCAATTTTTTTTTAATTTTTAAAGCTGTCGGCACAAAATTTGGCATAGTTATAAAACTCGCTTGCATCGCTCTGACCCGAGAGGCAAAAATTCACAAATAAATTTTGTTTGTTTAATCGAGTGGGTATCGTTTGTGAGCGATCGTTTCGCACATTTCAAAATACTATCGATTTTGTTGTTTATACGCGTGTTTAAGCAAAAAACCAAAAATGCATCAAAACAGTATTCCGCCCCATCCTTACCCCCGAATTCTCTCGTCCAAAAATATTGATATGTTTTTGATAGATATCACGCTGGATAAAAATTACAGGAAAATAAAAGAATGTTTTGAATGCCATAGTTTTGGACAAATTAGCCAATTTAACTGAATTCCACATACGGAACCCTCGGTGCGCTAATAAAACTCGGACTTGGCCGTCATTTTTTTCATTAATATGGTTGTAGCATTTGATTTTTGGGCTTATGTTTACTCCAAGTTCCTCTGATAACGCCGTTGTTAAGAACAATGGGAATTAAGAACGTTGTATAAAGTGGCTGCCTATAGGAAAAGAGGATCCATTGATATTTTCAAGGATTTTATTCGTAAATTGTTCTTTTAAGACCAACGATTTAGTTCCTGCACATTGTTGTTTATGAAGTATGTGCAATCATCAAAGACAACGATTTAGGTCGATTGTAATCTCAGCGTAGATTTGTGCATCATGAACGTCTCGGTATACCTATGAGGAAGCATTGATGTAAATTTTGAAAATTAACGGACTTGGAACTGACCGCTGACAAATTCCTTACACAGACCTTATTATTGTCTTATTTTTATTTCCTATTATCTTATTTTCTCGTCAAGACGCAAAACCTATTTAAAATTTGCCCCACATGTGCAAAGGGGGCGTAAAAACGAAGTTTCAGCGTTTACAGTCCTGTAAATAAGTCTGGTAGGGTGAATGCGTTTTAGCACTAGTCAGTAAACGTACGATACCTTTTGGAAAGAAAATTCATATAATCATACCCTCAGTTTATTTAAATTTTAAGTGGGGATTTTGGAGTCGATGTGCTACTATGTGTGAACTTCTAGAGGATTGACCTGACCTAGGCTAGCCAAATGCAATATGAGAGACTGTGCTAGAATCCGGTAGAAAGATAGCCAGCGAACGGACAGTTTGCGTTTAGCAATTTAAAATATGAAGCTGAATACTGTGATTGCAATCAGTGCAAATGACGTTTCCGGAAGCGGAGTATGGGTGAATTTCGTTGAGGTATCATGTAGTGTGTAAATTCCAACTCGCTAGTCCAATTTTTTAGATTTTATGCAGGTTGAAAAAAGGTATTAGTTAGATATTTTCTGTCTGTAAAACCCATGTGATCTATATCATTCCAAAATAGCAATTTAATCAATAAATTAGAATTTTGAAACTAGTAACTGTTTTTCAGTGGAAGCTCACTGCAATGCCTTCCATAATTTAAATAACTTTCATGCCTTTCATATTTCAAACCCATCCCCTATCAAAGAAAAGTAGGCAAAAAGCGATATCTTTACGTCAAATTTGACAAATGTGTATTTACCTTAAATAAATTTATTAATCAGATTTCTTTTAAATTGTATGCGAATTAATAAAAAATTATAATGAGGATCAAGCGTTCGAGCGGGATACATTAATTCCTCAAAGATGCCAAAATTTTGTCTTCATATTGCATCAAAAATACGTCGTTTATTTTCGGCATTTTTATCAAGTGTGTTCTCCTCGGAAAGTTTGTTCGATTCTTTATTTCAATACGTTGGCAGAAGTGAGGGAAGGGAATTGCCTGCAGTTGCAGAGATGTATTACGAAAAACCATTTATTAATAAAAAGGACAACACTGCAACTGATCAGAGGAGTCACAAACACGATTTTTCGGACAAGGTTTCTGTTACATCTAAGTCAGAGTGCAGAATAAGCCAAACAATAGAAGGTTTAAAGTGTAAACCTACAAAAATATATAACTGCAACGTTAAAAACAAGAAACGGAAAAGTGAAAGTCCAAAAGTTTATTCCAAAAATCCATTTTTCAACTTTCTTCGCGAATTGCGAAAAACTCTTACCAATCGGAATGCTGTTGATGTAGCTCGAGAGGGAGGTGCAAGATGGAGGGCTATGACTCTAGAAGATAAACTACCTTACAGGATTATGGCTCGTCGGAATCGATATTATAATGTGAAGCGTTTGAAAAGTGGACCACTGAGGGAACTTAAAAGTCTGAAGAAGAAGAAAAGTAGCTGTAAACAAAAGCATCGATCCGAGAAATCTTATATTAGTTATATAAACTAAATATATTTCGTATATGTGTTGTCCACTTTAGTAGAGTTAGGAGTGTAATTATATGGATGCAAAGGAATATGTGCATTTACTTGCACTTGTCCCAGAAATAAATGTGTTTATTTTAAGCATTTTGAGGGTTTAAGTATCAAGATGCGAAACAAAAGCCACGAAGTCCTGGCATTGGGGGATATTAAATTTATTCCTAAGAAGGGCAAACTATACATCGTTCGAAAGGTCTTTTCAATAACAACATTTTCGTAAAAAGAAAAACATTATCCAGTCCCCCTTCAAAAGTTATGGGTGGTCAAAATTTGAGAAAGGGCTCTGTGTCCCGATTCTTCTCCCACCTACCCTACCCCACCCCGCGCCAAAGGTGTTAGAAAACCTGTTTTTAAGACATTGCAGAGATAAACATTTTGGTTCAAATCCAAAGAGCTCCGACCCCCCCGTTGAAAATTCATGGGGAGTTGAAGTTCTGAGAAAGTTTTTTGTGCCCCGAAATTGTTTTTTTTTACGAAAATGTTTGTGTTGAAAAGACCTCTCTCTCCAACGATGTATCGCTTGCTCCTTCTTGCCATTAAAAAAAATACAGTTGTCCCTTCTCCCCTCTGCAAGGGGTGGGTCCCAGTGTTAATCCCTATATATAATATAAGAAAATAATCGAACACGTGCCTGAACGATTTTTGTTGTTTTTGACCGTTTAAAAAAAAAATTAGGGTGTGAATTAACTTGTGGGACACATACCTGCCATATTAAATGTAAAATAAAGTGGTCTAAAGGTCATTTGTGCCAAAGTCTTGTCACTGCAGAAGATGCTTTGCTACCCTAAGGAATCTTAAAAAGTCTTTCATAAAGGAAGATCGGATCTTGTGCGTACTCAAAAGCTCCTGGCTGAAAATCCTCTTAAAGAAGCAGCAGCCACACAAGATGTATGTTGTATATAGTTTCATCGTTGTATGTACTTCTGCGAAATATGCTATTTTGTTACCATTTGGGTGGAAGTCAACTGTACAACTACCTCAAAAGTCATCTATTTCTGCTTTATAGTTTTGAAGGGTATCATTTAAAATATGCCACAAAAAGCTTATAAATAATTGTTCATTTTACTTTTCAGCAATCAATCGGTTACTTATGCACCTGGAATGTCGATAGAGGCTCCAAAACGCGGGCAAGGGCACCCACTTAAGAGTTTCAGTGTGCCAGGACCACCGCCGACTGCAACTACACCTGTTATTACAGCTTCAAGCAAACACAATGGTAAGTACTTTAGTGTATTTTATTGCTAATTAAATCATACGCTAATTTGTCTTAGTAGTTATAAAAGCATTTGGGTATATCGCTCTATGGAGTTAAGATTTGCGTCAAAAATAGTTTACTTGTTATTTCAGTACCCGCAGTAACAATACGTCCACAAAATTCATCGCCGTACAAAAAGCCCTCATTTTCGACGGCAACCCCCACAAATCGTCTGCAGAGTGGTCCCTCAGTGGCCCATTCGACTGACGAGATTCAAAGACTGGCACCAAGCACTTCAACGGAGGAGCTCAATCAGGAGATGGCTAACCTGGAAGGCCTCATGAAGGACTTGAGTGCAATCACTGCCAATGAGTTTGAATGTTAACAGTTGAATGCTTGCATGATTGTTTTCTATTTATTAGTTTTGTTTTTACATCAAACCTTTCGTTCTACGCTACTCCTACGTGTAGATTTTAGTCAATAATTTATCGATTTGCCATTTAATTTCGACACAAGGAAAACTTTTTTTTTGTACTTTATGAAGTAAGTCAGAGTAGGTAAAAGTAATAATGGACTGAGATGTGAGATCCGATGAATTTGATATCTGATGGACTCTTAGACAGGTTTCAAGTTTTTACCTTCGAATTGGACGTGGTCGGCCGGATATCAAATTCAGCCAATTCACAGCATAAAATCTGCGCCTATTTAGTTTTGTGATTTAGATATATATTTTTATATAATATGTTTTAGTTATACAACGGTACAGCAATGCGTAGAACCTAAGAATATTATTTAAGTCATCTCAAATATTTATGTACATAAAAAAAACACAAACCTCTTGTCGTTTAGACAAAATCGCCATTTTTCGATAAATTTAACTAATTTTATCTTCTACTTTAAATCGTAATATTTGACGTAAGTTTTACAAATTTTATAAATGATAAATAAGACAAATATTGTCTGGTTCATTTTTTGCAGTATTATCAGTGATGATAATTTATAAAAAGAAATCATTTTTACATACCAGGTCTATTTTATAACGGCACACTCTTAATTTTTCTAATTCTTGATATAAACATTGTTTGAGGCGTTGAGAGTACAAATGACCCAAACCACAAAATATAGAAAATCAAGTTAATAGTATTAAGCTATTGCTAAATAAGAATTTTATTGAGTAAAATAGCCTAAATCACTGCATAAAAGTTTTTGCAATAGATGGTGCAAAAAAACAGGTTAGGGCACATTCGAAATTGTCTGATATATGAATTGGAAACTTAATTCTATATATTAGGGCTGGGACATTTGTGCTCTCAAGGTCTCATTTATAAGAGGATAATAATCTATAGTACAATCGTAAAGTGAACGGATAGTTTGTCTGCAGTACCATATGTTGAGTTAACAATTGCTGCAATCATTTCTTTATATATATATTATATATATACATATATACTCGTATGTGCAGAACAATTAGAAAAAGTTTATTGGACCGGGTTGGAACTCGCGTCTCCGTACAAGTTGGTCATAACACTTATGGATGTGGTAAAGTACACTTTAGGTGGAACTTGGTTTTCGTTTTAGGTAGAGATCAAAACCACAGAGTTTACGCATCTCATCAATTTTATTTAAATGTAAAAAATTCACAGTCATTGCCGAAATCTCAGCCGCGTTGATTGGCCATTCGCACCGATCTCTTTTCCTGCTGCAACTGGACATCTTCTCCATTCAGCCAACGTTGTATTAGAGGTGAAGGTGCCAAATTTGAAGTGAAGTCTAACCAATCACCACAAAACTCGTTTACGTAACTTTTTGTCGTCATATTGAAGTTCGAAATTTCGATAGCAGATTTAAAATCAGCGACCCCAAAAAACCCTAAGTCTCTCTCATCTTTTGAAAAACAATTCGCCTTACTCCTAAATAATTTTATTAATTGGTCCTTCTTATTGGTTGAGATATTGCCAATTTTTATGTTATCCATAGTAATCAGTTCAACTATACTCACCCAGCAAGTGTTCTCAACTCGTTTTCCTGCCTGAATGCACCGCTCCGCCCGTGATATCAGCCTTCCTGCTGTCCAATGTAACGCCTTGTCTCCCAGGTTTTGTCTAAATCGCCATTTACCAGTCGGACGTGAACGGACCACCTTTCAGCTGCATCATGTCTGTCTGCTCCCTTATTAGTGACCCGAACACTACTGACGCCTCGCATGTTATCCGCCCGTTGCCTGGCACAGTCCATTCTCAGATGGCCCACCTGGAAGCATAGCCGACATCTCTCCAGGCGTTCCTGTCCACAGTCCGCACTATAATTTACGGTATTTTGGCAGTTGAAGCATCTGGGTCCATCTTCTCGTCTAGGTACAGATGTTGTAACTATGCTTGCGGGTCCAGGCCGATTCAATCTGCTGGACACACCTCCACGTTCCACGCCCTCTCTCCTCACTACCTTCGCCATCGCCATTGGAGTTTTATATCCCTCCATTCCCACCAGGAAATTTGCGTAAAGGGCCTCCGGTGTTACGCATGTAGCTCCTAGCGCATTCCCTCTTAATTCCTCAGGAAGTCCTCTGATTATGCACGAAACCGCCTTCGTGCCCGTGATCCCACATTGGCTGCATAGAGCCAACTTTACATGATAACATGTGGTCATACTCTCAGTTGGTAACTTACGCCTAGCTACCAACTCCTCCAACAACAAAGCATAGTCGCTTTGCCTTGGGAACGCCTTCCTCAGTCTCTCCTTCCACTCCACCCAAGTGAACGAGAAATCCTCCTGCCTATTAAACCACGCTCGCGCCGCCCCACGTAATTTAATCTGCATGAAGTATGACCTCTCATATTGAGACCATCCGTGGACTTCACCTAGCTGGTCCAACATTGACAACCACCTGTCAGAATTGGCGTACCTGTCGTCAGGGTCAAATGGCTCCACCATATCTCCAGTGGTTCTTAAGTCGCCACTACGCCTCGCCGCCTGCACTTCACCTGCACCTGTAAATAAAAGGCCGCCCACCCCTTTGGTAACTCCAGCAGTTACTCCTGACTCACTGTCACTGGTGCTAATTATCCCCTTATTCCGGGAACATCCTGCCGCCAGGCTGTCCGCCGAAGATGGTGTATTGGTCTCCTTGGTGACCGTTGTCAACCTCTTCATGGCCTCCTCCGTCTGCCGCCGCACAATGTCCTTGATAATAGACGAGAACCTACCCTCCAGGGTCCGCAGCAATGTCTCCTCATTACTCGGGCTTGTGGCCCCACCGCCACCTGTCACCAGTGTCTCGTCCATGTTATCCGCCTTAGTAACTTTTCTATACACATATTATATTAAAACAGCATAAGAATACGTAAAAGTGTTTGGAAAGCTTGTTACGGTTTGTCCGCGTCGCCTAGGTGGAAGCTTCGACCTGAGGTACAGCTGGATACTAGAAGCCTAAATTTATCTTTTGTTTTTCTCTCAATTATTATATCATTCCTAATTATTTCTGTTTTAATCCGGTTTTTTTTTCTTTTTTTTTTTCACAGCTAGGGATAAGCGTAAGTATAGCAAAGGGATACTGCATATGTGTAAACTTCGTACGCGTAACGCTCGCCGGGAAAATTACCGTTTACAGACTATTGTTACGTTACGGTTATTTCCTAATTGCGAATGTTCCAAAGAATTCCTTTTCTTTTTCTTTAAAGCTAAATGCAAAACAAAATATTCTAAACACGAGAACCACGAGACTACGATTAATTAACTTAGTTAGTTTAGAATGGGGACAAAGTTAAATATGTATATATTTCGTCACTATATTTGCTGGGTTGCACAACTCGGTCTTCCAGTGATTTCCCAGGGCTGATGAAAAGGGCCAACAGCGAATGAACTGCAGCAGATTTAAGCAGATTCTGGGGCTCTTCCCGTTCAATGTGCAATAAAAACACAAAATAGTAGACCAATAACGACAATCCTCCTTGTTTATATCATTTTGTGGGCTAGGCCTAATCCCGATCTTATCACATACAATCAAAAAGCGCTCGTTCTAAAAACGAAATTTTCTGAAAGCACAATGACTGGATTTCAAAATAGGAGACCAACAAGACAAAAGTGAACGTATTACCTGCCACTGAATAGCTCGGTGCGAAATAAAGGCAATGTGATCTACTTCTTTGGTAGAGTGATCAAAAATATTCCTCCTCGTTTGGTTTTTTCTTCCACCAGCACCTTTAACTATTGTGCACATTTAGTGCTGGTCAAACTCGGATTTTTATAGCGGCCGAATTTATTAAGCCTTCCGGCTTGACACCTTTTTGCTTTAGCACAGGACTAATTAATCTGGTTCGCGGTCACTTTCTTTTATTTTCACCGATTGCTGCCGTGCACCCACACGCGATGTTTACTTTAATCTGATTAATGAAATTTTTCCTTTTCTTGCTCCGCTTTGGGTTCCTGTCGCTTCGAGTTCTTGATTCTCACTGCCCGACTGTATCTCCAGCCAAAACACTGTTCCCACTACAAACCGCCCGTCTGCCGTCTGTCGGCCACGACCCGCCGTCAAGGAATCCTACCAACTGACTTCTGCCCGCCGTTCCTGAGCAGGTATATGGGGCAACATTTGAGTCGACTCTCGGTCGCAGATGCCGTTACCTTTTTTCACTAGCCATACTTCTCGGTCGCATACAAAAACTTAAGTGCGTTTTGGCTACCGAGTTGATTTTTAACAGAATCGTGAAACATTACGTCGTGGCGGCAGATGAAAACCGCAATTTTGCCCAAATTCATTTCAGCTCACACTGAAATTTTTCCGTCGCAACAGAGTCTGGGACTTGCATTCGATGGGATATTCTTGCATTACTTTGTTGCAAGGTCAAATTTTCGACTGTACACAACGGATTTTGAATTTTAGGTACAGCTGTAACGGGGCCCCTCGTCAAAGAGGGTTATCTAGACGGGCGATGAAAATTAGAATTTTTGGTTTAGCATGGACCGCTTAGATTGACCATAACAAGCTAAGATTAATGCTTTTTTAAATAAAATGCAATTCTACTTACTTTTTTCCTCCTATTTTTCGTCTCAATCCTTCACAATTCGATTCGCTGTGTGAATATTGCGTATTTTGGTTGTTCTGTATCACCACGTACACTGGACACTGGACAGCCTTTGTAGTTGGCCGTATGATTGCCGTCACAGTTGCTGCACTTTTTTGCAGTGGCATTACTCTTTAGTTCCGGGCAAGCGGCATTTGGATGGCCTTTCCCACAAGCGACACAAACATTGCAGGCAAATTTTACATTGTACAGGGCTTTTCCGCTTTTACGTTTTTATGGTTACTTTCCTGTTAAGGATGTGACATAGCTCATAGATGGGGTGAATGTAACCTTTTGGGTGGCTTACTATTTTCTGGCATTAGCTCAATTTTAAACATTGGTTGCGGTTGCTTGTATCTGTTTAGTATGTTATGGACGTATTTTATTCTAAAATCGTGTTCTTCGATGTCTTGTTTGATATCTTCCGTTGGGACGTTGTGATCAATGCCCTTGATAACGACCCTAAGGCCCTTATCACTCTTAAGCTGGTAAGTGCAGTATTGCAATCCCTTTTTGTTTAGCAGGTTTGCTATTTGGCAATAATCCACCTCTTACTAGACTTGTATTTTTGTTTCCTTTAGTTGACCTCTTTTGATGTCTCAGAATGAATCTTTTTTATCAGTGATTTTATATCTTTGATTAGCTCTGCATTATTTTGCACGCTGTGTCGGCGAGTGATCGCTTACCTTGCGAAGTATTGCTGCAGTGCGCTTCTTCAGCAGTCAGTTGGCCCCATTTGCGTTTGCGCGTTACAATTTTGAAATAGCGTTCTATACCTGCACATTGATGCACAATGGATAGGTATCTGAAACTGTCACGGCCACAGTGGGCTGAATCGTCGAAAAGGTGGCCATTAATTCAGTTTCGATGTTAATGTACTGAATATATGTTTTTTTTATGGTTTTTAAGGTCGCTGATGAAGAATTTGAAACCCAAAGTGTTAAAAAAACAAAATGGCTGGCCAAAAATGATGGCTCCTATAAAAAAAAATGGATTTTTTTCCTTCGTTTTTTTTTTGGTTTTACTTGAAATTACTTTTTGTGAATCTGAAAGCAGCATTTTGAAAAATAAAAAGATACACTATAAGGTTGTGAAACTGCATTTTTTTATGGTTTTCAATCGATCGATTATGTTACTTGAGAGGCAGGCCTTGCCTCCTGCACTTCCTCGGACATCTGACCCATTGGTAATGGAGCGTAGTCTATGACTTCGTGTCCGTGAATAAGAATTTTATGTAGTGCTGTCGGCATGCAGTACCATGGGTACAGCTCCACAAACCGTTTTGCCGTTTCCAGACAGTACATTCTAAAAGCTTGGACGTTGATCGCGAACCCACTAGACGTAGCTTACAAAATCGCGTGACATTTCTTGATTAAATCCATATCAACCCCAAAGATTTCAGATGACTTTTCAACGTTTTCGAAAAATCGCCTCGCTGTATTGCCGTCATTGCTACTACCGAATCTTGCTTTTGGACGATCTACATTCAAATGCAACACTTTTTTGAATGCCGTGCTTCCTTTCTTTAACAGCATTTTTTTCTTCGTTTGTTCGGGCCTGCCATTTCCTAATGTCTAACTTGTATCCTACATGTAGGAAGCATTCAAAAAAACGAATCCACGCATGAAGACTCGACAATCCGAACTCGAGTTGATTAATATCAATTTTTTTAGATGCCATCAGCTCGATGTTGTTGAACTCTTTTGAATTGCTTTTGCACAAGTAACATCGAAGAGTAGAGCTTGTCTCTGTTACCGCGTTACAAACTTTTTGATCGATCATTGTAAAATGTAGAGAATACGTGACTGGAACATTATAAATGTTCGAATGAAAAGGTTGAAGGTCATGAATTTGATTTGAAATGTATTTTTTCTCGTCAAGTGTAGACTCAACCGTTTCCTTCAGAAACTGCAGCCTTATCGGGCAACAATAACGCGGAGAAGAGGGCCTTGGATTCTTCCAAAGAATAATTTCTTTTTGCGAACCATCATCTAACCCAGTGGTGGGCAAACTTTTTTCGTGGGGGGCCAGAAAGCTTGAGAAATTTCGGAGGCGGGCCAGAATTGCAGCAAAACTGCAAAATTTTAAAATTTTAACGGTTTTATATAAAAGTGCAGTTTTGCTGCAACTCTGGCCCTCCTCTGAAATTTCTCAAGCTTTTTTTAACGGTTAAAATAACAACATAATAAAAAAAAAATATTTCAAATGGTTTAATTTATTTATTTATTCGAAGGCCCAGGTGTGTGAGACATATGAAATTGATTTTGTTCTGCCAATATATCGTCGAATGCAGGTTCGAGTTGCGACGAAGTGACTTTCAGCAGCGAGAAAAGGTGTTCATCAGTAAGTCGGTTTCTGATTGAGTTTTTTCGCAATTTCATGGTTGAAAATGTCTGTTCGCACACATACGATGACCCAAACATCGCCATAATTTTCTGGGCGTGTGCAATCATCTTTGGGTATTGAGCTTTCGGTAGAGTTCTATAAAAATCTAGCTTTGTTGAATTTAAGAACAGTTGTTTTAAATGGGTGCTACACTGCATTTCGATAATTTCCAATTGCAACTCTGCAGAGACGTTCTCGGGGTCTATGTTAAACGGCATCGAAAAAACATCTAGCGATGACTGTATGCTCTTAAAATCTTGAAACCTAGTTTCAAATTGTGCGTGAAGTTTCTGCAACTGCTGACTGAAATGTTTCAGTTTGTTCTCACTCACTGGTGCCATAGATTTCAAACGTGGAAAGTGAGACAAGTCGTTTTTCGCTATGCAGTTAAGAAACAGAAAAAGCTGAGTTTTAAACGATTTCAGATGACTCCAAGTCTCATCTAAAAATTGGTTCTTGCCTTGCAATTTTTTATTTAATTTGTTGTAGTGTTCAAGCAAATCGGTAAAAAATGCGAAATCGGTACGCCAATCTGTGTCTTCAATGATTTGGAAATCAGACCATTTCTCAGTTCTTTCCGTAAGAAACAATTTTATTTCTTCTTTTAAATTCCAGACTCGCTCGAATGCGTACCCACAACTTAGCCATCTTACTTTTGTGTGGTAAAGAAGGTCAGAGTAATCTGCGTCAATTTCAAGCAAAAAATCTTGGAACTGTCGGTGCACCAAGCCCCGTGATCGAATCGTATTAATAAGTTTTATAACCACATCAAGTACATGTGAAATATCTATTGCAGCTTTACAAAGGACATCCTGGTGAATTATGCAATGTAAAAATACGACATCATTGCTAGGATTCTCGTTCTGAAAAACACCAATAAATCCCACGTTTTTTCCAACCATATTTGGGGCTCCGTCTGTAGTAATATTGCATAATTTTGATATTGGTGCATTTATATTTTGGAGACCTTCGGAAAATTGGTTATAAATGATTTGGCCCGTCGTTTTGCCTTTCAGTGATTGCAAGCAAGCTAGCTCTTCAGTTATATTGAATTCGTCATCAACACCTCTAATGAAGATCAATAATTGAGCAGTGTCACTTTTATCCGTACTTTCATCCATCGTCACGGAATAATATTTAAAATTTTCTATACGCTGCCTAAGTTGAAGCGACAAGTTTGACGTAATGGCATCAATTCGCGTTGTTACTGTTTTTCGCGATAAACTGACTGACTCAAACTCTTTTGTTTTTTCGGGGCATAAAATATTACTTGTGCTCACCATGCAGTCTTTAACAAACTCTCCTTCCGAGTACGGTTTGTTATGTTTACCAATTTTATAAGCCACAACATACCCAGCCATTGTAGAAGCCCTTTGAGCAGTGTTTTGCATTACAAATATATTCCGTTGACCAGATACAATCTTTTTTAAGTTTTCGACATTCAACTTTCTTTCTGCGTCATTCATAGAAGCATATTTGCTTTTAGCATGCTTGGTGTTAAAATGGCGTGCGAGGTTAAATTCTTTAAAAACCGTCACCGCTTCATTACATATAAGACAAATTGGCTTACTGTTGTATTCAGTAAAGAAGTATTTCCAAGTCCACTCCTCTTTAAACAGTCGACACTCAGTATCCACTTTACGTTTTTTACATGCCATTATCCCAGTGCGTTACACGAACAAGCAATAATACGAGACAAACAAAATTATTATACCTATGAAAAGAAGCAAAACTTTACGTACGACTCGCTCGGTGACAGCAGGCGACTGTCCCCACGCGGCGAGGGCGCGTCCCGCCCTCGACACAATGCATGAACTACGCGGCTAGACAAACTGATTCTTTTACTTCATTTACTTATTCATCTATCTATCTATGTATGTCATTCTATGTATTCAAATATTTTACTTTATAACGGGTGAATCCTCAAAATATAATCATCATATTACTAACTATTTCGATGTATCCGCGGCGGGCCGGATAAAATGGTTTCGCGGGCCGGAGTTGGCCCGCGGGCCGTACTTTGCCCACCACTGATCTAACCCAACAATTTGCAGTGGAACTAACGACGTTAAAAAAATTTTAGCATCAGAACTCAGTGGTAAGGATCCACTCCCCCATATAAAGTTGGCTAGGTGCGATAAGAAGAGGTTGCGTTGGGTTCCCACTCGATGGTATGAGGGTGTTGGTGTGAAAGGGAAGGGTAGATTTTCTGTCGAGGTGTAGTTGTTGGTTTTGGTGGGGGTATGGTTAGAGAGGGGGTTGGGGAAAAGGTGCGAGATTTTGCCCCATGTATTTTAAAGGGAGAAAGTGCGCTCGGACGCCCATAGCTTATCTACACTAAAGGTGTCGGCTAGTTTGCCAGCGGTGGTGTGAAAAGAATGGAGCGGAAGTATCGCGTAAGAGGGGTGACTCTGCAGAGAAGTGATAGCGGATAGCGTGCTAGCGGCGATGTGAACAACAGTATTTTGTCGAGCTGATCGTGCCGCGATCGATCGATATAAAAAAAGCAAAGGGCTGGTCGACTTGGGGAAAAGATCGGAAGAAAGCGAAGAAGAAGTTAAGAAGACAAAACTTGGACTGCATGTGCATGGGAAGCATGCTGGAAATGATAAGTGCGGGCAAATAATGTGCCTTTCGGTAGCACGTGTAGTGCATACAGCGACTGATTGGGTAACAGAGGACTGATCTTGAAAATTCAAAGAGGCTCGGTGTTTTGTGGCTTGATCTCGGCATGAGGTAGAAGTTGGTCAGGATCGTATGACGTTGCGCAGGAGTGAAGAGCTACAAAACGCGTCGTCAGCTGTGGTGTGGGAAACCGGCAATATTTATAGGGTTTTTAAAATGAAACAGTAATTTTAGAAAATCTGATAATACTTTATTCAACCAAAAATACATTACATTATTTATTTACTTCTATTTATATTTAGAATTTACTTTAGTTCTGCTGAACAAATTTCAATTTTAAAAAACCACCTTTGGTGTCATCTTTTCCTTCATAAACCAGATAATGATGTGGGATATGATTCATGTCGTCAATCTGACGCTGCGCTGCGTCTTGATTTTTTCTGAAAACCTCGGGGGTAGAAAAACAAAATTTCCGTCAGCGAAATGCACTGTTAATTTCTGCCCGTATTTCGTCTTCATTAGTTTGAAGTACTTTATCAAGTACAACTTCTTTTCCTCCAGCGATGTTATCGGCACAAATGCAAGGGAATCACCTTCCGCAATGGTCTTCAGCAGTTCAGATGCACTCTAAGAATGGCGAAAATTTATAAAAAAAATTTTAAATGTATGTACCTTTTGCTTTTCAAAACTCACCATTTTCCCTTCCATCGCTCTGTGATAGTTCTGGTTGCCTGTGAGACTGTTATTACTTAGAACAAAAGTTGTGTATTTATACACCTTAGTGTTTTAAGTTTTCTGTTTTTAATTAAAGTGTGAGGCTGCTTCTCAACGGGTTAAAAACCTTAATTCGCTTGCTACGAAGCATTTGCTGGGATGAATAACCGTTGCACAGAATCAAGTCCTTTGTTTACTTTTCGATTTTCTATTTTTCAATTAAAAATCGTCGAGACGTTGATTAGCATCAATTGATATTATTAAGCACTATTGCGGGATGATTATTGTTTGCAATTGAATTCATCTAGATCTATTAAAATGAGGAACGCATGCATATAGAATATTAATCGGTTTATTCATAATTGATATAGAATCACACGTCTCAGAATAACTGGCAAAATTGTATATATACCGGGTGTGCTGAAATAGAAAATCAGAGTGAGTTTTTGGATTGTAGCAAAGCAGATTTTGTGAACGTGGTGTTGTTTGGAACGAGGTGTAGCTGTTTGGAACGAGGTGTTATGATCGTGGTTGGTGATCGGAATCGGATAGCAAGCCAGAATCGGTTTCTAGTCAAACTGATGAAGCAGATATAGAGACTGTCGACTTTATAGTATATATAGTATATTATATGGTAAAAATAAGAGACATTTCATTATTGTAATTTTAAATAAAAAAGGTAAATATGAGTGCCAGCCAGAGAAATTGTAAAACAAAAGGTGTCATTTCCTCTTGCAGACAAGTATAATTTATCAAACATTTTAATTAAGAGTTCGATGTTGTACAACGTGCAATTTAATGACAATGCTATCAGGGGCGTTTGTGAGATTTTAAACATAAATACTGAAAGTAACAGCTTGTGTGTAACTAATAATCGTGATGAGCCTTCTACTTCAACAGATCTTAATAATTTGAGCCATACAGTTCCATCGGGTACCGGTTATGCAGAAAAAATTAACATTATATCGAAAACCACGACATTTTTTTTGCAAATTTAATGTCGAGGGAGTTAAATTTGTCTTTCAAATTAATGGTGTTGATTGTTTCATTCTCAAATCCTTGTTTATACTCGCTTTGCCCCGAGCTCCCTTCACAACCCCATTTACATGTCATCTGAATATTTCTGATAACTGACGAATCAATAGAGTTAGAACCTCGGTTTGAGTGAGTAGGATTCTTTTGCAAGTGTAATCAAGTAAACTTTGCAGCGAGACCTCTGCTGACGTGTCTGATACTACTATGTCATCGGGATAGCATCGTTTTTTAGCTTCAACAACCATCTCATAAGAGGGATATGCCCGAAAGTTTTTACTTCTTAAAGATTGACGTAGATCTTTGTACTGTTGTTTCGTCAGTTTCAAATAAACAAAATCTACCAAAGCTTCATCCCCAGATATCTCAGATTGACCGGAGTTTGCAAATGAAGTGTAGGCTTTTCTACGTAGTCCGGTCAAAATAGACATTCAAGGTTACATTAATTCGCACAAAGCTGAAAATTGGCATGAATGTTGGGAACACTATTACAAACAATTTGTCAAAAATCCCCATCGATCCGATGTGTGGAAAAAAATTTATTCAAATTCAAATGTTGCGAAAATCGGTTTTTTGCATTTTTCAGCTAAACGCCAAGTTTTATCATAAAAATAGCTAAGACAAAAATTATTCATTATGAGATTATCTATAAAAACTGTCTCTATACTTTTTTACCTAAGAATGACCATTTCGGAGATATAGCCATGCAAAAAGTTGAAAATGTTGTGTTCTTCATAAAATTGTACACGTTTCCGCGCCACCCGTGAGGTAGTGCACCATATCGCCATACTTCAACTTTAATCGTAACTTAATGGTTCTATTATCTACAGAATTTTTGCAAATATCTTTTAATTCGTTTATTGTAAATTGACAATCATCACTATTTTCAATATATGCAAATATTTCTTCCATTGCAAGATTCGCAGTTTCATCTTGAGGACGACCGACATTACCCCCCGTAGTCGGTCTCAAGAAGGAATTATAACAGTCTTTATGATATTTAGCGTTGGCAGCAACCAAATTATGTTCAAACTCAATTCGAGTAATAATAGCTTTTGCTACATTATCATAACGAGTCTGGGCTATATTCAAAACTGCTTTACTAACTATAACACGCCACGCACTATGAAATTTCGACAAGACTGTTTAGAGACATCAACCCGCGACCATGCGCGTTGGTGCATTGATTTTTCAAATCCAAGTGTTGCATTTTATATACTGCATTCGTGTCTTACTAGGAGCAGGGATAATATTTTGGGGAAAAGGATAGCCGAAGCCGTCTATGCATGGCATCTATGAGTCCGCCCGAGCAGACAAAGAGTCATAAAACATTGCCGAGCGTACCTCTTTTCTGAGTCACTCAGCGGACCAAGGGTCATAAAATCACCATCTGGCGAGGATCGCTCACTGGGACAAAGGGTAATTAGCATCTCTGTGCTCGAGGGATATTTTAAGGAAGGCAAAGGATGTTACGAAGTGATCGGGCTTGCCGCGAGTTGGGCTCGCCGGGGTCCGGGGTTTGGGGGAAGGAGCACAAGCGGAGGAAAACACGGCGTTGATGTTTAGCTAAAGGAGCCATTTATTCTGCGTAAGCCTAACGGGTACAATATTACGGCCTTATTACTACGGCGGGCTGGGACGGTTGCTGTTACGGCTGGCTGGCTCGTACGGCTGCTGGTGCGGATGGATGTTACGGCCGGGCCTTACGGCTGGTTGTCACGGCTGGCTGGTACGGTGGGACGTCACGGCTGGGCCTTACGGCTGGCTGTACGGCTGCTATTACGGCTGCTGGCACGGCGGGACGTCACGGCTGGGCCTTACGGCTGGCTGTGCGGCGGCTGTTTATGGCGGCTAGCGGTGTGGCGGTGCTGGGCTTGTCCTCCGGTCTTGGGGACAGCGGTCTGGCCTCCGCAGCTGCTGGTCCGGTGCTCGCCGGCCGACTCTCGCGCCTGCCCTGCCCTGAGGCAAAGGCCTCCCCGGCTTTTATAGGCGGCGGGTCCCGTAATGCGAGCCACGGGGCTCGTAACAACCCTCTGTGTTGGGGAGAGTGGACCCTCACTCTAATCTATATTTATATCCTATGTTACAATTCTTCCTAAACCTTACATTCATTAAATCTTGAATTCATTTTATTATACAACATTAATTCATTGTCTTAAACTAACTCGGGTCAGCAGATTGACCGCGGTATCCAGGTTCTGGCGGTATCCAGTGTCTGGCGGTGTCCAGGTTCTGGTGGTATCTAGCTTCTGGCGGTATCCAGGTCTGGCGGTATCCAAATCCTGGCGGTATCCAGGTCTGGCGGTATCCAAATCCTGGCGGTATCCAAATCCTGGCGGTATCCAGGCTCGGGCGGTATCCAGGTCTGGCGGTATCCAAATCCTGGCGGTATTTGGCCGTTGGTGGCCACGGTATGCGGGTTCTTGTTAGGATTGTTTGGAACAATCGCAGTCGCGGGAGTAGATGCCGTCTCTTCCGCAATGGGAGCAGAAGGTTTGTCGTTCGTTGCGGCACTCCCCTCTCCGATGTCCGCGCTGCTTGCATCGCCAGCAGTGGGTGGACCGATCGTATTTGGCTGTTGCGACTTGTCTGGGTCGATTCGGGTGGACCGGATTTATGCGCTGGTACCATGTTCGTTCTTCTACGAGTTCTTCGTAAGCGGTTGCCTCAACCTGTAGGTGTCGGTCGGAGAACCCATAAGCCTCTTTAAGCTCCGTCACTCGCTCCAGGAAGGTAAGCGGATCCTTTCCCTCAAATCGGCAGTTCCATTTCCGGATTTTGTCTAGCGTGTCCCCGGCGTCTGTTCTGGGTTCTCGGGCGGAAGGTCGCAGTAGCCTTTCCAGTAGTGTCGTGATCACTGGGTCGGTGAGAGGGGGCAACGTGGTGACGGGTGGCGCTTCCTCGGGCTGGGCTTTGCGGTCGGGTGCGGTGGCGTCGGGCGGGTTCCTGTCGTAGGACTCAGGTGCGGCGGTCGTGCTCTTCAGCCGGCGGGTGGAGGGTCCTGGTGTCGGCTCCGTCAGCGGGGCCTCGGGGTGGAGGAGCGGTGTCTCGTCGTCGGCTAGGTCGATGTCGGGAAATTGTTCAGGGTAGCGCGTGACAAACCCTCGAAGTCGGGCTCTGAGTTCATGGCCCTTCCCCTTTACGCTGAGGCCCCTGGCCTCCAGGAGCTGGACCAGCGTATTGTGGTTGAGCCCTTCTATCCATTCGTCAAGCTTCATCTTGACCGGTGTTACTATCGGCCAAGCACTCAGTCAGGAAAATCCGAACGAACCCCGAGAAATGCAAATTTTGCTAGGACTCCTTTGGGCGAGGAAAACCTCTCTGGGCGGGGAAAACCTCTCTGGGCGAGGAAAACCTCTCTGGGCGGGGGAAACCCCTCCGGGCGAGGAAAACCTCTCTGGGCGGGGAAAACCCCTCTGGGCGAGGAAAACCTCTCTGGGCGAGGAAAACCTCTCTGGGCGAGGAAAACCTCTCCGGGCGGGGGAAACCTCTCTGGGCGAGGAAAACCTCTCTGGGCGGGGGAAACCTCTCAAGTACCAAAAAAGTCGGCGGTGCGGCGGTGATAGCTGTCGACTTGGAAGTCTTTTGCATTCGTTGCCTGACCGGAGTCGACTGACTCGATGTGCCAGCCGCGGCTCCTTATATACAGATTCGGCCGTCCCCACCCACGAGCTTTTGAACTGGGGAAGTGTCGCATGTGGCCGGTACAGGCAGGTCGGAGTGCCACATGCGCCCGGTGTTCCCCAGTCTCGAGCTGCGTGAGTGCGTTCAGCCGAATTCTGTGTGCCGCTAGTTTTCCCCGCATGTGCTCCTCAGGTCCCTGCTCGGGCGCCATGTTACGAAGTGACCGGGCTTGCCGCGAGTTGGGCTCTCCGGGGTTTGGGGGAAGGAGCACAAGCGGAGGAAAACTCGGCGTTGATGTTTAGCTAAAGGAGCCATTTATTCTGCGTAAGCCTAACGGGTACAATATTACGGCCTTATTACTACGGCGGGCTGGGACGGTTGCTGTTACGGCTGGCTGGCTCGTACGGCTGCTGGTGCGGATGGATGTTACGGCCGGGCCTTACGGCTGGTTGTCACGGCTGGCTGGTACGGTGGGACGTCACGGCTGGGCCTTACGGCTGGCTGTACGGCTGCTGTACGGCTGCTATTACGGCGGGACGTCACGGCTGGCTGTGCGGCGGCTGTTTATGGCGGCTAGCGGTGTGGCGGTGCTGGGCTTGTCCTCCGGTCTTGGGGACAGCGGTCTGGCCTCCGCAGATGCTGGTCCGGTGCTCGCCGGCCGACTCTCGCGCCTGCCCTGCCCTGAGGCAAAGGCCTCCCGGGCTTTTATAGGCCCCTTATATAGGGTCCCGTAATGCGAGCCACGGGGCTCGTAACAAGGATAAAACGCATTCACACCTCTAGCTACCTAACTGCCGGCCAAATAAACGTTTCCCTAAATTCTTCAAACACTCACGATGACTCATCCTTTCTACTTATGCAACACCCATGCGATCACCCATGGTCACGGGAAGACAACCAGTCTTATTAAGAATATAGGAATATTAACCAGGACTGGCTTTTGCCTGGATCACTATTATAGTTCGGCCAACCTGCGATCTCACTGTCCTCAGTGACCAACTTCCTCGACTCCCGGTCGAGCATCTAAGGCATTACCAGGTCTATAAGCTTAAATCCGCTGTTTTCAGTCAAAGAAAAAGATACTTTTTTTCATAAAAAACTAATAACAATTTTATTCAAAGTAGTTTCCCTCACTAGCTACACATTTTTGCCATCTCTCGGGCAGTTTATGGATACCACTCCAAAAAAATTTTTCTTCTTTAGAGGCAAACCAATCATCAAGCCATTGTTGTACTTCTTCGTAAGAATTGAAGGTCTGCTCAGCGAGCGCGTGGCCCATCGACGAAAACAGGTGGTAATCAGAAGGAGCAAGGTCTGGTGAATAAGCGGGATGGGGTAACACCTCCCAGTTGAGTGTTTTTAAGTATTCCTGGACCAGTAAAGACGAATGCGCTGGTGCGTTGTCGTGGAGGAAGATGAGCTTGTCGTGTCTTTTCTGATATTCTGGCCTCTTTTCTTGCAAAGCTTGGTGCAATTTCTCCAATTGTTGTTGGTAGCGATGGGCATTGACAGTTTCGCCAGGATTCAAAAGTTCGAAGTA
Source organism: Neoitamus cyanurus (assembly GCA_947538895.1). Classification (NCBI taxonomy): domain Eukaryota; kingdom Metazoa; phylum Arthropoda; class Insecta; order Diptera; family Asilidae; genus Neoitamus; species Neoitamus cyanurus. Next base: position 32,066,800 of record OX384541.1, on the reverse strand, counting down.
GATAATTCCCTTCTGATCCCACCAAACGCACAGCATTGTCTTCCGACCGAAACGATTTGGTCTGGCGGATGATGTTGATGGTTGGCCGGGATCAACCCATGATTTTTTACGCTTAGGATTGTTGAAAAATATCCATTTTTCATCGCCAGTAACAATGCGATGGAGGAAAGACTTCCGTTTCAGCCTGGCAAGCAAAATTTCGCTGGTGTTTTGACGTCGCTCCATCTGCCTGTCGGTCAACTCATGCGGTACCCATTTTCCTATCTTCTGAACCTTTCCCATGGCATGGAGACGCATGGAAATGGCTGCCTGACTTACATTTAATCGTTCAGCAAGCATTTTTTGCGATTGGGTGTCGTCTTCATTCAGAAGAGCTTGCAATTCTTCATCCTGAACCTTCTTGGGCCGATTTTCACGCTCCTTGTCGGTCAGGTCGAAATTACCATTTTTGAAGCGCCGAAACCAATCCCTGCAAGTTGTTTCTGATAGAGCAAGGTCACCATACGCTTCCACAAGCAATCGATGAGATTCAGCAGCTGATTTTTTTAAATTATAGCAGAAAAGCAAAGCTTCCCGCAAATGCATTTTTTCTGGTGAAAATCTTGACATGTTGAACTCAAGGAAAACAAACGTTACTGTGCGAATGCGCTGACGGAGTGGACTGACTATGTTGACAACAGTCTAGTTCGCAAGGAAATGCACACGGCGCGGTCGTAGTAGCGAAATTCGCCAAATGGCGCCACCTTTTAGCAAACAGCGGATTTAAACTTATACACCTGGTACAGTTCTCAACTGTCCTTACTTCTGTCTAATATATAGCCAGGGTGAACCAGTCACAACCTGCTCCGGAGCCACTCTCGTCAGAGTGACCCATTCCAATACGCCCCGCGTATCACTCCTCCCCGGAGTCAACTTAAAGCCCAACGGATCCCAACCATACACAGATTAGTGTGCAAGGCTCACATCCGCGGGTATATGTTACATACCAGCTCCAACCTTCTCCGTCGTATATAGCTCCCGGCTATATACCATCAAACCAACATTCAAAGTCAACCCCTCTTCCATATATCATTAATTTCATATATCTTTATTCATATTTCCTTCCATTCTTCCTCTCCTTGTTACATCATAAGTATTCTGTTTCAAATGAATTCATTCTTTTCCTTGATTTTATTCCCCCTCTAATGGGTTTCGTTGCCTTCTTCCTCCAAAATTAAGTTATCCCCGATGTACTCAAAATCTTCCAGTCGACCCCATGGTTTCATCCTGTCCGCCGCGTGAACACATTCATACGGCTTCCTCGTAACCTGTAGCTCTTCAGTGTCTTGAACGACATACCGATCGTTACCCAGCGCTGCCTTTACCACATAAGGTCCTTTAAACCTCGGCTGCACTTTACGGGAAGTTCATGTTGCCACTGCTTCGTGCTTGATTAATACCAAGTCGCCTTCCTTATAAACTCTGGGAGCTTGATGCTTCGTATTAAAATTGTCCGCTTGCTTTTGTTGTTTTTTAGCAATTCACTGTAACACTTTTCCCTTAAGTTCTGCTATCGGTAAATTCTCCTCTTCCTTCTCCTGAATTGTGCTATGTAGCGAAAGAAGCAACTTATTTTTCAGGATATCGCACGGTTCATATGTTAACACCAGTTGATGTGGTGCCACATTCGTCGTCGCATTTTTGAGTGTGTTAAGAGCCCATTGTATTGCCTTTACATTGGTATCCCAATCTTTACCACCCAAGTCCTGAGTCATTGTAGTCACTGCAGCCTTCGTAGTCCTAAATCGCTCTATCTGCCCATTTGCCCGTGGAGTTCTTACAGTCGTTAATATGTTCTTGACGTCATTTTCTCGGCAAAATCTTTCAAAATCCTGAGATGTGAAAGCCGTACCTCTGTCTGTGAAGATCCGCGTTGGCATTCCCAAATATTGAGTTATATCTTCCAAGACTCTAATGACACCCTTACTTGATGTCGTCCGAACGGCCTTTAATATAATATACTTGGTAAAAGTATCTACGATTCCGATTATGTACATATTCCCGCTTTTACTTTTTGGGAATGGGCCCAAATGGTCAATATGAATGGTATGAAATGGTATTGGCTGCCTCTCAGGTAGATGAATTTGGTACCTGGTTTCATCATTTCCCCGCTTGTTATATAAACAATCAATGCATGTATCTATATATTTCTTTACGACTTGCTTCATTTTCGGGAACCATACATATTAATTTAAACTTTCAAGGGTGCGATCTATTCCAGCATGTCCTCGATCATCATGTGCTGATTTGATAACCCGCCATCTAATCCCAGTCGGTATTGCAAAACGATTACCATTTTTTGCGTTTTTAAATATTCTTCCTTTCTCCAACACAAAATTCCCTTTTTTCCCATCTATATCTTCATGCTCCTTTATGTCTCCCTCCAATACTTTCTTCACTTCTGCTAATCGCGAGTCTTGCTTCTGGAGTACTGCTAACCAGTCCTCTTCTCTAACCCCAATAGCTAACATTTTGTCAGCCACAACGTCCCCTTCCCGTCCTTTTTCTACAGGTGACCGACTTAAGGCATCAGCATGAATTAGTTTATTAGCAGGCCGAAAAACTACGTCAAAGTCGAATTCGGATATTCTCAGCCACCATCTGGCGATCCTGGGGATAAGGTCTTTCTTCTCATGAGTCTGTCGCAGGGAATTACAATCGGTCACTACTTTAAATTTCCTATGAAGTAAATAGTGCTTGAAACGTTCCAGTGACTCCACAACGGCTAAACCTTCCAACTCGTAGCTATGGTATTTAGATTCTGTTGGAGTTGTAGCGCGACTAAAATATGATACGGACCTTACGTCACCGTGTCTCTCCTGCATTAATATTCCGGCTATACCATGGGAACTTGCATCCGTATGTACTTCATGGTTAGCCGTCTCATCATATAAGGCAAGCACAGGTCGCTGACTTAATAAATCTTTCAGTCGTATAAATGCCTCATCGGTTTCCTTACTCCACTTAAACTCAGTATCTTTCCTAAAGAGCATATTAAGTTGTAGTGTTATATCAGAGAACCCCTAAATGAAACGACGAAAATATCCTGTCAATCCCAAAAACTGTTTTACCTCGCGCATGTGCTAAACGGGAGCGAGCTCTCAACAGCCCGGCTAAAACTGTTGCTCCGAGGTGTGCGGCAGCGCGAGCTGGCAGGCTAGCATTGCGGTAGTGTGGGGGGGTTGCCAAAGCCGCGTTTAGCCTCGGAGGCGAGCTGCCCGCAACGAATTCTCGCGCAGACAGAACAGCAGGTATTATGGGAAAGGATATCGGCAGGAGGAACCCCTGTTCCTGCCGTGAATGACTCTCCGAAAGGGGGATCCCGCTGGAATGGATCCCCTGGCCTAGCCCCAACCGCCCAATAACCTCCCGTTGGCCCATATATTCTGGGAGGTCCCTAAAAAAAAATCAAATACACGAAAACCCGAAGAAAGGAGGCCGAAGAAGAATGAGGGGACTTAAGGAGCAATCAAATTCTCTTTTTACTTAATACATGGCTTTAATGTCGCAAAATATCGCTTCTCCTTTCTTTACAGTCATGACCAACACATATCTTCACATTGGAAAGTTTAGTACAAAAAAAAAAACAAAAAAAAATAGTTACTCCCTATTACTCCTAACGTCGTATATATCTATTAGGCCGAAGTATTTATATATAATTTTTATCACTGATGTAAAGCAGTATTATTTCACCAAAACATTTCCCGTTTTAATCGCTTTCACTTTTCATAATATTACCTCTTTCATGAACGAGGTCATTTAAAGTAATCTAAATTAATCATTGATATGGTAATATACAGGCTAAAATCTCTACTTCTAGGATTTCTTCCACTTCTTATGCCAAATTCCTACATATTTCCTTTTTCTTTTCCAAAAAAAAAATTTTTATTTGCTTAGGTTTGCACACGTATATATATAAAATCAAATGTTCGAAAAAAAGAAGAAATTATAATAAAAAAAAACTTAAATAAACAACCAAAAACCTGCTTTTAGCTCCAGGCTAATTTCTGTTGTTGGAGGAACTACTGATGAGGGAGATGTTGCTGCTGGAACTGCTGCTGCTGTGATGGGCGGCCGCCGCTACTGCTGATGATGTAGGGTTGCTCCCTCGATGGGGGGTGGAGGTCCGTTCGTTAAACCCTCCTCGGGTCCCCTGATGTCTCGTTTTGTCTCTCTTCGGGGTTAGCCTTTTTTTTTTCTTGTTTGTTTTATTTCTTTGTTTTTTTTTTTTCACTTTTCCCCAGGCTTCGTTTTGTTTCTTTTGTTTGGTTCTTTATTGTTTTATTTTTATGTATTTATATTTTATTTCTTTTCTTCTTGTATTGTATTTACAAAACTTTTATTTTATTTAATTTCAGTTCTATTTTTTTCCTTTAAGGGCCACCAAACCAATCAAAAAGTGCTCAACTTATGGTGTCACAATTTCCGCTTTTTGTTCAACCGTTTCAACCAGAAATTAAAATCTATGTGCAAAGAAAACTAACGTGGTTCAAACACTCCACTATTTCTCTCCTTTTACATGTAGACTAAGTCTTGATCTCCTTGATTCCACTCAACAAGCTTCTCCCATGGCAAATGCGATTTCCCATTTGCACTAAGGGGAATGAGTTCTGCAGCGATTAACACCAGCGCGCAGAGGGGTTTACAAAAAAAAAACGAAATTTTAATTTGGCGATAACTTCTCTGACGAGTCCGCGAATTCGTTTATATTCGCTGCACCGAAACAACTTGACCGGGCCAAGAAAATAGGCAAGAAGGTATAATGTTTTTGATCTACCGACCGACGTTTACTTTTTCATTCTTAATTTCGTCCGACCGCGGTAAATTCCAAATCCAAACTGCTCGCCTGAGTTGCTTACGCACTCCCACCAACCGACGCTAACAGCTTTCCTTTTGCACACCGTTGTCAGCTGTGTGTGTGATGCCGCACAAATTGTCGGGCGATATTTTCCGATTGGCTGATCGGCAACATCCGAGGCTGATACTGTTAAACAGTTTTAATTTTTTTAAGGCAGACGAGTGTACAGTCGACTCAAAAGATGAGTTTTGGAGCAGTAAGTTGCTCACAGAGCAATTTTAGGAACGGCGTGCCTTTTAGCGTTTGATACCATAAAAGGGCATTCGCTGTTAGCCATTTGGTTTGGAAGAGATTTCGCATGCGGCTCATATGCCTTGCATGGAACCAAATTGAAATGGTTTTGTTTTTCCTGCCTTTAGAACGCACGGCCAAGGTTACGTTGGTTGCTCGCTTGTGCATGGGCAAATTTATGTCGCCGGTTAATGTTTCCCTTTTCAGGAACTCATTGTCGTGGGGCAAGGCGGGTATTTAGAAATTTATTTTTTTGCGAGCATTATGCTAAAAGATTTACTGCCGTATGTGATGTACATTTGCCTGTACAATTTTACAGCGGGTACGGTGGAAGGGAAAATGTAATTATTGGCAAGCTCCATATTGGTGGCATCAATTACTTCGGTTGTATTACCGAAGTAATTGAGGTCAGCAACATGGGCTGATTAAGCTGACCATAACACATGTTCTCAGGTCGTTTATATTCTTTCACTGCTTTTGTTTTTCCATTTCCCGGTTGGATACCTTCTGCAGAGATTTCGTGGCCTAGGAATTCAATCCTCTGCTGAAAAAAAGTGCACTTGGCTAGATTAAGTGTTAATCCTGCTTTCCTTATTTCTATAAGAAATTCTTCCAGAGTTTCGAGATTCTCTTTGACTGTCTCTGATGGAATTAGGATATCATCCATATAAACGACGATTTTACTTTTCTCCATTGGTTGTATTACCTTTGTCATAAGCTTTAAGAAAACTGCAGGTGAGTTAGTAAGACCGAAAGGAATTCTTTTAAACTCAAAATGTCCTTCGGGGGTCACGAACGCCGTATAATGCTGACTATCCTCCTCGATGGGAACCTGATGGTATCCACTCAACAAATCTAGTGATGTGAACACTCTCTTATTTGCCAAAGAGTTGAAAGTTTCCTCTAGTTAACGCATTTAGTTTTCGTAATCCACGCACATCCTATATTCATCATTCTTCTTAGGTACCAAAAGCACTGGACTTGCATATTCTGATGAAGATGGCTGAATTATGTCTTGTTCCAACAAATCATTTACCGCCTTACGCAGCACAGCTTTAAGTCCATAAGGCACTTTATATGGACTATATCTTACAACTTTATTTTCCCTTAATTTAATTTTCATTTATATCAAATTAGTTTTTCCCAATTCTTTCATACTTTTTGCAAAACAATCGCGAAATTTATTCACCATGTTTACTAGCAGATTTTTATCCTCTTGTGATGAACTATCACCAAAAGAGACATCTCCTTCCTGTATATCATCTTCTGCAGTATTCACCACGTTTATAGCTGTTGTTATTCTTTCATTCTCATTGTTTTGATTCGTATTGACAACATCCTCTTGTCCCGAACAACCTTCGCCTTTGCGGGTTATTGTTTCCGCAACGAGTTTAGCACGCTTAATTTCAAGCACTCCCCACCTCTTGACTACTTCCAATTCTGGTCTATCCATTAAATTTCTACCAATTATCATTGGTACAGATTGCGTTTCATCGGACACGATCATGATATCTATTATGATATTCCGTTTGCCATTTTAATTTATCCGCAAGGCTTCTTATTATAGTGCTGCAATCACTACCCAGGTCAATAAAAGCTAGTATCGGATTCCCTTCGACCATCACAACTTTATGGTATTCGTCTTTAGTCTCAATATTATTTCTTTCGTCCACCTTTAATTCCGAAACAAATTTCTTTTGACAATTTCGGGCTAAATGTCCAGGCTGGTTACAGTTAAAACATTTCACCCGAGAATTAGACGGTCAATTTCTAGCGTGATGTCCTGGCTTGTTACATCCAAAACACAGCACACTGCTTCTCGAACCCTTTGTACATTGGTTAGTGAAATGGCCAAATTTACCGCATTCCAAACATTTAGAGGAATTCGCATTCCTTCGGGATGAATTATCGAGGGCTTTTCTCGTCAACAGATCTCGTGACACCTTATAGAATGGCGCACGGATTCTAGATTGGCGAGATCTTACCCGTGAATCCTCATATTTTGTTTCGAAATTATATCCGCTGGTATCCTCACTACTGAGAAGTTGTCTTTGTTTACTTTGATTCTCGATGTCCTCATATCTTTTTATATTAATGAGCAATTCCTTAAGAGACTTGCAATTTGCGGCCAGTAGCGAATGAGCCATAGCCTTGTCTCCCAATCCCGACAAAATATATTTGATCGTCTCCTCCTCTTTCATTCCAATTTGATCGGCTAACGCTGCTACATTGTAAAAATAATTTTCAATGCACTCGTCCTTCCTCTTTCTTCTCGTCATAATTTTTAGCAAAATTGACGTATTATCTTTTTGCGAAGGAAAGGCTTCACTGAAGTTGTATTTTAATTTGGTCTCAGGTGGTAAGAGCACTCTGGTACCACACTGGTACCAGAACTTTGCAGCTCCTTACAACCGGAATACTGCATACAGCATAGTACCTGCTCGTCCCAGCCATATACCGCGCGCAAATTATCGATGTTCTTTAACCAGTCAACAGCTGAAAAAGATCCTTTTCCTGGGTCAAACATCGGAATGAGGAAGGCCACCTCAGTCATTCCAACTCGAAAATGGCTTTGCTGGTCGTTACCATTGTCTGTGTTTCCTCGCGAATTTGTCAATGGTACATCAAAAATATCCCGCGAGTGGTTAGGCGATTTTCCGCGTTCCCACAAGTCTTTCTCGCGTCTTAACCTTTCGTTTTCCCTTCGCAGAAATTCTATTTCACTAATTCCACCTACCTCGAATACCGGGTCCCCGTCGGCATTTCTACCAGCCCTCCCAACATTACCGTCATCCATCTCCACCTCCAAGCAGTTCCTCCTGTTGACACTGTCTTAGTCACCGTCACAATTAGCACAATCACTTTATTGGCCTTAATTGGAATTGCACTCCACTCAATTGTATGATTTGCACAATTCACTAAATCACTCACAGTCACCTCCTTGTGCACTTGTTTCTAGTTTGTTAACGGGCGCGAGCTCTGGTACAGCCCGGCTAAAACTGTACCCTCCGTGGTTTGCGGCCGCGCGAGCTTGAAGGCTAGCTTCGCGGTAGTGTGGGGGGTTGCTTTAAAAAGCCGCACTTTGCCATGGAGGCGAGCTGCCCGCAACGAATTTCTCGCGCTGGACAGGATCGACAAAATCGAGGGTAAGGGAAAGGGGGTTTGGCAGGAGGAACCCCTGTTCCTACCTGTGAATGACTCTCCGACAAGCGGGGGGGATCCTGATGGAATAGATCCCCCTTGGCCTAGCCCCAACCGCCCAATGACCTCACTGTGGCCCAATCTATTTGGGGAGGTCCCTACTTAAAATTTAGAACGCTAAAACCCGACGAGAGGAGGCTAAAAGAGGTAGAGGGGTGTTATGGAACAATTAAATTCCAATTACATCAGGATCCTACTTTATTAGAGAATTTCTCTCTTCAATTTCCTCATTCTAGATACAACCAAAAGTCTTTTACATGCTATGACTTAGAAATAACAAAAAAAAAAAAAGAAAAAAAGTGGATATAACTATACATAAAAACCTTGTCCTAGCAATGGTTACATTGCTACTGGTGTGGGTGATGTTGCTGCTGATGAAGGTGAAGGGGGGTGTCCACGTTTTACCCTCGTCAGTTCACCCCTCCTGATGTCTCGTACACTTTTTTTTTGTAGTTATTATACTTTGGCTTTTACTTTAATATTTTATTTTATTTTAATTCAGTCTCCTTATTTATTTATCTTCGTATTTATTTATTTTCTTTTCCTTTTTTTAATTTGTTTAATTATATTTTATTTTATTTATTTATGATTTTATCTCTTTTATTGTCTTTCTTTTTTTTTCTAACACGTTACTTCTTATTTTATTTACAGTTCCTTCCTTATTTGTTTAATTACATAGTTTGTTTTTGGTTTATTTATTATTTAGTTTCATATTATTGTTAAGTTAATATTCAATTAGTGTGTTGTGGTAATATTCATTTATTTTTCTTTTTTTTTTATTATAATTTATTAAACAGCGGATTACAATGGCGTATTACACTAGATATAAACTCCTCTTGAGTTTTTCGGCAAAGTGCGAACTAATTGATTAATTTATTGACCAGAAGATTACTGTTACAATGGGTATAAACTCCTCTTGAGTTTCTCGATAAAGTCTGAAATAATTTATCACCGGATTACTGTTACACTAGGTATAAACTCCTCTTGGGTTTTTCGATTAAGTCCGAACTAATTTATCAGCGAAATACTGTTACACTAGATATAAACTCCTCTTGTGTTTTTCGACAAAGTCCGAACTAATTTATCAGCGAAATACTGTTACACTAGATATAAACTCCTCTTGAGTTTTTCGACAAAGTCCGAACTAATTTATCAGCGAAATACTGTTACACTAGATATAAACTCCTCTTGAGTTTTTCGACAAAGTCCGAACTAATTTATATATTTATTGACCAGCGGATTACTATAATATGGTTTAATTTTCAAATTTATTGAATGACGTCTACGGCGACTTGCCGACTCTCCGGCTAATTAACGACTTGCTGATCGGTGGCTCTAACTGCCGCCAGCTAGACCCCAGGGGAGCTTTTCCCGGTAAAGCTCTCCACACGTGCCGGCGCAAACGGCTTACTTTGTTGCCGCACAACAGCGATGGAAAATGCTTCCGTTGCATTTCCCATGCTTTGGCGGTAACTTGAGAGAATTGTTTTTCGTTGACTTCTTAACGGCTGCGCGTGTACATTGGAATTTGTCAACGCAGCCCTTAAGTTCTCGGACAAACAAAACTCTCAAGTGGCGTAACTCGAGTTGAGTTCTATTGGTGACAATAATCATTGAAGGAATTTTTCAATGATTATTGAAATTTTATCTCTCCCTTTACTTAGAAATCATTAGTTTCGGCAATCATTTTCCGATAATTGCCCAAACCAATGATTCGGGGAAAGATGTGCATATTTATTATGCAACATTATTTTAATTTGTCTATTTTAACTTTTTGTTTTTAACTTAAATTTCTTTTCCACTTTTTCCTAATTTATTCAATTTTTGGGAGTTTGTTTCGATTTTAAAGATTTTCAATTCTAATTGTAGGGAGGCCACCAAAATTGTAGTTCTCCGTTACAGTCGTTGCTTGGCAGAGTTTTCTTAGACACTTCCGGAGAAACATAGGTCAGTGTTCGCTTTTAAATAGCGGCCCTGGCTGACAACAACTCAGAGCCAACCTTCCACACTTTTTCCGCTGCCACTGCCATTGACGCCGTCCCAGCCGACGCCAACAGCTTTGCTCGATTCTCGTTCAAAGCCCTTTTTTGATTGGTGGATACTATGAGCGGTATTTTTTTGATACTGTAGTATCTTGTTAGAAGAACGCGGCGGATTGGTGGATGGGATCGCGTCAGACTGTACTGTTAGGTTTTAATTTTAGTCTGTGGGTACAGCCGCTGACAAAATATGAATGATATGGTTGAGGAATATTTTTTTCCCAAGGCAATTACTGTAACCAAAATGTTCTGCTTGGTACTTTATGAGCACTTAGCAGTTAACATTTGGTTTGAGTGTTCTTGCATGCAGGCTTATGTGACTTGCATAGCACATAATTCAGGTGATTTTACCTGTCTGAAAAGGTATGCGGCGAGGAGGTGGGGTGTTCCGCCTGTATTGGGGCAATTTAATGCAGCATGTTAGTTTTTTCCTTTTTTAGGTACCAATCTCCGTAGGGCAAGGCGTGTATTTTGAAATTTAGTTTTGCCGAGCTTATGCTAGGCGATTTAATGTCGCATTTGGATATTCTTTTGCTGGCACCAATTTACCGCGGGTGCGACAGGATGAAGGCTTAATAATTTGCAAGCTCCATGTTGGTGACATCAATTGCTTCGGTTGTATTACCGCGGCAATTGATGTCAGCAACATGGGCTGATTAAGCTGACCATAACAAGTATTCCGCACAAAACCTGCACAAATATTCGCACTAGTTTTTTCTTTAAATCATCTTATTATGTTACCCCACACCTGGAATTATAACACGCCACGCACTATGAAATTTCGACAAGACTGTTTAGAGACATCAACCCGCGACCATGCGCGTTGGTGCATGAATCCAAGTGTTGCATTTTATATACTGCATTCGTGTCTTACTAGAAGCAGGGATAATATTTTGGGGAAAAGGATAGCCGAAGCCGTCTATGCATGGCATCTATGAGTCCGCCCGAGCAGACAAAGAGTCATAAATCATTGCCGAGCGTACCTCTTTTCTGAGTCACTCAGCGGACCAAGGGTCATAAAATCACCATCTGCCGAGGATCGCTCACTGGGACAAAGGGTAATTAGCATCTCTGTGCTCGAGGGATATTTTAAGGAAGGCAAAGAATAAAACGCATTCACACCTCTAGCTACCTAACTGCCGGCCAAATAAACCTTTCCCTAAATTCTTCAAACACTCACGATGACTCATCCTTTCTATTTATGCAACACTCTTCCTTGCAAATGCGATCACCCATGGTCACGGGAAGACAACCAGTCTTATTAAGAATATATGAATATTAACCAGGACGGGCTTTTGCCTGGATCACTATTATAGTGTATATAGTATAAGTAGACTAGCGCAATTACTACTGTATTTTTAACAAAATCTCATTTTAAGTAGCCGAACCGACTAACCCGCTATTGCGCCCTTCTCATACTGAATCTCGTTCTGAGGCATTGCCAGTATTATCGTTCCTGTGTCGATGTTTTTTTACTTTACTGTACTTATCACTGAACTGCAAACTATAGGGAACGGGCTGTCGACTCAATCCGCATTCACTCACAATAGCGGGCTGTCATATCCTTTCCATATGTGGAAAGGACCGGCAGTATTTGGCTTTTTCTGTACAACGGGCTTTTGTGTACAACTTCATTCGACCGTTACATTCGGCCTTCCTGACGCAATCACCGTCCCGGTGATTATTAGCGTCCTCAATGCAGCAGATGACCTAACCGGTGGCTGCAGAGAGGTCTAACAACCAAACTTAACACACACCAGCAGGACACACACAATTTCAAAGAGCAGCTTCTGATCATGATGCGAGTAGTTAGAGTGGTTGAAAAACCAAACCGGTCACTCGCAGATCACAGCCCCCTTCTCAAATTTTCCTCTTCGCTTCCTTCATTTTGGTAAAGTGATAACAACATTTTAGATCCTTACCTGGATATCTCCAACTCCATTCCCAAGCAGTGGTTACCCAACGAAACAGTCGGAGTGAGGTGCCTTGCCACTTTAACGATAGTTTCAGTTCAGTTCAGTTCAGTTTCGTTACAGTTATCGTCAGTTCGTATTTGTAAACGTTTAGGTACACTCTCTATCTTCACATTCGCTTATATATTCGCCATGTTAAAATTATCTTTCTTCAATAGGGAAGTCAACTAAATTCATTCTGCCTTTTACCATTTATTCTGTTTCCCTTTTCTTCATTTCTCAGTATTATTATCATTATTTCTCTTCCAGACATATACCTATCTCGAAAATGAATATTCCAGCAAATTCGTGTGCTCTCAGCAAAACAGTAAAATTTCTAAAATTAAAGGCGTTCTTCGCCAAAGGAACAATAAATATTCCCATTGTATTTAATCTACATTATTTACTCTGATTCCTCTACGTCGGTCTGCTCTAGACCTTCCTCGCTTAATTTAAGCTCCTTTAAGCTGCACCACGGCTTCATACGTGCTGCCGTATACGTGGATTGAAAAGAACGGCTACTAACCTGCACACCAGGAGGATCCCTTATGCGGTACCTATCTTTACCTAAGACTTTGTCGACAACGTAGGGGCCTTTATATCTCGGCATATGCTTTCGCGGTTGACCTGTAGCTGGAGACTCGCTCTTAATTAGAACTAAATCACCAACAGCGTATGTTCGTGGACCACATCTTTTTGCGTTTTCCCGTTGGACCTGCTTGTTTCGGTTAAGTTCAATATTTTCCGCGGCTCTTTTCCTAAGTTTGCAAAGAGGTATCGAATCTTCTTCATCATTAATTTCATTATGAAGCGCAGCCGTTAATTCATTATGAAGGACTCGTTTTGGTTCGTAGCCCAATAACAATTTTTGCGGAGTTTGACCCGTTATACTGTGGGACAAGCAATTCAGTCCCCACTGTATGCTCTCCAAATGAGCGTCCCAATCTCGCCAGTCTGATCGAGCCGTAGTGGCGGCTATAGCTGCTGAAATGGTACGGAAGTATCTTTCTATCTGTATATTCGCGCGAGGGGTTTGCACTGCTGTCTTTGCGTGCACTATATTATTGGTCGAACAGTATTGTTGAAACGACTTAGAGGTGAACGCTGTACTTCTATCTGAAACAATTTTTAATGGAGATCCAACAAATTGGGATAATTCTGCTAAGATTTTCACAACAAGATTGGTTGAGGTAGTTTTCACCGGTCTTAAAATGACGAACTTGGTAAAGGAATCTACAATACCAACCAAATACATATTTCCCTTACTACTTCTGGGGTGGGCCCCAAATGGTCAATATGTATGGTATTAAAAGGAATAGGTTCCGTTCGAGAAGAATTCAACTTAAAATGAGTTTCGTTCTTTCCTCTTTTATTGTAAGCACAGATTATGCAATTGTCGATATATTTTCTTACAAAACCTCTCATTCTCGGAAACCAATATGTCTTTTTGATGTGAACTAAGGTACGATCCAGTCCTAAGTGGCCAAACTCATCGTGAGAAGTTCTCACAATATGCCACCGTATTCCTTTAGGAACTACAAACCTCAAACCATCAGAGGTTTTACAAAACAATTTTTCACCCTTCATCTCATAAGTCTGTTTCATATGTTTGTGTTTCCTATCTTTTTGATCCGATAGAATGCGAATTATCTCGTTTATTTCCCCATCTTGGCGTTGAAAACTGACGACCCATTCTTCCGCGGTAAGACTATGGACATTTCCGGGTGTGAATTCGGGTATTAAACCGACAACCTCGTTAGCTCCCATCTGATAGGGCAAAACGGACCGAACTTCCTGCGACGCCAATATACCGGAGCTAATTTCATTCTGTTGTATCGGCCCCACTACACGGAGTGGGGTAACATCATTGTCGCTATTAGAGATGTTAGTTAAAGCTTGGTTCGGAGCACCCGAGCCATCAGATGCAACACCTCGTCTGGACCCTACTGGTCCTCGTGGTCTACCCGTCCTTTTCATGTTATTTTATAAAAATTGCAATACTTCCGAAGAATAAATAAAATGACTTATTTCTAAAATTTAATTATTATCAAAATATGAAAAGTTCAAACTTAAAGAATAGCGCACACTCAATTTAAAGAAGAGCACACGATAAACAAAAGAAACGCAAATTCAAAATTCAGCAAAACGAAAGAAGAAAATTCACTTTATCTATCTAATTCAAATACGATAAAAACTAAATTAAAAGAATATCAACTAACTGGGTACTTAAATGTTTTATTTTTCAGTACTCTGTTTTTTTTTTTTTAGTCACTGTCGGCACCTCACTATGAAAATACTTATTGCCACTGCGGTCCAGACTACGAATTAAAACAAAAAATTAGCGACTTTGTTCCTTTAGAACGCAAGAGGTGATCTCATTCCAAAACACAAAAGATGATGTCATCTTAGCTCTCCATATAAGGCAACAAAACAAAGGAAATTTGCCTAGCTTCATCCTTGTCAGACTCATTGGCCTGCACACTTAAATTAATCAAAATCACCCGGAGCAACAAAATTTTTTTTTTCCCACAGGACAAGGGTAATCCCACTTCTGAGTTAAGGGGGGACATCACAGTAAAATTTTCAATGTTTCGAAAAAAATTTTTTTCGCTTAAAAGGTGCTTTAGGGTCCTTTATATAATATACCAAATGATGGAATACGGCAAAAGTGTCCGAGTGCCCAAATTTTTCATTCTGCGGCAACGCCTCTCAGGTATTTTCATATGGTTTCTCAGTACTTAAAACTTTAAACGCGTTTTTCTCGAAACCACTTTTTTTGAGCTGGCCGAAGACATAACTCGAGCAAATCTTTACCGATCGACTTGAAATGTTGACAGTAGCTTCGAAATATCTTTCTCCACGGAGCTACGTAGGATTTTTATTTTATATGGCTTACTTTTTTTTTTATCGACGATTTTATGGCGTTTTTTTGGTTAAAAATCAAATTTTTTTTTCAAACATGCACCATTTTGTGAAAAATCAATATATCGAAAAAATCCTACGTAGCTCGCTAGCTGTTGTTATGTGGAAACCAAAAAGTTTTGGTTTTTTCTTCCAGGTCAAAAATTAAGGAGTCTACGTCTTCGGCCATCGACACGGTTTCAAAAATAGGCGCCTTGGGGCATATGCTGCGCAGCCGCCATTTTTAAATATTTTTTATTGAAAAAATTACATTTTGTACTTTTTTAGTATTGCTATAAAACCTACTTTACAGTTTTTCGATTGATACTTTTATTCAGCCAAAATTAATTCCCGAAAATATGCCTATTTTTTTGTGTGCTACTGTGATGTCCCCCCTTAATATAAGTAGACTAACGCAATTACTACTGTATTTTTAACAAAATCTCATTTTAAGTAGCCGAACCGACTAACCCGCCATTGCGCCCTTCTCATACTGAATCTCGTTCTGAGGCATTGCCAGCATTATCGTTCCTGTGTCGATGTCTTTTTACTTTACTGTACTTATCACTGAACTGCAAACTATAGGGAACGGGCTGTCGACTCAATCCGCATTCACTCACAATAGCGGGCTGTCGTATCCTTTCCATATGTGGAAAGGACCGGCAGTACTTGGCTTTTTCTGTACAACGGGCTTTTGTGTACAACTTCACTCGACCGTTACAGTCGCCCCGTTTCGCACTTATTTTTCAACTGCCCCCGAACTCGTCTGATCCCTTGATTTCCATTTTTTCCCGGTGTCCTGCCTACTCCCCGGAACAACTTGTTCCCCCTACAAGTAGCGAACTAAGGCAGGGGTTACAGGTAAATTTCGACCACACGTAATGTTGAATCAGGGGGTTACAGGATCAAGGGCAATGGTGTGACGGCAAGGGTGTTGTTTTGTATTTGGAGCAAGTTCCGGTCTTGCGGAGTTTTTGTTGGCTCCCAAATCGATCAGAAAGGTCAAAATTTCACCATTTCGTGTCATATACTCTAAGTAGGGGACACTAGAGAGGCCAGTGTCATACAACTTTTTTCCTGGCTGACTTGTTTAATTTCCTCGTATTCCTCGGTGTACTCATCATTAATTTCATCTTCGCAGACTTGGGCATATTCTTCAGATGATCATTTCTCCGTGTTTAGGAAATTTAGGTACCATTATAAAATTTCTCGATGTGGGGGTAGTACCAATTTGTGGTACCTAGGTATTCCGTCCTGGAGTTAATTGTTGACGGGAATATCTCCTCACAATTTGTTGGATTGACGACTGGCTGTAGAATCTCGGGTTACCTGAAATCTTCTAAATCTTCCCATATAAAAATTGGAAATAAAACGCTTTGTAACTTTCTGATACTTTTTATTTAGATGTTCTTGCTATGAATATCGATTGTGAACTGACTGCTGCGCCAAGTTCATTTTTTATTTTTCTCTTAAAACCTACTCTTCTCTAAAATTTACAATCGACTCCTACTACGCTCTCTCGTTAACTTACAGTAAATGTTGAGTGGAATTTACAGTAGTCATAGCGACCGACTATGAAATCTAAAGGAAACATATTTACACATTGATACTCTACTTAATTTTGCTATTTGTATGCGGCCGAGGTGTTACACGTTACTTCTGCGCATCTCTCAATAAATATTCACAATAATAAATTTTGAGATTCTACATCTAATGTAGTTTAGATAATCCGCCACATCGAATTTGGCTTCTGAATATTAACGCTACTAAAGTTTATATTTTGGATCTCCAAACATGAGGCGTACGCTTCCGGAAGCATTTGAGCTTTTTGTATGGTGAGTATTTTTAATAATTCGCCATTCACACCTCTAGTAAAAACGTCGAGAGTTCTAAATCTATGGCTCTCTATCAGCGCTTCCACGGTTTCTTTGGAATAATTTTCGGTTTTGAGTATGTTTACTATGAGGGAAAACTGATGATTAACTTTGGCGTAGAACTCGTCTAAAGTCATTCACCTTGATATAACCGGTTGAGCTGGTGTTCAAGGGTGCGAATGTCGCGTTTGTCTGCGTAGTGCAGAGATAGACACCTTTTCATCGCATTCCAGTCATCGCCAAATATGTTTGTTATGTCTTTCATGTAACAACCAAATAAGTCAGGTACACAACGATTGTATGGTTATAGATTTCTTTACTAATTCACAACATTCTATAGTTCAAAAACAGCAAGTGATACAATGTCTAGTTAGGTCTTAACGCTACCGTGACACAGTCTAGAGTGAAGCTCCAACCGTTACACATATGGCGTGCGCTCACACATACTTCCTCACACACAAACCTCGTCAGCTATGCTTACACCTGCGCGCTTACCGCTTACTCGCATACATCACAATGTTGTAGGATAAAGGGTGACGTCTACTGGGCCAGTGTTGGCATTAATCCATTAATTAATTAATTTGATTGATTTCAATCAGATTAAATTAATCATGATTAAAATAATCTTAATCATGATTAAATGATTAACTTTATTATAAACTAATACATCCATCAATGTTGACAATTCTACGTAAAAGAAATACAGTGGGTGATCAACGAATTACGATCACTTTGAAAATTTTCACGATTTCGACTTTAATTAATTTTGAGAAGAGCCGGAATTTTTCTGGGTCGATCACTGCATTGCTATTTATGACTTCCAGTATGGTAGCGATCCGGTGGATTAGAGTTTCGTCGACTCCCGTTATTGCACTTGTGACCTTGCAATCATTGAAAAAACGTCTGGCAGTGTTGCCATTATTTGAAGATCCGTAACCCTGCTTAACGAAGTCTACTTTGATGCCGACTTTCTCAAGAAACTCTTTTTGAATACGTTTCTTTTCGTTTTCGTGCATGACTCGCGTGTATTTTGTAGTCCTCCATTTCTCAAAATTCTGGTTGTAGGCAATGTGAAGTATGTATTCCATACACTTGATTCTGGCGTGTAATGGAGAGATACCAAATTCGAAAGCATTCACATTAAGAGGTTTTTGTTGGATTTTTGCCAAGTCGTTCATTTCCGATGGTAGAGCTCCGCATATGTAGCAGGCACTTGCAGACTTCGTATTTGTGATGGTTTGAGCTTCCTTGCCGTCCAACATTGTCATCACCAGAATATGTCGAATACGGATGACATTAATGCCGATCACCACTGTTTATATCGCGAACAATTAGTTTATTGGCCGCTCCTGCGAAGACGATCACAATCGAAGAGTTGATCGTTGCAGATTTTGATGTGGGTACTTGGACCGCACAAATGCTGAAATGTGCACAGGTACTAAACCCGGACAAGATTAAATGGAATTCCTGCAAAACAAAACACAACAATGTCTGCAGCTCACTGCACTGGTTTGGTCGATCTGGGCGCTGGTGATTCTAAGTCCTGGTGGCTGACCACTGATGATCCTACGTCTCGGCTACTGGTTGCTCTGGTCAAGATGAACCTAAGTTCTGGTTGATAGGTGCTCTTGTCAAATCGAAGTGAAACGCACTAGTTCTTGATAGTAAGTGAGTAAAACTTTATTCAGCTCAATCCCTACTTAGCATCTAACAATTGGTTCTGTAAACAATATTCCATGGAGGGAGAAAACAGTCGCATCAGCATAAAATTCCATTGCACGGTTCTCTCTTGGATAAGCTTGAGAGCCGCGGGATGATAACGAAAAATTCCTGTGGCAGCAAATTTGTGAACACTGCATAAGTGGCAGCGCAATGATATGCGATACGCAGTGAGCTAATGAAAAGTGCTTACGGCAGTGAAATAAACGAATTCTCGAAACTGTTTATGCGATGGAACCCCATGTTGAAGAATGTGTACAATGGTTATTACAATGAGACTATTCTTATTTTTTGAAAAACCAAACAAATATTGGTTAAAAATTGGCCACACTGAATGGGGCCGATTCCAAGATTAAACAACCACCTTGGTAGCTTCCAACTTCTCTATTTCTTCCTCAACCCGTTTTTTTCAGCTCGCACCAAATCAAGTGTCTCTTTCTGGAAACTATATCTCAAGGCGCTGCAATGTCTTGTTGAGCAAGGTCGGCCATTTGCCCAAATCGATCCATTTTGATCAACATCAATTGGGATTGTGAGCTTCAGAGGAACTATTGACGTTATGAATAAATTCGAGTCACTTATTTCGTAATTGTTGATCGAATATTTTTGGGCAAATTCACTTTGGCCTGCGGCACCGTCGAATCCCCATTTCGTCGTCAATATTAATTCATGATTATTTAATTTTTCTAGTTCTTCTGGAGGTTTTGTTTCCAGAATTCGTTGCGCAGTATGGTCAAACCAATTCTGCAATGGGACCATTGCGGATGTTTCATTAATTGACATATTTTCAGGGTAGCACTGCTTCTTTGAGAGGATAAATTTTTTATAACTTGGAAATGCATGACACCCAAGGTCTTTTAGTGCTTGTCGAATAACCTCGTACTGATATTTTGTCAGGTTGGCCTGGAGAAATATATCTAATGCCTGATCGGCTGGCAAAGCTTCGGGTTTATCGTGGTCTTCATGTGTCGCAGCTGCGTTAATCAAGCTTTGTTGGTACGATGCTTGAAGGCTGCGTATTTTATTCCTCTTGCTACTTTCACCACAATCATCAAAGTCTTTACTTGGTCTCCCAACACATCCTATGGATTCCTGGTTTGGTATGTTGAAAACATATTCATTTTCCATCCACTCGCTGAATTTTTTTTTTGAACCTCCCCCGGTCCCGATTTAACATATCTTTTTTTTTTTGTATTAAAATGAGGCAAAAAACTCTTGCTTAGAGTTGTCAGTATTGAAGAAATGTTTTCCTCGTCAAGTTCAGGATGATTTTGTCGAAGGAATACGTATGCATAGCTGGAGTTGTTTTCCCTGACCTTTTGTTGAGGGGAGCGTGCTGTCGGTTGTTCCGTTGGGGTACGAGGGGGTTGCGTGGACCTTTGCACGGACTTATAAGATGGTGATACACAAAATATCACTTCTTGCACTAACTATACTTTATTGGGAAGACTAATATAACAATTTTCACTTAACTTTAATACAATAACTTAGGGATTTCGCCCGCGACTTATTTCTTACGACCTTCCTTGACTAGTTCTAAAATACAACTCTCCTAGTTAATTCTTGACCGAACTTAAGGTCCGGCCAGAATTTAGGAATCGGGGTGTAACCAAATGTTCCCCCCGCCAGTCTGATCGTTCGAAACTCAATCAGCTCCTGTTAAAATTTCTCCCATCTCTTTCCGCGGTCACTTGCGCCCACGCTGCATTTTCCGCCCTTCGCGACAGCAAGCAATGACGCGAGTTTAATGTCTGTTAGTAGGATTTGTTAAAAATAAAAACAATCGGTTTTATCATTTAAAGTACACTTTTTATTTAAACAGTTTTCTTACAAATACCGATTTCTTACAACACAACACAATTATTCTTTGGTCACTCTTCGGAGTTTGATGCGGTCTTAAGACTAACTATTATATACTTCGTTGTCGTGGGCATGCTCTGCGATAAAAGTAACCAATGCTTTTAGGTTGGTTTCACCTTTTATCTGAGCCATGGATTGGAGGCGCTCATTACGGAGCCCAGCGGCAAACGCTCGAATCGCATTTTGCTGGTTCTCCTGGATGAAAGCTGTTCGTGCCTGCGTGTCACCTATGTGATGGTGAGTCGTGCGGTTCAGTTCGGATAGTAACTGACCTATCCGCTGCGCGAAGGCTTCTATACTTTCACGTGGAAACTGCCTCAATGTTCTGAGCTCATCCTGTATTACCAACCTGGGCCTGTTTTGCTGGACCTTAGAAGTTAGCTCTTTCTTGAGTTCCTCCCAGGTGGTAATGTTTTCGTACTTCAGGATGTCGTATGCCCTGCCAGTCAATTTTGTTTTTAATATATCGAAAAACAATTTTTTGTCCGCCTTAGTTTTTGCGGTGGAGAAGAGCAAATCACAACAGTCGGTGAATTGTGCCAAACCTTCTGCACCGCCGCTGTAAGCGAGAATCATGTTTCGCGCATCCGTGATGCTCATTTTATATTTTGCAGCCGCCGGATTTGCGTCCCCGCCAGTTTCAGGCATGGCTGGATAATCCTTCCTGCGTGTTTGCACAATTTTTGCGCGTTTTTAACAGCAGTGGAGGAGGAAGAAACTTGGGTTACGAGGAAACTTGAGAGAAATCCCGATATTCTTGTTCACGAAAACAAAACAAAAATTTCTCACAAGGAAAACTTGGGCTAGCGATAGAGAGCAACAAATGTGTTAATGGCGATTGTTTTTGTTTTACTGGTTGACACGATTTTTCTTTCGCCCACTCTATGGCGTTTTCTTACGACTAACACTTTTTAAATTATACGGCTAACACTTTTAAATTATATATATATATATATGTATTTATATGTTTTGAGATGTGTGATATGAGATATGTGTTTTACGCTTACTTGGTACTCCCTCGTAGACTCTGGAGTTGCTGCAGTCTCCATTTGATGGCCTAGTATGCTTCAAAGTCGATGGTCTCCTCGTTGTCTGATTCTTAATTGAAGGGGCGTTCTAATTCTCCTTGAAGTTCGGCGGTTCGTTGCTCGCGGCGGGTCTCGCCGTTTGGGGTTTCCATCGTTGGGCGTCGGGCGTCCGGGCCGACGTATTTTTTGGGTTTCTTCTACGCGTCGGGCGTCCTGGCCGACGTGTACTTGTAGTTTTACTGCGCGTCGGGCGTCCTGGCCGACCGTGTCCTTGGAGTTTTACTGTGCGTCGGGTGTCCTGGCAGAACTCTTCTCAAGTGCTGGGGCTGCCTGTCTCGGGTGGTGTCCTTACTTCCAGTTCGGAGATGCCTGACTCTGGACTCTCTTCTTTAGGGGATCCTTTAAAGAGGATATCCCACCGCTGCCACCAATTTGTTTTGGGCCCCTACTTGCGGGCGCCAAGGACTAGCAAGTGCTTTCCCAAGTACTTGAAGTAAGAAAAGGGGAGCCCCTTTTTTGGTTACTTTTCGGGCGAACCGTAGCTGCTAGAGGCCTTGCCTTTGGTAGGGGGACTCTCTAGTCAGCTTTGCAATTTAAAACGGGGTTTGGTTTTGCTGCGTTCCAACTTTGCCTGTCTGGTCCTCTGCGGATCAGCTCCTTTTATCCGCTTTCCCCCACCAAGTTTCTTCTAGTTGCCGATACACTAGAATCGATCATCCTCCAAAATCACCCAATTAGAGTTTTCGTCTGTGCGAGCTATGCACGTAGAAAGATATATGCCGGTATAGTAAATAGATAGTTCAAAATCTTCTTTTTAGTTTTTATTTATATATAATTCAGTTTTATAATATATTGATTAGTTCATTAGTTTTCTTGAGATCCCTTATTCTGTTGGTCCCTTTATGTGGTAAGTTGAGTGATTGCTCCTCGTCTTTGCTTGCCTTCAGGTGTGGTGCTATCTGTGATGGATATCGATGGTTAAATCTGTTACGAATTTATTAGTCTTATTTGTTGATAAGATTTAGAAATCTTATTAGATCACTAAATATGACGTCTTATAAGACAATCAACTTAGTTACGAGTGGATTGTGCCTCTGGTTTAGTAGGCAGATTCTATAGTGGTGC
This sequence comes from Neoitamus cyanurus, assembly GCA_947538895.1. NCBI lineage: Eukaryota > Metazoa > Arthropoda > Insecta > Diptera > Asilidae > Neoitamus > Neoitamus cyanurus. The sequence goes on along the minus strand of OX384541.1, from coordinate 32,043,973 downwards.
GTTGCAGATTAACACTCTGCTAGGTTGCAAATTAGTTCTTTGCTTGGTACAGATTAACACTCTGTGAGGGTGCAGATTAACACTCTGCTGGGTTGCAAATTAGCTCTTTGCTTGGTACAGATTAACACTCTGTGAAGGTGCAGATTAACACTCTGCTGGGTTGCAAATTAGCTCTTTGCTTGGTACAGATTAACACTCTGTGAAGGTGCAGATTAACACTCTGCTGGGTTGCAAATTAGCTCTTTGCTTGGTACAGATTAACACTCTGTGAGGGTGCAGATTAACACTCTGCTGGGTTGCAAATTAGCTCTTTGCTTGGTACAGATTAACACTCTGTGAGGGTGCAGATTAACACTCTGCTGGGTTGCAAATTAGCTCTTTGCTTGGTACAGATTAACACTCTGTGAAGGTGCAATTTAACTCATTGCTAGGTTGCAAATTAACTCTTTGCTGGGTTGCAATTTAACTCATTGCTAGGTTGCAAATTAACTCTTTGCTGGGTTGCAATTTAACTCATTGCTGGTGAGACCATAGAAATGTTCTGAGTATTCCATGCATTTGCATGGTCTTATATACTATTTTTCTGGCAACTCCGCCTACTTGGATGATAGCTATGGTGAAATAGGTGAACTTTTCTACTCATGCTTTCAGTAGGCTTTGTCAAATTTCAAATTCTGACAGTGGGCCATGGTGGGTTTATTCATTTTTTAAAGTGAGAAGAATTCTTTAATTCAAAAAATGAACTCAGCTGTTCGTGGCTCGAACATCGTCAAAATTGGGCGTTTACCCTGATTTGCCCATCTAGCGTTTATTATTGGTCGGGGTCAATTCCCCGAGCCGTTCAATACTTTATGCATTGACATTGACAACATGAGGGGTTTTTCTTAAAAAGCTGTAAGAGGACGCATAAGGCGGCCGCTTACAACAATTATATGAATTTTATGATGAAATTAACAAACATTAATTTCCAAATTAAAACGCAAGGCTTCAATACAAATTGAAATATTACAAAAAGTATACGCGTACAGAGATACGATAGTAAAAATATTTTTCAGAGCCTAAGTCGAGCGAATCGGTCCGTTCAGTTCGGCGATCTCAAACTGAGTGCCCTCCTTTTCTTAGGACTCCCTATTTTCCGCAATTTTGGAAAAGAGTCCCGTAAAATATCCACATCTGGTCAGCAGGCCCGTGCTATTGGTGCAATAAAGTTTATTGCACAGGATTATGGGCTGTAGACGGTCTTGGTAATTACTTTTCGGGAAATTCCCAGGTTAACCCTCGGCTACTTAGTCCTCAAAGGAAAAACCTATGCTCACAAATCTAAGTTTTTATGTTAATCTTGTTCGTGAGCTCTGAGCTCCGTCTGGGGTCAATGTATTGTGGGTTGCACTTCGTCGCCTCGGTTGGTGTTAAGTTATCTAACGTAACTCGTGCACCCTCATTTCGGGTCACTCATCTTGTTGCAGAATAATTTCTGGGCGAAAATGCACTTGAGCAATAATCGACTATTTGTCAGGTTATTGCTCTGGGCACTAAAGTGCATTTAGACAATATTTTGTTCGCCGGAACAAATTATTGCCTAAGCCGTTCCGAGATTCTAATTATTATTATTTTTTTATATTTAAACTCTTTATTGATTTTTATGAATTAGGCCACGCAGGGCCTCTAGCATAAGTTACATTAATTCTTAACCTAGAGAAATTGTAACTTGTTCACCAGTGCGGACAAGTTATGTGGCTTCAATGGTTATGGTAGATTTCCGGCGCGTGCTGGCTGCTGCTGTTGTTTCTGGATGTGGTGATACTAGGCGCAGCTGCCATTGTCCTGGTATTTCCTTTTTATTGACCTCCGGTAGTCCTTCAACAGCTGGTAAACCAGATTTATCCCGACTAGTGCGGTGAGGATAATTAGAGTGGTTTCAATCCTAGTGGAATTTATGTCAACGGTGTTGACTACCACCGAGTTGATGACTTCCCCGGTGTTGTCCACTTGTTTCGTCTGTTGGTGTCCCATGGTTAGTTATATTGGGTAGTGACTTAAGGTGCTTATAAGTGATTTTCAAGGCGTCACGATGCCTCAATCTGCAGATAGAATGGCCAGTCGTTCAGGGATTCTAATGTTTCCAGATAATTTTAATTTCTTCGGCATGTAGCTTATCTCTTGAGATAAGTCACATGCCGGTGCTGTATACACCCCGGGTATTTAAAGGTGCATCAAACAATTAAAATCTTGAGATAACTCGGTAGAAGGACTGGTTAATAAAAAGGACGGGTTTATAGTTAAGGTACCCTGGGCCACAGGGCGGAGGAAATAATTGTTAGGGAGCGGGGATAAACTTGATGGGAGAAACTGTTGTCTTCGGTTGAAAAAATCGTTGAATGTGGAGCGAAAAGGCTCGGCGAAAGTCGAGGACGGGAACTGATGTCTTCGGTTGGAAAAACGTTGAACGTTGAGCAGAAAGGCTCGGTAAAAACTTGGTAAACTCGGTGTAACGGTCACGGGGAAAACTCTAAGATCCGATGTAATGGCACAACTTGGGAAAAAGGGTTTAATTTTGGAAAGGTAAATATGGGGACAACCGTGCTGGTTGCGAATCTGGATGCAACTGCCAATTTGCTCTCTGCCAAATTGGCTTGCACTCACAATGCACTTTTGCATTGCATTCTTCCCATGAATCGTATAGCCACTTTGTAGTCGCTTTGCCTTGCGCTCGGCTTATCTCTGTTCGAACTGTTGACGTGGCGTCTGGGTGGCTGGGCACCAGCGGTGTCTTGTGTCCGGCTGTGGTGGGTACAAAATGCTGACGCGCATTTTGTTATCTCCCGGTCTGTCGGTGCTGGCTGGTATGCGGGAAGATATTTATCGCTGATTTAGCGATATTGTTACAATTCGATTTAGTTATCAAGTAACAATCCTCCCCCCTTGGAAAAAGAGAAATTTTCCAAATTGGGGAAAGAATTTTATGGAATAACTAACTGACCCGGCAAACGTTGTTTTGCCATATTAATTATTTCTAGTGAATATTTTGGTAGTTAAATAAAAAATAATTAACTTATTGTAAGTATGTGGTCTTGGGGTCTATGACTGAAAGAGGAATGGAGCACGGTGGACGATGACGGCCTATAAAAATAACAAAACACCAACCATTCATTTTCTTAATTCAATATACTTCATTAACTTAACTGACCTATTTAAAATTTGACTCTTGAAAGTTAAATGTGAATTAAAAAAAGATCCATATTTTTTATCTTATATTTATTTATTTATTTAATTAGCTTCGTACAGAAATAATTTCCAATTACACTCAGCTGTCGGGTATAACAACAAAAAGAAAAGTAAAGAACTCTATAATGAAAGAAAGAACTAACAGTAGGAGGTAGGCAAATTATTTAAGACAGCACGCTTGAAGCATTGAAATGAGCAGTTCAGAGGACCGAATTGCAGCCTATCGTGATTTCGTTGACAACGTAACAAAGGAGAGTGAAAATACACATCAAGCGAAGCATTAGGTGGGCTAAAAATATCATTGTTTCTGCTGTTGAAAGAAGGGACAATTTAAAAAAAAATCAATATCAATCGAGTGTACGATGTTTTTTTTCAGTCTGTCTTTAGCCAACACAAACAAACTGGATGGTTTGCCCACGCGAGCACATGCTACGTATAATTGTCCGTGTGAAAAAGATGGTGTGCCCAAATCTAAGCCACAAACAAACATCGTTTGGCCTTGCGACTTATTGATTGTCATTGCAAATAGCAATCTAATTGGAAATTGAATTCAATTGGCCCTTCTGTGGGAATCATTGGGATTCGTGGCAGCAATACATTTTCGCCTCGGAACTTGCCATTCAAAATGCTGGCTTCGACAATGTTTTTCATCAATATTTTAATGACTAATCACATGCCATTGCACAGCCGTGGTGGGTTCAAATTCCGAAGTAAAATAACCGGAGATCCAACTTTCAGTTGTAGATGGTGCGGTGACATGCCTGGCAAATCCAATGAGTTCAAAAACTCTGTTGGATAATTCACAGCTTCGTTGACATCGCAAACTGTATCGATCGATTTATATGACACCAAGTCGCCTGGCAACAACTGTTGTATCTTGAAATTTAACTCGTTGACGTCCACATTTTTTGCTGCCAAAATGACTTTCTGCATGCCACTCATGATTAATGTATGGTGTGTGTACATCGGGAAATATGCGGTCGATGAGAGTATTTTGCGAATTAATGATTATGCAGAAATCGGTCAGCAATTTTATGCATCCAGTATTTTCATGGACAGCAACTTTTCCATCGCCGATATCTAACAATTGTTTTGGGAATGTGTCAGCAGATGGAGCTTGAAGCATTTGAACGCGCATGTGTACTTTAAGCTGTACTTTTTCAACATTACGCCACAGTGGCGATGATTTCAAGCAAGTGTTGATCTCATCAGCGTACGTTGAACGTGGAATGACGGGAAGTGTTGGTCTGAAATCACCTGAAAAGAGTAACAGAGTGCCGCCGAATAGTTTGTCGTTATTTTTTATGTCTTTCAGTGTCCTAGAGCGTTATTTCGTCGTTGTTATTCAAACGAGGAGCATTCACATCCGTATTTTCAATTCGAAACACAGCCCTATCGCTGCCTTTATTCACATACTTGTAAATGTATTTGATGCTCTTCACCGAACTGCAGAACTCAACATTTACAGCTGCGAGCAAAAAAATAGCAGTGCACATGAGAAGGAACTATAATCGAAAATTACAAGTTTTCTAAACGCAATTTCGAAAAACTTTATTTGCAAACAAAATCAGAACTCCTTAATAATACTGTATTCACTAATTACTTAACATTATTATAGATATTAATTAAACGCAAACGAATATTAACAAAATACCTCAAAAAATAAGGGAGCAAAAAAATAGCAGTGTTAGTTCTTTTTTAGCTTATTTCACAAACAACTTGTTACGAAGTGAATCTGGCTTGCCGCGAGTTGGGCTCGCCGAAGTCCGGGGTTTGGGACGGAGCACCCGCAGAGGAAAACACAGTGGTTTGACTAAGAGCTATTTATTTCTGTATCCTACCATGTACATCTCTACGGCTTAATGCTACGTCGGCTAGGCGGGGTGTTACGGTGCCGGTACGGCGGCGGCTGCTTACAGCTGCTGTGTAGCTGGGCTGTTGCGGCGGCTGTTAGGACGGCTGCAGCTATGTACGCACGGCTGCGCGGACGGCTGCTGTGTTGCGGCTACCGTTGGCTGATCCACTGGCCTCGGGGCAGCTGTTTGGCCTCCGCAGCTGATGGCCTGGTCTCTGCTGACCGACTGAGCGCCCTGAGGCAGAGCCTCCCGGGTTTTTATAGCTGTTCTCCGGTATTACGAGCCACGGGGCTCGTAACAAACTGAAACCAAGCTTCTAAATTTATGGTACTTTATTTAAGATCGTCTTAATATTTCGCAGCATTGTCTTTATTGTTTATAACCGCTGAGCATCGACGCTTCATAGAGTTGACAAGATCCTGACATCTTTTAAGTGGTATGGATTTCCAGGAATTCTCAACTACCGCCCACAGCTCCTTATTACTTCTTGGCTTTGCCTCCCACACTGCCTTTTTTACATCGGACCACAAATTCTCAATGGGATTGAGGTCTGGAGACTGAGCAGGCCACTCTATGACCTCAATCCTGTTGTCCCGAAACCACTGCTTAGCTGTTCTACTAGTGTGTATCGGGTCATTGTCCTGTTGAAAGACCCATTTAAGAGGCATTTCGTACTCGGCGTATGGTAGCATGATGTTTTGTAATATATCCACATATAAATGCTGGTCCATTATAGTTTTAATCCAATATATCGGACCAACACCATAGTAGGAGAAACATCCCCAAATCATGATGCTAGAACCACCATTCCACCATTTTTTTTAAGGTTTTTGTGGTGAATCTAGGATCATATTCGGTATTAGGTGGACGCCTTACGTACTGCCGAGATCCCTTCCCACCGTATGGAACAAAAATTGTGTTCCCATAAAAGCCTTCTTACCGTATGAACACCACATGACAAGTTGAATTCACCTACAATATCAGTAGCCGCTGCGGTAGGGTGAGAGTTGGAGTAGCTTACTATGCGCTTTACAAAAGATGGCTCCAAAATTTTCTTGCGACCGCGTATTTCGTCCTTCCTTTTATAGGTGATTGCATTTCTTATTAATTTAGCAGAACACCCAATAAGTTCCTGCACCTCTTTGTACGTCTTGCCGCAATTTATGAAGTTCTGAATTAAATCTCGCCTTTCTGAAGTACAGTGCTTTCCACGGCCCACTTTTATAGAACAAAAATATGTATAGCTAAGAATCGACTAAGAACATAAAATAAAAGCTCTAAACTTACTTTTATATGAACTAAATTCAATATCTAGGAAGAAATAACGTTTCTATCTTGAAAAGTGTAAGAACTGCTATTATTTTGCTCGTATCAGACTTCACAGTGCGTATCACTACTTGATATATCAAAGCAGAATGGAGATTTTACCGTAACCTTATTGCAACGATACGATCAACACATTGCAAATGATTACAGTTTTACAGTAGAAGCCAGAAAAAAAGCAACATCATAAAAATATTAAGAAGATTCTACATTACCTATTAAGTTGCATCCAACAATATTCCTCCACGGAAATCCAAATGTTTTATATTTTTCTCAGTGGATATCCAAGTGTAGTACGGGTTTATGATTTAAACACCAATTTTTCGTAACTGTTTACGGTTGTTTTATTAAAGCTTTTGTTTTAATCACAAAACTAATTATTATTTGCTGTCCCGAACTAACTCCTCCAAAGAACTCGCTTTTGGTTTATTCCCGACGACCTTTTCAGGTGTAAAGCTTGCGATCAACTCCTGTGTACCGCTCGCTGGGAACTTCGGGTTCCCTGCCAGCCGTTCACAGGTTCTGCTGAGTCCGCGCTTCCCATGCGGCGTGCAACATTGGAATTTGTCGCCGCTTCGTCGTGGGAAACGCTTGTCAGCGCAAATGTTTCCATGCGCGTTTGGGCCAGACGACATCTGATCCGTTGCTTGCGCTATCATGTTTGTTCAGGAATTTAACTGCTGTTTCGTTATTGTTAACAGCGGTTAAATTCCCTGGTGAGATCATAACAATAATTTAAATATTATTGTGTAATGTGTAAAATCGTTACACAACACACTGCTATTATTTTGCTCGCCACTGTATATGATCATTGAATGCTTTGCTCAGCAGAGGCGAATATGGTACCACCCAACGATTGTCAATGCTAATGTCTGCGTTGTTAGTATTTTTCGTAAATGATGTTAACGGGAGCGAGCTCTCAACAGCCCGGCTAAAACTGTTGCTCCGAGGTGTGCGGCAGCGCGAGCTGACAGGCTAGCATTGCGGTAGTGTGGGGGGGTTGCCAAAGCCGCGTTTAGCCTCGGAGGCGAGCTGCCCGCAACGAATTCTCGCGCAGACAGGACAAAAGTATAGGGTACGGAAAAGAAAACAGAGCAGGAGGAACCCCTGTTCCTGCCGTGAATGACTCTCCGAAAGGGGGATCCCGATGGAATAGATCCCCCTGGCCTAGCCCCAACCGCCCAATGGCCTCCCATTGGCCCAATTATTTTGGGAGGTCCCTATGTATTCAGAAAAAAACCCCAAAAAAGAACCGAAGAGAAGGCTGGAAGAAGATTGAAGGGATTTAGGGAGCAAATAAAAAGTTAAATTACAGTATCATTTCTACCTTTACTCTTCTCTTTCAGATCTATTTAATACACTGAATTATTACAATAAGTACAGCTGGCCAGCATGAAAATGAAAATCTTAATGTCAGAAGTGATCCCTACTAATCCTAGCAGAAAACACAATAAATTTTTCTTCTTTTTTTCTTTGTAGACATAAATTTTCCGTTATGACAATAACTTAATGTTTACCCCTGCCAAGAACATATTGGCTCGCCCTTCTTGGGCCTTTCTCTTCGTGTGCCGTGCTACAGCGCCTCTCAAGAAAGTCGACCGACCTCGCCGCGTGCTAATACCCAACTGCTTGCCTGAGTCGTTTACGCACTCCACCAGCCATCCAAAAGCTTTACTTTTAGGTCGGTGTGTGTGCATGATCCCGCAAGAATTGTCAGGCGATCTTTTCCTTATTGGCTGTTCGCCTCAGCCCACACTCATACTATTAAATAGGTTTATTTTTAAAACCATTGGGTAGTACAGTCGATTCAAAATAAGTTACTCATAGAGCAAACTGGGGACGCTTGATTTCAGATTTTGTTACCTTATAAGGCATTCCACAGCGAGCCATTCGTTTGGGAGTTTTATTTTCGCATTTTGAACGCACGGCCAAGGTTACCTTGGTGGCTCGGCTTACGGGTGGACAATTTATGCAGCCGGTTAATGTTAGGCTGTTTGCTCGCTGGTACATGGGCAATTTAATGCAACATCTCAGCGTTTTGCTTTTCAGGTACAAATCCTACGGGGCCATGGCGGGTATTAGGGATTTAACATTTGCCGAGCTTTATGCTGGGCGATGTAATGTCGCATAGGGTTGTATTTTTGCCTGCACCATTTTACAGCGGGTACGGTAGAAGGAAAATTTTGATTATTTGCAAGCTCCATGTTGGTGGCATCAATTGCTCCGGTGGTATTACCGCGGCAATTGATGTCAGCAACATGAGCGGATTATGTTGACCATAACAATGATTGTCCGCCATTATCGGTATTTCTTCGACGATATATTGGATATCCGTCAACATTTGTGATCGTATCGCTAGTGAAATCTTTAGTGGGACCGAATACATATAATTTTGTAATGAAGCTCATTAAGGACTTCAATTTTTGTTTGAACACACGTGCTGTAATGTCATGACGATGTAGTGCATTTTGGCCTGGCAATAGCAAAGATGTATGTAATCTTCTGCCATTTTGGATTACATGTAAACGTGATAAATAAACACGGTCGTCCGTATTCGCGTACGAAAGTCATAACATCCTATATGTATTCTTGCATGTGACGTGGACTGCCTACGTACAATGATGGTAGAATGATAGAGTTACCAATTTCGGCGGTATCGGCTTTGTTCATAATATCGTCTCGCAAGTGAAATTATTCTTCCGCATGCAGCTTCTGTTGATTATATCGTATGGTACATGTCTACCATGAATTGTTGGCAAAGCTCACGACATATTGGGAGGAGGCCTCACATACTAATTTCCGTCCGTTCCGAAGATATTAAATTTGCACTGGTCAATCCAGAGGATATTACGCCATTTTGTCTTCCCCACTCTAATCTAAATGTGTCGTTGCAAAATTTAGTCTCCTCCGTATATTTCTTTTAGTGATCGGAGTTGCATTGCTAGGTGATCGGGCAGATAGGTTGTCCTTCACTAATCTTCGACGAATTGTTCTTGTGCTGACAGTAGCATTCGTTTCTCGCAGAATCATGTTTGAAGACGTAAATAGATTTTTTTTTTGACGCTCGCACAATTTTTCGATCCATAGCTGGGTTCGTTTTTCGTGGACGTCTCTTTGTCTCTTCTCCCTTAGAGCATTTTGGACCATCCCCAAGGAGCAAATCGCAATTTGCGCTATATGACGGAGAGAGTAGCCGTGATTTTCAAAACGCTGAAGCTGAATCCTCTTTTCTGGTGAGCAGTGCTTACCTTGCAATATCATCAGACCATTTTTGAATGTCGTTAGGGCGTAAGTATCGTTAACTTTTTTTTTATATGTTTTTTCTGCTTCAGTAGCAGATGTGTCGAATTTTTACGTCGAGAGAATCAGTCTCATCTACAGTTTTAATTAGTGCTCTGAATTGCTCTTCTTGCCCGTAGCGTATCAGTTTTGAAGCCACGATTTTGGCTTTTCTTCAAATTTAACAGAGCTTTCTCAACTTCGGCTGTTAAATTGAATACGGTTTCCATCCATCTTGATAGGTACCGCAAATATGTATAACTGAATTCTTATAATTTGCTTTATTTTATTTTTTTTTTATTTGTATATTTTTTTTATACTAATAGAGTTTGACTAATTATTTTATACATTTATATTCCTATTTAAATGTTTTCTAACATAGTTTCGACTGTACCTATTAGGTATATACGGTTACTGTTACTATAACGTTTATAAATATGGCTGCTGAGGTGATCGACTGCTGGTACGTGGTGAAGAAGGTGGCCTGCACGTTGTTGAAGCTGCAATTTTCCATCTTACTTCAGTCTACCAAGTTCCTCGAAGAGTGCTGGTCTATTTCGTCCTTCGGTGATGAGGAAGTCGGTAAAATTCCGCGTGTCTCCACGGATTTTCTGCCGCTTAGCTGGTTTCGTCACGTCTGGAATTGTCGGCGTCTGGTTTCTTTTCCTGTACTCGATGGTCAGCGGCTTAGGGTCCTTCTGTCTCAGCTCATCAATGGGGGTTGCCGTGTACGGCTGATGCCTTCTCCTCTGGCCTTTGGGGTGTACTCTAGCTCGTCCTCTACGAGTTGTAGCAAATTCGCAAAGAGCGCCTGAAATTCCTCTACTGTTGTTGGCTCAGCCATCTATGATGAATGCCTCTGTGTTGTGAGCGTCAAAGTACAGTCTTGGTGTCCGGATCAGCAGTTTTCCGTAAGCACAGAAGATTTCAGATTTCAAGTTGCAGGACCGCCATGTAATATATTTTGGATACCGAATGGAATTTGGGGAAACCTAGTTTAGCGCGTCACATAAAAGTGGATACGCGCAGTATAATGGCGTCACACCAGAGGTCGATGCGCACTGAGCACTATGGTAAGCTGATCTAATGTCCTGCGTCAGCCGTTCCATCAACTGACACGGAAAAGAATTTGGCTGTTTTAATCCTTCTGATTATTTCTTGGAATATTTCTTGTCCTATTACTTCTATTAATACTTCATATATCGTGGAAGAGAGATAATTGACTTTGCCAGTGCAACAATTTCCAAAACGTTGCAGGTGGAGTGGCATAAACTCGTCATGCTTCGTTAGGAACTCCAGGATCCCCAAAAAATTTCCATTTCCAGCAGATCCGATTTGTTCGTTGTCACCTCTAAATGGCAACGACCGTTCGCTCAAAAATACAATTGTGTCGTACACGCGCTTCAAGACCTCTCTCCAATATTGAGTTTCCTTATTAATTTGATTTTGCAATCTTGCATCTATGGAGCTACTGGGTCTTGCAAGATTTTTAAACTTGAACTTGAACTAGTATAATCCGCGAGTTGAGCGCAAGGGAGACGCGCCTGATACGCAGTAAAATAAACGACAACAAAAACATTGGAATTCTTAGATGTCACGAGTAAACACTGATACTTACAGAGGCCTCATCTCGCTGTTCGTGGATTTTCTTCAGTAATGTTACTTGCTTCCAAACACTGTCACATTTTCGATGTCAGCTTGGGTCGATGCTGCAGGAGATTCGTGATCATGGGAAGGGCATCTCTCCCGTTTACCGTAAAAATATCTTCCACTTTGGAAGTTCCAAACGAGTTGTAGTCGCAAGAACTTTCTGAAATTTATTTTCACTTTCTTTAGCATTTCGTCTGTTCTTGGCCCCACTTGGCTGATTTCTTTTACCCCTATGTCGATCAACCCCATCACTAGTACCAGAGGTTTTCGTTATGGTGGATACAATTTATTGCGAATTGTTGCTGATTGCAGGCCGAAAACGGAGTATGTTAAACAAGGTTTCCTCAACGACTGCGCTTTGAAAGTATGATCCTATATGTCCGAGATATAGGTGTTCCTATATGCAAAAGAGCGGGAATCCGAAATGCCGACCGCTCATTGGACATAATAAACAGCATTAGAGAGGGAAACTGAAAAGTCGAAAATCTCAAGTCTTGTTCACATAATCGACTCGATTAGAAAAAATTTACTGGAGGAGTGTGGACGCCCCCAGAAAATGTCGGCCTGTGGTTGCCCCGGGGCCGTGCCCCTGATGCCTCGTCCGTCATAAGTTCCGACCTGTGTAGGATGTCCATATATAGCATCCGGAAGTGGTATGGCTGCACGTTCTTTGTGCCAGGTTTAAGGGACTGAACTTTTGCTGTTATTGAGCCTCCTTACAACTTAACTTAACCTGGAGGAGATCTGAGCTGAAGTCGCTGCTCATAGTCATATGGTGCCCGCACTGGATCAGAAAAGTCATATCTGTGACGCCAAATAAACAAGTATAGCGCGCACACTGTTATTAATTGATTGCCAAATATATAAATTAAAAAAAACTTTGTTAGGGTTTTTAAGAAAATTTATTCGGGCAGCGATGCTGCTGCCTTATCAAAAATTATAATTGAAGTCACACAAAACCTAAAACTACGAACTTAAGTACTAGCTGGAAAATGGTGGGAACTGCTGACTGCAGAAGGTGTGCGGTGTCTATTTTATTTATTTATTCGTTTTCGCTTAATGGACTCCGCGGCAGCTGCAGTGTTGAGAATTTTGTCGAGCTTGTTGTTTAATGCGGAGAGTTCCTCGGAGACGGATAGGAAGCAGGAGCAGTTGCTCATGAAAGATTGCACTTTAGCAGCCAGGAGAGACTGCTCGCTGACGATGGAGTCGGAAGCGGTAGCGAGGGCACGAAGAACATGACACGGCTTGACGTCAGAGCACTCATTGCATGTGGAAAGGGGCGCAAAGGAGAGGGACCGGGCGCCACGCTTTAGGCAAACCATGTGGAACGCCTGACCGCAGATACCGTCGCACACGGTAAGATCGCCAGAGAGAGCACCGTTGCATACCTTGCTCATCGTTGGAACCGGACAGTAGTTGGCAGTCGACAGCAGATGACGTGAAAAAACAAGGTGAAGCACAGAAGGCGGCAGGTTGGGCGGCACTTGAACTGCAAACTTCGACGAGTTGGGCTAAGTAGGTGAAGCCCAATCAGCACAAATATCGCGAGCACAGCCGGCAGTTATAAGCACAGCAGGTAATAGATGGTAAACAAACCGAGTTGCGCAATAATACTAGCACATCAAATGACGGGCACCAAGATAGGGGTTGAAACGGTAAGGGGTGGTAACGGCTCAGGTAGAGCCAGTAGCGAGGGCGACGAAGAAAGAATAAGAAAGCGGGAGGTTTAATAAAACACGACTGCACTGCACGACAGTTCGTACTGAACTGATGATGTTAGTTGCGGCATCAGTCATTGGAGAGCACCGCTGTTCAGTTAGCTGAGGCAGAAGGGGAATGATACGAGCAGGAAGCTCCGCAAGCAAACGAGATGAATGCGCTTGGTTATCAGTAAGAGCCGCACGTAATAAGCTCATTTCCTTCGAGAAAGTAGAGTGAGTAAGCAGATTTCCCAAGATGACACGCAGATCTTTGAAATGCTTGATGATGCGCTCGTCTAGGTCGGTGTTAGGCGAAGAAGAATAAAGGGCTGTTAGAGACTTTTCCATGCTTAAAAGTCTCGATTTATGGGCATCGGCATGGTGCACAGCCATTGATATAAGATCGTCGATAACTTTGGAGACAACCTCGATCATTGAGGTGTGCTGACTCAGAATAGTGCTGATGGAATCGTTATTGCACTTTATTGCAAGCAACACATCAGCGAGTGAAATTTTCCGGCATTCCGCGCAGTAATAAACAAACGAGTTCCGATACTCAGTAAGGTAGGTTTGCGCGCGTTTGTTTATACCGGTGCAGGCTGCGTGAAATAAGTTCGCGCAAAGTCCGCTGCAGGTGACCCATTCAGAAGCCGGAAGCAGGGTGGTAATGGTGCAGTTGTTGTTAGCGCAGCAATACTCCATTGTGTAACAGGAACAACGATACGGCGACACAGAAAGTTTCGGAAAAGCACACGTGTGTAACAAGTCGGTTAATATAATTTGGTCCGAGCGCAATTAAAATGCGACCGCACTGCGTGACTGCTTAAACTGAACTTGTCGTTGCACTGGATGTGAGGTCACGTTGTGGGAACTGTCTTCGGCCAGACTGCTGATTCAGCTGTATTTCCCTACAGGTGTCTCACAGGTGAACTTGCTTTAGCCTAAATGGTGTTAACTTATATAATATAAAATCACAGGAACACTAACTGTTCCCAACGATTTATAAATCTTAGTATTCACCTAAAACTCCGCACATAGGAACATAATCTAAAACGACCGGCTGACAATTTCTCCGATTTTCACGAAAAGCTGCCGGCTTTCACGAAATATTCCATCACATTTATTATTTATGCACCCTGTTTCTACCGGCTTACTTACCTCATAATTATGTTTAATCCTGTATAAAACGCAAAATATTTTCCCGGAAAGCATCAGTTGCAACGAAATTTCATACAAAACTGATGAAACGTCGGACCACTTACGCACACATCTAAAAAGCCAATTCACGGCTTTTTGTAGAAGGTTTGGTGCAGCACGTACAGTTGAGATATAAAATGCAGCATTTTTTTTTGCAATGGAGTGTTACAGTAGTCGTCTGCGGCATTGAGTATACAGGGTGGTGTTATTTTATTGAGAGATTTTTTAAGACTTCAAAAGTTCTTGAATTCTTGTTGGATAGATGAAGACTATAGGGGAGAAATGAGGATTGTCAATCAGAGGCACATTTGCATAAATCAAAATTTAATTTTTAAAAGTCTGAATAGTTTTTCCTTATAACTTAGTTCTTTTTTTTTTTTCAATATGTATGTCTATTTACTAATATATTTTTACACTGCACTTATATATTATTGTGATTTAGTACAATCCCTGGCCATTGAATTAGGACCAGTAAGCTTTTATTAAAATTTTGCCTTTCTTTTCTCTAAAACTTTTTACAGAAGCGGGAAATAAGTAGAAGCAAAATACTTTTAGATTCGTTATTTGTTTATTACAGGGAAATGAATAACAATTATTTCTAAAATGTCAGTATTTCGTTGGGCCACCCTTAGATTTAATAACTGCCTTTATTCTCTCTGGCATGCTTTGATAGCATCACTCTATCATTTCTATTATTTCTGCATTATTTTCCCAAACATCTTTAATCTTTTGTTTTAGGATGTTGGGAGTGGGATTAGGAGATGAGTACACTATAGATTTTAGCAGGTTCCAGACATTTTCAATAGGTCGGGAGAATTACCCGGCCAAGGAAGAATCTGGATTTCACAGGTCGTCAGCATATTTCTTAGGGATATGGGACGATGGCAGGGCGCACCATCCTGCATAAAGGTGTCCGAATATCCACAATCCCTTAAGTAATTAAAATACGGAATTAAAATGTCATCCAACACTTCGCGGTACTGTGCGCTGTTCATAGTTCCCTCGACGAAATATACTGGTCCAGGTCCTTCACTTGAAATACAAGACCATATCATGGCTCACGGCTGGAGGATGTTTGATGGTTCTAAGGATGCAATCTTCCTTATACCGCTCTGCTGGCCTCCTTCGAACATATTGAAGGTTCTCCGTTACTTCTTCAAGCCTGCGCTCGTCCCTAAATACCACCTAAACAAAACAGAAAAATAATGTTTTTGTTTTAAAAATTACTTCTGACCAAAAAATAAAGGCAAGCTCAAATAATAAACGCAAAAATCCATGTAAATATTTATATTAAGTATGCTTTACCTTTTTCCAGTCTGCTGCTGTATAATTCTGATGAGTTTTTGCGTACTCTAGCCTAGCTCGTCGCATTGTAGGAGTTAGTTTGGGTTTTCTCACTGGCCGTCTCGACTTAAGATTGGCTTCATACAGACGTCTCCTTAGAGTCCTTGCTGATATTTTTATTCCTTCATCCTGCAGATTTTGTTGCAAACACCTTGTGGAGGAAAAACGGTTTTCGCATGCCTTTTGGGCAATTCTACGGTCCGTTCGGAGCCGTTTTTTTGACGGCGACAATTTTTTCGCTTATTGCTACTTTCGTCTATATTTTCGGTGGCTACTTTGGCAATCCGCATCACCGTTTGATGGGAAACCTTTTCCCTCCTTGCAATTTCACGAAACGAAAACCTTTCAGTCTTTAATAGGGCAATTATTGCCGCCTTTTTTGCCTGACTTATGTCTTTACACTTTCCCATCTTTATTTTCACTAAACTTTCAATTAAAATCACTTATGTGCAAAAATTCACTGAACGCAATACTGACTTCACTAGCTGACAAACTCTTTCCAACAACTTTCGGAAGAATGAGGAAGTTGCAGTATTTCTAATCGATTTATATCCATATCTGAATACCGCTAAAGTCAGGTAAAGGGAAGAGTAGGCCAATTAACACTACCCAGAAAAAAGGATAAGGGGTAAGATTTCCCGAGTACCTGATATTAATTCACCATATCTTACAGTTACACGCACAAATTTTTTATTTGTTTTATTTTGCATGTTTATGACGATGGAGGTAGAAGTTTCGAAGAAATTGGGAAAAATATGAGTGGTCCTAATTCAATGGCCAGGGACTGTACTTATAATGAGAAAATATAATTATTTTCAAGTTAAATGGCCAATAGGAATTCCATGGAATTAAAATAGGAACCAACTACACAAAATTGTGTTTAATGGCAACGTTTCGGTCACTTTGCGTAACCCTTATCAAGCCTATAACATAAAAACGTGAGTTGGAGATAGCTTTTACAATCGTTTTTCCTAAAATTAATAACAATGTTGCAACTGACCTCATGCTATATCATAGTTTCTCTAGTTTTTCATTCCCATCTACACATGTAAATAAACAAGAAGACTAACAAAAATCAATTAAAAACCGTACAGTTTCGGGCTTACGCAGTCGTTAAAATTTGACTATACACTTCAGCGTTGTGTCTAGAACTCAGGTGCGCTAACTAGAGAAGCAATTCTCATTCGGCCGATTGGCCTCCAGCGTCGATACCGTCACGATCGCAAGCAACCGTCATATATGACGCTGAGTCGATCCACATCTGCTCTTTCGTTCATAGCGTTCCTATTTTTTAAGATGTTGGTCATCTCGTGAGCTATTCTTTTTTTGTAATTCCGTTCATGTCTAACTACTTTTACTTTATCATATGCTATTTGGTGGTCAAAGTTCATCATATGCTTAGTTAAGGACGTGTGCTTGTTTGGATGCAACTTTTTGTTATATTGATGTTCATAAACTCGTTTTTTAATGTAACGTTTGGTTTGACCGATATAAATCTTATCACAATTATTACAAGGAATTGAATAAATCGCGTTTGATTTATTTACCGTTTGGTCTTTATCTTTAAGTTTGTCAAAATTACAATTAGCTTTATTCGAATTATAAAACACTGCTTTCATACCGTACTTTTTAAGTATTGGGTGCGAGAAGTATTATATAAATATAATAATAAATAGTTAGAGTCATTATATGAAAAGCATGTCAGTGATATTCATTGTTAATGCTTTTTCTGCGATACTTAACAAATACTGATCTTCTCTCTTCTTCATTATATTACTTATGCTTCTTTTTTTGCCTCGGTGCACATGTGGTAGATTGGTGAAAAGTTTGTTGGGCTTCCAATAAACAAAAAGACTTTAAAACTTGTAGGTCTTGGTATTTTTCCTTTGTCGATTCCAGAGAGCCTGAAAAAGAAGGAAAGAAAATTAAAGCCTAATAAAAACAAACCTCACTAATTGTATCTTACTTTTAAAATTGAATTATAACACACCTTTATATGCAGTATCAGACATTGTGTCAGAGACGTAAGCCTACCACTTTTCTTGGTAGTTATTATGCCCTTTGAATGTAGGCCATTATAATTGCTTCGATGCCCAATATATAATTTTTCAGATGAGCAGTAGACCTCTCGGATTTCTTGAATTTTGAAAGGGCATGATTTATTAAAGGTTTGGTCTTGAAGAAATGGAGACCAGTCTCGTACGATTTGTGGATCTTCTTCAAAATTGATAACTCCGAATGGTGATGGTTTAACCCGTGCATGTGCAATGAGCTCATAGAATTCACAGGGTATCTCCATTTTAGTTTTAAGTTTTATGATGCCAAAATTCTTGTCACACTCCAAGTACGAATGGCGCCGAATGGGGAATGTGATGTCTACCCGTTTCAAAAAATTGCATGTGCAAATAAATCCTCTTTACGATATTGTAATTCTTATTTTGCCTACCACACGAATCACAAAAAATGCTAAGATGTATTACCCTTTTGTCAAGGTAATTGGTAATAAAATGGTGCAAAAATGAAATAACTTCATTTGATCCTTTCTTTGAAGAAGTCTCCGGATAACAATAAAAATATGATTCTCTCGTTGACAAAACATGAATATTAAAAGTATACATAGACAGTTGTCTCCTGTAGTAAACATCATTTGTTGTGATTTTGATTTAGATAGAGAAATCACCGCTGCATTTATTCTATCACAAGTGCTGCAAGTATCCGACCTTGGATATCCAAAGGAAATATTATATTTCTTAAATTCACTTCTGTATGTTTCATAGGACAGCATATGATGAGGATATTTCTCTAAAAACAGTTCATATATTTTCTTTATATCAAACTCTTCAGGTAGATAGATCTTTGAAGTTTTTTTGTTGCTGTAATGACTAGATCGTCCTTTAAAGGATATTAGATCATCAAGTACTTCAGTTTTCAATCTGTTAGGGCGGTTACGGTTATCATGCCTTCCCCTTTTGTCTACTGGTGCTATTCCAGAAAATTTTAAGCTGCATAGATGCAAAACAACAAAATAACCTCAACCTGTTCTTTATTTAATACTTGGTTTTTAGAAGGTAATCGACAGTTTTTTAACTGCATAAGACCACACTAGCAACTGCCCATTTTAGTTTTTCAGCTGCGCAAACCGTTATCAGTTGCGCCTTAGAATACGCCTTGTTAATTACCAATAATTCCTAATAGTTAGTCAGGTTCAGGTGGGAACAGGCTAGGAAGTCAATGGTCAACGGGACTCAAATTACGAATTGAAGTGTAAAAGTGCAATTTTGCAATATTTTATGTTCAGGTACAAGATACTTGAACTGATGAATAATAAATGCGGATATTTAACAGAGCCAAAACGTTTATTTTTAATTAACCTGTCATTACAAAAGTACATAGGACACTAGATGTGATGTGAGAAGCAAATGTCTCTGTTGTGTCTGCTTGTAATAATTATAACACCTGCACAAGTTGTCCAATTCACTCATTTATTTAATACTTCAATTACAATGAATAACTACTGATTTCCAGCGGCGTGTATGCTGAAGTGTCAGTCGACTGGGCTGCGTCGGTTTTGCTTTAAAAAAATAAATTTTATTCTAAAGTGAGCTACAAATAATGGGTCTTAACTACTCGATGTATTCTTGCCGACTGGCCTGAAGAAATCTCTCGATGTTGTCGCTGAAGGCGTCGCAGGTGCCTCGCCACGTGAGGCGTCTTCAGATTTCGCATTTCGCGAATTCTTAAATTGACGCGGCCGTCTGGATCTGGCGCGTGTAGGAGTTGCTGCGTCGGCTGGCTTTTCCGTGGGAGCTTTTTGATGGGAAGGAAAAATGTGGGAAAAAATGGGATAAGGAATTTGGGAGGAATTTAGGGTTCGTGTGTTAACTTATATTTGAATTATGCATCTAGCTACGCCTGTATTACTTTCGTTCTCAGGGATTCGCTAAGTTTTTCTGCAATTGTTATTGGGAATAAAGAGGTGTGCGAATATAAACAAACATACACTGACCGAAAAAAGTATTCGCACAGTCAATAATTTTTGAAACAAGAGGCTGTCGTTTTCTTATTTTAAAATATTTAATTAAATAAAACTACATATTGGGTTCCCTCATATTATTCTCGATGCTTTCTTACTCGTTTGTCGAGCACACCCACAAGTGTTCAATGGGATTGGGATTTAAGTCAGGGGATTGCGGATGAGTTTTCAAAGTGTGAGGAGTGTTGTACAAAATCCATTCACGCAATAAGTGAGCTGTGTGTTTGGGATCATTGTCTTGTTGGAAATAATAATCACTATGAATACCAAGTTTTTCAGCACTCTTTTTAAGGTTATTTTTTTAAAATCCCCCATGTTTGGCTGTAGGCATTAAATTCTCTTTATTTAGTTCGGTATTTGGCTTTCGCCACACTCTTATTCACCCGTTACAACGAAAAATATTGAATTTACTTTCGTCTGAGAAGATCACCTTCTTCCAGAAGTCCATATTTTTATGAACATATTCTTTTGCAAAGTCAACTCTCTTATATTTATTCACTTTACTAATGAAAGGCTTTTTACGAGGTACTCGAGAATTATAGCCAGCCTCGCGTATAAGTTAATTACTTTGGGTAAAATTTGTGTGTTTTAAAAAAGACTTTATTCACTCACGTCTACAATGCTACTGACTTGGAATTATAAATTTTTCTTACAGCTAGGTTACATGATTCGTTTCTAAAATTAATGTGTCAGCAGGTAGGTGGGCGGCATATGTCTGGGGCGACGGCTCGTGTGACATCTGATCCGCGGCACGTTGTCCAGGTTAGCAAGAATGTTGGGAAATGCTGTTTCCCATGGAATTTATTGTGTCGCGGTTTTTGGTGTCTCGATCGTTAACTTATAGTATTTTGCACCGTTCTAGAAGAAACTTCTTTGTCGGCGCGGCTATTTCCGAAGAAGTTATTTTTGGCGTTTTCTTAACGGTATTAATAACAGCTCTTTGCTCGTGGGCGCCCAGTTCTTGCACGATTTTCAAAATTTGTTTCCCATTTAAACCGATTAATAACACTCCTAACTGTAAAACGGCTTCTGTTAACCATATCACCAATATAACTAAGGGATTTTCCCTTCGAATACAAGTGCAAAATAATTTTCCTTTCAGATGGTGTGGTTTCTTTAGATTTTCTTTCCATAGTTAACTTTTTCTCACACCTTTTTTACAAAAGTGTCAAAAATTTGAAATGAAATGAAACTTGAAGGAAACACGAGGAATCGTTCACGGTAGTACGAAATGCAATTGCAGGGTTGAGTAATAAATTACAGTGAAGTTAGGCTTAATTTATTGTATGATTATATTTGTTTATTGTATTCAGTGTTGTGCCAATACTTTTTTCGGTGAGTGTAAGTTGACTGTCGGAAGTATCGGAGGTTGCAAATGTTTTTTTTTCTTATGAATAAAGCGATAAATGGTTTTTTTTCATTAACTATTTATTAATTCAAGTTTATTAAGAAAAATTGATCAAAAAAATTGCACAAATGATAATAAAGATTTGAAAAAAAAAAACAATTAATACTATGACAGCATTTTAAAATTGTGCTCAACTGGTTTGATGAGAGCTAAATTAACTTGTTAAATTATTATTGAAATATAAAAATTAATAAGACAATACTGCAAAAAATGGATAGCTTCTGTGCCATCTTTCTTACTATATACATAAACATTTAAAGTTGTGTAAATATACAATTCAAACGAAACCGTATGTTAAGTTATTGATTTAAAACACAAACTAGCTGTACTACACTAGGAAAATAGTCGGAGCGGAGCAAATATAATTAATTGTAAATTATTTATGAAACACGTGTTTGAAATTCCACCCTATCCCATGTCTTCCTCCTATTTCAGATCAAATAAGGCTTAACATGGTCTTCAATTGGGCTAAACAGTTTAAAGCCGTATTAATTCTCACTTATCACATGGGTCGCTTTACATGAAATGAATCTTGTGACGTCATATACAAGCTCAAAGTCATATATTGCTCAATTATTGCTACATAAGGAGACCTCAGGTAGGTACATATCAGTTGCGTTTTTTTATGTCTTGTTCTTACATATACCTATATATTAGATGATACTTTTAAAATCCTTTTGGAAAATTTCATTTAGCGTCACCTGGGTTTTCATAGACACAACTATTTTGTCGGCTTGTTCTCTTCAACGAGCAGAACAAATTGTTCTGTTCAATCTATTGCTGTTGAAGTTGATTAATAAAAACTGTATCTCACTCTATGATGAAATAGGTGCAGTAACGGATATGCTCAGTGAACAAATGGTTAACAAATAAAATTGGGATAATAAAAGAAATATTATGACTTATTTGTGTGATCTTCAATCAACATTAAGTTTAACCACTCTTGAGAAGAAATAAAGAAAATCTTAGTAGTGCTTTATGGTCCATTAAAACATTAAATAAAAAATAACTCTTCTGGCCCATGGGAGGATCGAACTCACGACCTTCGCGTTATTAGCACGACGCTCTAACCAACTGAGCTAATGGGCCATGCGGTACCGAGGATTTAATTTTATCAGTGAAGTCAAGAATTTAATTACACCGTATTAATTATCACATATTTCGCGCTAAGCGACGAAAGTATTTGTTATCCACTAAACAAACTGATTTTGGCCAGGTTAAAAATGCCATAACTTGTGTGTGAACTCCATATAATTCATAATATGAACCCCTTAACCCACAACATCGAGTCTCACTCGTGGTCGCTCGATTGGGCCAAAAACGATAACATCGAGCCCCACTCGTGGTGAGTCGTTTAGGGCAAAAATGATAACATAGAGTTAGGCGCGTGGTGCTCGTGGGGCAGAAGGGCAAAAAGCTTTTTGTTCTTATTTATGTATTGTCATTAGTCATTAGTCTTATGCGCACGCAGCTATATTTTATAAATAATTTTGTGAAAATCCTTACAAATGTCTTTAAAAACAAAACTTAGTTTGGATGAGAACAGTGAAGATTTTTCTAATAGCGATGATACCTTTGATACTGATAGTAGCAGTAGTGATATATCTTTGATGCAAACACATTCTCGGCGACTTGTTATTGTAGATTATACCGATAATGAAGACCACATAAATCACCAAGAAATGGAGCAATGGACTTGGGAAAAGAAAAAGACCGAAACCAGCATATTAAGTCATTTCCATTTTTGTTTCTGTCATGTATCAGAGATGGCGTTGCAGGAGCGCAACCAAGGGGGGGCAACCGGGGCAATCTGCCCCGGGCCCCGGGTTCAAGGGGGCCCCGCGCGGATCGCGAAAAAATAATCGAAAATGCTAAAACATCCTGCTTGGAGTTCCTTGAACTTGAAAAGTTACTATACATTTGTTTGAAATTTACACTTCGAAAACGAACTTTGATGAGTGGTCGAATCATCAGAGTTTTTGTCGTGGTTGTCGATTGTTTCATTTGACTTTACTCACTCAAATAAAAAATAGCTCTAGCAATATTCAAAATATTTAATAGTTCATACTTCGAATTTTTGCTAATTTATAATGTTAATTTAGGAGCAAATTTTCAACTTCAGTTGAAAGCAACAAATAAAAGAGGATTTTCGATACAGAGAAAACAAAATTTGTAAAATATGAAAACCTCTCGAAATGAGTGGCAATGATGGAAACGAAAAATTTTTGATTTTTGGGAAAGAAAAATTTTCCCATGATATCGATTACGTTTCATGCGAGGGAAAAACCGGCTGAAAATCTAAACGCATTTTTTTCAGTAGAGATAAGTTGAGTAAGCCACATTTGTGCAATATGGGAAAGGAATCGTGCACAAGCAAGATCTGTGCATATAGGCTAGACGGCGAGGAATTTTGGGTGTATTTTTCAGGCACAGGCGAGATTATTATTGGAATCGCTTCGTTTTAGGGTGTAGTTCAACCCCCTAAGTTTGCTTACAAATTGTTGGTGTGCTTGATTTTATAATTAACTATTAGTGACAAAAATAGTGTTTTTTTCTCTATTTCCTTTAATATCTCCGTTCCTATTGACTTTAAGTATAGCATATGCATTGAGAAAGTTGTTCCTTATGAAATTTCCTAAAATATGAGCCCTGACAGATGTCGCTAAGTGCAATTGTTAACTTGCAAATAGCCCCGAAAGTTAAAACAACACATTTTTTTCACTATTTTTTTACTAAAAAATGACCGCACACAGATGGCTGAAAATTCTCAAAAATGATGTGTATATGGACCGAAACATCCATGAATAATTTTAGCGTCATAAGTCAATTACTTCTCGAGTAATTAACGATCACTTTTTTTTTTTTTCCTTAATTGCAGCTTGCGCCATTTTTTTCACAAACGGGTTTCGCTGGTCGGACCAAGCCAGAAAAATCACAAATCCATTCAACTTTAGTATCCCGTTGGAATTTTTGGAAAAAATTAATTCTAACCGATTTTATACCGATTCTGTATATATAGATATACATGCAATGTATTTGGGAGCACTTGGAGTGCTCCGAGCTTTCCTTAAAAACAAAAATCGGTTAGAATTAATTTTTTCCAAAAATTCCAACGGGATACTAAAGTTGAATGGATTTGTGATTTTTCTGGCTTGGTCCGACCAGCGAAACCCGTTTGTGAAAAAAATGGCGCAAGCTGCAATTAAGGAAAAAAAAAAAAAGTGATCGTTAATTACTCGAGAAGTAATTGACTTATGACGCTAAAATTATTCATGGATGTTTCGGTCCATATACACATCATTTTTGAGAATTTTCAGCCATCTGTGTGCGGTCATTTTTTAGTAAAAAAATAGTGAAAAAAATGTGTTGTTTTAACTTTCGGGGCTATTTGCAAGTTAACAATTGCACTTAGCGACATCTGTCAGGGCTCATATTTTAGGAAATTTCATAAGGAACAACTTTCTCAATGCATATGCTATACTTAAAGTCAATAGGAACGGAGATATTAAAGGAAATAGAGAAAAAAACACTATTTTTGTCACTAATAGTTAATTATAAAATCAAGCACACCAACAATTTGTAAGCAAACTTAGGGGGTTGAACTACACCCTAAAACGAAGCGATTCCAACAATAATCTCGCCTGTGCCTGAATAATACACTTTTTAATCTTTTTACCTCCTCGCCGTCTAGCCTAATATGAATGTTTAGCAGGAGGTTCGGGCTCATAGCAGGTAAATATCAGCGAGGAGCGCAGGCTTCCTGGATTTAGAAAAATGAGACAAAGGAAATGAAATTAGGAAAAAGGGAAAGATATCCGTGGTGGCGCACATGTGGGAATTATTATGTAGGTAAATTAGCAGAGATGAGTCATTACGTAATTTGGGGAAAAGTAGGTAGGTGCGTTATCGTTTGTTGAGTAAATTAGGGATAAAGGGTAGACAGTTTAAGGAAGACTGAGGAAGTTCATTCCATGTAAGGCGGGAATGTCGAAAGCATGTTAGAGAAAAAGTGAAAGTAGTGAGGTATTGATCAAGTGAAGTTTATAGGAAATTAATAAGGTTAACATTTAGTGAGTAGATAGCGTCAGTGGACAAAACTACAGTGATAGTGGAAAAAAGAAAACAGAGAAAGAGTTAAAACTTTAAGTTAGTGGGAAGGTGAAAAGGACCAAAGGCAGCGGGAAGTAGGAAGAAGAAAGGGAGAGGATTTTGGAATTAGATTTTGGATAAGGTGAGTGAGTAGAGATCCACGATGGGCGAAGACAGGTTGAACCACTTGCTGACAATCTCCAAAAAGCGAGTGAAATCAATTATGAAAAAATTATAAAGGATTTCAGTGCCATCAAAGCGAGGAGGCAAATGTAAATTTAAAATGTAAAAGTTGGAATATAAATTTATATAATAATAATAAAAAAAAATTTTAGAAGAAGGGCCCCCCAAAAATTTTTGCCCCGGGCCCCCAAATGTCTAGTTGCGCCCCTGTGGCGTTGTATACGGATTTAAATTTTTTGTGATTTTTTCACTTTTCAAAGGCGCGAGGAAACTTCTCGAGGCCGAAGCGAACAAAGAAAAATTCATCGAAATCAGTCAATCTGTTCTCCAGATATCATCAAAAAAGCCGTTCCATACAAATTGTATGAGAAAATGTTTTTTCTTAATAAATTTTTTTTTCCTCAATTCCTCCGATGATTTAATAGTTATTCTGCTATTCGGGGCAAATAAAAGATTATAAAAATCGGTCCAGCCGTTCTTGAGTTATAAATGGCGTAACTAGCCCGACTTTGTTTTATATATATGTACATATGTTATATACCATATGTTAAATATAAAATTATATTTTTCCCTTGAACTATAAGTTTCTTACTATGTAAATGTCTGAACGAACTTTTGAAGGCGGTTTTATTTTTACTTTTTCAAATTATCTCAATACATGTTAGACAAGAATTGAAACTTTCTCCTGAGGCATTTTTAATAAAAGGTTTGTGGATCTCACACACTAAGTGAACTTAACTAAGCTGGAAGTTCTCATATTTTTATCATTGCATAGAAAAGTAAAGTGAATATCTAACTTCCTTTCCTTCAAATTGCGGACCTGTTGCTATTTCCAATTCATAAACGAATTACACACCTACATATGCGCCGCATCGCCTGGTTGGTTGCTTATTTTACTTCAGTCATCAAGTCATCTTCATGCTCAGGTACCACTTCAAGGCTTTTTTTTAACACAAACAGTCGGTGCACTTTCACGGCACAAAAAGTGAAGTACTCTAACTTTTTGTAGATACCCCGCAGCATACTCGTATGTCGGAGGAATAAGCGATAGGAAATTGGCACATGATTATTACCCACACCGCAGCCAGTCGCTCTATGGTACTTGGCCAAAGCGGAAGGTGGGAGTAGAATTGCTCGATCCTCCAGTAAAATTTGATCGTGCTGTGAATTCAGAAGAATCCAAACAATAATCGAGGCCGTGCCGTGCGAAGAGAAAATTTTGAATACCTTCAGATTTGTGTTTAGTGGTAGCGCGATTAATAGCGGAATTGTGGATCACCTCAGAATTCGTAATGAAATAGCAGTGAAGATCATAATCGCCTCTCGAAAAAGTCGGTCAGTTTGAAAATTAAAAATGCGAGCATTTGAGCAGTTAGTGCGATCAGGAGTTCTGGGAGCGTCCAAAATTGGTGCAAGTCCTCCTGGATGTGCTTACTATGCAACTTGCCCGCAGAGCGCTAGTGCTTCACTGCAGATCGATACTGCATCCAGTGAATTTGATCACGCACTTCCGTACAGCAGCGTGCCAGGACCCAAGCCAATACCGATCTTGGGTAATGCTTGGCGGTTAGTATTTACGCTTTCCATCCTCAGTTTAGTTCACCTATTCTGTTCCGGACTAGTAATACACCATTTAGCGTTATTAGAGAAAGTGATCAGTAACAAATTCGTCCTTGTCCCGTAGCTCGTTAATTTTGCGCTTTTTATTTGCATTGATATACAGTGGATTTCATATGAAATTTGTACATAGGGTGCTCGATCGAAACGGCTTAATTTCGACAGCAAATTGGATTATTAAACATTGTGCAAGTTGAAAGTAATTTAATCAAAAATATAACCAACCCACCAGCGAAATAAATTATTAAAATTGAAGTTAAACGCAAGCAATGGAGTTATCATGCAACTTGCGTACATTACGCCGCATCGCACTGCAGAGATGGAGAATCTAGCCAAAATGATCATTGCATGTTCGCCTAGCTGAGCGTCTGGACAGGACTCACCCAGCGGCCAATATTGTCCGGCGATTACTCACTTTCACTTCTATCACTTGAAGCATTTTATTAATGAACTTGATGGATGGCCCATGCGACTGCTCTTTTCACGTGAGCAAACCAGTACTTAGTGAGATTATCAGTGCTTGACTTTTACTTTCTTCAAATTGAATATTAGAATGGATGATGCAGTGTATCCGCATTGATCTTGCGCTTCGACTTGTAGAAAAATCAAACAAAAATTAAAATCGAGATTTAACTCTTTTAATGGCGCGGCCATTACATAGTTAGCTGCACATATTTTACATAGTAATTTTTTTTTACACGTTAATTTGCAGATAGAAATGTATAGCTTCAACGTTTATTATTATATTTTAGTGTCAAAGTTTTAAGATTATCTTTTTATTTGAGCCGTATTCTAAATTTCTTGAAAACTTTAAAATATTTGTTTTCAACTGTGTAGTTTCATATTTTTATTGTATTCGGTCTGCTTTGCTAAAGGCGCAAGTATCGATAGGCAGTTGCACCTAAGCAAACGAGCAGTAGCAGCATAGCGACTCATGTGCCAGAAGTGCTAACAAATGTTTGCAAAAGATAAACAAATTTTAATAGAGAAACGAACAGCTTCTAAGTAAATGTCTGCAATATCAGTGATAGTAACGTGTTAAATGCTACGCGAGCATAAGGCCTGACTATAATAGCCTTACGAGATCTTAAGACTGCTTAAGATTTTGTACGATCATATGAAGTCCCACACTGACAACTATAATAGTCTTATCCAATCTTTCGCTAACTTTCGAAATCTTTTCGATATCTTAAAGGTACGGTCCGGAGCGTACTAATCTTAAAGGAACTTGACAAAAGTAACGTTTGTGTACAAATTGGTTGATAATTCGAGAGAAATTTAAATATATGGTGAATAAAATGGAAACATCAAGTGATTTAACTTTGTTGGTTGAGTTAATGGGAGATGTTATACATTAAGACGATTGTAGTTGATTCAGATTCGTTAAGATTTGACAGAAACTTAACCAATCTTAGGGAAATTTGACAGCAAATCTTAGAGAGCCTTAAGGCTATTATAGTCAGGGCTATACGGTAGGGCACTCCTCAAGTTCTTCGCCGCATCTATTTTCCGGTTCATCTAGAAACCTGATATTTGCATAAAAGTCGACGAGCATTAAAGTAAGGAAAAAATTACAAAAGGTCAAACTCTTCCTGTGAATATTTGCTCGTTAAAAGCTCGCTAAGGGATCTATTCTATTCTAGCGCTTGATTCGATCGAATTGTTCACCGAGAACAGTAAATTGGCATTTCGAAATTCGAGGAGATACCCATAACTTGACTACGGATTTCAATGTATTTCGTTACCCTAATTAAATCAAAACTTGTGCTTATTCCAGCTCATTGACTATTTTAGTAGGTTATCTCAATATTTGGTTATTAGGGGATTAATAATATAGTAGGAGAAATACAATACGATTAGAACTTGTCCTACAATAATGTATGGATTTTTTACAGGTCGAGCTCCGATTCATGTTAGCATAATTACTGTAGTTACTATAAATCAGAATAGAAAGTTATTAAAAAATCCTATCGACCCGTTTTGGAGATAAAAAATAAAAATAAAAACTATGCACGGAAAAAATTCCTCGAACCCCGCTCCGACACTCACGAACACCGCAATATCAATATATGTATAAAGGGTGGTCCATCTAGTGTTTGGAATTTGAACTACCCGTAATTTGAAGTTTAGTTGATTACATATATGTCATTCTCGACTTGACAGAAATTTAGTTTAAGGTTTGACATTTACGAAATGGAACGGTATTCGCTTGAAGAAAGTTGGGAAATATTAAAAACTTAAAAAGTGGTGAGTCTTCTACTCAAATTGTGAGAAATTTGGAAAAAAAAATTTGACAAAAAAAGCTTCCAAAAACCCAATTTGTGGATCAATTCGTGAACCGAGCTCGTGAAACTGCAATGTTGGTGGATAAGCCAATCCGTGTACGTACTCGTCCGGTGCGCTCAATCGAAAACATTGCTGCTGTTGCTCAAAGGGTGCGTGATCGTTCTCAACAATTGTACATTGCACGCACTTCTTTGATGCAAATTTTGCGTAAAATCCTTGCCATGAAGCTATAGGAAGTTCAATTGGTACAGCAGCTAAAGCCGGTTGACCATCCGAACTCCGAACTCCGAACCATACAGTGAACGCCACAATCGATCTTTTGCGCCCTATCTTCGGAAATCGCATAATCAGCAAAAATGGTGATGTGATTTGGCCGGCAAGAAGCAGCGATTTGACGCCTTTGGACTATTATCTTTGAGAAACGGTGAAAGATAAATGTTACGCCAACAAACCAGAAACAATTCAAGACCTCAAGTACGAGATTCAAGCTGCTATTGCTGACATAAGGCCCGAAACAATCGAAAATGTACTCAAAAATTGGGTGGACCGAATGGGCTACTGCCAAGTCAGCCGTGGTGGTCATTTGACCGAAATTGCTTTTCATAAATAAATGACATAAAATAACCTTTCAAATAAATGTTCAACCATTGAAAAATACAGAGCCGTTTTTTTTCTATAACAAAAAGAAATTCCAATTTTTAAATGGGCCACCCTTTAGTATGACAATCCTTTAGTTTACTTTATAAGACGTAAAAAATATAACGAATTAAAAAGTTAGATATGATTCTAATGTTTTTGATTTTTTAATTTTCGGCATTCCTAAATTCGAGGTAGTTGCATTGTTATTAGATGCTACTGAGTTCAAGTTCAACTTTTCTATATTTAAAAAGCAGTAAATTCCCAACAAAGTGAGCGAAATTTCTTTTACCGTACCACCTACATATATACCATGTGTACTAATTATTTTGTGATATTTTTAAACTGCGAATATAAAAAGAAACAGGTTGATTGTTTCCACAGACGGAATGTTCGTTGTTCGTTATCTGTTTCACTTGCCAGCCTAACGCTAAACATCCACAAATAGAGAAATACGAAAAAATTCAGCGAAGTCACAAGAAAATCAAACACCTTTTTTCGGTGTGCTTTATTGCATAGATACCTATGTACGACACGCAGCACATTATGCTGGAAATTAGGCATGTGGAAAGTGTGAAAACAGTTGCGTAACACTTCCGAAGAATACGCGTGGACAATTCACGCCTCATTATAAATAGTTGGCCTTGAAAATGTAGGCACGTTCACGGATGAGTGTTAATTGCTGATGCAAATAAACATAGCCCAATTAAACTTGTAAATCGTGAGACGAAGAAGCATGAGAAGCACATTTTCCAATCTGCTGAAAGTACTGAATCTGGCATCCCATGGTCTATTAATTTTAAGCCCTTCATCTCCATTGCTTTCGACCGATTAGCAATTCATTATAAGTAGTGGCCCGTGCGATGCGTATTTAGAGAGCAATTAACGCCCTTTTTCACGGCGTTTAGCTAAGTGTTATTAGTCAGAAGTAATGCCTCTGCTTTTCGGGTTTAATAGTAATTTTATGCTCCTTTTATGCTCAAACCATTTAAGATTATTAATAGAACTCGTCTTTCCGTTTCATACTTTCATTCTACGAGTAGACTGTTCCCAGTTATTGGGCAGTATGCAATATCAGATGTGGCGAAGGTGTCTTTTTTGTTGCACGAGATGTATGGAGACATTGTGAAATTAGGTGGCCTAATGGGTCGGCCTGATCTGTTGTTTTTGTACGATGTCGATGAAATTGAAAAGGTGAGTTTTTATTTTCTGTTAGTAACTAATTTCCGACAAATAATTTGATTTACATTTCGCACAGATTTACAGAAACGAAGGAACGACACCCTATCGTCCCTCAATGCCAAGTCTAGTTAAATACAAAAGTGTTGTGCGAAAAGACTTTTTCGGAGAGTTGCCTGGAGTTGTAGGTGTGTAAGTATTTTGCACGTGCGTAAATGCAGCCTGCTATAGGTATTATATTTGTGCACGCATAGGCATGGCGAACCATGGCGTGAGTTTCGCTCAAAAGTACAGAAGCCAATACTACAAATTTCAACAGTTCGTCGATACTTAGCACCTCTTGAGGAAGTTACTAACGATTTTTTGAGTCGCTGTGAAATGCTGCTGGATAAAAATTCCGAACTGCCAGACGACTTTGATAATGAGATTCACAAGTGGTCGCTCGAATGTAAGTAGAATTGCTAATTGCCGGTGACGACAGGCATGGACTCAGTCATGTTTGATTTGAATATTTGTACCAGGCATCGGACGGGTAGCACTTGATACTAGACTGGGGTGTTTGAGACCGGATCTTGCGCCAGATTCTGAGCCTCAGCAAATAATAAACGCAGCTAAGTTTGCTTTGCGGAATGTCGCAACTTTGGAACTAAAGGCACCGTACTGGCGGTACTTTCCAACACCCTTGTGGACCAAATACGTGAACAATATGAATTTCTTTGTTGAGTAAGTGCATTTTCTTATGATTTTTCGTTTTTCTACGTACAGTGTAATTCTTATGCAAACGATGTTATAATGTATGGAGCGCATGAATTGAAATTTAATTTTTTAAACTTATTGCTGTGGTATGCATGTACAATTAAAACAATGCAATTCATAGAAGTAAAATTGTTTAGATAATTGTATACTCATAAACACAATTTATTTCCGGGACAAAATATTGTTTTAGCTGAGACATGTGTGGGGTTTTGTAGGGTCTCTGTGCCATGAAAATATCAAGTCGCTAGAAAATTTCCACCGTCTTTTAGATAAAAATTCACAATGCGGTCTTTTAATAAAAACCAAAACGATTTTATTCATGAAAATAGAGTCCCACCATTGGGGAGCTTATATATCGCCTCCGTAAAAATTTTAGATGAAATAATCCGTTAGGAGAGATACTGTTGGTGCACAAGAACCACTAATTTTTGCTGCGACTACCTTGCCGCATGTGGGCTTGCGTTATTGTGAAGGCAGACTACTCCCTTCTCAATTTACCAGACTTGGCTCAACTCTTGTTGAACTTTTTCAAGTTGCCCATATTAAAGACTGGCTGTAATGCCTTGGCTTAGGAGCTCATAATGGGCTACATCGAGTGTAATTCAATCCAAAACAGAAGGGTCTTCTTTAGGTGAGACCTGATGCTTCGGCGAAGGCTAACCATTAGTAAGATCTCCGAACATTGTTATAAAGTATCCAATTTTCTTCTACTGCACACTATCGAAAAATGATCCCTTTTGAACTTTGTCTTGTTCGGATAAGTCATAAGGGACCAATTTTCTTTCGTTCCGGATCTTTGCATTGCTCACAAATGTTCAAACAACTTCTTCCATTTCCTTATTAAACTGATAATTTCCTTAAATGACCTTTTGTACAGAATAGAACAAGGGACACACAAAAAACGCAGCTTATGAGTCTGTGATGAAAGTGACTTAGCTCTAAGTCGGTCCTGGCTCCACCAGGATTTATTAGATATTTATTAATATTTTAACAATACAAAAAAAATTTAAAACAAACATTTGAAAATCGAAAAAATAACAGGCAGGTAAAGTGTGGGGGTCCGGCAAAATAAGGGTGCGTCCTTCTTGACATGATTCCAACCCTTCTGGTGACCTTAAAAAAAAAAAAAAAAAAGATTCTTGATCAGTAAGAATGTCGCTATAGTCTGAACTACGGAAATGCAAAACAAAAATTCCACAAAATAGCGGCTGTTTAAAAAAAAAAGTGATTTTTTGCCCTTTTTTTCAGTTTTGAATTTTTTAAAAATAGTAAAAACAACTTTTTTACATAATTATAGTTCCAACGATAGAGGGATATATAAAGAAGTTCCACGCCAAATTTCATGTTAATCGGTTCATTAGAACTTAAGAAATCACGTCAGACGTGTTGGAAAAAGTAGTTTCGAGAAAAACGCGTTTAAAGATTTGAGCAAAGTTGTAGGCAGTCTGTATGTTACTTACATCACACTCACAATTTTTTATTTTTGAAGTGCACAGCTTATCTCAGAGCAAACTGAGCTGCACTGCACACGTGTGTATAAATTGCCTTTCTGTAGGATAATTCACCCTCAGGTAGTCAAGGAACGTCTACTGCCTATTGTTCGATTCACTGTGGCAGATCCGGTTTACTCGCTGTGCCACTAAAATAGCTATAACTCTGTAAATATTTGGAATTTTAAAAATTCCTTTGGAGGACATATTTTTGAAGATCTGATCTTTAAAAATATGAAAAAAACAAATTAATCGATTTTTTCAAAATTCTAAACAAGAATACCCCATTAAAACAGTTCAAGAGTGGTCTTGAGAAAAATGTTATGTCATGAAATAAACGACGCTAAATAATATCTTTTCAATTATATTAAGTAACTCTATGACCTGCTATATACTCGCACTGTTCATTATTAAAGCATTTCAAAATTTGTCGAGGTTCCAATCATATCTTTCAATTGATCTCATTCATCATAAAAAAAAAGTGTGTTTCCGTTTATCAAAATCGAAGAAGATGAAGCTTTTACTTTCATATTTGAAAAAAAAACTATCGAGCGCGATGTAAACCCATTCCACAGTGCCATGGGCAAAGCTATTAGATTAGATTGTTTAGGTCACAATCTGTTGTATGTATGTACATACCGTAATTTAACTTTCTACTTCTGTCGACTGTTTGACTGCCAAACAACTTTATTTTTGCGATCAGCGGATATAATTATTTTTAGATGATTACGAATATGGAGATTTAAAATTCCAAATTAGCTTCTATTAACTGCGAAAATATTGGAAAACGAATTTTGGTTTCAAAAGTTAAGAAATGTCTTTGAAGTTCGGTACATGGCTCAAAAGAGAATTTAACCGTAGCTAGATTTGCTTAAATTCGTAATGTTAAAAACTTTTATAAAATATGCCAGGAAAAACACTTCTTTTGCATAAAATGGATGTGTAGTGCATAGCGGTTGCGAGTGGTCGCTAAAGAAAAAGCTCCTTCTTCGAAAACTCTTACTCAGCTCCCTAGATAAACTGTAGTTTGGAGTTAGAGTTAAGTGAGGTAGACACTGTGATAATCGAACCGTGCAGTGGCGGTAGCACGCTAGTTAAAACGATCTTGCACTTGGAGCACGTCACAATCATATGTTCTTAAAGTAACAACAGCTGTGGTGTGCGTAGGGGTAATATTTGAGTGATTAACAAAATAGCGAAATAAAAAGCAAAAAAAAAAAATTATTTTACATAGCTGAATTTTTACTTTACCATATATAAGCTTCATCAAAAGACATCTACTCGTACTTAAATTTTTTAGAATATCAGTATACATAGAAGCTGAAAATGAACAACCTCCCTACCATTCTAGCGTATGCATGAAATACATTAAGAACGCAACGGAACGAATGAAGGAAAAAGGACGTTTCAAAGATGGGGAACCCTCTTTGCTAGAAAAGGTTATAACTACCGAAAAAAATGAGAAAATCGCAGCAGTTATGGCACTTGATTTAATATTAGTTGGCATCGATACTGTAACTTACTTAAAGCATTTGCTTAGAGAAGAGAAAATAATTTCAGCACAATTCTGCAGATTTCTATGGCGGTGTGTTCAATGTTGTACCAACTAGCGACTCGACCAGAAGAGCAGCAAAATGTACGCGATGAACTCGTTAAGCTTCTACCCGATCCGAACACTCCCCTTTCCATCCAACTACTGGATCAGATGCACTACCTCAAAGCCTTCATTAGGGAAGTTTTCAGAGTTTACAGCACTGTGATAGGGAATGGGCGTACCCTTCAGGAAGATACTGTGATTAGCGGATATAAAATACCAAAAGGGGTTCGACTCTCTCAATCAATTAATTGGAATATCTATTTTAATCAGTCTACTCTTTTCCAGATTCAATTAGTTTTCCCAACAATTGTTACAGGCAATATGGAAAAATATGTAACTGATGCAGCGACCTTTCGCCCGGAGCGATGGCTTAAGGCTAGTCAAGGTGGCATTGAAGGAAATCTGCATCCATTTGCCTCATTGCCATATGGTCATGGCGCCCGTATGTGTCTGGGAAGGCGGTTTGCTGATCTTGAAATGCAAATATTATTAGCTAAGGTAGGATAGTTCGAACAATGCATAATTTTTAAACCACCAACATTTTTCTATTACAGCTGCTGCGAAACTACAAAATTGAATATCAGCATGAACCACTTAAATATGCTGTCACATTCATGTACGCCCCAGATGGTCCTCTAAAATTCAAGATGACAAAAATATAAGCTTTTGTGTATAATTTAACAATTAAGGCTACTGTAATGATTTTTATGCAACACCAATATTTTCATTTTTACCCACGACGGGAAATATTTTGAAAAACAAAATGATAGACTAATGGTAGAGACTCTATATTTTCCAAATGTCTAAAACATAAAAATATTTTTAAAACAAAATAAAAACCGAATTAAAAATTTTAAGAAATTTTGATGAAATTTAATATGTAGACGTCTTTGGTGTTACAGAATTCAATTCTACCAAAATTGAAGATGGCTGACCCAAAATGACGACCGAAAAAGTTAAACTTCGATGGATTGCCCTGAAAACCCGCATTGGAGAGCTTTCAGGGTCGCTGATTTCGGATTTGCTATCAAAATTTCCAAATTCAAAATGGCTGATTCAATATGACCGAAAAAGTTAAACTTCAAGGGATTGCTCTGAAGATCCACATTAGGAAGTTTTCGGGGTCGGTGATTTCGAATCTGACATCAAAATTTCCAAATTAAAAATGGCAGTTCCAATATGGCTACCGAAAAAGTTTAACTTCAAGGGATTGGCATCAAAATCCGCACTAGGTTTTCGGAGCCGATGATTTCGAATCTGACATCAGAATTTCCAAAGTCGCAATGGCGGATCCATTATGGCGACCAAAATTTTACAATTTTAAACAATTTTTTTGAAATTTACTATGAACACGTCTTTTGGAGTTAAAAAATTTAATATTACCATAATTCAAAATGGCAGCCCCATAATGGCTACCAAAGTTCTTTAACTTCAGCAGATTGCCAAGAAATTCAAAGTTAGGGGTCTTGGAGGATTCTGGCTTCGGATTTGCTATCGAAATCTGCAAATTCAAAATGGCGGATCAAGCCATGAAATAATTCAACTTCAAGGAGTTTCAATGAAAATGAATACATACAATACTTAAGGGCCACTGATTGAGGGTGAATAAGGAACGTACACAGATGACAAAACTTCTCTACAAATAATTGTTTGCAATAAATTAAATGTGTAAATAGCATCATTGAAGTAAGGAAAATCCCGCCGTGCGAAGCCGGGTAACTCAGCTAGTTTCTTTATATATTATAATACGAGATCCAGCTGCAAAATTACTACATTCATTTAGTTTTTAATCAAAATCTAAGTTTTACACAGATTTATGAAGGGGCGAATATATTTTTGCCGAGATACCTATCAAAATGTGGCCGCTAGTATTTTTAATTAAAATAGATTTTTCGGAACAAATTTCATTAACTTGCTTTTTAAATAAAACATAATCCCCTTCACAGCAATATTTGCAAAGAACTTGAAAAGTTATGGTTGCTGTTGCAAACTTGGCCGCAACCTCTTCGCAGCCAGGTTATGTTTATACGTTCATGACGTATATTTATAATTTATATATCAAATAAAAGGTAATTTTTTCTGTTCTGTTCTGGAATCTCCCTGCCTATGTAAAAGTGGCCGCAAATAGAGATTGGGAGCTGTTAAAGATAAATTAGAGTGAAAGAGAGCTCGCGCGCAACACCACTCGTCAGACGAGGATGGCGATTGCCAGCTGTACGAGTTTTAAAGCCATTGCGCATGCGTCGAAAGCTAGTGTTCTGCAAAGAACGCGAAATGTGCGTTTTTTTTAACCTCATTCTTAAAATTTGTTTGATTTCCCAGGGCTCGCTCGCCCGCTCTGCACATGGGCAAGGCCTACGGTCGAAACATGGTGCCAATTATTTATTTCTGCTCACAACAGATCGTTGAGTAATACTGGATCTCTAAAATTAAGTACATAATATCAAAGAATATATAACATAAAGAAGTTGCACGAGCCTAATTTGCCACTCAAAAATATTTTCCGATCGATGGAAGAGAAGGAACGGTGTCAGGGCAGGGAAGTGATTCCTAGAAACCGCGGCTGTGAACACAAATGTGTACCAGCCAGCAACGCACAGAAGTTCGGGCGCAGGTTATTCATATGGGTTCATGCGTTGGGGTGAACCACGCTTGCGTTGTCGGACGATGTGCCTTCTAGCTGAAGGCAGACCGAATTCTATGAATGAATGATATGAGTAAAAAGGCGAGAACCCAAAAGAATTTCGTCTGCGCTTGTAATTCTCAACTTTCCTATTTCTTGATTGTTGTTAAGATTATATTAGGGGAAGCGAATACATTATTATTTATTCATTCACTCTTAAGAAGATGGTAACTATCATTAATTGATTAATTATTAGTATATTGTGCAACAAGTGCGGTAAGTAGCCGATTGCGCACGCTGGCAGCAATAAACGCACGAGCGAAGCGAGTGCGTTTAACTGCAGCGTAAGCAATCGGCTACGCACCGCCCGAGTTGCACATTCTATTTTTCCGCACTAGTGTGGCATGCGACCGCCGGAAGAGGGGGCGAGGAAAGGGCGCGAAAAGGGAAAGGGGGTGTGGGGGGCAGAGCCCCCCACAACAGAAATAATAATAATTTAAGAAATAATTACAACAAGACTATCGCTTGTAACGAGTTTTGCTTAGTGAAAATAAAGAAATATTGCAGCAAAGTAATGAGGAAGGTTCTGCGTGCATATTTCAAGAATGTTGCTGATTACCTGGAAATTGTTGAGGACAAAAATTTCAATCCTAAACACTTATAAAAAGGACCATTGGCAATAAAGATTTTGTCGTAACGAAACCTTTACGCTACTGCAAGTGCAAGCGAGAAATATTTCTGCATCTCCTCATTGCTCCTGC
This sequence comes from Neoitamus cyanurus, assembly GCA_947538895.1. Lineage (NCBI taxonomy): Eukaryota > Metazoa > Arthropoda > Insecta > Diptera > Asilidae > Neoitamus > Neoitamus cyanurus. The sequence goes on along the minus strand of OX384541.1, from coordinate 32,005,738 downwards.
AAGTGCAAGTGAGAAATATTTCTGCATCTTCTCATTGCTCCTCCAAGTAAGTGCAAGTGAGAAATGCATACTCCTGACGTCAAAAATTACTTGTGCGGCACACAGGGATCTCCGTATCTCTTGCCTTGGGTACCGAGGTGCGTGTTTTATTTTCTGCAGCGTGTTTTTTGGACCGTCGAAAGCAAGCAGTGGGAAATAAGCAACTTACCGCACGCAAAGGCGTGCGTTTTAGTGGTACTTATCCCTCATGCGTGCGGAAATAGTATATTACGATACAAGGGCGGTAAGTAGCCGATTGCCCACGATGGCGGTGTTAGACGCACGAGCGAAGCGAGTTCGTTTATAGCCATCGTGGGCAATCGGCTCCTTAGCGCACCGTGGTTAATTGATGACTTACCGCATGGAAACCCGTGCGGTAAGGTACCACTTACCCCGCACGTGTGCTGAAAAATAATTAATTGCATATACACACATATTTCTTGTGAATTATAATAATGTTAAATTTATAAGATCGATAAGCAATTATTTGAAACAGCAAATTGTTTTTATTTTAAATAATTAATTAATAAATATCTGTGCTTCCAAAAGGTAAATGTGACACTAACGTTAGAAGTGAAAAGTATTGTACAAGGTGTTCTTATTTTAAAATAGCAGATCCGTCCTTGCTCGTGCTTTTCCATACTTGTAAATAAAAACTTTTAATTTTCATAGGAATTCATGCGCGGTTAATTTATTGCATTTTTCCCGTAGGAACCCAAAATATTCTGAGCTCAGTTCAGAGTTATCGTAATTTTCCCACACTTCCTAGAATTGGAACCGGCGAGCGCTCATACAGCCCTCAACGCGTGCTTGGAACACCTCATCGCAAAAGTCCATAAGAATAACATTGCGCGCCGGAATTTCTGTACGTTTGCTGCCTGGTCCCGCGTCGCATCAGAAATTTTTGGTCACACTTCCGATGTAAGAAGTGTCTGAATATGAATGGCCGCTTGTATTTATTGTACTACTACAGATATAGGGTTCGCGCGGAAGGACCCTAGAGCAAATTTTTCAGTTCAAGTTATTTGTTCCGACTGCGACTTCTTTATGTTATATATTCTTTGATAATATGCAACCGTGATTATTTAACTTTTATTCATATGAATTGGGTTATGATTACTACAGGGAATTATTCTTAGTTTTATTCATATCACCAAATGCTTAAATTGTAGTCATTTAAAAAATCTTGAAAAAAAGTTCTTCGAATGAAAAGAGATGCGGGCAGAATGGATTGATTGATGAAAACAGTGAATTCAATTTTATATAAAAATAACTTTAATGGGGCAGCCTCGGGAGTATTGCATTTACAAGTATGTTTCTTTATTCTTATTATTAGTATTATTCTTATCTCATGTTATATATTGAATCTAAGCGTCTATATTTCCTCTTTAACCACGCATTCGATAGCGTTGTCTGCCTTTCCTTCCTTGACATGCTGGCTTAAATGGTTTTT